>OZ026811.1:5586397-6886319 GCA_964023185.1 Macaria liturata | reverse complement strand
TGTTGTCTGTCTAAGAATTATTATTTGAATATACAATAAAACGATTTACAAGGAGATGGTACAAATAGAAATTCAAGTAATGAGACTACATTATTGCGGTCGTCTTTTTCATCAGGCGCTGCTCACTTTTTTTTAAACAGGCGTTACAGCGATCATGGATTATTTTCATAAAAATTTTGTACTAAATTGAACAAATATTGTAAAAAAAAACTTCCTCTGCATCATAACTATCTTACAAAAAGAGTATAATTAATTAAGAGCCATTCAAAAGGTTATTACACGTAAACATAGTCCAATTGAGAACTAATTTGCTGAAGAACATAAATAAATAAAATGAATCCTAATATAAGTAAGTAAATACAGTATAGTATACATACACGTGTCGTGGTGTGTGCCGGTGGTGTCGCTGCGGTGTCTCTGCGGGCGGCGCCACGCGTACAGGCCGGGGCACGAGCGCGGACCCGACGTGTCCACCTCCTCGCTGGAATATTATAGTATCAGGGATGAGACAGGAACTAGCATTTTGCAACTTAATTTTTTTATGTTTTAGAATCCAAAATCCAAGAGAAATACCACCGAACCAACGAGCGACTAGACAGCAATAACCACTCACCGTATCACTCGATTACTATCGAGTGAATTAAAGTCACTTATCACTAATATGTAATATATAGCAAGTCAATTTTAATGTAAGTACTTTTATTAATTCTGTATTCCTTAATTGTACATGGATGTAATTCCGAAATAAATTACTTCTATTCTATTAATATAATAACTGGATTTGTGTGGTCGCTGGTCTATCTCAACGGTAGACCAGCGCTGACTGCTTGCTTGAAATGAAGGCAGCTTGTGACAAGGCCGGTTTATTGTTTTTGTATGATTTGTCTTTTCTGACTTTGATTTGCAATTATATACCTATCGCAGGAGGTGTTGGCGCAGAGCGCGCCCCACGCCGCGTCATCCAGGGCCTCCTTCACCTCCGCCAGCTTGTACACTATCTCGGGGAATAGCGGCCGAGCCTTGGCCTCGTACTGGAAGCAAACAAACAAACACACGATAGATTAAGTTATCTATGGACGAACACATTGGCTGAATATTACGATGATGTGATCGGAACACGAGTAGATTTAAGCGCGAACTAGAGCTAATGTAGTTTACAAAATCCTAGTACGTCGTTTTAAGAGAAAACTACGTACGAGTAGCAATGGCGACATCTTTAATAGACACTTGTCGCCAAGAGCTAAGCTTTTCACAGTCCCCGAATTGTTGCTGTACAATACCAACAATTTTTTCGACATGTCCCAATAAATATAAATAATTATAAATATTCTTGGACATTGCACACAGCGCCATCTAGCCCCACACAAACCAAACACTTGTATCGCTTGTATCAATATCCAATAAAGTTGTAGTAAGGCGGTATACTCACGATGCAGCAGTTGAAGGCGAGTCGCAGGAAATCGGGCACGGTGTGCTCGTCACAAAGTTCTACGAACGCCATGTAGTTGAGGCCGAAGTTGTCCGCGCGGGGGAGCACGTCCGGGTCGGCATCAACCTGGAAACAGGATGGAATGTCTTTTAGACCTTATTCTTAAGAGCAAACAAAGTACTCTTTCTCTCAATTTCATCGATTGGTCAGCTTGCTCATCCATGTAGACTCACTGAAATCTAAAAACCAGGACCTACTACAGCTGCCAAGCTATGCAAGTGCAAATGCAAAAATATTTGCACGCCAAACTAGCGCCTATAGCGGTCATCTTACTTGCGGTTTGTATTGATGTTGAAGTGACACAGCTTGGTCTGATAACTTTAATGCAATAAACAGTAGCCCTCATTGGATGCCTGGCACGCTTGATCAAGAACATAAAACTAAGTGGCGAAGATGGAGACATACCCTGGCGATGAGTTGGCACACGATGATGCCGTAGGAGAAGATGTCGGAGCGGTGGTCGTACCACTTGCCGCGGAGACACTCCGGCGACATCCACCACGGCGACCCCACCGACGGGAGGCGGTAGCCGTTACTGAAACATACCAGACAAATACAGTTTATTTCAGTTTGAACATCAAAACACATCAAGTATTAATCATCTACTGTTAGACATAAAGCTACAGACCTAATATTTTTTATTTAATTCTAAGTTTAGAAGACGCTGCGTATTAGCTGAGGTTCTGTAATTATTGATTACAACCAGCCTGATGTTAACCAACCCTGGAGCCATGATCAAGACATTTGATGAGTAGAAATGAATTTGCCTAGAAATTACTAATTACTTATTAACTTCATCATTGAGCGTGTCTGTAAACTCTTAAATGCACAATTTCCGTGTAATCCCAACTGGGGTTTATGTAAATTGAATGATGAATCTGTAAGTCTGTCTATAATGACCCTCCTTGCAAAGAGATGCACGCAAACTCGCGTGATCATATTTTTGCTATCACTACTTGAAAACAGTAACTAAACTTAAGGTAAGTAAACCTAAAGAACCTTAAGAATAAATATAATAAATGAAGAATAAATATAATAAATGAAGAATAAATATAATAAATGAATGATATTCGTCGTCGATTAATTTGTTTCTCATAATGATGACTTATTCTGTAACTCTGGTTTTAAGTTTTCAAATTTTATACCAATGATTTTATCAATCATAATCCAATAAAAACCTTTTCCGACGTATTGCAAACATCAACTAATCACGATCGGATTTAAATATCATCCCAAAAGATGGTTAAAATGTCTAGTGGTTGTTATATTTTTTTAACCGTTGTGAAGATTAATTATACAAGTACATGTATGTTAGTTAGCTAAGCTATCAGTGTTTAATAGATTCATTAACTAGCTTACATTGTATTTCACACTGTTTGTCAATTCATATTTACGACGCTTTGTTCAAACATGTGTTACTGTTTTTCGCCCGTAGTTCTTACAATAAGCATGCTCGATCGAGATCTATGCGATGTCTTAATAGCCATCGCGAGATAGTTCTAACAGTTTTTTCGCCGACACTTCTATCGAGATTCAATGGAGTTTTTGCATTGCTAACGAAGCATTGTGTTCACTGGAAAATGGACGGCGACAGAATCAGATTTCGCGCGCAATTTGCATAGGTAAATAAGTTTCACTGCGGCCTCAAGAAAATAATGAAAAATGTAAAGATGGCAATCTATTTACTGCGACTTTTCTTTGGTGGCGTGTTATGTAACAGCAGATACAATTCTCTTCTGGGTTGGAAAATTGTACACGACAATTGCAATTAAGGTTTTTATTGGGATGAATAGGTTTACGTTTGTTTTGTTTTCTTATCAGGTGGGAAGTATCTCGTAGGGAAATTTCTGTTTGGCTTTTTCAGGAAAACTTACACGGCAAAAATAATATTGATACATTTCAAACCAAGATTTGGATGAGCGTTTTGCGGCATTTTCAGTTAGTTACACATTAAATGAGTATAAAAGTACCTACTCCATTAATTTATATAAAATATTTTATCCATTGGAACAGCATACTCTGATATTAAGGTTGCTGATTACTATTACGTGATGTCAGGTATTGTTATACAATACATACATTTGTTAAATCATATTCGAGTTTGGACGAACGAAAGTAGATTTGTATTTTATTTTTGAATGTTTTATGTTGGTTCCTATCGTATTCTGGTCATAAAAGTCTAGGCGATTTCATAATCATGCAAATACTAAACGTATTATAATATGATCGCGATATATTATGCATAATAACCGGATAATATCACGAATTCTAGAGCTATAAGCGAGTCAATAAATCTGATCGAACTGTTTCATTGGAATTGATTCAGTTTTAGATAATTTTATTATATTACTGCGATCTTTTTGTGCATATAAAGTTAGAGTTGGAGGACAACAGAGATGTTTTTAACAACCCAAATAAAATTTTGTTTTACACGTTTTGTAAATTAACAATAAGATTTGAGATGCAACTCGTACACAAAAAGTTTGTCAGATTGGCACAATATACGGAATAGTTCGTATTTAATAAATTTACAATTTCTGTGACTTGCCTACAATTTGTATATGTGTACGGCACAGTTTGCGTGATTCAGCATTTGTAATTACATAACTGAAAACATAACACTTGGAGCGGATTGTCCGATTTATTGTCGCTTATACAATTCACATCGAGCATTGCTTTAGAGTTTCTTTCGACACGCGATGAATAAACGACTCGATTTTATTCTACTTCTACAACTGTTTATCTTTTACTCTGTATTTTATTATTGAAGTCGTAATGTGGATTATATACGAGATGATGCTAGATTTAGACTTCCATTATTATGCTTTGTTAAAATTGCTTAAGGCATTCGGCCAAGCTTTTTGTTTAGAGTAGATATCATATCTAGATTCAAACTTGCTAGTATCCATTCTATGTACATATTGTTATTGTGTTTACACAAAGGAACAACAGAATGTATAAGAGCTGTTTTATTGCTTCCACTCGTAAAAAGGTAAACAAGTTGAACTCTTTCCTCCAAGGTGTTTTCTGACAAAGATGTAGATTTATGGAAGTAAACAAGAACATAAACAACAGGCACAAGTGGGCGCTTAAATGTTAAGTAACTGAGGTCTTTCTGGATTAAATGGCTTTGTGTGTCTTTCTTTGTAGTGTCAGTTTACGTCAGGTTGACGTTTTGTGGCTCTCTCAATACAAGTAGGTATGTCGAGGTGTGGTTGTGAAAAGAAAAGCCAATCCAGTATATATGTAGTAGGTATCATAATGTTTGTAAGTGTTTTTTTCCCGTGGTTTTCCGTTGGTCATACATTTTGTTATGCCTAAATAAACATAATTAAGTAAGATTACTTTGTAATTTTTGAAATTGCTAATAAATGGACACCGCTGAACACATTACATTGACACGGAGATAAAACAATGTAATTAATGATATAAACACAAGTAAATGCATACTTACACGGCATGAGGTATTTTGGCAGCGAGTCCGAAATCAGCGACTACGGCCATATAGTCGCCGTCGGCGTACTTTCTTAACAATACATTCTGAAACAGACAAAAACATCTATTAGAAAATTTACTTAACACAGGTTTTACAGATAGATCAAATCTTCTATCTCATAAGAAATGAGCGAATCCATTACTCGTTTTGGAAATAAACGCCTGGATTTTATCCAAAGAGCAAATTTTCGTTTCAATTCGTTCGTTTAGATTTGAAGAGTAAGCAATCGTCATAAATTCAAACGGGCACTTATAAAATTTGTTAAGAAGTAAGATTTACGTGAAAATAAATGTTTTCTGAATTCAGTTCAGCCTTCACATCAAAGCTAAATATGTACAGTACATACATGTTCTAACCTAAAACCTGTGCCACTATTCTTCACCAACAATTTTGCTAGCATTTGAAAGTTGGTCCCGGTGGCAATATGAAATTGTCTAGTCACATTTAACCGTCTAGTTTGTCGGACGACGCGGTGAACCGCACTCGAGGTAATTCATACTGCAGAGGACCACAAACTTTAATACACGCCATAATATTGTGCACTATTGTAACATTTCTAACGGTGGACATAAAAAAGAGGCAATGACATAGAAACAATGGACTGGACAAGCGTACCATTTTGTAATCTCGCAATGGTATTCTAGAAAGAGTATTCTCCCTGCTTTAATCCTTATAAAAAAACTGACCAATACCCAAACTTAACCTTTGCTTGTGACTATATACATATTCCATTTACCTAAGCAGCTACTTAGTTAAACAATGATTTGTCTCGTTTATTCAAACAAAATATTAAAAATGTGAAGGAGATAAAAAAAAATCCTAAGCAGTTGTTAAAAAAATACATAAGTGCATGCTTCATTGAGTACTTTTTCGGCACTATTGTAAACATTGTGTTGACGTATTCTTTTTGATGCACATGTTGAGACAAACCCTGTCTTACACTGTACTATGTTGATACAAAAGAGCTCGTGAAGTGCAATAGTATTAGCGTTAAACATGATTACTTGTTATTAGAAACGTCAAACGCGAGTAAAAATTTCAAGTACCTTCTATTTAAACATACAATAGTGGTTGCTATATGCCATAGAAAATCAATGCCGACCTTAAACTTAAAGTCGCTATTTCAATAGAAAAGCTTTATATGCTAGTTTCTCAGTCAGCTGTATGTATTGTCATATCAAAATAATAATAAAATATAGCCTTGTATATTATCTACTACTAGCTGTGTTCGCGACTTAATTTCACATAGTTTAGGCATTTAGAAGACTTTCTTGCAAATCTGTGTAGGTATAATAATTACAAACCCCTGACATTCAATTCACATTCACAAGTTCACAGAGCCCATATTTTGATTGCTATTTGGACCACCTGTGGTTACATGGCGGCAATAATCAAAGTTTTCTTTGGAAAGCCTGACTTTTGTAAAAAGGTTTGCCGCCCTACAATGTAGGCTTTTAATTGACACCCCGCGGTGTACTATCTTGTATTTTCAGTATGTTAGTAAATTTGTTGTAGGTCGCGTAGGTATCAATGTACTTTTGGGTCATAGCATACAAAGCTTTTTGCTCTCAACTATTAGTTTTTGATCATACATTATAGTGGACTTTTTTAACGAATTTCATAAATATGATTTTAATGATTTTAATAAATAATAATAAAATAAATAAATATTCCAGGACATTGCACACAGCGCCATCTAGCCCCACACTAAGCAAACGCTTGTGTCGTGGTTACTAGATATCGGATATAATACTTATATAATTATTTTTGTAAAAACATACTTATAGAAACGACTATAATGTTTTAAAAGTATATTTTGATGGGCAATGTTCATCTCGTATTGAAACTACAAAATGACTCCTGCTCCATGGTACATACCTTGGCAGTGAGGTCCCTGTGGAAGACGCCGAGCGAGTGCAGGTACTTCATGCCGCCGGCCACGTCGGCCGCCAGCGACACGCGCAGCGCCTGCGGGAGCGGCTCGTGGCGCGCCAGCAGCAGCTGCTCCAGCGACCCGCCCTCCATGTACTCCGTGAGCGCGTGCAGCTGGCCCTCGTGCACGCACACGCCCATGAACCTGGAACATATCACCATACAACATTATGATTCAATTACGGAAAGATGAACATAAACTCTTTACAGCATCTGATTCAAATTTCATTTATTTTATCACAAGAAATGTAACAAAGTGCTTTGGCAACTTTATGTTTGGCATTTATATTTATTTTTATCTTAATTCTAACTAAATTTGCTCAATCGTTGAAGCTATGCATATTTAAGGACACAATTATAATATTTTATATTTGATACATTTCATTTATGTGGCACGCATCTCCTACACTGAGAGAGATCTGGTGCTGTAGGAGAGTGCATTGATGCTCACTGGTAAGGTCGATTAAGTTAAATAATTTCGGACGCAATATTGCCGCTGAATAGTTGTAAGAAGTAGGTACATAAATAATGTCTCATGTACTGTTTAAGTATTACCAATTTATATATTATTGATTGATTATTCAATTTAATTATTATCAGTTTTACCGTTTTTATGAGTTGTAATAAAAACGAATTGTAATTAATATTGTAACGACATATAATTCTGACAAATTATTATTAATAAAATGATTATTTGTTTATCTGATTGCAGTAAGAAAGATCGTAGCCCAACTGGTCCGACCCTAGACGCGCAATGCTGGACACCAAGCTGTATGGAGTGTATGACGCTCTCCTTTTCGAGGAGCATTAACTACGCAACCGAATGCTCTTCAGTAGTGAGGCCAATAAAGCAAGAAGGGGGATTACGATCATTGCTTGAATATTATAAGCGCATTTATGTTTTTGATAAAGCACTATGAATGAATGATAATGTCACAATCCAATGAAATCAGCATGTTCAGGAGACTCAGAAAACGTTTAATCGTTATCAACCAACTAACATTTATGGGCTAGACAGCTAGAACAAGCTAAGCGTGATTTATCGTCATATGAGAAGTGTAAAGTATTAGTCATACACGATGCCTGGCAACCAATGTTCGTAGCATTGTTCTTTGCTAAGTGTTTCTACAATTGGTTTAGTCCTCTATTTGGTCCAGTCACCGGTTCAGTTTACTTGTATTTGTGCGTGAATGAATTATCTGGATGTGAATGAATCATACGCGGTGACACTTGTATTCTTGATATTTGTTTCAATTGCCCGTGATTATCACTTGTTGAATGCGCTTTCATATCCTTTCTATAAGCCGTGTCATTTTAAAGTAGGTACTACTTCTTGCCTAGTAACAAGTAGGATTGAGCAATAACATACAAGGCACTAGCCCGAAAAACTTATTATTTTTTTTCAACTACAGTGTCATTTGTTAAGGTATCGTTTTGGGTGACCACAGCCAAATATCAGATGATAACGAATGAAAGAAATATAACAAATATTTCAATAAATATATCGCATGTAAACAACAGCAAAAATCTCGAATATTTGTTGGAGAGAAACAAGAAAATGGCACTATCATTAATTCCCCATTTACAAGCGAAAGTACTCGTAATGTGAGAATCTTGCATACAGACGTGATTCCATTCATCATCAAACGTATTCTCATGCATTTTAATTGGCCAGTAGACGGCATAAAACAGCTAGATAATCGCCAATCAAACCTATCATTTCGCGTTCCGTGCAAAGAAAAGCAACAATACACGTTTCCCGTATTGCATATTATCGGCAATAAATAGCTAGAATTCCTTGTTTCTTTGAGGAAACGTCATCTTAATATGGAAAAGAGAATGCGACTCATATGCAACTGATAAGAGAAAGTGAGCGAATCATCGTTTTGACGCCAAAGAGAATAAACTGTTGGCAAATGTACGGGAAGTGCAATGAAATGTTGTATAATGTACACCTTAGCAGTAAACCACAATAATAGCCAATTTACCTGCATTCACAATATGTATATAGGTACTGTAACATATCTCTTTGCTTCTTACTCAACCAAATATCATTGGCATCATTTTTCAATACCGCATTGCAAAATATGTACTTGCAATAACTATTAATTTTATATGAACGTCAGATACTAACGTTGGCCAACCCGATGCATCCCGTCCAAGGTTCATCACAATAACAAATTAATCCGGAGTGTAATCTTCACGGACAAATGATATCAGATTCGCTCACATTCCCACGCAAAAGAGCAAGGTCGATGTACGGAGATAGATAAATAAATAGAAATCTGATGATAGATCGTATAAAAAAGCCACCGATGCGCACAAACTCGAAAGCAATTGGAAAAGACGTCGAGACGATGATTCCCAGTGAAGCAAACACAATAGCCTGCATTCAATGTACTGATGAATCTGTCAGCGATTAGATCGACCGCGCTGATTTCATATATGAAAATTAACTCAGCATATAAGGCGAGCCAGTTTACTGTATTGACATTTGTTAAATTGCTAAGAATTATGACCTCTTCAGTTTTTGTAAATTATAGCTGTTACCCACGGCTTGAACGCAGGCAATAGAAGCCCTCACACATGAATAATTTTCCCTGTTTTTTTTCGCATTTTCCATTGTTTCTTCGCTTTTATTAGTTGCAGCGTGATGTTATATAGCCTTCCTCGATAAATGGTCTATTCAACACAAAAATAATTTTTAAATTCGCACCAGTAGTTTCTGAGATTAGCGCGTTCAAACAAACAAACAAACAAACTCTTCAGCTTTATAATATAAAGTATAGATAATGCCGATCTCCCGTTTAGCGCGGTAGGTGTTTAGAAGAAAATGCGAACATACTCCTGACATGTAAACAGATGGTAGATAATAACATTTTAAATCGATTAATGTATTGTCCGTGCAAATAGAATTATTAACGAGTTAGAAAATCTTGAAAGTAATTTTACGAGCCTTCTTTGACATGAACTGCATCGGCGTGCATTCACTCACGTTACACAACGTGATGTTTGACTGCTGATTAATTCTATGCATTTTGTAAACTTCGCGTAAATCAACATAATGTCGTATACATTAGCTCAAGTTATTAATATCTAAATGTCATCAAATACAATCAATAAATACGTAAATTTTATGTGCATTCGATTTGAATGCACAAAAAGTGTGCCAGATTATTTGGCAGGAGATTTAAATGTCAAAATCAGAATAAGTACATAAAACACATATAAATCAAACTATGGAAGATGTAAAATAATATAGTCAAGTCAAATTTGCAGGTGAAAATGCAAACTGGGGCATATTTTTAATGTCTCATTTATATAGTGTGCCAAACAATGCTCATTCAGCGTGATGTAACCACAAACAAAGAGCAAGGAATGCAGCTCTAGATGGATGAGAAAAAACGAAAGATTGCCAAAAGAACAATCACGACAGAAGATGCATTGTTTTTATTTCCGATGATAAGCAGGCAGGAAATGAAATGGGGGACAGTGGTGGCCATTGTTCGCTTCATCTCGCGAATATTTCGTAACGAGTTACGCAAATTCAGAGACATGACATGGAGAATACAATGATGTTATTTCTCGCGGTGAGAATTAGATTACCAAAACACTCACACTTTACAACACGTAAGTTTACTTATAGAACTAAACAAAAACATGATTATCTATTTTTAGATCAGGTCGTGAAGAGGACTTCATTTGTGACACGAAAAAACAAGATAGGAAGTGAATGCAAACAAAGTGATTGTTATTTTACAAATAAATCTTCAGCGGTATGTGGAACACAAGTAGACGCTCTCTGAATGCTAGATCACGAGACTGATAGCTTTATTTAATCGATTAATCTAGAAGCTCAGACTAGGCTCCATCCATTAAAATAACAAACTGATTTTCGGAGAACGATTGCAAAATCAAAGCTGCACCTCGGACCTTGGGCCGAATAAAATGTCTATTAAAGTTGACATTTGATTGAATTCTTACGTTCATTGATAACTACTCTACCGATATGTGTGTGTTGCAACGGTAAACATCGGGCTGGTTCCGAGTGTGTTTGGTCAACACAAACACGACAACAAAGACAAAGGGTCGGAGATTTGATGCTGCGGCGGTCGGTACATCACTGCATTTGCGTCAGGAGCTGATAAAAACTTGACAAGCGATACATCTTATATATTCATGGCTCACTGATAAAGCATAACGTTCGAGTGAAGGTTACAATTGTATCTACGCGAGAAGATAAAATTATAAAACATTATGATGTGCGGGCAGACAAATATAACTTTCTTACATATTAATTCTATCAAGCATAATAACAGTACTGTAAATAGACTATGACAGCTACTTTAGATGAATCCAAACAATGCGTTTCCAAAGATCGAGTGGCGCAATCTCCTGATGGCTCGCGTTTATTTGTCCAATACAAACAAACGGAACAAAAGAACAAGATTCGATGCTGCAGCTATATTTACTTCTCACGAAGAGACGGGCCTATACACACATAGCTAATCAATCAAGACTATTATTGTTTGTGATAAGGATTTAAATACAGAGTTTGTAAGATTAAAACCACAGATGCACCAATTTTTGAACTAGATTTTATCTTTATAGATTTTACAGTGATGGCAATATCAACTTAATACATCTCCTACATTATACACTGCAGTCTTATGGAACCGGTGGACTTCTCGAGAGATAAACAAATGTGCCATATTCGTAAGACGGAGAGCAAACAAGATTCTCTTGACCCCGCCGGGTTTTGTTGATTTCAGGAGCCGCTGTATGATTCATTGACATTCCACGTTAAAGTCTAACACTGCGGGAGTCTGGTAGCAGCACTTCTATGAGCTTTAGAATCATATCTGCGCACAATATTTTAGTTCAGAGTATATCCGCTCGTAGTTATCTTGCATGGACTATACCTCGTGTTGTAGTGAGCTTGTAGTATTGCAGTGGCTGCATGATTCTGCACTATAACGTAATGGCCCGTTACGCGCCCCTAATCGATGCCCCGCTTTTTCAAGGGGAGATTTTCTAATTTTACGAGTAATACTTGATTACTTCGTAGACGAAGAAAGAAATGTTATTACGAATGCGGAGCTATATAAGCATTCAGAGCTTGATACATGTTTTTGTTATATACGAAGTAACTTTATACAGATGAAAAACTAATGGTACCTATAAACACAGATGTAAAGTTTTTACATAACCAGATTTTTAATTACAAAGTTGGCATTTAATTACTGAGATTATAATGATTTAGCGTTGGGCAACATGTTTGCATGCAAATGTTTATGCGATGGACCGAAATAGCAGCACAAAGTTGTGGAGCTAAGTGAAGACATGTGATACATTGACGTCATTGAGCATAATTAGATTCACAGAAGGCTATTGTTCTAAAGTAATCGCGAGTTTAGCAACACTCATTATTTCGATATTTTATAGTATGTATGAAAACGAAGTAATGAATAATAAAAAGTTAGAACAGACTCAGTTGGCGATGGAATTGGTACGATGTATATATACAACTATTTTTTACCAGTTTATCAATACATACTTTTTTATATTGAACAATACCATATACTTATACAAAATGCATTACTATTGCTAATACTGTTAAATACATAATAAGAATAAATATTTCAAGGCAACAAAATATTGGGCCCATAAAACCCGTACATGCGTGACTTTTGGCAAATACTTTTGATTTATGAGATCGAGGCGCTTAATTTCTATCAATTTAGCATATATGTGTGATATTTCAACCTGTTTTCGTACTGAACTTTTTGCAAATTGGGAACTATTATTTTTATCGAAATTGTATGAAACATTTGCAGTGTATAATTGCGACGCGAAAATTAACTTGTTTCTTTGATACACTTCCTGGTTCTTGAATTATACAGCTGGTTTTGGAGATTTATGATGTCAAATTAGCTGAATTACAACGTCTCACGGACGCGAATTGTTACTTATAATATACAAACTACGAGTCATTTGAATAATGTTTTTGTCTTTATTCATGAATTTCTTTTAAAGCTTATTTTTTAAAGTAGTTATATTTATTAACTGTTTAAACAAGCCTCGCTAAAGTGTATACTTTAGGAAGAGAGTGTTAATTTGTCTAATTTTCAGTGGTAAAATACTATTTAATTGTACCTACAATACTATATCAAAATCTCTAACGCCTTACTAACAAAAAATTGCACGTGTATTGTATAGGATAATGCAATATTTGAGAGGCCTGATAAGTGTTTGGAGCTGTTTTTGTCCATTCTGAGAAGATACGGGAGGCCCGAGCGATAAAAAATGTGAAACTGCAATGCGGGTGGCCACTTTAGCCAGTTATCAGTAAAAATCTCGTGCATCTTTTCGCACATTCGCGAGTAAAACCACCCGAGTGTCGACATATTTTTTTTATGTCGTTTCTGTAATACATTGTAGAAACTATTGAGTTTATGAAGCATCACATCAATTACATATGAACTAAAAAACTAAGAAAATCATGCCTTAGTTCTTATATAACTTCTAGTCTGTAACAGCCAATGAAACGGAGAAAATATATTTTGCGCAGCACACGTACATATATAAAACTTAAAATAAAACAAATATGGAAATAATTTACATGTTATTTTCAACTCTAAAACTGAAAAGCAAAAGTTTGGTATGTGCGGTTTCTTTACAATACATTTGAACGCGTTAATAAAAACCATAATTATCCCTAGCTATTTTACTCACCCGAGTATGTTGGGGTGTTTGAGTTTGTTCATGAGCTGCACCTCCCGGAGCATGTTGGGTCGGTTGGCGCGCTGCTGGTTCATCTTCAGCACCATCACCTTGCCGGACGTCTTGTGGGTTACCTGCAATCAACAGCACAGACATTACAATCATTTTATTTACTAGATATATGTACTACTTTGACTGGCCTGTTAGCTTAGTTGGTAGTGGCTCTGCCTTTTAATCTAGGGGTTGCGGGTTCGATTTCCGCATAACACAAGTATTTATTAATTTTGAAATTAATAATTATTTGTGTTGAGTCTGGTCGTTTCTATGTATAATAATCAATCAATTTATCAAGAATTCTTTATTGTACACCAATAGCAAAAGAACACAAGTATGAATAAAATATGTAAACCATAGTATTGGGACAGAGGGCGGCCTTATCACTTAGAGTGATCTCTTCCTGGCAACCTAGTTTGGAAAACAACGATAGGAAAATAATAAAGCTGGCGTACTTACTAAAACTAATACAACTTAATAATATTTAACAAATAGAACAACTAAAAACCTAAAAACATGTATAATGCCTACATTTACATCTATACAAACAGAGAAAAGAAAACAACACATAATAAACCTACTCAAAAAGAAGGAAAAAAAAAACCCGAGTCCACAAATTAGTCATGCATATAATAATTATGAACCAAGTTCTGAAAAATAGGAAGGGATTTGGCCTGCCTAATATGAAGTGGCAGGTCATTCCACAAGCGAATAGCTTGCATAGTGAAAGAAGAGTGGTAGAAAAGGTTTAAAGGTTAGGATAATAAGTATGTATTAACAAAATAAAAGTATGTAAGTATTATATCCGTTATCTAGTACCCACGACACAAGCGCTTGCTTAGTGTGGGGCTAGATGGCGCTGTGTGCAATATCTAGGAATCTTATTTATTTATTTACTATCGGCTGGTACTAACCTACCTAGTAGCTACTCACTTTTATTCAGTGCTAGTGGCACCATCCACTTTAATTTCGAATGTCTGGCTCCGCTAAATGTTGATCAAGCGTGGAGACCGCACAAACATACACACAAAAAACATAGTTTTGTCCATTCAATTGCATGCTTCGAGAAAGAATCACACGATTGGTAAAAATATGACATAGATCTTAGCGCGATACTATAAAATTTCTTTGTAGAATGCTACATTATAGATGGCCTCATAAATAATTCTAGCAGCTTAACTCTGAGCTAAAAGCGAAACCTCGTCGTCGCCCTAAAAGCATTTCTTTTATATACCTTTACATTCATATTTTGGATAAAATCTTCAGTTTCACACGTTGTATTTTGTGTTTTAAATTTTTATTGCATGAAGTACTTAAAACTAAAATTTGGTTTAGTAAATAAACTTGACTTGTTCCCTTTGTTGTTTAAAGTTCGGTTCACAAATATTCCCTAAATCTGTTTGTGGAATCACTCCATAAAACATTAGAGGACATGATTATGCGGTCGCACGCGAGCACGGTGATGTGCGAGAATTTCAGTGGGAGTGTCGTGTTTACCAGCATGGGGCTGTGGAGGGAACAGTAACTACCCTCCTTCCTGGTCTAGATCTTAATATACTGTGTAAATTAATAACGGCAACGTCTTATAAAACTCCTAGATGTGGAATTTATTTAGGATTGAGAACAAACTCTATTATGTCAACCTTCGCTCGCTTCTCTCTCTCTCTCTTAAGTCGTATTCCTCATAACTGAGGGCCGTGACTCCCCCGGAGAATTCATCCGTTAGGGGAGTTTTCTTGGGCAGATACATCGAGGTAGCGCCCAGGTCCTTCCTTCCTTCGCTCGCTTACAATCAGGTAAATTATGTTTAAACCCATTCATGTTAAAAAAGCTTAAATGACTGGCATTGACGGATTCTTAAGAATACACCCAACTTCTAACACCCGTCTTTTTTGAGTCGAGGTTTTAATAAAATAGAAGTTAAAGCTGAGCCAATTAACTGTATCCAATTTGATCCTGTTCCAAAGTTTCGTAACCACCAAGCGCGTACACTTACCGAAAGAATGTTGTAAGCCCCAATCAAAGTTTAGTATCCTGCGAACAACAAAGAAGCGGCCGACGAGAGGTGCCTTTAAGCGCCATTCCTTTCACACGTTTACACGCACACAAAGGACCGGAAAACACGAGTAAAGCCTCTGTAAAATTTTACAAGAAACTTCTATCAAAAGAAGGAATACAATAACCTTTGAGAAGCATGTGCTTATTAGACCGTAGTCAAGTTATAAAAATATCCAAAATATGCTTGTAACATAACGTTAATAGATTCTGAAGTAGATTTTCCTGGAAATGTTTTCAGCAGTTTCCGGGAAACTGCTTTATTACTGGCCGTTGCCATGACGACTGAAAAGATCACGAAACGGGAAACGAGAGGAGATGGATCGCACAATTTATCTAAACGTCTTATTAGATTTACTGGGAGAACCTTTGTCATTGTAAGTCTAACATGGGCATTAAATAAGTCTAAACTTTAGGTGCTTTACTAAACCGAAACTTTTCTAGCTGTACCTTACAAAGGCGTCTAATTTGGAAACTTTATCTTGCCATGAGACGTGATAACTTCTCTAATAAATCTAATTTCTTTCGTCGAGATAAAATTCGTGAGCTACCAACAAAAACGAGATTTTTCGTAGAGCCTAGAGTAATCATTTGATCCTTTCATTCATAATTCTGGCGGAATATCTGATGAGATATAAGCGCTGTTCGTTAATAAACGAAAGGGTGCAGATCAACCCACATTCAAACAGGCAGTGTGGCAGACTTGTGGAATCTAGTTATTAATTTACGTGATCCCCGCTTTCATATTTAACCTATTATTGAGACCGATTTAGAAAAGGATATTTTTACCACAGGATAACTGAGTAATTGGCAAAGTGATAACTGATGAGATTCTACATGTTGGTTAATATAATATATTTCGTTCATCAAAGAGATGGGATAGCATCTAACCTAGAAAAATATATGAATAAATATGAAAATGATAAACAATGGTGTTGTTTGGAGATCAATGGAGATCTAGTGCATCTAGGGCGAGACTTGTTCTAGACTAGATCGAATTTCTAGATTTGAAGACGCCCACGATACAACTGCCCGTTTAGGGCATTTACGCACTGCATTTCCAACGACCTTGATAAATTAATACCTATATTACGAGTAAGTATTTAATAATAACCCACAAGATTGTATTATTGTATTGTATTGTATATATTTTTCAACCACATGGTAATTAAAAAAAAAATACGGTGTGTTATTCCAGAACATATTAGTGTTTTAGCATTAGATGATTGCTATTGCGTAGGTACGAGTACTTTCTAGTTTCATTTCGTCATTTAACCAATACATCAGCTGCTATCAGATCATACAAAGGAATTTCGGAAATTATGTGACTGGTATTGATTATTTTTTCTAACAGTAAATTTGGTATATTTCAGTATATTAAAAAAATTACCTCAATTAGTAAAATTGTAGCTTATCGCTTTCTCACACATCATTCTGTGGAATTAATAGACATTACATAGATGTACACGTATATATACGTACACGTATGTATATGCTTAGCTCAAATGTGACATGGGATAAGTTATTTTTAGATTTGTCAAAATAACGGGAAATAAATTGAACCGGAATGGAAAATTGGGTAAGCTTGCAATTTTCAAAGAATTGGCCCATTATATTTAACAGTGAAATATAAGCAAGGCATTCGTTAGGTACATACATACATATATGTAGTACAATACTGAATGTCAAAAAAACACTGCAATGTAACCTTTGCTTTATTTACCTAAAATCATTTTAATATTCTGGTTTACGACAATAAGACGCCTCGAATAAAATAAACTGACATCATTCTTTATCTTATTGTGGAATTCCAAGGTTTTAAGATAAGGAAGTCCAAGTTTTAATTAGGCTATGATAGATTTAAATCGTATAATACTAATTAACTTTTAACATTTATTTAGGTAAATGTCAAAATTTATTTGGCGTTGGTGTTATTCTTTAATTTCTCTAGATAATAGACAACAACGATTTTATAACTACGTGTTATTCCGTTACATTTTGTAGGTTCACGTATGCAGGTACGCATTATTGGCCAGTCAATGGTTACTCTGTATAGAATGTTCCCTTCCATTTGTCGTAAGCCCTAAATAGCCGTTTAAGTAGTTTCTCTCCCCGAGTTTCCCTAATGCTTACAGATATATCAGAGGGTGAGGGGAAGTCGGAAAACGCATTAAATACCCATTTATAATGTGCTGCCAGCTCCATTCGCACTTGCGGTGCAAAGACATAAGACGGACCTTGGGGGTGTGATATGACAACACTGTTTAGGAGCATTACAAAATTCACGGAAAATACCACGATAAACAGATAATTCAAATAGCTGTACTTACTCTAGCGGAACTATAAAGCATATTTTTTTGTCTAATACGATATCCTTGTAATAGGTACACAATTGAAAGACACTTTGACTTTTTTATGATTGAATAATCATAAAAAAGTCAAAGTCAAAGCATTTATTTGCAGAGTACAGGTAAAGAAGATGGTCCATTACATACGACAAGAATTGAATTCTATACAAAAGTACGCTACCTAAGTCATCTACGAGTATCAACAACGAGTACTAGCAAAGCTACGCACACGTTCATTGTTTTGTTCTCTAATTGATTATTCTATGACTAGCAAATAGGCGTACAATAACAAACATCGTATTGATATCTGCGTGAGTGATGCAACTCCAGCAACTAAACGCTGGTTTCGACAGGAGTAGAGCGCCTGATGCGGGGTCACGGCTCTCGTCTTTTACCCACTGTGTCAACACCTTTCAACGTTTAATTGTACATGATCATACATCGCTCATGATCGCTATCGGATTACTGGACGTCATTTTGACAGCCGATTTCGGAATTACGAGTGGACTATGAATGCTTTCATTAGTAAATGTATTACTTGTGCTATTGACTCTACTTACTAGCATGTGTAGCATTCTGCATCGTTTAGTTTTAATGATCACAACGCATAAAGTTGTTTGCTACGCTACCCTTGATAAAAATAAAAGGTGTAAGTGAACATGACACGCATTTAACTAACAACTTTATTACTCAGTCTACAACAAATAAATGTCACCCATAAACTAAAAGTAACAAGCAAATATTGGCGTCATAAAAGTAAGTAACATAATCTAATTTCTTTTACGGCCTCATGGATGTAAATCATAGTGACTCCTCGAACCAGGCTCAAATATAAAACCACCGAGACCTTCCCACAGCCTCATAAACATGCGAAAGTAAATACCTGTCTAATTCCAAGCGCAAACAGCTTTTTTTTCATCCCGAGTGGCGAGCCAAACACTAACAGTACTCCACGCCTACGAGCAGTATCGGCTTTTAGTAACACTTATTCTCTTTCCAATGACTGTTCCATTTTAAACTTAAAAGAAAGGAGGGTAGGTCGATATTTGTCTGTTAGAAGTGTGACTCGGAGTATCTTTGCGGCGTACTGTCGCTGGGATCGCTCGACCACTTGACACGACCCTGCTAACGAACTGATGATGAAGCTTTAACGCCACCTTAAGAGGATAACGAG
The DNA here is from genome assembly GCA_964023185.1 of Macaria liturata. Lineage (NCBI taxonomy): Eukaryota > Metazoa > Arthropoda > Insecta > Lepidoptera > Geometridae > Macaria > Macaria liturata. Next base: position 6,867,048 of record OZ026811.1, on the reverse strand, counting down.
CGAACTTTCTGCATACCGCTGTAAAGTGATTCAGGGAACTTTCAAGACGCTATCGGTGGTCAACAAAGGATTTCCCATAAGAAATGTCAAAAGTAGCGGTACTTTAAACAATGCAAATTGTTTAAGAAATTACCACTTTCGGAAGGGTCAGACAGAATTTACTGCCAGAGTTCAGGCCGCATAAAAAGTGCCGCGGAAAAAAGCGGCACATCACTTTGTGAGTAACATAATCGCGATCCCAAGAATCCCAGACATCCTTCCAGTGAACACGCCCGTTGTACTTCGCAACACATCAAATAACAAAATAAAAAGGATGCCGTAAAGAAAAGCAACAGACATGCACGTCGTAAAGCCGGTTATAAAAATAAAGTTATTATAGCAGTGCAATCCCCCTGAGTGTTGACACCTTAAATAAATACCTACATACGTAAATATGAGTAGGTTTGAATGCAGACAATGATAAGATAAAAATTCACAATGCACGGTTTGATACATGTGACATTGTGTAACGCTTAAATATTACTTGACATATCTAAATGAAAGTACATGTAAACATTGTAGCTTTGTAAATTTTATACGGCTTCGTTGCAGGTATACAAAGTTGCAACAAAGTTATTTAGTGTAATTTGGCAAATAATTTAAGTGCTTTACAGTCCTAAAGGTTAAAATAAAACTAACTTTAATTTAATTATACTTTTAGCTCACACAGTGTTTATACAGCCATGGCACACACGCAAATAGACTTCAAATATTATACAGGTAACGTATAAAATAATATTAGTTGAATTGCAATACAATCTGCTTTGGATAGGTTCCAATGATCTGTGCAGAGCTACTGTATTTTACTCAATGTAAACTACGCATTGTGAATGGGAGCAAATAAATCTTCCAGCACTAGGAATGTTCCAGTAGGATACCGTTAAACGGATATGATAGATGAAACTAGAATTAATGTGGATACTTCATACGTAAGCATTAATGTAAATGGAGCAATTGAAATTCAATACGTAGGAAATGTTTTAGTCGGAGCAATAAAACATTAAAAACAAGCTCTTGTTAAAAAAACTAATCTAGATCTGCATTAGTTGTGTTCAATGAACTGTTGGTAAACATTACAGACGATCGAGATTAGTATCGATAAATCCATCATGTAAATGTCTTGTACGAAATTAGAACGAATTCATTGAGTCCAAACACGAATACCGAAACTAGGAGCAACAAGTTATAAGGAAATCTTCGAATGAAATCCTCATAACAAGTAACATTTTATAAGGCCCCAAATCCGTGTTTAGTCCTTCCGGGTTTTCAAAGTGAAATTTCCATAATTGCGAGAAGCACAAAGCAGTAAAGGAGACAGGCTCGAGTGGCGTACATAATAAGGGTTCACTTTGACCCGAGCCGTGGCTTGTAATGCTCTGCACAAATATGGACAATAGAGATTCTATCTGGACTTTCGCACGGTCGGGAATCAGCTTACGGATTTACTGCCGCAATTTGAGAAGCTCTCTCAAATTGGGCATGAGCTAGCTGAGAGAATTATTTGCACTGCGATTCGGAACGCAATCGCATTAAAATTAACGGCATTGACTAATATACTGCATTGAGGAACCTACATTCTGGACGGGAAATGTTTTCTTGAGCTCGTTTGTTTTGTGTTATAAATCAATCTGCGTCAATTTTCAAGAACAGAGCAAGAACTGGGGAAGAAGCGGCGACTAAATCTCAATAAATTCTAAGCATGATTTTTCCGAGACCAGTAAACTTTTAATGAATTCAACGAGATAGAATTATGTGTCGGTAGTTGCGATTCGTAGTGTGACGAGTCCCGAGCACGTTTTGGTTGTTTGAGCGGTGCAGTCGTGACGAACCGGCCATTACACCGCGCCGGCGCGGGCGCAGCGCCTCCGATGGCGACCATTGTTTTAGGCTACTGTTAGCACCATTATCGTCGCGTTTATAATAGCTATTTATAGATCGTGCGATAACGACATCGCCACGATAACGATATCTGTATCGCTGTCATTGTTTAAATATGTTTTCGCAGTTGACTCAGTTGCTGCAGTTTCTTTATCTCTATTGACACTTAATGTTTGTTTTCTACTTCTCTGTTACCTTCGCCGCATAGCTCAATGGATTGTTTCGTAAATGCTTTTGCTCTTGAAATTAATATATTTTAAAACAATGTAAGTATACAATGTGCAATGGTGTAACTGTTTTACTAGCAAAACTTTACCTCGCAATATGCCGATTTAAACGTCCTAAAGATTTCCTTAATACTTTCCTAATCTATGAATCCCAGTGTATGCTCACGAATGTAAACCTGTCAAGACCATATAAGGTAGTAGATGGGCTTCAGATTTTGCACGCTCGGTTCGTTGCCATATACGACAAGGGTGATGGTCCTAAGGAATCGACGCGACGGGATATTATCTTAAATGCTATTTATAGTCCACGTTACAATGTAACAATTTGACTGCACAAGTACTTTAACTGGTATGAGAGTGGCATAATCAAACGATTAATTTAAAAATGTTTGGGCTTTTGACATATCAAAAAAAAAGCCTACTTAAAGCTAGTTCCAAAAAGTGTGCATTTTATCAACTTTTTTGAGATTAATTCTAACATCTTTATTGTCCTTCAATTGTTGCAGTTAGTGGTATGATTGTGAGAAGATGAATACGAATGCAACCACAATTAGAACTTAAAGAAATCCAAGATAACAATGCTGATAGACATCAACAGCACCTAGCCAGGGTATTCCGAGAAGTAAGTGATATAGTTTATGGCAGAGATAATGTTTACGTGCTCTACATACGTGGACTACTTGCTGGAAGTTTGCAGCATGTAGAGTGGAAACTAGTTATAAATACATCGCGCCTATTGTTACGAGCTGGACGTCAGTCTGGTGAACTCGTGAGACAGATCGGCGTTTTTGATAGAGATACTAAATTTATCAGAAGGCGGTGAGATAGCTCTCGACATTAGAATTGTTCACTCTCATAAGATTAGATGCAGACTCTATTTATAAATTTACATATATCCATGTTTCATTTGTACATAAGACAATCTCTTATAAAAAAAATCATTTAGACTTGAATTTAATACTTATATTAACCTTAATTAAGCACGAGTAAGTATTTCATTTTTTCGTGAAAAGCCGTAAGTTATAAGTGAATTTCCCAATAAAATTTCAACGTGGGTTCCTACAATATGTATTTGTAGGTATCACAGAAATGAAAAAAGGTTTGCATATAATGACTACATGTTATTGTCGTTTAATGTGTAGAAGCTATTCGTATTTTAAAACAAACTAGAAACCATCAGAAACTGTAAAAAATGGCAACATTTATTTACATTACGATCCGAAATGTCCCAAAAGTATTTCCCTTCCAAATTTTTCCTATTTGGGTTCAAAAACTACAGTTCCCAACTGAGTAATCCAATTTTAACTTTCGAGCTACAGAAAATCCTTTCAACGATATTGCGTAGATATATACTTATTTCAGTAAAACATTTCACAGGAAACGTTACAATTATTTGCATTAAAATGGCAGGAAGAGATAAGAATCCTTATGATAATTACGCAGAAATAAGCCATGAATAGGGTCTATAGAAATTGAATGTCAAGTTTGCGAATTACTTTCGTTTGAAGAAGGTCGATCACTCCGGCATTGAGTGAATGTGAAGATAACACGATCTCACAAGATAAATAAACTGGCTAACATTTCTGAGGATAAAAGAGAGAGTTTCTATAATGATAGCATATAAAAGAAAATTAATTATCTACGTATTTTGATATTTATAAGAAATTCAATAACCTCATGGGTAATAAATTGGCTTTTAGCGTAACATTGTTATAAACTGATGGTAAACAGAAAGCTTTTTCATTTAGATGGAAATGAGTAATGGTAGTAATAAAAGATGACTAACATGGTGGCATATTCCTAACTAAAACTAACAACAAACAATGAATGAGCAAATTGAAAGGCTGAAACAAAATAACAATTAATTTCTGTCTTATTTTCTTCAAGCTAAGAACTTTTTATTTCCACCATTAACCCTATATCCGTCCGTCTGTCGGGATATAATGATATGGGAGTGAATCTACAACAAAAATATTATACGCTATTCCTGTCAGACTAAAAATATGGGTTGCCGCCGCGGCGCCGGACAAAATGCACTTTTTACGCAGCGCGCTAAACCGTTTGATGGCGAACGCGTTGCATTCCTCTCTATAAGGATTACTTAGTAGTTTTTATTACTATGATATAAAAACTTATGGCATGACTGGGTCGTTACGTTACGTATTTGGCTGCATTCCTAATGTCAACATTCGGGACTGTTTACTTGTGATGGTAATTTGTACTGCACCTAACTCATGTCTAAATGTTTGTATGTTGAGGCTGCTATAAGAGTTTTTTCAAATGGATAGTCATATATCCTAAGTCAATCAATGCTTGAGAAATAACAAGAAACCCCAACAGGTATAAGAAACCCTATAGCTACATGTTGTTATCAGTCGCATCAGAGATACAATATATGAGCACCGTGTAGCACGACACACGTAGTATCCTGACATGCCCAACAATGTTCTGCAAGCTTGTAGCCTCGGGCACCACAACGTTACATACAAATGATACGTCTGTCGGCGCCTTTATCTAACTCCACGCGAGCTTTACCAACTCTAAATTAAGTAAATGAACTTTCTTTTGAGTAAAAACAAATCTAACTGACCTAATGGCCATTTACATAGTTTAATTATACATTGAACATTCCAAACTTTATATTTTACGTATTATTCGGTACATTGGAACCAGATACAATTCTGATTTTGGTGACTCATCCCAGAACCCATAGACAGTTGCTTATACATAATATAAAGAGCGTATAATCTTAGTCAGCTGATTGAGAATGCATTCCATCAGGTCCAGTCAGATGGGATCTCGGTCAAACACAGTTACCGATTAAAAAGGATTAGCTTTGCCAATTGCTGACCCAAAGACCGAGTTGCTTACATCGTGCCAATACAGAGATAAAGCCATAACATAAACTTGATTTACGATGCTCTCACACATAACGTTAATGGCGAAAACGTTGGATCCATTCAGTTTATGAACATTGAAACAGTGTTATTTATAATTGAAACGAGTGAGATGCAGAAGAATGCGTGCTAGTATTATATTGAGTTTAATCGTACTAGAAATGGTGGGGGGACTATTATAACCTGTCCTAATGCGTATAAGTATATTATCAGTCATGGTGCATAGACATAAAACAATGAAACAATTTCTCGCTAATTCTACCCAGCTATCTTCGTATACATGTTGTAGAGGTGGAAATTGCTCATCCTCGACCAAATTCATGCAGTCATCTATAAAGAGCTTGAGCTTCATTAGAAAAAATCTAGCACAAAATTCAAATAAGTCACGACTAAAATCACTAAAATGTCGCAATTAATTCTAATTCCGACGACATTATAATTTATCGAGCACGCATGCTTTATCTACAGGCGATTTACTTAGTACAGTTATTTTTTTAATTCTGTTGGTTTCGACATCTTTCCCACTGAATGCAAGGCCGTGTGGTTTAGGTCGATGTCTGGCATACATAACATGCATTCTTTCTTGAATCAAGCAAATACATTTAAAAATTTGCAATGCTGTTCGAGCACGGCCTAGAAATCTTGCATTCGAGGTACACTAGCAAAGATTTGCGATTCTCGCTACTCTTGTCTGATCGTAAATACGGTAACGGTAACTTGGAGAAATAGGTAGCTTGTATTCTACCAAGTTTTCGCAGTTTCCAAGGCGTAGTAAAGATCTGTACATCTTTACAAAGTGTTGTTGGTTGGATATCAGTACATTTATGTCGCAATGTGTGTTTTTGAACGTTGAGTTCGAGGAGAATACTGCTTTATCAGATAGTGCCCTAATATATGGTTTATGAGGTGAAATGTATCGTATGGGTGCCCGTTATGCGCTCTGTGCGCCGGCACGCGACCTGCAGCACTAGACACGCATTCCGCGGTAACGAGGGGACGATGCGCGTGCGCTTGCGCCGTGTGTGATCCATTCGTTTTGCATCGCGACGCTACGGAGCTACCACCAGCGGATTGCAGATAAATTAGATTTACGGTTCTAGGAAATTGGCTAACTGAAGTCAAACTGTGGAATTATATTTCTAATATGTGTTGCTTTTTTATGTATGAAAGGGACTTGTGATCGATTGGGCTTCTAAATACGAATACACATGTGTGTGTACGAAACTTGAGAAATAAACATTCAGGATTTTGTTAATCTTCTATAAAATAAAGTACTTTTTCTAATTTTCTGTTGTCGTCATGTAAGTCGAGAAGTAGAAGGAAAAGACAAACTTCTCCAATAAAAAAGAATGTAAGTACAACACAATAATAATGTTCCGTCAAAGGAAATAAAATAAAAACAAAAATCAAATAATTGTAGGGACAACACCAACGTGCAGTTCTTTGGTTGCACAATTTGCGTCGAAGATAGGTGTAGGAATGGACAAACACGGCTCTGCTATTATGCAAAGTCAAGTTCTCGTGTCGTGCATTCTTGGAATACCGTCTGCCCGCCTGTCAACGGTTCTGGAGATTTAGCGCCGCGGGTGGACCGAGCGATAGCGGGACAAAGCACTCGTGGACCAATGTCATGCATGTATGAAGTTAAGAGATGTGGTGAAAAAGAAATTGATATTTTTAAAAAAGATGGGATATATTATGTATTATTATTGTTTAGTAATGCATTGAATGAAGTACTTATAGAATTACATTGCATTCATTAGTTAGGAGTTAGGACAGCCACGTAACAAAATTACAGATTGCTAGTAAATGTATTGGTGAAACTTAACTGCCACAATAAAAGCAGATCAGGTAACGGTCTATTGATTAGTTAAGAATACGTCCGCGCTGAAAAATACTAAGGGGTTTGTAGAAGAAGGTACGAATTGGTAGTACCTATTTTGATAGGAGTAAAAGAGATATCTTGCATCACACAACCAAAGTAATAAAAGTAATAGCCAGTTTCATTGAGATCTCAGAACAATTTGAAAGGCTCAGCATGTTGGTACTCTGCAGGGAGTTAATAGGTATAATGGCATTTTAATAGTTGTAAAATACTTTCTTATGTTTTTGGAGATTGATAATATTTTTGTAACAAAATTCTCAGATACGGCCTGAATTAATGATAGCTATAGGTACATACACAAGGTAAAGTGTGCTCAAAAATAAACTTTTAAGATTAGAAAAAATGGCTTTATACGATAAGGCCGCTCATTATACCTAGGCTAGGACATTACTGTAAGTAACTTGATTTGTATTTATATTTCTTTAGGGTACAATAAAGATAAATTGCATTTCAAAACCAAACCGATGAGAATCTATAATAAAGCAAATTAGTGTTCAAAGCACAAAAGTAATATTCCTTCGCAAACCTATAAAAGTTATATTGGCCGTTAAAGTAATTGACAGGGCGGCTGCCATCAAAATATCTAAGTTTACGACAATAAATGAATCTATTTAGAATAACACCTTTACGGCTACTGCATTATTTATGGTGCATTAGTTTTATATCTTAAGCTCAAGAATTCTGATATAAACTTCAGAAAAAGGAAACGTATTTTCTGGCTTTCAACACAACGGAATGCTATAAATGGTTAACGATTTTGAAGTCTGATGGATTACGGAGACGACAGTAAGTAGGTTTTCTGTAAATATGCCACAGATCCTGCAAGATGTACGAATTGGAATGAAAATCGTCCATCAATCGAGTTCAGATAGCGTTCCTCGTAATAGCGTTCACGGAACAATCATGTAAGTATTGCGACAATTAGGTGGAATATTCGCGATTCAAATAGCGAGGCGTGCTGGCCGTTGGCAGGTAGGTCGTAGCGGACGATACCGCAATGCTGGACTTAATTGAAGAAGCTTCTTCATTCTAGAGGACTTGAAAGTGTTTACTTCCAATAGTGAATTTTCGTTCGTATAGTAATATAAAACAAAGGACATGATTACAATCAGCGTCTTTCAGCGTGAAAATAAATAACATGACAAATACTAAAACAATATTTTTTTTGTTTTATACTTTGCTTAGCAAGTTTAGTTACTTAAGACTTCCATATACATTTTTTGCATGCCGAAAGGTGGAATGTGGAGACACTTAAAAACAAACAACGCTGACTATCTGTAATTACCCATGTTCGCAAATAAACTATTTGATTTGATTTACTTTATTATGCTTAGATTGCTTAGCGTCCAAAAAGCGCTAATTCACCATCAGGTTATGAATCGACAAAGGTAGATTCATTATAGTTACTTGGCTGTTATATTACACTCAGTCCAACATTGAAGATGAAATCATCAAATTAAAATTGGTCATTGTGATGTATGTCTGTGGGATGACGAGGAAGTTTTGATACACCATTCACGATCACTAGGTACCAGTAGTACTAGGCTTTACACACGCATAGACGCCGGTACAATTACCTAAACATCACTATTGTCTTCTCGATGTAAAGCAAGATGATAAAGAAATTTTATTTATTTTGAAAGTTGGAAAACACTCACTTCGATTGTCATATAAACTTGTAGTAGAGAGATTTGTATCGCATCAGTCTTATAGCTATAGAAGATAACTTGAGTTAAAATTAAATATTCAAGTTTAGTGGGAAACTGAAAATCTAAGATTTGCATGTTTCCATTTATTTGCAGTCAAGAAATTTGCGCAGGTGTGTGAGTTAATGAGAACACATCTCATCGCATCGTCTCGACGATACATCGTCCAGCTAATTTGAGAACGGTAACCCGACGTGCAATAGAGAACGAGCGGTATTGCTAACTGTCCCGGATTCTGTACCAAGGCCGGCCCAGCTTTCAGAGTTTAACGCGAAACTCTTCGCAAATTCATGCTTTATCGCCCAAGTTTAAACTGGCCAGATGTCGACGGTAACGACCAGCGTGGGTGGCGCAAGACCATCCGATCGGTTTTGGTAAAAGATGTGAAACCAGAATTGGGTCGATCACCCGAAGAATTACATTGGAACGAAGGAACAGCCACCAAGACATTGATACTGTTAGCATGTGTTATAAACAGGGATGTTTAAAACATTATGTACCATTGAGAGGTAATGTGGAGTCGGTGTGGGCAGTCTCGGCTTACGGCTGGGATAATGGCGATTATAATGGTGTCACGGAATAGCCATCAAATACAAGCACGCTCCATTATTAAACCCTAATGTAGGAAACAAAGAATCGTTCACGTGGGAGGCTAGACTAGAATGTCGCATATGGAGCGCGGGATAAAAATCTGTCCTGTTTATGTTTCATTGTCTACCTACTACAATGTAGTATTAATAAATTATTATTAAAATTTAATGCAAATATATACCTATTGTGTATGTGAAAACTAACAGGTCAGCTAATAACGATTCCGTAAGATAGAGGTGCAATTTTGTAAAGTTTCAACAAACCAGAAGAGGAAACCATTTCGTGTGATTGACGTTACAAATCCGCAATGTCAAAGGTTGTTCAATGCACCGCATCCAAGGCAAATGAACCTTTTTAACTCACAGAAAGAGAACTACCCAACCATTATTATGTTAATTACCAAAACAAAATATTTGGCAACGATGCTCTCACGAATAATGTCATGACAAAAATTTGGAACCATTAAGCATGTCGAAGAGTACATCCTCAAAAGTAGGTTAACTATGACAAATAGATGACAGATATTGCTTTGGTGGTTTTCTTATGATGCTTTAGATAATATAGCAAAGTGCAAACACACTAAAGTATATACAGTTTAGGAATCGCTATGGAAATTAAAGGTAGAAATGTGACGATAACAGAAATTAAAGGTAGAAATGTGACGATAACATTCGTCATATTCTTATATGGGGTCGGTATCAAATATTTAACAGATCAGGTTTTCTCTAAGTACTTAAATTATATCATAATAAAGCTAAATGACAAGTGAGGAATGTTCATTAATTCACCGCGGATTCATCGCGACTCCATATTTCAATAAAAGTCAAACAAGACAATAACTGGCATTTAGAAACGAGAAAGCTGCTTATACTTCCCGGTATTCATTACTTAACCTGGCAGTCATGTTTTAGTACAAATACATTGAAATTAAATTATGGTTCTAAGGCAACAAGATGTGTTAAAACTTTTTCAATTAATATTTTGAGATATTTTTTCTTGTTTCATTCTTTTGAGATGTTTATTATAAGATGGTCGAATGTGAAAAAACAAATTAATTTGTTTACTTATGTACTTACATATGTATTACGCGTAAATTGTACTAAGTACGTGTACTATAAAATATGACATCACAAATTTCGCAATATTTAGATCAATAAGAAATACCAACAATAGCCACTGCTAATGCTGAATGCTTTCCTATTGTAAATATCGTTACTTGTTTATAGAAATCCGCGTCGGATTGTAAACAATCGGACGCAAACAATATCTTCATGCGGAATGCTGAACGATGTCCACGATTTATTGCAAATCAAAGATCAATTCACAAAAATAAATTGCGCAAACATTTCTGCAAACAGACGGCTATTGTTTATCGAGGAATCTTCTAAGCGAGATGACATAACCAGTCGTAGATCATTAGAGTTGAAAGGGTAAAGAGCAAACGTCACTGATTGAAAGGATCGTCGACAAAGGAGCTCTCGTTAGTCAGTCACAACAGAACGCCAGCCGAGCCGAGAGAAAAGTTAATTTTACACAACGGACTGGATTAATTCCTTTCAAGCCTTCCGTTTTTATTTGTCGACGCCGGAGGGAATTTAATGAAACTTGCCGAATGGCACGGGTTTTGACGCGAACGGATGATAGGATTCCATTTGCAAACAAAAAGTATTTTTTCCACAAGTTTAAAATCCCTCCAGACGAAGAGAAAATTCCACAAATAAAGCAGGAAGTGGCAACGGCAAAGAAAGATATATGGACATGAAATTTCACATCCTAATAATCACGCGTCGGAGATGCATTCCCGGTGATTATACGGAAGATATGCATACAGAGGGATCTTTGAGATAGTTGGAATACCTCAGGGCTTATGGCGCTATAAATAAGCTGGCATAATCCTGGGCGCAGCGAGGCGTGTGAAGTGGAACGAATGCAGGCGCAGGCGCAGGCGTCGAGCGGCCGCGTGCGTCAGCGCTCCTCCCGCACCATCAGTCTGTCCTTCGCCGCTTGTTAATCACCACGTATAATTAGATACGACGATTTGTCATGCATGTCACTGGAATTCGAGACGTCTACTTACGGCTGGAGGCGCCTCAGCTATTTGTGAATAGTGCGGCTGTTACTAACAATCAAGACCGGTAAAGGTGACACAAAGCACAACGTCCGCCGACTAAAGTTCGAGGTTCGAAGATGACGGATTTTATTGAGCTTGACGAATGATGTTTAGTCAACCTTGAAATAGCCAACTACCTACCATGTGAATTTACCTACATACATGACATTGGTTTTATCTAAACGATTATTTATGGTGACATAATGTATTACTGAGTGGACAATTAGTGCTATTTATATTGCACTAATGTGTCTACAGTGCGATGTGATAATCAACATTTTGCTGACCAAACTAAACAAAGCAGCGAGACGACAAGCTCTTAAATATGTACTTACAGACGTTAACTTAATAAGAGCAGACAAATATCATACCTGAAACAAAAACATACAAATTTATTATTCAGAAGTTTTGGCAAAACCAAAATAAAGTTGGAAACAAAGAAGTTGTTCTACAACGGTCCATTAACTTATAAAGTCATTGTTGGTAAAAACAATTCATAATCTTAAAATTGGTTTGTTGCGCGGAACAATAACGTTGGAAACAATAGGCACCTGAGTCGACCTAATCCATACATCTCGACGAACGTGAGCAAAAAGATTTAGCCACTCGACTCCACTTCCAATATCCATGACCCGCGGCCTCAATACTTATATTCTTTGTGATTGAAATATGGCTCGATCCTTCAGCATCTTTCACAGTGCAGCACAACTCTGAAATTGCTCTTACCAATTTCTTTATGCATTTAATATACGAGCAAGCATTCTGCGGTAGGTATTAGTTTAGTAAACTCTTGGCTACAAGCAGTACCTATATTTGAAACCGAATTTAGCTTGTGCATTAGGTAAATGTTATATGGCAAATGGAATTGAGCAATACACATATTGTCGTGAACATGAAACTCCGGGCAGCTCGGAATGAATTAGACTTGTATTTTAGGACAAGTAGGAAAATATACATTTGATTTGAACAAATGTTAATAGAAGTGTTGATGCACGATTATTTGGCTAGTGATCCATATTTGTGAACATTGGTATTATTTGTTTATATATTTATTCAAACAAACATAATAGGCGAGCATGGTGGCCAATAAGGGCCTTGCCCGATGTAGGCCAGACGTGGGCCACAATATAACAATGTGGAGATAGCGATCGAGCTCGATCATGCTTAGATTATATTCACACACACAATTATACACGAGCTTAAGTATTAGCAACCGTTTCATAAGAAGTTTGGGCGGGTGAATCTTTGTGTGGAAAAGCTTTTATAGACCACCGAAATTACTTGAAAATTAGTACGGCACCTTCATATATTTTTACGAGAAGTAATAGAATATGTTCATTTAAGTAAATGACCTAGCATTCAGAAACTAAAAAAAATCTTTTAGAAGACTTGATAACCTCCCTTTTTTTGAAGTCGGTTAAAAATACTCGAAGTTTCTCAGCTGAAATACTACGTGATCTATATTCCTTGACTAAACTATACTAATAGAAAATTGCGTTACTCGTGTCCGAGTTGTAATACTGTTCCATTATAGTTGTAATGCCGCAACATCAGCAAGGTGCTTCTGATGCAACTTCCTTCGCCCACTTGTCTAATCGCAATGCAACATTGTGTGAATGCACTCGGATTTTGGGAACATTTGCTTGGGAACATTTGTAGCTGTCATTGTACTAACTTGTGAAACCACTCTATTAACTAGTTAGGATTGCCTGAAATATATAAACAGCTTGAGAAATCTAAAAGCCAGCGACCATTTAGATTTGCAAGAAATATTAGCAATCGCTAATATATGGGCTACAAATAGTGCTAATAGAGGCAAATGAATATCGGCCATTACCCGGAGGGCTACAAGGAAAATCACCTTAAACGCGCAAACTACTTAGCATTATTCAAATTTCGTCTTCTAGAGTCCTATTTAGAGCTATTACAGCTAATTCTAAACAGAAATGGAGTGCGACAACTGTGATAAATCTCCTATGCTATATGATTATAAGCTAAATGCGAAATTGCCGGTAGCTGCGTCGGGTGGAGATGGCTATTAACGCGCCACGCGTTCATTGCGTTTACTTTCGACTTAAAAAGTGCGATTTAAATACTCTTTCTCGTGTTACTTGTGGCCAATGGACCGAATCATTCGCGGGGAAGCGTGCGCGTGCGCATGCAGCTGTATTCAACGATAACGAGGTACAATCGATAGAGATATTATTCATTCTTTGCATCGATGACAAATTTAGTCTAACATCTACCAACACAGATTACAATGACAAACTTGAACGCGTGTTCATTGATTATTATTTTATCGCGAATTTCATATGTTAGATGTACTTAATATCATTTATCTAATCACGTTAACAGCTCAGTAGAGATCATCTCACTTTTAATTTGCAAATAAAAATAACTACTTTCAAAAGAATTCAGCATAATAAATGAATTCTATCAATATTTATCTATCCTTCTGCTAGGCTCGTGAAACCCGAGCAATGTGTTACATCAATGTAAGCCTAGAAGGGCAGATGTAGGGCAAGCTCGATGATCGACAACAAACTTTACATAATCTCCACATAATGTGGTAAACAAGAGCATCGATTTCATTACTTATTGGTAACAGGTTTTGTTTTTAATACGAAGGCTTTGTTTTATAACTTTTTGATAACATGGAACGAATATAGTGGTGCTTAACATCAAGCAGGCTATAGTCAAACGTAAGCCTATTTCGTGTAAAAAGAAACGAAATGTTTATATACGTTGAATGACAAATGTTTCGTTTTAGTGAAGGTATATTTTTTTTAACCCAAAATAAAAAATAACGTCGTAAGCAGTAAAAAATCATTGTTTTCATTTTTCTCATGCTCATATTTTTTTTAGAACGGTAATAATCTATACATTAAATTAGTTACTCATACAAAAAGAAGGAAATACAGCAAAACTAAGTCATGAAAACTAGGAAACATGATTCCATTTCTATGATTAGGTAACATAGTGGAGTAGTGATCGTGAGTAGTCTGATAAGGAATTAGATCACATCCTTCCGTCCCATATTGCATTACGCAGGCATTCTATCACGTAATGGACTTCACCGCAATAACATTCATAAACTTATAATATACTAGTGGACACCCGCGACTTTGGTCACGTTGTTTTGGTAAAAACAAGAATACGTTAAGTTGCTTGCGATTTCACATTGTCACCATACAAAGAATAGCACCGATTTTTCTTTATCTCTGTTGTAACGTGAAAGAGGAATAAAGCGACCCAACAACCAACACATTTTAGCTTTTATGTAATGGTATGATGATTAATCGATATTATGAATAGCATTTATACATAAACACAAGTTCAATGAATATTTATAACAAAAAGATAACAGTTACATAAATAGGTTCAAGAGCAAACAATAACCCTATTGGAAGAAAATTTATTACCTACATAAATCGAGTCTACATACTTATAACCATACTGTATATATTAAGAGGAATGAGATTGAACTATCTAATTCCAACAATATAGTTACACAAACACCCATGCTAATAAAAATAAGACCTTAAAACAAGTCGGTCAAGACGAGCCCACAGTTAATTTGTCCCGCAATTAACACATTACGAATGAAGTTATCGAAAGAGCATTTAAAGTTGTACGGAGTGAAGTGAGAAAACAATAAGAATCCGGCCAACAGGTTCCACAGTACAGTTCCACAATCTGTTGCAAGAGGCGAGTGCGAAGGCGGTGGAGGCGGCGGAGGCGCCGCGCCTCCCACGCGACAGGTATTCACCAGAAACTGGCTAAAACCCGTCGACATAGAATAGCCATAGGCTCGTCGATAAATTGTAGATCTCGGCTGGTCGTCACGTCATAGTCAGGCAGTCGTCAAGCCATGTCAGAGGGCCTTAGGGCGGTTTGAAAACTCTGACATCGAAGTTGGCCACCTTCATACGAACAAAAACAGGAATAGACTTTCCAAGTGTATCATTACGTATGATCACTTATATTATCAAATCATGTTTTAATCGGCACCCGTTTCCCGATATTGTTGTAACTTATTTGGAATCGAGCGCATCTGAATCACGAATGGCAGGATTATGTTTATAAATAAAAATCTTATTGCTGGTTAAGCGTGTGTAACAAAATAAACTGCCTTGTTATTTTTGTCAGAAAGGTATTGACAAGTCTTGTCCTTTATTGTACAATGTTGATGCTGTAAAGCACACTAACTAATATAAATAAACCCGTCGTGTTTAGACTAGACTTAAAAGTATACATTAGCGCTGCAAGCACACGCAATGTAGGTAACACAGAAGCACTAGACGCAACGTACTCGTATGCAACCGACGTTGGGATAGGCCATGGAATGCAACGCGCAACGAAAGTGGCGTCTATACCTAAATCAAGACATTAACTCACGACATTGCGGCCTTTCTAGTGCCAACGTACGCATTTGTAATTCGTGTATTTTCTCAACTGTTCTAGTAGGTACACATACAATTAATTTAGTTACATTTAGTAACGCAAATAGTTACATGCATCTGTAAATTCAGAAGGTTACACGTCTTGTGTACGTGTTGTTTTTCAACTGAAAGTAAAGCGCTTCCTTATCATTGATCTTGGAATCTGTGAATTGATAGTAAACAGATCAATGCGCGTGGAAGCTAAGACGGACGACCAAGTATTGTACGACCAAAATAAATCTTCGTGAGTCGTCTTCATGTCGCGGACGAAAACATCAATTCGAAAGATAATAAATATGAAAGAGAATTCACAAGATGAAGCTAGAGAGATATTACGTAAACATGATAATCTCACATGCACGGCGCACATCAAGAGTGATGTCATTACAAATTAAAACAAGATTTAGGACGACATATTTGGGACGAAATGCGACAGCGAAATATTTGCAGGCGCAATGATAAGAGCTGGCAGGTGCTAGCACTCCAGGGCTTATAATATAAAGTAGCACTACATTGAAACTGTTTATTATTTCACACCTGCATCTGGAACAAATAGTATAATTCTGGAACTGTTCTCAAGGATGTTGCATCCCACGTCTAAGCTGTTGTAGTAATTGATGACCGTTTTATATTCCAGACAATGATTTGGCCTGACTTTGGATCGGAAGTCGTTAACGATACACTCCATTTGAAACAAAGCGTACTGCAGGATATAAACATAATTTTAAAATTAGATATCGAACAATTACTTGCATCAGTTTAGTAGTTCCCGACAAAGCAGACTAATACGTTTGTTAGAACAATGGAGTCACTCAATAATCATAATCATTTATTTACATTTAAATAACTAGTTACAGATCTTAATGCTATGTACTTGTAAATGTAGGTACCTGCTTAAAGTAGAATACAATATTTAACAAGATAATAATTACTACATAGACATTAAGCACTGGGTGCACTACATTGCACACTAAGTCGAAACTTGTAACACTATATAATACTATAAGTATAATAACGACTAGTAACATTTGATATCGCCATAAAATGCGGTTGTTTTATTGAATTGTCAACTAATTATAAAAAACTGTAGAGCTGATAAGTTTATCATTAAAAGTTCCGTACAGTGAGAGTCAAAATATTCCCGAGCATCACAAACGAGTCACTATAGACTGCTGTGTCAAAATAGCAGCATAAAATCAAAATAAATACTATCGTCAATGTATGCTTGATAATGGTAGATATTAGCTGGAGCAGTATACCGGTTGGACACTCGGTGGTAATAAAAACGAGTAGAAAGTGCCAGAGGAGTCATCGGCACTTGGTGTTGGGCCAAACTGTGGCAAGGTCATTGGCTGTTTGATAAATAGGTATAACACTATTATGAGGTAATACGTGTTAGCTTGTTTGTTTATATTTTTTATGCGGCTCCCGGTTCTCTGAATGGAGTCCTCGGACATCGTACGTAGTAGTTTTTGTTCGATCATCGATATATTTGTATCTGTCGGTGAATCTGAATTTGTAATTAGCCAGAGTTCCCGTATCCTCTGTTACGTTAGTATCAGTTCGTATGCTACGATAAAGCGGCAGCGTGTTGCCAAATACCGCATCGTTTTGTTTGGCAATTTCTTTATACTGTAGCAACACTTTGTCTCAATGTAGACGTGAATTTGCATGATTGGGTAAATGTGCGTGTATTTTCGTATCCTTTACGGATGTTTCGTTGTTTTGGTGAGTCGTTGTGTAGGCATTTGTGCGATTCGCTATCTTGTTATTATAGCTATTATCCTTTTTAGAGTTCATGTATTTGATACCGATTCTGTAGGTTGAAACATATGTATTTGTGTTCATTAATTAGAGCCTCATCACAACAAAAGCAGTGACCACAGATAACGACAGGCAGATTGTGAAACGTACTCGATATGATGAAGTGTTTGAGTTCATCACAGTGGTCTATTGTCGATAAACATGGTTGTGAAGTGTTCGTTACAGATTCCATTGAGGTAGCGATTAGTTACAGTCGGTGGGCTCGAGGTCGATCGTCGCGACATGTGACGTGACTTACTCTACTACAATGTGCACTTCATTTAATCAACTACTTCATGGCATTACTAACATCTTTGAGACTACAATAGTATCTAGAGAATTGGCTCTAAAGAAAGAATACTGTATGTTTTTACTTGAATTGTAATTTAAGGTGTATCGAGACACTTATTTCAATCACACTGAAATTCATTCGGAGATAAATTCATTATAAAAACTTCTAGTTTTTTACATCATAATAACATCTCTGAACCGTATACTATCTGACTAAAAACCGTATAAAGTGGTCTAGCATGAAAAAGATTTAAATAATAATACGATTTCATATACGTAATACGCGCTCAGTTACGGTTTAGAAAGAAATTAATTGCGCAGAAAAGGCTCTGATAAAATATTGCATAATTGTAAGTACGAGTATCTACGTACTACCCATACTCAGTGAAAGAATATCTAATATCTAGATCACGTGATAGTAGTATGTATACGATATTGATATTTAATTTTTGACAGAGTTGCAAATAAGCCAGCATTCCTACCTTCACGTACTTACAGAGCTTATTAACATGTTACGGTAAAAAAAACATAAATTTTGCGAAACCTTCGCAACAAACCTGCGTAAGGTAATTTAGTGGAAAAGAGTACAATTCACGCGCAATACAATCGAGATTAAAATAAAAACTAAACACAATAAGGCTAGCAAAACTAATTACGTATTATTTGCTTGCGATCTCCGTCGGATCACGCATTGCTTGCATTTTCTTCGCATTGAACGCTGGGGAATAGAAACGTCTAGCGTAACAGTGAGATGCGTATTTGAACCCGATCTTTCCAATTGGTCGACATTACACTTTCACGTTTTACGTAATCACGCGCCTCTTGGCCCATCCGTCATACCTCTCGGTTGTTATCTCGATCTAAACTATGAAAGTGAACACAAATATCAGCTCTTCTCTCGAGAAAGGGGAGATAACAGCTTCTTTGTAATTTTTACGAGCACGATTTAAAACAAGCTTCAATTATAGGGCATAATTTAGCCATATCTATTTGCATAGCGGAGATTGTGATGGTGCTTAGCATTGATGTGGGTAACAAAGGATGATTTTCCTCAGCGCAGATGGTTCTGCATGTAAATGATGACCGTGAAAAGAGTTGATGCGAGAGATCTCGTAAACGTGTTTGCAAAATTACAAACGCAACGGACGAGATGCAACGGCGAATGCGGAAAAGCCGTGACGGTTTGATGACATATTTGCTGATGTTTGAGTAAATCACGATCGGGACATATAAGCTGATTATATAAATTTTTCGCGTTCAAATGCGACCTATAGATTTAGTTAAAATAAAGTAATATCTATTTGTAAAAATATGTTAAGTAAAACTGTTCTTTTTATTTCAAGTTTATGGAGTGGTAAAACTCAAAAGATACCAGACGTTCAAAGTTCCAAGCGTTAAACAACAAAGTTGTGAACTTGTGAAGAAAACTCATAATCTGAAAACCCGTAAAGTTGAAACGCGTGCGTTTATAACGTGCCAGCCACCGTATTATTCAACTGAACAAAATCCTCCACAATCGGATTACAAAGTGCTCGCACGAAGCCCTAGTGGGTTCGCGTGACTGGGTCAAAGGCAGGGGATTTATTTGCTGGATTTCAAGAGTCATGACACAGATGTTTGCTTTCTATTAGCTTTTTGTCTATGTCACACGCAACGCAAGCTAAAACTAAAATATAAAATACGTAGGTAATTGAAAATGTACGGTTGCGATAGTATTTCAGCAAGTACCGAGAAAGCATGTTATTATTAATTATTATCTCCCTAACTTGGCTTAATTAAACATAAACATTGAACCGCTTCATGTTAGGAAGTCAGTTGGAAGGGTCTCGTCTCCAAAGTGTGGAATAATTAATATTAAATTACAGCTTCAAGTCGTTTGGGACTTGCTACAGGAAATTATTTTACAATTAAATAACAAAATTTACCTTTACTTTAGATATAGCTCTTTCTGAGCATAACGTTATTGTGTTTACTGATATTCAACGTGCAAGTAAGTACTTACCAATTAACTAAATTTATAGCTGAGAAAGTATAGTTAAATAGTAAAATTTACTATTCAATTAATCAACAATAAAGGCAAATTAAGTGTAGTGAAGAATTCCAACACTTCAGGAAGATGATTAAAGGTTGTTTATCCATCAGTCGTCACGCCACAGCTTGATTAAATTTATCGCGGTCGGTGATGCAAACGATTCATTCAATCGCACTGCAGGGAAGTACATACCTAATCGATGGCATTGGCATCGACCGTGAAGTCAATCGAAATATAGGCCCACGTGCCCATTGACGACGTCAACGATTCTGCTCAGCTCGAGCAAAACTTTACTACAACTAATTATATACTTAATAGATCTACAACTTCGACGCTTACTGCAAATACGTGATTAACCAAACAATAACAAACTTTCAACACGAATTCCATTGTTAGTAGTTAATAAAATATCTGCTAACAGAGATATAAAATTATCAAATGACATTAACGACAATACAAAATCAAAATTGCAAATAACTAACAACAAACATCGCGTTAACGAGAACGATAAAACCGCCTATAAAGAAGAAGAGCTAATCAGCGGCGACGTCAAAACAAGTACGGTAATGACCGCAAGGACATACCAATGTTAAACGCAATCGCTAAGACAAGTAACAACTTACCCATTAAAATTAATTATAAAGGTTAAAGCTAATTAAGGCAGGCTAGTTGGCACAACTGATTCATAGAATGCCATTGTTTTAACCTTCGTATTGTATCGAGATACAGATCAAAATCAATTAAAGCTTTATTAAGGAATTTCATTTGACTGCAAACAAGACCTAGGTTTATCAATTATGTAATATGAATCGGGTCCGTCCGATAGTAAATACTAAAAAGACTTCGTCACATAAATTACAGCAAATTGCTAACAATTCGTGTCAAGCGCAAAAAGGAGCGACAAAATGAAAAAAACTACTTGGTCGATGTTCTTGCCTTGTTACGGATTGAAGTCATTGACTCCAAACATAAAACTTTGGTAAACAAAACCGAAACACAAGACAGATCAACCTTCGTTTGATTTTTTTCGAGAAGTAAACGAAGACGATAATAAAATTAGAATCGGTTAAAGTCAATTAATTCTGTGGAAGCGACCCGGCCGCGGCGACCCAGCCGATGATGCGTTCATCGCTTCCGATCTCGACGGAATTACGACTCCAATAATCATATTTTGGAACTCTGAATTCGGCTGTGGACGGATTGATTCATAATATTGCCATTGTTGTTTTATGGCCGTTTTGTTGTTTATTTCTGGCTGTATAAGTCGACATAAAGCATGCATAGCTAGGCTTCTATATTAAGGAAGTGGTCCCTGAGATATTGTTGAAATGTTTACGGATTATGATAGGAAGGAAAATTATGGAACGCAAATATATCATGAACATGTTCATTGCTCAGATTGAGAACAGTACTGACCATTCAGATGATTATACGATTTCTTTCAACTCCGAAGTAAAACATAGGATGTTCTGCATTACATACGCATCACGCATGAATACGTCTATTGTTGTCACAAGTAATTGTTGTCCGTTCGTGTCATCCCCCAAGTCACGACATGGAGCCATCAGCGTTGGGCCACTATTTATTGCTCAAATCAATTTCTTAACAATTCTAATAATGCTAGTAATAAAGCCAACCGTGCGAATCCATCGGAGTAAATGGACTGTAGCTTGGGCGGTAGATAATGATATAATTGACATGCTAGAGCAGAAGGCGATTTTGAGTCTTTTAGGTTTATTGGAGTCGTTGGCGGAGTTGTTTATCTTACGAGCTCTTCGTGGTTTGTATTCTAAATCCATGTAACCGGGTTAGAAATACTAAACTTTTATTTTTTTTTATCAATATAGTCAATGTGAGGAGGATTTATTAAGGAACTAGCTGTGCGAGCGACTTCGTCCGCATGGAATAGTTATTACCATAAACCGGTTCTAGTGCGTAAATCTTAAAAAAACATATACTGTTGCAGACATTTTGTTAGATCATTTCAAGTGGAATAATTCTTTCATACATATTTTTTTGATATCTTGAACCGTTTTCGCAGCACACGCAACGGAAGCCCTCAAAGATGAATAATTTTCCCCGTTTTTTTCACATTTTCCATTGTTTTTTCGCTCATATTAGTTGCAGCGTGATGTTATATAGCCCAAAGCCTTCCTCGATAAATGGTCTATCCAACACAAAAAGAATTTTTTAATTCGCACCAATAGTTCCTGAGATTAGCGCGTTCAAACAAACAAACAAACAAACAAACTCTTCAGCTATATAATATTAGTATAGATATTTCACCTGTGATGCGTAATATTGAATAAGTACTTTGTGTCTGAGAGCTACAGGAGTAGGTATTCCATCCGTGGTTTACGAAATTGTGATAGACGTCTCGTAATTTGTTTTGCCTTTCATTGTTTTAGGTGAAGATGTCTAAAGGTCAATATGATTGAAATTTCTGCAAACTCTCGTAACCTTTTACTGAAGACAAGATTTATAATTAAAATAATGAACGATACTACAATGAAATATATAGCTAAGCTCATTAGTAGGTACAATATGTAATTAAAATAAACTAAATTACTAATAGCTACCTAAGTAAAAACAGTGACCAAACATAATTACCTAAATTTACGATGACATTGAACGCAAACAGGAAATTGATAATTAGTTTTTATCATCAAACAATCTTAATCAAATCCACGCTTCGTAATTTGCATTTGTGGACATTAAAATACCCGTTTTATCCAAATCGGTCCGGATCGAAACGTTGTTTATTGTATTGGACATCATCGAGCCAAATCGGGTGGAATACCAAATATTGTTGCATGTTTAATGCAGATGTGTAAATAAGCCTACGCTACTACAGCGGTGTGAAGCGCTGGCCTTCGAGAGCGTGCAACCACCTGGACGGCGGTGGTTCCAGAGGAGGCGATCAGATAAATAATTTCAAAAATAGTTATAGCATTTAGACGTTGCAAGAATAGTAAGTAAAGAACTGGTACTTTACTGAGCGAAGCACTATGAAAAGCAGAGCGAATCTAAGCTTAACACTTCACACCACATATCATATCTACTATAAGCAGAGAGCTGTACCTACATCAGAATGTCACAATGTTATTTTTCTAATGAATAGCCACAATGAACTTAGCTCAGGAGTTCTTTTCAAAGATCTCCAGTAAAACATGTGCATAGTCAAACAGATAATCAATCAGCAATAGAGCGTCTATCACTATTTGACTATCTACTACAAAAGCGTTTTTCAATAAACAAATCGTGGTAGATCTAATTCCAATTAAATATTCAATATTCTGCATCGGCAGCGATTTTGTAAAGTACTTTTAATAAAATTCGCTAACATTGGCACCACACATCATACGATGCGATCGCAATAAGGTGAGCGCGTGGCGCTGGCGCCGTGTGGGCGAGCGAGCCATCTGTCGCTGCCTGAGGTACCACAACACAACACCCTTGCCACAATAAGAACTGGGTAAAGTTGGGTGTTAGGAAGGTTTTGATAAGAAAGGAGCAGTGTAATCTACCGGGCGGCTTGATGAACTCTCGACACCAGAGTTGACCACTCTCATTCGATAAGAAGAAGATGTACCGGATATTATTTTAAAAAAGTTTTCTGATTTATCAGAATATCATTTCAGTATATAATACGAGAAAAATTTATAAAAGAACTACAAAAAAAATATTATTTACTATCTGTTATGCTACAAAAGTGTAAAAAGGAAATAATTTTATTTTATTAACTAGTCCTTACTTTACTTACTGCTTGACTCAGCGCTGAAAACATTCAACTTGTAATTGAGGAAATACAAAAATATAGCCCCGGATTATATATGAGCAAGTTAAAAGCATCTAGCCATTTCCCTTAGGGATATTGAAAGGAAAACAGGAAAAGTAATTCAGTGAGTCTTCGACGAACTAATCTGAAGCGTTCGCTGAGTTAAGGGTACTTTAGAAACTCTACACTTAGCGCTTGGGTGGTGGGATAACTAGAGACCACCCACATGCAAAATGCGCAGAAATTTATTATATTTGCGTGTTGCAAAGAAAATAATAATTATGAGACGTTATTTTTAGAATTTGCTTGTAAAGGGCTCAGTTGCGCAGAAGAAAGATTTCAAGCGCAAACGTAAAATAAACATATAAATGACGAGTCCGTCCAATCTTAAGAAACTTCATTCATAAATAAATCCAATCAACAGAGTCCAGGAAACGTATTTAACCCTACGAACCTACCTACAAAATGGTCGGCCCATTAACCTTGGCGCGATCGTCTAGCCGATACGTGAAGTCTGAATAACGGAAGGGCAAGGCAAGGCTCGTTCTATACAAGTACAGATGCGACATTGACGGAATGCGGTCACAGCTCGTACACAAAACCTTTACAATGCAACCAGACTTAACCGGAGCAAGTATGGACAGTATAATGCCCTCGACGTAACGATGTTCGCCGTGACGAATTGTGTAATCGACGTAACGGCAATTATTGTCAAGTTTGTTTGACTGTTCACTTCCTCATTATTTTGTCAGTAGGCGTAGCAATAATCCATTTCATCTATACTGACTGAGTTAAAATTAGACATTGTAATTGAACTAGCACGACTTCAACACAACAGCAATAAACATTAAATTTAATTAAGTTAACATTGAGAGGCATTCCGTGAACGCGATCCTCTTGAGTGTAACAAACATAAAATCCTGTAACCACTAGCCAGCACGCACTACGCACTGCATTCTATACTTAGTCTAATGAAATGTTATAATCGGGCCTGCCGTAAAGACATATCGAATTTAACGGGCGAGTTGTAGGCTTCAGCGGTCATTATATTACACAAAGTGTGATCGGTGGACAGTGAGGGCACGCTATGGGTGGCACGAACACCCCTTGTTTAGTGAGGGTTGTTTCATGGAAGCTTTTACAAATAAGCTTCACTACTGTTTATGCTATCAGCTTATAGCGTACCATAGATATGTCTATAGACCTTGAACGAAAAGAAAACGATATTTCAAAGAGTTACTAAATTTCATTGAATGTTAACTGTTACAAATTTCTAAGACACCGTATCTTTAGTAAGGTAATTGTTGTTATGTCCCCTCGGCGACCACCTGCTCCAACAGACGGCGTTAGAGCACGCACCGCTGCACGCGGGGTGACCGGAATTTGAAACTTTTTTTATAATAATAATAATAATAATAATCATTTATTTACACTTAAATAACTAGTTACAGATCTTAATGCTATGTACTTGTAAATGTAGGTACCTGCTTAAAGTAGAATACAAATATTTAAAAAGATAATAATTACATACTACATAGACATTAAGCACTGGGTGCACTACATTGCACACTAAGTCGAAACTTGTGTCGTGCAATGTAGGCTCTTTCCGTTGATTCATAGATGTAGGTACATATATGGAATAAAAACAACAAGTATTACCTATGTACTTGAGTGTAGTGCTTAATAAAAAAATAATAAAAAAATAGAAAAATAAGTAAATCTAATTAAGTATCAGAAATTAGTATAGCTGCACAAATTCATCAAAAACATATGTACATACATAGTTTCGCTTAGATATACACATTTATTGTACTTTATTTATTAACTAGTCTTAGTTAATAAATAGCGAATTTACTTAGTTAATATAAAGCGAATCGCAAGACAAATACAAAGAAAAGCATATCTGCACAAAATTCATGACATTAGATAAGTACATCGAATTCTAAGATCTAGTCAAGTGTCAACATAAATTATGTTCCTTCCATTCCAGGGTATTTTATTTTTGTGGGTATATCCTGTGATAGCGCGGCACGAGTATTGTGTGTATTCAATGTATTATGATTGGGGCCTGCATTTCAAAACTAAATTGTCCGGTAACATGCATGGTATTGCAAGTTAATGTTGCGCACGCACCTTGTTAAATATATGAGGACACATACTAATGATAATGTAAAAGTATTCCTGTTTAAAAGCATTCATCCCGACCCGATCATATTTTCGGCAAGCGTTTCGCACACCGAAAGCAGCTATTCAACTCGTGGCGTGCGCCGGCGCGGCGGCCGGCGACTGGCGCGGTGACAGTTAATGGCAGCCCGCTCACTCGGACGACTGATGGATGCGTGGAGGGGATACTCTTGCGTTGTCTTCTAGGGATGGGAAAGGCTCGATACTATATACGTTATCGTAGTGTACCATTATCTTACGATGTTTATTTTGATAATTATCTAGTGAATTGTATTACATTATACTTATATTTGGAGTTGATTAAAGTTTACTTGAATCATATAGGTATACATTAAATTAAGTGGTAATATACATACATGATAAATTAATGGGATATTTGTCATAATATAATGTATACATAAGCGGTTTAATAGGTTACATGTAATGAAATAGAATTTAATTAATATGAGTACATGGACCTAATAGACAATTTATGAAAGCAGGCCCCGTAACGTTAGGTTTTATATAGCTTTTCAGTTTCTTTGTAGTCTAGTGTAAATAGCCATGAGATGATTTTCTTTTTGCAGGTTTGTCTTGTCGTTTTTAGAATATCAAGTTTCTTATGTAGATATCTGTATAAGGATGGTCCTTGAAAAGAAAAACAGCGTTTGGCTAGGCAAGTTCTAGCTTTTGGAAGTGGCCATGTGCAAATTCGTGATGTCCGAGCTGGTTGTTTGACAGTAGACAAGGCCTTTTTGTGAAAACGTAGGCTAGCGGCCATTATGTAAAGTTGCCTGACAGTCAAAAATTTAGTGTCTTCGTATAATTGGGTAGTTGGGTACCTAAAAGGTTTTTTATGGGCCACTTTTAAGATTGCACGCTGAGCAACTTCCACTTTTTTAAGTCGAGTTTTGACCACAGTACCCCAACAGACAATACAATATGTCAAAATAGACTGACAGAGTGCAATATAAACTGTTCGTATAGTTTTAGTATCAGCAACAGCGCCTAACCTTTTGAATATATGCAACATTTTTCGAAGTCTTGTACTTAAACTTTTGGTGTGGTTTTCAAAGGTAAGATTGCAATCTAAGGTCAGACCTAAGTATTTTAGGTGGCTAACACGCTCTAGCTTTGGGCAGCTACATGAAGAGTCAGAGTGGTCGCCACAACTGTGTAGTTTTAGGGTAATCCCTGTCGGTTGTGTACGCTGTGTCATTTGAAAAGTCATGTATTTGGTTTTACTGGTATTGAGTGTTAATAGGTTACAGTTTAACCAACCGGCAACTTGAGCCAGACCTCGATTTGCAACATCAACGGCCTCTTTCCAGGTCTTACCGCTGCATATAAGAGAGGTATCATCGGCGAAACAGAAAATATCTATGTTTGGTAGTTTTAACTGGCAGAGATCGTTGATATAAACCAAAAAGAGGGTAGGCCCAAGGACACTCCCTTGTGGGACGCCAAACGAAAGAGTAGCGTAGTCACTAGACTGGTCAGAAAAACGGATCCTTTGTTTCCTATTACTGAGATAAGATTGGAACCAGTCCAGGGCGGTTCCTCGCACACCCAGAATCTCCAGTTTTTTTATGAGTATTTGCCAAGACACTGTGTCGAATGCCTTGGCCAAATCAAGGAAAATTCCGAGAATTTTTTTGGTAGAATCTAGTAGATTTGTGACTTTTTCTACCATTGCCAGAACAGCATCTTCGGTAGATTTGTTCCGCCTAAAGCCGAACTGGTTTGGCGATAGTATGTTGTTCTTTTCCAAGAAGCTCAGTAACCGGTTATTGACAACCTTTTCTAAGATCTTGGACAAAGAAGGCAACAATGAGATTGGGCGGTAGTTGGAGATGATTGAAGTAGATCCTGATTTATGAATAGGTGTAACGTCAGCAATTTTAAGACAGTTCGGAACTATTCCATTTAGTAGACTTAGATTGCAGACGTGAGCGATCAGTGGGGCTAAAATTGTACGAGAGCTCTTTAAAATCTCATTAGAGATTAGATCGCGTCCAGGTGCAGAATTATTTTTGAGTCCCGAGATGATTTTGCTTACTTCAAACGCATCTGTTGGTGATAAAAATAATGATTGCACTGGAGAATTTTCTAATGTAACTTTGTCAGCTAGTTGTTGCTCAGTTTTATTGAGATTGGATAAAATTGTTTTGGCGAGATCACTGCCTACAGAAACAAAAAAGTTATTTGAGAGGTTAAGTGATTCAGCGACTGAGGGGCGGATTTTAAGAAGATCGGAAGGAATTGATTTACTAGTTTTTATATTGCAAATGTTTTTAAGGGTGTGCCAGAGTTTTTTGGGGTTATTTTTATGTGCATTAATCAGGTTTGTCTCATATTTACATCTCTGTGCATTGATTAGAGCGTTGTAGGAATTTCGAAAATTTTTGTACTTAGATTGCAAAATTAGGTTGTTAGGTGATTTTTTGGCTCGCAGATGTAAGGAATCTTTACGCCGAGCTAGATTTAGGAGTGATCTGTTCATCCAGGGTCTAAAAATTTGTTTCGAGCTTCTAATTATTCTTTCTCTATGGCTTTATCGCGACGTCGCTTGACCTCCAAATGTGTCGGACTTTATTTACCGGTCACAACACCAACAACAGTTATATCTCTTTCATGTTGGTTTTATTATACACACTGATTCATAAATCGTGGTTTACCTACATTCATTCAAACTGGTTCTGTTTCTACAATAAGATTTGGAATGCCGCTTTTGAAACATACAAACATTCATTATGGCGATATCTTTGGAAGCAAAGCCCATAAAGACCATAATGATCGGCTCCGTAATGAGAGTTATCAAGCGGCAGTTTGCGCTGAGTACGTTCGAAAACATGTAATTTAATCAACAAATGACTGCAATACAGCTGTTAATGAAAATTATTGCTTACGCTTTCTAAATATCTATTAATATCGAGACAGAAAACACCAGTAGCTACAAACTAGATCCCATCAGAATATTAATTTATTATGGTTGCATTTTATTACAATAATACTTATGATTATAATCGGCGAAATTTGTTAAAGGATGGTAATATTATATCGCTTTCTATCGAAGACGATATTTAAATTTCAGATTACGTTACAGATTCGGTAATAAAGGTAATACTTGGTATGGTTTTATTATGTAAAGGATTAAACACAAACGAGTACACAACACAAGAGGCCGAAAGTGTGTTAAATGCAAATATGTAATTCAGGGAAACGAGCGATTAAAGTATGTTGGGTAATAAAATGTGTGGGGCAAGTGGCATGATATAGTTATTGCTTATAGATGTAACGGTATCACATGACTTAACGCTTATTGAAGAAGGTGCTAGAGAACCTACAGCGCGTGTGTTTGTGATGTGTCGCGCCGACGGAAGCGAGTTCATCACACTATGGACGGTTTAGCACTCACCTCAACCTACTAAACTATGTAGGAGCCACTATTCATTTTATAAGTAAGGTTTTATTGCTAAATGACCACTTGAAACAATTATTTCAAACTTACGCAGGTAATGTAAGAAGCAAATTACAATAGAAACTTAAGAAGTCTAAGTATCGTAACGTATTGTAACGAAATACGATAGATAAAATATTTTATCTAAATCATCAAACCTGTATCAGGTAAACTATTTAAATTAATTGATGTAGACTGCATAAAAAAAAAACATAAGGTTTACAATATACAACAGAAAATGCATTCAAAGATGCCGCATCCACCAGTTTCCGAGCTTGTAACGCCGCCGGACGACCCACGACGATCTATTTTAGTTAGATGTTAACCCAGTTTAGAGCACACCCAGTAATACAAATTAACAAACTTTACCTCGTTTGATGGGTGAAAACGTCGAATATTTGAAAAACAAATAGTTATTGGCTAGAACGTAGCTGAAAATATTTCAAACAAAATCCAACTGAGAGATCAGCAGGCCTACCACAACGTCTTATAGCAGTACTGCAGCAGTGCTGCTGCGATAATCGGTACTACAACGTCTAGTTTCTGACGTTTAAATAAGGTGGAATCAGTGTCGCGGCGCGTCGAGGTTTTGATGACGTCACGCGATTTTGTTCATTCATTTCCTAGGCGTTTTGCCTAAATCGGTACCATAACGTCTAATTGCCAGCGGAATCATTATCGCTGAGCTGTCAATTTGACATTATTTTGCGATGCTAAAAACGCTGCTATCTGCTTGCGTATTTGAGATATTTTTCCATTTAAATCCTTTGAATTATTGAAAATATGAAAGAAAACTGAATTTAATTGATATACAATGGTTATGTGTGTGTGGTTCGGCACAATTTTTGCGAAAATACCGAACACCAGTGAATATGTGGAGCAACGAAAAAAAATCTCAAGCTGCAGCTATTTATTATTCATCAGCCAACAGCAAGCTAAAGAGCCAACTATCACGACCCAAAACTACAGCAGGGACCCAGTTCGAGATCACACTACCGCCACAGCAGATGAGGTGGCAATATCACGATGATTCAGTACCGCAGCAGGGCATCGTTATGCAGAATGTTGGTGTAGCCTAGCTTTGAGAACAGTGACTTGCTCAGTGCCCTTCGTTATATACTATTGTGAATAGGGTATTAACTGTTAATAAGACAAAATGTACAATAACTATTTGTTTAATTTAAACATAAATCTTAAATAGGTCCCATCTTGTGCTTAAAGGTATAAAGAAGCAGTATAGTTAGACTATGTACAACACACTATGCCTACACCACACACACCTATTTTATAAATTAGTATAGTTGAGACACAATATAGAACGCATAAGCTAACAACCTAAATGATATCTTAGAGTTAAAAAGGATGACTAATTAGAGCTAACTTCTGTGTTATATGTTTATGTTCCCCAACATAATAACTGTCGTCCAGTAAAAATAAATTCAAGCTTATAACATCAATTTATTGAAAAAAACTTTTAAGTTTATGTATCCACATCGTATGTATAGAGTATTCACTCAGAAAAGTAATTTACACGAGTAAACGTTCGTCTACTAAGTGGTTATACTGCTTGCAGAGGAATGTGATCATCGTCCAGCTCCAATAGAAGGAGTATATCCGACTGCAGCCTTGCTTGCTCGTAAGAAGTTGATGATGGTTTGTCACCGTCTTGGTATCGTGATCACAGTCATGGTGATCCACCACGTTCCATCAGCTTGTATCGAGAACAAAAAGCCGCTTGAAGAAATCAACTTTTTGTTAAGAAGCGTATCCAAAGTGTTTGGTTTATCTAGATAAGTTTTTCACTGTGCATGAACACATTCATGCGGTATTCTGTCCATCATACTGTGTAGTATTCATGCAGCACCAAATGTATCACCTCTAAATCGGGGACCCAATGCATTTCTATATATAAAACAGTTATAATTTATAGGCAGTTTGTTATGGTAGTTTGTTTACAAAATCATTCAGTGCTACCAGAGTATTTTTTTATACCGTACATGACATTTTTTATACACACACAAGCAAAAAAGAGAATAAGACATAGTGATCGGGCAGTTCGTACCATTTCTGTATACAAATAAGCACGAACACTTTGGAAAAAAGTTGGAAAATGTAAAATGTTGGAAATGGAATAAGCGTAAATTGGGAGTTATATAATTTGTACTTACAAGTTAGATGAAGTCGACATCACACTAGTAGTAGTGGTATAATTTTTTTAAGCATCTCGTGTTTTGGTGGTGCGCAGAAATAATCTGTCATCAGTCATGTATTTGATGTCACTTGTTTTTTCATGCCTTTTTAATTGCTCGTCCGTCACTACAGAGTCTTCATAAGTTCTTCATAAGGTCTTCATAAGACTTCATTAGTTTCATTACAATTTCACTGACAATATTTTGGTTTACCGACCCGTAGCTTTGCTGGTAGAATTTCAGCCTCTAGTTCCAAGAATCGCGAGTCCGATTCACAATAACACAATAACATATATATAATAAAAAAACAAATAGACCGGCCCGCACACAACAATTAATATTATTTGTAAACACCCTTTGAAGTTATATTGTGTTCTTCATGTACCAAATTATGTACCAAACATACACAAATAATTGTGCCTTTTCAATCTGCAATTATATGTTTGTCTCATTTTTTTCTATGTATTATAATTATTAAATTATAATTGTAATAATAATTATTATTATTTATTTATTATTATTATTTATAATTGTTATTGTGCTTTTTTACTACATTATGTATTTGAAAAGAGCTAAATACGGTTAAAGCCGATATCTGGCAACACACAAGTACGATAGTTTCAAAGAAAATATAGAACTGTTTTCAAATCAGTGACAGTGACAAATTTTGAAAGCAAAATTACTATAGGTTGTGCTATATTTTATCACAAACTCTTTCATTTTATGTAGTTTTAGCGAAATCATTCGTTCAGTGTCTCATCCCTAATCCGCTTGAAATCCGCTGGAACGCGATATTACGTCATAAGCTTGTGGTACGAATATTAGCAGCATTGAATTTCAGCGGAATCGCAGCCGAGCGGCAATGACACTGCTTTTAAAAACGTTGTGGTAGGCCTGCAGATTTGATATTGTTAAACACCTGAAACATAAAAGGTAATCAAGACAGTGACCTTGGCAGAAGCGTTGAGGACAATAGTGTTAATGCACAAAACAAAAATAGTTATGGAGAGAATTACCACCGTTAAACTAAAGGAAAGGCGCATTTTATAAGCACTAAGCCACAAGTAAATAAGTCAAACAATTATTTACTAAATATACACACGTACCTCTAATACAATAAGCAGATGGTAAATTGACGTTTTACAATCCAAATCACCAGAATCTTATTCGGAAATGAAAGTCCGGTTTGATTTATTTCTACTGAAATGTCGCGTCTAGTTGCACAATCGGTGCATCGTTATGCTTAATGATGCGGCGTATTTAGTCTATTTTGGCGATGTTATACGTTTCGGAGACAACACCGATGTCACGTTTCTGGACGGATCTAATGTTATTATTATGCTGTAAATGTATTTTGGTTACGAAACGGATAGCAATGAGTATTTGGTGACTCGGGTACATTCACTGGGTTTACCACCTCGCACGCTTGAAAAGAACAATGCGGGGACACTACACCAACTATTACACCGAACAGGATAATAAATTACGAGTATGACTCAGACCTTTTAAAGAAGATAACGGAACAGTGACAGCCTATTAGACTCGCCTGCTGGGTAAATCCTATCAGTCAAAGGTGACAAAGTTGAAACGGAATCATGGACTACAGATAGAGCAATTAGTCTCACATTAAGTACTTTCGGGTATAACACAGCTCATGTGATATTACAATCCGACATTGAAATCGATTTGAAACCGAGCCGTGAAATAATGACCGGCAACAATGAAAGAGCGGTAACAACAGACCAATTGGCGGAAACACGTTGCACGCACGTAGTGTGCTTGGTAGAGACAGTTACGGCAGTTCCCGTCTTGCGTTCCGAGAGACGTTGCGCAAGCTCACCCGCAGCGCCATCCGACCACGCACAGGAAATTGTTCCCCATGTTATGGTTCTCATTCCATTCTGGCACCATCCGAACAATTTCAACACCTTTTATGTTGGTATATATGTATGTATATCAATTTATAGATATATATATTTTCACTTGTTTTGTTTGTTATCGTACAAAAGGATATATTAAATCCGTAATAGTTACATATTTGACAGCAACATAACAAGAGTATCAGCGAAACTAATTTCAAGTTAAATAAAATCAACCACAAAGTTTGCAAAAGTGATTCTAACCTAACTAACATTCTAACAGAGAAAACATTTTTATATTTTCTCCAAAGTACGTATATGAGCGCCAAGTAAAACAAAGTTAGTCCAATATTACCGGCTGTTTTTATGTTGCTGTCGAATTGCGGTCGTGACTGGAGACATTTTTTATGTCTCATGAATAGTTGAGGTTGAGACTAATTCGATTGGTGTTCAGCCAATTTTTTGTCGCTTGCTCTTCTGCTTACATTTTTTCGTGGTAAGTAAGCTACTTGAACATTTTTGTCATGCTTGTATTTGCACAGATTTACTTTCTACCTTCGTATTTGGAATTTCGAGATGTCTGGCCTATTACTTTTCTGATATTGTATCGTATCGAGTCTTCGAGATAGAAGAATATTTATTTATGTTGTAGGTTTGGTTAGTGCGCACATTTTCTTTTTCATCTTTTATCAATCTA
This sequence comes from Macaria liturata, assembly GCA_964023185.1. Classification (NCBI taxonomy): domain Eukaryota; kingdom Metazoa; phylum Arthropoda; class Insecta; order Lepidoptera; family Geometridae; genus Macaria; species Macaria liturata. The sequence continues at coordinate 6,833,001 of OZ026811.1, read as the reverse complement.
ATCCGTTTTCGGCGTTTCGTGTAGTAAGTACATATATATCATTCAAATTAAGTAAGAATGCGGCATATTTTCTCCACGAATCTTATCGGGCGTCCTTTCCAAGTGGGACGTGGCGGGCGGTGGAGTGGAAACGTTACGTTTGTAGTTTGTACACTTGCCTCTAGCACTCTTACGACAGACACCTGATGCGTTGCAACTGTGGCTTCTGCATTTGGATGGCTTGGAACTTGTTTACTCTACAACTTCAACTATATTTATAGCGTTAGTTTCTTGGGAAGTAGACGATGTTTTGACAGATACAGAGGTCCTTGCACTCTTTGTAAGAACATAAATGAGTTTAGGCATAAAAAAATACGCAGAAATGTAGAGCAAAGCTTTATGCACCAATGCAAAATATAGTGAACACTGTGACACGCAAATGTTTTCTTGTATGTAACTAATTGTATGGTCATCAATTTAATTGCAAGTGATTACTGATTGCTATAAACTGCCTGTGAAGAAGCTTGCGATCATAGAGCTACACCCAAATTACGTAAATTAAAAAATTGCATTGCAATTTTCAAGTAAGGGCTAAATAGGATTCAGCAAAATCAAAATTGCAATAAACTCCGTCAACATAAAAAGTCTACTGATAGAATTTTAATTTCTTATCCGAGGGAGAGAATCAAAGTACTTGAAGATTCCAGTTATTTAGCCTGCACCTGCTGGTCTAGACTATTTTTTCTTTGGTTTATTTTTTCAAAGGCGGTTTCTCGAATCCGGTACGCTGTTCATTTCTATTCACACGATTTTATTTCTACGCCGAGATAAGCCTGACGTTGCAATTTTACAATAATATCGACGCCAATTAAATTTCTACGAGAAAATATCAATTAAGACAATCCGGATTAACGACCACAATAGCTTACACATATTTTTAAAAATAATTTTAATTATATAACGAATTAAAGCATTGACATACATTTTCTTAATATACCGTCAAATTAACGACGACTCTCATTGAGGGCAAGCGATTGGGTGCAATTAATTGTATGACGATTAAATCAATCAATTCGTTACGAAGCATAAACTTAAATTACATTAACTCATACCTTTTTAGAAGTTTTACGTACGAAGATATCATACATATCGCTAAATGAATCAGAGTTGTAGCCCAATATGTAATCCTCAGGGATTCAATAGAAGAGCGAAGTGAGACTTATATTTATTTGAACACATTTTTTAAACGATCTCCACAAGAAATAGAGAATGTCTAAGATAAACTGAGGCTGCCTTTCCTAGTTTAATGAGACATTAAACACAGTACGAAAGCACAATCAGTGTTTAGTATGATGTTACTGGAGCTCGGATCGCTCGTACAACCAGGCAGCGAAGATAGCGTGTCGCTAGGTTATTACACCTATCATAGGATTCTGTACGTAGAGCACGTAGAAAGCGTTCTCAGTAATTGGTTGATTTCAATTAACATACTCAGCTATGGTACAGCCACGGGCTGGAAATTTTATGCCAACTTGCACTTTCTACGTTTCGAGCACGCGACTTCCGAGTGGCTTTCCTCGTATACATTTAAATTTCCGATGCGTTTTTATGCGCGACCTTGATGGTGCAGATGTTATGTTCGCAGTCCTTTGTGCGTGGACCGAATTGTAACTCTGTGATTCATCGCCGTGACTCACAATATTGAAATTAATCTGCGGCTGTCGTTCGGTGCCGGTGTATACAATGTGTAGCTTTTATCATGTTCGATGAGCGATTTATTTATTTATTTATTTATTTATTTATTTATTTATAATGGTACACTAAACAGAATGTGTTCACAAATAAGCTAAGTATACTTTAAGATTAAGCTAATTGCCCATTCCGGTATCTGTATTGAGTAATTAATTCGCAGTGTTTATTGTACAATAACCTATGAATGCAATCACTGTTTTCCTCTGATTAAATTCTTGTCTACGATATCAATTTGTAATTATTTACATAGCGCCAATAAGGCTAGTTACCGAAGTATTATAATCAAAGTGCGGTATCGATTAGAACGTGGGAGCTTTGGTAAACCCCGATATTACATGGCACCAACAATCGCAACACCCTTTCTTTTCGCACGCATTAAACGCACTCGCTTCCTGAATTTAACGATACTTTTTAAATACCCGAGCGCAATAACACGCCAGCAGGCGGCGCTCGCTTCTCACGTGGAACTTTCACGAGAAATCCGATACCTACAGAAGTGGATCACGTGGAAATAACAAGATTAGTTAACTATAGACGATCAATTAACGCCGGGGAAATTAGATTAAGAGCGGCCTTTTGTCTATTAGCACGGGCAGTGTGGTTTCTCAATGTTTCAGTGTTGGTGTGCGGAGTGCAGCGGACCGACAACACTGGCAGACGTGCTGAGGTCTGCGCGAATAACACGCTCGTTACTCTTTAGTCAGTATTTTTTATAGTCAGTATTTATATTTTTTCATACATACTTGCCGATCTCGTTAACGAATACGAAATCTTTTACATTAGTATTGCAGATTTGTAGACAACTCTGCAAAGAATTGCCGTATTTATATTCTTACTTACATATCAAATGCACTTAATTGGCAAACACACAGATAGCGTATCACGCAATAATAAAGCTACATATATCGGTCAATCGAGTCTACGGTACAATAACACTCAGTTATATCGGCTAGGAAGGTATGTATATCTGAAATTTCACATAAATTCTTCACGCAGAATTACATAAAGAATTAAACGCGAGCGTGTAACACCCATAAAAGACAGCGACTTCATGTAATTGCAATGGAAGCACGCTATGGAATATTAAACCAGTACTAAAGCTTTCAGTGTATCATAAATTCATAACATAACTTGTTACGCAAACCACAAGATATGCATAGTTATAATATTTTGAGCTACTGTAATAACAAAGAGCTAGAAGGCCTAAATAAACTATTACCTATTGATCTGTTGGCTCTGGTTTAAGCGATGCAATGGTGCGGTGTCCATGTTTGTAAAGCTTATTATTACCTAAAAAACTCGACATGTACTTAGTTATATTGGATAAAAATCTTATAAATTTTTTTGGGGTTCTAGCACTGGTTTACATAAACTGCGATCTGCGAAGATGTTATCTCGAAATTATAGCATTGGCGTGAAGTGAACTCATTAGCCGGAACTCATTCGATGCTGAGGAAGAGACGTTCAAAAGAAGTTATGCCGCTTGTACGCTCTTAAATAACTGAATGTTAATTGTTACGACTGCAACATGCTGGAATACTAAGGTGAAGCGGGAAGTCTTCTAAAGAGTTACCCGGACGTACTTTAGGGATGCTCTTCTATAGTGTGTAAACTTTCATCTTGTACTGGCTAAGTGAAGGGAATGATCCTGCATTGTAAATAACATCATTATGCGTGTTATGGAAGTGCTCATACTCTGAAAATATTTTTGATTGCACTATCAGGATAATAATCTTTTTATTATGCCGCAATAAAAGCGAATGATGTCTCTAGATAATAGTGGAATTTACGATGATTTTGATTAAGATATGGCTCTCTAGCGGCCTCGTGCCTATGGCCCGCCGCAATTACTACGCCAAGATCATTAAGGTATTAATTAAGGAGTTGCATGACACCAGCCTGACGAATGTTCACAACGCGGAAACAGACAGACTTCTTTAATCACCTGCGATGGGTCATCTGTGAAAAGCAAAACCTCGATTCGAGTGTTGTGGGTTACAAAATTAAACACCTCATTCACGCCGCTCAATTGTTGCACATATTTACGTAAGTTGCACAAGAATTAACAGCCATTGTGTTAATTGTATAAACTGAGAATGTTGAAAATTGCAATGTAACCAAATATTATACAATCTTAGATATTGGGCTCGCTCCGTACGCACCGACCCGATGCCCGAAGCACACATACGCAATTTATACGAAACATCGCACTACAAAATGCCTAATGAAACTTTATCATTATCGCATCTATAAGGAAATAATTACCATTCATATAGCGTTAAAGTTTCAAGCTTCCTCGACGGACGCAGTGAGTGCAGAGGAATGCTGCATTTAATGGCATTCACATTAATAATGTATTTGGTATATCAAAAAATTGAGAAAAGCTTTTAAGCGGTAAGCACAAGTAGTGGATCGACTCTCGATTTCGTTGCGTGCGGAATGTCACCGGCCAGGTCGAGTGGTTACAGCCTGTTACATGGGACCGGCGCGGGCGCAAGTGGCCGCCACTCTCCGACAGATTCCATCACTTGCCGACCAAAAAACGCATCTCTCGACCCATTGTGGAATTAACGTCAAACCGGTCCGTATTTTTGGCTAAAGTTAATTTTGGAACTTCGTGTCATGAAAAATTAATGATGGTAGGTAATATGTTTTTGATGTATTTCTCTGGTTGCGAAGAACATTCCATTCTTGTATGTCAATTCACCGCAACCATTCACCAATGTAAATACGTAAATACTGCCTTCTTTCTACAGTAGGTAATTAAAGATTCATAAGGTTGTTAAATAGCAGGTATAACCACAGTCTTCAGAGCTTATTTCTTGACGAGAGGCAAGATAAATCCCTTGGCGTCTTTAAAGCCGGTACCTTGTACCAAGGCCTAAATTACACCGGCAGGCCTTAATGGGTTAACCTTGTAGTAAAATAAAAACAGGACGCACAATAATTACGTAGCCATAATATATTGTTATTGCATAACGGACTTGCAAAATACTGTTTTTGGGCCTAAAAGCCCTGCGTTCGTGATATCGTGATACAAATCGATACGTTACGAGTTACGAGGTTTTGATTACGGTCGATGATAAATTGTTTATTGCTTTTAAGCCCTCTTTCGACAGTTATGCGATGTCTCAATTTATTGTGCGTGGGAGTGATAGGCGCGAGGAAGGGCGCTGCTGCTGCAACCAGTTTGAATTCATGCGCTTGACCACTACTCTACACAACTTAAACTAGGTAAGTAACAACAAAGAGAACAAATAAAACAAAGTTTTAAGCGTGACGGGAAGAATTATTTTTGTGGATTTCCGTTAGTAGACACTCCAAACATTGTCTTGGTAACTTTGCCTTTGGAACTTTATTGGTGTACTTTACAAGGACGACTTGACCGAAATTCTTTTGAATGAATATAAAGTTGCGCCTTTATAAACAAGGTCGAGGATGATAACACAGATCGTACCTAAAGATTGCTTTCAGTCTGCGTCAATGTAACTCCGACCTTTGCAAAAAGTACTTTAATTACAGCATCTGGATAAATTTAATGGCGGTTACAGTCCAAAGGTGGACTAGCAGACACCAAACAATGAGCTATAAATTATTTTTTATACCAGTTGTAAAGGAAAATTATATTTATGCATATGATTGCCTAGATAACGACGTGGTTCAAGATCAAGTACATAATCTTTTTAAAGTGGAGTTTAAAGTGTTTTGATATTTATCACGTGCCCTCATATGGTTTTAATAACTTTAAAATATTACCTGTGTAATAAAACATTCAAGGTAAGTAATATTTACTTAAGTACATAGCACTTTAATATTATTAAATAACACCTAATAATTTACATATTTATTCGTGTTCGCGTGTAATGAACAAGGGTGAATTTCATAACTCTGAACTTTTAACTTGGCAATTTATTAAGTTACGAAGCAGTAAACTCATTCATCCAATGATATTCACCACCTAAGCACTACCTATGCATATCAAATAACAATCATTAGCTTTTCCATGGTAGACGTGTCATTCATAAATCTTTAGTCATTAGTCCCTGTCATTTGCAAAGTGTTTATAAATTGAAAATTTTTGAATATTCATAGACAAAACCTCAAGAAGGCTCTCGCTGCGAGGCAATAAATTATCGATAAATAGGGTTGCGTTTCAAGAAGACCATATCACCATGTGATTTACGAAAGTCTAAAATGATACTAATCCAGTTTTTGGTTTAAGATACCTACGTTATATAATTTTCTCTATTGCCGTTTCAAGCTGCATAAAACCAACCAGAGTTATTTCGCTAGTCTATAGATACGAAAGCCTCATATCCAACGTAACGTAACTTCATTAATTTCGGACGACCTCCACCACGAGATCCCAATGTGTGTTTTTTCTTAAGTATAATTTATCACCCGGGTGAGTATGATGCAGTGTCGAGCGGTTTTTGGTGTAAGAGTCTCCGGCGGGGTCACTGACTTCCTGGACGCTAGGGAGGGACAATGAAGGGCTACGGGAACTTTCCAGTTTGGACAGTGTTGCCAGCTCATAGTTTCAGCAATACCCGTACATAAATATCCCACCTGATGGAAAATGACGACAAGTACAGACAATATTACTTAACTGGTGGTTAGGGATGGAAAATGATAGCATTTGGTATTTTATGGATTTTTTAACCTACACGCTTCACAATTCACTTTAATTATGGACAAAATAGAACTGAACAGAATTTTTTGTAGGTATGTGTAACGCGAATATCAAGAACCTATTGAAATAAACAAACAAACATATTGATAGGCTCATTGGAACGTAGCAATTAATTTTTTTTTTTTAATGTTTACTTCACCATCAGCAGTCCATGGTATGGCAACACATCTCAAAGACGAGCGTGATGAAACAGCGTAACATTGATTTGAGAGCCGCTTTGTTTGTACGGGACTTCCGGTTTGATCTTTAATTATGATCGTTTCGCCACTAATGGAGACTTCTGTTTGGACTGCCGGGGACTTCCGCACGTGTATTTAGATAGGATCGGGTAGGAAAATTTTTGATATAATTACTTATTTACTCAAGTGTGTATGTAGTATTAAAACAATTTCAGTAGAAATTTTTACAATGACAACAGGACTGAAAGATGTGAAGGAAGTTCAAAAGCTACTTGGTCAACTCAGATTCTAAAAAAACTCATATACTAGGTATATGTACATACAAATTATTTAATGTGTGTATTAAAGCACAACACAAAACCTATTACTATCTAACCTATTACTATGGCCGTAGATAGCAAAAATGCTACAAAATACCGCACATTAACAGAGATTTCACGGACAATCTTACAGGAATTCCACCATAATAAGGCGATGTGGTCTCCCAAGAAAAACCATCCCGATCCTAAAATAGAGGCGGCTTACAGTGTTCGAGACACAAAAGTGCGCACAGTATATAGAATACCTAATAAGCAGAGAGGTTTCTTAACCCGCCGCGGGGTCAAGCACCTCTGCGGCGGCTAAGCGCCGGCGCAGCCTCATTGTTGTCTATACACAATCTGTAGAATAGCTACGAGCCTAGCTTTACTACTCGATGTTTCGATTCAAGGACAGGTAGAGCGTAATGAGTAAGTGCCTATTCTCAATTCGCTATATCGAAATCGCCCTCGATAAAAATGTTCTACTTAAAGTAATTCGTTCCTTTCGCGAACACCGTAACTTAAATTCGCACGTTCTCTGGCTATTCTTGAATGTTTTGTCGTTACAGCCGCGCCGTAAATGATAGATCGAAGATTGTATTATCTGAAATAAGAATCGTTCGTTCCAAATAGATGAATTTGTTTCTCACTGAACGCGTGAGAACACACGTACTCGTATGTTGACGTGGAACGAAGAGTATACATGTAACATAAGGATATAGTAAACATAACGTAATCAAATAACTTAAGACTCACAACACGGAACAATCGATACGTTGAAAGATTTATTCTGGAGAGATATCAGCAGAGATGAAACTTTATACATTTGCTAACTAGTTGCAGCTCGTTGAAAATAGCACGCAAAAAGCAAACGTATACAAAAACACAATAACAGATGAAGTGAAAGGCCAAAAAATAGGAAGACACGATTCAATTTCAAATTCTATTCACTTGGTATCAGTCACGTTGTTAGATAACCGGATGACTTCATTTGTCAAGACATAATCAAACGAAGATGAATGGCGAGCAAAGTATTGACGAGACGTCGAAGAAAGATGTCGAAAATCAACATTTAGCAATACTTGATTGAGTGGTTTATGAACTGGAAAGTGAAGCAGGTGCCGTAAATATGGCAACGGATTGATTTATTGGTCAGATATTTGGTAAAAAAATATGTGTGAAATAATACATTAATTAGCAGATGTGGCTTTTGGAACTATTATTTTTGATTGAGGCGACATAAACGGCGCTAACGATAAAATTAGTATCTTCGATTATATAAATTATGTCAGGCATAGACTTCATTATGTATAACCGGATAACATACAACCATTATAAAAGGAATCACAGAAATACAATGGAGTAACTTGAAGCTGTTTTAAATATTATCATATGGATTGAAGTCAATAAAAACAAAGCAATATACCTAGTTAATAGTTTGTTTTCCACGCCCATCTGAACGCTGTTTATTCTAGAATGCATGTTGAAGATGTTGAAGCCAGTTTATGTAACGATCAGTTAATATTTAGTGTTATAGCTTTACACACAACATTGCGTTGTTCTCGGCATCCGATACGGCTAGTTGTGCCCTGAGATATGGAAATGATCGTGTTTATTTACATTGCGTACACAAACCCTGTTAACATTGCATCAGAATCGGTTTCCAGACGGAATTTGCTATCGTTATTATATTATAAATACTTACTTTCTGATATTGTTTCTATCACGTTTCGCGATAACATAGGTAATAATGCCTAATCACTTCAGCCCGCGACACATATATAACATTTAATTAATTGACAGAAACATACAAAAATATAAAACAGACCATTCTCTGTTTAATTTGAAGTTGGCACAAAAATGCAATTTTGAGAGATTAATTCTCGGAGCACAACCTCAAAATCGCCCGATGCTCGGTGTACAGTAAAAAAACAAATTCATTGCTTAAATTGACCATTGTATTGAACGATATACATAAACCTTAATCTTTAAAAGCGTGAAAACACTTTCTACAGGCGAACCTTGGGCAAAAACCATTTCCATTGTTACATACGCGCACGCCGCGCCGCCGATTTTTAGTTACACCTGTGGCTCTACTAATTTCTGCAATCTCGGTTTCATCAAGAACATTATCAATTCGAGTTTCATTGTTATTGAAAGCGTTTCTAGAGCGAAAATCGAGTGAGTTTACGTACATGGCACGATGTTAGAAAGCGCGGGGCGAGCCGATCGACAATTATTGGCAACATCGGGTGCGCGCAAGATCTGCTTCTTGCCAGCTATTGTTCTATTGCCATGTTTAATTACCGGCGAAAGTCTAACGAGAGTGCCGCGTGAAAGTTTTTAATACACACGTTATTACCCACGTGTCATTACATTTTTTACTTGGCAAACGTTTTGCAGGATGGCGTAATTTTTGTTTGTGGAATTGCGAGGCGTATAGCTGTTACAGAATTATGCAAGGCGGTTATTCAATTCGAGCACGGGTCCGAGTGAGTTCGTTACAATATGAGCTCTACAAAGATAAGCATGCGTTGTGAAATGATTACAGGCTGCTAAGCTCGAACTTAGTCTCGGGGAAAATTGAATGCTATCTCAAATAGCCGGCGGGGCTCATAAATTCCTTCGCAGAGATAACGACGATAATAGATAAATTGGTTTTAATAGGAAATGTTTTATCCAATCAATTAATCTGTTTCGATAAAGACGCGATCAGCGATAGACAAACTTTAAGGCAGGCAGTTTGTTTAGGGGCGATAAAAAAGTAATTACATGAATTGAGAGCGTGAAACAAAATAAACAACAGGAGCATAAAACCACCGGTGGCTTGTAACTTGATTATAAACCTGAGACATGCTATCAAAGCCTATTGAAAGTGTGCAGCGCGCACGACCGCCTTGCGGTTTGACGCCTCACTTAGTTGGAATTAAAGCCTATATTTTAAAAATGCTTAGATACTACTACTTACTAGTAATATTACAAAAAAATAGGTTACACTGTAAAATAACTAGAGGCTGTAAACATGTTGAGAAACGAAAAAAATAGGATTAATAGTTCAAGACGTCTTCAAAAAAAAATAAACAACTTTTACTTCACATCGTTTGCAATGTTGATGCAATAAAAGTATTAGACAACGAGTACACGCTAGTTATTAAATAATAGATGTATTGCGCAATATAAACAAATAACACTACAAACTGCAATACACTATTTGTAATTCTAGAAGGTAATGTTTTTTATTTTGCCATTTAAACACTGATTTAAGTATACGATTACTTAAACGCAATTAACATCAGAGAAGCGAGCAATAAAGATAATGTAAGAAACTTGCGTACAAATGAAACGAATTCCAGAAACTAAATTATATTGTGATTGCAAAAAATAGTTAATTCTAACATTGTCATTGGAAGTGGCAATTAAACATGAATTGATGACTAATGTCTGTAATGATGATTCTCATTGTTTGTCATTTCTCACGGATAAATCGTTCAAGCTTCTTACCTAAGATTTTACAAAGGCATTTACAACGTAACGAGGAAATTATAGCAAACATCTGACGCTCATTAATCAAGCATTTCTCGAAACTATCAATTTAATACCATTTGTTTGATAAAACTCTCATCTCGTGTTTATGGAATGTTCTGGTAAGTACCTATCTGAGCTCAGTTTAGCAGCTCTATATAAAAAAGGAACGAAGCACGTGACTCTGCGAGTTTAACTAGCTTATTGTGTTGTTGGAGATAACGAAATAATTACGCAATTACAGAGCAATGCGACGACAATTACAGGCGTCCTCTGATACGGAATGAACTCCTCCCGACCGGTTCTAATGATGCTACTTTAGGAGCAGCCTTCGTGCTGCCGAGTAATACACGAGCCATAGCAGCCATACACCGGGTACGTGAGTTAATAAACCAAGTTATGAATGAAACTACGGAACCGCATGCGAAGGGAGCGGGAGATGCGTCCGTGAGAGGGACTGATTGAATTAAACCAGCCAAGGGCCCCTCGAGCTCGTTCCACGGATTTATGTGCAGTGCACACATCAATTTGGGTAATTGGACAGCACACTAGCTGCCGTCGATATTAGGATCATGCTGACTAAGAAACAACATATAAAAAGAGCTATGAAGAATAATTGTAATACAGATTAAAAGTGATCTGATGCTTGCAAAGGTCAAGAAGTGGAAGCCTAACAAGATCAGCTCACGTCTTTCTAATGAGGACAATTATTGCTTAGGGCGATCGTTGAAGCGGTCAAGGCAAGCATGCTTCTTCAAAAGGGCATTACATAAGCGAACCACAACTGGAGCTTGGCAAGCCTCTGCCAATCTTGCCGTCTCGGGCAGTAATAAAATGCAGAACCATATAAATGTAAAAACATTCGTAACACTCGCTTATGTGTAAGGTGTAGTTAAATAATTCCATAGCAACAGATATTCAGATAAAGAGTCATCAACGCACTCATTCATTACCGTGACGATTTCCGCGTTAGCAATGTGTAAGGGAAATGAGGAAAATTTATTTTTCAAGTGCCCACCCAGCGGTCGAGATCGCGATATGTTTTACTTTCACTGGAACGCAAGATTTCCATCATTGCTCTGACAACTTTCCAATACAGATGTGCAAAAGCGTGGCTATTCTTCTGAGGTGTTCAGAACAAGCGTTGTCATGCATAAATCGCACAATCATGCCACAGTATCGGGAAAGTTTTATGACTTGTTTATTTGACTCTACTGCATATGGGAAAATGCTTGTTCTTAAGATTGGACTTCAATGTTGAGAATGATATTGCGCGGTCGTTTCTCGCGAGGTTTCCATCTACTTTAACTGAAGATGGGTTATCTAATTAAGCGGTTACATGAGATTAAGGCTGTTCCGTAATGAGCACGTTGTAATAAAGAGACGGTTGGCGCTTCACTTTCGATTCGCATGCCCAAAATGATGTCTGCGGTCACACTCACAACGAGCAAAAAGCGAAGGATGGACAAGTTCTCCGTATTTGGTTACTGACTGATCATATATATTTCGTATGACTTGCATTCTGATAACAAAACGTAATTTATTAAGTAACCGAAGAAAATGCGTAATGGTTGAATAACAATTTATATAAGGTAAGTAGTAAGCAAACATGTTTTTGAATTATGGCATAAATTGAAGAACGTCGTAAAACAGCGACATTTCTCGGTGGTCACCAGCATAGTTAACCTTTATCTTCAGCGAGCCAGAATGGAATTGGCCAAAGCATATAAATTTAAGCATCATTACGGCCGAGTGGACGGGCATTTGAGTGGGAATGTCCTGGGAACCAGACCTTTTAATTAGATTCACACGTTTGTCCGAACGCTTTCAAGCAGACTGAGGCTAATAAGAGCATAGCACACACCTGATGCAGCGTCGACAGCTACAATTAAGATAATGTTTTATGAACACATTTCGCCATTTACTACGCCAAATGGAACGCCGCCAGCGTTATAAATATGGGAAGATTCTCATACCTGAGGCGGTCTAATGTTAGATACCGTCTAGACTAAATCCCAGGATAACTCCAGCAGGGTATGGTAATAAACTATTGAGAAATGACTAAGTTGAGAAGTATGAAGATGATTTATTAGATACAGACAGAATAACACACAGAATAAAAACGTTCTAGAATAGTTAGAAAATTAGTAATTTATATAGAAACTCGACCAAAGAATTGATGACGCGAGACGAACGTCAGGTTTAACTGACAGACAACTGGCCAGTCATCGTCTGAAGATTAACTCGGATTACTATTGTTTCTAGCTCATAAGACTGATTGACGGACTGTGACATAGATTAAATTCAAGTATAGCGTCACTACGCGGTTTAATTCTAATAATTATTAGCAAGAAATTGGTATCAATTGAGAATAAAATACCAATGTTAATTTAGTACCAGTTTATCTAGAAACTTCGAAGGATGCGCATTACCTTACATGTTAAGGCAGTATTTAGCACCAACCTAGTTTTGCAATTGTCGTGAAAGAAATTATCGCAGTAGGAGATAAGAAGCAACCTTCGATCCAAGGCTGCCACCAATATACAGCTCTACGTGGGACATTAACCTAAAAACACACGCAAACCGGTCAAATACCAATCGCTCTGTTGGATTCCGTATGGTTTTCTGTTTTTGACATTCAGTGAAAATTGTTGTGATGTACTTTCTAACCTGTACTTAACTTTAAATACTAAAAGCAATGTCTACAGATCAACAAACTAAATCTACAAGAGATACATGAGGTGCTATCTTGCCAGCTTTCATATTGTATTAGTGTTATATAAGTATGTATCGATTTAATAAAATACTAGTACTTGACTTATTTTGGTAGATTGTTCAGCTCGAAAGTTATGTTTTAATTATTTATGTACTTATACTGGTTTAAAAAACAACAAGACAACATGACTGCAAAGCTATTAAATCAAGAAAATAGTCACATATCTTAATATAGTTACGCCTGAGGCCAACAATACTCATAAAGGGCTGTAAGCACATGTTTTTGTCGTGCAATTAATATGTCCTCATAACACTTGAAGGGCTTATTACAGACCTGCCACAGCTCTTTCACTATAATTTAAAGTTAAAGCTATCTTCTGTTTTTTTTATTATTTCACTGCGAAGAAATAGCGTTTATCGACATACGTACCTATATGATATGCATACCTATCTATACATATAATAAAGCTGTAACAGGTCGGTATCTGTACATTGAAGATAATTGAAAAAAAATTTGTTGAGTATTAATGCAATAGAACACAAAATACATGTTTAAAAAAATCTGTTTGTCTGTCGGTATGTTTGTTCGTTACAGACTCAAAAACGGCTGAACCGATTTGTCTACAGTTTTCACTAACATTTTGGTGCATTTTTAACTTAACATTTAGTGTTTATTCCATTTTAATCGGTTCGTAAATCAAAAAGTTATATTCATTTTAAAACTTTTTATCTCAAAATAATTCAAGCCAAAAATATAAAATATATAAAGATGACACCCGCTGATGATGATGATAAGACGCTTAGGGCAGTGTAAAATTGGCCACTCTCATACGATCTTACTTTTTGAAATAATTGATAGCTACATAAAATATTATCTTTTATAAGTAACTAATAACGTTCCATTTATTGTGGAAACCTGATTTTTTTTAATAAGTATTGACATTCTGGGAATGGAATGTGTAAAATGTGCCGAAATATTGTTTCAAGTAGGTACTTACTCATTAACTACGGTTTTCCTTTTAATTTCATTTGCGTGAGAGAGCTGCTGCAGTTAGGTAGTAAGTTTAATGAGCGCTACGAGTGTCTAGAACCTGTTCCCTTCGTGGTGCAAATGCGATATGTGGAAGGTATTTCGCGAATGCGCGTGCGCAAGGTTGCGGCGTTTCTGCGGAATTACTGCGCACGGATCGGAAATTGATTTATTTTATAAAGAGCGAATGTCTATCGGATCTATAATACATATGATGGAATGCAACTATTATTTTAATAAGCTGCAATCAATCAAATTAAACAGCTCGCGTGTATCAGATAGATATCGGGGTTTCAAATCCCGAGATATTTATTGTATGTATTCGTACATATTGTGTTGTCGAATATGTACTTAGATAAAATATATTACATACCCAATTACGGGCTCGTATGAAATTTCGGAGATGCTAATGTACAACTTTTAGTGCTAAACAAAATTCGTTTCGTGGACGAAAAAGGTATGGTACTTACCTTACTCATAACTTTTTAAATAGTAACTACTTTGCTACTGAGTAGTTAAATATCTAATTAACTGAGCTTTTATAATACATTTTCAAACATGGTCCCTAAATATAGCTTTATCCAATTCCAAGTGCCATTTTCAATTCCCAGAAAAGAAAGCAACCAAACCTTTCTACATTTCAACGAGCCCTTTAACAAATTAGCCATTTGCGTGTTTCGTACGTGTACTGATCATTAGCACAAGCAGCTCTAGATAGTATAGAAACTGACAGAGCGAGGATAATGTGAAACTGAAGCAAGAATTTACAAAATTACATCTGTATGAAACTATAGCTATACTATTTATGTAGGTATTTATTTGTTAACATAGGAAGTCTCATGATCAGTCTTCAGATAAAATTAAACCTACATCCTAAATTAATTATGTAGGTAGGTAAACAATGTATTACTTATAAGAAAGTAAAAGCGCCAAAAACTTGGAAAACATTATAATTACTTACTTACGTTCTTTAATTAACTACTAAGTGCTTGTTCGAAAAACGCTTTATTGCTTGAGACAATGCTTTATACTGAAACAGATGCATCGCATCACGCTTTCAATTAGGCAGAAATATTCTTTTTAATTAGTAGTCGCGCATAATGTATTATATAGTATACCCTCGGTCTGCTACTTTTCATATCTGAGCCACAAACGTAACTCAACAAATTAGCACCGAGTTTTCTAAGTGCAAAATTCGTATCAAAACACGAATGTATAGCGCACAGATTTTATATCAGCTGAGCTTTACTCATTACCTATGTGATTTGCGTAACGTATGGTCGTACTATTGTGTATTCTATGACAATGTTGTAAACTTCTGACGTAAAGTAATCGTGAGTCAGTGATTTTGGGAGTGTTTTGAATACAAATGCGTGTTTGTTGGTACTTGGAGCTAGCAGTGTAGATATTAGAGGTTTTATTGAATTCGTCATTTGTGTCATTGACGTGACTATTACCTAATTCATTATCTGCCTACATTACACGGTTTACGTGTGAGTTTTTCTGACATGACTTACACGGCATCTCACGAGCTTGTGACGTCTAAAGTATTAGAAGCAATTAACTACCCAGGCACCTATTTCAACTAATTTATACCGGCTAGCACTTACGTCAAATCTTATGTTGAAAATTAGTCAACATGTTTCGGAGCGCTCCGCTCCGGTCTTAGTGCTGCGGAGAACCGGTCATTAGTAAGACGTGTAAAGCTGATTTTCGACTAGTATTAAAGTTCCTTAAAGTTGACATTATTTGATTTTACATCAAATAATGTCAACTTTAAAGTTCCTTAAAGTTGACATTATTTGATTTTACATCAAATAATGTCAACTTTAAGGAACTTTAATACTATCATTTATCATAGCAGAGTGTTCTGCCCAATATATTAGTGAAAAAACAAGAAATAAGATCTCAATGAAAATAATAAAGTACCTACTGGAAATTTCCATTTAAAATAGAAATTTTAACCATTCAGCTGCATACAATCAACCAGCTTTCGCTTCTGTACTGTACGTAACTTTGCCAATCTGCTTGATCCAGAATTTATTACCGACCCGAACTTTCCGAATAAAAAGCCAACCAGAGTCCTCTTTAAACATTCAGATCATTCGATTGAACCTTATTTATTATCACATACGCAATATCGGTTACGCAAAAACTTTTTTTAACTAAAGGTATGTTAAAAATTAACAGTTACGTAAACTCGTATATCATTGCAGCTTAAAAATATGTGTCGAAACGGAGACGCTATGTGATGTGATCTATCATAGTAGGAATGTTTTAGTAACCTTGTAATACTGTTGCTTAACTTTACTACTGTAGCAACTAACGATCGCTGCGTAAACAAACGTATTTTGAGCAATGACATTCAAACAGTCTTTCTATATGCGGCGTAGGAACATATTATGAAAAGTGGTCACATGTTATTTTCCAGTCTAAATGTGTCATCTGAGGACAAATGTAGAAATTCTAAATTTGTTTTTCGAGAGTAAATATTGCTTCTTTATTATTAGGCAGAACAGACCAGAAGGTGGTTTTGCTATAGAACACAACAATCTCGGTGTATGATTGTGACGCCACAATAATTTTGATTCAGCAGACGATACCTCAAACAAGTGGCGCCACAATTTGACAGCGACAACCGCACGTGGTCCAGTTATAATTACGCGATTTCCAGTCAACATAGGCGAGAACCTTGCGCGCTTAGCGAAGGTTGCATCCTGCCTTGTGAATCATTGCTTCCTCGCTGTACAAGGAAATTGTTATAATAACTGCACTGCTTGGATATCTAAGCATCGCTAGCAGGCATAGGGTTGCTGGGAAAATAGTTCGTGGCGGGGAGTGCGTGTAGGTAACTAGTCAACATTAACTATCATCAACTTAACACCCCTACTCACTTATGTATCTTAAATATTAATGTAAACACCAATTAGTGACAATATGGAAAATGAAAAATAATAACTGATTTATGCTAATAATTAATCTGATGGTCGACGGATGAAAATTAATATTACTCACTTAATTAACTCAACTTATTGCAAAGATTTAGTGAAGAGCAACCTTTCACGCGAGATTTCCTTCGCGTGTTCCTATTTACTAACAACTGGGCACATCCTTCCTGAGGAAAACTGTTTTCCGACCGACTGTGTAGAGATCTCGGTCATTGTTTCTGGTTGCTAGCCGGTAAGGCGGAGAAAACCAACTTTACATCCACAGAGGTGCGAGATTCAATGGAAGTGCATTTAACATTCCGTTAGGGTTGAAAAAAAAAAACGAAAACAAGCGTATTTTCCTATTTTTATCAAGGCTGCTAAAATACATACTACATAGGCAATTTTAATCTATGGACACAACGTAATATCACTAACTAAAAGATTTGTTTGACACCCATTTTGGTCAGTCAAATTCAACTAAGTAGGTAACTTTACAAAACGTTCTAACCAGGTACCTAATTTCTTAAAAATAATCCAGTTTACCTATCTCAGCATTCACCACGGCGAGTTAAATATTCAACAGATCAATGACTTTGTGTCTCCGCTGCCATTGTGACCATCGTGTCGAATCTCAGTAATTTTTCAAGGTGTCCTCGTACAATATTACATTTTGGAAAAACAAGATTATTTCGAGTTTAAAGACGCTGATGTGTGACTAAGAGCTGTGTATCACGTAATTCACTTGGCAGAGTTGTTCAGTTACGCTTTCAGGATTGACTGATAAGACTGGAGATGTATTCAAAGATAAGAGATGTAAAGATAATCCGACATGTTTTCAACTATTTCAGTGTTCAAAAGAAAGTGGTTACTTTCTTTTGCAAACTATTACTACAAAGCCTAATAAAACTAATTGAAGTACGAATAGAACGTAACTACTTCTATTTAATTTAAATGTCAGGCTCACGAGCGAGATAGCTCCAGCGTGGAACACAATGGCCCGCTACTTGAGACACGAATCAAATGGGTCACACTCGCTTTCGCGAATATCTGAATGGCCCATTACCTATTGTAGCAGCAGCTACCATTACAGGAGCCGCCGTGATCCATCACAACGTACCATCAGCGACAACCTTCACCACACAATGGAGCTTCTTGCGAGATATCCGAACTGATTTCCTGATGGCATTTCCTTCGCCAAACGGTTCTAACTCGGTTCGAAGTACACAGGAAATAAACATGATTCATGCAAGCGGTGTTGATATAAGGCTGACCTTTGAGGGGAGTTCGTTGCTACATAACTCGGATAGTTAAATAAATTAACACCTTATCGCGGTGCCGTAAGGTCTGGAATGTCACTGTTTAATTAGATGGTGAGTGTATGCAATTTTGAACACATGTTACAATGAATGGCCGACGGATTTTAGGCGAGTACCTATGAGAGCGGTGATTTTGGAAGCTTTTATAATTTACCGACTCCTATTATTGGGCTGGAATTTTACGTGAGGTCCTTTTGTGCAGGTAAAACATTCTCCAAGCGATGTTGGAATTTCGTAGAGAGGATTATTGTGCATTATTATTTTTGTTTCTAAAAATAGAGCAAAAAGGGTAAAAATTTAACACTTGTGCCTGAATAACGTGCTTTACATTGTATATATTATCTACGCATTTATTTATCAAATATCTTATCACAGTAAATTTTAAAACAAGAGAAATTCTGCACCAAAATTATCATCTGTTATCATTTAAAGTTACTGTTTATCAGACTTTCAAAAGATAAGACTGACGCAAAACAACAGTGATGCAACCGCAAGCAATTTGCACTAGTTATAAAACTTCACGATAATAATTTAAACTATTTTCAACATAAGTAGTTAAGTACATAAGTAATTATCATGTCTGGTTTAAAGGACATTTTAGTGTCAATTACCATAGAGCTAAGAAAATAAAATTTAACGAGTTTTTGAACCGGAATGTTACATAATAACATTTAAGAATGCCGCTTAGTTTATTTAAATATTCAAATCGATAGGGTTTTTATAGTTTACGAGAACTTAGCTGACCTTGACTTGTGAAAAAATAAGTAATCTACATCAAAAATAGAACTGAAGGTTAAGTAGATCAAAAGCATATTGTACCTAATTCAATGCTATCTTAATCAACCCTATGTCAGACTCTTATCCTATACTTGTCTATCACACATCCTTGCAATACCTTTCTTAGCAAGCAAGATAGCTCTAGATAACCACTTTATGACAAACAAGTAACAAAGGTACATGTAAAGTTTACATTTCGCATGCCATCGCGATTACTTTATACCTATTTATTGTCTCTCCTTTCATTTCAGAGGTCTAATATGAAAATTCCACAAGCACATGATGTCAGCGACAATATGAACTGAAACAGTTGTGTTAACAATATGATATGTACAATAATAATAATAATGGAGCAGACAATACAGTGAATACTTACTCATATAATACTGTGTAAAATAATACAAATGTAACTAAACTGTTGCTAAATTTTGAAGCTTTAATAGAAAAATTCTAAAAAAAAAGTTGTAGGATCATCTTACAACTTTTTTCATGTGCTTGCCTCTTGTGTTCAAGAGAAAAACAAAGTTACTAGGTACTTAAATACTCAGAAGAAATGAAATTTTTGTAAGAATGCTTCATTGATAATGATTGAACCAAGTACTATCTGCAATATTTCTAGTCTGTGGACTAACCAACATGAACCAAAAAATAGTTGAGCCACGGTTTACACATTACTCATACTGACAAGCAGATATCAGAGTCAAGAGGACATTCAAACAGAAAAATGGGATTGTGTGCTCAATGTATGCAGCTGTCATCGTGTGAATATGTGTGGCAAATCAATAGAGCACTAACTATTTAAGTATAACTACTTTAGAAAGAATAGAATATATAGATGATTCAACTGATCTTTTAGGCCCACTTATTCTTAAATACAGTGACAAAATAGCCTAAATGGTTAAATATTTAAGGACTTATTAGCAAGCAGGCCATACAATTTTTTATAGTAACTACTTAAGTAAATAGACAGAAATTTAAGAACCTAATTTTGACTTTATATTTACCTTACAAAATTACAGCCTCATCCCACTAAATTGCCTACTTGGAGTAACCAAAGAAAACTCTAATCTCATAAAGCGGCACGCGAAATAAGCATAGCCAAGTTACTAAGTAGGTATAACTTGACTTCCTAAGTAATTCCAAGCAAGGTCAATGCCAAGGCTGGCCAAAATGTCGCCAGTCGCAATAAATAATAATGAATGACTCGGAAATGTTTGGTTTAGCACCATTTTATTCTGTACACGATTTTGTTTGCACACAAACACATTGTGCGATACTTGTGAATAATAATTGCAAGACTATGGTGACATGGCATTGGGTAATTTGGCGGACAAATATGGGGACTGCAGGTTATTTCCTGGTGGTAAGTTAAGAATTAATTAATAAGTATTTACTTAATAGTAAGTAATCTTTTATTATTAACTAAGTATACTACAATTACTTTAAAGAAAGTAAGTTTGTATGAGAGTGTCCAACCCTGGTGTCAGTTTTTAAACTACCCTGGACGCCTCAGATTTGGCTGCTGTTCTTTGACTTAAAGCCATATATGTATAATAATTCTTCACTTTTGGTACTACCCTTTTCCATCAATAGATAAACATATATGTAAGTACATTAAGTCTTTAAAATCTCATACTTACTTATTAAAAAGGTTTCCATAAGGAAGTAAATTGTACTTTCCTTATAAAAAATATATATCTTTTTATACATGTTTACAACAATGTTTATTATCCCACAAAAACCTAAACACCTCGCACCCTACCTATTAGAAAAATAAACTTCCATGTTTTTGAAGAGGCAAAAATGCAAATAAGGCAGGTGTAGCTGTTTACTTTATGCACTTGATCACACAGTTTGATAACAGTGGTGATTCAATGGCATACATTATAAATGTGGGGTCTAGCTGTCTAGAGGATTGTTGTAAGAAAAACAACACACAATTACTGAGAGTTTCCCGATTTGTTCAAGCTTATTAATGTGTCAATAAAGCTAGGGGTCACTGTTATTTTAGTTTAGAGATAGTACGGGGACCTGAGAGTTTTATGGACTACCTACTAGCTCAAACAACAATATATATAAGCACATACCGAATACCTGAGAGTTTTATGGACTACCTTCTAGCTCAAACAACAATATATATAAGCACATACCGAATAATCAATCAAGTCACTTGATTGTGAACAGAAGTTGTTCCACCTACTCTAACAACATGGAAAGATGGGAACTAAGTACCTAGGTATTTAAATGCTGTTAGGTCATGTGCCATCCATTATTACATTTTCTTCTTGGTCGAATCTAATAGGTTGTTTTTCAAATGTTTGACAAGCATCTTAACATAGTGTATAAGTACTTACTTAATTAAAGAAAATAAAAGCAAGACTATGCTGAACATATCTATAAACTAATATCAAACACATTAGTACCTACCTACAATGTACTAACTTGTATCTAATCTTATTAAATTGAGTAGAGGCAGCCAATTCATCAACAAAAATAAGTAATGGCTAATCATTAATCAAGAATAGAACATCATACTCATTAATTACTTCTTAGCTCATTACTGCAGGTCATTTTGTTTCACGACTAGTGATTTCCTTCATTTGGATTTAGATGACCAAATGTTAGATAAAGAATAACAAGATTGAAACTTACTAAACATAATATTTTCATGTTTTCCCTAGAAGGCCCATGTTGATGTTGCAGCTAAGAAAACTCCTCTAATATTATTGTTAATGTAAGTAAATTAACATATGTATGTACAAAATTACACTGAGTAATATAATTATAAAGTAAGCTCATGAATTGAAATAAATACACAAAGTTTATCATAGTTAATATTATTAATATATTATCATACTAGCAGTAAATACAACTAGTTCAGAGTAAGAATTCTGGATTAGCAGATATTTAGACCCCAATCACAAGATTCTTATGTTATTTGATATCTCAATACTTAAGTAAGGAAATATAGTTAATTTACCTACTGTAGTTTTGATTCTTAATGGAGACAGTATAGATATTGACAATAAACTAACTCAAGGAGAACTGTTATGCACAGCTCGGACAAACAAAAGGCAACCACTTGCCAAATGATATGACAGCCATAATGCTTTTAATTGAAAGTTATTTGGATGATCTCAAGGTGTGCTTGATAATTTCTGAGAAAGACTTCAATAAACTTTATATAATGATATATACCTAGGTAACTAATGAATATAGTTTCAATGCTGTCAATTCAGACATTGATTTCAGTAAACTATTGTATTTAGCATTTGTTCCCATATATATAGATAGAGAATATCGTAAGGATTTATGGATTTACCAAACAAGTTAGAGTTAGCATGTGTAGTGAGAGGTAGGCAGCCAACCAGTGTATAGTTTCTGTTTGTTTACAAGCAAAAAACCTTGAGCAAGTTTGCTATTGGGAATTCCTTATTGTATCAATGGCATTTTTCTACTATTGTAACACGTAGGCGCCTAAGCCTATATCTTTCAACAAAGAGACTTACTTTGAAAACTTCCGAGAAGAAGCCCGTGCCGATCTTCTCCAGCACGAAGTCATCAAAGGGGTAGAGTGCTGCGACGGCGGTGCGGAGCGCCGTGCAGGACGAGCCTGTCACCCGCCGGTCTCCCACCCGCTCGCAATCCTCACTGACTCCTGACTCCCTGTCACAATCATCATCACAACACACGCGCTTCGTCCGTTCACCTTCCCGAAATCTGCGCCCGACTTTCGAGTGAGGTCCGCGGACGAACCTACCCTTCGCCGTCTCGTCCAAGTTAGTAAAACTCTCCGCTATCTTCAACACTTTACTGGGCCTCCGCCGCTCGAACCTACAAACAGCGGGACACTCGTCTTGCATTCTAACTGAACTGTGATCTCTTCTACTATCCCGCTTCGAACATCTTTCACATCAGGTGTCCACCACTCCGCTCGAAACGCGTCTCGCAAGTCCCGTCACCATCTCTGAGTCCCACAACAATTGTAAATAAAGAAAATAACCATTTTTCTACACACAAAAACTTGGGTGTTGATCCACTGGGACTGTCACTTTCACATTATCAGTCCATGAAAAGAGTTCTCCGTCGAGTTCAGGTGAATTCGAGTACACTAAAACCAGTTTGTTACGATTTATATGATAAGCGGGTATTGTTTTTTTCTGATAAACAATCCGATTGACTGACGACGCGCGTTCAAGCAAGGCATAGAAAGCGGAAAGCAAGCAAGCCAAGCAACACACAGCACACATGACATTTGCTGTTAATTTTCGTAATGTTGGCCAATTTTGGGGCTGCCAGAATCATATTTTGATTTTCCTCAATGCGAGTTGGATAAATATTGCACGTTACCGATTTAGGTATACTTATATCGTTATTATATTCTACAAAAACTTATTTATATTAATTTACGAATGCATACAGCATTTATAATAAAAAAAATCAAACTTTCCGTCGGTAAACTACGCATCTGTGATATATTTTTAAAACTTATTAAATAACAATTAAAGGTATTTAATTTTCTTACAATAAAGTATATTAAAATATCTTCTGCTAAACCTACTAAATTGGAAGCTTCCCATATCAAATATTGGCATCATGATCATTATCATCTGTTGGGTTACTCAAAATAAAGGAAAGTGTTGTCTGGTCACCCCATTTTACATAGGTATTTTTATTTTATAGCGGTTCGGTTGGTAATAGCTAGGCATAGGATGCGTTCATAATATCATAATTAGAAATAGCAGTTGCTGTTATCAAAATAACTGTTATTTATTTAAGCAGTTACTTTAAAAGCTGCTTAGATCTAGCTTAGGTTTTAATAGTATGATTCCAAAAAGTGTAGAAATAAAACTATTGCCTATTTTTTTCTGCGCGTAAAATAATCACGCATGTTGTCGAAACTCATACTTAGGCTGAAGTGTTTCAGATAACTTTTTGATCAGTTTCTGAGCGATTTTAAGATCTCCATTTAAAAAAAGTTGTACAAAAAGGCACACTAGGTGTCGCTAGCAGTAAATCCGTAAATATTTTGTGCATGTTTACTAAAATTAAATTCTAAACTTAGGTCTTGGAGTCGCCATGTTATATTATGTTTATGTAACGAGTAATTACATAGTAAAGTAAAACAAATAAATTCAAAATTTCGCAGTTTACTTTATTTCATGCTGACGACTATGTAGTTACTTACTTAAATTATCTAGTATCAATGTATCTATATCACACATTGGAAACTTAACGATGATAATTAATTTAAACAAAAAAAGAGTTAAATATATGAATAGCAAGATAAATTTGACTCTCATTTTGTTCAAAATCGCTTCCACATGACACCGAAAATAATATCTCTGTTCATTAAAAACAACGAGCTAGCTCCGAAACCACAACTGTCTGTCTAACTACTATCTATTAAAAATTTAACGCTCAATAGCTATAAATACAAATATAATTATTGCTGTTGCGATCTTACTAGTAATCCTTAATTTACTTTAAAATCATACATTGATCTCAAAATGAGTATTCGTTCATTACATATTAAAAGTCATTCTTATCTAATCATACTTAATGATAGTATTGCTTGATCAGAGAAAACATAGCTTTCTCATAAAATGCCTTAACAAAATAAGTAGTTAGGATAGATTATTAAAAGTCATTATTAATATTATTATTCCATAAAGCGACCATTACATGGTGCGATATAAATCTATTATTTTATGGTAATTTTTCAGCTCCATTTTTTGAATTAGTTTAATTATTTGCGTTAGGTTAACTCTAGCTGAAGCTTGAATACGATACTTTTTGATCATAAACTTATAATGTGATAGACGCGATAATAGGAAGTTAAAAATAAGAGAACTTGGTTGAAAATATTGTAACCGATAATTAAAACCCAATTGTTTATAAGTGAATCTTAATCTAAGGTAGGTAACAAAATATACAAATGTAATTCACATGTATCTTGAGTTTCCATAAACAATACAATTATAAATGAGCAGCGAATTATTGGAACAAATAAATGCTAGATTTCTAACTAAATTGTCAATTACATTATTCTAACTACAAAACCACTCGTTATTTTCATCAATTTTGTACGATTTCCAAGCATGTTTAAGAAAATAATTATTCTCTTAAAACTTGTACTATTGACTTATCTTGAAAACATCTTCAGCTTGAATAAGTACTTAAGTAATTAACTGAAACGAAAATCCATTAAATGTATACGAAAGTGCAGTCTATAAACCTTAACATTTTTCGTAATATTACTTAACTATGTGTTATATTTAAATCACAAATCATTTTACCTAGTGATGTCAAATATGTGCGTGTCAAAAAACACATACTTTTAGTTTACCATTAATTTGCATAGCTAGGACAGTATGGTATGATAAATTGTGCAACTTTTATTCATAGAAGTACGAAATTATAAGCTGGAGTGAGTTGTCAGGTTGGCAAAAGTGTGATTGGACGCAGATTGTACCTACTTATAACTAAATTTAAACTATTTTCTTAAAAAACGACACTAAAACAACCACGTAAGTTGTCACTACTTGTAATTGTTAGCAAACATTTAATATAGATTGTAACTAACTTTCTGGATCAAAACAGGGTTATTATAATCATTAATCGTCAGCAAAAAAAAACACCAAACAAGTAGCTAGTACAAGTGGCGCCCTCATCATTCTCAATATTTCACAATACTACTTCTCAATTCTTTTTGCCAACCGTACCTATACATCTTAATTTGCAAATCAACTCATCGAAAGAAAAATAATGTTATTATTTAAATAAAATTTAACATCCATATATGTTACATTTTTAAATAGCATTTAAAATATTACAAAATATATGCTAAAGTAAGTATTATAATAAATGTACTTATTTAAACATTACGTAGGTAGATAATAATTATATATTGAACCATTCCTACGTATAAAACACTGTCGCAACAAGAAACATTGATTCACAACCATTCTCAATCTCAACTCTACAGCTTTTGAACTACTCCAATAAGCTACAAATAAAAGCTTCCTCTACATGATCAAATTATAATTAGTGATCTTGGAAAAATGGCTTTAATTACTCATAAAGTATGTCTCGAGCATCTTTTTTATGAGATTAAATAAAACAGTTCAAAAACAATGTTGCATATCCAAATCTAAAAACTACATGAGACCTTAACCTCCTCCAAAAAGCTTACTCAATGTACCTACGGATCGATACAAAAAAATTATAACATGGAATAACTTCACTAGTTACTACGTAGATAATAAATAGTTAACACTGAAGTATACTAATTACAGATATAGCCATTGTTGGCATAATAACAGAATATACAAAGATGATTTTTAAGGCATGACTATGATTCGATGTAACGAGATTGTGTAAAGAGCTACAAGGTAAACTAAATATATTATTTACAATACTCGTAACATAATGTGCAAAAACGTATTATTTAAAACCTATAATTGGCTTAATTGAAATATTTTTGTTATCTATTTTGACAGGAATTTTATGACATATTTTAAATTCTATTAAAATTTATGAGTGTAATTTATTACCATCGCAGACATATTCTTTGATTATTTTAATCAATACAACACATATCTTTTCATGTTGATAGAGTTGTAATGATATTTTTTGTAACCAGGTGTAAAGGTCATAAACATCTGGAAATTTGTGAATAGATAAAAGGTTTGCTTTCAATATTAAGAAGGTACAATGCAGTAAATTTTAGGCGATTGAGTCTATCTATGTTACTTAAAATTTGATTACCTACTTATATTGTTATACATACATAATAACATAAATTTCTAATTTAACAAAAGATAACTTGTGTTTTACAAAAATAAAGCACGATTATAAAGTGCCTTACTAACTATGTTGTCTCTATTTTTATCTAAGCTTTCTTAGCAATAGCTATACAAGGTATGGGATCTAAAACGACATTTTGTTAAAGTATAAGTCATCTTGGTACGATGTAGTATAAAACAAATAATGGGCATACAACGCTTTGCCATTTTATTCGCTGTACCGGCTGACTGTTGGTCTGGTCTTGACATTCACCTGAAAAAAGTCAACATACAACATATTGAACAAATATACGTAGGTATTGTAAGGTTATTTTTAAATGGATCTAGTTTTTCAATATGTAATGTAATTGTTTTTTTATAAATTATCTGCCATGCTGCGAATGCCAGCACCTTTAGTCATCGCTCACAATAATATTAGTGTCATGAACATGGTTGAGTATTTGATTCTCAAAGACTAGCAAAACGGTGAGTGTTGCGATGACATAGAGGTGGGGGTATTTATAGTCGTATAAAGGCAGGAGAGAGACCCGCGACGGGGTTAGTCGGCCGTTGGAACTCGAAAGAGTGTTTTCAATAAATTGTGAGCTAGGAATTTAAGTCAGATTGACGATTGTGATTTAGAGTAATAAGTAAAGATGAATTATTAAGTATATTTGAAGTGAAATAATGAAGCTGGTGTTTAATTTATCCCTGTAAAGTAAGGGTACTCTTACATCTCAGAAGCGGAACTTCCCACGTAAGTACGGTCCTATTATGCAATTTCTATTTTGAAAGGTTTTCCGATTTTGACAATACCCTGACAATACTCAGTAAATGAAATCAATTATTGATTCCTTAAACTGTGGGCTTGTAATTGTTAACAATCTTAATCATTGTAAATAATCACAGAGCAGATATTTAATATTTTAAATTAACATATTTTTAGATTGAAGAATTAATAAAAGAGGGTAGGCATAAGTGTTAAGATCTTTCCTGATATTAAAAACCTGTGAGGTTGCATTGGTTGAATTGGTCATATGGTATGGCTTGTATGGTTATACCGCCATTTAACACCGAAGTTTGTATAATTTACATGTTTTGCTTTTATATATTTACAAAATATATACATTATAAAAATATACAGGTATTCTTACGATTAATCATTTGCTTAAAAGCAGACTTCAGTTGCGCTGTCCATATGTTACGGCTCATATTGTTAATACATATAGCCAGGTTTCAGGTCGATATTTTACATAGGATATAGTACCCGCAGATCTGTTTATAAGAAATATTAGATGATCGTAATTGGATAGTCAAAGAGAAGGAACACTTGCATAGTTTTAGGTTGTTGAACCATTATTATTAGAATATTCTCGAAAGCATGCAATAGACCATTGCTACAAGTAACATATTTTTAATTATTACTAGAAGGTTTCACTTAATATTTTATTTTGTGGTTTTCAAAATCACTACACTACTAAAGCAAACTCACTCCCCGCGTCTGTCCCTATGTCGATACTCTGTACGTAATATGTACATATGCTTAGATCTTTAAAACTACACAACGGTTTGATGCAGGTTTTCGTAATGGATAGTGATCTAAGAAGGTTTATGTGCGTAATTTTGCTGCTAAGCCACGGGCAAAAACTAGTAAAACATAAAATAGTTCATAGTTTATTTATTAACATTTCTAATATTTGAAATTGTCTGCGAGTTCCAGAACGTGATCGAAGAAAAGGAAAGCTGGTTGGAGACACCTTCGTGCAGTCGAAGTAGAGAGGGTGCCTGCTGCTACGTCGTGAGAGGAGCAAGCTGCTACGTCATGAGAGGAGCCTGCCGCTACGTCGTGAGAGGGCAGAGACACCACGACATACCGACGAGCAACGGGGCGGGATCAACCACGGGCTTCGCACACCACGTACAAGGTCACGTAGTCCTTTATTTTCTTAGAACGATTTTGCTAAAATAATTAATATTTTCTTGTAACGATGTAATGAAATAATGCCGCAGAGCATTTTTCGGGCAAAAATCAGAGAATAGATATCTGGTAGTAGTAGTAGTCAGCGAATGAGTTGCGATATACATTGGATGAGACTATAGGAGATCAAACTATTTATTTTTTCAGTTCAAGATTCGAGATACAGGTATTCGCCAAGATTTTGTTGGACTTCCCAGTAATTTTATGTTATGTTTCTATATCTAAGATGAGTGGCGGGTTAAATTACAGAATGGTATCCCTTACCGACAAAACTATGGCTAATGCTTGGAAAAGATTTTGTAGTAGGTTTAATGAACCCATATAAACATGTTGTTATCATGATAAGTGTCCACTTATCTTTTAAATTTATGCGACAATCCCGCTAAACGCGCTGTTGATGCCATAATCCATGGTCTTATCGATATGAAATTTGTAACTGTACTGTAAAGTAAGGGTACTCTTACAGTATTGTGCAAAACGAATTCACTACATAATCTTGAATGAATTTTATTTGGAGATAATTTGAGATAATTTTGGGAGATGCCGAGTAATTATAAATGTAACTCATTTCCTGGTACTTTATACCTACATCAGATTAACGTAGATATACGTCAACTGCAGCGTTTACTCCAAACACGATGATTGCACATACCTGTCGCAGAAGCGTCAAACACTAGCTCTGGTTCGAGACTAGCTCGCTCGCAGTTGCTCGCTGAGCGCGTGACAGCGAGCGTGCCACCTCGCGCGTCTCGTGACATGAAACAATACCGCCTGGCTGCAGTGCTGTCCCGCGTCACGGGCGTCGTCACCACGAACGACACGCCGTTCTCGTACCACCCGCCATGACAGGTGTATGCTGACAAAGGTAGCCAAAATTTAGTACAATGTGGATGGAAGAAATAATTGAATGTTTCTTATATTTCTAAAATAAATTCATACCTGTCATAAACTCTCTGTTATCACACATCGAATAAAACTCCATATTCTTTACCGAATTACATCCAACTTCGAGTCTGTTGTAATTGTTGACGACACAACTGACTTCACTTTCATCTATCTGTCTTCTGCTTCTCAACATGGGGGCGTCGGACATATTCCTGACATCATAATTATACAATCTAGTGTTATTAACTCTACGATTATGTTCAGAGACTTCTTGTCCTCGCTTCTTCTTAGGGTTAATTTGTTTTGTGTCTATTGATCTAGCAGTTCTGCTGTGCTGACTGTTTTCGATTGAGTATTTTCCGGAGTATGGACATTCTTTTGATTCTGGATTGCTTGCTGAAAATAATAAATTAATAAATTAGTATATCGTTCAAAAATAGCACATTCGTAGCTGTTAATTTACTGCTATTTTTTATTGTTACATGCCCATCAATTCACTACCCAGTATTTTTAAATTTTTCATTAAACATGGCCGCCGTAACTGACTATCAAACAGTTCTAATTTTATTTCAGAAAAGTTTTTAAAATGGAGCAATTCGAAAACAACGGAGCTTGCAAAATGTAAGTTTTTTTCTGAATTGATGTAGTTATACACTCTGTAATGTGATCTTGTAACAATTACAACCATAACGTTTCATTTTATACTAAATAACATAGAAGTATAACACAAATAAGTAATGATCATATACATAAAGAGAGGGATGAAAATCCTTGGATCATAAATGATTACAGATACTAACCAACCAAAGTGACATAAGGTGCAGTGACAGCGTTGAAGTGTCTCGGCGAGCACGCCTCGTCGGGGCGCAGAGTGGGCGTGCCGCGCTGCAACTCCGCGATGTACGTGTCACGCCGGTACAGCACCACGCACACGTAGCGGGACGCGCTGGGAAATGGAGGTAGATGGAAATAGTTAAATGAAATAACAGGTTACTTTTATCATAGACATTTTTTTTAATTTCAGTGATATTATGTGTCCGAATAAAAGCTTGAGTGTTCTCAAGCCTCCTACCCTCCGCGACACAGGTGCGCCTAGTGCGGAGGGCAGGGTTACAATTAAGTAAAAACACTGTATATGCTGCAAAAAAAATATGTTTATATTTGTTTATGTTTATTTAGACACATAATATCACTGACCTCTATTACTACTTGTACGCGTAGTCTAGAGTAGTAGGTAATACAGGTCAGTGCAGTGCATAATATGCAGTTTTTCCGTGCTGCAGAGTATATACTCACAATGAGCGCAATCTAAACAAATCGAACAAAATTTTATTAGAATCTAAGTTTTTGATTAATAAAGTTATCTTTATCTTTAATGTAGTGAAATTTTTGAAACACAAATGCACAGAAAACTAACCAGATGGCAGCACTAGCAAGTACTTTCAAATGAAATGAGGATTGTGATGGCAATTGTATAAATAAATAAAACAGCTGCCTTGATGAAGTATAACTGCCTTATCAAATTTTTTAGAGACTAACAAATTAATATGAGAATGTTGAATAAACTACCCCCATATTTCAGATATGAACTCACCAATGATGTTGCCAATGCGCCACTAGCGCCACAGAGTTGCCGCTGGGCGAGCTTGCCTTCACATTGACGCAGTACACCTTGATATCTGCTCCGGTATTGTTGGCGATGCGCAGAGTGGCGTTACGTTGGTAGAAGGTGTAGTTGCTGCTGAAGTCCAGGGTGTGCCACGTGTGGGAGAACGTCATCCAGGACGGGAACTGGCAGTTGAAGCGGACTGATACTGGAATGGAGGGTAAGATTTTATGAGTTACTAATACGTACCTACGAAATAAATAGCCTTTTTTGTAAATAATAGAATTTTTGGTATTAATATACCTCTTGAACAGCTTCTATATAAATCTTCATATTATATTAAAATGCATAGGCTTCAGTATACTAGTGTATCTATTCGCGTTTACTAAAGTTTAGAAACAGCCCGTTGCAAATGCAAAGTTGCATTTACATTTGGCGGTTTCGGTTAGGTCAGGTTCCTAGTTCTTTGGTTAGGTTCTGGCCGTCTATCATAGTCTCCAGAACCATGTCAGAGGCCCTTAAGGCAATTTGAAAAAGGTTGACATCTGAGTTCGTCTCACTCTTATTACAAATTTACTTTTTGTTTTACAATTTCCACGGGTATTGGAATGAATCCTCACCTCGTTTAAGCGCCATGGTCCTGGATCCCTCAGTGGCACTGAACAGCCCGTTGCAGGTGGCGTCACCTGACTGCGCCACTCTGTACTCCACACCGCTTGTAGCTGCTGGACCCTCCTTGATGCTGGTGCCGGACGCTAGAAATGATTTGGAAGCAATTTTAAAGATATATCTTGAAATAGTTCACACTTATACTTAGCGAAGGCTTCTTATCTTCTATGTTTTTTTTGCAAAATTGATTCAAACTTTAACTCGTCTGAAGTAAAGTATCATTATCATTATTTTTATTCCATATATTTTATTTTGGTAGTTACCGTAACTAACTTCAACTTTCTGGGCTTAAACTAGATTATTAAGATCGTTGCAACAGTCAGCATAATTGACATTCATATATTGTAATATTCTGACATGTAAATTTTAAAATTTGCACGCCCTGTACATAGTTGGAAATATAGCGCACTCATATGTAGGTACATACATAATACCACCTTTGTAAATACCTATATCTCATCATCATCAGCCTGCTATCGCCCACTGCTGAGCATAGGCCTCTCTTCTTGTATGCCACTCGTCCCGGTCCTGCGCATATTGAATCCAGGTGCTCCCTGCGGTAAACCTAATACCTATACCTATCTATTTCGCAATAAATAAATGAATTATTTTGTACTCCTGTATTCTGTGGCAAAACGCAAAGAAAAATTACATCATTCTTACCAATACCGTTAGTGTTTTCGTAGACGAAGCAGCGGTAGCGGTCCTCGTTGCTGGTGGCGTGGTTGTGGTGCAGCTTGCCCACCAGGAACCGCAGGCTGCCCTCCTTCCAGGTGGCCAGGCACTCCAGCTCCTCCACTGGAAGTGTACAGGTGAGGATATTTTGTTAATAAGTTCTATTAAAGGCATAGAAGTCTCAGTAATATACGAACATATTTTTTGTCGAGTCTGGTCGTTTATATGTTTTTTTTTTTACGTAGGATAGATTAATGTTTGACTACAGCCTGCCTGATGTTAAGCATTGCTGCAGCCTAGGGTGTAACACGCTTAAGTATGTATTTACAAAAGAAAAGTATATAAGTATTATATCCGTTATCTAGTACCCACGACACCAGCGTTTGCTTAGTGTGGGGCTAGATGGCGATGTGTGCAATGTCCCGGAGTATATGTATATTTATTTATTTTATTTATTTAGATTTCTATGACTAAAGGTGTGAGTTAAGTACTTATTCGGATACGTCTCTAGATGTCTAAGTATTACAGTACAGTATTGTATTGTAATCAAAGCGTATAAATTTGTACCTATATTTTTCATAACGTCCAGGTTGCAGACACAAAGTAATATTGCTAAGTATTTTTGTGCACGACGCACATAAATTTTACACGCAGTATTATAGTATTAAAATACTAAAATTACCTATTTCAATTACCTATACTATGCTTAGCAGAAAAAAAATCTACAGTGCAGATACTATTATTATAATCATTATTTCCACTCTAAGTTAAACAATACCTTATTTATCGTCTTACTTTACTACACGAATAAAACTACCAGGTATCGTGCTATATGAAAATAGCCCACAGTATGGTTCCCGCCAAGTGTGACAATGATTGTTTAGTCTACACTTGAGTCACACGTTGACTCATGCTCTGCACTATGCAAGTAATACGATGGCGTGACTATTGCATGAACAGATTAATAATTTGTTCGCCGTTTATCGTTCCAGAAAGGGTGGTCTGACACTTTGATATAATAAATCGCTTAGCCCTTAAAAAATTGAAAGAGTTAGTTAAATTAAATCGTCGTGCCTCCAGATTTAGTTTAGATCCACCAGCAAAAATGGATCTCGATATAAGATATTAATTCATCAAGTCTAGCAGCCGTGGTTCTATTGATAGAAGACGGAGGGTTACTTGCGGTGATTCCAAGAAACATGATTTCAAAAGCAACATTTCGGCTGATAAGTTAACTACGAGTATCAGTTACTGTTACAGCCATATATATATATATATCTCTCCTAACGGTGCTCTCAGATACAGTCCATCAGAAAAACCCTGATAGTTAAATAAGCAGGCGAAATCCCTTATGCAGACAATTACTCTATAATAAGACGGGTTTATCAGCCGAAAGTCTTTTGTGCCGACAATCATTCTTCCCGTATAACAAGACGGCTTTTTGGACTCTTAGAAATCTAATCATACCGGTGCTCTCAGAAGCAGGTACATCAGGGCAGGCTTGGTAGTTGAGCAGCAACCTCGAGTCTTCCGTACAGCTCTCGATAGAAGACGGGGGGTTCTTGCACTCGCCATGGCCCCTGGAATTTTGGAAAAATTATTCATTTTGTGGAGAAACATCATAATCTGACCCGCACGATATACCTGCCTGAAACAACTCCTCCACAGAATTGATTCTGGATATTCACGACTTTCAGTAATGAAGAATACGCCTCAAGGAGGAGAATTAATGACATTTAAATAATGATTAGATTTTATACCTATTATACTATTATACGTATGTTAATCTGTGCCATAATACTCTAGAAGTAATTCGCTGGCAATATACTAAATCCTTCTATTGCGTGATATAGAAAGACAGACGTATTAGCATACCAAGCGCAAGAATAGAAGCCAAGAAGAGTGGATGTAAAATTGATTCCACTCTAGGACAGCTGCAGCCGGTAATTAAAACTACTGACACGCGTCGATGCGTCTCCACATCTACTTGGCTGATGCCACAGAATATAGAACTGCAGATTGTTTACTCTGCAGTTTTTACAATTGTATTTTAATATTTGTTAATTGGTTTTTTTTGAATTTGTTCTGGATCAAAACCAGTTTTGAATGTATACTTAGCTTATTTGGGAACACATTCTGTTTTGTGTACCATTATAAATAAATAAATAAATAAAAATATAGGAACACAAAAAAACATGCATTTATAAATGATGTAGACCGCCTACTATCAGGGCGTACATTGTGTCTTTTTGTTTGCATAGTTTCATATGAAAAAGCAATAATTTTCCTGGACTTATAGTTTACATTTTTATGTCATAAAAATGTGTCTGATTTTGATACTGAAAATATTAATTAAAGATTCTTGGTAACTTGGTAACAAAAATAGAACTATATTACATTTAGCTACGTTAGGCCACCTAGATCATTGTCACAAGTTTTTGATTGATTGGCCAACCAGGGCTATCTAATGAGTATTGCTATAGTCGCCAAGTAGCCATGTTAAACTCAGTAAGGTCACAAGCACCACAGTTCTGTCCTCATAATCAGTAGGAAGTTGTAAACTTTGTCGCTTAGTTCAGTTTGTTGTTTGTGTGATGTCTCTCCAGGGAAGGTGGCTAATGTAAGCTTCATTTCTGGAGACAATGGCCCAAATATTCTTCAAGGTTCTTTTCAAGTTAGATGAATTAAGTAAAAGACGTTTTAATTAAATTAGGAGACTATCAAATTAATAGAGATACTAGTATGACGCCGGCGAAGCTATGATTGTAAATAAAATATTACATTCTTTGGAATTATCTAATCGGTCTCCATTACAAAATTTTATAAAATATACTCCAATATACGCCAACCTTAAAGAGAATAATCAAACGCATGCTTAAAAACTTACAATATTTTTGCACATTCTCAATATTATAATACTTAGTAGGTATGGTGTTTAGTAGGTAACGTACCTACTATTCTTTTTCTGGAATCTTATTTTTTTCGACCGATCCTTCTGCAGCTACCTATTTTCTGAGTCGAATTCCGAATCACGTTAAGCGAATCATCGATTGCCGATGACGGCTGGATCGTAATTAATGATCCTGTATCGGATGGACATTGAGGAGGTGATCTGTCTACTGATTGTTGTTGCCACTGATTTAAATGATAATATAATTTTGAAGAATTGTGCCTTTTGCATAATATATGTGAGAGCAGGACTCATGAGATATGATTAAATAGATATGTAGAAAGGTGCCAAAGCAAAGAAGATCAGAAATATCGTTTTGCTGGTTTTGAAAGGAAATATCGTGAGAAAATCGATATGTTTGAGGATCATAAAACCCGAGTATATTTTCTTCTGTTGAATAACTTGGTTGCACAAACACATCACCATGTGTCTGCCGAAGAAAACTCTCCTTACGAACTAATCCTGCATAGGAGCGTGGCCGACCCCAGTGATGAGGAACTCAACTCAAAGAAGAGATTTTTACTCACCTGTTATAAGTAAAAGAGAAGGGCCCCTTGAGCGGGCAGTCGACCGGGTCTGCGCTCTCACGGAACATGGAGTATAGGAGGGCATCTCCGGTGATCAGGGAACACAGGTGGGGCAGCGCGTCCCGGCGGTGGCAGAAAGCTGGAAGTTGTAGATAAATAGGTTAGCATGTTCTTATTAACTAGCACTGGCTCGCGGGCGCTCTATGGTGTTGGCCATGCAATCCGGCATAAAGTGATATGTCTGGGATTATTAACTTATCTCTATACCGCCATATACATGTAACTACATATCTCTATAGCCACTTGAGCGTGTGTGTCTATGTTTGTTATTTCTTTAAGCCTAAGCGAAGGAACCGATTTGATTGAAATTTGATATGGGGGAAGATTAGAATTTGGTTTAACACATAGCATACCTACTTATCATCTCTGATTAGCACGTGTAACAACGCGGGGCGTACCTAGTATTTCATGAACAAGGCAAAATTATGACAACAATAACAATTTCTCTGTAAAAATGTGATAATGTTCCTTACACCTACACATGATCTAATTCGAGAGTTACTCGATCTTATCACGAAACCTTCACAGTCTACCGATAACGGTCCCCGCGGTAACGATACAGGGCTATGAGAAAAAGATACTTAAAAAACTTAGACAAAATGGGTAACTCCTCTTTTCTTTGAAGTCTGTTAAAAAATTAAGGATACAGAAGGATTTAAATCAATATTG
Organism: Macaria liturata; assembly: GCA_964023185.1. Lineage (NCBI taxonomy): Eukaryota > Metazoa > Arthropoda > Insecta > Lepidoptera > Geometridae > Macaria > Macaria liturata. The sequence continues at coordinate 6,796,003 of OZ026811.1, read as the reverse complement.
CTCGGTCGGACGAAATAACTTTGTCATATTGTCAAGAATTTCAATTAAAACCTTGACAGTTCCTAAAATTTAAAGATGGCAAAATATTTCATTTAACTGTACGATTAACAAGAACCCTGTATAGAAAATCGATACCACCAACGAATTAAGTTACGATGTTTCCTAGTATTTTTCAAGCTAAATGTCAGAGATCAGCGCTCGTTCTGGCTTGTTACGTTTTCTCACAAAATCGCTGAACATTGCGAACATAAACTAGACATGGTCAGACAATTTTTATATGTAGCTAATTAAAAAGAAACTATACAGGTAGACAATGTTTAAGTTAATTCTAGAGGGTTAATCCTGTATAAAAATATTTAATGTATTCTGTTTTTTTTTGTGAGGTTAAGTTATTTTTGTTTGTGCTATTAAAAACTACTACTACGCTACATTATTTATTATAATAACATTGTAAAAGGTTCCAAATTCCAATAGTCCTACATAAATTATCAGGGTTCATAATTGTTTAATACAGAACAAAATAACGACAGCAAAAATAATAATCCTACCTACAAGTACCTCTAGAGGAATACTCAAGCTAATAATAATGTCCTACCACTTCCACAAACAATCGTTACTCAGTATAGAATAAAGATCGTATCTATAAACAAGTATAAATTTCAACATCAACGACCTGTATCAGATTTATGTTCCAAAACAAATATGATTAGCTATCGATTTGACCCCATCATTCCCAGTGCCGTGTAAAATTAGCCGTCGCTTGTTGCCATAACGAAAAGTAGTCACGACTTTGACTACATTTTCGCGTTATTTTCGGTAGGATGGCAACTAATTTGGTAATATTAATTTGATTTGGAGGAAAATTTGCTTTTTTACGGAATATTTAGTCAAATATTAATTTCTCGAAAACAGTTGTTGGTAATCTACCCTGGTGGAAAGCATAAGTCAGTTTAGTTGTTATACAACCTCAAAGGGTCAACTTATGTGCAAATTACGCTATTAGTTTAGCAAGTTTGTATCAGAGTAACAATGTTTCCAACGAACTATAATCCAGAGGTCTTCAAATTCAGATAATAGGTAGCTTCTAGGAAAGCTGGTTACGCTCTAGGCTACAGCAATACTTCACATTTGACGGGTTGTAGTCAAACGCTAAGGTTTACATTTGACGGGTTGTAGTCAAACGCTAAGGTTTACATTTGACGGGCTGTAGTCAAACGCTAAGGTTTACATTTGACGGGCTGTAGTCAAACGCTAAGGTATATTTCGTAATTTATAACAAAAAAATTAGATGTAATAGAAAATACCTATTTCCCAACTCAAAATTGGAACTGGGAATTTGATACTCGCATATCAACGCAAAGTTTTAATCAACTTTTTCCAACCAAAAAACTAAGTCAATTGACATTTCGGTCTCAAAATGACAATTTTAGTTTTAAGGAAGATATTAATTATGCACACTTAAAAACAACCAAGTTTGTTGTTTGAAGCCGGTCAAAGAGCAGTCGCAGCGGAAAAACACTACATATTTCTCCAGTGTTTCATCAAAAGTATCAATTATATCAAGGAGAAGGTCAAATTTGTCCCAATAGTAGTTGAATAACCAAACGTCTCCAACACTGAGATCCATAAATAAGGCAAGTAATTCATTTGTCGTGTAGAGGCATTAGGCCTCCTGTTTATGGTCTGAGAGGCTCCCAGGCGGGCCTTACAGAGGCCTAGACGCCATTAATTTGACCGGTTCGGTAGATATACTGACTGACATAAAAAAAGACGATCGGTTATGTGGTATCTTTTTCACGACAAACTTTGCGTTGGGACAAGTGGCTGAAAAAAATGCTTTTATAAGATTTTCTAAATCCCACATTTAGTAACGTAAAAGTTTGGGTGTATTTAAAAATTATACACTAGCCGTCTTATTACAAAACGGGGTTTAAATAATAGCCCAGGACTTTGAAAATAAAACGTCGGTTCTGGTTGTTCAGACATCACCTACAAGCAATCAAACAACTAAAACGGACTTGGTCTAGACTAATATTTAAACCACGTTTTGTAATATGGCTCATAGATTTGTACGAAATAGTTAAGTCTATCTTATTTTTGTGTGACGAGTGACGGGAAAACTTCTACAAGATTCTCGATTAATGGAGATAACAATGTATGTCAGGTTATGTGTCGTTTCACGCATTAGTTGAATTGCTGTATGTTAGACACTTTTTACATCGTAAATTAAGCATCATAATGAATACATGATTATCGTAGCGCCCTTTCACCATGTTGGGCAGTGTACCGAGGTGCTTAGAAATATACTACACCGAACCATTTCACCTTGGCGTTTCGAGAACAGGCATTAATACACAGCTTTATATGTACCTGCTGTTACCTTAAAGAATATGTATGTACTATTATGTAATTGAAACATTTAATATAATTTATACTTATGTATTTAAGGACTCAATTGGTGGTGGTACGAAGATTGATTCAGCTGGTTCGAAAACGAGCTCATTGAATCTAATTATATTTTTGAATGATTATGGTGAACAGTGAAAATACCTTTGCTCAATTTACAATGTATAGGACTTAGCTTCTTGTCATAGTAAAAATATCTTGAAGCCTTTAAACTAAACTCTTAAGTGTTCGCTCAATGAGCTTTTGCTGCCCGTATTTTTTTTAGCTATGAGCTATTCAAATTCAGAATTTCTAGTAGATGTCTCTTCATGTTTATGCTCTCTATTGTAAAAAATACCTACAAGAAATTTAGTAAAACTATGCAAAGGCAACTTACTCTCTTTATACTGCAGCACGTTTTTGTGTTTCTCGTGCATCACCACACATCGGTAGCAGCCTTTCCTGTAACAGACAGAACACGCGTGTAAGAATGAGGGATGCTATAACCTTGGACATGATAAATCATATAAAAGGTATAAACAAAAGTCTTATTTGTCAAATGTCTGAAGGAAAAGTGTAAGAAAATATAGTTATTTTTAATAAGTTACACCTAATTGTATGTTTATACGAAAATTATGATCTACATCTATCTGATCAACTTTCGATTCCCTTCAAACCTTCCGTGGCCCAGCAGGGTGTTTTACAAATTCGGAACGTTTTCAATCGGAAACGAAACGAAATGCCAATTGTGAATCTCTTTGGAACTTCTATGATTAGATGACTGTTATTAGTTAAAAACAATAAAAATGTCTGTAATGGGTTATTGGTTTATCGAGAGATTATTTTCTGGTCAACGCAAGATTATTCGCAAAGATCATTTCCACTTCAATGATTGCGTACAATTGCCAATTCAGACAGATCAGCTTTTTTTTTCGATTTTCTCGTAACAATAGTCTTTTGAAAAAATTTGATAAGTATCAACTTATCAAATCTTTTCAAAAGACTATTGTTACGAGTATCCGCAAGTTCTTTTTCGAAGAAGAGCTGAGATTTCTAACTCTTTGCTTTGATCCAAACTCAGACTTTGCTCGTTCAGCTCAGACTTGCAGTTGTTAAAGAGAGTCGATTAAAGTTGGCAAAAATGTTCCCGACCGCCTTTCCAATTACGGTCCAAATGGCTCGAAACAAAGTGAGTGAGCTCCGTAGACGATATTGCCGAAAGACTCATATACTTAACACATACCATTCATCACCCGTCAACCATAATTTGGAATCCATATTTATCACATTTCGGTGACGATGCTCCAAGTCTCAGCAACATTCATGCAAAGTATGATATTTGTATCTGACTTTTCGTCTCGGACTGTAATACCTCCATACGAAAATATGATCATCGTCAAATCTTTTGCGGTATGAAAAAGGAAACAAACGAACTATATACCCACATAGATAAATTACTTTTGAATGATGGTATAATGATATGAGGTGGCAAAAATTAGGAGCCTATAAAATGTGTTGTCAGGGCACCTAGTTTTTGAAACGGGGTTTTTACGACCGATATCTTTGTTGCGGCTTTAGCTTGATACGAACGGATGAAAACAAAAGCTTAACTGCATATTGCACCTTCAGTGGAAAAGTTACACAGACGTAACGATTGACGAGTGAGATGAGTTGAACGATGTTGCAAATCGAAATCTGATAGTTGAAGATTAGTTGGTTTATTTCTTTCACAAATAATAAATATTTTTTCTTTTGGATTTATTGGAACGTACTCGTAATACAATGTCCAGTTTGGCATTTTGAGTTTAATATTCCGATTGTTGCTACCAGCATTGGTGTTATGTAGGACTTTGTAATGTGTGGTGGAGAATCAATTGTCTTCAACGACGATTAGATCTGGATGATTCATATTATCTGGCGCCTGTACCAGTGTAACGCAAGTAAACCTTATAGTACGAATAGAAATTCAGCATTAACTTACTCATCTACAATAAGATAGATAGATAGAAAATTCTTTATTGCAACACACGATAATAATTACAAAGAAAGAAGAAACAATAATACTTATACTAGTGCCACAAGTGGCGGCCTTATTGCTAAAAGCAATCTCTTCCAGGCAACCATTGGATACTTAGGAACTTGTCTCTCTCAGAAGACAGACAGCGTCCCTTGTTGGACAGGCGGTCTCCCGACGATGGGTTGGATGACTCTTGACTGGAACCAGCACCCATACCAGCATGACTTGACAAACTAATATGATACGATAACATACTCATCAACAATAAGGAACTTGTCTCCCTCAGAAGACAGACAGCGTCCCTTGTTGGACAGGCGATCTCCTTCGATGACAATGGGCTGGATGACTCCTGACTGGAACCAGCACCCATACTAGCATGATTTGTCAAACTAATATGATACGATAACTTACTCATCAACAATAAGGAACTTGTCTCCCTCAGAAGACAGACAGCGTCCCTTGTTGGACAGGCGGTCTCCTTCGATGACAATGGGCTGAATGACTCCTGACTGGAACCAGCACTCATACCAGCATGATTTGTCAAACTAATATGATATATACGATAACTTACTCATCAACAATAAGGAACTTGTCTCCCTCAGAAGACAGACAGCGTCCCTTGTTGGACAGGCGGTCTCCCTCGATGACGATGGGTTGGATGACTCCTGACTGGAACCAGCGACCATGCCACCGGGATGGAAACGCGCAACCTGGGGACAAAGAGACAATATATTAGAAACAGATATTTACTGAGGTGTATGTTTTGGAGCGCATCGTCTATGAGCCATGTCAGTCGCCCTTAGGGTGGCTTGATAAACTCTCGCCACCAGAGTTGGCCACGATCGATAAGAAGAAGTATCGTCTATGAGTTTTTTTTTACATTGCACAGTTGGGCATTAAACCATCCGGTTAACCGAAGCGACTTTCGCACAAGTGACACTATCTCAAACCCAAGGTGGAACAAACCTGTATGAGTTAGCCTCACTTATTATATTACTATTAATTTCGCCCTTTACTCTACCTCTAATTTCTGAATAAAATTTCATATCAAGCCTGATCTGAACCAAAACTAGGTAATTTTGTGTAAAGAGCGAACGGATAGGTAAGTTCTTTCCGATGACCATGTCTCGGAAAGTGTTTTTTCTTGCATTTCCATAAAATATTCATAGTTCTTAGTGTTGATACATAATACTAAAGGTGCTCTTGTAACGTTGAGAACCAGCATTATTTTATAGAGCGTATTATAACATTTTTATGTAAGCTCTTATAAAAATGTAATTCCATGGAGTATACGCCGCCATATTGCTAGCTGTAACTTCTCAACCTGGCTGAGTTTGGAAGCACTCTTCACGGGTTGCCGCCCCAATATACGCTGTATAGTGCGACCAGGAAGATAAGGACTTTCGCGTAATTTAAAAATTTTAGTTACATGTTTTGGCTTATATACTCGTATATGTAGGTATGTGCAAAATAAATAATTAGATTTTTTTAATAATATAAGAATATTGCTCTTATACTCGTTACTTTTTTCTTAAATTAGTTATCTGTAAATAATAATAGTCATCTTTATCATTTTCAGGACAAGGTTAGGCAGAAATGCAACCTACACTACTCATATAAATAAGCAGGTTAGTTGATACACACTATTTATTGAAATACTTAAGTAAGCACTTTTTGTATGCTGTATAAATAAGTAACATCATTAATCGATCGGTAACCACGAACTTCGAGACCGTAAAAAAAATGTTACCTCTTATCGTGATCTCACTATGTATATGTAACATTGTGTATGAAATTCCGACGAGCAGAGTTAATTACTTAATTTCAGTTAAGGGCTATTTTACACTGATTTATTAACATAATTCGCTAATTTCGAGCGTGACACAGGGCGCGAGCCTTGGCCCGGGTTTGTTTAGCGTGATGTATGGGATAGTGCTTTCACACGCTATTTGCTGTTTAAATCTGTAAGGTTCCACTGAAAATGGAGAAAAACGCCTTGACAGCTTAATTAAAATGCCTGTTTTAAAGGCTGTGGTGGAAATGTCGTCTAAATTACAATATATATTGGATAATACAAAGTTATGGTCACAAAATGGTATTAGGGTGACTCCAGAAAGTTTTGTTCTAAAAGATTTTGGACGGTGATAAAAAAATAAATGAAATGATAGATACAAATATATTATAAAAAGAAAATCCACCATAGTCCTTTATCCAAACACTGATTAGATTACTTATGCATTACCATTCACCAGATATGTACTAAAACTTTTTTGTTTTTATTTCAGAGAGAGAGAAGAATCAAACATTAGAGATAACAAGATAAACCATTTATGGGTAAAACATCGGTTTATATTACAAGTAAGATAGTATAAGTATAATATAATAGGCAAATAAGACTGAGCCAGACTTTTGGTACGTGGTAACTTAAGCTTATAAACACATGGATATTTTAAGATGATGCGATCTTTTTAACATTTCTTAAATGTCAGATAAACCAGAATAAAACACCAACCATCATATAAACGAGTGTAAAGAATTTCTCCATCATACAAAAAGGTCCAATTGAAGCTCTATTATAAGCATATTACTTAATAATGGAGTGATGGCCCTCAATTACATTACAAAAGATGAAACGACGAGTGACGATGAATACAATAACTAGTGGTATTTTGTGGAGAGATTCTCACAGGCTAGGGACAAGATGAGTTGTCATATCATTTCCAGCCAGAAATGTGATATATGATCATATTACAGGCTCAAAATGATATGGAAAGATGGAGAACTTAGATTTTTTTGACAGAAAACAGTGACTGTTGGAAATTAACAGAAATTCATCATAGACTACCAAACTACGATTTACGCGCGGTTTACACATAAATGTATCAGTGAATAAGAAATTCCATTTGTTATTGTTATGTTCTTACATCATACTAACTTTTGCACGCGGCTTCGCACGCGTTATTATCAAATATACCTTCCTCTTAAATCGCTCTATCTATTAAAAAAAACTACATCGAAATCCGTTGCGTAGTTTTGAAGATCTAAGCACACATACATATTACATACAGACTTTACTTTATACTTTGTACTCTGTACTCTGCTCACTTTATATAGGTACATTATACGTAAATTTGACTAAGTAGATTGTAAATAAATGTACTGGAATCGAACGTTTAAACCAATGGGGCCAATTTAGTTGGTCTTTTTATAGGACGAATATGTTCGCTAGACGTGCTGTGTCCAATTCTATCCGCTATCGACCTACATACCTACCAGAGACAACTAAGCAACTATATTATAGTACATATACATATATGTAGTACATTTATACAATATTCACCATTATTAGTCCTCCCATCATTAAGCCACGATTGATTGCTTTTGCTAGATCAATAGACACTAGGGCTGGCCTTTATTTAGGACACAAAGGTTCTACAAAGGCTAGGTTTTATTGTCATGTTTTTTTATGAATGTTGGCATAGAAAGGTGACTGGCGAGGCTATTAAAAGCAGAGTGTTGTCTGTTCAATAAAAATACTGATGCTAGGGAAATAGCTGTTGTTGTAAATATTACTAATATAGAGTGCCTTTTTTCTGTTTATTTTTCTTTTCAAGTGATTTTAGTTTAGTTGCAGTTTTTACAAATAGTTCGATACTGAATCTATAATCGAGACATATCGATGATCGTGAAAGCTGGCAAAGCATGTACAGAAATAATTCTATATGATTTTATTTAGCCAACATAACATACAAGTAAATATCATTCATCATGTTCAGACTTCAGTTTACGTCATTCAGTATACTAACTGATTGCCAGTAGAATTTTGAACCTCTCTCGACTCGATCAAAGTATACAGCATCGCATCAAAGTTAACATAACAAATAACCACGATTTATTAACCGTAAATAATGACTGTTAATCACTCATTATTATGAAAGTTAAATTTAATATCGAGTGTGCTTAATTTGCAATTAATTGGAACGACCATTAAAACCGGCGCTTTTTGATTGGTGGGCAAGTGCGAGGGCAAAAGTATAGCGTTAATTAATAATGAAGTACATTTTATTAAATTTGTGAAGGACGTAGTTATAGTTACTCGTATTATTCGGTCGGAGTTATAGATATTGGTATTATTTATATTGCATATTGCCATATACTTTGTATATATAAGTAGGTATATGTTGTATGACGCAATAGTTATGAAGGAGTTCTGCTCCAACTTGAATCAAATCCTCGTCACCCTCATTACTGGGGGTAGCGAGAGTGACTTCCATAAGTGAGTTATTCAATGGGAGAGTTCTATAAGGCAGATACATCGTGGTGGCCAGGTCCCTCCACTGATGACACCTGTCCTCCTAGATTATGTGGTTCTACATGTAGGATATCTTCGAAGCTTGAGCTTGTTTTTCTTCTTCTTCTTATCGAATGAGAGTGGCCAACTCTGGTGTTGAGAGTTTATCAAGCCGCCCTAAGGGCCTCTGACATGGCTTAACGGCTGACGTACTACACAAACAGCCGGGACCTACAATTTAACGCTTTTGTTTGAAAACACTGTACATATTAATAATTATTTATCTGTGATTAAAATTAAATAAAGTAATTTGGTTGATATTAATAAAACGTGCGTTTATTGTTATGTAAGAGTTAATATCGCCTGTGGTAAATATTTGGATTGCAGCGAAACCATTATTATATTTCATATATTAACTATTCGGTTTTCACTCACGTGTAAATCGCGTAAGTTGTTTACGCGTTTCGGATGTTATGACATCCATCTTCAGAACGTAATTATGTTCTGGGACCGCGGCAGCACGCAGACTGCGCGCCGCCGCGCGAGCGGCCCGCCGGGACACGGTCGCGGGGGCCTGGGGTGGTGGGGGTGGGGAGGTGGGGTGATAAAATGTCTCACGAAAGTTTTAATATTAAAATTATTATATTTGTATAAGGTCAGAGTTCAGATATATTTTTTATTGCAATATCCATCTATATTGCCTTTAATTAAATATTTGGTCACAATGAAAAACCAAACCAAATTTAATAATAAGTTTACGTAAAACATTAAAGAAGTGGTTTGAATTGGTTGATATAGGTTTATTTTTACAAGTAACAGTAACAAAAAAGTTGTAACTTATCTTTTCTTATCCATAACTGGCGGTATCTATCCATATCTAACCACTAAAAGAGAATGTTGAATGAACCTGCGAATAAAACTGCAATGTACTGTAATAGATCATACAATTGTCATAACTTACAAAGTTTATGACTAATAATTCTTCGCATGAACGTAACTGGTGGTGGAACGTGAGGACGTATCGGTCACCCGCAAAAATACGTTCACCGTGGCCGTACGTATAAAACGTAAAATAAAGCAGATCTATTGTAAGCATTTTGTCCCGATAATCGTCTGTCTGCCACTGTCTTCATCAAACTCCCGGCACGTGTTCCATTCTTCACAAAAGACACTTGGCACACTTTTAATCAAACAAACCACGGTTGTCCTACAAAAAATGATTTATGTTCGAAAATACACTCTCGTCCTTCAGAGGTTCCCAAACTTTCACGCTGTCCTCTTAAAAGGTCACGCCAGGAAGATTTATTTGTGAAAACTTGTAAAATAAACTTCTTAATATATTTTTATGATACTTTTTGTTTGTAATTACAGAGTTAGGAGTACTTACGAGTATTTGTGTTTTCACTGGTCTGAATTATTTAGCGTTGACTGTATTGTATTTATCGTTTTCAGTTTTTGAAAAGAATAAATTTACTCGTTTCTCTTTTGAAAAGTTTTCAGTTTTTTCCTTTCAAGGAGTACATTAAATTATTAGGTACATCAAGCAATGTGTATGTAACACTCACAAAATGTATGTTGCAGTGAAATAAAAATATACAGAACCCGCAGTATTCAAATAAAAGGCTTCAACTTATCTCGTTACAAACAAAAAACGCACATTTCAATTACTCTATCAGAACAATGAGGCCAACAAAACACAGGATGGCATTATACCGAAACTCGTAAACCACTCGAGCCCGAAAAAAAAGGAAAAAGAAAATGGCGGCCCAGTTTCGCGAAGTCAGGTGGCCGGGTGGGCAGCCATCATTAATTTCCATTCAGCGGCGAATAGCCGGAATATATCGCGCGAGCCGAACGAGAGAATATACTTAGGGATGGAATAATCTAGAATGCGGGACGGAAATCACTCTCACCGCAAGGATCCTGCCTCTATCGATATCTGTCTGCTTCTATAGGTAGCTGTAATACTAACTTAACGGCTTTGGGAAACTTCAATCAAATCTATACGAAATTATATGGTTAGTGACTTATTTTGAAATAGGTAAGTAGATTCAATAAATAAACTAAATTCCTTCGCCAGCGACGCATGTTGATGAATAGTACCTACATAGGTAAAATTAGCCCTTTTAGGATTTTTTTGGGTCAAACTTGAATTATATAAAATGTAGTACCTACTACTAGCTTTGTATGGTACTTATACTACTTTGTTACCAATATTTTCTACAAATAATTTTATATAAGTCCAGCCAATGTCAAAGTAAGAGTCCTTCCTTTACCATTCTAGCCTCTTTTCTACTTAAATCTAGAAAATTCCATTCCAATTCCATTATTTATCAATATAGCAATGAAGTTGAGTATTTCTTTGATGTTTATTCGTAGTTTATTCGTAGTGAGTCATGGTAGACGTGATGGAAGCAGCCAAGGTCCGGACAATGAACGTACTTAGCTAGCTTCCACCGCAGAGTATAAATCAACAGCTGTCTATTGGAATTGCTAAAGGTGGAACTGTACTGCTTGGATAGCGAGCATTGTTTTTTTTTCACTCTGGACTGTCGGACATTAGACCCACTTGAAGCAAAACTCGCACAAGCGACACTAGTCTGAAATAGAGAACCCCTGCTTAAAATTAATAAGCTATTCGGTGACTTATTCAACCCATTTTAGATAATATACTTTTATACAATAAGTATATGATACTATAAAATGTTAAAAATGAATAAGAGAAGATTTTCCGGTTTATAATATGTATGTCAATTTATATTTTTACATTTGACAGTCTGTGTTTTGGGCACCAGTTAAGTAAAATATCCCTTTCGAATAATTCACAGTAAAAGAGGTTCTACTACTTTATTTTTATTAGCAAGGTCGGCAATTCTGGGAAACACACTCTATGAACTTAGTTTTCTGAGTATTACTGAGTACTGCAATTCTGGAATTTGAGGTCTAGGTTAAATAGATTTTGTACAACTTAAGGGTAAAATCGGACAAGTTCGATACAATTGCGAACATATTCTACAAAATAAAATAATGTAGAGTGGTTTCACCTTATACAGTGACTAGCCAGAATTCAGCTTTTGTCAGGTTTATCTTTAGGTAGACTGATAAATTGACCTATTTGTAGGCTCCAAAGCTGAAAATATTGGATAGTAATAAAATTATTCAGTAGGCAATAATTTATGTGTGGCCTACACTTTATGTCAGTTCAACATGAAAGGAAAACTATATTTTATAGTTATTTAGTTAGCTTTGAAATTATTGGTAACTATCTAAGACTTTTCTAGGTTACCGTAGTAGTAGGGAAAAAAATATGGAAAGCCTATTTCAAAATACAGCTTATTTTGAAATAGGCTTTCCATATTTTTTTATGCCACCTACAGTGTTCTATATATGTATATCCGATATTCTAATCCAAAACAACAAATAAAAAGAAGTAGGTATATCTGATAACCTGTTATATTACACACCAATTCAAATTGTTCCTACCTCTATTTAGGAGCACTAAACGCCTCTCAAAAAAACCCATTAACAGTCATAAAACTTCTCCGTCCCAAAAATAACACCCATAACCAACACCAATTTCACCTCAAGAACTGGAGGAGATAGCACGCCCACAATTTTAATTCATGACTTGATTTAGTGGTGTCAGTCACATAAGAATTATATTTTGTAGTTAATATCAATCAAGTGATATAGTTAACTAATTGATGCCCACAGATTGGTCAGCGTTATTATTGCAAGATTTTATTTTTTATTTTTATTTAAAATTTTCCGAAAATTACCTTCAGAACCTTACAGATTCCTTAAAAATTACATAGTAGTAATCTAATAGCCGCCTGACTATCTACCACCCTATCTGTCACTAAACGCAATGTGTTTTGAATTGTCCACGAAACATTATCTTCTTTATACTGTTATTAAGATTTCTCCGTGGCGAAAAAAAGGTTTAATTATACCTTTTTTTCGCCAAGGGGAAATCTTCATAGATCCCGGACATATCAATATTTTTAATTTAATTGTCATTCTGTTGCCTGTAAATTGCACGCCCTATGGGTAGGAGTATAGCGTTCCTTTATGTAATATTTTAACAACTGCATTTAACTATATTCCGCAATAAATATATTTTGATTTTGAGTAATTAATGACTTAGACAACAGAATTTGAGATTTCAATTCTGCTTCAACCTACATTCCGAACCGTGAACTCTACATGCTAACACCCCAACGTATTTCACTTCCATAAATTAAATTACATTAGCAACAAATCACGTTGTACTACGTTTGTTCTGTGCTGCCATAAGTATCACTTTAGGGTTAATGCATGCGATTTTTTACTCGAAGCACTTGGATATATCAGGTGGCTAGAACGGGTGGTTGAGGCAGTCGATACCAAGTGGAAGTGGGTTTGGGATAGTGTTTATAATGGTTATATGTGTATAGGTGTGATGGTAACTAATGTTCGTTTTTGGGGTGGTTTAGTAACTGAAGCAACAGTTATTGTTTTCTGAATAATAATAATGTTGCGCAAATCGCAAAGTATCTATACATGTAATTAAGCGCAAAAAGCGAAAAATAGTAGTGAAGAGAGTTAAAAATCTGTACATACTCGTATGTAGAAGATATTAGAAAAAATGTTTAGAAAAAACACGTTTCAGCAGTTTTTATAATTTTTATCTGTTTCTCTGTTTATTTACATGCTCATCACGCAGAAACGGTTTGTGGAAAGTATGAGGTCTCAGAGCGTCATAGGCCAATTTATCCTGAAATAATGCTAGTATAGCCGCGGGCGTCCACTAGTATACTATAAACTACAAAGTAAGACTGTTTATGTATTCCACACATTTTTTCGTTCGAGAATATAACGTAAAGCGTAAACTATTTTGAATAAAGCCACCAATAAGTTACCAATATAGCTACAGGGTAAACAATCAAGATCACTGTAATTATTATTAAAATCCGTGGCGACTATTTATTATCAATTTATGTTAAAAAATAGGGTTTTAAGTCGCTAGCAACGTGGAGGTTCCAAACTGGCTGTACGATAATAATGGGGCAGATAAATAACATCGAAGGCCTCTGGAGCTCGAAAAATATAGCCTATCGTATGATTTAAAGTGCCGGTTACTGTATGATCGAAATATATTCAGGGCTAGGTGTTGTTCTGACATGTTTTAATTAAAATGAGAACAATGTTGTATGTTATCATAATTTGTATATGCTGCTGTAGAAACTCCCCGCGACATTTGCTGGTTTCTTTAGCTTTAAAAATGATCACGAAAGAAACAGTGAGATCTTGTTACATGCCCGCTATTTTATTATCAATATTTATGGCAAACTCCAATATTTCTGAACTGGCTAAACTTTATCAGTAGCAACATAAGATAGCCATACGTATTGAGAACCTCGAATTTTTTAATAATAATGAGGGTAATAAAGAAATGGACAACTAATAAGTAGGCACACACACACTTTCGCCTTTAATGTTAATTTAATGACTGTAGCCCCCAGGCCTCTCCGAGTCGGAAAAATATAGGCTATCATGTGGTATAACCTGAGGCCTTTATTGATTGTTACTGTATTGATTGTAATTTACAACAATATGTGAGCTGCATTCTCATTTATTATGCGAACGGTGAAAAAATGGTGAACATATTCATGTATTTATTCGACAATAATTTAAAGAAAGAATATAAATCTATAATAGATTATGCAAAATTATGAGCGCCATTTGTAATAATTAAAAAAAAAGTGCTATTAAGATGTCTTGTGATGTTAAACCAATTAATTTTATATAAAGTTACCCTGTTATGATGTTTTACATTCATATCTCTTAACTTTACATAGTATTTATACAAAATTGTGTACCTACGTCCCAAGGGCTGTGGATGATGATGATGATGTGTGCCTAAACTGAGCCGTGTCTGTAGTACTTACATAATAATATGCATTTCATGTCATCCCTTGAGAACTAACGCAAGTCCATGTTGTACAGAATATTAATATGCTCAGTTTGTTATGCACCGAAACATGATACTTTTTCCTACCCCTGAAAAATATCACTCTATTATAAACCTAAATGCGTTAGAATAGGGTTGTTAATAGTGTACTTTTCTTGGTAGATTCTAAATGATTGATCACCAGTTTTGAATCTTAGAGAATAAGGAATAAAGTCTAAAGTAGGTAGTATTGATCGATAGTGGGTCCAAGCGTGTTCGACTCCCAAATGGGAATAGTGGTGTAGGGTATGGGTAATTTTATTTAAATTGGATGAATGACCTTGCGATTACTCTCCCGGGAGAAGAGAGAAGTTATTCTTGATATAAGACAATGAAGCCGAATTACAAGCAATTTGAAATTTATTGAAACGAAATTATGTTTCTACGATTATTATGTATATTTCTACGACAACCATTACTAGGTTGTTCAAGAAAATTTTATATGTACTATATTATGTATCTTAAATTCCCTCCTCCTTGCGTCGTAGCCCTCATTACTGAGGGATGTGAATCCCTGCACAGGTTATTAGTTTTTCCTTTATGATATTCTTCCATCTCAGATCCACTCAAAATCCATCTAAAATTACTTAGGTACCTATAATTTAAGTGGATGCATCTAGCATTTTAAGCGGAGAACTGGATTGCAGCTTAAATTTCTTGTATATGAAACAATCTATTTATTTAATGTCATATAAAACCTACCTTTAAAGATGTAAGGCACCATTCTACACTTTAGTTACAGTAACTTTCTAAAACGTAGACTCTCACAAACTTCAATAATGCACTTAAATAATTAACCCTTTAAAGCCTGTCAAGTTGCAACAAAGTAGCTACTAGTTACGTTCCCAAACACGTCAACGTACAGGTGACAAGCCGTGACGGGTTAACACGAAAAACATTTTAACCCTCACGTGGAGTTGCGGTCTGGTTGACCGCCGCCGCCCGACAATCGTCGCCCTAAATTGCGGATATGAGTGTCTATTTGACGGCCAATTCTGAATTCAAAACTTCGCTCGAGTTTGCGGTCAATGTTGATTTGAAATTTATGTGAGAGCGTGATAAAAACAAAGTGAGGTGATGCTGTTATTATTTACGAACACGTAGCTGTTATGCGGAACGGTTTGAGGGATTGATGGCTGAAGTTTGTATGAATTTTTGGGTTAAATTAGGTGACGATTCAATGTTTTGTTGTAAACAAATAATATAAAAAGATTTGTATGTGAATAACATAGACTGAACCATCAGAATTACAATTTAATAGGGTCGCTATTCTAGTTTTTAAAAACTATACTAAACTGATGTAAAAATAGTTTAAATCATTGAACATAATTATGTATATATAATAGTTTTCTTGACAACTTAGATAAACAAGAAGATGACACGGCACGACAGATCAAACCACGCTCTAAAGCAGCAATCGACACAAGAATGCACTTCGAATCCCGTAACAAATCACTTGACGACCGAAATTAACCACCAGACGCTACTGTTGGTTTATTTAAGCCGCATTTCCACTCGAAACGTATATTTTTTTAAACTTAAATATAGACTTCCGTAAATACTTCTATAAACACGTGTAAACGAATCCGAATGCTTAAGCTTCGCGGCCATTAACAATAATCCTTTTTATTTCGTCGGTTGTAATTCGAGAATGGCTTCTATGACCCTAAAACCTGTGCTTTAGGGTTGAGTTTTGCATATCTCAAGCTTTAAAAAAATAGGATGCATTTATAAAGATTTTAAGACGGGTCACCACCGAGTATAGTATTTAGAGTAAATAGCCGTTACTCAAGCCATAATCCGAGCTAATAGAGCCGAATAGCTATTTATATTTTTATGTGTTTTTGTAATAACTTCACTTAAACTGCGCGAGGTGAGATGCTTGATTATGAAACTAATGGATAATAAACTAATGAAAATATATTAAAGTTTACGCGACGGAAGCAATATTTCATTAAGCATTTGATTACTTAGCTATGTGCTATTAACGCTTAGAACTTTCTTACCCTTACTTGAAGATGGAAACTATCATTAAAATGATTATTTAAGTTACGGTTAAAGTTTATCCTATAAGCTCCGGCTAAAATACTTTTCCATAGTTTGATCTTAAAAAATCGTCAATTCACTATACTGTTCTATAATCATATAGTTACATATCCACTCGCGGATAATTAAAACTACTTTTTAGCGAATTTTCATAAGTCCTAAAACAAAAGGTTGTTACAATTTTCCTACCAAAGCCTTCACTTAAAAGCCTACTTCTTATGTACCAGTTACTTTATATACTTACTAACAAATAATATACTTAAAGCCATTGAATTACATAGATTCCATTAAGTCGGTACTGTAGGCATTGTAATGTCTGAAAAGCAGCCAATTCTTTTATTAAAGAAATGTGTTTAAGTCCGAGATGTACTAGGTATTTGAAACAGCACTTAACCAACTACTGTTAGCTCAATAGCAATAGGGGTTGGAGTAAGGAGGCTTATATTGTTATTTTTTTATAGGTTTGCGTTTGACTACAGCTTGCCTGATGTTAAGCATGATCTAGGTCTATTTAATTAGAAAATACTAGTTAGCTGTGTATTTGCGAACGTTGTATGGTGCTTATTACTTCCTTTCATTTTAATTTTTAATAATAATAATTAAAATTAATTTACTCACTAATGATTATTTTTATTTGCTATAAATGTGTATATGATATAGAAATAAATTCAATATTTCGTTGGTTGTCTATTTGATCTGACCATCTTACGATTTTAAATAAATATCTCTTATGTGGCCATGATCACAGCTCCGACTAAGTTTTTTGGCTCTGTAAGATAAATAATAAAACAGCTTTTTTATCCAGAACTTAACAACAACATAACTGCCAATTTTTCTTACTCCTATATTATTTATTTCAATATTTATACAAATAAGTAATATATAGGACCCCTCCTAAGCAAAGCTTTTTGGCCATATGCTTTCATTAAAAGTCATCTTATCTACACTCGCGGCCTCAAGGAGTAATTCAGGTCATTCAGCCCCTAAATAGTCCTAACTACGGCCCCTATAGTCAGATTAATAGCGGCGATAAAATGTGTCTTTTCGCAAACAAAGCCGCCGAAGTGAAGTACAGATTAGTATGAAAGATAGTTTTATGGCGAAGAAGGTATGTAATTAATACTCCAGTTCATTCTTAGTGGATAATTACTGTAATTAGCTATGTACGTACTTGTATTTATTTTGATCGCCGATGCTGTATGAGTTAACTCATGGCTGTGTGAGGCTGTCTTAGCCCTTATATGAAAAAAAAAATATTTCAATACTTATTTAAAAAAAAAGAGTTAACCTATATCTCTCATGTAGATACTTTTTGGATTTATTCAAGTTTAAATACAAATACTTAATTACATAGGTATAGGTTACATAGGTAGGTATCAGGCTCGAAATAAAACAACTTGGAAAATAGCGACAGACGTATAGCTATGGTGAATTTACCAAAATGTGTAGGAACTTTTCAATTTTAAATAACAATAGTTCTGTATTCTGTGCGAATAATTGTTTGTTTGTGCGAATAAATAATTGTTTGTGTACCTACCCGAAATAAAATAACTTGAAAAATAACAACAGGCGTAATTAAGACTGTAGTAAATTGAGCTAAATGAACCTAAACAAGTTTGCTCACATAATATTAATGTAATTACACTTATTTTATTCTCGTTGCTCGGTAAATAAAATAATGTTCACAGATTACGAAACCGACCAATCACCGTCGCGTGCGTGGCCCGCGCCAACGAATATAGTAATAGTTTGTCTTATGCCAACGAATATAGTAATAGTTTGTCTTATGTCAAAACTTAGTGTAATACACAGATAGTTATAGCAATAACATGAAATATGTATGCTTAAATAATTTAATTCGTTGATATAAATATTTTGTTCATACAAAACTAACATGATTAAAATATTTTGTTAAATATTGCTGTACCACGACAAACAACCCATAACTAGATATAATACAATTTGACAAGTTTACTAAGCACTTGCTTGCAGGTTCGAATCCGCCAGTTGCGATTATTTACGCTCATCTATACACATAATAAAGCTAAAGAGGGTCAAAATGTTGTACATAGAAGATAAACTCGATAACAGATTTTAGCAATTTTTAGAATTTTTGTCTGTGTTTGGTTGAAAAAAAAAAATCACACAAAAACGGCTGAACGGATCATCATGATTTTTGATATGTACGGGGAGTGATTTTTATTACTTTTTATTCCGAAATAATGCGTGCGAAGCCGAGTGTAGTCTTAAGGCAATTCCAGGGTAAAAAAACTTTAATATAGCCTATAAAGTAATCTATGGCATGGTCGCGTGCCATGAAATTACCAGCTACTTGTAGGTCAGGTGGGTTCAGCCAGCCAACTTGGGCCTTGGAAACTTACTTATCGAATTACTTATTTACTTAGAGATCATGTAGTCGGTACAACTTATAGTTGGCTTTACTTTAACTTACAGGATTTAGTAAAATGTTATGAAAAAACGTGATTTGCTTTAGCTTTAAAAATTATAGGTAAAATACCATTATATAAGTTTAAATTTGTTGGACATAGAGTAATATTTAGCAAAATGGTCAAGTGGTTAAGAGGTTTACTATAATGAATTAAAACATAAAATGTTTTTTATAAGGTAACAAAACGAAAGATCATCATAATCTTTGGTATGGGTGAAGTTATGAAGTATAGGGTCCTGAGAGCGGTAAATGTAAAATATATACCAAAGTAACGCGAGTAAAGTCGCTGGCATCCACTAGTTAGTAGTAGTGTATAAGTATAACATAAAATATGTAGTGAGTTCGTGAAACAAAACAAATTACGCCAAATTATCTAGCGGCCCGCGATGAGTTGCGATCACAAACTTGCGTAGACTACCAAGTTTCATGGTTAATCTATGGAGCAATCGATAGCCGAATAGTTTCTTTCTGAACAAGTAATAAATTAAATAAATGGATTAGTAGGCCTGAGTTATGAATTGGCCGTCGGAATAGTTTGGGAGTGGAAATGTTTCTTAAATAAAGTCTTATAAAAATATTATTTTGGACTTAGTCTAGTAATACACATACAATAATAAGTATGTAACTTTTGTGCACAAATATCAATCTATCTGTACGACGTTCATTAAATTATTTTCATATTAAAATTAGCATAACCACCCATAAAGTTATTAACAAACCAGTATCTTTGTCATGACGCTTTATCAATGGTTTTTAAATAAGTTTATTAACGAACCATACTACATTGTTGTTTACGTACTGCTGAGTATAGGCCTTCTTTCCAGCGTACCATATGTACATTACAGACAGTCCAAACACACAATGAATTGCAGTGGTGTTTATTTTCTTACCTAACGCACTGCAGTTGTTCCTACTCGAATTTTCTTTAAACTTGACTCGTTTCTTATTTAACGAGCATCCGTAATAATGTCGAAACAGGGTCGAGTCCGTCACAGCCAGCAGTTCCAGTCACCATCAACAAAACATGAAATATGAGCGAAAGCTTCGGATCGCTTAAAACAATATCAAAGCGAAGTTTGTTGACTAACGACTAGAACAAGTTGGTGAATCGGGGAAGGCTAGTTGATTTGTTTTGGCTTCAAATTGTTTGGGAGTGTATCTTTTTGGTAGTATTTTGTGTGGTTTGATTGTATGGGCTTGTCTTTTTGTAAGTGCAACAGGATTACAGTCAAAGGTCATTTTTAAAATGTAATAGGATCATTTTATGACTGATTTTGCTCTAGTTTCTTCCATTAATTAAATCGAGAATATGTACATAGTAGTTTTGTTATTTCATACAATTATCAGTTACTTTTACCAAAAAAATTTTTTTTACGCTTAGCTAGATACTACTAGCCTGATATTTAGTAACGTTGGAGTCTACGATCTAGCGCGTTTGCCTAGAAGAAACCAAAATCTCCATAAGTAATAAAGAAGTTTTGCTTTGGATTGGTAGTCATTTTGAATTTACAATAATAAAAGTAAGTAATTTTTATATAATTTATAATAATAATAATGGTAAGCGTCCCGACGGCCTCACACTGATTCCCTGGGAGCGGGGAAGGGCTCTTGTATGGGACGCAACTTGCGTCGATACACTAGCTCCTTCTCGCCTCAGTGGAACAGCACAAGCGGCAGGAGCCGCGGCGGATGCAGCAGAAGAAGCCAAGCGGCGAAAATATACATCATTATCGACTGATTATATTTTCGTACCGCTTGGCTTCGAAACTTTTGGTCCGTGGGGTAAAAGCACGAAGTCTTTTATAAAAAAATTGAATAAAAGGTTGAATGACATCACTAGAGACAAGAACGCTGGCTGGTTCCTTGCGCAAAGGATTTCTATAGCAATCCAGCGTGGGAATGCAGCCAGCGTTCTTGGCTCCAAACCACATGTAGATGTTTTAAATTTAGGTTAAATGTACATACTCTTATTTAGTTTTATTAGTGTATATATGTGTATATATTGTTTATTATTGAATAAAATTTTCTCTTTTATTTAAAAACTTAATAAAAAAAACTAAAAATGTATGTAAGAAAATGGTAATAAATAATAAAATATAAAAACAAGGGAAGAAAAACTAAACATACTACTTCTAACTACTACAAAAAGGGGCACTTAGAAAGTCTTTAGAAAAGCCTAAAGATAATCTAAGTGCTCCAGCCCACTACTATTTTGAATGATTGCTTACCATCAGATGAATTACGGTCAAGTGCAAATCCATTCCTTCTTAAAAAAATGGATTTAAGCGTTTTGCTTAAATTGGGACTGAACGACCATAACTGAGAATATTCCAGAAAATTATTAATTATTTATTTTTATTTACTTTTCCGATTTAAGTTTAGTGTATTATTTGTAAGGTTGTATATATTTTAGATTATATAGTTGTTAATTTATAGTATTTTTAAGTGTATTATAAGGTTTAGTTGTTAATTAGTTACTATTATTTCCCTATGTGTTTTGTAAGTTGTCTTAAGCATAACAATTGCTCAGTTACATTCAATTAAATAAATATCATTATTTAAACTACAATTTAAATTCTACCTCAAAAACCAAAAAACTTACAAAGCAAGTGGTTACGCTCGATCCCACATAATTAAATTAGGCGGCCAGTTAGAGATGTTTAGGGCCGTATCTATGTTTTAGGGCCGTAATAACACTGATTCAATTTACCCATATATCTAGGGTTGATTGATAGCTCTCCCGTGGCTTGCCATTATCTCTGTTATAGATCGGAGTAAGGGATGGCGGTAGGTATGGACAATAATGTTTTATGGTTACAATGATCCATATAAAAAAATAGGACACCACGACACATTGTATTTTATATAATCTTCTTATAAATATGGTCACAAGTTTTTTCAAGTGGTTAAAAGCCTTTATCATCATCAACGTTTCTGACTAGACAATTTAGTATCAACCAAAAGTAAAAATAGCATACCTATTAATGGACAATCAATAAATTTTGTTTCCGAGGACATATTTTAAAAAAGAACAATATATTTACACAAGTTTAAGGATAATATAATAAAATCTATACTAATATTATAAGGCTGAAGAGTTTGTTTGTTTGAACGCGCTAATCTCAGGAAGTACTGGTGCGCATTAAAAAAATATTTTTGTGTTGAATAGACCATTTATTGAGGAAGGTTTTAAGTTACATAACATCACGCTGCAACTAATCGGAGCGAAGAAATAATGGAAAATGTGGAAAAAACGGCGAAAATTATTCATCTTTGAGGGCTTCCGTTGCGTGCGCTGCGAAAACGGTTCAAGATATCAAAGAAATATGTTTGAAAGAATTATTCCTCTTCAAATGATCTAACAAAATGTCCGCGACAGTATTTGTTTATCTTTTAAGATTAACTCACTAGACTCGTTTTTATGGTAATAACTATTCCACGCGGGCGAAGTCGCGGGCACCAGCTAGTATATATATTATGTACCTAGTAAGTAATATTTTATGCAAAATTTTAAATTTTATTTACTAATCCTAGTCAACGTTCATGGCATAAAACCACCAAAAGCAGTACAATAGATTTCAAAACTTAAAATTAAAGCACCTAACTTATCTCCGTTGATAAACCCTACATTTCATAAACTTGGTATAACCTACTTCCAAAACTTTTCTCCCTTGGCTCTCGAAAATTTCATCCAACGCTTAGTGTTAGAATACGGCCCTGTTCACAATAAATATCGTTTTTGAGACATTATAAATGATCGTAAATTCCTTTTCTACGGACATTCGGATAAAAATTATCTAAATTATATTGGAGTGCTGATATAGGGGACCGAAACCCCAATATTTGTCACAGAATCAGACGATAAATAAGAAATGCTCTTTTATCATACTTAAAAGATTATGGAAAATGCTTTGTGTCTACTCTTTGTTGTTGGTAAATATTTTTGGTTGGTACACCTATTTCATCTGACTACCATTTTTTTATGTTATTCTATATTTAAAGCGTTTGTACAGAAAAGTCTAATCTATTCCCAGATTATTTTAAGAACAATGGATTACTTATTACTACTATCGTAACAAAGGTACCCAAAAAGTTTCTTTACCTTCTATTCTTCTGAAGTTTTTTTTGGGACCGATAACAGATAGCAAGCATTTTCATATTAGTCTTTTAGCAAGAAATCAAGTAAGTCTGGTATATAATGATCAGTCGTGACTAATTTTATTTATCACCGCCACCCTCACGCATTTATTACTGCCACAGAGTATGTGCGAGTGGAGGCCAATAAAACCACTGAATCAAAGAGAAAAACTGCTGGCGGTTCTATAAATATTTTATTTCGGATAGTGAAAAGTTAGGGGGTATAGCAGTTTTGAGTTTGTGGGACTGATTTTGGAGAAATTTCGGGACAAGAAGGAACAAAAGTATTTGTCATCTTAAATATGTAGTAGTGGTTGAACTTGCTAGGTATAAAAGTAGCATTTTAAATTGCATTTTTAAATGAAATTTACCTAACATGCATTAGAAAAATGTATTATACAATTTTTTTACAAATAATTATACACATTTAATTAATCAATTACTTAATCTTTACAAAGCAGTGGAGTAACAATGGATGTGCAAGATGGTAACGATGAAATCAATTAACTAATTTGTCACGTGATTCGACGAACTTGACTATAATATTTTAGTCACAAAACTTGCAATGGATGATGATGATAATATTATTTTAATAATTTACGCGTACCAACAAATTTACTTACTTATATGACTATATTAGAAAAAGTGCGCGTAAAAATATCTAGCTCTAAGTTTTTCAAGCTGTATCCACCAAACCCCGACTTTACACTTCGATCTATCTTCCAGCACGTTCAGTCCAGTCTGTAAACTCGAGCCAACATCTCGACATTTAAAAGGCATTCAATCCTCAAACTTCTAACTTCCGATAAAGTCAGCACGAAGAATCCCAGACTTAGAAAATACGTAGAATCCTCAATCATAGTCACCCTACATGGATCCGGGAACTTTTACTAATGTGTACCTACTAGTCAAATGCTCTCTCGGGGTTTTGCCATTGAATAAACATCTTTACTGGCCACACATAGAGTGCAATATATATTAAAGGTATATGGGGGTATATATCAGGGTACGTCTGCCACTCATGCATATGGAAATGGGACTCAAGTCATAGAATACTACTCGATACTGATAGTTTACAAGGACTCGGGTTTGGGCCATTGGTGGCCAATGTATGTACTGTACAGATAGAATAACTAACTGTTTGAGCCAATATGAAAAAAAAAATCTATTAGGCTAGTTGGAAGTGAAGTGTGACGCATTGCCGTAAAAGTTTTTGATGCTATAAAAATATTAATAAATAAGAATTAATTTATATTTGGTAACATGTGCAATAAATGTAACTTATGTGTAGTTATTGTTATTTTATGTCACAAGATTTGCATTTAGTAAGTTTATGTACGTGTTCTTTGATATTTATTTACGTTTTATTTTAGAAAAGTCGCAAAAAAAAAACAAAAAAAAAGTCGCGAAACAAGCACATAGGTGAGTTCTACTACCTACAACTTGTCAAAGTCTTTGTGTTGCCTGAATTAACCTTCCTTTCGCCAAAAACTTAGCTTACTTAATTCGGAAAGGATTTAAGTATTCCATCAAGTCCATTCCAAGCCAAGACTACCTTCACAAGCGTCTTTAGAGTAATTCCCGCCATGAAAGTCTCACATCAATACAATCAGCTATCGATACTAACGGACAAGAGCCTATTCTGGAGTAACGAGTGTTTCGTTACCCGCCCAACGACCAACGCCGTTATAGTAACGACGGACGTTGCAGAGGTATAACTTGAAAGTAGTAATTATTAGGAAAAAAATGGAGCAAGGTTTTTAATAAATTGAAAAGCGAGCACGTTACATATTACAATCGTGGTAGATATTAGCTCGTAAATATAAAATCTATAACAGTGAAGTGAAAGGTAAGAGTAAGCGGAGAAGTCACGACCCTCAGCAATGAGAATGACGAGAGAAGGAAGGAGGTAAAGAATAAATTGTTACTTACTATGCTGAATTAAGTTATTTGCATAAAATTTCATGATTTCAGATCAGGTTAACATTATGTGCTCCGGAAAGAGTCAACACCGCAGCTCAATACTAAAGCGAATGTCATTGAATTCCTGACAGTTGTTATACATTATATTTCTACGTATAAAAGTTACCCATCTCCCTCCAACTCTTCCTATAATGATGATTGAGAGCGGGCAGCATCCCGCGTAGTTAAGGCGATGCTGTATCCAAATTAAAATTAAAACGGACGCATTAAGGCGCGGGCAATCGTTAGTCTTAATTTGATGCCATGAACGGGTGTTGCAGCGGGATTCGTCGAGAGCATGGACTTTAGGTTATTTATTGGATAAGCTTATTTATGTTACTTTAATGACTGAAATAAGAAGAAACTTACCAAACATACCACGTACTTACTTCTAACCACTTTAGAGATATTTATAAGTCACTATAATTTACATAATATACAATAGTTTAATTATGCTGTTCACTTTATTTAAGTATGTACAATTGTAGTCACAAATGCTGCTTGGCTTGTATAGTAAAAACCATTTTACTCCAAAAATGTTACATCACATTATGTGCTATTTACTTAACTTCTTTTACTACTAGATTAGACTTAATTTACTGTATCTAAGCTTTGTGTTACGAGCAATTCCCACTAGCTGTGGCACGGAAGTCACTAGATACAGGATTCAGTCTAAGATCAAAATGAGCCAACTGTTCTCCACCGCACTATTAATAACGAGATAACAAGTAATTTCACCATCCATTAATCCTTACCCCTTCTTAGTGTATCATATCTTGCGGTGGAAACCAGCGATGGGTATTGTCAGTATAATATCTTTCATTCACAGATGACACAAAATACTTCTCCTGGATTATTATATCTCATTACTGAAAGTTGTGACTCCTCCGCAGAATTTATTCATAGAGGGAGGGAGGGAGCTCATGTAATCCTCGCTATATCTTATCTAACTCTTTAACTTGATTTAAAATAGATTTAGCAGTTTGCGATTATATTAATTTGAAACATCGCACAAAACGCCTCAAGCGGGTGTTATGATGTTCGTGTAAGACTTATCACCCTACTTAAGAATTAGGCACACCATTTCTTTCTATGAGAGAGGCAATAATACTCGCAGTTTGCCCGATTGTCGTGATTACTGCCGCTTAAGGGACATATTCCTCTACCTTGACTTGTATTCTTCATTATTAAGGGTCGTGACTCCCCCACAGGATTGATTCTTTGGCAAAGATTTCTAGGGCAAGAACACCTTCATGGAGCCAGGACCCAGAATATTTCAAAGATCTTTAGAGATCACTACGTCGCTTTGTCGAACATATTCACACAATCTTGTCTGAGCCATTGTGTACGTAATTGTAATTTCGCCAACCATTAATTGTTAGTTCCCTGGTAGTATATCTAATCTTGTAGTATAGCAGCAATGGTATTGAAATACACAGTCAGCGTCGCGCGTGATTGACGAGCCGCGTAGCAAATACATACACGGGGTTTTGGGCTTAAATTGCCATTTATAAGGTACGATTTTTAGCCCTAGTTTTGTATTAGCGTGTAAAGACAAGACAGAGTTAAGTATTCATTAATCCTCATCGTCAGTCTATAAACGTCCATTAGTCATAGACTTTTCCTAAAGAACGACAGCGACAATTTTTTGGTACTTTTGGCTGGATTCGATCCATTGATTCAGTCCATTGATTGATTCAGTCAGCTAGGTCCATCTCATTTTACAATTTGCTCATATGAAAAAATCCATAAATCCAGGTGTGTCCTTTATCTTTCCTTTTGATTTGTAGAATGTTCAAATATGTCAGAGAAGATAAATTCAAATTCATTGTTTAATGTGCATTTAAATTAATGTTATCAAATTTCTCGAAACCTCTCCAGTCATAAAACGTCGCTCGCTACATTAGCCAACCAGTCCAGGTTGATTACTGAGAACAGGAACACATTGAAGCATCCGAGGAAGCCAATACTCTTACAATGTTAGCGTTACGAGTTTCTAGTTGCTTTCATTTCGATTATAGACATAGTATGCAACTAGACTGATGGTTTTATAGAGTGGACTAAGTTAGTGGAAACACGCAAACGTAGATATGAGCATGGTTCAGTTCAGTTTAAAATATAGGTTTTATGCTATGGAATTTTGAATTGAAAAATGATTAGAGAATCAGTTGTACTTAATCATTTTACGATACACGGAAATTTTACTCATAACAACCAAAAGGACAGCCACGATGACCACAAGGTCAACTGCAGAAGAAAATCCCGATTTATTTACCTAACTTAATGAATTTAACTTATTGTGCTATCTCGTTAAGATATATTTTTTTACAACGGTTTATACGGTTTTTTCTACAAATAAGTGACTTACTTGTTTGTCTGATCTCTCTTGGTATAAATCTCTGGTCGTCTCGGATCCAAAGCTCTAGGCGAGTAATAAATGAGATAGAGTGCAGAATAAACATTGATGGCAATGGTTGGTCAATACTACATGCTATATATTTAATTATGTTGGAACAGTTAGTAGGTACAGTAATATATGTATGTTTGGTATTTTATTGAAATTTTAATGTAATGTGTGAACATGCTCCTTACAAATAGCTAAATAAATAGCTTTCTTATTTTAATTTAGTATTTTTATAAACACTCATTCGGAACCCTTAAAATTAAAAAAAAATAAAGGATACATTGTTCCGTCAGAACTAGACATCCTTTAGCAGTAAGCATTTGATGAATAAAGTACAAAAGACAAATGATTTGAACTAACTATATTTTTTTACGAATAAATTCGGATGTGAATTTGTGTACTTACTCATAATCTAACTTCGTCTAGTCACATACACTTGGTCCCATAATATATTACTTAACATGCAAATGAATTCATAATAGGTAAATTTTTATTTCATTCCTTCTGTTATAGTTTCTGGCGTCTGAACCAATGTCGCGACTATTTCAGAACGACTCGGAACAAGAGAAAAGCTGAGTGTTCCCTCTTGTAGGCAGACAGTGACTCAGGTTTTGGCAACGGAAATACATATCTCACATAATTCTTACACAAACATATTCACTTTATTTGATGGCATGTCTAGTGGAGGGTACTTGAGGGTTTAATTTCAAAATGCAAATTGTAATATACAAACAAATGTGTACAAGTTGCAAAAATAACAAATAACTTAGTTGTTTATTAATTTGATTTTAGTTCATGGATTCATTGCATTTTCTTTCTAGACTTGCGGTCGACTGCGGCCTTGTTTGCGTAGTATCAAGACAATATCGCTCTCGAGATCCTTTTCTATCACCATATAAAAAATATAATGTCGATGCCTCGCTCCGTAAAAGTGGAAGAAACAAATTAACAAACTAACTTTCACTTTTTTATAATGGATTTTATAAGGATTTTAAAATCATCCGACATCACAAAAAATCGTGTCGTCACATGTAAAATCTAAACAGCTCGCGAGTTATTAAATGCGTGCATAGCACGCGCCACTAATTATCGGCACGGGGTCCGGTTCCAGCACGAACTGGGTCCGGTTCATACACAGATTTGGTCCGTTTTCGGTATGGATTTGGTCCGGTTTTGGTACGTAGACGGTCAGGTTCCGGTACGTAGTCTGTCCGGACCGGACTCCGGCAGAAAATTTGCTCATCAGCACCTCGTAACGTCAATCAACGTCAAAACGCTTGTTAAGTTCTGTTGGATGAAAATCAAGAATGCAATAATATCTAATGCTGGTTTGTTCGTGTGAATTGTTTGGTGGCTAACGTTTGTGGCATGCGTTTGAGTTAGGCCATTTACATGCATCTCAGGCGAAATATCAAATTTTCTCTGAATTGTAACGAGTAACATTGTAAATGAAATATAATTTTTCAACATCGTTTTTCTGTCTCATTGGTAGTTTTAGTTTTAGTGTAACCGCAACGTAACAGTTACAAAAACAAAACCCACATACTTACGCTTTATCCAGCCAATACGGGCAAAACAAAAACCGTACCTCCGTATTTTTGTCTACTCTGACCGTGTAATAATAATTTCATGAGCAACGTTTTAGCACGAAGGGACCTCGGCGCGATTTACTTGATCGGCCACCACTTTGCTCTATCGCTAGTCATTATTCTCGGCCCTGTTAGGTATTATGTAGTTGAAATAGAGTAAGAAAATGGCGGCAAACAATCAATTTTGCTTTTTGTGCGGATGCTTCCAAAAGCCAGCGTCTATTGATTTTGGGCGTTGGCTTAGACTAAGATATAGTTAATCTCCAGATTAGTCTAGATTGATGTTTTGGACTAGTAATAGTTATTTATGATTATTTTTGTCAGATTCGTATTACACGTTTACTCAAGTAAATGTATTCGTATTACACGTTTACTCAAGTAAATGTATTCGTATTACACGTTTACTCAAGTAAATGTATTCGTATTACACGTTTACTCAAGTAAATGTATTCGTATTACACGTTTACTCAAGTAAATGTATTCGTATATTCACTTATTCTGTGTCGATACAACACTAGCCTATAAATTTCAGAAAGGCTTCTGATTTTCGAGATCACTTGACAGTATCTAAATATAATAAAACTCAAAGGTTACTCGACTGACTGACTCACTGATATGTGATCTATCAACGCACAGCCCAAACCTGAAGGCTGAAATTTGGAAATTAATAGTTATAAGCTTTTGTTATCAAATATTTTAAGCTAGTTTTGGCTTTAGCTTTACTCCCTGTAACTTAAATAAAGATTGCATACCTATTTTACAAAAAAATAGCACATGAGTTACATCCGACATTGTACCATTTTCCCATTTTCAAGAGAAATTATTCAGCACTTTTCGGAACGGTTATGATACCGCGAAATATGAAATGACTAGGCGAGACTTGTCATGTTTATGTCAATCGAATTTTACTTATATTGAACAAACTTGGGGTTTGGAGCATGAAAGAGTAGCGATTTAGAGCTAATGGCAAATTTTTATGTACAAAAATCACAATGATAGGTCCATAATGATTTTTTGTAGATATATAGTAAAAAATATTGAGGTCTACATATTATATACTATATAGCAACTAGTGTATTTAAAGCTCAGATAAAGTTACTCAAAGATTTAAAGTAAAAGTATTTCTGGTTCATCTCATGCTACGCCAAAATTTTATGTTGTTGTGAAATAATATATGGTTAATGTACTACCGGCTGTTTACGTGTTTTTTTATTAACTAAATTCAAGTTACCTATTGAAATTTAGTTAAGAAAAAAAAACCACATAAAAAATGTAACTCGTGACTCGTCATAATAAGAGGTCGGGTCAAATTTATTAGTCGAAGTCAAATTATGATATACAAATATTTTAACAAATTATATACCATAACTCGAACTACAACCCGTAGAATTAAAACTAAGCTCGTGGCTATTTTTTTTTGTTTTAAATATCTAACTCCCAAAACCTTCTAC
Source organism: Macaria liturata (assembly GCA_964023185.1). Taxonomy (NCBI): domain Eukaryota; kingdom Metazoa; phylum Arthropoda; class Insecta; order Lepidoptera; family Geometridae; genus Macaria; species Macaria liturata. The sequence continues at coordinate 6,765,280 of OZ026811.1, read as the reverse complement.
CTTGTGCCACGTCAGCAAACATCTCACGTTGATATGACAGCCTTTATCAGGTATTGTTTGGCTTTTACGATTGATGGCGCTGGGGGTTACTTCTGAAACCTACGTATTTATACCTTTTAGCTCCCTCGAGGTGAGGGTACTCATAATAATATGTAAGGCTTCGATAGGTGTCTATTTATAACATGTACGTACTTATTTTATATTAAGTATAACTCCAAAATTTGTTTTTCTTTTATTCTACATACATATCTTATCTTATCACATTGTGCAAAGGATTGATTGATTGATTGGGCTGAAATTTAGTATCAAACATAGTTTGATTCGATCCTGAATTTGTTATGACGGCATTTTCTTGGATAACCACTGATCACGACTATGTTATTCCAAGGTAGTATTATGATTTTCAATAAAACCACGTGCATTTAAATTAGGAGTATCCGAAATAAAGTACTAGCATATAAAAAAATTACATAATAAGATCTTTACCAAAAATATTCCCACGCTCAACATCTTCCTCCAGCCAGACCCATACTTTAAAATAAAATTAAAACAGATAACTTCACTTATCCGACCACAAAAAGCATTGTTTATTCATTTTGCATTAATATTTTTTAGTTCAATGCACCTTTTTAATAATTTTCCATTGAATTCGGAGGACGGTAAGCGGCTTGAAAAGAACTCAGCACTTTTGAAATGAATAGAGTTTATGCTGTAAGGTTTTGTGTGCTTTAAATTTTTGGAGATAAATATGACCCTATTTTGGGAATAAAGTGGCCTTTTTATTCCGTTTTCAAGGAGCTGGTTTAAAACACATTGCTTTGAGAGCAGATGATTGTTATTAGATAACTATTATTGTGAGTTTTGGAGATTATAAGACGTCGTATGAGTTCATATCCGTACTCGAAAATACATTAAAAAGCCTGTTGTATTTGGCTTCTGCCAAATGCTATGTTCTAGCCATGGTATTCACAATTTCAAATACAATTAAATTAGATTAAACCATAGAGTAATATAATATGATTAAACCTAGTGCATTGCATTAATTAACCTCACGAAATTTGAAGTTGTTACCTAGTTCTTCATTCAGACGAGTTTATCCAAAACAAACACAAATAACGCACATACAATAAGCACGGAAAACATGTTCAGTTCATACATCGTGGCATTATGTTAGAACAATGCGCGCATCATTAAAGGAGCATCGCTAGCGGACGTGAAAACTCTGTAACAAAGACTGCTCGCTGGAATAGTTAGTCTAGTTTAGTTAGACACTGGTTCCATACGTCTGTGGACCAGTTTATTGTGATATGTAGTTTATTTTGATGATCGGAAATAGGTGACCTCACCAGGTTAAAAAAAAAACATATTTTTTTAACTGATCACGCAATCTATTTCCTAGATTTGCAAAATAATGCCGTTATTGTAAACCCGGGGCGAATAATTGTTTGGGCGCTTCCTTGGGTCGGTTAACGCGTTCAATTGTAGGTCCTGGCTTTTTGTCATAGTACCGCAGTCGTTAAGCCTTGTCAGAGGCCCTTAGGGCGGCTTGATAAACTCTCGACACCAGAGTTGGCCACTCTCATTCTATAAGAAGAAGAATACAATTCTTCTTCCCCTATCTAAACCCTATTGAATTGCACTACACTGTTGTTTTCCTAATTTTACAAAGACACTAATTAAAGGGTAATTAATGCTAAATCTTTTCTGTCTATAAAGCTTCTAGGGAGGGGAAAATGTATCCGACACTTGACTTTAAAAATCATAATTTTTTTTTATCAACTTTTGGTTGTGTCTGTCTACGCTTCCAAAATAGTAATAATAAAAATCATTTGCTGTTTTAGGTACTTTAAATAATTTGTTCTTCTTTTACAACTTCTTTTAGAAGCTAGCTTCAAATTTTGGAGTGTTTAGGAGACAAGTGTTCCTTTGTAAGATTAGCTTGGATGCGTGAATTCTTCAAGCCTATTTTAAGGTGCCAATGAGTAGAATAATATGCAAGAACCTTCATTAATTCAAACAATAATCAAATGCTACTAATTATTACAATTATAGAAAATATGTCACTTAATTTACTAAATACTCTTGTTTTATTGTAGGCGCGTGTCCGGCAAATCTTATAACTTCAATCTCTACATTTTTCTGTATAATCAAGAGCCCTCCTGCCCTTTGGCATGAGTCCCTCCGCAACTCTGGACTGTGGAATTTAAAGCACTTACTCGAAAATAATTAGCCATTCATGTTATTAATTAATTAAATATTATGATCAAATTAAATGAATTTAACATTGATTTATCTTATTGAAATTAGGTTTCGTAATATTGATTGACAATTTTTCGGAAAAATTGTGTAGAAGAAAACAAAGCTTCTAGAATTGTTCTTTCGATAATTGTTGTCGCTTAAAAGCTGTGTTATTTACTAAATGCTTTGAAATAAGACTTCAATATAGCAAAATACTTATTATCTACTCAAACGACACAAAAAATATTCTCTAAAGACCCCAAAACAAACGAAAGAAAGCCTCAACCTAAATCATTATACAAAAAGATAGACGGACACGCAAAAGGTGTGTTTAGGTATAATAACAATAAATTGTCCGTGTAATTTAAGTAATATTATTGTCACTGCTCACCCTTAATGGGCAAATCGTGATAAAATGGCCCTTTTCTTCTCATTAACGGGCATATACAATCTGTAAATAGGCAACTACTAAATTGTGGTGGCGCTTTAGAATTACAGACAAATTATCAAGTTTACTTGTTTAATGACTTGATAGGAAGGATCAGAACTGAATTTAAGTTTGTTATAAAACATACATTCTCAATGTTTGTCTTATAACGATCGATACATAAATTCTTTGATGATCACATTTTTTGTCTTATATATTTATCATCGTATCAAAATACTACTTGTACGATAGACGAATGCACCTTATTTCATTGAAAAATATATATATAAAAACGTATTGATTCACAGACATTTTATTGACAAAGTTAAATAGGTACAGTATGTATCTTCATAATCGTATAAAAACATATCTAAGCACTGTCTAGAACTAATTTAAAAATGCTATCATCATTATTCATGAGACATATTTCGATCGTATCGCGTCCAGCCCAAATTATTGTACTCTATGACATTATCTTTTATTGGAATCTTTTCACTTTCTAGAGTTTGTATATTTTATTTGACATTTATGAGCTACAAATACAAATAGTACACATTAATGTCACTACTGATAAACAAAACGTGGGCACTGTTTGTATAATCTGATATTTTATTTTGTATCTGTCATCTTAGATGCGTTACACCTACACGAAATATTATAATAGAAAGTTTTGAAATGTCAAGGGAATAGAAAAGCGTTAGAATTTTCTTTCATATTTTCTTGTTGGATTCAAAGAATCATTCTAAAGTACTTTTAGAAGCATTTTTATTTTTCTATTCATGTAAAATTTCAAGCGGATTATTTACACATAGGTACGAGTAAAACTATCTAAAGAAATTTAAACTTTTAAAAATATGAGTCTATTTATGAAATGTCCACCACCATTTTCCTACTTTCCAATTTTTTACCCAATCTATCCAAATGTCAATAGCAAATTAAATATCATTAACTGCTGCTTCCACTGTTATAAATGAGCGCTGGTGTTCGCCACATTCCCTCCATTTTATTTCCAGTGTTAGTATGCATCGTTCCTTTATCCCGTGCCAAACTAGCACCATTCTCAAGTGTATTCCTGCTAACTCTATCAGAAGGAAACCCTGTCATTATAATAATTTTAGCTTAAAAATGTTATCGATATTTGTTATTATCAAAATGAATTATTTTGTCTGTGGTTTGAATATTCACTGACATTTTACTAATAACTTTTAAATTAAGTGCTAACTACTGTCAGTTAATAACCAAGTGCAAGCAAAACAAATTATTTTACTACTTCTTTTGTTTTTCTTGCAGTTGGTTATCAGGCATTCGACCCACAAGTCACCTATAATGACATGCCCACAAATGACACTCTAGTGAAATGTGGTGCAACCCTAATATACCTATACTGATATAGTACTGGCTTCCATATGAGGCTGATAGAACACACGCTAGGTACCTTATGCCATACGGTACTCGTATATTAAAAATTGTAGAAAACATCCTAAAGTTAAACAATTGTTCCTAGTCCTATCTAAGTAATTATTGTTAGTTGTATTTTAACATGATTCTATTGTAATTTTACCAGCAGACATCTTGCAGCGCTTCCTTGTTCCTTTTGTTGCTGAAATAAAATATATCAAGTACCTGTGCCTGTAAATAGCGTCACGAAGAACAGCCCCTTTCTGCCGCCAACTCATTTTAATTGCTACCCACTAATTGATAGATGTGCTTACTTTAAGTAATTGCCAAGTCGGCGTCTACCTGAGTCTCTAATTGGACTGCTAGCGCCATCCACCGACGATTAGGGCGAACTATTTAGGTGCGAACATGTACTAAACTTGACGATAGTTACAACTAAAGTAACTGTTAGTGCTTATAGGAGCATCCTCTAGTTTTAGGTAATAAACACACATACATATATCTAGATAACTTTTAGTCTAAATTTAATAATTTGTTGTATAAATAATTACTAAACTTTCATAAAAGTTTTGCAGTTAACATATATAATTATTTATTATAGTCTTTAGTTTTAGCCATATTTCGATTATTGATCCCTATTTTTTTTTACCTCTGAATAAAATAAGAGAATATACGTGCAGTTGAATATATGTGAATACCCTACTAAATATACCTCACATTTAGTTTAAGTATAACAAAAAAGCCAAATCTAGCACAAATGGGTCTGGATTCCCAATTCAGCGTCTTCAAGATTTTTCTAAAATTTTCTAAACAAGGCCCCTTGATTGTGGGCTGTTTCACTTAATAGACTTAAGAGAGACCTTTTTTGAGTGCCTCAAGTTATTTGTAACAGAAAATACCCTGGCTTTTAGCTATTAAAGTTGCCTTCACATTATGCCTCGGCTAATTCTCGTGGTTCGTGAATAGATCCTAATTTTTGTATGTAGAAAATATGTTGTTAATTTAGTTGAGAATGGTCTGGGATAAATGGAGTTCAGCAGTAAAGCAGTGTGCTCAAATATTGTTACGGGTTTTTTTTATTAAACACTGTATTTCAGTACTCTTAATGTGAATAGCGTTTTTGAAGAACATCTCAGCCCTATATGAATTTGTTGGTGGATAAAACAATACATCATCATCATCTTCAGCCTACACTCGTCCACTTCTGGACATAGGCCTCTCCCAAGGCACGCCACTCAGCTTGATTTTGTGCATTTCGTCTCGACCTGTATAAATATGTACTATAGCAAATTTGACTTGGATACTACACTATCATTATTTATTATGTAACATTTTCCACTCCAACATTTTTATCGCATTGTAACCGATATAGTCATAGTCATATCATTTATTTGCAAATTGTAAAGATATAAACACTTAACAATTACCCTGATAGGGTATGCAAATATGTACATATGTAAGTATATGTAAGTCTGAGTGAAAAGCGGCCCGATTCATATCTCGATTTAAAATGTATCTCGATTATTCAATTTCTCATTTAAAAATATGTAAGACACCTTGACATATGTAGAGTTAATTCAGAATTTCGGTAGTTTTTGCTGCATATTGTATAGAATATGGATCCTAGTGTTAGGTTAGTTAGGCAACTTGTATAATGGATAATTACCAAGCTCGTCAACGGAACTAATTCCTAGAGTATCAATTATAACTTTTATAGTCAGATATGCCTATGTACGTGTGATTATTTTATTTGACACATTCGTTTGCTTAGGATAGAACTAGATGGCTCTGGGTGGAATGTGCTGGATTATTTATTTATTTGTTATATTAATGAAATCCATATGTACATGCGTAAGTGAGTTGTAGTCAATCAGGAGCTTATGGAAAATTTTGTACCTTATCTCAAAATATTATATAAATAAAAAAATATGTTTGTTGGTATTTTTGTCCCACTTTCAAGTGGTGCCAGACCAAACAATCATCCTGAATGTTGATATGGTTGTCCCATACCAATACCACCATACCAATGACAATGACATGAAAGTCCTTACCGATACAACGCGGGCGACGCCGCAGACATCCACTAATAGTTCATCATTATTACAACTAAGCAAGTTACGCTAAGTTAGCCAAGACGTAATTTCAGACACTCTACCCCGGCGAGACTTGGCATAATAAACAATGATCATAATATATCAGGGATTGCGCCCTACTTGCTGTAACTGTGTAAGGTAAACGTCACAAGTTCGGCTTTTAGCCCCATGGGAGGTATAAGTCACAGTTTCGAATCGATTTCATCTCCAAACGTTGAATTTGATACAGTTATCATTATTGTGTTACCGTCATTTGCATTCTGTGTATTGGAACGAATGGTAAAGGAAATCTTTATGGGAATGTGTTTTAAGAAGTAGATTAGAAAGAAATCTTGACAGGATACTGTTTTTTCAGAAATGGGTACGTATACTAAAGTGTAGTTGAGTTTTATAAAGCTATACTTACCTACTTGATAAAGCAAAACAGATTATATTTATTACTTGCGCGTATAATTTCAGGCTACCAATAGGTCTGAATAACCTATGTAAAAAAAAATTACCTTACTACACAAAAACAGATTTCACTGTAAAATACGTTTTTTCTAGAAATAACCTTAACTATGTAAACTCTCGCAAATCCAAGTGAGGTTTCTACTTTCTATATAGCGCCCCACACATTGCAAAGTCCTTCGTCCAAAGTTCACCATCAGTGAAATGGAATCGATCTAGAGTCCCTCCTTTATACTTTTTCATCTCTCGAGGATTAACTAAACTTCGCCGTTTCAGTTTTAACCCGCATCGGGTATTGGCTCTCTGTTGATTCTAAGGCTTCAGTTCTATATGGCTAGTATTCCTATTCCAAGGCTCGCTTGTTCTTTTCATTTGAAAGCTTGGCTCTTGTTCTGTTATCAGAGATCACGAAACAAGAAAGATGATTGAGAAAATTGTACTGACTACAATAGAAACATTTTCACCTAAATGTCTTACAGAAGTGTTTCAATGCTGTATTTTTTTATGTTTTAAATGTGTGTGACAATAAAAAATGTATGTATTTATGATGAATTTTATTTTAAAAATTACTGGATCTATTTTAATGAAATTAAGTTAGGTACTGTTCTCTAAATTGCAATATAATCTTCATCTATAGTCCTTTATCAATTGTTGGTTTAAAATTATGAATACATTAGTACATTGTTTAGCTTATATTTTGCCTTTGTTTTGATCCATCACCGATAACTTTACGCATGGGCATATATATAGACAATATCTATTGTCAGTTACATCCAATACACATTTAGTTATGCAGATTAGTATCCGTCGGACGACTCCAATTGCCGACCACTTGTAGTGAAATAGAACGGGGTAACTGACCATTTAGGGACGACCCTTGTGGGGAGATTGCAATGTAGTTACAACGTAACTTCAATAGGATTTTTCAATTTATTGTGGAGTGGATTCACGCGGTTTTGTTTCCTATGTGTCGTGATGAAAAGTAATCTACATACATGTGTCATTCTTGAAACTACCAAATTAAAAAAAAAAAAAATTCATTACTAACGAAAGTTATGTAAATCTAAATAAAGTTTTTATGATTATAATAATGTTATAATCATAACTCGATTAAACCTAAGTAAAAGTTTTATATTAACTATTTTAAAAAATAAGGTGATACCTAAACGCCGCTTGTAATAGAATTTTGAATACCTTATAATAAAAATAAAAGCTCTACCTTTGATATTTTTTGTAACTAGCTTTATTTTTTAATATCATTAACGGTTTGTTATAGTTGCAGTAACAGAAACCAGTCCAGAAAGATTCATGTCCGGAATGGAGATTAAACGTTAGCTTGATTTATTAAACCTTTCCATATTTTAAACAAACACAACTTTGTGATATCTAACACAAAGCCCATAAATTCTGGGCTTATAGATAGAAGAGCAGTCAGATAAAGTAATATTTTTAGTGTAATAATATAGTTCTATTATACAGTAAAAAACCAGTAACAATGATTATATTTCTTATAATTCACAAGTTATCATCATTTTTGATCTAGTCATTTAAGATGAATAATTTTAAAAGACTACCTACTTAAAAAGCTTAAACCACTAATTTTACACTTTGCAATTTTGTTTTTAAGACTTGCAAATTATCCTATTATTATCTTATTAATAGTACAAAACTGACAAGATATCTTTGAAACTTTCAAAGCATCACGCTTTTTTCCAGTCGTATCGTATGTAAACATACATACATTTCTCCCCGATAAGCAAAGTAGCAAACTTCTAAAAGATCCATCTCCTTCTAACAGCGCAAGAAATTTGCCCTGTTCGGGACTGATAACATAATCCCTTGCTTTTTATCCTGTTTTTATCACATGCGTCGGCCGAAGGTCGTGTACAAGACTTATTATGTAGAAAACTTTGCAAGTGTTGAAAAGAGGTCAAAGTTCAAAGGTCAAAGTTTGTGATGTATTATGTATAGAGGATGAATGACAGGGTCACTACAATACAGGCTTGTAGTTGAGCATTCTTATTCATTTTGACTTATTGACTTCCTGAGTTTATTTGATAGGACGTTCCTTGATTTAGCTTGCACAGCTTGTCATGATCATTTAAGTTTGCTGTAGATAAACTTTATTATAACATCATTACAACTTACATCATAAAATTGATTTCTTTCTATTTGTTGTTATTTTAGTGGTTGGTTCTAAATGCGTTTCATTATCTTAGATTTGAATAAAATTCCATTTTCACTTTTTAGACATGTATGTATATTGCACAAGTTTTAAAATCAGAAGAGAGTTGACATTGGATAAATTCGACGTTTTAATTTTTTTTACTTTTGTAAAGTTGCTAAAGCTAGTAAAGCCATTTAATTATTAAAAACCTATCTTAAAGTTACACAGCTGTTAATTCCTACAACGTGACAAAACAGTTCTGTGCCTAAAAGCCAAAGAAATTAGAGCTTAGTAATATTATTTTACAAAATTTACAAAAGCCAGCCTCATTTATTTGGGCCTACACGTCCTGAAAACAAACGTCGCACATTAAATAAAGAGCCTATAAAATGTTGTAAGCTAAAACTTGCGTAGGTCGCTGGGAGGTAAGCTGGAGCTTTCTGATTATAGAGCTTTTAACAAGTTTAAATAAACGTGCGTGAGTAAGCCAGGCTTCAAAGACATATCGCCCTTCTGATCGTTTCGGGAAGAGTGATTTAAACTCTAGAGAGGTTCTGATTACAATGATAAGAAATTGTGGATTAAAAGTAAGGAATGTAAAAATTATCTAAGTAATGGTAGCAAATCGCAACTTAACAGTAATTTTGTAAGTCCTATTTTTAAGACGGTTCTATGAAGAAGATTTTTAAGTCATTATTTAAGAGGTTGAGTATATTTTGAACACTATTTCAGAATAATAAATATTTCAGGACATATCACACAGTGCCATCTAGCCTGATACTAAGCCTACGCTTGTATCATGGGCAATAGATAATGATCAAAAGTCATTTACAGCAAATGACTAACTTCTAGTTAAAAAAAAATGAAAAGTTATTAATTTGCCATTTTTTTTTGTATATTTTATTGGATCAACTTAACAATAGCTCATTACTACCTAGCTAATAACGACTACCTATTTAAACAATTCGACATTTACTCAATAATTTATCAGTACCTACGTCCCCTCCATAAAATAAAGCATCCCAGCAGTCGGGGGGTACCAAGGAACTCATGTGTGAAGTTTAACGACTCACGAGCGATAAAGTCACGCGAGTATCGCCGAATTATGTGATTACGCAGCAGAGGAATGAGTGAGAATGGAGTCATAATTAGCTGCGCGCTTTTAAAGAATTAGGGAGTTGCAGTCGAGGTTTACGGGGGATTTGGGGGCAATAGTAGTGTCATAAATTGTGTAGTGTGATAAGTGACGACTAGGGGTGTGACAATGTTAATCATCATAAATCCAACTAGTATTGTCAGCGTAGAAAAACTTTTGGTCAACTCAGCGAATTAGTCCATACCATATGCCATACTAGGTAGTTGGATTATGATGATAATGGCCGTTGACCACCAGTACAACTAAAGGATCATTGGCACAAAAGACATCCGCCCAAACGTCAGTGTGGCTCAAAGGGTTTGTAGTACAAACCCTTTGAGCCACACTGACGTTTGGGCGTTTGTACCCCTTGACATTGGACAGGGTTGGTGCAAGATGTTTTTTACCAATTTCTTCCTTAGTAACTTGAATAATCCTGAACCAAAACCGCATTTCCTTGATACAAAATACTAGCATTGAAAAAGGCCTGTAAGTCTAGCCCACAAATACTCAAATTTACTGACAATAAAAGTTTTCTTTCTTTCTTTCTTCCTTTCGGAAACAGTTGACAATAGTCCCGAACAGGCATCTCGGTGAAGGCCCCAGCGGTCGTCAAGACAAATTGATTGGGCTAATCGCGTCCTCGACTCACTGACGGAGTGATAATTAAACTGAACCCGCCTGTAGATTTGTGTATAAAGAAAAACTTGCGGCAGTTTTTCAACTTTGATAATCGCGAACGAACACCGCATCCCCTTGCTCCGACAGGCACCAGACTGAAATAGATCTAGCCCACAAATACCCAGATTCACTGAAAACAGTTGACAATAGTCCGTATCACGAGACCCCAGGGGCCGTCATGACAAATTGATTGGGTTAATCGCGTCCACGACTCACTGACGGAGTGATAATTAAACTCAACCCGCCTGTAAAGCCTAGCTCGATCGATGGCAGGACAGAGCTGAAGCCAAGTTACACAGAAAATGCTGAATCGAGTACTGAAGTTGTGTGTCTTAGTGTTGTTAGGTTATTGTGTCTATAGTAGTACAAAGGCCTGACAGATAACCAAAATAGTTATTTATCATAACATGATTGCTGATTAGCTTAATATTTACGTTCTTTGTATTTCCAAAAAGAAATAATCATCATTTCACAGAACAATAATCAGGATCAATATTACTACATCCTTTTATTCATAAGTAGGTACTCGTACACAACAATACTCCGAAATAAAAAAATTCGTATCTGTACATCTACTCATAAGCCCATTATGTATACGAAACGGACAAACAAAAATATCCTTTTCAATTAATTCAGACGAGAAAAGAACTCTTTCGTAAAACCGATTCATTCATTGTAAGGAAGCCAGAATCCCTTTTAATCCCTCCAGCCCTTCAATAATTGCAAGGGTCTGGATATGTATAATGTACGGATGTATCGAAAACGATGCGGTTTGTTATTTATGGGTGGCGATCGTTAAATGCTGCGACTTCTCCTTGTGTAGGTCGAAAACATATGTATATCTAATTGAATCATTATAAAAATCTAAATTTTGCTTGATAGTTTATTGGTTTTTTACTACACTAAGTAAATCATAAATCATCTCAAATTGTATTCACGTCGAGAGTTAATCGGTTTCTTTTAAACAAATGCACAAAATCGTGGGTTGGAACGTTGCTTAATATTAAGCGATTTGTGGTTTGCGTAAACCTACGAGTATACTCGTAAAAATGTCGCTCTAACACTGGGTAGCTTATGTGTATAATCGCTTACGGAAACGTTAGTGCGTAAAAAATGTTTGGTTAAGGCTCTGTATCATTTTACGCAGACAAACACACAAACTCACAGTCCCATACATATTCTCCCCCATATCATTATGGGATAAACCCTGGACAGCCTCCGGCCATCCCATCCTTATAGGAAATGTGCTGTAAGCAGGTGTTACCCTGCTATTAGTTTGTCGAGGACTGAAAGCGGTATAAAACCGATATCGTACTGGTTTTTACTTGCTGACCGAGCCCAAAGTGTGGTGGTCGACATAATTATGTACATAATCGTAACTTGCAGTCTTGATTGGGCTGACATATTTTATGAAATAGTATAGAAATGAAGGAGCAGGATTAAAATTGTGTCAGATCAGAGGGTATGCGGTCAAAACAAAAATACATATACAGGTTGTCACTATAAAACACCTATAATTTTGTTAAATAAATTTGGTAAATGGTTTTGGGGATTTTTGTGTTATTAAAGACGCATAAAAACATATTTTTTATTATTAAAGGGGCGAATTTTATACAAATCCTGATTGCGGTAAAACGCTGAGTGGTCAAACTGTAATTTTTTGCCAGAATTTTCCGGTTACTCCCTCCCTGATTTTTAAGCCCTCGGGGACAAAAGCATTGTCTTGAATTATTATAATGATAGGGGTTTTTTGATCATGGCAAGATTGGTTCCTTGGAAGTCAAGGGCGTGGGTTCTGTATAGATACTATTATAGGATTTCGTCGTCGTTCGTTGAACCCTAAAGTCTCATAATGTTTGCTGTTTAACTGCATGGCTGGATTTTGCGGGAAATGGAAAATGGTAAAAACTACGGAATTGGATATCCTATATTTCTGATAATACAATACCCAGTATTACCCAGCTCCATGTAGACACGGAAACTATAGTTCTCTGTGTTTCGCCATAATAGAGTAAACTTTTAATGGTTACAGATTTAATTGTATTTTTATTAATTGTTAAAGATACAAAAGAAGACATGCTACAAACTAGTATGAATCCTAGATTCAAAATTCAGTTTAGATTTTAATAGATTTACTTTTCTTATAAAAACCGTATAGTTAACCTTCAACTTACCTAGTTACTACCTAACTGCTGTGTCGTTGCCAATACATATGCATACATAGTTACAAGTAAACAGTATAAGCAGATACAGCAGCTCTCCAATTACAGTATCGATCTCTAAACACATCCTCTCTTCAAGCACCAAGAAGGTCCAGCACTTGTCTTTGAAAGTGCTCACGAAAAAATACAAATCAAAATTCACACTCCACCCCTCCAGAAACTCAAACAAATACCGACCTTATCCCCTCTCAATAAGAACTCACACTTCACTCTTGCAAACTCATTGTACGTGTAAAAATTTTGTAATGTTTCAAAAGTTTTTCAAAGGATTTTGGGTTCTATTGGGCTAAGAACAGGGTTGGAAAGTTGGTATATGGTTGTGGAAATTTGTGTGTGCTGTAAGGTAAACACTTGTATCGGTGGAGACCCCTAGAGGGAAAGGAGGGATAGGGAAGGTGCCTTCGTATTGCGCCTGTGAGCATATTGCTTACTTATGATGCTAAAATAAACTATAAAGTATCAATTTTTGTTTGGATAAGCCACACAAGCATCTTATTAGACCTTGATTTATTAATTTTGACAATAATTAGATAATAGATAACGTAGGACCACAAGAATTTAAATCATACCATGTTTAATCAGTGCAGTGGATAAACGATTCACAGTTCATTTTGAAAATTAGCTTTCAGGTTGCATATTTTATTTAAGGCTGGTAAAGTCGTAGTGGCGCCGAGTCTTTCCAAAGATATTACATAAATATCTCGTGTAAGCATCATGTGCACGTTCGTAGTTCTTGTCTTACTTATTATATTGGACATCTCTTACAAGCTTTTCTACTACACGCATGAAAAGTTTTAAAAGGTATTTAACCACTTAAATTGCACCGTATGATATTGCTCTGACAAGATAATGTACACTTTTACCACACATATTTTGTAAGTGTGTTTATCAATAAAGACATTTGAAAAACAAACATACAAACTATAGACATCAGAGCAAACAAACCCATACTTAAAAGAACACCCCTTACAGGAGAGACGTCAAAAAAGTGGCGTAGAGTTTGCTAACGAGAAGGGAACAATGTATGTTCGAACTCAACCCTTCCAGATCCATCCGGGATTGGTCTCCGGATTGATCGCGCAAACAGTGGCTGAAAAGTTGCACACAAATTTTAATTAATATTGATGTGGGTTTGATCGGTTTTTAAAACTTGTTTCGGGAAGTTCTGTGTGGCCAGGGCAAGGGTTGAGGCGCTTGGTTTTTTACCTGGAGTGAGTTGATGTAATGTATCTATGTATGTACAATTATATATATGTATATGTATGATGTATGTAAATAGTCGCTATTGTAAATAATTGAAATTAAAAATTGTAAATATAATCAGGAACTGGTGTACTTTTGAATTCCATGAATCTCTGGCATAGCTTAACTGCAGTTCAACTAAACTTTATCATAACAGCAGTTACTTAACTTTAGTCTTCTTCTTTTTCTTATCGAATGAGAGTGGCCAACACTGGTGTGGCGAGTTTTTAAACTATTTTAACTTTGGTAATCGCTAAAGATAACCGCAGTTAGCAGGGCAAAAAGAGATATGATTTTATCGTTAAGTTTTTTTTACTGCAGTTAGGTATTATCCTTCAGGCCATCTGAAAATTACTGTGGCTCAAGGAGTAGCATGACTGTATAGGAAATAAACAGGCATTCAAACGAGACTGCTTATAAATTATAACTTCATAATCTAGAGTTGTTCCGCTACGATTCTTCTGATATAATGATATACGGGCATTTTTTTTGCTTTCATATGAAAAGAGTATTCGCCTCATTATTTAAACGATATAAACAGTCTTTAGTCGAAAAAGAACACCCTGTTTGTTATTTACCACCCATTGCACACAATGCTTTCGTGACGTCACGACATCATCTCGACCTGTCAAAAAGACGACACGAAAGAGAGGGGGCGAAGATAGAGCGAGATCGCTGCCCCATCCGTCTTCATATTACACTAGTATCTAGACAAGGTAAATGTGCGTATGAAGGTGGCAGCACTTTCGTGATCATTGTAATTTAATTCATGGGAAAGTTCTGGTTCCAATAGTGTCCGCGTGCAGAGTTGACTGATTTTAGTAGTAGGTTACATGATGGATGGTACACAGCAATGCACTTTGTGACCAAACTGTTATATTATTATTCTTAGGGTGTTTAGTTACCTATTAGCTTAGTTAGGAGAAGTTAGCATAATTTCCGTCACTTTTAGCAAGAGTGGTTTAAACTTTACGGTATTTTGTTCTTGGAGGTTAAATTTTGTAAGTTATATTAACCTCGGAACTAACATTTTCACATAGGCTTCTTATACGTCAATTTTCTCTTTAAGATGTGTTTAGCTTGCGTCAAATGATAAACATATTTTGTTCAGGATTTGGTGAACAAAGTATGTTTATCAGGAGCTTCTCTTTATTTCTAACTCTATTTACCTACTCTCAGATATCATACATTTTCCTAAAAAAAAACTATTTTTTTAAGTCTTCTATAAACCCCCAACTCCATCCAGGATGGTGTCCTAATCGTTAGTCCACTCGACCACGAGAGGCGACGTATTGTCAGGGGAGCTATCCATTGACATTAGTTGCACTGGGAAGGGAACATGAAGTAAATAGATCTACTAGAAATACTTGCATATTTATAATTTAATGTTGACTGTAGTGACCAAAATTACTAGACATGTTTTTTGTAGAACAGGTTTGTATTTGACTACAGCCTGCCTGATGTTAAGCATTACTGCAGCCTAGAGTGTAACACGCTTACTTAGAACATACATACATATACCTATAGATTTGAAGACCTCAAGATTGTAGTTCACAGAAATCACAGTTTCCGGCTAGTAGTCAATTATAGGCGTGGGCTTAAAAAATGCAATGAGTGAAATGAATTGAAAATACATAAATCATGGCTCAGCGTATTGCAGTGATTGCTTGCGATTATCAAAGCAACACAATGATCGTGGCAGTCAGATTTTGGATGGGTCAAGAGTTTTATACTCAATAGATTTATATACTCAATGTTTGCTCATATTTGTTAATATAGTACAGTAGTAGTTAAACGTCATAAGTCCTTTGAAAACGCTTTATAGTTATACAGCCTGTCAAAAAGACTGGAAATGTCCTAAATAGCTAATAAGTATATTTGTTTAAGTATGTGTTCGGACAATAATTGGCCACAAACAAAGCTCTGACTCCCCCTACCGCCGTATTATAGCAATAACCCACCAAAACACTCATATCGATCAGCTTTCGCCATTTAAAAGGGGGTGGTTTAGTTGGTAAGCAGCATAATCAATGATCACTTGGCGTATACACTTGCAATACAATACACGTGGAGGTAATTAATGTAATATTCGCAGTTAAATAGAAAACAGATGTCAAATAATTTTCATTAATGTCACACAGTTAAAAAGTCATAACAGTAAACTCACTAAAGAAATACTCAACTTGAAAACAAAATGTAAACAATATACAACGCTGATGCTGTTTAACAATGTTTTAATTACAAATTCCATATTCATATTTTTTTCAATGAAAACTAATTGTTTATTGCTTTCCTTAATTTTTTTTCTTTTTCTTGAATATTGGATGCAGTTGCATCCCACATTTATTGAAATGGCGAACCAAACAACTCAATCCTATTTAAAAGTGCGGCGCGCGGGCCGTGACGGAGGGTTCCGCACACAATAGTAACGAAAAAACTCCATTGTCTCACCCTCTGACAGCAATTAATGTTTTATTTCACCTTCATACAACGCCGGCCAAGAAACATGCCGCCCAGGGAATACTTAGATATGATTCGAACCTACTCTACTAGATTGGACGGCTTTCTGGACGACATTTTAGGGAAATTAAAACGTAACACAACGAATATTCAGTAAAAGATTTCTTGGATATTTTATATTTAGATTTCATTTTTCACTTATTGTAAATGAAAAAGGCAATCTTGGCCAAAATTACACGTTTCGAGACACGCAAAATGGCGTCGTCGAATGAAGGCAGATGACAGGAACTGGAGGTAATTATTTTATTTCTGTCCCACTTGTAACAAACATGAATATGTTATTAAGTACCGACAGCAGCTTGACGACTCGTTCCTGCACCTGTCCTGCTGTGAAGCTATTGAGAGATTTCTGGTTTATTTTTAACAGTTTACAATGTACGGATAAATTGAAATACGCGTAATGGATAGTAGTGAGGAAACTGTTTGTGTATATATTTTTACTCCGTTTAAATAAAAACCATTTAGTACATTGTATGTGACACTAATAAAATATAAATACAAGGGAAGAAAAACTAAACATACTACTTCTAACTACTACAAAAAAGGGGCGCTTAGAAAATGTGACACTTGTGTGAATAATTAAAATAGTATTTCTTTCATATAGATAAATAGGCAACAAGTTATTTTTTCGTTGTTTAAATTTTAATATTTTAAAATAGCAATATTATAGCTTGCACAAAACGCCCCAAGCGGGATGTCCGTGCAGGACTCATCGCCCCCACCTCAGAATTAGAATTAGAATAGCAATAAAGAACTGCGATGTCGGCAAAAACAACCTATGTACGAGTATAAATAGTCCCGGTCCTTACTCATAATATAGAAAACTTTAAAACCTTTTAGCGCAACCATCAGCACATCCTACCGAAACCAAAACGTTCCATTAATTTATCAGGAAGTGTATCGTGGAACCTTTATTTTACACTAATAGAGCAGTAACGAGCTTCCCCACCTGGCCCGAGGAACCCTACACGATAGTTCGGACATTGAAATAAAATGAGGAAATACATTTATAATTGTCTCTGAATAAACGGAGCTTTGTACATCTGATTGTTGTAACGCACTGGTTAGAACGGTGTAAAGGGAGTTTTGTAAACAAATAGACATAAGTCACTTTCCTAAAAAAAACGTGTAACTTATATGATACGATTATTTTGAATAATTCCTGAGAGCCAGTATATTATATCGCAATTAATTCGTCAGCACTTAGTTGATCCAAGTCATATCGTTACCGATCATATCATTATGTACTAGCACAAATTGATTGTTAAAAAGCGTATATACCTAAAGGCAGAAATTTTATTGTTTATCCTTTTTCTTTTTTAAAAACACATTTTTTATATACACAATTTTATCTACATAATTCAATCCACATTATTTTTTTAGTCTACGGCTTGGTCCCGCCTTCGGTTTGAATGTGTTTTAATTTGTTGATTGTTTATCTTTAGGATTTGGTCGCTTTTGTTTCCGTCAACTCTCTACATATAACTCTATATAACTGGGCTTGGTGTGATGTAGGTACTTTCTATTGTTCGTTATATCTGTTATAACGAATATAAACTCTCTTGTCTCGGCAAATCAGATACGTAGGTACTGGACCGTATAATTTAAATTACGTTTTGAGCATAAGGTTGGAAGTCAAAAAGAGATAGCATAACTTTTGTGCTCTATAGGGGCCTGAAATATTGTATCTTCTCAGTTATCTGATTATGTAATTGTAGCTACGTTTTCTTACTATGTTTTAACCTTTGTAAGTACAGACATTTGTATTGAAAAAAAAAAGCCTTAAAATGATTCAAATTTTAAACAGACCGATTGCTATTTCATAAATTAATTAGGATTTTCTTATCTTTTCACAATTAACGAATGAATTTCAATAAGAACAAAACAAATGGGATTATTCTCACAGCATTGCATAATTACTTTTTCTTTTCATAAGACACGTGAGTAAAATACTCCTTAACAAGAAAATAATTAAACAAGTCTAACGGTCTATTTCAACCACACTTCTAATAGTTAATTTTCCATGGCTAAAAATATCTGTACTCGAACAAAAGTGAGGAAACCTCTTGGCAATGCAAACTCCTCTATAGCAGTCTGAGAAGTTGCTACGTAAGCAGAAGACAAGCCACAGCTCTATAAAAATATCCATCTTTTGAATACCTACTTAAGGTTCAGTAACCCGTGTTTTTATACAAACTATTGTATAGTAAAATTCGAAATAATAATAATGAATGATGTCTTAATTTGTAGGCCCAAACAGAAAACCAACCTTATTATATTGTTATGATTTTGCAGTTTTCGTCCTAAAACTTATCATGGCGTGAAGAATTCAAATGATTTTTCTCATCAATGTAATTTACAAAATATTCCACTATGTGCTACATACCTACATATAAAATTCCGTATCATATATGTACAATTAGGTACTACAATCTTCTATGATACTTCAAATTAAACTTGATATGTTAGCTAGATCAATGAACGGACCTTTTTTTTTGCCAAGAAAACTAGAGCCAGATATACCTACATAGGTAAACAAACTTTAATTAAGCATTCATCGCGAAAATATCCCGAAGTTTTCCACGAAAAGATGAGCTTATTATAGTAATTTTAAGCCTAAATACGCAGAATCCGACACGATTTTCTTTAGAAATGTTAACTTGTTGTGACTTTCTATGAACAAGTAATTTCAGATAACTTTTTTTTTTTTTTTTTTAACATATCACACAGCGCCATCTAGCCCCATACTAAGCTTACGCTTGTATTATGGGTATTAGATAACGGATATAATACATAATATACTTTTTATTTTGTAAATACATACTTATTATACATAGAAACGACCAGACTTAACACAAATAATTACAAATTTTAATATTCATAATTACTTGTGCCATGCGGGAATCGAACCCGCACTCCTAGATTAGAAGGCAGAGCCACTACCAACTAAGCTAACGGAGCAGTCAAACTATACAGATATAGAAATACGCAAATTGTTTTTCTTCGAATCTATCGCCATTTTTTCAAATTAACTACATAGTTACTTTATCCCTGAGTTTCTGTATATTACTGTTATTTGCTTTTATCAAATGAGAGTGGCTCTAGCTAGTGTAGAGTTTTTAAACCACCCTTAAGGCCTCTAACAAAGACGGCTTTACTATCACCCGAGACCAAGAATGTAACGTGTCATATAATAAATGGAATACCATTTTTTGTCACCCATCCAAGGACGGGCCGCATCATCAGTTGCTTAACATTTTAGAGCTATGTGCGCTTTACTTTTACTCAAATTGTACTGATGAGACCACATGGTGTTTCTAACAATGATGTGTAGGCAGTTAGAATCAAGATTCAGGAATCAATATCGGATTTCCGGCGCCAAAACAAGCCGTCATTGGCTTGAATCCGGCATTCTATAACCAGCTTTACTTCTACAGGGTTAGTTAAAAGTACTGGTAGACACGTAGATCAAAATCAGCTAGAAATTAAAAAAAAAATCAGACAAAATCCTGTTCCCATACATCTTCAATCCGAAAATGCTTGGTTATATATACTAAATTAAAATATTTATTCACAACTTATAAAACATAAAGTAACTGACTAATAGTATATATTTACAAGTCTAAAATATTTACAAATAAAATTCTGCATTTTGCGTAAATTTACTTGTTTAGCAAGATATTCTTTACAAGTCTTAAACATAATATTAAAATATATAATATACCTTAAATAAAGTTAGGTTATTTATTAAGTATATTATTTTGGAACACTATTCGTACTATATCATGTTTAATGAAACTTGCACTATTCCGTTAGTGTAACTAATCTAAAAGATAAATAATCATATCGATACAACTATTAATTTCCAAAAAAAACCCATGGACAAATATACATCTACTTATGTAAAGATACACTTGTGATATATGCATCGATCATCATAGGAACTCAAATTTTATCCAATTGCAACAATATCCCAAACACATAGGTTGAATTGAACGTGTTTTATAAAGAATTTGGTTACAACAAAGTCCTATTATTTCTAAAACAAAAACTAAAGTGAATCAATCAATCACCTAACCCAGAATATATCCACCACTGATTTCTCGTCCAATCTTGAAGTGAAGCTTTGGAATCCGATAGCTTCTGCACAATACTCGACCACTCTTGTCCAGTGACGTTAACTTACTTAAACCCTTTGTTTCGAAGGTTGTATGTATGGATTTGTTAACGTGTGAAGGGATTTTGCATCGACACATGACTTAGATTGTTAGTAGAGAAGTAAAAAAACGGAACAGATTGTCATATTCAAGTGATATCAATATCAAAAACTATGTGTTTTTAATCCAGAAAACAATCATTTTCTTGTATTCATTCGATATTAAAAACCAAAAAAAAAACAGCATTAATTTGGATGCATACACTGAAGTAGTTCTCTCTTAAATTAGGTGGTAAAACGAGACATAATACCTACGTTAACTTATTTCCAACAGTACATTTTATACAAATATTTTTTTAAATTAAGTATTTAAAAAAGTTAATTGTACATTACCTTACAATAAAAACACCAATTCATACGTCATTGTACACAAATAACCAACTTATTGCACCCAAACTTGAAACTGCAAAGTTGCATGTTTCCCCACCGTTAGCCAGTTATTTTCAAGCCTCAAAGAGTTGGCGGTAACTTAATTTTATCGAATGGTAGCTTAGCTGTAAGCGGTTTTACACTTGGCTTAACTTGCTTTAAGGTGAAGTTAGGCTTTTTAGATGGAGAGGTAGGCCTGTAGCTGGTTTAGGACTTTCAAGGTTTTTGGATACGACTAGGCTTTGTTAGAAAGAAATCGAAAAATATATCGAGTAGAATTTGATAAAGCATACTGTGAAATGTTCCTGGAAATTCACTATTTCATAGCTTTTAGTTCGTTTATATGAAATAAATCGAAAGAAAAAGAAAATTCAATAACTAAGGTACATAATACTACACGAAAATAATTTATGAATATAAGTAATGTCCTCTACAAAATACACCGAGTTTTCACTAACTAATAAATGAATTTGAATACACTATTCCGTTGTCCTTGATTAAAAATAAACGATCAGTCATTACGTCAGTTTGAGTTCAAATAATTTCCTATCAACAAGCACACATTATTTACACACCCTCTCTAACTTCATACATATACATATGTATACTACCTTCCAAAGACGACAGAAACTGAACTTTACGGCAAAATACAAAGTGATTAATAGCACAGTATATCAATTACTGATGTCAGGTGCAGTGCGGTTTTTGCTGCGAACTTTTAGGGGGAGGGAGGAGCCTTTCCCCCCATTCTGAGGGGCAGAGGGGGCTAATGTTAGGGGAAATAAGAAATCTATTGCATGTTTTATCTGTCGTAAGATTAATGGTGTTTATTTCTGTTTTTTTTTTTATGGTTTTCCTTATAAAATGATGCGGCGTAAGTAGGTTCCTATAGAAATAGAACTTGTAATTAAAATTGCATTAAACTTAATACCTACCTACTATTAGTAAAAAATACTAAATTTATTTTTTTACGAAAGGTAATCAGATTAACAATTAAATACAATACCTTCCTTTGTGTAGCTAAGTCGGGTAAAAAGTCAAAATGTCTAGAAGCTTCATCTAAAGTCAAATCTCTTCAGACTCGCATACTTGTCGAATCTAAATAAGAAGTCTCAATAGAAAATACATAAAATTCTAGACGCTAGAGTTACATTTTACTCGAAGGCTTCATAAAGTGTCGAACCTTGATAAAACTTGACGCTCTCGACATAATAGCAAAATAAAGTTTCGGACACTTCCGAATCCTAGGAATGTAAAATAAGATAGAGTTTGTATTTGGAATATTTAAGAAGCCACAAATAGATAATACGACTGGAGAAAGTTTAAACACAGATAAATGCAGACGGGACTGAAGGAGTTTTCAAGATTACGTAGATTGCTTTATATGTACGTACATAAAATTTGAAAATAAGAGCTTAAATAACACTTAGGTAAATTTGTGTTGTTATAATGATGATATCAATCCATCAATATGGCTAAGTGAAATCGTCCTATGTATAAACAAGATGGTAAGGTGTTTAATTAAACATTTAAGAAAAAAATACTTAGTAAAATTACTTATTATGAAATTATTTTCTACATAATCAACACGTTTTTAAAAAAAAACATCTGACTGTACTTAATTACTAAATTAGATAGATTTACTGTAGCACGTATCCACAATCAATATAAAATTGATCTAATACATATACAAGGTGTAACAGAAGGGTGTGACAATATTAAAAAGTATACATATATATCATGTAAGGAGTCATATACCAAAATATGAAAAATTAAATCGCATATATTTTTTACCATACAAAAATTAGATAATATTTTTCACTTGATTTCGTGGCAGCCCTAGCGAGTGATCACATTTATTTCACATAAACGGCTCAAAATGCTGTCCTCCCCGCTCGATGCACAACCAACTCTGCGCCAGCTCTACGTGTGCTGGTCCTCGGGTTCTCTTCAAAATGCTCCAGAATTTGCGTCTCCAGACCTTTGACCTCTCTCGAGTAGTAGGTCGACCATCGTTGCGGGAATCATGGAAACTGCCCGTACTATGCAGTCGCAGGCACATTCGCCGAATGCATCCGTAGGAAGGAAGCTTTCGCTGTGCATCAGGTGGTCTACCGTCCACGAAACGTTGGCGATAGAGCTGACGTGCACCGTGGTAGCTGCCATTCGAAGCACCCACGCACAATATCATGTCGTAATACTCGGCGTTTGAAAATACTAGTCCAGGCATAATTATAGAAAAATAGTGAAATTAATATTTTTAATTGAATTTTTTATTGACAAATTAAAATTTGTCAAAAGTCAATGAACGCTCAAAATGATAAGATGTAGGGTTGCAAGTCTTAAAGTTTTAATGAAAGTTCAACTTATGATTACTCGAAATCTATGACCCTTAGAATTCTGAAACCTAGTGGGCTGTATTCTATATATACATAGGTATGTATAGTATAAGTATTGTCACACCCTTCTGTTACACCTTGTATAATCTAGTCATTTACCTAGTCCATGCCAACTCTCTGATTTGACTTGCCGACTTCAAATTCCGTACCGTTATTCCCTATCTACATACGAGCTACGAGCGATTTTTATCAAAAAGGTGCTTTATACAAAACTATCCGTTCAATCTGACAGTCACAAAAAGGTTGTAAATTCGTGTGATCGTAAACACGTCACTCGCCTGCGGAGCGACCTATACGAACCTACCGACTACCATGGTGGGGTGAGAATGAGAACCCACTAGGATGGGCTACACGACTTTTTACGGCAATACCCTTAGTTGCGTCAAAAAGATACATATCTTCAAAAAACATATTTACTGTATGATTTAATAATCAAATATAAAGATTATTCTTTATATTTGATTCTTTTATGTCAAGACACATTTAGTTGGATGAAAAAATGTTCAGAGTCACTTAAATCATTCAAAGTACATTCCGCTGTAGACATTTGAATGTGGATTCACCAGTAGGTACACCTAAACCCACTTACATAGCAAATTATTAATATTATTATTAAAAGCATTTAGAGTCAAAATTACTAAGTAAAAATGCCTCTAAAAATAGATTCGTTATGCAAGCGGCCTTAATAGTTTATGGAAATATGACTTATCCTTTGACCCCCTATACTTTTATTCATCCAGGTTACAACAATATTTTCTTGAGTCGTGTCGCAACTACAATCGTGGTGGTTTACATCCTTAGCACCACTTCCACCGTGCTGTATGTATGAGATGGAAATAGGCCAGAAGTAGAGCGCAGTTAAATAATGGATACCTAGTGCACATAAAAAGGATTAAATAGAAACTGGCCAAGTGAGTGTTACACATTTTTTTATGTAGGACAGCACAGCATTAATCAGTCTAGTTTATGTCATTATGTAAAAGAACTTAAAGCTGTTTTAGAACTGTAATAATATTAAGTTTTTAAATGTTAAAGGAAGCTAATATTTATATACCCTAATTTTATCAACAAACTAGCAGAGCTGTGCCAGCGACTGCGTCCGCATGGAATAGTTATTACCATAAAAAACGGTTCTAGTGAGTTAATTTTAAAAGATAGACATATACTGTTACAGACATTTTGTTAGAATATTTTAAAAGGAATAATTCTTTCATACATATTTTTTTGTAATCATGAACCGTTTTCGCAGCACACGCAACGAAAGCCCTCAAAGATGAATAATTTTCCCCGTTTTTTCCACATTTTCCATTGTTTCTTCGTTTCTAGTAGTTGCAGCGTGATGTTATATAGCCTAAAGCCTTCCTCGATAAACGATCTATCCAACACAAAAAGATTTTTTCAATTCGCAACAGTAGTTCCTGAGATTAGCGCGTTTAAACAAACAAACAAACTCTTCAGCTTTATAATATTAGTATAGAAGTATAGATAAGCCATCACTTGCGATATTTTTCAGATGATACTAGTCCACTAGTGTCATGCTAATCAAATACATACTTTGTGGTGGTTGGTTGGCAGAGACAAAAAAAAATACCACAATGATCAAAAGTACCTACTGCCTGCATAGTAGGCAGTATGTTGTACAATAAATTTGTTCGACATTTTCATAAATAATTGTGTGATACATTTTATAATTGTACGAGATACCTACATAAATATATTTTTTTAAAGCCTTTTAGTTAGTTTAGTTTTTTAGTTTTGTATCATTATTAGTGTTTTTCGAGCCCTAGCCAAACATACCTTATGTTTTTTTTCTCTATCATTCGGTATCTTCAAGAAGTTTTTGAGGAGTCAGCAGCTGCGTTTCGTTTCTTCCCTTTGAGTATAAATGTGAGGTTCTCAACATTTTATAGCAAACGTAAAACTAAACGCTATTTTATAGCGCGATTATGTCACGCTTACGAAACAGGCCACGATACATAAACATGGGACAAGATAATCTACTCTTTCATTGAAAATTTAAAAAATCTATGAACTTAGTGGCACTTATGTTCGAAGGCATAGTTCAGTTTTTAAGACGTGACATTTTAGTGCACCAAAATTTTTCTCATATTTTGTCAAATTAATTAAAAAAAAAGTAAGTGTCACCTTGTCTTTTCCTTGTAGTAAAACTAAGGTTAATGTAAGAGAAAATAGGTCAATTAAAATATCCCAGAAGCAGCATGCTTACATAATAAAACTCATGTTTTCTGTCAATATCCTACTAATCACGATTTAAATTTTAATAATTTAATAAATAAAGATTTTCAGATGAATCACGTCTTATATATAAAAACTTACGTCATATGCATCACGTCCCACCATTTATTCATTGTCTCAAACGGGGGATTTTACTGTACGTGCTTTAAATTTTGAGAAACTGGTGCTTTATGTATTTTTTATTGATGTTTGGAGAAAGAGAGAGAAACGATGAGGCTAATGAGATAATAGCCTGAAGATAACGTAGATATTGTACAAGGACGTCGTTACAAGTTAGAAAGTACATTCTTCTTGTTCTTCTTTTTTTACAAGTTCTAGGTTCCCGCTTGACTACAACTTGCTTAATGTTAAGCAACGTTGTAATAAGAACGGCCAACTCTGGTGTCAAGAGTTTATTTAGCCGCCCTATGGGCCTCTGACATGACTTAACAACTGTCGTACTATGACAAACAGCCGCGACCTACAATTTAACAAGAAAATACATTGCATATATGTAGTATATTTAGTTCATTTATGGACATATTCTGTTTAGTGTGCCATAGTAAATAAATAATACTTTTTGCTTGGAAGAATATATCACAGACATATTTTTGTAACATGTGTTTAACAATTTTTAAATGTATGTACATTCGAAAACTGATTGAAAAAAATAGTAATTATTAAAGTTATTTGCAGTTTATTTTATCTGATGTTAGTAAGTATTCTATTAATGTATCTCTGTCACATGTGCAGAAAATGCAGCATATTTTTGTAGCTTTAGTATATTGTAAGTTATTTTTGTAGATTTAGTATATTGTAAGTTATTTTTTTCTACAATATGTTCATACATAGTAAAGATACATACTCGTAATTACATAATATATATGTTTTGTCGTGGATGTTATCGATATCAATTTTATCTAAGTTAATAAAATAGGAAGAAGATTAAAAGTCAATCTTCTATCAGATAGTCTGCTATAATATTATACATAGAAATTGTTTCATACTTAAAATTTGCATAAATTTTTTGGAGTCGTAAACTAATAAACGAGCAATAAACTAGTATCTTTCAATCGAAATGTTTTAGCTGTTTACAGGGTTATCCAGTATTTTTATTTATTCCCGAAAATAAAAATAAAAACTTCGAGGAACACGTTTCAAAAGGCCTTCGTAGACACCCCTAAGGCCGAATGGGCAAAGTGATTTTTCTAGTGGTTCTATCGGATGCAGCTTTGTATTGATATGAAAGGACATTATTTTGAAACATTATAATAATACGAAGAACTTGTTAGTTAGCTTAGT
Source organism: Macaria liturata (assembly GCA_964023185.1). Classification (NCBI taxonomy): domain Eukaryota; kingdom Metazoa; phylum Arthropoda; class Insecta; order Lepidoptera; family Geometridae; genus Macaria; species Macaria liturata. The sequence goes on along the minus strand of OZ026811.1, from coordinate 6,738,186 downwards.
TTTTGATTTTCTATGAACTTTCAGTTTGACCCACACAAAACCTAACGTAGCTGCTTGTTTTCAGGTAACCCTGTAAATGCGACTACATTATGTACACATATATACATACATTTTATGATGTATGTTATACAGAGTTAGTGGTTTTTATGTCGTGTTGGATTACTAATTGGGCGTTTAGGACTTTTATTACTTTAACTCGCGGTACGCATCGTAAACTTGAAAATAAATTATAAGCTAAGTTACATACAGCTTTTACTGTGAAGTATTACTGGAACATAGATAACTCTTATTTTCAATAAAAACATGCACCATAAATGAAGAAGATGATTCAACAAAAACACACATGAGTGGAATTAATAAAAAAATCTTGCCTTCCCCCTTCATATCCACTAAACTAGTTTTGATAAAATTTGATTAAAATTTTTATTTGGACTTTGGAAGCTTGGTACTCTAGTCTAGATTCTAAAGTGTCTAATTATCATTTAAATGTAAAATAAAATCCTGAATGCATACAGTAATAGTATAAATTCCCTTTTTTTGAAAGAATCAAAGCAACTCTCATCCTTAGAGTAATAATTATAATAGTACCAGGTAAATAATATCTGTATGCTTTCATCAATCCGTCTGTTTCTAAATAGTTACCAATCCACCTTTCAATATACTAGTTGCAGACAGACTATATTTTGATGCCCAGTTATCTTGCTTCTATTTCAAGCCGCCTTGGCCAGGCTGAGTTTATTATGCAAGTGACAAGCTTCCAGTTATAAATACATCTTGCACCGAAATTGGGAGCCGAGACAATTTAACTAAAGTTCACCGCTTTCAAAAGATGGGTACATAATGACTATGTTAGAAATAAAAGCGAAAATCCTTTTATTCTGCTTTTTTTAAACACGGGATTGAGTTAGACGTAAGCACGCCTAATGTGTACATCTTAGAATGACGATTGCCTAGAGAAACTCATTCACTTGAAGATCCTTTTTTTATGGGAACTGTTTCGTTGCAATGACAGGGAATTCACAAATAGTATAATGTTGAAAGTTTGTATGAAAGTTTTGTGGGTGCAAAATGTATGTTTGTTCATTCCTTGCGCTCAAACAGTTAAAAATATATGAGAGTTACATGTTTTGGAATGTATTGAACTCTGACTGAATTAAAACAAATCCATTTTTTATTACAGAGACTAATTGAAATCTATACTAATATTATAAAGCTGAAGAGTTGGTTTGTTTGTATGAACGCGCTAATCTCAGGAACTACTGGTGTGAATTGAAAAAATATTTTTATGTTGAATAGACCATTTATCGAGGAAGGCTTTAGGCTATATAACATCACACTGCAACTAATAGGAGCGAAGAAACAATGGAAAATGTGGAAAAAATGGGGAAAAATATTCATCTTTGAGGACTTCCGTAGCGTGCGCTGCGAAAACGGTTCAAGATATTAAAAAAATATGTATTAGAAAGAATTATTCCTCTTAAAATGATCTAACAAAATGTCCGCAAAAGTATATGTCTATCTTTTAAGATTAACTCACTAGAAGCGTTTTTATGGTTATAACTATTCCACGCGGACGAAGTCGCGCGCACCAGCTAGTGTTAAATAACACTAACACAAGCAACTCCGCGGGATACAGTAGGCCGTTTAAATTCTCAAAAAGAATGAAAGAACTTGGTTATTTTCTGTGGTTATTTTCCAATCTTCATTTAATTTGCCAGACACGAGAAATGAAAATTCTATTTAACTTTTAAGACTGAAAAGGTCGGGAAAGGAATTCTCACAAATTGAAATCCGTTTTGCTCGAAGTGGGCGTTTGCTAATTCAGTATTGATACGATTTTGTTTGGAAACACCCACGCAAATTTCTTTGCCCCCAATGTTTACTTCAGTACTAATAACGGTGACCTGACATATTTCAACTTGATGTCATTTATGAATGTTAAAACTGTTTAACTATTATACCTTATCGTTTGACTTCTAGGTACCAATACACTAACGATGGCAAATCTAACAAGCCATTGCCCGATTTGTAGATATTAAGAAAAGTAAGAAATATGGTTCATAAAATAACATGACCCATTTTTCTAAAAAATAACTACATTATGTATTCATGAATGGCACGCTCACCAGCCCAGAACATAACTTAAATCTGATGTCAAACATCGAACGGTGTGTTTCGGCAGCACCCTTTGAGAGCCAGTTCCATTCTGCTGCACAGGCATGTTAATTTTTTATTTGCTGATTATATACGGCTATATTAGATACGGCTTCAGGTAACTTGCTGGTCAAACGAAATGACTGATTGTCTTTTGTAAAATGTCGGTATAAAACTATGGATAAGATCTGCTCAGAATAACAAAAGAACAACAATGTATTATGACGGGCTGATGTTAACGATCATCATCATCATCAGCCTGTTGTCGCCCACCGCTGAGCATAGGCTCTTATTGTACGCCACTCGCCCCGGTCCTGCGCAGATTGAATCCAGGTCATCAATCATCATTCATTGGTGGGCGACCTCTGTTTCAATGGCCATTCATGGCTCACCGATGTAAGCGATGATGATGAAAACAACATGCCCATTACATTCGGTTTATTCCAACTAGTCCTACCAGTAGTTCGTCCCATCTTATCACACCCAGCAAACAAAAGAATGGCGGCTAACTGTAGAGATGCAAAGACAAACACCCTATATTTATCCAACAGACGTCGGGAATTGAGTTTCCGTGTCTGTTAATTGTCATTCGGTTTTATTGTTCAGACGATTGGAGAACTTTTCAAGCTTCTGATTGCATAGCAAATATGGATTCAGAGTGTTGGAGTGTTGGTCGTCTTTTTGAGACTAGTTGAAAGTCGTTTGCTTTGTTGTTTTGTTCGATGGGGTACTGGTATTTGTGATGGGTGATTGGGTAAGCTACAAATTGCTTAGTGATGTTGTAATGTCACACAAGAAACAAAATAAAGCGAGGAGTGAATCATTACTGTTCGTTTATTCATGTAATTTTCCGTATTTGACGAACTTGATCTTTTTAATTTTGCTATAAGAAGTAATTAAGTATAAATTCACCCTGACATTAAAACGTTATCACTCCAAATATTTAACATATTTTTAAGTACTTAGGGTTTTTTTTGTGGCTACATACACATACATACAAAAATAAAATTGACTCACCATCTTGCTTGACAGTGTTCCCGAGGGGCCCGCAGCTGGCGAGCCACACGCACAGGATCCACCTCAGCATGAGGCTGGCCCCGCCCCGCTGCAGCTCCGGCTGGTTGTGGAAGTGTCGCGCCGTCGGCGCCGGCGCACCGCCGCGCGCCCCCGCCATGACACTGCGACGCCCTCTCTCACTGGCATGTGTCACTTAAACCTCTGCTCACTTTGGGTCACTGGTCACGGTATTTACTGACATGGGTCACTCACTGGTTGGAACATTGGGAGTTGAGATACTCCTAGGCATAAGTTACTGGCAGGTTATAGTACTAACTGGCATAAGTAAGTGGTAGTGGTATTACTGGCCAATTTTTGAACCTTCAAAAGTAGAAAACTCTTTTTTCCGAGCTTTGCTACCCATGCCATTTACTGGGTCTTATTATTAATGGCATTTGTGTATTTTAGGAAGTCACTGAGTTGACGTGGATTTGCTATAGAACATTGTGTACTTTTTTGCAATAAACGAATGGTCGCTAAATTTTCTTTTATTCACTTTTAAGTCACCGGGGACATCATAATTCTAATACATAATATATTAGTCTAGTCTTGTCTAGTTATCACTTATTCGCTTTCTGCTTCATTGGCCCAACGCTTATGCACAAAAAAATATAGAAATACAGAAATGTGTTATTGTTAGTTCGACAGTATTGAGACTGGGTTTGAATCCCAGGAATTGAAATAAAAATGCATAGTGATCATAAAGTCGAATAATTTGACACATTTAATAAAATAATAGTAATAATGCTAAAAGTTATAATATTCAAAACACATTAAAAGCAGATTTATATGAAACCCAAAGTGAAAACTACAATAATTTTGTAATTAATGTTACGTCATAAATTTCAAAATGTGAATATTACCTATATCAGTTTCAGGCTTTATTTAAAAGCTAATAAGAGGACAAAGAGGTTACAGTACAGACAGAAAGACAAAAGTTAGGTAAATACAGATGACCTGGATTTTGCTAAATGTCTAGATGGTGGGATAAAGACGATATTAGGGCACGGTTACATGGGAGAGAGCAAAAAGCGTTTAGTTTTAGATGTAAATTGGGTTTTACATTACCATGGTACAAGTATATAGGAATACTGAAGTAATTTGTGTTTTAATTACATTTGGATATTTTCTAAGGGGACAATTTTATTTGTTTTCATTTTCTTTGTTTTTTCTTTTATTTATTTTTTGGTATTTTTTTTTTTATTGTTTGGGGTGGGATGATGATGATGATTTTCTAATATAAGTAACCTATCTTTATTTAAAGCTGGTATGTTTTTAAGAATTTGCTCAATCAATAGAATTCTGAATAATTTTATTACTTACTAGAAAGTTGATATAAGTTATTAATGTAAATGATGATTTATGTTGGTACGAGTAGTAATATTTACCCAATGAAACGGAGCAAAAGCTGCTTCGGACCTAAACAGAAAATTTCCAAATCATGATTACAAACATATTTCGTAATTAAATCGCGTTTTCATTGTCTATTAACCAAGGTGAGGAAAGCAGTAAAGTCCATTTTATTAACGCCTAAGCCCAGCCATTAATCCGTAATTTAATTTATTAACTCCCAAATTCCGGTGGAAGTTGTTCATTGAATTTTCAGACTATTTTCATAGCAACACCTTGACCTGGCCTGATCTGCTTAATCTTCAAAATGGCGTCGTAATAGGCTCGGTTCCCACGGCGAGGATGCCATATCGCTCTCGTATCTGTGCGTGCAATATTTTATCGAGTAGGGTCGCTACTTGCTTCACAACCTGTATAAAGTAGCTGCGGTAAGCTGCGTATCTTTTGGTAAAAAAAAACAATATAACATCACGTTTTTTTAAGGGCGAAAGTTTGCGACATTCACATGAAACAGAAAATTTGGTGACATTAGACTATGATAGATCTGTTGATGTTTTAAAGTACCTACATGTATGTAGCATGCTTGTCGATAGTGGTTGATTGTTAGGTATTCTAGTTCTCTACCTACCATTTTTAGCAAGACTCAAAAGCTACTTTCTGTGCCACCATCAAACTTTTTAAAATATTTTCTTCCTAGACCACAGCGAAACTTAACATCAGTGGAGCTTTAAATAGAAATTTAACTTAAGTTAAAAAACTTCGTTCGCTTATTTATTTGTTCATTTTTAAACTGTTTTCGAAATTTCTGTATGAAATTAGCCTTAGCTCATAAATTCATACATAGTTAATCAAAATAGCAGCCCGAACTGTTTCAAAGCGATCACGAACCTCTGAAAATTTATTATCATTAACGTAATATGATTGAACTACTCTGCTATAATTTACCAACGTTTCTATATCTAATAATGTTATTTTGGATCGGCCTATAAGGAGATTGCGTGACGGTTCTAATATCTACATTATCTAAAACTATTTTGGGTTCGGTACAAAATAATAGTTTTCCATGTTTTGTTCAATAATACGACACATTGCTAATCAACTGAGAACACAATTTTAAAAATGTTAACATTAGATTTTTCATAAAGCAAACGTCTAAGGCTTTGATAACATATTTTAATATGTAATAACCAAAATGTTGGTTTCATTAATTTGAAGCCACAAAATGTTAAGCTTCTGTCATGAATGGCAAAATAATACACAAAGAAATGGAAAACTACAGCAATAAAGAAAATTACAGTAAAGTTACATAGACATTACGGCAGTTTTATCGAGTGTTTTATTCTTTACTGCCTAAAGTTGCTGACACAGTCACCAGAACAACGACTTTATATCTAGTGAACGCCTCAATATTACAAAAAAGACTTACTTATGCCAAATCGTCCGATGAAGTGACCCTATACAAATATTATGCGATATGTCAGAAATTTGATGTCTTATCACCACAGACGTTTTATAAGAATTGCAAGATCCGCGCAGGATAATAATATGATTGATGGGGTGTTACGTAATTGTTATTGATAAAGTTTACTGGAACTAAAAATATTGCGCAGTCTAACCGTACGAGCATCATAAAAAAAAATGACAGTATTGTACAATGCATAATATCATGTTTTTTTTCTTTTTGTTTTTTTTTGCATTGATTGTGAAACTGGTTTCTCACGGGAAATTGAAACATGTTTACGCGTTTGATTGTTATTCAAAGATTGCTAACGACACCCATCCCATCCCATCGGCAGAATAAGTTTTGCAATCAGACAGTAGACTTATCTTGCGCGAACTCTAATTAGGTTTCTGTGAAGTATTTTGTCTATGTTTTAGATAGTTTGTGATGGCCCAAGTTTCGGCAGATGTGTGTTTTGCCGCGGGACTGAAGATCAAGGGCGGGCTGTTTCAGAACAAGATGTTATTTCATTGCTACGGTTATTGGAATTATTATTACGGGAGAAGAAAGAATTGAGCATAACTTTGATTTTTGAGAGGTTTAGAGAAAATAAATAATAATAATAAAAATATTTTTAATAAGAAATTCTCATGTGTTAATATCATAAATGCTTTTAAAATTCGGCTCCCACACTTAATGATTATGATTATGATTATGATTAACTGATTGTAAGTTACACAAAACACCTTTTACAACTCAATTGGTTTTTAAATCTCAATGAAAGGCAGCAAAAACTGCATCCATAGAGCAGGTAAGAAAAGGTGCTGAGAGAAAAAAATATGGGTCTCAGATTCTCATTTTAGTTTATGGTTAGAGTGGAGCAATGATTCCTTTGATATGCATAGCAAGAGTCACCAGTTGACTATCACATATTATCACTGCATAACACATTGTATAAAAATATATTCTTCAAAATATTTGTTTATTATTCCTGCCTACAGAGTTGTATTAGCAAGTTACGCAAACACTTTTAGCGCTTACATAATGTACTAGGTACATAATGTACTAGGTACATAATGTACTAGGTACATAATGTTTTCAGCTGCAATTATAGAAATCGTGAAAAGACCAGCTGTTCTATATTAAAATCACGTTGACTATTTCATTGTTTTCATCATTTATCTGGAATCATAATGATTCCTAAAAAAAATACTCAGACATAGAGCCTAAGCCCCAAACGTAATGAGAATTGTATTGAAAGACGTAGAAAAGCGTCCAGATAAAGATTTGTGTAGTGTGGAGACCTCTGTCATCGCAGCCATGTCCCAATCTGCTGGTTTACAAAGAAGGTAGGCATTTTATGCCCTCATTCTGTGCCTGTCAAAAGAACCGTGAGTGGACATTTTATTCGGACTCCGATGCCCAAGGCCCGATAGTTCGCTCTTTGTTATGTTAACCATTATTATAGTCTGTATAGGTAAGCTTGAGTGGGAACGCAGTGATTTGACAGTTTGCTTGGAAATTTTATTGATGTTTTCGTGCTTGTATTTGTACTTAGTTTCATTTGGGGGCTTTTTCAGTTTCGACGTCGTTTTTCATTATTTTCTGGTGCGAGTCATTGTGAAATTGTTTACAGAGACAGCTTTCTGTTTTTATTTTTATTTTAGTAAGTGTTAAAGAGTAAACACGCAGTGTGATTGTTAGTTGAAGATGAAATTCTTATGTTTGTAAGGGGTAAATAAATAAGGTTTCTGTTGAAAACTTGAAAGTAATAATAATGGTAGCATGAGGCTTTATATTTTCTGCTTGCAGAGTAAATGTTTGTGAGACTTCACCAAATACTCAACATTGAAATTGTACACAAAAAAGTTAAGCAAAAGTTTGTTTCAAAAACACTGAAGACCCGAAAGTCTTATAAAATGTACAGGAAACTTCGTCCCGTTATCATGGAGTATGAAAACTGGGAGGTTTTGCCAAAATAAGATTCCCGAGTGTAATATATTACTTAAGAAAACTGCTATTGGGTCAAGGTCTTTGAGACCGTAATCGAAATTTCAACATGATAAAATACTTAAGTTATTGGCGGATTAGTTAAAATGTTAGTTCTTTGATTTTATGTGTAACAGAAAGTATTTATTTTGCGCCTTGTACCACAGAATACATAATACAACGTGTACATAAGAAATATGAATATTATTGGTTTGCAAAGGCAAAAAGCTTTGATAATAGTTTTGTAAATGAGTGAAAAACAAACCAAACTTTAACTATGCAACTGTTTGAAAATCATCGTTTGATGAGATGCGATTTCTCTTATTAAAAAAATTGTTTATGTACGAGTATAAAGACTGTTATTCAATACATATTAAAAATCCAAAAGAAAGACAAATTACCAATTAGCATACCAAAAAAACTCCAACATTCATGTCAAAACGTTCTTTCCAAAGGGCTTAGAGATGATTTCCATAAAATATTCTAATCAATTCATCTAACAAGCAAAGCTGCACCTTTGCTTGCTTCAGTCCAGTTTTGGGCCAAATTTATTATCGACCACAAGCAGGTGTTTTTGGTTCATCTGTTTCTCTTGAGTTTTGTTTCTTTTTTTTCCAACCTTTGTACATTTTTTGTGAGGTTCCGTTACATAGTATTTATGTTTTCTTTTTATATTTTGTCTCTATCATTTTAGTGGTTTTATATCTAACATCATTTAGACACTAATTAGTTTGAGTGGATTAGTTTTACGATGTTGATACAATCAGAAGCTATGTTATCGGAGTAATTATTTTAATTAATGTCAAAATATTTTAAAACTCGTTTCCCCAATAAAATTATCCAACCGTATTGTGTGTATTTTAATTTTTGACTCACGATGAAAATTATGTCACTATGACACAAACTTACATAAAAATATCCTAGATCTCTTCGAGAACTTTACGTTCATAAATTATTTTTAAAATAATATGACTGAATAAACATGGAATCGTTTCTAACCGGGGTATGTACATATTTTAAAACTTAATAAAGTGCTGTTGTCATAATAATAATTTATTTCTAACACCTCTGACTGGTATTGTTATCTCTTACATATTTAACTTGCTATTCAACTAAACTAAACCAAACTCATACAAATTATTCAAGAAACTACTGCCTACAGTTACCAAATAGACAATGAAGCTTCTAAAATGTAACATGAGTCTTCTTTTTACATCAATTAGCTTTGGCTTTGACAAGAAGTGGCGGGCAGACCTAGATGAAAAACTGCAAAGACCGCACAAAGGTAAATTGCTGGCTAAAACACGGGCATATTGCAATAAAAGTTGGCAGTTAGTCCATAGTTAAAGTTCACAATACCCGCCACCGGCCCGGTTGCCGGCCGGTCGGAATAAACCGGTCAAAGGGTCAGCCGGCTGAACGTAACCGGGTGCGGTTGTTCCCAACCTGCGATACGACTTTGTATTAAATGGTCATAATGATTGCTGTTATATACTAGTAACATGACATTTTGAATAAAATACATAGGTAGTAAAAGTGTGAGAAAAAGTCGCTTAAGAGAAAATTTGTTTTTATTACATTATTATATTATTTAAAATAGACAAGACAGGTCCTGGAGTATTGATGCAGCTGGCACATGTAAAGTGAGGTTTATATCCAGCAGTGAGATAAGGAGGGCTGTGGATGATGATGATTTTGTTTCCTCTTATACATGTTCGAAGAGAATTGTTTGTTAGAATAGTTTGTTTCTGTTGTTAGAATTGTTTGTTTCTGTAATGAAAATTGATATAAATCGTATCGCCACCTCTCTCTATTCTCGCCAGTGAATTAGACACCGTGTAGTAGGTAGAGAAAGCTCGCGGAAATATGCATGTGTTGTTCATGCACGGGGGATTGGAACGGGATGGAGTGTGGACGGCTTTAAACTGGTGAGGACTGTGATTTGGTGCGGGTGTTGTGTAGAATAGATTAAAGATTTTGAGTAGCTAGTGCGGTGTTTCATGTTGTTGCATGAGGATAAGTCAGTGATTTAAAAACTTAGTATGGTAGTCTGAATCATTACAAGTAAGGTCCAATTAAATAAAAAAAACGAATATGCCTGTAGTTGTAGGTAAGGTAGGTATATATGAATAGTGCAAAAAAATGTAATAGTAATGTAATAGTTAGTCAATTTTTTTAAAATTTTAGCCATCTTTTAGTGAATTTTATACTCCTAGCCTTAGAGTCAGAAATGTCCCTGCTAATTAACATAAGTCTAGGTCAAAAAACTGTCTATTCACAGAATTTCTTCGGGCGTAAATTATTTAAATCTGTACTCTTCACAACTAGACATTATGGTAATAGAGGTCCAAATTGGGTCCTCAACTCAGTCGAGTGGCTTGTTTCAGGAATTTAGGGACAGTGTCAACACGACGGATTTTATGGATACAACATAGAACGGTACGGGTTCTTTATGCGGGAATGAAAGGCCTGTAAGTGATCTGATTTTAAACACAATATAAATAAATATTATAAAGCATGTAAGGAAATCTGTTGAAGAATCAAATGGAACAACGTAGAGTTTGCATTGAAGACAATCGTACTTATAAGACGTAACCAAGCAATGTTCTACGGCGTCATTTCAAAGATTTCATTCAAAGTTAAGCTTCATTTGGTGTTTTAGTCCAATTCTCTCATCACCATCTCTATGAATATTTATAAACACTCATTGCCCTTATCACATAAAATAATCATCAGCATTTAACTGGCATCTTGCGTCACCCTCCGTCCCGACCCTTCACTGTGCACATTTGTTACCAGTTACCATCCGAGGCATTTATGCAAGGGTCACGTGACAGCTGTCACTGTCAGTTGACGGCGCGTGCGTCACTTGACAGCGGTTAGGGACGTCAATCAAGCTCATCCAGGGGAAGCGAAGAAATCGATGGAAGCATTTCGCCGGATGACGTTCTCAATATACGACGGGAGTATTGTTCTTTTGGTAGCACAGTGGCACGGAATTAGAACTGACTCACGATGTTTTTAGAACGGATCGGTTGAGATTCTTTAGCTGTGATTGTGAAAGCTTTTGTCTTTGATATTACAAGTATTTGTGTCTTTCGTATTGGGCAATCTGGTTAATTTAGATTGTTTTGTTTCGGATTAGTTTCTGGCGCTGTAGTAATTTCAATTTCGTCGAGATCGTCTTCGAGTAGTCATTAATTTTGCCTTTCGTTTTAGCATGAAACAAATTGTATTGTGTCACAATTTTTCAGCGCAATATTCTACGTCTAAAATAAATGTTTAAATGTTCTTGCATAGGTAACCTGCAACCGTATAGGTAACTATTTTTCAATAAGAATAGAATATTTTAAATCAGTTATGTAGTGTTTTACTGTCCAATTTGATGTCCACACAAACATGTCCCGTGTCTATTCGAAGTACTTTCGTCCATTTGTCCCAGTTGGATCGAGTTGCAAACTCCTATTTTCTGTTTGAAATGTATTTCCATTTGGACCGCAAACATAAACATCATTTTATTATCCCTTCCCAGTGAAAGATCCCGACTAATCGTCCCTTGTAATGCCATTGTTAAATATACGCGTGTGGCAGCCGCAATGTACTGAGTTATTGGGAATGAGAGACGCTTAGCTTAGAGAGCAAAACGAGGTTGTATCTAAGATTTCCATCTTACTGGAAATCAATGTCAGTGTGTTTATGTTACGAGTTGGTCTTTCAACCAAATCAAATATGTTAATTTAACATAACTTAGCCTAGTTACAGAAAAATATGATTATTATTACCGAAGTTCTTAACACTAAGTTAACCGCATTCCTTTAAGAACCGCAGCCGTCTTATTTGTAGTATGTGTGTTATTGTTAATCAATCGTTTTGTCATGAATTTAGTAACTTCATCTTAGACAGCCTTTGTCTTCCACTTCTGGAAATAAGTCACTTAGGCCGATTGAAAAGGTATTTTTTGGCAGATATATTTTTAAGGAATTTGTTAGTAGGTACATGAGCAATAACTGGCTTTTGTGTGCATATTACAAGGTTCAGCTCTCAAGCAATTAAATATTTTTCTAATGCCTTCGGAATTGGTAGTAGTCCAATTTTAATTTGTTTTCAATGAAAGCTAATTGTGCAGGTAAAGTCCGTAGAAAAAGTTACTGGTATTATATCGTTACAATTGAATGATACATAATTTTGATTTATTTTTATAGGTAATAGTCGTGAGAAAGTTGAATCGTGTCGAATTAAAATTATTGGCTGATAAAAACCGAGTGATCGTAAATTTTGATCGCAGTCGTAAATCCAGCGAGTTATAAATCAAAACGAAACTAATTTTGGTGTGATTAAGTACTTTTTATATTTTATTCGATTACACTTTTTTCGAGATTATAATAACACTAAGGCCTAAATATTGTACTGCTCTCAAGTAGAGATATTTCCACGTGTACACATTTAATTATGATCCACATATTTTTTTTACGTGGGATAGGTTTACGTTATAGGAAATAAGTAAGTAAGGCGAGAGTGAATCGGTTCTTATCGGGTAAGCACGCTCCATCTTAGGCCATAGCCTTTGCCTGCTATCAGGTAAACTATGGTCAAGTGCAAACCCGTTCAAGTAAAAAAAAAAAAAAAAGGATATGTGACTACAGCCTGCCTGATGTTAAGCATTGCTGCAGCCTAGGGTGTAACACGTTTACCTAGAAGATACCTATAATAATATCTTTAACACATACTTACAATATTAATATTTGCATAGGCATACATATCTCTGCCTCATTTTACAGAACATCTTTTGTTGATTTTAATTACAATTGTATCGATATTATTCATGTATGTTCTAAAAATATATTAAATAGCTCTCATATTTTAGGAATAACATGGTGAAAAATAACAAGATTACATTCATCCTGCGTTTGATTAACATTTTTATTCCTACCTACTTATACATATATATATGTTACGGCTAATACCCGAAGTGCGGCTACACCTAGTTTTAGCCGGTTAGAACTAGGTGTAGCCACTTAGTCTTGGTTAAACCCCGCATCGAGACATGTTTTGAAAGAAGTTGGCTCCTCCTCGCTTCGCGCTCGTCGTCGCATGTGCGTGGTAGAAACTTGAGACCTAGTTTTACCCGAAAACCATCGGCTAGTACTAGGTTTAACCAAGACTAAGTGGCTACACCTAGTTCTAACCGGCTAAAACTAGGTGTAGCCGCACTTCGGGTATTAGCCGTAACATATATATATATATGATAGATATGATAAGTTAGTTTGTTATTGTGTTCGCGATGTATTTTTGTCACACGATGTGATCATCCTCATTACGTATTCCTGTTGGTTTGTCTCGAGACATCCTTTACTTCGCTCGCGGCTTTGACTCACCGTTCCCGGATAGTTGTATTTTTAAACTTCTTATCTAGAACGTGAATAATAAAAGTATTGACGTCATTGACGAATATCAATAACTAATTTGTATGTAACTTGCTAATACACAGGTCAAGATTTCAAGATTCAAGGTATGTCAGCATTGATGTGAAACTATATTATATTTTAAAACAAAGATTTCCCATCATCAAGTGCCAGTTTTGCAAAACCAACAAGAGAGCGTGTAATCGTGTGAGAATAACTAACTTACACACGCCGTTTGGCATCATCCATAGTTTTTATATTTCCAATCTCTGCCCGGGGACTTGCCACGTGCTCGTCCCGTTCCGCCCCATAATTTTAATTACACGCCATGTCACTTTTATTGCCAGCGCCATAAGGGCGGTTTTAATGTGACAGTCACGAAGTGTCAACTGAATGTGGATCCACTTTTTCGCTCGATTGCACACCTGTTTAGGGTTAAATAGATTTACAGAGAAATTCAATTTTGCTGTGGTGGGTCTGGTTGTTTAACAAGCCTTCAGCTGTCAGGTTTGACGGGTGGATTGGATAGGTAGCGAGCGAGTATTGAATTTAACTCCTCTCACTGTTCTGTACAAACTAAACGCTCATTTATAATATTGGTTTAGGTTACCCCCGTAAATCTGTGTTACGGAAATTTGCGGCCGAGTAATGGAATCTGCTTGTTTTAAATTCATTGACGTCACCTTTGTTACCTGAGGAGAGATTGAAGAATAAATTTGGGAAAAAGTTTTCGAGAATTGGGTAGGGCTTAACATTTAACAAAAAACTAGATTGATGTTAATTGTTTAGATTAACTACTAATTAAGGATTGTTGTTAACAATATTATAATTTAGAACGAAATGAATAAAAACATATCTAAGTAAGTATGTACCTAAATTAAAGACACTAAACAAAAACGTAGTCTCATATTTAGCTTTATCATTCGTTCTGAGAAGAAATATCAATAAAAATCACTATCACAACATCCGCCCGTATCAGCGGAATCACACTGAGAAAACAATTTATTTTCTTTATCTTTTTGCTGAGCAGCGACACTGTAGGAGGTCAATATTATTATGATATCTAAATTGAAAAAGATTCGGACAAAATCTGAAAACGGTATTTCTATTTTCTACATTTGATTCGGTTTGCGTATTTGCTGATATTTGGATTCGGACATTTGAGTAAGCCAATTTATGTTTAGTTTTATTGTTTGTGTATAATTTATTGAATAAATGCGCAACTGGCAAAATTATACGCGGCACAATAGAGCGAATGATTATGGACGTGAACAAATAAGTTATTGAACTGACATTTAAAAAAAATTGAGCAAAGTTGAAACTGGCATAAATTTACTAACTGGCTTTAGTTATCATGAGATTGGCCAAATGTAGTGACGATTCAACGTTACTAACGACTTTTATAATACATTAAAAAACATAATAAACTTAAAAGCATTAAAAAAGCTCCTATGGAAGCCACAATAATCAAGAACCACAACGTTTTTTAACGAAACTTAATAGCAGCTCTAAATACGGGTCGGTATAATTATAACAGTGTTCTTTTGATTTTATCTTTTGAAATGACTTCACTACGCATCCACTTGATCGATAGCTCTACTTTACGAATCTAAAGCAGTCGCCGCGTTTGTGTCGGGATAGCTACTTGAGTCAGTAAATAATCAGAATTATTTTAGAAGAAAAAAAATCCTTGAATTTCATTAGGACTTTTAATGTATTTTCTTCGGTACTTAAATAAAAATATTTTTTATCCGTTTTCATTTCTTTTAGTTCACGCATTTCATAGAATGAAGCCTAATTTTTTACCGGCATCTATTATGGTATTCATGGTATAGAAGACATTTAATTATATATCTCGTTATGACACACTCCGGATTTTCATTGACTATTTTACAATGTATATTTACTGCATCATCCCTACTTGTTCAATTTATCCATCAATATTCTTTCAACTCAACATAGCCATAGCTGCTACTAGATCCACCACTGTCTCGCTGTAAACAAGCTCCAACTTGGGAAGAACCAGTCGTATTCTCATTGTTATAGTTACATACAAAACCGGTCGAAAGCCTGATAACTTCCTGAGCTGAGAAATAACTCGTAGACTACATGGTTACTCGTGTTTCTTATTTTTGTTCGGGCTCAAAATGCTCTCTTTCTTTTTGCCTGTAACTCGGCAGACGTATTGGTTTTCCTTTGGAGATTATTTTTATTGGTGGGCATAAGTTTATTATACGGTTCTGAAATATTGCCGTTAGCTCGGTCTTGTTCTTGTTTGCTTACTGTTTTGTTTTCTTTGTCATCTGCGGTCTCTATAATTACTTACTTGTAGTACAAATGTTTGGTTGTGATGTTTGTTACTATTAATGGGAACAAGTAATTATTGGACTGTTTTATTAATACTATTTCATTGCTCTTATAAGTTTATTTTATGTGGAACATCTGTTTCATAGATTCAAAACGAGAATCCATTAGAGAATTTGAGAATACAAATTTCGTGTAACTTGATATCCTATTACAAACTCTTCTATATCCCATAATTCACTCGCTATAATATCCTTGGCTGCTCTATCTCTGTGACGATCTCAATGAAATATTGGAGAACTCATTGCTATTAATTGTGCCCTTGAAATTAATCGGAATCTTGCGAGCCGATTCCTGAATTGTCGGAATGTTCGGAAAATTGTTTATTTAAACGGTAATTTGGCAGTAAAATAATATTTGTGATTAGGTATTAGATTCATTAAGAAGTTAATTGTAATTAGGATTTTAGAAACTGTTTTGTACTGACCGTTTTATATTTTTTATTGTTTATGTTTATTGGAAACACTGGATTGTATTTTTTCTTGGTTTACTGTAAGCCAGCGGTATACTGCACTAACAAGTCAATATGATTCCAATACGCTATGTAGGTAATACATGTAATATTTTTTTTGTAAATAAGTCTTTCGTACTCTAGATAATAACTAGTTACAAATTTATTCATACTGCTTTGTTGGAAAGTCGTAAGGCTAAGCCCAGGTCCGCAGCAGGTTAATAAGTGAAAAGCAGGAAATTAGCGCACAGAGAGTGTTGGCACAAAGAAAATAGTACTCGACTAGCATCGGAGGAACGAACCGTTTCTACAACGGCGATGTCAGCTGCTACTCAATATTGGAGATTCGATTACAAAATACTAATTACTTGTACATTTAATATGATCAAAGAAAAATAATAGAGAAATACATCACTTAGGTACCTAGATTGACTTACGAAACTATTTTTATTTCTAAATGACGTGAAATAAATCAAAGCTAATCTACATAACCACAAATAAAAAAACAGTAACAGAAGAAGAATTCAAAAGAAAACGCCTCCAAAATAAAGAGAATACGTAGGAAGAGGATATAAATTGTGAAAATTTGCAACACAAATCGCACTGCAGTGTCTAGTGCAGTGCTTTTTGTGTGCTGGTTAAAAGAAACCACCTTATTAGCATATTCCATGGGATTCTCACCCCCTCTGCAGTAAAGAACAGAGACAACACAGAACAGAGTCTCAATACTGTCGTGAACAACACATTGGCGATTAAAGCACACAGTTACACCCGATTTATGAAACGAAATGTTGTTTCATATCATTGACAAAACGTTGGGCGATGTAACACACACTCGGGATATACAAACACTGGTTTTTCGATTGCGGCGTGATGGGTTTACGTGTGTGGGATCACTGCACTGGCGTGGTTAGTGGGATTTGTGTTGGTGGGTATATTTTGTTGTAGTTGGTGTGCCGGGAGCTCGCGACGTGCGGTCGCGTCGGGAGCGCGACATAAACTGGTGGCCCGCCGTCGGTTGCCACTTACCCCGGGCTAGGGGTCTTTGGAGTCCCGGCTGGTTGGAAACGTTCCGTTCCACGGGAATACTGTCTGGAAACGGGATTATGTGGACAAAGAAGTCAGTTGTATGTTAGAGTGTAGGCTTCACTTCTGCCTTGATAGATCGAATATTGTTAAAGGTTTCATTATTATTTTATACTTTAGACTGTGTTAACACATATAAATAATCTTAAGTTCTTGTTAATTTACAAAAATACTATATTCATTTTATGCTGCTTTCTTTTCTATACCTATATTTCAAATTCGTTACATGATTTTCTTAGTCGCTCAAAGATATGGTCTTAATAATATATTCAAATCATCATTGCTAACCAACTCCATTAGTATCTGAGCACTTGATATCAAAGTTTGTTACTATCATCAGTATCATTTAAAAATTGTTATATTCTGCTTGAAACGGAACGTAGTCAGATATTAGCGACACTAGCGCCATCCCTCTCTAACAGTTACACAGTCGCGCGTGTTTCTACCCCAAATTCACCCTTCTCATTGCAGGCTTCGACTTCCCAATTCTTGTTGATCTCTACGGCAGTTTTAATTGCTCCATCGTGGGGGTCTTTTTAATTTGGTCCGTTGTAGGCCTCGGATTTTAGGGCTAACAAATTAGGAAGGGGAGAAAAAAACCGTTCGAACGTCAGGTTTATTGACATTTCTCTGGGCTATAATTAAGGATTATCGAGGGTTCGGAAGTTGCCGACACACCGTCAAATTTTAGAGGCGATTTTTGTTTCAATTAGTACTGAATGGGCGATCCAATGACGTGGTAAAAGTGCTGTAATTTTTAACGAACGATTTGTTTGAAAGGAAGATTGTATCTTAATTGAGTGTTAATTAAGTTATTATTGAGAAGGAAAACGAGCTTTTGGCGATTTTCAATTTTTTTTGCACTTCATTTACTTAACTGAGCAGATTTTACATTATTAGATATGTATTTGATATCGCACTGCTAATAATGCCTAGAGCTTTAACACAAAAGATACTCAATATTTATTTACGAACTGATATAAAGAAGTAATTCATTATCATAATAATCATTAGATGTAGACCATTCCTAAGGCAAAAAGTTATTCTAGCTCATAATTAGCATTCATTTTTAATTTCCTTGACTACCTATTAAATAAAAAAAAAATCATCCAATCTGAAGTAATTTACATGCATATCTTTAAAAAAATATACATATAAAAAATTACATGTAGCTATCGCAACTGCATTCTTCTCATTTGATTACATCAGCGCCATCACCGGAAAACTTAAGAAATTATTAACAGAAGGCGTATTTTATAAGCATACAACCTCCATGCAACTACTAACAGTGAAGAGTCTAGAGGACTCTACAGTCAAGTTAAATCCAAGTTACATTTTACATAGGTAGCGAACAATTTAGTTCCTAAGTTAACCGTTAGATGGCATCTACCGGGTTTGGTATGTAGGTAGTATGATGAGGAGTGTCATAGACTACTATATATCCTTAAATAATGCGAGCGAAGCCGCGAGCGTCCACTGGTAAAGTAATAAATGAAATGCTCCGAATTATTTTGTATCCCTTTTTATTGATTCATATTTCGAATTTAAAGTCAATTGTTTTATTATAAAACTTACAGCAAGAAGTTAAACAATTTCTAAGATAATTCTTACAATCTACTGTATATAAAACTTACAGTTACACGTACAATCCTTATTATTATATATCTATACAAATAATAAAAAGGATCACTAAACTGACTGGATTGCTATTTTAAACAAAACCCTAATTCCACTGAGAGCTTATATTTTAATATTTTATGGAATGTCATAAGTTCACAATTTCATTGTATACTTATTATCTTAATCAATATTTACAAAATATAAAATACACTATGAGAATTCGTTTCACAAAATGGTTATCACAAAAATGAATGGAGCAATTTGATTTAGGTATACAATATTTTATATCACAATTTTCGTTGTAAACCGTTGAATAATAATTATGACATAATCTACAGGTGTTTGAGCATAACTTTATTAATATAACATAAGTATATTGTCTTTTGTATTTTGCTACTGGTTTTAAAAAAAAGTTTTACTTATTACCTACGTAAAGCTTGTTAATTGGACGGACTAAAAAAAAACAATATTAAAAACCCAAAACTATAAAAAAAACATAAATAAATAATCATATACGCAAAATTTGTCGTGCTTTCGAATGTAAATGTATTTTTCGAGTGTATCCAGAATGAAAGCATAGAAGAGAAGAAAAAATAAATAAATAGTCGAATGCTACAAAAGATTATCATTTTTTTGCGGTTGTGCGTTGAATTATAAAAACCAATGACGCACGAATCACCACTGAAAAAGAGAAAAAATCAGAACATACCAAAGGTTGTTATAATCTATACTAATATTATAAAGTTGAAGAGTTTGTTTGTTTGAACGCGCTAATCTCAGGAACTACTGGTGCGAATTGAAATTTTTTTTTTTGTGTTGAATAGACCGTTTATCGAGGAAGGCTTTAGGCTATATAACATCACGCTGCAACTAATAGGAGCGAAGAAACTATGGAAAATGTGGAAAAAAATGGGGAAAATTATTCATCTTTGAGGGCTCCCGTTACGTGCGCTGCGAAAACGGTTCAAAATACAAGGAATTAATGCCCAAAATATCTATACCACGCGGACGAAGTCGCAGGCACAGCTAGTAATAGATATTTAGAGCTACGCATTATATACTTACTGTAAAAAGTAGGTAGGTTTATAAATAATAAAGAGAAGGTGAAAGTAAACATACATAATAATCTTCATGCTTCAGAATGTCATGTACACTGAACAAACTTGAGGTAGATTAGAGAAAATAATATGTAAGTAGTTTTTTTTTAAATTTACGTATAAAGTGATTTTATTTAGATATTATATTTAAAAATTTATTATGTGTATATACTTCAGAATACTGTATTCTGCTGCTAATTATTTTTACGTTCAGTAAGAAAAAATAAAACCAAATCTGCCGTTAGTTTGGTAATTTTGCTAAAAATACTTATCGAAATACTGGCTTACGATGGTTCTAAGACTGTATTTTAAAATGTATGTAGGTACGATGATCTGTGTATTTACTTAATGCCATTATGATGATGACATCTTCAGTCAAAGATTTAAAAAAAAAATTAACAGTATATTAATTAATACTTAGAGAATAGAACACTTACACAGAACTATACCGCCTTCATTAATCCGTAATTACAAAGGTTTGTCGTAAAAACAGACAAAAGAAAAAAATCTCAATCACCTTAAGCAACGAGACTTTTTCTTGTTTTCTAACTTATTTTATTTGACACAGGTATCGACATTCTTGACTTACTTTTTCAGACGTCGATTAATATCTAACTCTCTCTAAGCCATGCCTTGTTTTTTTAACTGGCAAGTGTTCAAACAATATGACTTGAGAATACGCTTAGCTTTCGATATATTCGAAGCACTAATAAGAACAAGAGCTTAAAATTAGGGTTTAATTGTAAGCTATTGCACTTTTACTTTGTCTGTGTCGAGAACATGTCCGTTTGAGTAGCCGTTTGTCAAGTGACCGTTTTCACTTTTGACATAACCGTTTGTCAAAAGACCGTTTTGTACGAAACCGTTACCGATATGGCCGTTTTCGGTTTTACAGTGACCATTTTCTTTAATGTGACCATTTTCCTTGATGTGTCCATTTTCATTCTTGACGTGACCGTTCAGAGTCTTCATATCATTGTTGTTGGTTTCTTTCTTGGCTGGTTTTGGTTTGTATGCCTGGAGATAGAAATTCATGAAGAGAACTATGAAGATCGTCGAGTGGAGGATGAGGCCGGCAGCTATGATCCTGGAAAAGAATGAATAATTAGAAAAAAATATATACCTACTTGTCGAGTGTATATAAGTAGGTACTTAAATGAGTTAGGTACCTTATAACATAATGGAATAACCACTTTAAACTTAGTGACATAGTTTTTCATTTTGTAACGTACATGCACAGGTCGAAGTTTTGTGTGTGTCTCAATAAATATATTTTCTTTCTTTCTTTCTTTCGATATATTAATTTACGTATGATGCCGGAAATCATAATATTGTTTAGCTTTTTGACCAACGATTTTTTTTTACATATTTTGTATAATAAAAATACTTCTAGAATTGAGAATTGAGAAGATTTGCAGCTCTGATTCGAGTGATATCTCTCCGTCACAAAAATTGCATAAGTAACAGGAATCTACTTTAAAGGTTGGAGTGCTTATTCATAGACTTGCCTTTGCCCTTTCATGTTCATGCAGATGCAATAAGGATTGATGCAACTAGTTGTATGTTGCATCTGATTTTATGTTACACAATTTATGCTTATTAATGTAGTACTTACCTATATAATAAGTTAGTAACTTATTTTACTGATTAAGAAATTAGAAACAAGCAAATGGTATAAATATAAGTAGACTATCAAATCCAACTTAACTTTTCGTAATCGTTTAAAAGTTTAAGAAGGGAATCAGTTTAAATTCATTTTAATTAAAATTTCTTGATTTCTTTTTAGCCCAATGCGTTAGGTATTTACAAATAAAAGTAATCATGCATCATGGCTTCTATGTCGTTTGACAAAAAGCCTTGAGGGATTTGATATTGTACTCGTATTTGACTAATTAAACTTATTACTTTTTAAAAACTTACTTAGGGTATCCGCAGTCGCAGACCAGAGCGCTGATGGAGTGGAACAGCACCATGAAGAACTGGCCCTGAAAATTAAATGCGTTTCATGTACGAATGATTCAACTAACAATATCACATCTATACCTACAAGTCTAACTTGTAATCCCCGTGTTAATTCATTCGTTTAAAAGATCGTTAGCAGAGTCAAAAAAACAAAATTGAAAGTTTCTAAGTTTTCGTTTATAACACTCTCAACTTGATACCGATAAATTATAGTTCAAGGAGAATAGAGATTTCGAAAAGGAGTTCCACAGTTAAGCAGTTTGCACGATAAAATTATACATCTCAGAGGTCCTAAAAAAGTCACGATCAAAAACACTAGAAAGAGTGGGATGAAAATCCTTGAAAACACTACATAGCTTTGATTTGTTAACTTGACAAAAAAATAATCTCAGTGCAAGTGCACTCAAAAACGTATTATGAAAACCTTTGAATAATAAAACGGATATAGGAATTAACCAGTTATATTATAACGTATGTAGAAACCAAGTGGCGAGTAGAAAGGATACTGCGTTCCGGCGAGTGTCGAAATATAGCATTGGGCTCTCCACACCTTGGTAGCTAGAACGTGGCTATAATCAGTGTTAATGTAGCTATGATTGATTTTAAATCGGGTGTAAAATGTTATAAATGAATATTGATTTATATGTTATAGTTTCTAACACGTCAAACATTATTTACATATACGTCAAATTAATTGTGTTAAGTCAAAATTTTACGCGATAAAAATAAAATTTGTTCGTTTCTATCGCAATTCAGCGAGGAAACGCTGTCAGTGTACTGGGGTACTGGGGACATTCGGTTCTGCGCCCGGGAAAAAAGTATTTTGTTAGTTAGTTTGTCTGTTTGTTTGTATATACAAATAGTGTGTAGTTTTTTTTAAACATCTGAACATCGGTTTGTTCGATTGGGCCCAGATACGATTTCATAAATTCTGTTGCTTTGAGCTGCAAGCATCTAATTTTATGGCGATTTAGTTAAGTACAGATCCACTAGTTTACAGACAAATGGGCAGAATATGTACATAAAGACAAACGGATACCGTGATATGCAAAGTGTTTTTTTTTTAATTTGTAGGCGCAGTTACATTGCAGTAGGTAGGTACTAATAATTTGTATGTGTGTAAAACAAAAGGTGGTTTATCGTTTATCCTACTGCTAACATGTTAGGTACATAAGGTATAGTTAATATCAAATAGACTCAATAGCTAACTGCACTGGTTGCAGTAAATTTGATTTTGCGATGTAATACGTGGCATAACGTAACAAGGCTCTTTATAGAAAAAAAAATAGCTGAGATTGGCTTGGAGCGTTCATTGAGGACTCTATTGATTAAGTAGCTAATTCTAGCCTAGAGTAGCCAGGGTCCGTGTATCACATGTCCTATGTTGCGCAAGCGCTGAATGTTAGGCGCAGTGAGAGGCCAATCCTTGCGACCGGTTCTTGCAGATATTTTGCTCATTTACGTCTCTTTCGACACTTTTATTGGGATTTTCCAGATACATGACTCTCTAGTTATACAGGGTTGGTGAATGGAATTTTTTTTCTTGCTTGGTTAGAAAAAATTAAAAATAAAATTGACAAAGCGCCAAGATTAAATATTTATTGGGTATTTTTAATTAA
Source organism: Macaria liturata (assembly GCA_964023185.1). NCBI lineage: Eukaryota > Metazoa > Arthropoda > Insecta > Lepidoptera > Geometridae > Macaria > Macaria liturata. The sequence continues at coordinate 6,714,595 of OZ026811.1, read as the reverse complement.
AATTCTCCAATTTTCTGTAATTTAAAGAAAAACAAAAAAAAGCTGGAATTTAAATTTATGGACAATATAGTAACTTATTTACGTAAATCGTATATATTTCTCTCTCACCTATTTCAGTTAAGTATAAGTTACGGTAGGTTAAGTTCTACAAAGGACCAGAATTTATATTGTCTCTAGTAAGACCAAGTCACGTGTGATCTAACTTTATAATAATTTATTAAACGCTAACAACAGCTACAACCTCAGTAATTAAAGCCTTCCCACGAAACTAAGCGGTAGGCATTTGTCATTGAGAAATTCAAACGCGATAGCTCTTTGGTGTGAACTAGACTTTTGCGTCATGAGACAAATGTGTAGATGTTAAAAAGTTTGAATACAATTCATCTTTTGTTATAGAACGTTACTTTCACTCCTTTAGATATAAATACACACTATATTGACAGATATATTAAAGATCTATCAATCTCTTCAAACACACAACAACAAAGATCTCAATCTCACAACCATTTACTACATATGTCTACATAGTAAGTAACCGGTCAGTGTTGCGTAAATAAAGGTTCAGCAAAGTAAACAACTCCAGACCAGCTAGGCACAACGCAAGCACTATTGCACGCTCTACTTATTTATTACCTAAAACAATTATGCCAGATAAAAGTGCTAAAATGTTACACCAGATTAATGTTCCTCTCAAATGTTGTAATGACAATGTGTTGGACTGTCGGTACCGTTTTACAAGGACCTCTTGGCACGGGGTTAACGTAAAAAAAGAGATCATTGCTGAATAAATAAAACAGTGTATGAAAAATATTTATATAAGTTTATTTTTAAAAATACATGTAAAATTAGACAATAATATAAGTTTAAAAAATTCTCATGATCTTTATTTTAATTTTTTTATTTCCACCAAATCTCTTTTCCATTTTGGTTGGTTATCAATTCGGGTACTTATGTGCTACAAAATTTGGTCATAATATCCCGGTAACTTATGTTTTGGGCTCTAAAATAAAAATGTTTTTATCATCATTACCTACAATTAATTCAATAACAATAAATTTATTAAATTACTAGTGGAGGCCCGCGGCTTTGCTCGCGTTATTTCAGGATAAAAAAGAACCTATGACACTCCTAAGACCTCATACTACCTACATACCATAAAATCATGATGTTTTTGCGTAATGAGCATTTAAATACAAAAAATCCAAAAACTGCTGAAACATTTCATTATCGATTTAAAGAATACCTAAACATTTTTTTTAATCCTCTATGCACAGATTTTTGACCCTCTTCAGCTTTATTATATGTATAGACTAGTGGGTGCTCGCGGCTTTGCTCGCATTAAGAAGTAAAACTTGCATCCCCCATTTCACCCCTTTAAAAGTGGCATTTCCAAAAATCCTTTCTTAGCGGATGCCTACGTCATAACATCTACCTTCATTCCAAATTTCAGCCCAATCCGTCCAGTGGTTTGGGCTGTGCGTTCATAGATCACTATACCAGTCAGTCGGTCAGTCACCTTTGAGTTTTATATATTTAGATATATTAGTAGTTTAAGAGTTTAGTGATGAGGACTCACCAGCTGCAGATGAGTGAGGTGTTGCTTCCACCACAGGTACTTGTGGTACTGCGGCCCCATGGCGGCCAGCATGTAGTACGCATACATCACTATGTGCACGAAGTTGTTCACGATGTTGGAGAACGTGCCGTGACCACCTGGAAGTAGGGAGACATATGATTACTCAATTATGTTTCAGATAACTTTAATAAAAAAATAACTTCGCGCGCAAATTTAGTAAGTAGTAGTAGGTAATTTAAAATGGGATTGGACAGGTCACGTAGTCGTATGCGCCTCGAACGCTGGGCTGGGATCGTGACACAGTGGGGACCTCGAGGGCGATGTGGTAGACGAAGGCCCAAGTACCGCTGGCGTCAGGATCTCGAGCGGTTTCGGGGTGCCTGGCGTGAGGAGGCGGAGACCGGGACGTATGCAGGGAATTAGGGGAGCATATGCCTAAGAGTGGGATAATATAGGTTAACAAAAATGTAATTTAAAAAAAAAAAGTGAGATAACGCCGTTATTAACATTTTTGGATGGCTTTTATATCAGGTTGCTCACTTTTATTTGTAGGCGTTACAACGAATCGAGTTGAGGACCTCCTCCTGCTTTCAGAGTGTCTCGAAATTATATTTTGTTCCAGAAATAACGTTTTTGCCAGCTTGCAGAACGACCACATTTTTTGTACAATGGAAATTATGAAAAATATATTGTCTACAATTTCGTAATACCCAAAAATTTTAGGCCAAAAAATGACCTTCGACAAAAGTCTTAACGTGATTATCTTTTCGAAAATAAATTGTCTTATCTTTACAGATATCTAGATAAGAACTGTACAGAACCAGAACCCAGAATGTGTACCTTTTATAATGACATCCAATATTCTACAGAGGACTCTCGCAAAGACAAAGACATCTTTTTTCATTCATATGCATCTTTCAGGAGTTTTGTGGGTGGTGTCGCGTGATTGTTTCATTAATTAAGAGACTACTTGATTTATGGAGCAGTTATTTGGCGCTGCTTGCAGGGCATCCGGGGGATGTATATGAATGAAATCTTAAATCTTATTTTATTCCGATTTATGTAGTAGTATATATACTAAAATTGTTTATAACAAATATTATGTAGTGTTTATTATCATTTAACAAAGCTGTGTATAGTCGTAATTGGACTCTTAGTTAAATATTATTTTAAGTAGTGTTTAGTATATATTTTTATAACTAATTGTCTGTGACTGTACCAAACTAAATAAAAAAAAAAAAAAAAAAAAAAAAAAAAAAAAAACCATGTTAAGTGGTTCAAGGTTCTTTAAGGTTTTGTTGACGTTGTCTCGTTTCTCATCTTGTTTGCGGTTAGACCTTTCGTAGTAAGTTTTGGTCTAGGTCGGTGGTACATGAATCCGTCTAGGCCGAGAAATGAATAAGGCTTTATGGTGCTTCATCTTAATAAACTTTTTAGTCTAACCAATCACTTATTTCGGTTGATCATTGAATTAACAGCAGCGTAGTCAAACAGTTAAAATTAAAATTTGACATCTATTCATTACTATTTTGACATCATTAGTAAATTCCCTTTGACATTTAAATTTTGACATTATAATGTATAAAGAAATATAATAAAAATTTGAATAATAATATTAATGACATCAAAAACTGTAATGTGAAACTTTTTAATTAGTAAAGGGTATTTTTATTTTATTAGTCAAACAGTGTTTTATTTTTTACTGAAAAGAGAAAAACAAAATATTGTTCATATGAACTGTTTTTTTTATTGACGCAGTAATATATTGTATAAAAGGATATTGAATATATTTTAAGCCAGTTTTTCAAAGCACCACACTAACCTGGACGGAAGGTTTCAAAACAGGTCCCAAATCTTGTTTCTTTATAAAAAAGGAATAACATTGAATACATTTATTTTTATATACGGAAAACCCGACTTAAGGTTTGATAATTTGCTTACGTCAGCGTGCGTTTTATCAAATCACCAAATAAAGAAAAATAAAAGAAGAACCAAAAATATTTTTAGCAATGGTCTGAAACACCGCGGGTAAACCGGACTTAAGATTTGATAATTTCTTTAAATCAGCATATATATTACAAAAAAAGTACCTGACAAAATCCGATAAGTTCATGCACTGAGTCAGTTACGATATCGATGTATGAATTTTGAATTTGATAGCATATTATTGACTTTTAATTTTATTTTTGTATTGTATAATGATTTAATTTTGACTTTTTCATGTTACTTGTAGAATTTAATTTATATCAATATTTATCATTAGAGTAATTCGCTTTAAGCGGTTCTGATTATGAGAATAAATAAATCGAAGATTTGCATATCCCTTGCGTGCGCATAATTGCTATGAAATCGCAAGGATCCGGATATAAAGTGTTAGTGGTGGCATTTTCATTAGACCCACTAGTCGGATAGACGGTGATAGACATACGGTGATAAGTTTAATGGGAATCATTGAATCAATTACGGGGGAGTTAGCATGTCGGATTTAGTTTTTAACGTAAATTTTTATCAAAATATGACAGGCGTGAAAGTCAAAGTATATTTGGTTGTTTTTTACTATTTGTTCCCCTTAGTAATACACGTAATGAATACGATAAGGGTAAGAATTCTTCAGTTTCATCAGCTTCTTAGTTTAACAAAATACAAACACTAATCATGGACTAGTTTTTTTATAAGTGAGGCAAATAATCAATCAAACTAACTTTTTAATGATTAATTCAATTACAAATTTATATGGATTAATGGTCAGCGATTATGCTAAGCCTTCGATATCAAGACAACTCGCAATTGCATTTGCTCTTTGGAATGTTGGTAGGCAGTGGTTATGCTTTTATGGTAAAGGTATTCGTATTATGGTGGTTTGATACCTTTCTACATGATTCGATCATTTTATAATGAAAGCATTAATGTTACTTTAAAGATATAAATTATAGGAATTTTGTTATTATTATTTTTTATACCAGAAGCTATCTGGTTGTATAGCGTCAAAAATAACTGATGTGATTATATTTTAAATTTACTAAATCCTCAATATCTCTATCTGTTTTTTCAATGATATCATGATTCAATCAATCAATCAATCAATATAGCTTTATTGTACACCAGAACACAAAAAAACAAAAACAATTTACAGTAAAATTACTTAACCTGGGTACATTGGGCGGCCTTATCGCGTAGAGCGATCTCTTCCAGGCAACCTTAGTAAAGATTGATTGTGACTCCTTTATCTTTTGTTTTTGATGTCCTAAAATTAACTCAATCTTATTTGTACATTTCTTACACGTGACTAATTTTGCTGTATATTTAGTGTGCTTAACGTGGTTTAACGTAACAAACCATGCATATCTCGTTTTATTTCTTACAATAGTAAGAAGCAAATTGAGCTTAGTTAACTTAAGCAATCCTTACCAGCGATGAACTTGACAAGCAGCCAGGCCTCGAAGGGGGTGAGGGAGTGGTGGTAGAGATGGAGCCAGCTGATCTGGTTCTTCTTCTTCCTCAGCACGAAGAACACCGTGTCTGCGAACTCTGACAGCTTGGAGAAGTAGTACACCCAGCACAGGTGCAGCATCTGGAAGAAGATAGTTGGCGCTTTAGTTAATTAAGTAGTTGGTGAAATAGGTACCTGGAAGAAGATAGATGGCGCTTTAGTTAAGTAGTTGGTGAAATACACGCGTAAATAATTTAACAATTTTAAAAATTTCTCTAAAAATTACCGTGTGTTTTGGTAAGTATATAGCTAATGCTGTGCTGTAAACTTATGAACAGGACCAGCAAACACACAGATTTAAAAAAATAACCTTATAAAAAATCTTTTGAAAATCAATCATTCATGGTAGTTCAGTTGGGTTTTTGGTCTAGTACTCACGGAGCTCTAAAATGCCGAATGAACCACCTATTAGTTTCTAGCTACGGTTGTATCTGCGTGTGGTAGAGTAAATCTAGGTCTACTAAATGTAATCCCAATGTATGAGCTGTTGGAAGTGAAGAAGGCAAAAGGTATGTGTCCATAATCTTTCTTCCTAATATTATGTGGCTGCAGGAATTGCCATGATGATTCTGCGGCAGAGTCACAAGACTCAATAGTCAGGAATACGACTGTAGATGATAATAATCTTATATCCTAACCAAATACTTGTCCCATACTAACATTGACCTAGATGTAGAAAAACAAGGATTTTCTGTCTGTCTGTTCTGCTATTTAGCAGAAGTCACGCGAACATTACAATATTATCCAACCCTGACATAATTGTTTCTTCGTCAATTATTTTTGCCCTTCCGCAAAGCATGGGAAAATGAAATTGCTCATTGTTTTCTGTGAAAATCATTTAAATTTAAAAGTAAACAGGAAAATCTTACGTTGCCATTTATAATCAAGCCAAGTAATTTGAAACGGATGCAGATTTTTGCTTATCTTTTCAGAGAATTCTTTTTAAGGATATACCTAGTAAAATAGCCTGTAAAACTATTTGAGCTCAGTTTGTTTATCCGGAAAATATAGGTAAATACTCGTACATAATGCCCATGTACATAGGTACACGATACAGGGTTTTATAGATAAATCTGTATATATGCTGCGTTTTTCTTGCTATACTTTGAACCAGCTCCTAGATAAGAAACCTTTAAATTGGCATTTTAAATCGTTTTGGATGCCATTCCTTACAGAAACCAGCTGTGTAAAGTAAATTTGATAAGATAGAAGAAGTAAAAAATATTGATAAGATAGATTTGATAAGAAACCTTATATACTATTCCTTACAGAAACAAGCTCTGTAAAGTAACTTTGATAAGATAGATTTGACATGAAACGTTAGGCATTTTAAATCGTCAATATATTAACTAAACGGTTTTCACTCACGTGTAAATCGCGTAATTTGTTTACGCGTTTCGGATGTTATGAATTTAAATCGTTTTGGATGCCATGATATCCAGAAACAAGCTCTTTAAAAAAAATTAATCAGAACCACAAGTCACCATTACAAATAGTTTATCGCTATCACACCTTCGCGACCCATCAAGAAAGCGTAGCAATCAATACTCCTGTACTTTCAAGCTGACGCAAGCAGCTGACCCACAACCCACTACGATGGAGTGCTTTCACTGATCTTACGTAAGCCAAGTACAAGTTTATGGCCGGTATTCGCAGGTTGAACGATATTTTGGGATGTGGAATTATCGGGTACACGATATTGATGGCAAGTCTTTAGAATTGGTGACATTGAAACTCATTTATTTATAATGAAAATGTAATAAAGTTATATTTCATTTTTAATATGTTAAATGAGTTTTAGGAAAAGGGTGATCTTGGGAATGGGCTACATTTGTGTGGTTAAAAATGGTCAAGAATTTTGTATCAAATGTTGAATTGCAATATTTCAAGCCAAGTTAAGATATACACTACGACTACGACTGCTCTGTTAGCTTAGTTGGTAGTGGCTCTGCCTTCTAATCTAGGGGTTGCAGGTTCGATTCCCGCATGACACAAGTAGTTATGCGTATTAAAATTTGTAATTACTTGTGTTGAGTCTGGTCGTTTGTATGTATATTAAGTATGTATTTACAAAAGAAAAGTATATAAGTATTATATCCGTTATCTAGTTCCCACGACACAAGCGTTTGCTTAGTGTGGGGCTAGATGGCGCTGTGTGCAATGTCCCGGAATATTTATTTATTTTATTTATTTATTTTATTTATACATACATATTTTTTTTACATTACGATTCAGTCCAAAAACGATGTACAATGTAGTTAACAATTACTTGCTTATAAAGAGTAAAGTAAGTTTTAATTTGCTAAATAGCTAGTACTTTTAAATGAGTTGTATATCACCGAGTGTGTTCATAAAAATATCGACAAGTCATTAGAATAAGTCTCTGAATTCCACGCACCACTTCACATCGCGTCGTGATGGTCAAGTGTACATTTACGATCTCAGAATGAAATAATGATGATTGGATAAATTGATTGAAATTAATGATGACTCCGCAGATACAGAAAAAGAAGATTTAATGAAGCAAAGTATCCTCGTTTGCTGAACTGCAGGTCAAAATAACTGATAATTTGGACCTTTAATACGATTTAATAAGCGTGATTACAGAACATCTTGATCTGTGGTCTTTCGTGGTAATTTACCGGTAGCGTCAAGAATTTGAGATAAAGATGTTAAGTGCTCTGAAAGATCGCACTGAAAGTATTTCTGCCGATTTGTTTGGATTTTGATTGAATTTGTTGCACAGGACTGTATTTATATAATACATTTTATTATTAGGTTTGACTTTGAAACACGTATCGTTAGAGGAAAAGTATAAAATAATTTTAGATATCGTTAGGTTACGATAATTGTGCTCATTTGTTATATTAAAAAGGTAAATAAAAAAAGTAGTTTTATTAAGAAGGGAAAATAATATAATTTAGTTTAAATATAGTACTTTATCAGGGACATTTAACATTACTTTTTTAACGTGTCTGGCTTAGTACGTATAAAAGTTGGTAAAACCATGTGACATTGCTAGTATATACCTACATACTTTAATTTACTATTATTCCACAGTTTCTAGGGTTTTTGAAAACAATACTGACCTTGCCACGCCTGAGCTGGCAAACAAATCGACAGTTAAATAGTTTTGCTAATGATCCGGTTCCATATTTAAATTATTATGTAACAAGATTCGCTACATAGAAGGTTAAAAGGTTTTTCACCTCTAATTATATATAACAAATACAAACTAAAACTTAACGGTGTTTTAATACCGTTTTCTTTTTTACTAAGGCTTGTTACTTAGTTAAATATTCAAGTAAAAATGTACTTTTGCTTTTGTTTAAAATGTTTTTCGTCACGCACGTGGCAATGTTATAAAAACAAATCATAATGTAGAGCTACTTTATTAATATTTTGGGTGTTAGTAATTATTTCAAACGCTAATTGGAACTTAACTGAGATATATATTATTAAGAAATGTATTTTTTTATGTATAGTTTTATTTTTATAAACAGATAATTTTAAAATTGAAGTGCTTGATATTTTTAAATTTTCAATCATTATAAGGCAAATGCAAATAGATACGTACCAATAGCTACAATATTTTGTAAATAAACACTTAAGATGCATTCTAAAAAAAACTACGTCTAAATGCCAACAAGACCGCATAGATTGAAAAGAATAAAATTGCAACTGATACCTATTATTTTATCTTAAATAGGTAGGTATATACCAAAGTCTTGCAATTAGTTCTAAAGATTGAGGCATAGAGTTACATACACGCAATTTTTAAGTTTCTCGTAATTAGTGTCAATAATGTTTGAATACTATATCCGCATTGTATACCACTCCTCTCGAGCAGAGATTAGACAATACAGCAAGTGTCATTTCACTTTCATTCACTCGTCCAGATACAACCTTGTCGCTGTAAAATATTATTGGTTTATGAGCATATTACTCACTCACCTAAGTTGTATTGAATTGCAATTTTGTAGGGTAAAACGTTGTCAATTTTGCTTTTTTGGATAATATAATGTGCCTAATTCTCAAATCACTAATTTCTCAAATGTACACATATTCATATAATTAATCTAATTATACAAAAAATTAAATTATATTAAAAAAAATACCTTGTATATACAAGATAATTTTTTTTACTTGTTTTTAAAACTACTCCTCGTTTTCGTTTGTTTGTCATACTCCTAGGGTCACGTCACTTAAAAACGCTGTTAATAAATTTCTAGATTCTAGGTTTTCAAGCCTATCGAAAATAAACCTGGAACCATTTTCCGCCACAAAGCCAAAGCCGCGGGCACCTTCTAGTACTACACAAATGTTAAAGATATGAAGATATGTAATATTTTATTGAGAAAAGGTGCTAAAACGCAGCGCCACGTTGGACGCAAACAAATATTGGAAAGTTGCGGGGTTAGTGCCGTTTTGAACTTGACCATAAGAGGCTTGCAGACTGATGAGATATAAGATACAGACACTTGGCCGTTTTAACAAGATAGCTAAACAACAGTTGTAACAAAATCGAGTACTACGAGTATTTATGTAAAAGCTAGTATTTTATTCTTGAGCTTACGATGATTTTGATATATTTTTACTGATTTAGGTTGGAAACGTTTGCCGATACTTGCAATAGACATAGAAGACGTTATTGTGCGTACAAGCATAGGCAACTATTCGTTTAAAAGTATGAAATTGAAGCATCTCGTTGAGTTTAGTACTATGCAACAATATTAAAGGTAGATTGTTAATTTAACATTACATTCGTTGACCACGAGTGGTCCGTAATCATTCTGCTTCAAGCTCGCTTTCTATTGCTATCAAAGAAAATTGTCTTCGACGTAACACGTTATGTTATGCCTAAAAGAAAAAAATATTTAAATATTAGACGGAAAGTAAATTGTATCCGATTCAGATACACTACTGCTTGACAAGTCTGCTATATTTTAGACTGAACTAGTGATTCAATAGTTTTATGTCACATAAAATACAATAGTTTTCAAAATAAAATAAACTTTACTTTTTTTTTACCTTGAAAGATTTATTGACCTCTTTATGTTTTTTATCTTATCAAACAATAAAAAACAAAAGTTTTTATGCAACAACTATCGATTTACACAACTTGATTATTGTAATTTCGATTTTTTGATACTATCGTAATGTTGCACCGCGTTTCAAAGCAGCATTTGCCATCCGATGGGGAAAGTATTTGAGTGTAAAATACGTGTACATACAAGTTTTTCATTAAATTTTATTACAATCGCTCAAAATATCTATCTCGTTTGATACTTTCTTTATAAATTTAATTTATTTCTTTGTGACACGGCTTGACACTTATCATACCATACGACTCTCGCTTTAGTAAATTAATAAACTCGAAACAATTTTATTCTTTATAGGCTTGTTTTCCTTAAAATTACAGTTTTGAGAATAAAGCACATAAATATAACAATTCGTTGATACAAGTCTTAAATAAGACTGTAACCACGTACCCGGGTAGAACGCAAACTATAAATATTTCAGATAAATAATAATAAATAAATAATCGTTTATTATGCCAAATATACAATGTATGTACGTAGCTTTAGTACAATGAATCTTTAGAAAACTTACTTTAGGTAGTACATCTTTGGATGACTGCGCAACACACTAAGTCTGTGGAGACCTGTGTTGTGCTGCGATAGGTATCTTTGAGACATTCTTTCACGTAAAGACACTTAAAATTCACAAAAGTAACACTGGAATGTGATATATATATGATTTTAAAACTTTGTTTTGGAGATTTGGAGAGAAATTGAATCAGTAACTATCACCCGGGTGAAATTTACTCATCTTCAAACGTAGCCTAAGACGTGATTTGCCGTTTTAGCGGTCAGCTCAAAAAAAGACTCTAAAGAATTCAAAATTGAAGTCTAGATCGGGGGCAAGGTTTTTGGACCGTTGTACATAATACTTTTTGTTCAGTTGTGTAACAATTGTGGTTTATGTCTTTTATTTGATTTTGGTTACGAAATTGGCGATGTATTTTTGAAACTGTTATAGCGGTATTTTTAAATACGTTTTTAAAAATGTATTGAAATTGATTTTAATGATACAAACAAAGAATCAATATCAGAAACATAATAAAAATAATAATAACGTTTTCCCCAACCATTGGCGTGTTTTATAGATTTTGTTTTATAGATTATAATATCAATGATTTTGATGATGATCCATGCACATAAAACATGAAAAATGTACAAATATTTTTAACAAGTGGACGCCCGCGGCGTCACTCGCATTATTTCAGGATAAAAAGTAGCCCATAACACTCCTAAGACCTCATACTACCTACATACCGAAAATCATGATAATCCGTTCAGCCGTTATTGCGTGATGATCGTTTATATAAACAGACAAACAGATAGACAGAGAAACAGATAAACAGACAAAAAATATAAAACTGCTGAATTGTGTTTTATCATCGAATTAAAGTATACTCATATATGTACTTTTTTATTATCTATGTTTAGTTTTATTATATGTGTAGATAGATGTAGAAATCCTAGTCTACTAGATGAGTTACTTAGTAAGTGTAGTGCAAAGACTAATTACATTAAGAAACGTCCGAGTCGCGTGATACGTTAAATATACGTTTGGATCTGTCAATTATATACGTATTACCGACGAGGAAGTGTTGTGGATGTACCAGATGCAATTAGTTAATTAGAATAACGTGGATGTAAACAACGTGAGACTTGTTTGTTGTATTATTGTAACATCTGTGTATATTTTTGTTATTATATTGTTGTAATCTGAGCAATGTGGCTTCCGTGAAAGGACTTGGACACGTGGACACTCTGTGGACACACGTGGATACTGGCCCATGAGAAGTACCCAATCAATTCTGCGGGAAAGTAACGACCTCTAGTCATAAGGAAATAGTATACGATTCATGGAGGAGAGAGACTTTTCTGCCATATCATGTTTGGTACATAGTATCTCATCAGTGATGTGTAGAGATGTACAACAAAAGTTTTAAAATTCTAAATTGCCAACTCGAACAAACCGGTCGAGTTATTTTTGAACGAGTTAACAGTAATGAGTGTAAATTTAAAAATTATATTTCTTTTGATATTTTTGAGACATTTATATTTGTATGTGTATAATATTTTAATTACGAATGGACTCTGTCTGAAATAAACACTTTATTATCATATATTATTAATTAATTATTTAATTACAATAATATTAGGATCTTACAGTGATAACATAACAAAATAAAAATATAAGTATATGATTAATGTCTTCTAAGTTAATGTAAGCTAAATCAACCTCTAGACTAAGTTATACTCAGTTCAGCTTTATGGGCGTGAAGGAGACATTAACAATTTTAAAATTTAGTCACTAAAATACAAGTAAAATAGATTAAATAAGCACTAAATATCCTAAAAACGAATGACTAAATAAAATAAAAAATGAGTTGGAAAACTATACCTAACCAGAAACACCACCGCAGTAGGTCGGCAATATCAGTTAACTTTTTGTCTAAATATATAAAACTCAAAGGCGGCTGACTGACTGACATAGTGATTTATCAACGCACAGCCCAAACCACTGGTCGGGCTGAAATTTGGCAAGCCGGTTATGACGTAGGCATCCGCTAAGAAAGGATTTTTGGAAATGCCACTTTTAAAGGCGTGAAATAGGGGATGCAAATTTAACATTTTAATGCGAGCGAAGCCGCGAGTTCCCACTAGTAATTTATAAAGCATAATGTTTTTTTGTATTGTGAATCTGATCTCGAATATTGCTTTCGCGGTCACTCAACCGTTTACTGGCACGAATTAATTTTAATCTACAAACCAACAGACAATGTTGTAAAAAACCAATATGATCTATACCATAGACAAGAGTGCTGTATGTGATAATACTTTCTTTAGGTACTTAATTAGCTAAAGTCTAAGAAGATATTCAAATTCAAGGCATTTATATTCATTGATATATACGTAGTAGTTGAGTATCTTCGCATATAATGAAGATAAATAGGGCCAATTTTCGACTGCTCCGTTAGCTTAGTGTGTAGTGGCTCTGCCTTCTAATCTAGGGGTGCGGGTTAGATTCCCGCATGGCACAAGTAATTATGAATATTAAAATTTGTAATTATTTGTGTTAAGTCTGGTCGTTTCTATGTATAATAAGTATGTATTTACAAAAAAAAAAGTATATATATGTATTATATCCGTTATCTAGTACCCATGATACAAGCGTAAGCTTCAAGTCTCGACACGGCAACCGTGCGGAGTGGTCGCGTCGCAGGTTATTTCGCGTATACCTACCGTTAGAGGATCGCGTGCGCAACTTCGGTGCGCGGGCGCAGGTATACCTAACTTAGTGTTAGGGTACCTCGCCGCCAGCGGTTCAACACCATGGCTTCCGGCGAAGAAGTGCGTTCGAGTTCGAGAACTGATAGCATTCAAGAAGACGACGAGCGCCTCAGTTCCGTTGAGGGGAGCACGAAAGGCGATGAGGATGTTGATATTATTTTAGAAGAGGAAGTACCACTACGAAAGAGAGATCGAGTACAGTCTGAGGGGTGGAGCACCGTGAAGCCAAAGGAGAAAAAAACTAGAGTAGAAGTGGAAACAACAGAAATGTACATTACGAGCGGCGAACTATTACCCAAAGCATTCGCGCTAGCGAAATTGCTTAAAGATAACGGGATTACGGGAGTTGAGAGGGTTAAGTATATCAATCCTTTCAAAGTAAGGCTTGATGTTTCATCGGAGGATAGCGTATGTAAAATTGAATCCTGTAAGGTGCTTATTGAAAAAGGATGGCACACACAAAGAGCTTTGCAGAAAAATTTATCGTATGGAGTAATACGAGACGTCGACTTAGAAATGTCCGAGAAAGATATTCTTGAAAGAATAACATCCCCAGTGCAGCTAGTGTCTGTGTTTCGCTTGAACCGCCGCCAAGGTACCTCAGGTACAGGGTGGGCAAAGAGTGAATCTGTAAGGCTTTGCTTTAAAGGCGACGAAGTACCTTCTTACGTGTTGGTGGACGGCCTTAGAATACGAGTAAGTGCCTATGTGTTCCCAGTATCACAGTGCTCGCGCTGCTGGCAGCTGGGCCACACGGTGAAAAGATGTACCATGACCAAAGTTGTATGCCCGAAGTGTGGCGCCAATCACGATAACTGTGAAACCACATCATTTAAGTGCGTCAACTGTAGAGGTACTCACATGGCTATGTTCAAAGGATGCCCAGCTTTTCTAAAGGAGAAGAAACTGAGAGATATCATGGCAGAACTTAATGTTACTTATAGAAAAGCGCTTAATTTGTATGCAGAACAATATTCCTTCCGTGAGACAAATTCCAATAGACCTACGAACAAAACCGCTTTTACACCAGCATCTACAACGCAGTTCCCCCCGCTGACGAGACACGAGCCACCCCCCGCCTCCCAATCCCTAAGCCAGGATGTAGCAAGTTATGCGAAGGTTGTTCAGACACAGGCCTTAGTCCACGAAGAGCCAGGTTCGAAGCGAAACAACAGACGGAGTTTAACAGCCACGAGACGATCGAGAACAAACTCACCTTTTATTTATGGAGATCAGACTGCATCAGAAAATCCTAGAGACGAGCCGATGAAATCCAACAGCGCGGAGCGAAAAGGAAGATTCAGCGAGTTATTACGTCGCTTAAAAGATATTATATTTATGAGGGACCTTTCATATCAAGAGAAAGCTAAACAGGTGTTGAAACGTTGTGCTGAGTGGATTACATTAATTTTAGTTGAAAATTTGTCGGACTGGCCGGTACTTAAAAATATTTTGGACTTTTTATGGATAGATTAGTAGACAAAAATATAGTTAATTTAAATATACTGCAATGGAACGCCAGAAGTTTAAGACCCAAGTTACTTGATTTTGAAAATATTTTGTACAAAGAAAAGGTTCACATCGCTGTCGTGTCTGAGACGTGGCTGTCTCCAGATATTCAAATTAAGGTAACAAACTATAATATCTATCGTAAGGACAGAGATACAGCTTACGGAGGAGTATCTATATTTGTCCATAAATCACTACATACTCAACTATATGATATAAATACATGTAATTCTGGCATCGAAATTATAGGTATTAAAGTGTACAACTGTCGCGAAATTGAACACGTGATAGGTATTTACTGTGCATCTGCGGTACGTACCGAACTCAAGGATTGGGACACGGTATTCTCATTTAATAACAAGAAAACTCTTATTTTAGGTGATTTTGATGCGCACCACATTACCTGGTCAACTAAGACCGATAAAAGAGGTAAGTTTATTTATGAAATGTCCCAAGATAAGAGTTTTATTTCACTAAACAACGGAAACTATACCTACGTTAAGCTGGTAAATAACCAACTTCAGCAGAGCGCGCCCGATATATCCTTTGTTTCATCCGATGTAGCATTATTGTTTGATTGGAACACACTTAATGAAACGCTCGGCAGTGATCACCTCATAATCAAAATTAACATACGCATAAATACTACACCCTCATACATCCGACGCCGAAATTTCAAACAAGTAAATTGGGGTGAGTATAAAAAATCACTTGAATCAATATTTTCTCATTTTGACAGGGCGGAAAACCTTCAAACACAATATAACTGTTTTCTTGCATGTATAAACAAAGGTGCCGACAAACATATTCCGTATATACGTCACTGTATGAACCCTACTAGTAAATTTATTTCGAAACCGTATTGGAACGCAGATCTATCGAAACTGGTTGCCGAACGTAGATTAGCACTAACAAAATTTAGACGGAACCCTACCCCAGATAATTTGCAATCACTTGATAATAAAGTCTATGAAACTCAAAAATTTTTACGGAATGAAAGAAATCAATCGTTTCAAAATATGTGCAATTCTATAAAAGGTACAATAACGCAAGCAGAGATGTGGCAAAAACTTCGATGGTTTAAAGGTCGCAGTAGTAGCAAACAATATGTAGATGAAGATAAAGCGTACTTGCTCCTGCGTAAACTAACCCCGGATCACGTCACACCACAAGACCCTTTGTTTTTATCGTCAAATTTAACATTGGAAACGGCAATTACCAAACAAGAACTTGAAAGGTGTATCCGTAACAAAGATACGTCCCCCGGCTGTGATAATATATCGTATTCAATGCTGAAACATTTACCAGTCAACGCTAAAACGATCCTATTATCTATTTACAACGATATCTTTAAAACCGGTTTTGTACCTGCACAGTGGCGAGATATCGCAGTGGTTCCCATACCTAAGCCGGGTCGGGATCCACAGAGCTCGTCGTCGCTTAGACCAATCTCGATGATGTCTTGTTTATGCAAAGTTTTTCATAATATATTAGCTAATAGAATTGAATGGTTTGTGGAAAGAAATAACTATTTGTCGCCTCATACTACCGGATTTAGAAAATGTCGATCTACTTTAGATAACTTAGTGAATTTAATAACATTAGTTCAAATTGGATTTACGGACAATAACGCAACAATAGGATGCTTTTTAGATATAGATAACGCTTACAATTATGTAAATCCCGACGCTTTAATGCATGTTATGGATCAATTAGGGGTGGGGTCCATGATATGCCGATATTTGTGGAATTTTTTAAAACAAAGGAACTTGAGAATCACAGTAGGTACATCTGTTGTATATCGCACCACCGGAACCGGTTTACCGCAGGGGGACCCCCTCTCCCCCCTCCTCTTCAACTTATGTACTATAAAAATATGTAGGGCTATTATAGATGAAGGTGTATATATTTCACAGTATGCAGACGATTACGTATTGTATAAGGTTTGTAAGAACGTAGAAAATGGTGCGAATGTCCTGCAAAAGTCGCTAGATAAGTTAGTGATACTTTTGTCGGAAGCTGGCTTAGAAATTTCACCTTCAAAAAGCAAAATTTGTATATTTAAGAGAGGTTACAGAAGAGAACCTGAACCGATTAGGTTAACTGTGAATAATACTCCGTTAGAAGTAGTAAACAACGTGAGATATTTAGGTATGTGGATAGATCGTACACTTCAATGGTCCAAACATGTTAATGAATTAATAGAAAAATGTTCAAGGTCACTTAACTTGTTCAAAGTACTCGCCGGCCCTGGCTGGGGAGTGCACCCGGCTCATTTAAGACGACTATACATTTCAATTATTCGGTCTAAGATTGATTACGGTAGTTTTCTCTATAATAACGGTTCTAAGAATATCATTGACAAACTTAATAAAACTCAAAACCAGTGCATGCGTACTATAGGCGGATTTATAAAGACCACGGCTGTACATGTAATGGAATGTGAGTTGCATCTACAACCGTTGTATATTCGCAGATATTACTTGGCGGGCAAGTATTGGCTGAAAGCAAACTCGCTTAAGGGTAACGAAAGTATTGCACTCTTAAAACAATTATATGACCTTAATAACACCTATTATTGGAGACGTAGAAAGATGCCAATCTTAGTCACTTTTTTTGAGCTTTTTGCTACACAACGTATACATTCTTCGGATAATTTAGAACGCTATACATTAGACACATGGGTCAGCGGTGTGGATCTTACGGATTGTGTTAGAATTAATATAGATAAGATAAAAAAAGGGAAACATAAATATAATACTCTTGATTTAAAACTAATTTGTGACAAATACATAAATACAAACTATTGTACATACTACACCATTTTCACAGATGGGTCGAAAGAAGGGAACACGTCGGGTTTAGCTATATACGATCCTCAAACTAAAATCTCGATGCAATTCAGAGTTAATGTGAAGATGTGTATTATGTATGTTGAACTTTTAGCTATTGCAGAGGCTATCAAATACATAGAAACGTTAGGATCTGGTAACTATGTAATACTGACAGACTCCAAAAGTGCCTTGCAGCACATTGCTCGCTGCACCTCGACCTTTCGAGGAGCACCGATTGCATACAAAATTTTGGACTCTGTCAGTAAACTTCATAACAAAAAAATTGTTTTGCAATGGATACCATCCCATGTAGGCATATTAGGAAATGAGGTTGTAGATAGGATGGCTAAAGAAGCTGTGACAAAGGGAGCAGATATGGACTGTGTAACATATTTTAGTGATCTAATATCAAATGTACGCGACAAGTGTGTGGATATGTGGAGAGAGTATTTCGATGAGAGGTCCAGGTGCAAGGGGATCTGGTACAGGACCGTACAACCAAGCCTCTCCCGCTCCCCCTGGTTCGTGGGCGCGGATATGTGCCGAATTGATTTCGTAACTGCCTTTAGGCTTCGTTCTGGCCACATACCCTTGAATAGTTTCGCATTCCTAATGGGGCGAGTTGATTTCCCCTTATGCGCTGAGTGCAGACTGGTAGAAGACATTGTGCATATCTTGGCAGAGTGTGACCGGAACGAAGCTGAGAGGCAGCTTTTTTTACTAAATTGTAGTTTTAAAAAAATAGATATGGGATGGTATAACAGTGTTTTGGGCGACCCGCTATCGCGGGCGGCCAGGGCACTATATAAAATTGTAAAAATAGGTATTAAGAGGAGGTGAGACTGTATTAAGTTCGTTCGGGGGTGACATTTTCTCTTTGAAAAAACCCCCTTAAATAAAGAAGATTAAAAAAAAAAAAAAAAAAAAGCGTAAGCTTAGTATGGGGCTAGATGGCGCTGTGTGATATGTCCTGAAATATTTATTTATTTAAGTCTGTGTACAGTATAACAGAACACGCCAGGTTTTAGAAACGTCGTCTGTTTGTCTGCGCGCATCACTAAATAATGACTTCACGGATCATCATAATATTTGGTATCGAGGTCGTATAAAGATCTGGGAGTGATGGATGAACTATTTTTATTCCAAAACAATACGAACAAAGCCTCATCTACAAGATCATCATAAGTCGGAAGTCTAAACATTGAAAGATATTTAAAAAATGTTTGGAGATACTTTGAATTGATAGCAGAACACGTTCGAACTTTGTCTGTTTATCTGTTTATTTAAACGCTCATCACGCAAAAACGGCTGAACGGATTTTAATCATTTTTGGTACGTAGTCTTATAAGTGTCATAGGCTTTTTATCCTGAAATAATGCGATCTAAACCACAGGCGTGCACTAGTAATACATAAATAAGTAATAATCACGACACAAGCGTTTGCTTAGTGTGGGGCTAGATGGCGCTGTGTGCAGTGACCCGGAATATTTATTTATTTTTAGATAAACAAACTTACCCTCTGTGCCTGGTAGCTATTACTGTAGTCGACCGGTTGGCACGCGATGCTGTAGTCACCCCACCATCCCGACATTAAGTGCTGGAAACAGACAAACAAACACATAAATTTGTATACTTGGCTATAGTTTTTATTAACATATTATGAAACCTGCATTGAAAATAAATTCTATATCCAGTCCTTCTGAATATTAGTTTAATCTTTACGGACTTTGGCGGGTCTGATTGGGTTATTTAAATACACCTTATGTATCGCTGATTTTATGTATTTTTATTTTATTTGAAAACCGGTATGTTCCCAAGTCAGATTGCGAGCTGATTATGTGTTTTTTTAGAAAGGTCAATGGCATGGTGTGGTTACCTTTTTTGAGTCATCAAGGGTTAACTAAGTATGGAAAGTTCCAGAGATGGGAACACGTTTAAAAGATCCAAAAGGGTCAACGACATAACAACAGTCGTGTGTTGAAGATGAAAAAAAAACTTTCAGAAGGATTGATAACATCCTTTTTTAAGTAGGTTAATAAACTGAATTAAATCAATACACAAAAAGACAAAGTCAGAGTGGCAATTACCACAGAATACAATAATATGGAAAACATAAGCAATAGTGAGCTGAGAAGAGGGTGATACTTATTTCCTACTAGTGCTCGCGGCTTCGCACGCATTAAGAAGTAAAACTTGCATCCCCTATTTCACACCTTAAAAAGTGTCATTTCCAAAAATCGTTTCTTAGCGGATGCCTGCGTCATAATATCTACCTGCATGCCAAATTTCAGCCCGATCCGTCCAGTGGTTTGGGCTGTGCGTTGATAGATCACCATGTCAGTCAGTCAGTCACCTTTGAGTTTTATACATTTAC
Source organism: Macaria liturata (assembly GCA_964023185.1). Lineage (NCBI taxonomy): Eukaryota > Metazoa > Arthropoda > Insecta > Lepidoptera > Geometridae > Macaria > Macaria liturata. Next base: position 6,694,446 of record OZ026811.1, on the reverse strand, counting down.
ACATATCGACTTTTGAATATACATACGAGTAGATACATATATACATTTTATATTCGTATTACACCTGACTGGAATAAAATTTGAAAGAGAAATCCAATGTTTGTCACTTTTTAGTTTTTGTGACTGAACCAAATAATTGTTCGTTTATATATTATATGTAAACAGGATGGGTGTGAATAAAAAGCTAGCTTTACTGGTTAAGTGAAAACAAAAGTGTTTCCAGTATAACTTTTAAAAATACGACACAAACAATGTTCTGCAAATATGTATCATTGCTATTTGTCAGGTTGGGGAAGGTCAACGTTTCCGGTGAAATTTCTGTTTATGAAGACATCTTTGTATTGCGGTGATTTGTACCTACTTGCGGTGACACGAGCAGATTGAGTCAGTATCATTACAATACAAGTATACACTTCCAGAAGCTACAGTGGCTTTTGTCGCTTCAGATGGCTTAGTGGTTAATTCGGGACAGTCCAGCCAAAAAAAAATTGTAACTGACAATGTCTTTTCAAGTCAACTGATATCCCGCCGAAGCCATTTTAGAAAAGTTGAAGTTGGAGCATGATATCTTCTGTCAGATATTGGATAATTTAAATATTTGAAAATCATATTCAAGTACATGGTGTTTTTTTTTATGAAAGCGCTATGCAGCTGGTTGCCTAATGCTACCATTTTTGCGTCACCGGAATACTACATACTTCATGGTGTATATACTATACTATTTTTCAAGATGTTCGCGAGAAAATCAAACCAAATCAAGACCTAAACGGAAATGCAATAAGCCAAACGAGAACCTGACAAGTTCGTCGTAACACTTGAGACATGCATGAGCAAAAACATGCAGCATTGACACGCATAGTTTACACCTTTATTCCTAAACCTATAAGAATCAAGGCTGCTTGCAGCTTCACGGTGCCTAGTTCCAACAATTGGTAGCGCCTTGACATCGTAGCTATAGTGGTTGCGACACAGTGGTTCTAAGAAACATGGGATACTTTATTTTGTTGGAAGATTGTGGTGAAAATTCTATGACGTGTAAGGATGAAGAAAGCTTAAATGCATACTCGTGCTATAGAATGCATAGACACATAAAAACTAAGAATCAGAAGAATTTTTGTTTTTGAAAACCAGTCAGTTGTATGGCTTTGTGGTGTTCGTAATGAAACTTGTAACTAACATGTTATTTTAAAGTAGTCTTTTTATTTGCATTATTTTTTATTTATTTAAATTAAAAAAAAATAGGAAATAACAAAGAACGGATTGAATCTTCCTCAACTCATTTAATAATAAATAATAATAAATATTCCGGGACATTCCACACAGCGCCATCTAGCCCCAAACTAAGCAAACGCTTGTGTCGTGGGTACTAGATAACGGATATAATACTTATATACTTTTCTTTTGTAAATACATACTTATTATACATACAAACAACCAGACTCAACACAAGTAATTATACATTTTAAAATTAAATTAAATTTAATTTAATGGCAAAGCAATATTTTCTTACATTTCTTACATATAAACTATTGCAAAAAATATGACCTGTTGATTAGTATGACTGTTCCATGTTTGGTTATCTACGTTGTACGAATAATTGTACTTTGCAATCATTATTCCTTCATTAATCTTAGTAAAAAACTAATTGCTTCTGTAAGAGATAACTCATCACTTAAATTATGAGTTGATTTTGCAACATCTTACTTCCTTGATGCACCTCAAGGTTTCATATAAATGTATGATTTGCAGTTTCTATTCATTAAAATACACTGATTTCTTATAAATCATTAGTATTTTATAGGTAAACAAATTATTCAGATTTTTTGTTCCATATTAGTTTTTTTATTAGTTTTGTTTTTATTAATAACATTATGAGGCATCGATTAAATTCTTATTTAAACCTAAGCAGGTAAGATTGGGATAAAAATAGCATATTATAAAACAGAAAACCAAAATTTTTGGCGTGGGTAAGTCCTTACCTTTACCCTCTTCATTTTAAACCTTTTTTATGCTTTAAGTAAATTAGGCATTTATTTTTATTAAAAAAACCATTAAGCACACCTACGGATATGTTGTCATAACTACCTGAATTGTCTAAATTTAGACACATGCGGAAAAATATAAAAATAGCCCCAACTTCAATTTATAAATAAAGACAGTTAAAAAACCATTCAATAAAAAACCCTGTTTTTGTCATCCCTAATCTGAAGGGCGACCACAAACTATATATAACATGAAGAGGTCATGGGTTTGAGGTTAGCTTTTGGATGCTTTTATATGCAAGCAATGGAGTTGGTTAATAATTTCTAATAAAAGAGAGGGAACATTCTTGATTCTAAGAATGTTTGAGAGTGGCAGACTCTAGTGTTGAGTTTTTTAATAAACCAACAATGGTGGCTGTCATCGTTTCGCGAATGCTATACAGTATTACAAATATTATAATCACTGCTATAGATCTACATAGCATTGTGCCTTTTTCAATTGCACTTTTATTTAAACCTCTTACTGGTCAGTTAAACGTTGTTTTCATTATTTCACTTCGCTCAATTTCAAATCTTGTTAGGCTCTCATGTGACAAGAACTCGCCTAATGTTAATTTTCATATTTTGTAAGTATATTTAAGTTTTAGAAAAAAAATGCAAGAAACAAAACTCACTTCATAGAACATATACGAAGACAGCAGCACCTGCCCAGCATTGTACGCCACGAGGGTCTTCTGCAGCTTGAACGGTTTCCTGGAAGACATCCAGACGGGCCCAACCACCATCACGAAGGCCAGGTACACCAGCACCATGGCCAGGGTCGGGAGCGGAGTGTCGAACAGGAACCATCCTTGTACTCGGGGATCTGGGGGGGAAGTATGTGGTTAGTTATTGTAGTGCAATAGAACCTATTTTATCGAATTAAAAAAAAATGTGGTGGACAGAACTAATGGGTAAGTAATAATCTAACCTTTTGAGGGCAACAACTTTTGATCTACAACTTATCAAATTTCGCAAAACGGACAAATACCAATGACAAAATGACGTGCTATAGCCTCCATTAACAAAAAATAAAACGAATGTTCAATAATGTATTTATATATAAAAAATAAAGTATTTTGCTTCATAAATTACTCAGAAATAAGCGAAATTGCTCACTAGCTAAACATCATGAATAATATAAATTTACTCTCTTAAATTTAATCATTTTAATTGTTTGATAGAGTAGAGGTAACAGAGTAGAGTATACGAGTATAGCAGGGGATCTAAGAGTATGACATACTGCTATAGTCACTCACAAAATTTTCACTACATAAATATTACCGAGCAGGTAGTTATTACCTAGTCTATTTGTAACAATTTAGTATATTAGAATGTTCCATATATCCAACTAGGCATGCTTTCATTAAATCATTAAACACCGGACGACATTAGGATTATCTAAACGATCGTTTGCTTATCAGATCCATCAATTAATAAAAATAGCTATGAAATTAATAAAGTAGTAAAATATCTTATCGTCTAGCCACAAATTGCTTTACCAATCATCACTTTACATATATAAAAAGTTGCAACAATTGGAAACAGCTAAATTCAAAATGGCTTCCAAATTGATAACGTTTTCTTGCTTATTCTTCCTAATTTCTCTGGTGCAATCTCGTTCAAACATATTCTTGGGACACCCAAATGAAATACACTTGATATATAGAGAAACGCACGAAAAATACGGGCTGCCGTTAATCAAGAGGAGTGAGGATATAACTATTTCTGGAATTGAAGGAGAAAGGATAACCGGGATAATAGTCCAGGATATGAAGGGCAATGGTCGCGCCTATATCAACGAAGGAGGCGTGGGGCAGGAGTCTGTTAATCTTCATCTTGAAACCCTTGAGAGGGGTGAAGGGTACAAATTTTTGGTATCAGTCTATGCTGATTGATTTTCTAGTGTAATAAAATTGGTACGTAATTAATTGTGTTGTGTTTTGTTTTATTTTGTTTCTACATTTTGTTGAAACATACAATTTGTGTTTTATTTATACATTTTTTTATTCACTGCTGAGCAAAAACGATAATCTCAAGTGAACGGCTTTTCGAATTTCTTGTTTATACTAAAACAATAAATGTACTAGAACGTAAAAACGCGTTGAAATAATTTGGCACAATATTTTGTTAATACAAAAGACTTCAACGCGTGCGGAATTTTCGCTGTATGACCGTTTAAAGTTTTCTGAGAGTTAAGTTTAGTTCGTGAAGCGACAGTATTTGATTGCATGTCAACAATGTTTTGTATTAAATAAATAAAATAAAAATAAAAAAGCCTTTATTTGCCTTGACATAATATAAAACTTATTCTAAAACAAAATTAATACTACTTAATCACGAAATTTGTATTATTTTTCTTCAATTTACTGTGTGACGTCAGGGCACTCAATGTTGAGTGAAGGCCTCCTCCATGCTTCATCATCTGTATCTTTCCAGTGCTGCTTGGCTCCATGTTATCAACAATTCTAGATTTTCTGAGAGACTGCTGCAAGACAGCAATTTTTAGCTTTATTTTTAAGTGTGGTAAATATGATCAGATATTTCTTGGTTGTTGTGTTTTTTATGACATTTAGTTCTTATGTAAGTGGTTTCGAGTTTTTTTTTTGTTTGATGTTTTGTATTAACGTATTAGGTATTAATATTTTTTCCTGTGAGTAAAAAAATGGCAACCAATTATATATGTATATTTGCTGCTGTTTTTAGCTAAGCGTCAACCTACATTAATTAAAAAGTGTAACGCATAATTACATTTAACATCTCAAAACGAAAGTCAGTAATTAAATTGTCGCAAGATATTTAAAGAAACGCTTTAACATTGAGTTATTTTCAATTCGTCGAAATCACCTAAATTGCCTTTTGAAGTAACGAGTAAGTTAATGTTTACAATGAATCATAATGATGAAAGTTGCGGCCCTCTGTCGAGAAATGATCAAAGGTAGAAATTATCTTTATGAAATTACGCGGAAGATTAAAATATGAGAAAAGGTGAGAAGTAAAAAGCGATTTGTGGAATCGTGTGATGTTATTCTACTGAGAAAAAATGCAACAGTAATTATAAATATCTATTATTTGTGTATTTTTTTATTGACTTCTATCATAAATAAATAAAAAAAATATGTATTTCAGGACATATCACACAGCACCATCTAATAATTAATAATTTAGGAAATGCTTTACAGTAACAATCTAAGTATATAAAGCCAAATAGTGATCTATCAACGCACAACCCAAGCCACTGGACGTTCGGGCTGAAATTTGGCATGCAGGTACATACATACATGTTATGAGGTACGCATCTAGGCATCCGCTAAGAAAGGATTCTTGGAAATACTACTTAAAGGGGTGAAATAGGGGATGCAAGTTTTACTTCTTAATGCGAGCGAAGCAAGAGCGCATTAGGATGTTATAAATCCAAACAATTCAAATTTAGCAAATCAATTATTTTTTCACGGTTCTCGCTCCAAAATGTATCAGTCCTTCATTAGATCATTCGCTAATTACGACTGTAATACATATTTAGCATTAATTATACAAAATTAAGTCGACAATGGCGGCAGAACGGAGCTGCGCGGGCGCACGCCGAGAAACCAGTGAAAGTATAGTATCATTGTATCTGAGACTTTCTATCGTTAGTGTTTAGGTTCTATTAATGGTGTATGCGGTGCCGTTGGACGAAAAAAACGTTGTGTAACTAACCATGTGACTTTGGTAAATTGTTGAGTACGCATTTCACTTACATTTTATTACTGACTAGTGGTGCTCGCGGCTTCGCTCGCATTAAGAAGTAAAACTTGCATCCCCTATTTCACCCCTTCAAAGTGGCATTTCCAAAAATGCTTTCTTAACGGATGCTTACGTCATAACATCTAACTTCATTCCCAATTTCAGCCCAATCCGTCCAGTGGTTTGGATTGTGCGACAAACCACCGTCAGTCTGTGAGTCATCTTTAAGTTTTATATATTTAGACTAGCAGCTTCCTACGGTGTCACTCGCATAATATACGAATATACGGGTGTAATCTAAGACCAAGTAGCTTATACCTGTGTCAATGCAGGGACGAAAGTAAAATATGTATTTTCACCAAATTTCATCCAAATTGATTCAGCCATTTGAGCGTGGAGAAGTTACAAACAAACACGTAAGCACACCCTTTCGCCTTTATGGTATTAGTGGAATGAAAAAAAATATCACACATTCGTCAACGAATGAGTCAATAATTGTTTTATCTTTTCTCACATTGACAGTATGGTTTGTGAGTGAGAAAGACAATACAGTATATAATTAATAACTTGTGAAATCATTGACAACTTTTTATAAGTGACGCTGACCTTTGAACCGGAACAAGTTTGTGCACATTTTCGTTTGTCAGTGACGAGTATGTACCTATTTAGATTTTCTATACCTATCACAACATGATGCATATGTTTGCAAAACTATATACAACTAATTGCTTGTTGATTAGGATTTTTTGTGAGACGATAAGGCTCACTAGCACAAAAATTATAAAAATTAATTTAGCAATAAAATTACTTAGTAAAATGTGTTTAACAGTCTTTGTGCAAGCGGGCCTAAGTGTTACTAAGTTGAAGGCTAATTTAAGGTTTGACATAAATATTTATGACGACAAATACATCTGTCACGCACCGAACAGAATCAATCGTTTGTAACACTATCGAATCATAATCCGTGTTTATCACGCGATCTTCCGATTATATTCGATTGTATAATCGAGTATTATCGAACCGGTCGCATAATCACCAGCCGTTGACTGTCCCCTATTGTCTTAAACATGTTTCTTTGTAATTACCTTAATTGTTCGAATGAGATAATTGTATGGGAAACGTGGTTTACTATTAAGCAGGGGTTTTGTACGAATACCGTTGTCGAGTTGGTTGTGGTGTGCTAGTGAACTTATGCGAAGTTATTGTAAAAATTTTGCACTCCACAACACAGGAACCTACATACATTCTAATGTGGAGTGCAGATAATACAATATGTAAGGTCTTATCTATATTTCCAATGGTTCCAATTATAACCGAGCATAAATAACATTATATACCAACTGTTTTGTCTTAAGATGATAAACACATAACAGTGGGTCATAGAATTTTAAATTTCAAAAAATAAGATTTTGCATCTGAACTAAAATATGCCAGCAAGGTGCTTTCTACGAATCACACAACATGATTTCCTTCATGTGTTATATAACTTAATAAAAAACAGCCTTGTGAAACACCCTAGTTTTACGTTGGTCAGAAAAAACCTTATATAGGTACAAAACGGAAAACTTTTTTAATTTTTCACCTGGTTGGTACAGAAAAAAAATATATCCAAATTGGTGCCGCTACAAGAATGTGTGAAGTGTGAAGAACACACTTCACAAACTTTCGCCTTAAAATATTAGTGAGTAAAGCCTATTAGTGAATAGTGTGATCTTGTGACTCACGTCATTTGAAATGCATATTTGGTTGATGAGGTTTGACCATAGATTGAGTCTCATTGGCTGAGCCTTTTGCGTCTATGTACGAACTTTACTATGCTTCGAAGTTAAAGAATGTGTGCATTTTTTTAGCATATACGAGTAGATATTTATACAAAACAAAATAAAAAAAACATTTTGCCATGATTTTTGACCACAAAAATACACTTATCAGTTTTCAACTGCGAATAGTTTAGTTAGAGTTCTGACCGATTTATTCGGTTACATAAATAAATAAATAATCATAAATAAATAAAAAAAAACGTACAACATCGCTTACCACTTTTAAAATAACTTTTTTTTAACACGAATTAGGCTTACGTTTGACTATAGCCTGCCTGATGTTAAGCACCACTTAACTAAATTAGACAGGCTGGGGACCGTACTTTTTTATATCAGTTAAAATCCCAAATTCATAGCCTCCATATTTGCAAGTCAGTATGAGTAGCAAGGTAGATAGTACTATGCCGCTTACATTCTCTACTCATGAAACTACCATACCTGTGTCAAGTACCATTAGGCCGGCCTATGTGCGTCACTGTCACTTTTACTTGACCGATAGGTGGTTACAATGTTAAAGTACGACGGTGTAGACATTCAATATGATAGAATAAACATTATTATAGTTTTGCTCTTCTATTACTTATGATATACAAGCTTTATGTACTATTTTTCACTACTGTATTTTTACTAAGAAAAATAGTGTTGTTTTATTTAATTTAAACAACTGTGCCAAATTTACAAAGAACAGGTTTTCATATTTAATACAATAGTCCTGAGTTGTAATCACCGCATGAAACGATGATAAATGTTGATGCAAACAATTTCACTCTTTAGATATTATGTACGTACATGAGTGTTTATGATATAATGTACTTCTTCAAAAGCATATTTCTCTCTTGAGTCGTACTTCTAAGTACTTCTAAGTCGTACTAAGGGTCATGACTCCCCCGCAGAATTAATTCATTAGGGGAGTTTTCATGGGCAGCGACATCGTGGTGGGCGCCCAGGATATTATTCCTCGGAATATATATATGTCCTCGGATATTGTGGTCCTCAGACATGTCGGTTTCCTCATGATATAACGTCACGTAACGATGGTCAAAAGCATATAACGAGAGATAATAATGTCATACCTACAAATTTTTGATGATCGTAACCCCTCTAAATGTGAGATGTGGTGGTAAACAGTTAGCTGCTTTGTCTGCTTCTGTCGTTAACACAATTTACTAAATGTCACACAAGAAAACTGTAAACTGACCACTACACTGGAAATAAGAGCGTTTTCAATTAATAAATAGTTCAGTCTTATGAAAAACTGTATTAAGACTAGTGTTGCAAAAAAAGTTTGGATAGTTCAGAAAAGTATCTAGTATTTCTACAGTTTTATTTGAAAGATAGTCCCCATTCACGAAAAATATTATCGAGCCTAGAGTTGATTTTAAAATTATGACTTCGAATGAACTTCTTGATATTTGAGACAAATATGTTTGAATTTGCCTTAAGTTAATTAAAAAAATACGATTTTGCACGTGCCTTAACTAATTTTACCAACAGACCATCGAACTTAACTTTAAAAATGATTCAAGGAAAATTGTGCGAAATTACTTCACAACATACTTGTACCCATAATGTATTATGTGTATTACAAAAAATATGCATGATATACATGTATTTTTGTCAGAAAACTTAGATAATTGGCCACCAACACAATGTTTCACAATGAGTCGGATATGATCCGATCCGCTCGTAGTACAAATAATAGAAATTAGATACAATGGTAGAAATTAAAAAAAAAAATATTTTAATGAAAATTTTACTATTTTTACTGTAGATTTAATATGAATAATTGTATATAAAAATAAATGAATATAAGCGTAAATCGGGTTTTATATAATGAAAAACAAAATTGAACTTAACATCGACGGAAACGAATCCGCTAGCTTTTGACTCAGGGAACATTTCCGATTTTTCTGTTGAATAAATTTGCCAAAAGAATCGTATGGAAGCATTGTGATTTGGAAAAATCCTTTCCATGCCGATTGATTTCCGTCTCAATCGAATCGGATCCGTATTCGACTCATTGTGAAACACACCGCAGTTCAGATAGAGTGAGACTTTCACAAGCGACACTGTGTTCTAACAAGGAGCTCAACTGCTCAGCTGGAGTGGATATGCTCTAAAGCGAGGCTGCCGGAATTAACCTTTAGGTTCTTGACAATATATTCAACATATCACGATAGATTTTTTTAAGTGTCTGTCACTTTCTTTGGAAGGATACAGATTAGCTTAGATGCGTATTTTTTTCGCTAAGTTCAAAACATTATTTTTACAGTATTGTGGGAAAATCTAAACCAAAACAATTAGTAGGTATTTTAAACGCTGAATGAAACATTTTACTATAATCTACTAAGTACCTACAGTTTATCACAACTTTGACCTTAAGATATCGTGATGAAACCAAACCAGATGATTTGTGGAATTTTATTGGCAAATCGTTTAGGAATTGCCGCGATAGGCAATTTTTATTGCAACAAATCACAAGGTCGATTGATTTAAATATTTATGTGTTCCTGATTTGACGTAGTAAAATTATTAGCTTTAGTTTTGATTTACGTGGTTTAATTTTTGGCTTAAGATAATTATGACAAAATAAAGGCGAACATATACTTAATATCTTTCAGGTTTGCTCGAAATTTAATAGAGTTTGCCAAACATTGTGGCTTAGTTAGGAATGAAGTTACTCTTAGTATGTCAAGCCATGAAAATGCCTAACGTCTAAAGTCGTCCGTAACTTATCGAAGATAGCCTAACCTATAATTTTTATATTTTCATACAAACTTTGCATATTAACACACAAAAGCTAAAAGAATATGTATAGAAAAATAAATACTCTCGTATGTTTAAATAACTTCTATATTGAAACAAAATGATCGGCTCTTGACATTCATTACCATACAACGTTCAGATTTGATATGACTGTTTTGTATATCTTAAACAAATCGATATTTAATACTACATAATGTATGTGCCGTCTCTTTGTTCATATATCTTAACAAGTGGATGCACGCAGCTTTACTCGCATAAAGAAGTAAAACATGCATCCCATTTAAAGAGGCATTTCCAAAAATCCTTTGTTAACGGATGCCTACGTGGTAACATCTATGTACCTGCATGCCAAGTTTCAGCCCGATCCGTCCAGTGGTTTGCGCTGTACGTAAATCACTATGTCAGTCAGTCACCTTTGAGGTATATATAGGTATATTTAGATTTTATTATTTTTCTTTGTCCATACTTCCTATATTTTTAAAGCTTACAAACCCACAGTTTGTATAGAATATAGCGCGGGCTTGCACCTTAATGGTCCGATGACCACAATAGGTTCCGTATTACATAAGCCATCATTAAAATGTGTCGTCTTTTTGTCAAGTTCGCGCACTTTGTTCAACTATTTCGAACTCAACTTATTATGTCATGTAAGTTTTTGTGGACAAGTCCAGTTTAAAAATAGTCTAAATACCTATTTTAGTCGCCAAATGACCGAATATTAATAAGTTAAATGTATAACGAATAGACGAATTTGGGTGTTCCCCGTTTTGAAGATTATTTTAAATTTAATAGATTTAAAGCCTGCGATACATATCGTTTATGCTAGATGTGGATAGTAAGCAACGTCTACAATCTAGCACGCTTGTCTAGAAAAAGGCAATACATTCTTGAATTGAAGACTGATTATTTTAATGTAACAATGAAAGAGAAAACGGAGAATAAGTGTATTAAAAAATAACAAGGTTGACTATTTGTCGGGGTTTAAAGAATTTTTATATGGAAAATTAAGTTTTTGTTTCGAATTTTCTTAGCCTCTCTCTTGAGATGTATTTTCTCACGACTGAGGGTCGTGACTCCCCCGCAGAATTATTAACGTTAGGTGAGTTCTCTTGGGCAGATACATCGTGGTGGGCGCTCAGGTCCTTCCACGGATCTTTCTTATCCTAATCAGTTTCATTTACGTCAGACCAATGCTTTTCCTCATTGTTTTGATTGCAAAAAAGAAATAAAAAGATACTAACCGGAAACCTGTTCAGCCGCCTCCCAGTATTTAGTGATGATCTCCGTCCAATTGGAGTCGGAGTAGTAGTCGTCGATGGCGATTTTCACGAAGCCGGACATTTTGGCCGGAGCACAGTACAACACTAGTTAAGGTCCACCACACACTAACACTTCACTGGTCGGAAGTCTGTAGCAGGCTTGCAATCTGTCACCTGGAAGAGAAGAAAAAAAATGTTAAATAATTATGTTCGTATAGGAATGGGTATACTATCGCGATATTAAAACTCCGGACGTTCAATTGCGATGTAAGTTAAACTAAACTACTAATATACAAACATTTTTCAATGGCTTTTTCAATCTTGACTACTGACCGACGGACGCTCTGTAATGTTGCCCACGTAATACGCAGGTTTCCAAAGTTGATATACGACTCGAATACTTGTATAAGTACTCTAGTAGTTTATCAACTTTGATCCAAATCTAACCGTTGGAGTACGAAAAAATAAGAGCAACAATGCATACAATCTATCACGTACATATGTCTAAAAAAACCTATTTACCCCCCAACTTTGGCACTAATATAATTATTGAAGATCGAGATTGAATGGGACAGAGTGAGGTGTTTAACGATTTGCAAGTTCGCACTATGATTTTGGAAGCATAGAATTTCTTTTTATATGATGGGCTTACGCTTGACTGACTTGACGTTATAAGTTAAGATCTAGCGCGCTTGTCCAGAAAAAAAAAATAGTTTGAAATCTTGAAGATCGATAAATTATAGTTCAATGGGAATATAGATTCGTGTAAAGAGTTCCACAGAGCCGTTTCCAATTTAAAGCAATGAAGGCAGGTATTTCATACAGGTGATACGAGTACGCACACGTAACAATGAAAGTACTTATATTAAAAGCAAAAAAAAAAAATTAAATAAATGATTAAATTACTTAAAACAAAGTCATGGTTGATACTTTTCTAATTGTTCTGTGTCAAATGTTCCTTTAATTAGTGCTCATAAGAACAAAGTAAAAATGCTGTGCTGTTGTTTTTAACACTCTTTATGTAATGTAGTTAGACTGTCTGTAAACTAGATGTAGCTTCATTAATTGGCCTTAAAATTTAGCCAATAAGTTCAACATTAAATTCCAGCTAAAATAAGGTCCATTTTAATACATTTTTGCTTTTATGTATATTTTAAACTATTAATAAACTTATCGACTTTAAATTTACATTCAGAAAAAAAATGCTGATCACGAGTGCGTTAGTGAATTTTATTTTGGTAACTGTTTTACGTTGAATGTATTTAGTTTTTAAATGGCTCAGACACTTGAAATAATAATGTAAATAAAAATTCATAAAATGTTAATGTTAATTTATTATTAATATAAAAAAGGTAAAATATAATGATTGTCAACTGCAATTTATCAATTTAATATGAAAACATACTTTTTGCGACGTAAATATTTTAAGAATGCAATGCAAACATTGCTTAATTATTATATTTATTTAAATTATAAAATTATTTATTTGGTAGGTATGTTTTTTTAACTCATTCATTTCAATATCAAATAAATTAGTTACTCTAAATAATACAAATTAAAACTTTTCCATCATCCTCATATTTTACACTTTACATAGGAAAAACAATATAGTTATATCGTACCGTATAAGCTTCAGTTTCGGCATTTTCCCGTCACTCAAATAATAAAAAAAAATCCACACTAAATTTATTCTCGTTCGCATTTCATCTTCACAGATGAAAGCGAAAATGTGACTGCGGAGCTTCGCGAAAGTGCGCCGGCGCAAGCCTGCTACTGCGGATTGAATAGCGCGCGCTGCCTCCACCAATCATAGCCCCTCTCGCTGCCCCAGTCTAACAAGGACGTAAGCACACATTACACATCACGCGATATTACACTCTAATTCCGAAGTACAAGGTCGAGTTTGCGGGGCTCGATGCTGTTCGTAGAATGTCGGGAAAAGTGCTACGGGTTTTATGGAGTTGAAGTTATTATAAGGCGTTAAAAATATATGAATATCTTATTGTTATCAAGTGTACGATAAATTTGCCTTAACTGTTTTTGTTGATTTATCATAATAGTATGTTAAGTATTTCAGTTTATTAATTTCTTATTTGTTCTGCAAATAACAAACCCAAGATACAAACTGCGTTTTTCAATTGTTTCACTCATTAAAAATGTGTTAAGTTTTACATATTGTAATTTTATGGAATACAAAAATAGTACCTAAATTCAACTGCAAATACGTCAAGTCGTGTAACAAGGTAAAGGTATATAATACATTTTCTTATATATTTCCGCAACAAACATTTTAAAACCTACTTTTGTTGTTCGAGATGGCATAAATTTGTGAGACTGATAAATTTGATCACATGTATATCACGTGTGTGGTATATTTAGTATACTGTATAAAATGATTGGACTTGGACTAGTAAAGGAAAGGATTGTTAGTTTTATCTTTATAGTTAGGTAGTCATATTATGCTCCATTGGATATGTTATTATAATTAGTCTTACTAACACTTTACCGAGATATTTGTCATAACCCGGCAGGCGTTAAGCCATGTCAGAGGCCCTTTGGGCGGTTTGAAAACTCACGATTCTGGAGTTGTCCACTCTCGTACGAAGTGGTGTTTTATTCAGTACAAAGTTTCGAATATAATGCTTAGTTAATTAAAATTATAACCCAGGGGTCTTCAAATCTAGAGTAAATAGGTTTCTTCTAGGCAAGCGTGCTACATCTTAGACTATAGTGGTGCTTAACACCAGACAGGCTATAGTCAAACGTAAGCCTATTTAGTGTAATATGTGTAAAAAAAGTGTTTAGTGTAAAAAAAAAACGGTTTACTAGTATAAAAGTGTACTTGTTATAAACACTTCAATCATTTACCGCTAGATTGCGCCACCGTGCACTTGAAAGGCACCGCTACACAAGAGATTGCTATTTTGCAACGTATCTTCGGACCTTCGTACGGCCTTCATATATATACTTGTGTTACAATTAACTAACGAACAAATGTCTACATTAAAATTTCACGAGAAGATTTCAAGACATTTTATATTATTAATTTAACGTTAACTTTACATAAAAATAAATACAGCGTCATACATTTACTCGCATTAAATGTTTTATATAAAAATCAGAATACAAATTGTATTAAACTTCAAAATGGTCTTTAATTATTTTTATGATTCACAATTTTATTGGAAGTGAATGGACAACTGAAAAATTAAACAAACAAGTTTTTGAAATGTTTATTGCCACGCTCGCGCTGTTCAATCATTTTCATTTTTGGTAACTAAGAGTCAAGATACAAATATCACAAACAGATAACATTTATTAATACCGATCCTACTGTTTTTGTTATTATTTTATAAAATTAATTACTGTAATTGTCATAAAATTTCCTACCTACTCATAAAATATAGAAACGAAAATGTAAGTTAATATTAATTTAACATAAAGGTACCATAATGAGATACCAATTAAATACAGCATATAAAATGCGGAACACTCAATTTTTTACCTGCCTAATTTAATTTGATTAGTAAGATTAAGGTTTCATGTCGCTTTTGTGACTTTGTTCCGGTTTGTGTCTGACTTTATAAAATTGAACAAGGAATTAAAAAAAACATGTGCATTATTTATAGCTGTAACCTGTACTTACTGTAATAAATCAAAATAATACTTAGTGTATATTCATACATTAACTACGTGGAATGTTTTAATGAAATCAATATGAAGGCTATATGGAGCAGAAAAAATTGTTGATGACGATAACATATTTGTGTTACTAAAAGTTCCCTATTCAAATTATATCAGAAGTGATGGTGATAGTTTAATAAAATATGAGATCATTCTCAATATGAAGTAATTTAATTTAATATGGAACGTTAATGCAAATTAAAGAGAAAAGGTTTATTTTTGGAGCGTTTTCGCACATTTCGTTTCGGCTATTCTGTGATTGTTCACGCATAGCTCGGTGCCTATGCGTCGCGCGTGCTTAGTTGCACGGAGTACCGCTAGAGGGCGCTAGCGGAGCGTTTCACTAAACATGGATGCTAGTTTTACTGGAAAAGCTCAATAAAAAAAATGATAGACAATTTTATCTCGGGTGAAAAATTGTTAGTAAAATATAGCTGCTTTAGTGTTTGATATTCAGTAATATAATAATCCAATTTATATGCATTTTTTTAATACTAGCAGTGCCCCGCTGCCCTTTCTGCGCTTATCCGCGTTAATCCGGGATGCTTAACATCAGGCAGGCTGTAGTTAAACGTAAACCTTTCCCACGTAAAAAAAATGAATTGGAGCTTATGTGGTAATTTTGAGTCTAATCTACTTCCATAGTAATTTCAGCTAAATCGATTTAGCCTTTGAGCGTGATGAATAAAAACATAGACTCTTGTATTGCAAGAGAGAATTAATAGATTAAATAATATTTATTTCCGAAAGTAATATTCGTTAACTATTTTAAGATAACTATAGTGTGCAAAAAAATTATGTTTGTATACCAGATCTAGCAAACACTATACAGCTTTGCTTTCACCATAGCTTTGTGAACTTGGGCTAGATTGCCACAGTCAATGTCAATACACCAATTTCTGGTTATGTTACCATTGCATTGGTTATATTTAATTGTTTTTCAATTTGAAAGTGTGACTTAATTTAAATAACTACTTATTACGTTTATTGCCAAGCATTACTTTTGTTCCAGTGGCGGTCCACGGTTTTGTTCGCGTTAAATTGGGGTAAAATTGTTAATTTTGTATGTACATCGCCATATCAAATTTCATATAAATCGGTTCAGACTTCGCTCGTCTTGTATTGGGATAAAAATATATAGCCTATGTCTCGTACTAAAATCGCGTTCATGTTGAGGCGTGAATGTGGTCGATATAGGCAAATAAACCATCAAACATATATCGCTCTTGTAATACAACGTTGTGGCTGCTACACAGGTTTCTCAATAAATTTGATTTATGCAATAAATTGAAACATATACCTACTCATAAAACTTTAGTATCAGAATCGTGTTAGGCATAGTAGTTACTTATTACTTTTAATACAAGATCAAACTTCAGTCTAACTCTAAAGTCTAGGCTGAAACTATCGTAACATTCTGAATGAATCTCGCGTCAATGACTATGGTCTAATACTCAAACATTTCCAAACATGTTTGTCTCCGTACATATTAACACGTTTTATTTTCGTATGAAAAGTCATAATAATTGTGATCTTGACACAGATAGTAAGCTATATTTTGGTAAGAATCAAGCTAAAATCGGCCTTATTGTTGTTATATAAGGTTTATGTGGAATATTAAATGTTGTAGTAGTTTTCTTGACCAGTGGGCATTTCTCAACGTGTTGGGAAAGTCAGCCTTGCTTAGTGTAGGGGTTATCCTAATAATATAATATGTTATGTTTTCACGGGCGTTTGAGTGCACGGTCAGAACTCGACGGCCTCGGGTGCGGAGGTCATGATGGGGCTTGGAATGGTTCTAGATTACCTAGTGCCAGAATTGTAATGTGATTAGGAAAAGGCTGTGAAAGAACTTGCCACAAGCATAGATAGATAGATAAATTCTTTATTAAAACACCGTGTGTAAAAAAAAAAACAATATAAAAACATAGAAATTAAAATTAGCGTCTTAATTGCAGATAATATAACTTAACTGCTCAAGTCGTTCGGTCAGTGATAAAATATAAGATAAGTTTCTCTGTTTTGAATTATTGAATTTAAGCTTCCTCGTCTGATTCACTATAATTTTCTAAATGTTAAGTAATTTGAAGGTGCTTCGTTATTCATCGCTTTGTCAATTAGTCAGGCAGTTCAACGTTATGGAGAGTGTATCAAAAATAGTAAATACTTAATTATTAGAGTACAAGATACAATTTATGTTCTACTAGCTGTGGTCGCGACTTCGTCCGCGTGGAATAGTTATTTTGGGTATCATATTTAATTTTACAAACAACCTCTTCAGCTTTATAAATTATAGCTGTTACCCACGACTTTCTGAACCATTTTCGCAGCGCACGTAACGGAAAACCCACAAAGAATAATAATTTTCCCCGTTTTTTCCACATTTTCCGTTATTTATTAGTTACAGTGTGATGTTATATAGCCTAAAGCTTTCCTCGATAAATGGTATCTTCAACACAAAAAGAATTTTTCAATTCGGACCAGTAGTTCCTGAGATTAGCGCGTTCAAACAAACAAACAAACAAACTCTTCAGCTTTATAATATTAGTATAGATTACACGTTAAACGCTTGTCTAGAAGAAACAGATTGGTTTTCGTTCATTAGCCTACTTACACTTTTTTTAATCCAGCAGTTAAACAACTCACATACAAACAAAAGGTAATAAAACCTACATAAACTTAATCAAATCGCGTTACCATGTAAATTTTACAGCCAGGATGCTCTTCATGAAGCTATTATCTAGGTATAAATGCCTATTATTACGAGCACTAGGTTGCAAGATGCAAGATAAAGCATTCTAGATTTCTAACTACGAATTGATGTTGAATAGTATACCACTACAAGTGAAATTAACAGTGACATGTACTAAACAGTATGTTTGTTTATCTAAGGCATCGAAAAAGTGACTACTTGATTGATATGTAGCTGGTCAAATGTTTTTAAGTGTGATGACTGTGATGGTATTTAAATAGATCTCTCATATTATGCAAATTATTAATGTATCAATATGTGCCGCATTTATTCGTATTTATTGCACATGGACCAATTTACGCTTAAGGTTTATTAAGTTTTTCGAATAACTAACCTATCTTAGAGACATAATGTTTACAAGCTATTTATTTATTTAATTTAACTGGGCACGCTGCCCTCTGGTAGTGGGCTGGAGCACTTAGATTATCTTTAGGCTTTTCTAAAGATTTTCTAAGTGCCCCTTTTTTGTATTAGTTAGAAGTAGTATGTTTAGTTTTTCTTCCTTTGTTTTTATATTTTATTATTGTAAATTTAAATTGTAAATAATATATTATACTGTAATAAATATACTGTCGCCGTTTTAGATCACAAATAAATATTGCAATAGTGACGCGTCTATTCGATATGCTGTCTGTGATTACAGAGATGCTGCAATACAGCTGAAATGCTAAACATAATAGATGCGATACAATGTTACTTAGATTTTGTATTGTCATTATTGGGCAAGTGATTTATTACGCTGCAATTGGAAAGGTTGAAAAATATGTTATTTGCAAGAATAAGTTTTTGCAGTTTTTTTGTTATGCTCACAAATAAGCCAATAACACATCCTTAGTCGCTCGAATCCTTATTACTGAGAGTTGTGATTTCAAAAGGATAGTCTAGCTAGTCAGCGGGCAATGCAGCCAGCATTTTGGATACACTGCCTTTTGAAAAAGTAGATAAGATTGTTTATATTATATTACGTGTCTATAGTTTTTTTTTATAAATATATTCGTAAGTGTAATTATTATGTTTTTTGTTGTTTATTGAATAAAACGTGTGATTTCTTAGATTTCATATCGGCGGAATTCTTTATGGCACATATGCACATATGTACATTGTGTTTGGCATAGTGAATGACAAAGAAAACACGATCCAAACAAGCTATTAAATAAATAAATAAATAAATAAATATTTCAGGACATATCACACAGCGCCATCTAGCCCCATACTAAGCTTACGCTTGTATCATGGGTACTAGATAACGGATATAATACATATATACTTTTCTTTTGTAAATACATACTTATTATACATAGAAACGACCAGACTCAACACAAGTAATTACAAATTTTAAATATTCATAATTACTTGTGTTTTGCGGGAATCGAACCCGCACCCCTAGATTAGAAGGCAGAGCCACTACCAACTAAGCTAACGGAGCAGTCAAAATATTATAGGCAATTATGCTTTTCTGAACATAATAATATTTAGTGAATGGTTGTAAACAAACGTAATGCTGTTTTCCGCTGCATCTTAAAATGTTTTTTTTTTCAAATGTTTAAACTTACAAACGTAAATTTTTATATGTTTTTGTATCTCAGCATGCATTTTATTGTCTAAAAGCCCAGGTCCTCACCCAAAATATTTGTGTTATGTAATAATATTGTCTAGACGCCAAAATTAACTTGCTCGAATGAATGTTGCAAAACTGCATCAAGGTCATGTGATGCAAAAATTCGGCCCAAATATGCACACGTTTATTTTCTACTGATACTTTTAGTATTTTTATAAATATGGTTTAAAAATGAAATATATGTTAAATCAATGAATTAACTAATTCTTATTACTCTGGCGTGAGGAAGCCTTCGACCGGGACGCATGGAGGGAGTTGGGGGAGACCTTTGCCCAGGAGTGGGACAGTAGGTATAGGTTAATAAATAAAATATGGCTTATGGATTTGAAATATTGAATATCATTGGGTATGAATAAAATATTAGTTTCGAACACGTTCATATTATAAATAGATCCATTATATTTCACGCATGATATCTGCATTTTTTAATTATTCATAGCATGTTGATGAAAATATTTTATAAAGCTGAGAAAACATGAATAAAAATACATTATCATATTTAACGTTAATATATTTAAGATATATCATGTATTGTAATCTTTAGTAAATATTACACGCTCTCAAATCATGAAATTACAAATTTCATGTCTATAAAAAAGCACGTGCTTTAATTTGTAGAAACTAATAATTAAATTGGATATTGTTCTTAACTTCAATGTAGCATGCTTGTTCATAGAAACACATATTTCGGTCAATAACAATGCAAAGATCGAATAATATTTATGAATGAATATTTCAAGGTTTGATATAGCGTGTAGTCAATAAATACGCTTTTAAATCCAATTTCACAGCTGTTAAAGTTTTGGTTGTTCTCAAAATTCGACGCAGTTAATATGTTAGGTATGGTCTCTAATTCACTAATGCATGCCTTTTTCAACTAATTTACGAATAGCTACTTTGTAATGGAATTGAATATTAATTAATTGAAGAATTATAATTTTACACAATTCTCCAGTGCCACAGACCACCGTATTTTTATTTAATATTCAGGCAGAGAACATTTCTATAAATTTAATAAGCAGAAAAGTCTTCGAATACCCTAAAAATCAGTCAACAATATCAGATTTAGTTTGGGTTTTTTGAAAGGGACAGACGTGAAGTAGAAAGAACCTTGCAATTTTGACCTAAATGTTAATTAGAGTGTCAGATGTGCAATCAAGAAATTCAAGTAAAATGTAACTTGGATTTAATTGTTATTTTATTAACTCCTTGTAAACATTATTTTAATTACAATAAAGATGATATCTACTAAGCCCATTTAAAAGATTAGAATCTGTATTTTCACACGTGATTGCGTTTGCTTAGTTTAGGGCTAGATGGCGCTGTGTGCTAAGTCCCGGAAAAATAACTTATTTAATTATATCTTGAAAATTTTTGGTCTGAAAAATGTTACTTAAATTCTACCATATTGCATTCTTCGTATGATAAAGCTATAATACATAATCAAAAACCAATTAAATGGAAATAGTATACAAAATACGCAGTTAATTCGAAGCCCTTTCCTGCCCTTCAGTAGCATCCACCAAAACCTACGTAATAATATATGCGTTCACATTGCTGGCCGTTGCGTTATTTGACATTGGACCTTAGGGCCCTAAGCAAAGATGAAGTTGTATACGTAGATGGTGCATAAAAATGCAAATATACGATATATTACAAAGATTACTCAAGATAGCTAACGAACTGATAGAGTTTTATGCTATGGCCTTTCTGTTCAGCTGTATGGGACTAATACGAATAAATGGAAATAACGAAAATTCTATTTCAAATGATATTTGAATTAAGATGTCAAAGATGAGCAATGAGTATGTTTGACTGAAATTATATGTTTGTCTCTTGCTAATGATACAGCGTGATTGTCTATGTAGGTTTAAGCTATAAGACATTTGTTTCCTAACACAAAAATCTTTCTAAGACATATTTTTTCCATTTTTTTATATTGTACGTTTCATCTAGTTGTCTTCTTCATCGTCGGTCCTCACCACCTAAGCATAACTAGTTACGTAGCTCCACCACCGGATGACAGTGACTGGTGGCGCCAAGGTCGGCGTGTGCATAGTTTTTGGACATATGAATTGATGATCTGCGAGGCACACAAATTTAAAAATGGCATCGTGTTTTTGCAAATTAATTATACTTTTCGTACATGGCCTTTAAACTAAACTTTTCGTCAACCATTTTTTTATAATATAACAAAAGAATGCTGTATAAAAAAATACTTACTTGCGATGATATTTATATTGTAAAATCAATTTGGATATTTTCACGTTTGGATTAGGTATTATTTTCCAGCATGCATAAAAATGATTTCCAAAATTAAGTTTCAAAGATTAATTAAATTTTGTGTTTTTTCATATAAGTAACTAATCGAAAACTATTCAAACGTTAACTATCCCTACTAATCGAATAAAACTCGAAATATATTCGATTAAACGCCCCTAGCAATCTGATCGACTCAATCTGCAACGTTATTCGCCTAACGCCGCATGGTTTGGTACATTCTCCGTCTATCTGCGATTGCTTCATTCTTTCACAACGCCTTGTTATTTTCTCGATGTAATGCTACGATGAGTGACGGACAGACTTACAAGATGCGAGATCCGGTTTGCAGAGTAACAAGAAATAAGAGTTATTTTTACAACATTTGCAAACACTTTGTTAGTTTTTTTTAACGACTAATCATTTATGATTAACTACTGTCTGCCTGGTGTAAAACTTTTCTGTAGCCACCGAACTTAAAATAATACAAGCTGTAGCCTTGTTTTTTACGAGGAGGAAATGCATTTACGCATACTACCTTCCTGCATAGCCTAAGATATTTCCCGCTTATCAAGAAGACTTAAGATTTTGAAAACATCTGGATAGTAAAGTGAAAAAAAAATGTACCATAACATCATGAAATTTGCTAAAATAAATAATTAAAAAAAAAAAAATATTAAAAGCACGATAAAGTTTGATTGCTGAGAAACATTTTTTAAAAATAAGCGTTGTTTATTTATTTTTTACACTAGGCGGGATGAGATTGTCAACTTTGTATTTTAAGTGTAGATATAGGTACTACGTTATTCCTCATTAAGTTTTATGTACATAGTTCAAAGTTTCTCACGTAATAAGAACATAAACAAAAATCTCAAGAATCTAAGCAAGGACAATGCATAAGATAATATCCGACTATAGAATATACATCAAGTTCACACACACTAAAAAACTAAATAATTGCGTTATAAAATATTCACTTAAAACGTGCACAGGTATTTTAAGTCAGAGAACAAAAAAATAAATAAAAAAATTGCACGTGTTGTTTCCAATTTAAATATTGGGTTTTCCGTATGATTTAGGTATCAGCCGATGTGTGATTTAATTTAATTTATTTGTTATCGTGTTAAGAAAAACAGAACATGCGATATATTGTTATATACAACCACCATTAATCTACCTATCTATTTTTTTTCTATAAAAGAGTAAATAGGTTTCTTCTAGGCATACGTGGTACATTTTGAACTACAACATTGACGTCTACAAGTATCAGAAAGGAATGTGAAATAAATATATTTTTTCCTTCAAGCCTTCAGAGCATGATTAAAACATACATACTACTTTCCCGCTGTAACCCTCAAATATGCTATTGTGTAACTTTACACACACGTAGTACAGGATATTGCATATAGTGAGCATGGACCACGGACTTACATTTTTACACCCATTAATATACTAATACAAAAATGTTGTTGTTAGAACAGGTAATTCATTGAAAAGTATCTTTATTGGAATGATAAAGTAGCTTACAAGTATGTATTTCTGGGTCCTTTAAAAATATTTTACGAGGATATAAGTAATTTATTTTTAAAACGAAGGGGTTTGTTATATATTAAAATATATGTATAGAGATGTGTGCAGATGAATGTATCGTAAAGTGAAATATATATCCATATAAATATAACTAAAAAGCCAGCTTTGTTTTCTTTCAGAATTATTTTCTGCAAGATGTCTTTAACAATGAAATTCCTATTTTTTTTAAATAAGAATGAATGACTTTTCTAAATAAGAAACCAAATTAACAAAAAAATAATCATTTTTTGTTGTAGTTAGAAGTAGTATGTTTAGTTTTTCTTCACCTGTTTTTATATTATTTTTATTGTAAGTAACTGTTTATTCAACAAAAATGATATAAAATCTCATATTCACACCTTGACACGGTGAATTATAAAGTCAAGGGCTCCATTACAAAACGTGAGTTTGGGCCCTTGTTGCAACATTTCTATTTATATTCATATTTATGATGTTCTACAATCATATTATGGTCGATTATTTATTGATTTCCAAATAAATTAATCGGTGTATTTGTGTCAATGTCACAGAAAGTATTTCTAGTATTATAATTACTCACACATTATTAGTAATATAATAATTTTATAAATAATCGTTATGTATCTAATACATTTCAAACACAGGTAAATTATTTTCATTACTTTGCTTTGGGTTGCTATAATTTTAAATTCTTTATCTACACTAATGTTGTAACATTCTACTTATGTTTCCAATGCTTGACTTATAATTACTACTGTTATAGCGCAGACAACAAAACACTCAATTTAAGCAATTTCACATGATGGTATAATATCCACATCGATATCGTAATATTTCATTATAACATCAATAAAACGCGATTGCAGGGCCAATCAGGTTGGTCGCGTTTTGTTGATGCGCGCAGCTGCGCTCTCATTGGTTAGATTTTAATGGCGGCAAAATCACTGTGACAATACACGTACGATAAACTATTGTCAGCTTTTACTCTTGTTGTTTGATTAATTGCATTAGTGAAGAAAAAGTAGTAAACTTGGTACAACTCCGAAGGCATCAGAACTAGTAAAGAACTGTCTTTCGCAGTAGAGTAATAGTAGTTTATGCAACTGCATATAGCACGGGTATTAAAACACTCGTTACTATTATGAAACTCGCTGCGCTCGTTTCATGAACTCACACTCGTGTTTTAATACCCTTCATTATATATGACAGTTGCATAAACTACTATTTCTCTACTGCGAAAGACAGTTCTTTACTAGTTCTGATGCCTTCGGAGTTGTACCAAGTGTTTGTCATTATGTAGGAATAATTAAAAATAAAAACTTAGTAAATATTTATGCTGTAAACTTATTCAAGGTTTAAATTATGCAGATTTGGAAGTTGTAGGTTCAGATCTTGGAATTTGTAATAAAAAAATATACTTATTTACTTCATTTTAATATATTTTACTTTATTAACCGACTTTATAGTATTTTATTGTTCTTGTATTAATGAAATGTGTATGTAAAAATTTTAACTGAAACACGGGTTGCAGCGAGTAGGAAACGATGGTTTTTTATTTTGCACTTAGTGCAGGGACAAATAAATTTTTCAGCACTTAAATATTTAAATTTAAAAACGTATTGAAGAGGAGATATATTTGGTTTATATATTTATTGAAGAAAAAGTATGAATTAAAGGTACTGAAAATCAGAAAGTTTTGGTTTTTTTATTTATTAAAGAAATATGAATTTTTTTCTTACTAATGATTAAAAAAAATTAAAGCGTGGTCTTTTTGTTAAAAAATACCTATCAATCATTACTACAAGATGTTATTTTTTAATATAATTTACTAAAAATAAAATAAACTTACCCGAATTTCTTCGTGATCACAGTAACTATACGAGTCTCTCACTAACTTACGATAAGTTCACAAATCAGCAGAGTCTCACATACAAACACATGTCAACTAACCATCACTCAAGTGAGTATATGTATACATAATCACTAAATAATTCCAAATTTAATTTATTTATTTTAGTACCACAATAAAAAAAAAACTAAATTTATTTTATTAATCAAACACTTTATGACATAATTAAAAATAAGAATAGCTTTTTTGGTTAATACACAAAAATCACTAAATGTCTTTATTCAAAATGGTCACCAGAATTATTTGAAAATGTTTTATAGTGCTACAAAACTTTATACGTAGGTATACATTTATTTTCGAGTGCCTTGTCTGATCGAGTCAGGTTACCATAGACTACTGAATGCTACTAGACCCGGCATCAATAACTAAAATAAAATTAAGAGGGGATGGTTGTTGACCTTCTGATCATATCTTGTTTATTTTTTATCTCAAGTGTATTAAACTCACAGTATATTGCATAATTGATTTTTGTTGTGCGTCACATCTAGATTTATTCTAGCACTTTTTGCAGCCGATTCTGAAGTTCTGATGTGTTATTAATTTATAAAGATTTTGAAATTAGATAATAAGTATTAGTTTGCGAAACACGGAATGCAACAATCTATACATATAGTAAGCTGAAGTCTGGTTATCTATATCTCTGTTTGTCTGTTTATTTAAACGCTCATCATGCAAAAACGGCTGAACGGGTCTTCATGATTTTTAGTATATAGGTAGTATGAGATCCCGGAAGTGTCATAGGCTACTTTTTATTCCGAAATAATGCGAGCAAAGCCGCGGGCGTCCACTAGTACATAATATACGCTGCAAAAAGACGTTTTAGAAGAAATTATGTTTCGACTAATTACTACATATCTTATGAATATTCTAAATACATTTAGATTTTTCCTGAATACATATTTGTTTTTATTTGGGATTTTTGTCGCATCTCAGGTTTGCAGATAACCTTTTTTTTTTTTTTTACCTTCTACTTTTCGCTGAAAATCTGGTCGATCTCCAACAAATGATCCAACAACTTTCCGATGCATCCTTAAAAGTAGGCCTTAAGATGAATATGACCAAGACCAAGGTGATGTCAAACATTTCTGGGCCCTCAAATCCAATTATGATTGGAGATGAGAGCTTATAAATGGTTGATAACTACGTGTATCTTGGCCATACGTTATCTTTTGACAAGGAGCTCCAAAAGAGGGAGATCACTAGGCGTATACAGCTTGGCTGGGCGGTTTTCAAAAAACTCGAAGACATATTTAAATCCCAAAACATTCCACAATGCCTCAAAACCCGCCTCTATAACCAATGTGTCCTGCCCACCATGACCTACGGTGCCGAGACGTGGACTCTCACCAATTATGCTATTTACACGATCAGAGTCGCGCAAAGTGCTATGAAGAGGTCCATGCTCGGTATCAGACTCATAGACCGAGTGCGTAATGCCGAGATCCGGCGGCGAACCAAGGTTCGTGATGTCAGACTCGCGGTAATCCGTTTAAAATGGAGCTGGGCAGGACACGTGGTTAGGAGAACTGACAACAGATGGAGTAAAGCAGTTACAGAGTGGTGGCCTAGAACTGGCAGGCGAGGAGTGGGTCGTCCGGTCGCGAGATGGGTCGACGACATCGTCAAAGTTGAGGGTCCAACCTGGATGAGGTCTGCACAAGATCGACGCAGATGGCACATACAGAGGGAGGCCTATACCCAGCAGTGGGATCCCAAGGGCTGTGGATGATGATGATGATGATGATGACATATTTGTTTACTTCTAACTCCGGCCACCATCAGCAAAAAACTTTTTTTTTAATCACATTATTATTTGCGTCATTACATTTTAGATATTCATTTCCACCATAAGCACATCTCAATTTGTTTGTGACAGACTGACAAGCTCTATTGTTTCATAGGGTTAGTCACAAAAACTTATTTGCGTCAAATATGAAGGAAAAATTAAAATAATATTTATTTATTTATCAACATAATATCAGGCGACTCCAGTACCCCCAAAAATATTGACGTAGCTAAATCATACATATGTGTTCTTCCTTACTATCATTAATTTAAACCCATACTAAATGTCCAAAATAATAATAAAAATAATTTCGTTATTATTCCTTGCAATCTACACATCGGAAGATTTACCAAAATTCTGACTTTTACAAAAACAATTCAAAAGCAGTAAGTAGATCAGTTATCATTACCAAGTTGAAGTTATCGTCGGAAATTGTACTTTGTTCATTTTACCCGTTCATCAAATAAATACACTACAAATGCGCCAGCGCAACAAACAAAGCAAACATTTTCACGAGCCAATTTCCGATTTCCGTGATCCTGCAACATTAATCAATTATCGTTCAAAACGGGCTAATTATCGAAAATGATATAACCTCAAATCTGCATCCGTTTTCACAACCCAGCCAGTTAAGTGCGATCAGGTGATGCATAGTTTTGTATCACCTGATCTGTAGCACTACTGCAGAATCTTTAAACTAATGTTGTTTTATTACTGGTTTTTACTGGAAGCGACTTTTGGGAACCTAATTGAAGGGAACGTTTCTGTTCGGTAGGTAAGACAAGGTACTGCCAATTTAGCCAGTTTTATACTTGGTTTTGCGATTGTTTCACCATGCTAGGTTCCTTAGATCACCCTATGCTTCGTAGGGGTCTGTAACATTCCTCGAATTCAAAATTAAAACCGATAGAAGCGCGCGGTATACCCGCATTGATCTGGGATATAACTTATTCAATGTGTCAATTCAGAGTCTATCTTTCTACTAAATTTCAGCCAAATTGGAGTAGCCGTTTCAGCGTTATGAAGAAACAAACACACATACTCATTAATAGACTTTAACTTAATAACCGACTTCCAAAAAAAGGAGGTTAACAAGTCTTCTGAAAGTTTTTTTTTGTGGTGATGTTACGCGATTACTCCTTTGTTTATCAACCGATTTCAAAAATTCGTTTTTTATTCGATGAGGATAGTCTTTGATATGGTCTCATAAAAAATGTTTTTCATTAACTTTTTGAGAAAAAACCAATAAACCAACAAATTGATAAAGTTTATGCAAACCAATTTTACCCATATTTCCAAAACTACTAGTCGGATTTTGATACAGTTTTCTGTAATATGTTGAGGTTTAATGGTTTAATCTTTTTAGCTATTTATTACGATGACAACTCACCAGGGGGCGCTGCTGTATTCAGTATATCTTCTGAATTATCAGCCCGATTTTGATGCGGTTTTCTCTGATAGGCTTAGATTTGTTTAGCAAATGAATTTATGTTGTAGTTTTTTTTGATAGGCTTAGATTTGTTCAGTAACGTGACAGTAGAGTTGAAATCAGTTTTTGCTTTTATTTAAAATAATTTTGTAATATTAGTGTCAAGATCTTGAACTCAGTGCCTAAGGAAACCTTTGTCTAGGACTGGGTCAATGTATGATATTAAAAAAAGTTTAGTATAATGATATAATAGTTTTGTTCAATATTAACCCCAGACCCTACCAACCTTGGTCCTACGGACGCTATTTAAAAGGATATAGCATCCGGCCAGATTACTCAATGGATTGAAACGTTTCGTGTTTGAATACGTTTAGCATGTAATTGTTTTCGGTATTTATGATCTTTACGAGTACACATTCATTCATATTTTTTGATGTGCTGGCCAATGACCATAATATATGTGGATTAGAGATGCTGAAATGTAGGTGTAAATATGTCATCAAGCACTCAACGGTGTATTTTTGGTTTGTATGGGATCCAATTCTCTTTCAGTAAAAGTTAGGTCCACCTTCGATCAGAGTCATAGTCACCTTTTCGCTTGAGTGTGTTTGTGAAGGATGAATCATCTCAATTTTTGGTATGGTGGTAGTGTCGCATGAGTGACATATTTACCCAAAATCATTGGAGTTCAAACCACGAGCAGTCACTTGTTATTTAAAAAATATATGGATCTCTTTGTCTCGACGAAGAGATAGCATATTTGTCTGTAAGTTTCTTTAGTTGATGTATCTTACAGTTTACGCAGTTAAGTACCTACATGCGAGTCAAAAAATTTTTAATGGTCATTATTTTTTGTTGGTGTATTTTGCTATAGCAAGTATTTAAAATGCTTTTCTTATTAGTACATAACTTCAACAAGTTAAAGTTTTAAAGTTCAAGGATTTTGGCGTGTATGTGTGGAATCAAAAATGGCATAGAACTTTGTTTTTTTGCAGGAAACTTGTTTTTATGATTGCTGTCACGGTCGCGTTGGTTCAAAAGGTTAGTTTATTATCTCACTATAAAACATTATGTAAGGTAAACGTTAACAATAAAATCCCCGACTACCGGATCTACTGTAAACTATAAAGATATTTTACTACCTTATATTAGAAAGTTCAATTCTTCGTTCAATTGTTAAACTGTCACTGGCGCATTAATGATGATCATATATTTACTTGTAATCTTAGCTCGATGATTTACTTATAAAATGAGTTTCAGCGTCTACTTTTCTTCTTGACGCTACCTGGTTCGAATCCGGCCCTCAATGACTTGTATTGTCAAGTTTTGTGTGGATTTGCACTCGCTTAGCGGTGACGGAAAACATCGCGAGGAAACCGACATGTTTGAGGACCACAATATCCTGGGACCTGGGTGCTCACCACGATGTATCTGCCCAAGAGAACTACACACTAGACTACACTAACACTAGTGAATTAATTCTGCGGGGGAGTTACGACCCTCAGTCATAAGGAAATACGAGTCAAGAGAGACACATTATTCGTAGTGATATCATATTTACTCATGGCGTATCTGATTGGTTTAGGGTTTACTACCAAAGGTACGCGACGCATTAGTCGATATTTGCATCAGTTTCAGAGATAACTTATGGTGTTTCTGTAGGTCAGTTGATACGTTAAAATTGTAAGTTCATTTGGTCAGATCACGGTAATTAGTTTTCTACCTTACTGGCTAGAACCTCTCATTAAAACGTTGTGGGTTCCCTCATTGATCAATCTAACTAATTAGTTATGATTTCAAAAGCAACAAGACTATATCGTTAAAATTTGTAAAAAAAGATACGTGGAATAGGTTCACATTTGACTACAGCCCGTCTGATGTTAAGCATTGCTACAGCCTAGTACACGCTTACCTCAAAAGTACTCGTAACTAATGACTCTAGATTTGAAGAGCTCTGGATGGAACTCAATTTTTATTTTTTTAGCTTGTACGGATTTGCATTTGGCTATGGTTTGCCTGATAGCAAGCAAAGGCTAAATATCTAACAATATAGGATTGTATCATGTATTAGCATTGCCATCCAGCGTGGTAATGCGGCCAGTATGCTGGGCACGCTGCCCTCAGGCAGTGGGCTGGAGCACTAAGATTATCTTTAGGCTTTTCTAAAGATTGTCTAAGTGCCTTTTTTTGTAGTTCGAAGTAGTATGTTTAGATTTTCTACCCTTGTTTTTATATTTTATTAGGATTGTTGCTTCTTATGTACTCTTATATTTTTATGCAACTACTTACTAGTATTCAGTGGGAGTGTTCCTCAGTTGGCTGTAGTACTCATACTCCTCTTCCTCAGTTAGAGCACACTCCTCGAAGCACCAGAGTCCAGCGATACCAAGCACTACCGTGTACGTACTGAAGTATAGTAGGTACACTAGTATAGTGAACCACATCGCGGTACTGGGGAGATGGAGTGTCTGGAAATAAGGAGAGATTTATTAAGAATTATTGAATTGTTGTTGAGAAAAAATAATGATGAAGAATTGATTGGTAGGGGAAACAAAAACGCAACTGGCTTCGTTGGCTTGGATCTGCAGAAATAATGGTGCATGTATGGTAAGTAGTAAATTTTGTTGCGTTACAATATAAGAAATTTTAAATCTGATAAAAGAAGATTTAACAATGAAAAATAGGGAAAAAAAGGTAGCTATCTTTTTAGTAGCAATAGGAACGCAACATAACACTGATTAGTAGATCCCAATCACAGTGTCATCACAATTAAACTTTCCTTCATCATGGTTTGTTACTTTGCTCAAATGTCTAGTTACAGGTTTTAATATGATACAATATTTTTACTTTAATCTTTGCTAGAGCCTTATTTTGAGTAAAAATTAAGTAATTCTATGCATCTGTTGATGTTATTAGAAATAAATACTGTTAAGACACCTATTATATATAAATAAACTATCGTATTAGTCACATTTATAACATAATGTTTCCGATTTGTTTAATGACAAGACGTAAGCAGTAGCATAATATTATTGTGGCAATAACGTACTCGTATATTGTCATGGAAAACGCCATGAAAGATAATTATAGGAAAATCTTAGATGTAATATTATATTGTTTTATTTCACATCTGACCTGTGTTCGTTACTTCCAGTGTTGCCCATTTTTATTTTATTCTGAAACCTTATTAAAATAACTACTTCTACGTGTTTTATGTTCAGACTTATTTAAAAAAAATATTGGTTTAAGTATTAACACTAATGTTTATTTTTGTAATCAAATTGACTAAGGGAAAAATAATATTAAGTATTCCACAAAAATATCAGGATTGTAAGAAAGAATAGCATTAAAAAATAAAAGGTTTTGGTAGACACATGTTTATTCAAGCCAATTTGATTATGCTGTTCGATTGGACATACAATGTTTCACAGGAAATTAATAATTGCTTACATGTAAGATTGGAAAATAATACTGTCATTTATAACCACAATAATTAGTATTTTTTAGGGTTCTAAGTTTTCCTTAAAAGGAAGCCTTGCGCAAAAAAACTATAGAGAGGATTAATAGATTGCACGTCAGATTATATTAGCAACATCATAAATAATTGGGATTTCACACTTTGAATTGATCATAGAAAAACCATACGTAATAAATTACGATGTTATTTATTTTGGCACAAAAAGTCAGCAAAAAATATGTACTAAAAAACTATAGAGCCATGTCTTTAAATTTTTGAATAGGTTTTTGGAGTTCTTTGACGTCAACAAACCAGTCCTATCCTAGTTCCCAGTCATATCAACAATAAAAAAGAAGAAGTTCATATATTTTGGTGATAAGTATGTTATGCAATGTATTATAATTGTCTCTAAGATATAAATGTTGGTAAACGCTAAGAAACGCATCTTTTGCATAAAAAAACGCGTGTTGGCAACTAAATTCGTGCTTTGTCTTTTATATCAATTAAGCAATTTTACGTCTAGGATTATCAAATCACTGCAAAAGCTAAACTACTTAAAAGCTAAATGCTAAATTTTTGCAAAACTCTGTCTTTGTTATCATTAATGGCAACTTGTTAGAGAATCTTCATCAAAAAACTTGAAACGGAACAGGAAAACGAATATACCTACATAATACAATGCTACTCTACGTCTTTACATAATTATATTATTTTGAACTGTGGCAAAAACACAGACAATGTCAAACCACTATGTCATGTTCGCGATGATATGACACATCTATACTAATATTATAAAGCTGAAGAGTTTGTTTGAACGCGCTAATCTCAGGAACTACTGGTGCGAATTAAAAAAATATTTTTGTGTTGAATAGACCATTTATCGAGGAAGGCTTTAGGCTGTATAACATCACGCTGCAACTAATAGGAGAAAAAAAACGGAGAAAATTATTCATCTTTGAGGGCTTCCGTTACGTGCGCTGCGAAAACGGTTCAAGTCGTGGGTAACAGCTATAATTTATAAAGCTGAAGAGGTTGTTTGCAAAAATAAATATAATGCTCAAAATAACTATTCCACGCGGACGAAGTCGCAGGCACAGCTGGTATTGTATAATTTGATTGATTTGTTATTTATTACCTAAATTGGCAGGTCCACATAAAGTACAAAAAATTGAAAACTTTTAACAATAATTTTACTGAGAAAAAAATGTTTTTGCGAATAACGCTTTGTATTTATAAATATTCATTAAGAATTTGTAAATTTGACATAAGGTAGCATAACAAAAATTCGACAAGAATAAAATACTGTAATATTTTCATGACTGTAAATTTTTAAATGACGCTTTTTCATCGAGCTGTTGTCTATCACATAGACTCTTGGCTACTCTTTTACAACGTGAACAAAATACATTTCCAAAATATGGAAATAATGATTTGGTGCATTCGGTTTGATACCTACTTAAATTTAGAATCGGTTTGATTTTTTTTTATTTTATTATTTTAGTCTTAAGCTACAAACTTTGTAAATAGGTAGATTTAAGTTCAATAAAAAACTTTTGATTTGACGTTAGTAGCATCTATAAATATCTTAAATGAACGCATGATCTATAAAAAAACATTATATTGATTGGTTCAAACTAACATCGAAAATTTACATTTACGCAGCATCCAAAATTAGTAAAAAATGCTTGTTTTTGAAGACATCTTATATTTTTTTATCAATAATTCTAAAATAACCTTAGACTAACAGGGGTCATCGTACAGTTAACTACTCAAGTCTTATTATAGAGACGTAGTTGAACAAAGATATATTTTTTCCACTTTTCAGGGGATTTCCTTTGTTCGTCACGAAATAATGATCCCAAATACGTCATGAAAAGGTCTGCTGTCCAACATAATGGTGATTATTAAGTCATTACAATGATGACATGTTAGTTATAGCTACTTTGAACATTGAGATGGGTGATTTGTTAGTTTGTTGCTCATTTTATTGATGAAAGTTGGCGAGTTTGTTAGTATGTTCGTAGTTTTATAAATAAAATTATTTTGATTTTTTTTTTAAGAATATAGGTATATAAATTTAGGTTCAATGTACATACCCTTTTTTGGTTAGTGTAATAAATAAAGTTGAAAATATATACAATATACATATACATATGTATATTGTTTATATTTTTGTTGTTAATAAGGTATGTTTTATATATTTTTTTAATTTAGAAACGAGTTGAGGAATTAAGAATATTATATTATGATCTTGAATAATAAAATATATGTACTTGACGCTTATCGTCTTAGTAATCATATTATGGTCTAGGATGGATCGTGCTTACCCTGTGAGATACGAGAAAATATAAATTTCTATTACTGAGAAGTAACTTAAGTTCTAGAAACTTATTCTGCATTTAACTCTGGCTTAAATCAGTATTATAAGAAAAGTCAGCTTAAGCACTGCGTACTAAAGAAGCACTATTATGACGACAGAAAAATGACGTCATGGAAAATACGAATAAAAACTAAAAACATAAGAAACACCACAACACATTTTTTGCTCAACACGCGTGCATTGAAAAAAAGTTGCGGTTATTTAAATTGTAGGTGTACATGTTTTTCTATGATTATTTTGCCATGGTGCCTTTTAATTATGTTTTTTAATTTAAGTAAAGTCCCATGTTTTGATGTTTTGCAAAGCATTTTTTGTGTAAGGGATATTGTATTATTTCATAGAAAAAATCTGTCTTTATTGGCTTACTAAAATTTTTTAATCGTGCTCAAAATTCCGCTCATATAATTTATAACCTTGGACCAGAGGACGAGTGTGCAGATTTAAGTGGATGTACCGAAAGATAAACTAAGTAAGCCATGTATAGGCATAATAAGTCAACGTACTAAGTTACAGATTTGTGCGTGAGATACCGGCTTGTGATTCACTTGAATAACAAGGATTTAACTTTATGCTACTTCACAAAGTCTAATATAAATAAATATAGTTTCCAAATTTGATCGGATATACTTATTCAGTTTCAGTTATAGTTACAAAGTTAACTAAACTAACCGCATATTAATTTGACGTTTTTTTAATCGTTTTGTAGAGAATTTGAGAGACTACGTATATGGATCTCGTTCCAAGGAGCTAAATATAAATTGTGTTTGACTGTTACATGTGCAAATAGCATCATTATTATTTACAGGCGATTTCATGGGCAAAAAATTGTTGATCAGTTTTAAAGGGACATTTATAGAATTTAAAGAAGTCGCGCGCACTGGTGCGCGCGACTTCGTCCGCGTGGAATAGTTATTACCATAAAAACGGTTTAGTGAGTTAACCTTAAAAGATAGACATGTACTGATTGAGACATTTTGTTAGATCTGTTCAAGAGGAATAATTCTTTCATACACATTTTTTTGATATCTTGAACCGTTTTCGCAGCGCACGCAACGGAAGCCTTCAAAGATGAATAATTTTCCCCGTTTTTCCACATTTTCTATTGTTTCTTCGCTCCTTTTAGTTGCAGCGTGATTTTATATAGCCTGAAGCCTTCCTCGATAAATGGTCTATCCAACACAAAAATAATTTTTCAATTCGGACCAGTAGTTCTTGAGATTAGCGCGTTCAAACAAACAAACAAACAAACTCTTCAGCTTTATAATATTGGTATAGATAAAGGAGTCCATTACTGTTTCTGCGATTGAGCTTGAAGAAAACACAAATTTAAACAATGATAAATTAAAATAAGTATAAACAAAATCCTAGACACACAACTACATACATTTCAGTATATAAAGTCGTCATGTATAAATTGAATTCCAATAGTGTTGAATTCCAGAATCATGTGCAATAGAGACTTGGTCCGGTGCATTGCAACACAGAGGCTCTCAGCACCATTACTGGGTTTCACTTACTCACGACTTAAAATATCTAACCATGCAGAAAGATAATGAAGAAGTAGTATATTCAATTTTTTTTTATTATTGTACTCATACTAGTGAACGCCCGCGGCTTCGCTCGCATTATTTTAGTATAAAAAGTTACTTTTGACTCATACTCATACTACCTACATAATTAAAAATCTTGATGTTGAGTCGTTCTTGCGTTATGAGCGTTTAAATAAACAGAGACACAAATAAACAGACAAAAATTCTACAAATTGTTGGAATGTGTTCTATATACATATATCAATTCTAAGTATCTTCTATCCAAAGAATTACATCTCATCTTCAATATTCAGACTTTCGACCCTCTTCACCTTTATTATATGTATTTTTACTTATACCTATTATTGTCCTGCTCAAAACGACAGCTCTATCCAACCCTAAGAATAAGATTCTTAAAAAAAAAAACAAAAGATAAATATTTGTTAGTTTTTGACGTTCATTCTTTCTTCGTTGCAATGGAAAAACGTTTTTTTTTTGTAGAAGGAGAATAAGATTTCGAGATTGACTGACTAAATTTTATCCCGATGTAGCGTGTTTGAAACTTCTTAGTGGGTAATTAGAAGAGGAACGAGTATTTGGTTAGAGCTCATTGATTTTTAATCATATTTATGTTCATCAATAATAAAAAATAACAATACTTGCTAACAGAAAAAACTCAAAAAAAAACTAACACTTTTTAAATTGATTCTTTATTTATAGGTTGTGGCAATTAGACCTTGAAATCACTTGTTTTGTTTCATCAGATCATCTCATCATTTCTAAGGTTTAAGGTTAAAGAATTTTGCAAGATTTTTTACATATTCTTCTTATCGCGTTTTGCACGGATATTAACATACACATTCTTTTTTATCTGATTTTTATGCATGTCATGACGGATAGAAACGCACTGCGTACTTAAAGACATTTTCAAAAGTAGCAAAAAATGTGGTGGTTTAATTTAGGTATGTAGGTATTTAAATTCGTCTTTTACAACTTCTTCCTTTTATCTAACTGTTTTATTATGTCTTTTTTGTTACTTCACCACGTGCTCCTTTAAATGGATTGGTTTCAATTTCGGTAGCCTTTTACAGTTCTTGTATTCAAAATATAGTATATATTTTCACTTTCTCGAGAATTTTTCTTATGTTTTTTAAAAAGCAATAAATTAATTAAAGGTAAAGTGATGGCTTTTACCAACAACTTTTAAGTGTAACTTCAAATGAAACAGGGTGATGACAATAGGAAAATCATATCATCAGGGGATAGATAGCGCTGTGAGCAATGACCCGGAATATTTATTTATTTATTTTATTAACATATAAAACATATTATTAATCATATTGTAGTACGACCCTACACGCACAAATTTTGCGTAACCTTGACATACTGCATTTTCTGTGGCACGAACTTCAACTTCAACTAATTCTGAGATAATGACTACTGACTATTATCAAACTGTGGCTGAGAGTCACTGCCTTTGAGGTTAACGCGTTTTTGTGGCAATTATGGAATTTTCGAGAATTTTATGTGATACAGCAAGATACACAGTGTTATACTTGTGATACGATTAATAGCAGTAGGCATGCTTGAAAATAATAAATTAATGAGGTCTGTACAAGATGCAAAAACACATACTAAAGGAGGTTTACACCCAGCAGTGGGATAAAGATGATGATGATATCATAAATGAAAAAAAATACGCGGTAGAAAATTAAACGATAGGTACAAAGATTAGACAAAAAAAAACAAACAGCACAATGAATACATATAAAAGCTTCCTGACAAGCTAATCTGTAAGTGCAACTTATTTTTCAATTTCCGGACAAAAGTTAGTTGTAGGTTTATTTGAGGGTCAACATGTTAAAAACATCCAATTAATTCGTAAGTCAAAACGTATTCATTCATTGGCGTTGAGAACATGAATATAATAAAGCTGAAGAATGTCGAATGTCAGAACATTGAAAATAATAAAATATTTTTTTGGTCTATTTATGTGCTTATTTAATGCTTTCGCTGCTATAAAAAAATAGCTATCTCCACAGTGCAGGCAAATAAACTTGCAAACAGCGAATTCAAACGCGCGAAAAGCCGCGGGTACAGCTAGTTAATAAATAAATCAATGTTATATTGCACCATTTTACATTTAAAAACAAAAAGAAGTTACTTATTTAAAGTCATTCTTAGATCATAATGCTAGTAATATTACTTAAGTCGACCGTAACACTAAATAACGGATAACGATCTGTATGGAATTACAATCACGCACGAATGTTCTTATATCTAGGTTACCTAGATCATTTTATTATTTTGTTACATCAAATGAATTCTAAGTTCTAACACAAGAAATTCAAATCCGAGATAATATTGTAGCTCATATGGCAAGGTATTTTTACGGAAATTTAGTAAAACGGTTTCAAAAAAGTTAAATATGTGAAATATATTAAAATATAAATATAATAGCGTTTAAACTACTACCAAAATATTTTTTATAAAGTATAAAGTGATTACATCACTTCACTTGAAGAACAAACTGATCAATATGTTCTTTTATTTTAGTTTTGTATAATTTGGTGCATATTTATTTGTGATAGGAGTTGTCTTTTTGGCAAAGGCCTCCTCTATTTTCTTACATTCTCTTCTTTGTATTTTATAATTTGTCTATTTGTCGCGAGTGAATGTAAAAAAAGATATAAAATCTTGATGTCTTTCACAAGTTCCTTTTAGTCTTAATGTTTGTTTTGTTGTTTTTGTTAATTATAAGATATAGTTATTTACTTGTTTCAATACCTTGTTATTTTTACAAAGTGTACTTTAATTAATATAATATAGTAGTAATTGTAAGTCATGATACGGTACAATCAAGTTAAATATCAGAAACATGCTTTTGAAGTTCTGAATTTTGCAACTTTTCGCATATGTATATGTATATGTATATGTATAGGTGTCAATGTCATGTGAAATGGCTATTGAAATCATGTATAATGAGATTGGCAAAGCCTGTTAATCGACGTTGCAATATATTATATTAATATATTCCTCAAATCATAATACACATGTAGTTAATTTATGGGATGGATTAGGTGATGCTAGAAAAGATGCATAGGCTTTTCTTGGTTGCGTATTTATATTCAATTTTAAGCCTGACCAAGACCTAGTAAAGTTTTTAAGCGAGTGTAGCTCAGTGGTTTCACCTTCTGCTTTTCATCCTGACGCACCCTGGTCGAATACGGCCTTACGCTCCGGCACTCGCTTAACGATGGAGGAAAATATCGTGAGGAAACCGACATGTTGAAGGACCATAATATCCGAGGACATGTGTCTTCCGTGGCAGGACCTGGGCGCCCACCACGATGTACATATGTATTTGCCCAAGAGAACTCCCCTAACGAATTAATTCTGAAATCATACAGCCAAGTGAATGTGTCCACACATACTCGTACAATACATGCACATACTTTGACTTTATTTCCCTCTTAGCAACAAAACCTACTCACCTTCTAATACTGGCTTGCCCGCTACATCTCTTCTAATTAACGTTTCGAAAGACACGACACACCTACAAACATAATGACTTATGTTTGCACCAAACTATTGCCTAAACAGCCTTCGAGGAAGGGCGCGGTCAATGTTAAATTGCGATTATTTGAACAAGTAGTGCAAAACGTAGTATGCTGACTTGACGTCAAGGTTGACGAAAGTATCAGAATATTTTTTTATTATTTTTTTATAATCACACATATTTTCATGGAAGACGTCTCGGGTCTCGTATTACGAAACAAAAGTGGCGATGGTCTGATGGATGAGACGTACTGACGGCAGATAGAGCAAAGCAATAACTGAATGGTACCCACGTCTTGGGAAGTGAAGTGTAGGAAGACCTGTGCAACGGTGGCTGGATGTTAGAAGGAAACATTTGGGCAAGAACAGCGCAAGACAGGGAGTATTGGCGTAAGTGGGAGGAGGCCTATACCCTGCAGTGGGTCTCATTAGGCTGATGATGATGACGCAAGTTTACTTTACCCGGATTCTTTAACCATAACGCACATTAACAACATTGTTATTGAAAATCTAGCACCATAAATCTGACACTGCAGCTTTCTACCCAATTTCGGCAATCGATTAAAGAATTGTAAAGATGCAATGGATGGAAGGTGCTGTGTAAAAATGGTAGGTATTTTGTTATACTTGATAGATGATGGAGATTAGACCCTTTAATAAAATCTATAATGTTAATTAAACATTAACTAATTAATGATTATGATACAATCTATACAAATAATAAATCTGAAAAGGATTGAAACTTGGAGATAATTCTAATTGTTAGCATTCACATGCCAACGTTCCATGATCACATTCCAACAATTTCAAGAAATTTTATCTGTTTATCAGTCTATATGTGTCTCTGTTTGTCTGTTTATTTAAACGCACATCACGCAAAAATGGCTGAACGGATCATCATGATTTTTGGTTGTAGGTAGTATAATGTTACTATTAAGGCAATTTTTATCCTGAAATAATGCGAGCGAAGCCGCGGGCTAGTGGACGCCCGCGGCTTCGTAAAACAGCCATAACATATAAAAAAAGCTAAAAGTATGACAATTGTAAAGTAACAATACAACTCGCGTCTCTATCTAATGTGCATGTAAAATTCATTGAACCATAGTCATTGTTGTCACTTGCTAACGATGTCTTGACACAGGTGACAAATATCTATACTTGACGTACCACACAAACCTTCAAAGGAATATAGACCTTACTCCGTTAAAATAAGGTAGTACCGTATTAGTGTTGTTTGTATGCACTTAACGCTTGTGACATCGGTTTAAAAGCCTACGTAGTAGCCGGAACGAAATACCTGTAATTTGGCTAGTGTTAAATGTTACAGCACTTTGAATACTTTGGGAAGTTACAGTGAGCACTGTAACTGATACAATGACAATACATTGAAGAATAAATAAATAAATAAATATTCCGGGACATTGCACACAGCGCCATCTAGCACCACACTAAGCAAACGCTTGTGTCGTGGGTACTAGACAACGGATATAATACTTATATACTTTTATTTTGTAAATACATACTTATTATACATACAAACGACCAGACTCAACACATGAATTATAAATTTTAAAATGCATAAATACTTGTGTCACCCGGGAATCGAACCCGCAACCCCTAGATTAGAAGGCAGAGCCACTACCAACTAAGCTAACAGGCCAGTCAAAATAAAAATAATATAATAAGGAATAATATAATAGTGTTGAAATCTTTGTATTATTTACTTTCTCAAATCGCTGACCTTGCATTTAGTTTTTATTTGCATTTTTTACTGAGGAAAGTAAATACACCCACAAGCATCAGTGTCTCGTAACGAATAATATTATGTACAGTTGAAATTTAATTACTTAAAATGCAATATATATATTATATTTATTGTTTTTTTTTAGAAGTTCATCTAAATTGCTTCATTTACTTTTATACACGTATCTTTCTTTCTTTCTGCTGAAAAAAACTTGTTTACAAGAATTTTATAAAATGAATAATTTTACTTATCTTTTTAATAGTTCTGTAAATTACATTTT
This sequence comes from Macaria liturata, assembly GCA_964023185.1. Classification (NCBI taxonomy): domain Eukaryota; kingdom Metazoa; phylum Arthropoda; class Insecta; order Lepidoptera; family Geometridae; genus Macaria; species Macaria liturata. Next base: position 6,652,921 of record OZ026811.1, on the reverse strand, counting down.
AAATGACATACTTTTGACATAATCGTATGGAAATATAGGCTGTAGTCAAACGCTGTCCTATTTCGTTTCTTTTTTTCAAAAGATAGCAATTGCCTTTTGTTCCTTTCCACGTGCTCAATATTTAAAGCAAGTGAAACAGCAAAACGCAGGTCAAATAGTAACTTGTCGAATTAGGTTAAGAAATAAGACGGTAAAACTATGATTGAATTTCCATTCGTCCTTGATAGAAGCATCTAGTCTACTCCGCACGCAATCCTTTCCGATCTCACCGCATACAGCTACTGCCTTCCTACCGCTTTCACAACATTCCTTGAAAGCCTGATGCAAGCGAGTTCCTTGGATCGGTCTAATTAATTATCGAGTTGATTGTACTAAAAATTGTTGTTTGGAAAGAAAGGTTAGGTGTCATCATTTGCAATAAATGACTCATCAGTCATGAAAGTATTATTATGTTCTCTGTGTTCTACAAGCTATATTTAAAGTAATATATAAAATCATTATTTTATTCAGTCCTGGCTTTAGATAATGGTAATAAAAAAAATGATTTGAATGTGTAATATATTAACCTCCTGCTCCAAGCAATACTACATATAAGTATATATCTTTTTTAGAGTACCTATACTAAAAGTTTATCCGTTATTTCCATTACGTTTCAGGTAAACTAATACAAAAACGTTTCCATTTCACCTAGTCGTTCTCTTACACTCTGAAGTTTAAACTTTGTGTAAGTGTTAACACTTACACATACGCACACAACTTCAATGCTAAACGCGTATTATAAGTACGCCACTATTTAAATCTCCAATTATCATCCGTCAATTACAAAATATAAAAGCAAATATTGTAGTATAACCTTCAGGGCCGGTGTCCACTGCTTGCAACACGGCTTGCGAAACGGACGACCGGATATTTTATGGAATGTCGACTTTTCCTACTATAGCTCTCGCTAGTGCACTTTGGACTGTGTCTAGTCTAAGCTGAATATCTGTGGGTGTGTGGCCTTATGTCAAAATTTGTCTCAATTTACCAGCAGCGATGTTGACTGGTGATTTGTTGAGAAGTAAATTGTTATTATTGTTTTTTTTTTGGCTTGGACATTTTATAAAATTTACCTAAACGTAGCTGTAGCACTTGCTTAAAATATTGACTATTTGGAAGTCAAGACCATCAGCAATTGACATCGTTCTAGAGGATTTGGAATGTTCTACCAAAAAAACTCAAATCAAGATAGATCTGGTGGAAATATTTTTATCTTTTGTACCCGTATGATTTGATATACTCGTAGGTTGGACTCTGGTCTTTAACTTGAGACCTTTGGCTTGCATCTTGTGCGACCTTACGATTAATTAAACGGGGCTATCGATGAACAATTCTGCAATGAGTCACTGATGTTGTTGGGGTTTTAACGTATTAGTGTAACAGACACAGTCCAGTCTGGCTAGTCTAAACCAGTGATCATCTTGTTATAATACCAGCTAACGATGATGAAATGTTCTGCCACCCAAAGGCCTCGGTATGATACGATCACAGTACTTATGTTCCGAGTTTTGACGGCCACGGTTCATGTCGTAACATCAGAGGCTTGGGCCTACACGAGACTTTCTTGACATTGAGATCTTTAACTTGAAAAACTGCTTTGGATTTGGCCATACGTCCCTGAAACTCTTTTTAATTAATAAAATATCTTTTCAATTGGACCAGTTACCAACTTTTTGAAAAGTTGGAGTTTGATGTGGTGAAATATCGGTTTTGTAAAAATAAACAGCTTTCTTAACCTCTCCTTACAGGGTCGCCTCGCTATTGTGTTTAAACACTGTACGATATAATAGTCATAAAGTAATTATAATCAACAAAAAGTCAATTTGATATATTTTTTTGTATTGAACCGTTTCACGCTTAATCAGTTAAACTGATTTGTATACAATTTGGTACGGCTATTTATTGGAAGACCTTATAAATTAACTGCCACTATTTTATTTTAATTTGGTAAACCTTTACTCAAATAAAAACCTCATAGTAATATAACAATTTGATTCTGATCGTTCCGTAGCATAGCTTTACAATAAAAGCAGATTACTTTGTAAATCCGAGTCACTGTCTCCAGCGTCATGCTTTTTGCACTTGATCTAGTTTTTGACCATGGCATGTGAAATTAATTAGTAAACCAATGTCGAGGTCTTAAGTAGATACCTAATTAAGGCTACTAATCACTCTCCGTACAATTATGGTGTCAGTAATGGGTTTATGTCACGTATGTAAGACAATAAAGCATTGTTGGTGCTACCGATTATAAAATAATGATTTGTAATGTATTTGACAATGAACATCGTGTCAACATCATCATCATCAATTAGATGTTCTTTCAAGTAGCTGCTTGGATGTCAAAGGAGTTATAACGTTTATTATGTGGTCTGATTGTTATTATAGTAAGTATAAGTATATTTAGTAGTAGTAATAAAGAGGTTTTTTCAAATTGATAAACATATGGCTTTGATTTGGGAAGTACAAATATTTAATTTTGTATCTCATGCCAAATATATTAGTGAAGGAAACATACGTAGTAATAATTGGATTGTATAACTGACGAGACATTGAGCAAAATAAAAAAAATACATGAATAACATATGCACTCTGTGAAAGATATCGAATTTCATCAGTTTAAGTGCATAATAACTATTGTCATGATTGGGTAAAATAATTGATACCTACCGATACAGGTTAAGATAATGTATAATAGTTAGTATTTTATTAATGTTAAAAATTGAAATAATTATCACATAAAATGATTTAGCAACAAAGATATAATTTTATTACAATGAAATTATAATGAAATTTTGTCGCAATGAAAATAACGAGAATTGCTCTTTTTGTGAACGATGACTTTTGTTTGTTTCCTTATTGGTGTATGTACCTAGCACATCTTAATAAAATTATTGCAGCCACATAAAATTCACAAGTTTTATTTATAAAATGCCACTTTTAAAACTTGCATATTTCTGCGAAAAAAAAAAAATTGTTTGCCATAATATACATGATTGGAAATATGTAGGTTTTGATATTACTAGAGTATACGAAACCATAATAAACCTCAAAATGATATTGATTAACAATCCCACCATATATTATTCTAGTTGTATTCAGTCCAATTGTGCAAATTTTCACCCAAATGGTAATTTACATACATAAGCGTACCTCTGCACTTTAGTTACTTTTCTAGTCTAGATCTATATAATATCGAACGTATATCTATACTAATATTATAAAGCTGAAGAGTTTGTGTTTGTTTGTTTGTCTGAACGCGCTAATCTCAGAAACTACTGGTGCGAATTGAAAAATTATTTTTGTGTTGAATAGACCATTTATCGAGGAAAGCTTTAGGCTATATAACATCACGCTGTAACTAACAGGAGCGAAGAAACAATGGAAAATGTGGAAAAAAACGGGGAAAATTATTCATCTTTCAGGGCTTTCGTTGCGTGCGCTGCGAAAACGGTTCAAGATATCAAAAAAACTATGTATGTAAGAATTATTCCTCTTGAAATGATCTAACAAAATGTCTGCAACAGTATATTATGTCTATCTTTTAAGATTAACTCACTAGAACCGTTTTTATGGTTATAACTATTCCACGCGGACGAAGTCGCAGGCACCAGCTAGTATTGAATACATACCAAAATAAAGTACAATAAATTTGATTGTGTATACTGTTTGTTTGGACCCTTTATTTCAGTTACAATGGAATTGCAAATATCTAACGGCAGTGATGCAAAATGCGAATTTCGCGGTCAAAGTTGCAAAACATAACGTGTATTGCTAATGTTACTTAACTGGAACGTTTTGGCATTTTCAGATGTTGTCAGAGTTGTTAATAAAGTGCTAAATAGCAGGTTGTGGTTAGCCCTAAAGTGTAAATTAAGGGCAGAGACTTCTGCAATCTGCCCTTTTAAAAAAAACCTTTTGTGGGACTGTTGTAGAAAATATGACTAGATGAGATAAGTTCAATTTTGCTCCGTATACAGTCGTTAACAGTCTAGGTTCTATGTATAGAGCTTATAGGAGTATTTTAAGTAAATTAATTTCAATCACAAACATTTAAAGGTTGTATTGTTAGAAGCAAAGACAGGAAATACAATTGAACCGTTGTATTGTTAATTGTTCATACTAAATTATTCTAGCCCTTCTTCCCTAAAGTCATATTAAACTTAAATGTACCTAGCACAATAAATAATGATTACCTTATTAAAGAATAAATAACAAAACATTTAATTTCTTGGGAGGTCACGTTTTTTGCTTCATTGTTATGAAAATCAGACTTCCCGAGTCACTGAACTTTTTATATTTTTCTGTATTATTATTTCACGATTAGATAATATCTTAAAGGTTTTATAAATAAACAGATGATGCCGTGAGAATATTCATGCAATTAAGAGTTTCGTTAACAATAAGATGGTGAGTATCAAAACAATATGAAGACAAATTACAGTTCTGTCTTCCCTTTGAGCCTACCAATTCAAAATGACCATAATCTCAAACTATAAATGTGTTCATTGAGGGATGTATAATATGATTATATCAACCCATATTATGAATAATGACATTTCAAGTTAATTTAATCTCTGAGACCTAATTCATAAAGAATGAACATTACTAATAACTGCTTACACATCATGTTGTCATACTTTTTGACGTTATAAAAGTGACCTAATAAGAACACATTAATTGGAAAATCCTAATAGAAATTTAATGAAACGGCAGATGAATGAATAAAAATATTTCACTTACGCATATGCACGAATGCACCTACAAATTATGAGAAAATATTTCAATTTTAAATTCAACTAGGTATTGCTTATGCAAATTAAGTAACTGACGTCATAAATTAATAAATAAAACGACGAAAGAAAAAAAATAAAAATAAAAGCCGATCGACTCTCAAGTTCAAATGTCAAGCCGTTACAATAAAAAAATAAACAATACTTATAAACAAATGACTAATATTCGAATTTCAAATGCGTGCTGTCTCGCCCCAAGGCCGCTTAGAGGTCAAGGTCGCACTCACCTGAAGGCCGCCGAGGTCAGTAGTCGCGGGAGTGGCACAGATACCGCCGCGGCCGGTCGCGGACTGAGCCGGCGCGCGCGCACCAGCCGCCATTGCACAACCCTGTGTCTTAATATTGGTGATTGTGCACCCACAAGGGCGTTCGAGCTTTTCGTGTTTTCGACGAGCCTGAAATTTTATGGAGTACAAACTCATTTAAAATATTGAAAAAAAAAACCCACAAAACCCTGCAAAAAAAGTAAAGTTTTTGATGATAATTAGAAAATCCATACAAGTACATAGGTTCTTACTCATAGATAACCGACTAATTCGTTAGTACAATTATCACAAAATCACATGATAAATATTTAGATCCACCTTGTACCTGATATAGCAACCACATTCATTTTATTCGTCACTAAAACCACCAAATAACACCCCATTTATTACTCATGCCTGTCACTGATATATCATGAGTAATTTTTTCAAAGGGCATAAAATGTTCTAGTACTTGATTAAATATGTATAAAAAACGGTCGAGTCAGAAATTAAACTAATTTTACCAAGTGACAATTTACTGAAGATTAGAAGACAAGGTATTAAAAGTGATGGGATACGAGACAAAGCAAAGAGGAAATTAGGTAAAAAATCTTCTTTTAATGTTGTTTAACTGTAAACATTGTTGAAGCCTAGAGTTGTGTGATATGTACATATATCTAGATGGTATTAAACCTAAAAGAAATACCATAATATGCTTTATATGTTCCTAACTAATTTTTTGTTTCAAAATAAACTATTTTAATTATTTTTTTCAATTTAAAATACCCCTTGGTGGCCCTAATCAAAAACACTTCAACGTTGATTTGCATTGAAAAAAAGTCTCTTTGGTTAACTAGTACAATGATGGTACGAGTAAGTATTGTAGTATTAGGTAAACAACATGAAAGCGTGGTAGACTGAACATGGGCTGTCTTTATCTGTCGCACAATTTGTATATATTATGGTCTTCAAGTCGAGAGTAAACCGGTTTCTTCTAGGCAAGCGCACTAGATCGTAGATTATAACGTTGCTTAATATCGGGCAAGTTGTATTCCAGCGTGAGCGTAACTCATGTAAAAACAAAATAGTAGATGTTAAGAATGTAACGTATCTTCGTAACTAAAGAAGTAGATGAGGCTGATGAAGGCTGCAGCAATGCTTAACATCAGGCAGGCTGTAGTCAAACGTAAGCCTATCCCAAGTAAAAAAAAAAAAAAAAAAGATTTACATATTTTAACCTGATACTACTCAAGTATGTAGAGTACATGCCAAAGAAAATGACAATATTATTCCGAAAGGCCATTCCCATATGATTTTCTCTGGTCATCACGACAGTATGACACTGAGTCGTACCTACCGCCCTAATGTCTTTGTGCAACTGTATCAAATCTGGACACAATTGCGTACACACTTGGGTACAGATCCAATTGCGATATCATCGTGTTTGTCTGTTCATCTCTTTGTTGCTCTTTTATATTTCTCGCCGAAACGGAATTACAAACTATCGTGGATTTAAAAATGTTTTCTTTGGCATTTTTGCCCTTAAATTGTTAGTCACAAAGGTAAGTTACTCACTCTGGCATCTATATTTCTAAGTATAGCTATATCTATCTTGGTAGGAGCTGGATTAAACTGGCTGGATACTAAACTGTAGAGGAGGCCTATACTCAGCCCACACGAGGTGGACACGAGCTGATATATAATAATGTTGATAAGGCTTTGTAAGACATGGAGCATTCGTATACTTATCTCTTTTCTTAATCGTATTTCTCATTCTCTCGTCGTTTCTGTGTATAATAAGTATAAACATATTTACGAAAGAAAATAATATATGTACTATATCCGTTATCTAGTACCCATGATACAAACGTAAGTTTAGTATGGGGCTAGATGGCGCTGTGTGATATGTCCTGAAATATTTATTATTTATCTCTTCTTAGAGGAAGAGATTCCGAAATCCATTAGTTTGAGTCATCCATTGTAGTCGCATCTTTTTAGTTCTTTGTATTTCGAGATTTTCCACTGAAATTAAAAAAAGAGGCTTGAGAATTTTCTGCTTTTTATTCAATGAGGTTATATAGAAGATCATTGTTTTTATTCATTATTATTTAACTATGTACCTAAAAGACTGAAAACAAAATGTATTTTATATATTCAGCATTTTTTTGTTTCTTACTTTACAATGGCACACAATTCGTCAGCGACAGCAAAATTAAAAAAAATAAGTAGATACAAATTAAGACTGCTGTAAATAAATAATTCATGATCCCGGGATGCTAAATACAATATACTCTCAAATTTTCAACTGATTGTAAACAAAATAGCAGCTGAGTTAATTCGTCGAACATTATGTTAACATCAAATTATGATTCATGATATTCATAAATTTTATGTCAATTATAATATCAATAAAATATGCAGATTGTACCTACTTCTTTTAGAATATTTTTTTGCCACAATATGACATACATAAATCAATTAAGTAAATAAAATTTAAATTTTAATATAAGTAGGTAACATGTAATAGTTTTCTTTATGATGTGAAAAACAAAAATATTTAAAAAGACGAGATAAAATTAACAAATTACCAAACCCAAACCGTAAGCTTAGTATGGGTCTAGATGGCGCTGTTTGATATGTAATGAAATATTTATTTTTGATTAATTTATTTTTATTTTATTTATTTATTTATATTTTAAATGATAGATAGATAGATAGATTTTATTGACATACAGAATTTCAACTAACTTATTATAATGATAATAGGTGTTGGCATCAGTCATGTCTCGTCAAAAAAAAAAAAAATGGTAGTCAAACATCTTTGAAAATGAAAAGTCAGTGCATGATGTTCTAAATTTGTTTAGAATAATAAAAAGAGAGTAAAAATTAGCTAAAAGCAATGTTTACATCAAACATTTTCTACAATACCTACAAGTTACCTCCGAATCCAAAGAGAAGGTAAGCCATAAACAGTAATGTTGCAGTGACACTCCTTGATGCAATATCCACATATTCTAGCTATCTAGCCTTATTGCTTAATCTTATGTACTGTGTTCTAGATCCTTGCACAAGATAGTTCTAATTTGTAACCATGCAAAACATAGGCTTAAGTTTACAAATATTCTTTGTGTAACGAACAAAGCCACGAGCACCCACTACTCTGTAATAAAACATTAATTAGATCAACTCATTTATATTTCATCCGATTATTCTAATAATATGAAAGAGGGGAATGGTTGTGGGTGACTGTATGTTTGTTACTTGTTCTGTTCATGCTCAAACAGGTGATAGTTTTATATCGTATTAACGCAGATGAAACACTACTAGTAACAATATAATCTATAATCTAAATACATAAAACTTAAAGATGACTGACTGACAGAAGTAGTGATATATCAACGCACAGCCAATAACCACTGGATGGATCGGGCTGAAATTTGGCATGCAGAAAGATGTTATGACGTAGGCATTCGCTAAGAAAAGATTTTTGGAAATGCCACTTTTAAAGGGGTGAAATATGCAAGCGAGTTTTACTTCTTAATGCGAGCGAAGCCACGAGCACCCAGTAGTTTATTAACTTTTCGAATGGACATTAACTTTTTAAATGGTTAAAAAATATTAGATGATTTGACTTCTATTTATAAAGCTACGACCGAGCTACGGCGTAGAAGGAACTGGGGTCCCTAATAAAAGACTTCAACGCACATCCGTCTATCAAATTATTTTGACATTGATGTTCGTTATTTATTATCTCATTCCTCTGTATATATATGAGATTGACTACTTATATGTAAATATTTTAATAGTGTTTATCAACACAAGCTACATTTGAGTTTCGTAAATTTACTGATATCATACACAGTCATAATCAGAAAACATATGACACAATGAGCCTGGAAGAAATAACTTTCAAAAAAATAATTCTAAATTATTTAATGTCATATAAAATGTACACATGCAATATAACTCTAAAGCACCGTACTGGACTTTATGTGACAAGGTCGCACACTGTACCTATTTAGATTTCTATCTATATGTCTTTTGTGTTTATCTTTGGTGTACAACACAGTTGTACACAATAAATCATTTTCTTTCTTTCTTTCTTTGTATTGACTGATTGATATTGAAATGCAGTTTCAAGTGTTAAAGAAGCAAAACCGTTAAAAAAATTAAACGTAAATTGTCACATGAAGCCTATAACTTATTCTACTCAAATTGTGTCTGACTCACAGAACAACGATCGGGCCACATCGCCCCCGCGCGCGCCCCCCCATAGAAGCGAAATGACTAATAATACGTGGTTCTCGTTTGGACCAGTAAACAGGCCAACCTAACCTACGACAGCGCTTGTCAGTCTGTTGTCAAACATAGTCCGAGCGAGAGAGAGTTTTCGGTCGTTTTACTCGGTTTTACAGCATGATAAACTATTAAATATGTCCTGGTGTCAAGTTAAAAATTGTAAGAACAAGTTTCAGTGTTACCGGCGTGAAATACCATCGGTAAGTAGTAAAATTTCGTAATTTTAATAAATAAAACTTTTGACATTTTGAATGGCATTAACACATTCGTTGTCATGACGACGCTACTTCTAAGTGATGTGTAAATGGAACCTAGCAAATTATCGATAATCGATATAATGTATATGATGTTTCTGGATTTGTATGGAAATGTTTCTGGATTACGGTTTTTATTTAACACATACTTAATTTACATTTTCCAAAAAATCCAGTGTTAAAAAATAAATGGATATTGGCGACCGGTAGATACAACTGGTTTCCTCATAAAAATGCCAGAATATGCTCCAGTCATTTTGAAGATGATTTGATAATTAAATAAAATAGATAAAAATAAATTTGCTATAGTGATAGTTTCAGTCCCCGGTAAGGACATAGGATAGTTTTTATCCCACGGGATAAAAAAGTTTTTACAACGGATAACACCGCGGGCCATAGCTAGTTAACTATAATTTGTACTTAAATAATATAGTTATACTAAAGACATATATTTCCATCTTCGAAGTAAATGTGTAAATAATCGATAAAAAAATATCGACATTGCACAGCCGATGAAGTTGAAGCGTACTGTGTACATGAACATCTCGTGCGTCGTAGTGTGCGTGCCGAAAGTGTGTTAGTTTTAGTAAATGGTGACACCTGTTTTGTATCGAATAAAGAAAGAATTCGCCTCTAGTCACAGGGCGACAAGCATGGACTTCAAAACTCTGTGGTCTGACTGCAAGAATAACATATACAAATGAAATTGGAAACCTGATGAAGTCAGTTTATAAAAGAAAACACAACTATTGACAGGCAATCTTTTGTCACTCGCTGGTCAAGGTGTGATGGTGAAACTATTCTATAGCCAGTTAATGGGTGCTGCGGCCAAATGTCAACAGATAGCGATATATCGATTGTAGCAATATTAGCTTACCACTTGTTATACACATCTTTTAGAGTATCTTTCAACGTTGAAACGGATGGCGGACTCCGTAAAGTTTTATCTTTTATATTAATCAATCAATCAATATATCTTTATTGTACACCAGAGATAAATAGGAATACAATAACAAAGAACTCATATCGAAATCTTTTCATTTCTAACGGTTTTCAATGGTATATTTTAAACAAAGATTATTTTACTCCCTTAGTCTAAACAACGCCGCTGTTTCGTGAAATCAGTACTTGCAAGCTCCGTTGACCAATTTTCGTAGGGTTATGTTTGAGGTTAGGTTATTTTGACCGTATAATTTAATAACCCTAAAGCGAAACTGTAGTCAAAACTGGAGCTAGAAGTAAAATCGCTCTTAAACCAAGAAGGTATAAACATTATCTATTTTGACTTAACGTATGTTTAATCTTATTAAAATATAGTTTTATTGTTACAAAACATATAATATTGTTAGTACCTATGTACCTAACTCTTTTAAAACACTTACCTACAGCAGATCCGATCAGATTCCACCATTCCTGGCTTACAATTCGTATATGCTGTTTCTTTATAAGCCACCAGAAGTAAACAAACGCTCTGAATGTACAATAGTAATGTAACGCCTGATGCTTATAAGATAGCTTGTATCTGTGCTACTGCGTGCTATTATTTTATACGAGGATATAGTAAATAATGAAAATGACCCAAAGCTAAAAAGAGTCAATAATTTTGATTGTTTTTAAAGTTGACTTAAATATTAACTTTTTAATTCTTAGTTGTTTTTGCATTAATTGGTAAAGAAAGACTGAGTGCTATTGCCACTCGCTCATACCTTTTTAACATGCGTCGTGATCGTTAATATATTTTAATAAAAAACGTGGCAAAAATCACATATCCCGCCCGATGCAATTACCAGCTCCTATGAACAGCTCAGAGAGGTGTTTTTAGAATATTCTTTTTAAATGTCACCATATGGAGGTTGAATGAGATTATACCTTACCATACCATACAAGGAGTATATTATATTAAGTATATCTGTTCTGTTTGTATTTTATTTAATAACTAGCTTTGCCTCTGTTTTTTCATAAGGTCCGGTTTTTTTATTATACATATAACTCTTCCTTTTGAATTACTCTGTTTATGAAAAAAAAACTGCCATCCCAGCAGTGGGATTCCAGGGGCTGTGGATGATGATGATAATGTAGTAATAAAATAAGAAAAAAATACAATTATAAAAATACAATTCTACCTGATACTCAGTCACATGAGACCCAGAATCCAGAAACAATGACAATAAATTAGTTAGAAGGTGCAGTGTAGGTAACAGTATAAACAATGCCTTGTTTGGATGTATCCAGTACGCTGTGAATAAAATACTGTCTTTTATGCTAATGGATACACAGGTGACGTTTAGCTTAAGATTGATTTATAAAAATTTAATAATAGGTCATTGTACCGAAACAAAATTAAACATTATTAAAAATAGTCAAACTAGATGATAAAGAAAAAAAAACTGTTTTCATATAGTTATATAAATCATCAAATTCTTCATAATGTCAATTGTGGAGTTGTCTGTACTTTTGCCTTAAAGCGAATCTGTCATAAAGCGATTCTGCCGTAATGAGAATCTGTCATAAAGCGAATCTGTCCTAAAGCGAATAACTGTCACTAAGAACCCTCGTCGTTCAGAAATCACACGGTAGTCCAAGTCATCTTTTTAAGCATTAAAATAAAACGAAATTCTTCCACATCGGCTTTTTCCCACTGCTGAGTGAGTATAGGGCTCTCTCCTGTATGTCTAATCGTCAAACATTTTATAACCAGTTCCTTCCAACGTGCTTCATCATTCATATAATAAACCTGAAGAGGGTCAAAAATCTGTACATATTATCAGGATATTAGGAAAAAAATTGTTTGGGTATATTTTCAACAATATTTTTCTGTTTATCTGTGTCTCTGTTTGTCTGCTTATTTAAACGCTCATCACGCAAAAGCGGCTGAACGGATTATCATGATTTTTGGTTGGTACATAGGTAGTATGAGGTCTTAGAAGAGTCATAGATAGGCTTTTTATCCTGAAATAATGCGAGCGAAGCCGCGGGCGTCCATTATTATTATTACCTTCCTCACGATGTCAACTATGATGCTATATCTCCACCGCAGTGTATTTCGTACGAATGTCATTTTAACTAATCTAATGATCACACCCTGTGTTGTAATGTACGTGTGATAAAAATCTTTTCCTTGTAATAAAATAACTATAAAAATAACAACACTTACCTATATAAGAAATACGAAAAATAAAGGACTGTTTTAAATTAGACGCCTATTTTTAAAAGTCACTCTGTATACATACGCTAATACGACCTTTCCTAAATCAAGTAACCTACATTTTTCTCAGAGCCGATGAGTTAACTTCAGTATACATTGTTGTCGAATAGAAACAAGGAGTATAGTTATTTTATTGTAATAATAGAAATACCAATAATATAAAACATGGAAGTAATAGGAAACGAAGGCGATGGTTTGGGGAGTGTTCGTTTTCAAAACTATGGTAAGTGAATACAATTTGTTATATTATGATAATTAAAAAAAGGAAATAATTAATTTATACACAGTTGTCGTTTATCAGCAATTAATTCAAATAGAAATAATAAACTGATTGACAATATAGATTTTTTATAAGGTGTCAAGATAGATAGATAGATAGAATATTTTTTATTGTAACACACGAAATAAATATAAAATACAAAGAAATATATTAAACATAACTTATACACAAGTGGCGGCCATATCGCTAAAAGCGATCTCTTCCAGGCAACCATTGGATGGAGAGAAATGAAAGATTTCATACCAAACTTATTAACTCCAAAGCAGTGTAGTATCGAACATAATATTAATCGCTGTACGTTCTTATTACTTATTTTGCATAGTAAAACTGTCGTTTAGGTCAAGGCATCATTATTTTCTTATCCGAAATATCTCTCTCTTGAATCGCATTCCTCATGACTAAGGGTCGTGACTCCCCCGCAGAATTAGGGGAGTTTTCTTGGGCAGATACATCGTGGTAGACGCCCATGTTCTTCCGAGGAAGACACATGTTCTCGGATATTGTGGTCCTCAAACATGTCGGTTTCTTCACGATGTTTTCCTTCACCGCTAAGCGAGTGCAAATCCACACTTAACTTGAAAATACAAATCATTAGTGTAGGGCCGGATTCGAACCAGGGTGAGTCTGGATGAAAAGCAGACACTGGAACCACTGAACCACGCTTGACAGTCCCCAATTTCGAAAACAGTCAATAAGTTTCATCTACATAGGTTCTGTAGATATTAAAATAAGATAAATAAAAGATAATACAAATAATAATAAAATAAGGATAAGATAAATAAGGATAAATGAGTGCGCTAGACGGGCATTGTACCTGTAATATATGCATTGCAGTCGATTTAATCATTGAATAGGTTAGGGAGTTCAACAGGTTACCTTAAAAAAGAAATACAAATACATTATGCATTTCCGTGGTTCGGATACACGATGAACAGTAGGTCTCGGATATTCATCATAGTATTGCGACCGAAAATTATGTAATAAGACCCTCAAGGCGGTATGACAAATTTGACGCTAGAGCTCACCAGTCTTCTACGCTATTACCTGAAAAAATATCAAAGAAAACTATAAATCTTTTTATCCATTCATAATTTTTTTATGCTTCCACTTTCGTGCAGTGTGTTGGTATCCATCAACACACTGCACACAAATAGTACGTATATTTACGTATAGATTGTAAATGTGTTTATCATAACCTTTTACCATAGCACATATCTAGTCTGTACCATGGTAGGTACTAAGTCAGATTGTATATTTTAATTTCATAAATTTTCTTTACTACGTTTCGTTCAAACGTCACAGCTTTTAGCATTGTAATGACTAACTTTATCAACGGGTTAATTAAGTTTTTAGAGTGGTGTAAGTACTGATGTGTAAGCGAGTGTGGCGTAGCGGTTCCAGTGTGTGCTTTTCATTCAGACGCACCCGGGTTCGAATCCGGCCCTACACCAATGACTTGTATTTTCAAGTTATGTGTGGATTTGCACTCGCTTAACGGTGAAGGAAAACATCGTGAGGAAACCAACATGTTTGAGGACCACAATATCCGAGGACATGTGTCTTCCGTGGAAGGACCTGGGCGCCCACCACGATGTATCTGCCCAAGAAAACTCCCTTAGCGGATTAATTCTGCGGGGGAGTCACGACCCTCAGTCATGAGGAATACGACTCAAGAGAGAGAAGTACTGATGTAGTGTGTTAGGGAGCAACCAGCGGAAAATCTATGCGCCTACCATCCTAGCATACAAAGAAGTTTAAGTGATGAATTATAAATATGTTCTATTGTAGTACACTCACCTTTACAAATCTTGTTCTTTTCATCCAAAAACAAATCAATTATACAACCGTTATCTATACATATAATAAAGCTGAAGATGGTCGAAACTCTAAACATTGAAGATATTTTAAAAAATGTTTGGAAACACTTTAAATTGATACCTGAACACGTTCCAACAAATTCTAGAAATTTAGTATGTTTATCTGGTTTCATGTACCTACCTATAATCTGTTTGTCTTAAACGGCTGAACGGATAATTATGATTTGTGGTATGTAGGTAGTGTAGAGGTCTTGGGAGGGTCATAGGCTACTTTTATCCTGAAATAATGCGAGTGAAGCCGCGGGCGTCCACTACTTAATAATAATGTTTTTTTTTCTATTTTCAGATCAAAATCAAACATGGTCGGTAGCACAGACTCTATCGGGTGTGGCGCTAGTCATTTCTATCTACTTGATCCTAGTCACCAGAATCCTGCCCAATTACATGAAATCTCGAGCACCATTTCAGCTGAAAAACGTTCTACTGATTTATAATGCATTTCAAGTTGCATTCTCCATTTATTTGGTTTTTATTGTGAGTACATTGAGGCATACACATATCAATTATTACACAGGTATACTCGCTTCATTATGAATTAAAAATATGATAGTAGGTATATACATCTCGCAAAAATATGAACGTTTTATGCAACAGGAATAGTTTATGCCTAACTGGTTAAGATATTTGATAACAGATATGCACGGTAACCCCAGAACAATAACCGATTTCTTCTTTAGATGATTGTTGATTTGAGATTACATTTGATTACATGCTGAAATTGCAAAATAAACAATTTTATGCATACAAAATTACGTTTACCCGGATTTTTAAAAATTAATTTTAGATGTCTATAGAGCCACAGGACTAGCATTCAACTATTAATCATTTGTCTATATATCTAGTAATTTATTTGTGCTTTCGTAACCCTGCTTAAAGTTACATTAATTTTACGATATTGTGTGATCGATGGCAAATCACACAATGTCAAAAAACACACGTCAAAATGATTTAATTAGTGATGTTAAACAAAACTCTTTGGTATATAATTAACATTATATTTAAGTAAATGTAATCGTTTAGGTATGCTAGAATATCGGTGCTTCCTCATTAATGTAAGATAAAGCATACTTTAAGCTAAGCAAAGCGAATATTTCCTTTAATTTTAACTCCGAATCGAACACCAATGTATCTTGCTATGTATTTTCTTTCAGTATCTTCGATACATATTCAAATACAACGTTATTACTACTCGATGTCCAAAAGGAAACGACATGCAAGCGGTAAGCAGTACATAATTATTATGATCACCATTTACCCTGTATCCACCCTCTGCTGAGTATAGGCCTCCTCTCCAGCGCGCAGTACTTAATTATCTCATCTGTGACAAATTGACTTGACTTTAACGGTAACATCGATTGATACCTTTAATGTCAAGCATGAGCCTCAGTTAAGTCAAATCAAAGTCAAACGTAAACCTTTCCTATGTAAAAAAACAATAAAAGGAAACGTCATCTTTATTCCGAAAAGCCTTGGCTTATTTTAATAGCAATTCAGCATTTATAACCCTAATCTTTATTTATTGGAGGCGCTTAATAATCCTTGTTTATTTTCATTGTTGTAAGTTAATAGGAGCATTTTAAAAATAACCAAAGTTAATTTAATTTTTCAGATAGTAGACGAAATCCTGCCATACTTCATAGCAAAACACCTCGACCTCCTTGATACGGTCTTCTTCGTGCTTCGAAAGAAAGACAATCAGATTACCTTCCTCCATTTATACCACCACGCTACCATGGTTACTTGGACTTGGCTGCACTATATGTACTACCCATGTGACCATTTCGTTGTGGTTGGGATGTTAAATAGCTTCGTACACGTACTTATGTATGCGTATTATGGAATTGCTTCGCTCGGACCGAAATATGCGAAGTATATCTGGTGGAAGAAGCATTTGACTAAGGTTCAACTTGTAAGTAGATATGTTTGTAATAAAGTACTTAACTTATATTTTTAGACTAATGAACATCTCTGTCTCTTGAGTCGTATTTCCTCATGACTGAGGGTCGTGACTCCGCTCACTGTCGGAGACATCGTGGTGGGCGCCCAGGTCTTTCAGCGGAAGACACATGCCTCGGACTAATGTCGGATGTTTTCTTGTTCAATGTATTAATTTTGTGAGGGCATAACAAGATCTTCAGTAATTAGTAATTTGACTTGAAGAGAGAGAGAGAGAGATGGAGATTACATTAAGCAAAAGTGTGTACTTACATACATAGAAAAGAACAAAACCGAATTTGTTTGTTTGTTGGTCTGTTTGTTCTTCGTTTACGCCGTAATGAAGCTACGTCCCTATTATCGTGATTTTTGAGGATGGTGTTAGTTTAATAACATGCTGCCGAAAATGTTGCAGAGTATTTTTTATCTCGAAACAGTAATACGAAAGCCATGGTATTATAGTAGTATATCTAGTTGCTAGTAAGTAATAATTGTCTTTGAATGGGAGTAATTTAAAATGTTAAATGAACTGTGCAAGTTGTTACTTCGGAATCAAGCATGTACTCATACATAGGTACCTATTATAATTATTACGTACGTCATAACGTTCTACAGTATAAAAGTACTATTCTATACAAGTATGTGGTTAAACTGAGTGAGATGATAATCTATAAAACTTGACATATACTACCATTTAACGAATATTCTAGTAGGTATGTTACATAAGCATCAAGTACATGAATGAGAAAGTTTATGGCCTACAAAACTTACGAACATCATAGGGGAATTCGAATAAATTTATTGCTCACAATGTTCGTTTACATAAAGTACACGCTAATTATCAAAATCAACAATTAGTTTTAGTCAGGCATGCTTGAATTTCAAAGGTTATTTTTTCTAAGTGACTTAGGTTAGGTTAATACAGAGGATACGTGAAAGGAATCTTTTAAATTATTTTAATAGATAATATTTTTATTGTAAACCAAAATAAGAAACATAAATCATAAAAGAGCATATAAGTCCAAGTACATTAGAGCAGCATCAAGTAACATCTTCCAGCTAACCTTGACAAGGGAAGTGGTATCATACAGATCTTCTTCTTATCGAGTAAGAGTGGCCAACTCTGGTGTCGAGAGTTAATCAAGGCGCCCTAAGGGCCTCTGACATGGCTTAACGACTGCCATACTAGACAAGCAACCGGGACCTAGAATTCAACGTGTTATTTGACCAACGGAAGCGCACATACAGTTAATATATCTCCATTTCAGGTGCAGTTCATCTTAGTGGTATCAGACCTTCATTATCAGCAGAAACTGTCTCCGTGTCCTATCCCAGGGTTCTTCCACTACTTTTGCATGGCTCTTATCACCTCCTTCTTTGGCCTCTTCATGAAGTTCTACATAGATAGCTATAAGGTCAAGAAGGGAAGAGAAGAGAAGCAGAGGAGTGTTGAAGTCAACTTTGCTGAAGATAGTGAGGTTAAAGCTAGGTAGATATAAGAATATAGTATATGTTTTTAAGATGCTTTTCAGAAAAAGTTACTGGTATTTTTAGATTTTTAGGTTCACTGGTAACTTAGGCTAAACATTTTAAAAGCAATTTTAGTACTTCAAGCTTTTGTATTTCGCAACCATTTTCTGAAAAAAAAAATTGTCTCAATATTTTGTTTCAGTACCAAGTGACCCTACTTAATTACTAAACTATGAATTAAAATTTATTAAATAGAACCAATAAAACTGCAATTTCTTACAATGAACCATAATAGGTAAAACAATAAATAAGCAACGCAAGCATATGTTATATATTACATTATAATACATTACGTGTCACATTACAATCGATCAAGCAGTTATGGTCGATCGTTATTTTATGCGTAATTTATTTTAAATTACATTTCTTAGTTAAAATACAATGAATGAATTATGGAACAGTGGAGCATCATATGTTTAAATGTTTATGTAATTATTTTATTTTAATAATAAAGTAAAGCACTGTGTTTTGGTGTTTTTCTTGGTTTGATACTTTTTTTATTTTTTACCGTTTCAATGAAATAAGTTTTAAGTTTTGAAGTGGGTTGTAATTTTAAACTAGTAATTATATTTTCAAGCGTTAGCCGTATGTTATTTTTAAATTAAAAACGTATTGCACATCAGGAAATCAACAAAAAGCAGGATTAAAACCTGCCCTTTTTTGCAGTCCATTGCGGAAACACAAAGTCAGGAAGTCAGTCTTAAAAATATTATGACTTTTATAAATCACACTTGAAATCTGATCCTCTTAGAGTCCTCATGACTGGGGGTCTTGATTCCCCGCAGAACTCAATTTGGGGAGTTCTCTTGCTAAGGGCAGATATATTGTGGTGGCCGCCCATGTCTTTCCACGGAAGACGTATAATAAATCTTAGGATTTACAATTATACATTTACAAAAATATTCCCATCCCACTATTGATATATTGTAAAAGTTTGTGCGTATGTAACTATGGGTTTAGTTTTAAAGCGAGTGTGGCTAAGCGGTTCCAGTGTCTGCTTTTCATCCAGACGCACCCTGGTTCGAATCTATATTGAGTATTATATTTTTATTTTTAAGTTAAAAGTGGATTTCCACTCGTTGGTGAAAAAAAACATCGTGAGGAAACCGACATGTTTGAGGACCACAATATCCGAGGACATGCGTCTTCCGTGGAAGGACCACCATGTCACTCTGCCCAAGAGAACTCCCCTAACGAGTTATTTCTACGGGGAGTCACGACCCTCATCCATGAGGAAATACGACTCAAGATTGAAGAGAACTGTAGGTTTATTTATTTATATTTATGTTTGTGACGTCTTCGCACTCAACGGTGAAACTAATTTGGAATAAATTCGGTATCGAGATAGATTAGACTCTGAATTAACACATAGGCTACGTTTTTATTTCGGATTACGCAGGAAACACCGCGGGGCATTATTCGTTTATTACACATGACAACCTCATATGTGAGCAATTTTGTAAAAAACTTTATTTATATTTCGGATGTAAATAATACATATATGATGTATTTTTATTTATTTATCATTTAAATGTCATCTTGTAAGTTCAGGAAGACGTATAAATCTAAAATAAATGAGTGATTGTTGTTAAATTATTATTATTAAATAATAATAGTAAAGACTTTAGTAAATCAAAACACATCATGGGATGTATATTATACAGATAATATACATAACATGATTTTTTTATGATATTAATTGCATTCTGATGATTCGTAACTAAATGCAAGGGCTAGGGTATTTTTTTAACAAGGAATGGGTTTGTACTTGACCGTGATTCGCTTGTTTGTCACTTGTAGGTGTAAGAATATATTATTTATAGTGTAAAATTATATTCCAGGACATAACAATGTTGTTTAATTCAAAATTCACATATAACCTTCGATCAATTATACGTAGATGCAAGATTCCGTAGTGACACAACGCAAAAAAGCGGCTTGAGTTTACTATGCCTACCTACCTATTGAGATATACATTCATGTCATGCATATTACTTTAGTACATATCACAAAGCCATTTAAATATTTTAATAATAATAAACCTTATTGCAGTACGCTAAGATTTAGTTTTCAACAATGACCTAACCACCTTATGGCGTTTTCGCTACGGCATTGACGAAACGAACGAACTCTATTATGCGTGCGAAAGAGACAACTGCGAAGCAAATACAAAAGGATTTAAATTCTAGAAATACTAATTTGGAGATGATAACTGGACTATTTCGAATATTAATCACTGTAAGTATTTGTAAAAAGTATAAAACTTACCGAAAATACGAAATCCCATGTTGTTTTCTCTTTGTAAGCGTGTTATTTTTGCAACTTTTCACAGCACACTTCGGCATTGTTTCACTTGACGGTCGGCGCGTCACTGACGGCAAAACAGTGCTTAGTGTGGATTTAAGCACTGTTTAGTTTGGTTACTTTTGGCGCGCTTACGCGTGATCTACGTATAATTGATCGAAGCATATAACACATACTTATCAAAACGAAAATACAAAATTAAACTCAAATATTCTACTGGACAGATGCATAAAATATAAAATTTAATTTAAAAAAAAAGGTCGTGAACGATATCATTTTAGACGAGTTATTTGTGTCCGCACATTATGTGACATGAGCATATCTACCTGAGAATAATTTTTATAATTTTAATAATTTATTTTCTAATTTTTATACTATATATTTTGCCAGAGAAATTTAACGCCAATAATATTTTTAGTTTTATTGAAGAATAAATAGTTACATAATGATGTCAGTCCCTTCCATGTTAAATTATTTTAATCACAATTTCTCCTTGTTTGTTTTAGGTAGGTACATACTTCTATTACTGCTGATTTTCACCGTAATAAATGATCATTAAATATAAACCGCAAGTAACGAATTAGTTAAATCATTGGTTGGTCAGTATCGCTTAGTAAACATTGACACCATTCCACATTTTCTACTTCTTGTATCATTTTCCGAGCCGAACAAAATATTGTGTAACGAAGCTATAAACCTAAAAACATACTACATGTGTAGGACTGCCTTACGTTGCCTACAAAACATAGACAAATTGAATTAGAGACAACCAACTAGTCCCTGTGAAATAACCAACAAGCTGATTAAACCAGGGTTGCAAAAATCTGGCCTCTGGCATATCGCCTCTGTAACCTGTGACCTCCCAACATATACAAAAATTCGCAGGTGAATTAATCAGTACTTTAATGATCTTGGAATATCAATATCAATGCAAACATTTCCATCAATATATGTACCTAACAAAGTGTCCATTGTAGAACAATGAACATCAATTTTATCGAGAGTTTATCGTATCGACAAAGCACTTAGTATAAATTATTGTTATAATTCTTCATAACGAACCTTATTCAACATAATTAGGCGTCAACTGGGTATCGCGTCGTAGCTAGAAACCCATTCAGAAGGTTCTGTCGGCGCAAGCGCAGCTTAAATTCGCAACCTGCTTCAGTCGAGTTCAAACGACCGCGCGCGTCGCATGCATTCATCGATTTTTCCGAAAAACAGTTTTAGTGATTTTATATTTAAATTTCGAATAAATCAGTTCGATCTTCAAAACTGCAATAACTGAAGGTTAGTGTCTGTGAAAAATATTATCAAGGCGTCGAAAAATATTTACAGTAATACCTAGTATAGTAAATGTAATAATATATTTTAAGTGCATTGTAAGCTAAGCAAAATTACCGGTCAGATATTTGGACTCCATTTGCCGCCTTTATTGCATGGTCTTAAGTTTTATTGTCGAGTAACTGGATCATGTTTTTTGCGTCCGCATCGGACGTCAAATTTTACTGTTAACTAGACAGATATCATTTTCTTTTTTGGGTCGTCTCTGTTATAAATTGTCTTGTCTGATCAAATTCACTGAATTATGCTTGCATTGGCAACTTTTTTATCTATATCAATTTAAATCAGCTTAGATATTTTTTTATTATAACATCAGCTAAATAGAATACACGTGTCAGGTGTGGTTAA
This sequence comes from Macaria liturata, assembly GCA_964023185.1. Classification (NCBI taxonomy): domain Eukaryota; kingdom Metazoa; phylum Arthropoda; class Insecta; order Lepidoptera; family Geometridae; genus Macaria; species Macaria liturata. Next base: position 6,630,468 of record OZ026811.1, on the reverse strand, counting down.
TCTATAACTTGATCTTTAAACGAATAAACTTTGCCTTTTTACAAGTTTATTTATATTACGTTGAATACGTCAAGGATAAAATTTTTACAAAATATATACAATTATTTTGTATGAAGATTGTCAGTTAGATTCTCAACATAATAAGGATATTACTGTAAATGATTGCCAATGGAAGCCTTTATTTACAAACTGCATTGAACAATACAGAAGATGCAATGCGACAAGTGTAATCATATCATTAGTAAATGACGGAAGTTTCTCTAGTCAAAGTCAAGAAGCTGCATACCCAATGCATTCTTTGGACTCTCCTCATCGGACTTACCTCTTCTTCCTCTTTAGTCATATCTCTCATTATCGAGGGTCTTAACTCCTAAGTAGAAGTAATTACTGGGATGTTTTCTTGAAAATATCTTGGTGAGCGCCCAGTCCTTCCACAGATCTCACGTTTTCGGATTTGTGGTCCTCAAACTTGACGGATTCCTAGGAAGTCATTAAAATAATGGATATCCTAGAGAAAAACAAAAAATGTACTGCTATCAGACATTGACATCAAAAATTTAATTGCTCTTCTAATCTTTGATTTCTCAATGATTATAACAGTAAAAATAAATACGTTCGTATGAAACCCATAACTCGTGTCTTAAGCTTCCTAACCTGACAAGACTTAACGACTGCTGTACCATGCCATACAGCCGGGACCTACAATTTAATTGATTGCAATGCACACAGACGATATCAAGATAAACTGATGAAAAAAGATATTTATTTGCAATACCTAAAAACCAGGGAAGAAAAACTAAACATACTACTTCTACAACAAAAAAAGGGAGCACTTAGAAAATCTTTAGAAAAGTCTAAAAAAAATAAAAGAAAAAAGCCTAAAAGATAGTCTAAGTGCTCTTATGATGATATTTAGATGGTTCTAGGTTATTCCATCTAGGGTTAAAGTAAGTATATTTTCACGTTTTGTTGAAATCTGTATCGGTGCTTAGGGAAATGATCTGACTGGCCCCAGCCTTTAATCCGGACGAACGTCTTTTGCGGGCATTTTCTTCTTAAAGGAAAACCAGTCAAGTAATAGTTAAAATTAATATAAGTAAAATATCATAATGCACATCATAAATTTATTTAACTATCAAATAGAAGCAAAAATAAACGCCCTTGACTACGTGCATTATAGATTTTTTACTCGCACTAAGATGTAGAGGTTAAATCTTCAGAGCGATTTTGCATATTTTGCATCAAACGTTATGTATAGAACGTCACGAGGTTGCAATTACATACACAATTTGAGATATAATTTATGGAACATATAATATCAATTATTAGCTTTGTTGTTGTTTATTAGAAATAACTGGACATCATCACACAGGTGATGACCTAGTTTGATGTCCAGGGTTCACCAACTATTGTATAGTCATAAGCCCTATCTCATAGTAAAATTTTATGTTCACTACTGCTATACTTGCCTGTTTCTTTCTAATAAGGTCAAATAAACGTTTTTATTATTATTATTATTATTATTATTTAGTAAAACACATGTCACACAGTTAGGACATAGTTAAATAAATCAAAATCACGTGTCAACTTAACTGAATAACCCGCTCCTTTTTTATAAATAAGTACAATTAAATACTATAGTTAACTAAAAAAATATAACAAAATTACATGATGTTTTTAAAAAATTGAGGTTCTCAATGCTTTCTTTACGTCGGGTAACAAATTACATTATTTTTACATAAGGATGCTTCAATCTAGACAGTGTGTAACGAAAGCACCTGATTTTTTTTAGCTGAAGTTCTCGTTATCTCTCTCTATTCTTAATCAATATCTGAAACTACACACTGAACAAAACGTAACTAGAGTACACACATATTTAGAATGTTGCGAAAGTTATTTGCTCTAATTGGTTTGAAGCCCAGCGAAATGGCCATGATACAATTAGGTATATAATATTTTTTCCACTGGTTTCAATCTCTACTGTGGGGGGTGGTATACAAATTTCTAATTTACCCACCGGTGGGTGAACGCACTGGATGCAATGAATGCGTTCCCCGCCAATCCTTAGATTTATTATCGTGATTTGTGTTCAAATTTCGTTAATACCTCATTATAATACAATTAAAAGCGTTAGAATTCTAGTATAATATATTAACCTAGTAAACTTAGTTATTTTTGTGAAGTCTGGAGAAATAAGTAGGTAGGTAGTTTAAAACAATCACGAATAATAATAAGCAATTGAATATGATAATTGGTGTATAATATGTGCGCATTAATTTCTTTGGCAGTTTCGTTAAATTTCCAAATTCCTATTTTTGTAAGAATGTGTAAAACAACAAATTGTTTGCGGCAAAAATTTATCATTCTTATGTTCAGTTTTGTCAGCTTGTAATTACTTACGATCAATATATGAAGCCCAAGTTAATTTAAATTGTATTAACACAGATTCTTAATTAAATTACAAGCAAAACATACAAATAACTATTCAACTTAAAAGCAATTTAAGTACAGAACTTGAAATAAACACATGATTTGAGGCACGGTCTCCTCCTCCTTGAATCGTATCCCTCATGTCTGAGGATCATGACCACCACCTCCCAGCACCTTCACCTTGATGACATCTTTCCACTTCCTTCTGTCCTCGGCAACATGCATTGCATTATAGGCACGGTCTAATGTGTTACAAATTTTATCAAGGTATGCAAGTGAAATTTTGGTTCCTGGGAGTGTGACGTTTTTTCACCATAAAACAGATTGTACATACATATGTAAATGAAACAACTCACGTTAATACTAGACAGTTACAAGATCTTCAATTACTGTTCCTCAGTAGGTATATAATTACTACCAGTTATCTTCGCGCAAATCTGTAAAAGGTTCTAATTACCTGTTGGCAATTATAAACTACGCCAACTGTAGGTGGTATTTTTATTGCAAACTCTTTTGATGTAGTTTGAATTTTGCATTTTTGACTTTCTCTTATAATGTCTGACTAGATGGGTGGTTAGCTGTATTCCTTTTTTGCTTGCATCGCTATTTTTTGTATGTTAGTTTTTAGTGCATTGAACTTGATACATAATTTATCTAGACAGACATTAGGTATTTAAGATTTAGAGCAATGTAATTTACAGTCTGTCCACTAAGTGTCTTGAAGAAAGCGACGGATTGAATTTAATCTAAATTTATAGAAAATGGTGCCACTTTTGCCGTCTTTTGTCAAATTTACATGAAACTAAATGGGTCATTTGCATAAGCTTAGGTAACCCTGTATGAGGACACAAATAACACTGATTTAGATAAATATTTAAAATCATGTTTATTCTACTCCTGAGCTAATTTGTTTTAAATAATTAAGGTTACCATTGCAAAATAACATAGTACTATCATAACCTAGTTTCATAATTTAGTAAGTGTTTCGTTAAAAAAAAGTTACTTGTATACATACATACGTTACTATTACGCTAATCGAAGACTCAGATAAGAAAATAATGGCCGCCTAAAATAAATTAAATACACTCGGTGTCTATATATGCCTTTATTAACGAAAAATTGAGTCCCTTAAAAATATTAAAATACTTTGATAAAATTGGTTCTGTTCTATAAGTTAAAACATACCTATATGTACTTATTTAGTTTGATAAAAAAGCCATATCGATGTATTTTTACGATTTGTGTATACACGTACAGTTATACACGTAATAAAATGGATGCCAAATGGTATCAAATTCTCTTAGTATAGTATAATAATATACATGCAAACCGGTACGATTGATCAATCGGTACCTGTTTACATGTATCTATTTCTCTAAATTTATTTGTGCACAAAGTTTTTGTGGTTTTACATCACAATGTTTCTGAAATTAACTATGCACATATGTTGTACGTATAAACGCGTAATTAACTGTTTCTATTCCCTATTATCGTATATAATATAACAAAGCAATGGTGTTACTTAATTGGTTATCTAATAAAACCGAAATCTCTCTCTTCATGTGAAACCTTGGGGTCTGACGAGAACGCGAGAGTGAGACGACAATAATAATAAACATAACCTGCGTGTGCGTTTTTATTGAATTCTACTGTTTTTTTTTATACTTTTTAATACAATAATACACCATCACAGTTCTGCAAGACAAGACACGATTTTGGACTACGCTTGGTACTAAAATGACGATATTTTTATGTACTATATGGTCATTTATTATTGACAATTGATGCTACTTTATTTAACTGTACTTAAATTGGTGTGTCTCCGTACCCCACGCTAAGTCCTTTTTATTGTTTGTTTTATGGCAACCATGAACAGGAAAAAGATTAAATCACGCGATCAAATACTTGCACTAATAATAATGTTGCCATTGTCTTAGTTTGATTAAATATTTGTTGAAAAAGTATTAGAAATCGTAACTCGCTTGCTCTTTAACCATAAAATAATACAGGTAAAATACAATTCGTATTATAATATTATGTCCTTACTCTAAAGACTACAGTCCCCTTATACAAGAGCCGTATTTTAGTGAGAGTTTTGTCGCTCACTTATAGAAAAAAAAGAGCAATGTATGGGATTAACATCGTGACGATTGACATGCTAGGTACGTCACTCCCATACATTGGTATTTCTTTTCCTTAGGCGAGCGTCAGTACGCTCACTAAAATACAGCTCTTGTCTAAGAGGGCAGTAATAACCGCTGCATACAATACATACTGAGTACAACACCCGCAAATATGTACTCGTACATCGTACATAATGTGTGTATGTATCCATTCTTTAAGCATTCTACGAAGAATAACGAAATCGATAAACAATAGTTTAGCATCAATTTTTCAGCCGGATACAGATATGCGGATATTAAGAAACGCAGGGCTTACCAAATTGTGCATAAATTGTGCATTCCTGTAATCGAAGTAGCATTGAAGGCTGGTGCAACGCATGAAAACATGGACGCATATCCTGCTAACTCGTGAAACAAATTTTAATTAGTAATTTATAGATAATGCTTCGTAAATAATCTATTAGGTGCTAATTAGTTATTGCGAAGAAACCGATCACAGAACTTGAGGATGTCATGTCATATTTGATAGGACATGGGCGCCCAACGCGATGTAAGTATATATGTTACGGCTAATACCCGAAGTGCGGCTACACCTAGTTTTAGCCGGTTAGAACTAGGTGTAGCCACTTAGTCTTGGTTAAACCTAGTACGAGCCGATTGTTTTCGGGTAAAACTAGGTCTCAAGTCCTGTTGTAGTGCAAGTGTTGGACTCGAAGTCACTTGTCTGTGACAGAAGGTAGATTAGGTTCGTTAGGTTGCTTTCTACCACGCACATGCGACGACGAGCGAAGCGAGGAGGAGCCAACTTCTTTCAAAACATGACATGTCTCGATTCGGGGTTTAACCAAGACTAAGTGGCTACACCTAGTTCTAACCGGCTAAAACTAGGTGTAGCCGCACTTCGGGTATGAGCCGTAACATATACATAATTATGTATATTGTATGTATGTGCCAAAAACTTATACCGCGTGAAGGCGAGCTAGAAAGCAATTGGCTAGATTTAAGGTAATATGAAATTGATGTAAAATTCAATTAGATGCAGTTCTGATAACGATAAAGATACAATTATATGTGTCAATTAAACGTTCAATACCTGCAGTAAAATAAATAACCAAACAAGTACAAAACAGTTATAGTAAATGAATAGAAACGCTGTTTTATTGTACGCCAATTAACAGTGTTTAAACACACACATAAACTTACCAAATTCCTATATCATGCATAGCAAGTTCCATTATTCGGTACATTCGCTTTTTCCAAAAATGCTATATATATATAATACTTTCACTCGATCGTAAACCAAAATAGCGGGATATATACATTTTGCTTTGTTTTTATGTCCGTATATTTTTAGGTTTAGTCAGAAACTTACAGTTGGAAACCAATCATAGTAATCCATGAATTAACGACATGAAGAGATGATTGAATTAAAAAGTTATTAATTAAATATTTATTTCCTGTTATTGTAAAAAATATTTATATTCATTTATTTATACTTTCTACCCAAAAGAACTCTCCTAACGAATTAATTCTGAGGGGGAGTGACGACCCTCAGTCATGAGGAAATACGACTCATGACTGATACTTCATGTTCCTATATTTTAAAATAAAAAATACGAGTACATACATTCATACAGACATGTTTCTACTTTGAAAAGGTTGTTTACTATAATCTCGATAATAAGATGCTAACTTTTTCTCTGAAGTGTGTCTCTTGGCCAAATAAAATTGGTTTTGATGCTGGCTGGGTCACAATGGAAGACGTCTCAAGCAATTTCCACCTCAACACTAATTGTTGAAACAACATCACGGTTGATTCTTTAACAGTACAAAATACAAAAAGAAGCTGTAAGATGATAAGCGATAGAAGTGTTATTTCTTTACCTAATCAAGTCAAAAAATATTTATATTTTGTCGAGTTAATCCGGAAAGAAAGTTAAAAAAAAATTATAATAATTAGTTTTATTCAATGTAAGACTACTTAAAAATGAAGAAGGACAATAATATACTCTATAATAATTGTTATTTCATTTTGTTAGATATTTTAATAAAATTGAAATAAGGTATTAAAAGATTTTTGTACTAAGTTGCAATGCTTTATTGAATTAGTTATAAGTTAGTAGGCGCACTGATTTACATCATATAAGGGTTTTAATAGTGTCTTAACTACTATTATATTCAAGTCATTATATTCCCTCTACACACGCGTAATCTAATGTCACATACAATTTGTTACTTCTCATTGTTTTGGATGTAAAAGTGAAAGCCAAAAACACAGTTATTACGAAAATTACACATCTTATAACAGAAAGTCAAGTATTTCTGGAAAATGAGTTTCTTAAGGCATATGAGGTGGAACGGAACATTAAATGTATTTTTGGTGTTGATTTTTGTAGGATTGCATATAAAACAAAACAGGGGATTTATTGAATCCTTTTTATACATAAAATTTGTTTAACCAGAATATCTTTTAGTCACACGATTGCTAAGTTCATATTAATTTATGTGATATCAAAAATGGGTCAATCTAATGTTACATTATGTATTATCAAGGGTTCTTGTCTTTTGTAACAAAAAAAACACATAAAGATTGTTTTCTGCATCATAACAAACGTGATTTTCATGTTATTTACAAAATTTATGTTATTTGCCCTAACAAACAAGCAGAAACCAATTGATTTATTTATTGAATACAGTAAATTGATTACAAAAAACGTAAAATCAATTGTTTACGCAAATATAATAAAACGTTGGAAACATTTTCTTACACTTACTACATATACCATGTGTTGATTTGATTTAAAAATTAGCATTTCGCAATTTTCCAGACAAATTTAATTAATTATATTTCAAGAGACTGCACTAGTTCAAGGAAAACTGGAATGCTGAAAATTACTTTATATTTATAGCTACCGGTGACAAAATAATACTTCTTCTTCTTCTAATCGAATGAGAGTGGCCGACTTTGGTGTCGAGAGTTTATCAAGCCGCCCTAAGGGCCTCTGCTCTGACATGGCTTAACGACTGCCGTACTAGACAAACAGCAATCTACATTTTAACAGGGACCTACAATTTAACGTGTCATCCGACCCACGGAAGCGCCCAAAATGATACTAATCAAATAATTTAAATAAGCTATTTTAGGATGTTTTGAAGCGTCATGTATAATGATTGTAGTATTTAGACAATCAGAAAACTCACGATTACTCAGCATGAAACAGTTATGTCACTGTTACTCTGAGAATTCTTAATGGTTTAATTTTGTCAAAGCGAATCATCATAAGTTTAACACATCCATAAAACTTAAAAATATTGCAGTAGGATTTATTTCATTGGTATCTATACTAATATTATAAAGCTGAAGAGTTTGTTTGTTTGTTTGTTTGAACGCGCTAATCTCAGGAACTACTGGTCGGAATTGAAAAATTCTTTTTGTGTTGGATAGACCATTTATTGAGGAAGGCTTTAGGCTATATAACATCACGCTTCAACTAATAGGAGCGAAGAAACAATAGAAAATGTGGAAAAAACGGGGAAAATTATTCATCTTTGAAGGCTTTCGTTGCGTGCGCTGCGAAAACGGTTCCAAAAAAAAAAAAAAAGAATTATTCCTCTTGAAAAGATCTAACAAAATGTCCCAAACAGTACATGTCTATCTTTTAAGGTTAACTCACTAAACCGTTTTTATGGTAATAACTATTCCACGCGGACGAAGTCGCGCGCACCAGCTAGTCAATAATATAGAGAAAGACGAAATACACATAATATAGACTGTAGTTACTAGTACCTATGTAATGAGCTGGACACTATCATTCGATAAGAAGAAGAATAATAATATAGATATTTGGATATCTGTTCCGTGGAAGGATCTTGTTGCCTACAACGATGAACTTACCCAAGAGAATTTCCCCAGTCAATGGATTATGCGGGGATGTCTATGCAATGAGGCATACGATTCGAAGAGAGAGAATGAGTTATCTGTAGCATAAATTGTGACTATTTTCAGACAATGACTGTTCATCTGTATATTAATCGAAATCACCTAATTATCCAAAGTACATATATCGGTCACACTAATTCGTAACTGCCACCTTATAGTTAGTACTTACATATTCAATGACGCGCTAGCACGCAATGTAAATTACCAAATAAGATCCAATGGTAACGGGAAAAATTGAATCGTATTGCGCTGAAAATAATGATTGTATTGTGTGCAAATCAAAGTGTTGTTTACGCAAGTCGATTTAATTTGTGAAGTTAGAGGAACACGATATTAGCATAATTTATTTTATAGTTTGTGAAAATGTTTTTGGCTTGCATTGGATATTTCAATAATACTTGACTAGTCGATCAGTTCAGTACAGTTGTAAGCGAGAGTGGCTCGGCGGTTTAAGCATCTGCTTTTCATCCTTACGCACCCTGGTTCGAATCCAGTCTTACACCTATGACTTGTTTTTCAAGTTAAGTGTAAATTTGCACTCGCTTAGCGGTGAAAGAAAACGTAATGAGGAAACTGACATGTCTGAGGACTATAATATCCGAGGACATGTGTCTTCGATGTATCTGCCCACGAGAACTCCCCTAACGAATTAATTCTGCGGGGGAGTCACGCCCTCAATCATGTGGAAATACGACTCATAGAGAGAGAGAGAGAGTCGATCGGTTCATCAGAAATAGCTGGCAGTTTTACTTGCTAGTTTACAAAGTTCTAATTCTGTCGCAGGTGTTTTTACTATAGAAAACTTAGTACACCCACAATGCCAAATATTTTGTACGTATGCTAAATATATCTAACAAAATACTGCGCTTTATAATGAAGCAAAGTCCGTACGAAAATATGACAAGAATCAATATTTACAATGTTCAAGAGATAACTTACGTAAGACCGTTTAAATGTACAAATATTAGCAAGGTTATGTATAGTACTCAAAAAAATGGGAATGCTAAAATAAATTTAACACTGACTCAATTCGAATTTTAAATAATTGTAGGTTTTTTTATTTTTAGCTTTAGTTAGATAAATCCTTTAATTAACCTCCATTTAACTCTCAAATCGCTAATTAATCACTGTGCATGGAACCAGAAATAGGTGTTTGCCTAATTTATTAATATGTTGCTTAAAATACATAATTTTTGCTTTCAAATGTATGTTTATTTGAATTGGGGAAACCTTTTGTAATTGTAAAACTACCTCCTGTTTTTGTTTATTTTTCTTAGGTACCTATTACAGGTATTTATCTAAGTTTGTGTTGCATCTAGTTCTTGTAATTCCAATCTATATTAAGTATTATGATATTTCATAGTCGACAAAATATGTCGAAAACTGGCTTTCTTGCACAATGTTAATATTGGAGTTTGAACCATTTAGTTTTCAATGATTAGTGTAATTTTCTTTGGGTTTTCATAAGCTAAATGCTGCATTGACGTAGACCTCGTTGACTTACATATTACTTTTGAAACCTTCTCACGCGACCATGTTGTACTAAGTTGGTTCTAAGTTTTGAAAGACGCTAACTTAAAACACAAATCTAGGCACGAAATCAGTTAGGCAATGAACTCATTAAAGAAACAAGATAGTAATCCATTTGATTGTAGACATCATCTTATCCCATGAAATGATTAGAAAGAAAGAAAGAATCTTTTATCATGGCAAAATTAATTAATTTATGAATTAAAGACTGTGTACATGGTCTGTCTGTGGCATTGTAGCTTACAAACGGTTACATCAGTTTAATTTTTGACAGATATTTCATTGATACATCATTTCATTAATGTTTATAACTATTACTACTCTAGTATTTTTACAATCTTTTTATATTTTTTTACATTCCTACACAGCATTGCTACCAATCAATGGACGCTATGAAGATGTTTTTACGAGACGTAAAAATAACAAAAGACACCAGACTCCGAATTGAGAACAAAATCCGATCTAATCTGTTGTATTTAGAACAGTTGCGTGTTCCAAACATTTGACCCAGTACCGGCCGGTTCTCAGATGAAAGCGAAAGCCTAGAGTGGCTCGGCCAGTGGTTCTCTCACTAAATCACATTCTACCGCACTTAAATATTGTTGAGATGGAGTCACACTAAAGTGTTAAGCCATGTTAGCACCCCTAAGGTGGTTTGAAAACTCCGACACCAGAGTTGGCCACTCTAATACAAATTTACTTTGTTACTGAAGGGTAGGTATGTATATTTTCATTTTACGCAGCACCTTAGAGGTTTTAATTTAATAAATAATAGTACTATTGTTTCTTTTACTAATACTATTCAACATAATACGTTTTACTTATCAATCCGGAAATTGCATAAAATTTGGTGGCGACCACAGTTATACAATAAACGGTATTTATATATATATTAATAACTAAAAATAAAAACATTAAATTAGCCTGTAATCTTGTCTTATGAAAATTTGACTATATTATACGCAATGATTTTTGTACAATCACGTCAAATTAATTAAAATAAATAATAAATAAAAAATCTTTATTATCAGGCACGACCCATAGACATTTGTCTTAAACTTTACAATAAAATAATAATTATATAAATAGCCCTAACAAGTAATGTGATCGCGTCTTTACTCCAGAATGCGTTACGCACTATATTGTATTTGTTTTTATAGTTTGCGCCGTTACTTGAGATTTTGTTTTTTGTTTGATTCAAATAAAATGACAATTCATCTTATCTTAATGTTTAATTGTCTGAATTGGAGCAGAAAACTGAAAATTATTTCATGAATTGATGGGTAAGATTTGCTTTATTAAGTTTAAAAAACCGAGTTAAGTATACGGATTGAGAAAAACGTTTAAAAGATGGGAATTTGATTATTAGATTAGGACACTGCCATGTTACCAAGAAAAAACATCAAAAAAAAAACTTTTAACCAAACTGATATTCCGTGTCGAAATTCATTGCGTAATTAAAGTTAAGTCAAAGTCATTAAAAAAGGAATGTCATAGTAAATTTAATTACTATTCCATAGCAATAGTGAAACTACAGCGGCTTAAATTTACAACTTCGTCTCAAATTATTGAGACATCCATAAATTATACTAAGTAAAACCATCTTCAATATTTTAGCAAGTCGGTAAGTATTACTGCAATACAAACAAAACAACCGGGTCAATATAGCGTATCTAACAAGTGTAGTAGACATTAGACTTAAAGAACGCCTTCTTAACATCATTACGATTGGAAACTTACACTAAATAACAAAAAACCACCACAAATATCGACTTGTCTAATCTGTACATATAATAAAGCTGAAAAGGGACAAAAATCTGTACACAGAAGATATTAGAAAAAAAAAATGGATAGGTATATTTAAATCGGTAATAAAACATATTTCAGCATTTTTTTGTCTGTTTCTCTGTATAGCTGTCTCTGTTTGTCTGTTTATTTAAACGCTCATCACGCAAAAACGGCTGAACGGATTTTTATATTTGTATGGAGGTAGTATGAGGCCTTAGCATTGTCATAAGTTACTTTTTATTCTGAAATAATGCGAGCGAAGTCGCGGGCGTCCACTAGTAAATAAATAAATGTGAATTCAGATGTCAATGCCTCGTGATAAATCTGACTATGGATTGTGCCACCGCTATATGATAAACTTCGAACTCGGCTTAATTTGCATTAGGAAGTATAAAATGGTAATTTTCAATTCGCGAGGAGTAACAGTGCCTGAAAATATTTTAAAAATCTGTCTCAATAGGCAGCCAAAAAGGACCGTTAGTTATGGATACTTATTATCTGGGACGTATTAGAGTATGTCGGGCTCAGAACTCGTCCAGTCCGGCGAGTTGACCCACCTCTTGAAGTAAAGAGTCTGGGATTTATTTTGTCTCTGGTTACAAGTCACCACTTGAATGAAAGGGAAAGTATTATATTATTTGACATGCCACCGTCATTCAGTGTTAAAATAGAGGGCAACATCAATGTTGTTTCAGTAGCTTCTCATATTACTTTGTAAAAATAACTTGGCTGTAGCTTAAGCTTTGATTTCCTAGGAAAGCGGTGCCGACATATAGCGGCCGTAATACAGCGGTGATTCCGGTGATATTTTGACGAATTTTGAATGACGTCACTAGAACGTTGTCTATGTAAACGAAATGGCGCGGTTTCCTGGAGAGCGGTAACTTGCACCGTAATTTAATTTAATTATTTTTGCGTCCGTAATATTACGGCCGCTATATGAAGGCACTGCTTTCCTAGGAAACCAAAGCTTTAGAAATAAAAACGCAGGATGTTGCACAAATACAGAAAGTGGAAATGAAAAGGCCATAGCCTTTGCTGCTATCAGGTAAACTATGGTCAAGTGCAAACCAGTTCAAGTTAAAAAAAAAAAAAAAAAAAAAAAAAAAGGAAATTACCAAATTGTTTCTTAAAAAAAAATCGCTTAGTCGTGCTTTATTGTTGTTTGGGTTTCGGATGAAAAGTTTTTAAATTTTTACTGCACCTTACCCGCATTACTATAATCCATTTCATATAGCAAGGCACCTGTGACACATATAAAACGTCATTTGTCAATATCATTTTGACAATTGTAATGATGTACTTACTGCAGTAATTCGAATTAGAAATTTATCGATTATGGCTATTTTCATCTGCCTATCCTAAAAATGTTATGTGAATTACCGACAATCACAAAATAATATTCGTCGAACCCACAATAAATTCCTACAGATAAATTAAGGAAGGGACAAATTGAGAAGAAGAAAAGAATACAGTTATGATAAAAAATATTTATTTTAAAAAAGCTGCCTCGGCAACGGCATTTCATCATCGGTGCTTTCGTCATCGCTTGATGAAGATTGTAAATTTATAATTAAATTATTTTTTATAATATTGCTAGTATTGCCAGTATAATATATATGAAGCCAAAATATATATTAAATTATTCAAATGAAATTATGATACACAAAAATTTTATGTTTTTCGCTATATTTTTTATGATAGAAAACTCATAAATACCTTCCTTAATTATTTAATATAAAAAATCGCATAAAATCATTGTGCTTGAAGTACATAAATCATTATCACTGATAGATCGAAATGATAAATACTTGTTATTGCGATATTTTTTTGATGACAAAAATAATCGATTACCAAGTCCCAACCCTACGAAAATGACGTCAAAATTAGCAGTAGTGCGTAACTTTGCTGTGCGATGAAATTTAATATTTTATTTTTTTGTAACATTGAATGCGAGTATGTACACGCGAAAAATACCCTTTATTTGATGTCTTATAATTTTTACTGTTTATATTAATAGTTATTTTTGTTAACTTACATAATGTTTTTACTAATAAATAGAAATATTTCAATATGAGCATGACGTCACAATAATTTATATACATGTTCTTTTACGTTCTACTGACCTGTCACAGGTGACTTGCTATATGAAATGGACTATAATACCTGTTTTTTAACACCATGCATCATTACACAATTTTATCTTTTAGCTATTCATAGATAAACTGAAAAAACTTTGTATATGTGGCAGGCATTTTGTATGATTCCGCCGTTTACATACGGCGTCGTCAGTTTATAAACGCTTGCTGTTATGTAGAATGCCGAAGGCACTAATTAACATTTTTATTTTAATGTTAAATTACTAGCTATTGCTTATAAAAATGTTATTTTTGTTGTATAATTGTCTTTATTCTTGATGATGTTTTCAATACGACTGCGAAGTCACTTGTCTGTGACAGGAGGTAAGATTAGGTTCGTTAGGTTGCTTTCTACCACGAGCACCAAGGCATTATACATTTTGCCTTCGGCATTTTACATAACAGCAAGCGTTTATAAACTGACGATGCCGTATGTAAACGGCGGAATCATACAAAATGCCTGCGACATATATATAATAAATTACTAGGATTGCATTATGTGGGATAGTAGGTTACCTAGAACATACATATACCTACGCCACTAAGCACAAATTAGCGCTAGCCTCCTTTAGCTTACTGCGCAAGTTTTAATAACTTACCTGAGCAAGTTACTTCAGGAAAAACTTACTTACTCGTAGACATGAATATGTATTTATTAAGTGAAAGATTATTATTACTTAATACATAATACCAGTTATTGTTCCTCCAGATTTTTTTTAGAATTTATAGGGTCGGTTCCTAATCTACCTAAATAACTAGTTCTAATATAGAGTCACAGACATCATTATTAATATTTTATTATGCTTTAACTTTACGTTTTTCTATAAAATAATACCATTTCGTATTGAAGGTTTCTATTATTTTAATGCAAGATGAAACATTTTTAAATGAAGTCATTTAGCAGTTAAAAAGGCGTACCTTAAGAGGTAGCTATTTTAAGGTAGGCATTAAGGCAGCCTGTATATTCACAAAGTAGTGTGTATTCGCTAATGCTCGTAAACAAATGTTGCAGAACTTTCGGCAAATAATAGCTATTTACAATGAAATATTTACATATTAGGGCTTCCACTGACGATCCAGGTCAATACCACCGAGCAAACAATAGATCTAGACCTTATTCTTAGGACATAAGCTACATAATTGTTTGGCAATTTGAGTATGTTGAGAGTACTCAAAGTTATTGAAACCACTAAACGTGTAGGCTCAGATTTTGAAACCGCAGCTGTGTTTAGAGACCACAGATCGCTTAGACTTGGGTGCAGGTGTCCTCAAATAGAACCTAGCCGCAATTGTCAGGCTTTTAGTGTTTTAGATGATTATTGGTTTTACCATCCAAGGCTAGAATTTTGAAAACAAAATAAACGTTATCAATAATCATGGCTATGACTCATTGATATTTTGCCTGACTTTAATTTTTTGCGCTAATTTCAAAGTTTTTTTTCCGGACGACAAAAGATTTTATTTACTTCGAATAGTCAAACATTGCATTAACAAAAAAGTAACCCTGAACCACAGCCTGAACTATACAAGTAAACTTATCCAAAGCATCAGAATTACTTTAGTTATGGGCGTTTCCGTAGTTAGGTGACACGACTGGCTCATAATAGGTAGGTATTAGATGTTCTATACTTCTTTAGAAAAACCATCTATTCCGGAATTGAAAAGCAAATTGGTTTGTTGTGGGCATTTAAACCTATATTTTATTTTATGACACGTTGATGGAAACCCCAGGAATTTGAATCAAGTAATCGAGATTAGCAGTCTTAATTCACAAACTGAAAAAAATACGTCTATAGTGAAACCTACAAAGAACTGGGTCAACAAGGCCATCTAATCTAATGGTAGCATTTTACAAACTAGCAAAACATAACCCCATACCAGCCTTACATAAGCCATGGCTTGCGCTCTTTCTCTTTATTAGAGGTCACATACACCATCATATTTATGTCGTTACCGTTTTCCGGCATGTGCTGAGAAGGTAGCTTCATTTTCTGAGCTTCCTTGTTTTGTCGCAGAGAGTTGATATTATTTAGAGATAACGTTGTCCTTTACGTACGTATATGTATAATCTAGTTGATCAAATGCTAGAAAAATAGGAACTAGCCCTCAAAGGAAACTGATGGGACTCGATGTGATTATAAGTATTGATAGACATTGTTTGTTATACAACTTTCATACAATATTCAATTGTTTTGAGTAGGGTTATCAGTCTTTGATATATCTGTTCAGTATTAGAAAAAATGAAATTGAGCGTATTCCTTTTAAATAAGACTATGTCGATATTTTGATCCAAGCTAACCTAATCATCTCCAGTCTCCAATTACTTATTTTGTTTATTTATTTTTATATTTAATAACAATCAAAACGGCCGAAGCCAATTACATTAATTATTTAAAACAATACTTATTCTACAAACACATAATCAAATATAACTTAATAATAATCATTTGTAACCAACAGTATTCTATGAAGAAACTAAAATGGTTTTAATTATAATATTTTTCATTTCATTGCATATTCATAATATATCACCGGAATCTCCAATACATTGCGGTACGAGAATTTCTTCTCTTAGTCTATAACCTCTATGTGTTTGTACACCTAACACAACCAACACATTAGCGGTTGCAGAATAAACAAGTATGACCAGTGGCGGTGCAAGGTGTAATGTTATATGTTTGTCTACACGACAATTACACAGGTGAAGTTTGAAGCCATGTCGTGAGGTTTTAGAAATATTTGCTTATATGTAATGGGAAGAAAGAAACAAGAAGTAAATTCCGAAATAAATTAATTTTGAGTACAGTCATCTGGAATGCGGAATGCGAATAAATAAGTTTAAATTCTTATTAATTAACAAAACAGATAATTCTGTGAATCCAATCCAATGTTTAAAATTAATCAAATTTATTTAAAATCTAACATACTTTTTGACTGCTCCGTTAGCTTAGTTGGTAGTGGCTCTGCCTTCTAATCTAGGGGTGCGGGTTCGATTCCCGCATAACACAAGTAATTATGAATATTAAAATTTGTAATTACTTGTGTTGAGTCTGGTCGTTTCTATGTATAATAAGTATGTATTTACAAAAGAAAAGTATATATGTATTATATCCGTTATCTAGTACCCATGATACAAGCGTAAGCTTAGTATGGGGCTAGATGGCGCTGTGTGATATGTCCTGAAATATTTATTATTTATTTATTTACTTATCTTATACGTACAAAATGTATGCAATCGATTCTTTATACACTGGTTGTTTACAGTCAGTTGTTGAATTAGTAATAATGAAAAATAATATTATGTACAATCAATTGAATTTAAACCATTTTATTTTCCTATTTAATGTTTATGCATCACCAAGTAACTAAACAATAAACGGGAACTGGCAACTTTGTAAACATAACACAACCTCTTTATATAACCCTCGTTTTAATATTTTCAGGAAAAATCTGATCAGTTATTTGAATATGTGAAAATCAATTAAAATTTAGGCTTGAAGTTACGATATGACTATACTAGAGCACACAATACACTTCACTATCAAAAATAATTTTATTTAAACTTTTTTATATTTTTCTTTTTTGGTGCAAAGGTTGGCCAATCAACGTGGCAACGCGGCAAACGTAATGGGTAATGGGCAACTTTGCGCCGGGAGCGATTCGGGGCGGGTTATTCGAAAAAAAATATGTTTTTTTTTTATTTTAGGTTGGGTTTTTAATTTTTTAATATATGTTTTATATTGACAATGACTATTATTGATATTGAATAAAGACATACTTTTAATGGGTATAATACGGTTGCATATTTTGATATATTTAAGTTATATAACAATAGAAGAAGTATCTGGAATGCCAGAACCAAAGCTACCTTAGTCTGATTTTTTGTTACTAAAATGTATTATCCGACTATTAAAAAGATAAAACCATGCATAAATACATACGTATTTACTTTATTAATGTATGCCCTTAGGTATCATCTTGGTAACCTAGGCCAGAACTAGAAATACTTGATTGTAATTTACGAATAAATGTGCTTAGTTTCCTGGATTAGTCTTACATTGTTCGTCTTAAATTATGTTGAGTCGTAAATTTTGCAAGATAAAACAATAAATGTATCCTATGGTTTGTTTTTTTTTATATAAAATAATGCAAAAATATATAATATACTTAATAAAAATTAATAAAATTGTTTTTAAATAAAATGTTTAGAACACCTATCTGGTACAGGTAAATCGCTCATGGTAATGTAATTTGATAAGTTGTATTAAATATTTCGATTTTAAATTAGCGCTAACATAGGATACTTTTAATCCAAGATTTATTTCAAATTTATTTGTTAAAAAATAAACAACAATTCTGTATATATAAAAACAATCTCTCACAACATACAAAAGGTGGTGTCAATAAGTGGTGTCGAAATATCTCTGGTATGGCAGATGGTAGGTTACTTGTACGACTACTTGCCCACCAGTTTGCCTACTTATTGAAACAAAGATTAATGTGAGACAAGAAAAAGCATATTTTCCCTCTTAAAATAAATACATCCATAAGAACTTCACTTTTCGCACACAACACCATCTAGTTCTATCACCATCTTGTACTAAGCAAAAGCTGGCGTTTTATAAAAAGGATCTACTAGATAACTACTACAAAATGAAACAAGAGAGTTTCATCAGAATATTTATCTGCACTAATGTTGTAACATTCTACTTATGTTTCCAATACTTGACTTATAATTACTACTGTTATAGCGCAGACAACCAAACACTCAATTTAAGCAATTTCACATGATGGTATAATATCCACATAGATATCGTAATATGAGTAATATCTCATTATAACATCCATAAAACGCGACCAACCTGATTGCAGGGCTAATCAGGTTGGTCGCGTTTTATTGATGCGCGCATAGCTGCGCTCTCATTGGTTAGATTTTAATGGCGGCAAAATCACTGTGATAATACACGTACGCGTGAATTTAATTTAATAAATTAAAAGTTAAAATGTTACAACATTAGTGAAGATAAAGTAGATATAACACGGGTATTAAAACACTCGTTACTATTATGAATATACTAATATGAATAACATAAACTCACACTCGTGTTTTAATACCTTTCATTATATGACAGTTGCATAAACTACTATTATAGATCAAACAAAGCTATTTGGGTAACGTAATGAATGGCACTATGTACATTTATATCCAATTACTTGAATAGTAAGACATATTTATAATATTGCCGAAACAGCAAGTTTCAATATTCAGCAAATATTAATTTTAATTAACTCACAGTGAAAATTCGCACCTTTTCCATGGATCGTTAAAGTTAGCAATGTTAGCGTAACATCCTTTTAACTAATATATCAACATTTGATTGAAATTCCTAATTAATTGCAAAAACATTTAGTGATATACTAGTTCAGGAAAGTTGGTTATGAGGCCATCTTTTTATGCCAAGGTGGGCAATCAGTTATATAGATATCTTATTTCCTATTGCATGCATCGTGTGCTAAACGTATTCATGTAAGCGTTTATATTTATATAGTATTGGTGTATTATTTTGATGGTTGTAAAACTTAGAAACAGTACTCGTTTGACAAAACGGGCCGTATCGTAAATCTTTTTGTGATTATAGATCTTTCGGATTCATAGAGAATGTCTATTTATACCAAAATCTAGTCCCAAAAAGGTGATGGTGAAAATGAAAGATATATCTATTTCATTGACACTAAAAAATCCTGTAGTTCAATATCTTTAGAGCGTACAATCTCGCACGTTTCATTAATAAACCTAACAGAGTAACAGATTTCCTCGGCAGCAGTTGGCAGCGTTTCCTAGTCAATAAAAACAAAACGCTTACCGCATTACACCCCATTTCCACCTCTTCCCCATCTACCCCATACTCTCAAATTGGGGAAATTTGCCAGAAAGGGGATGTACGAGAGAGTGGGACAAGGAAAGCTAACGTCAGTCGAATCGCAGACCCCATAGCAGACGGACGTTCGCAATAGCGCGCTCGTAAAATGCCTTAAAATCATGTAGAACACAACCACACAATCAAAATCACTGTCTTCCACAATGTTTCTAGAGAGTTCGTGACCTACGTCGTTAAGAATTATAATATAGTGTAAACGAGTGAGAATACAGGGAAATATAGGTTTTATGAAATTCGGGTGCTCTGTGTGTTAGACGTTGTGGATTGGATTTTATATGGAAACCAGGTACCTACTGTAAAGAGTATGCTATTGATTTAATGATTTATTTATCTGTGTTACTCAGATTATATGGAATATGTGTTTGTTGCTTTGACACGAAAAAAAAAGTCGTTTTATTATGATACAAAATCATCAGATGAATTTACACCTCTACCCTATGTCTAATAAGCGCCTAGTCTAAAGACCTTTGAAATTAGCAGTAGCTGCAATATTATTAATACATAAGTTAGTTCTATGTACAATAAGTATGTATTTACAAAAGAAAAGTATATAAGTATTATATCCGTTATCTAGTACTCATGATACAAGCGTAAGCTTAGTATGACGCTAGATGGCGCTGTGTGATATGTCATGAAATATTTATTTATTTATTTAGTTTAGGTTACGCTTAACAGCTTTTCATCAGCCGCCAACTGGTGTGTTGCAGCAGCATATTTTGGGAGCCAATTTCATTACGATCATCGGCGCAAAGTTTCGTGAGTGCGAGTATCGCTTCCAACAACACAATCTGATGCCAAACTGTCTAGCGTAGTAAAAGCTCATGGTGAATAGCCACGATTTTCCAAATATCCATAGCTGAAGTCATGCGTGGTAAATCTAAATAGGTTATTATTAAAGACGGGATTATAGACCTATAGACGTTTTTGACCGACATTCATGTCTAAGAACAAATAAATAAACAATTTAATAAACAAAAAAATATTCGTTGTACAGAAACAGTTCGGAGAATAAAAATATATTTACGACTGACCTCCTAGTATGTACATACTAATACATAATATACATAATATTTACCTAACCGTGATATAACGAATTTTTGCTAGTCAAACATGGAACCAGGTCAGTAGATGCTACGCTGCATCTGGGTTAATGATCTCTAGGGGTCTTAGCTAAAGGTCAAAGGTGCACCTTTGAGAGGGCAGAGATTGATCACTTTTGTTTTAAATTGACTTTTAAATAATCAGGTTTCAATTTGGTGATTTTTTTGTTAGTGTTTATGTTGTATATTAATTTGTTTTGACTAATAGGTTATGAAGGTACAACGTCTTATAATTTATTGAGTTTTATTTATACATATATGCTTATTTTTTTTATGGTTTAGATTTGTTCGCCTCGCTGGTCGTTTTGGCGGACGAATTACTGTTACGCCAAAGACAGAGCCAGAGATTGCTTAACTTGACTTGTCTTGGTGGCCACAATACCAATGGCTATATAAAAAGAAAAACAGTTTTTTTAAACAGTTGGCTACTATTCGTCACTTAATATTACCATTAAAAATTTTTGACACGAAGAGTTACAAAAAATATTAAACGTTTTGTAAGATATGTCTAACTTTTCCAGAAAAAAATCATGAGCCTTCTAAATATTTTTTGTCATATTCTCAATAATAATTTGTTAAATGTAAATCGTTTGGTTACAGATAACTGTATGTAAAACATGGAACATCACGGTATCAAATATTAGTTTAAAAAATAATAGTATAAGAATATACATGACTGACTCTATGACTGCTCTGTTAGCTTAGTTGGTAGTGGCTCTGTCTTCTAATCCAGGGGTGCGGGTTCGATTCCCGCGTAACACAAGTAATTATGAATATTTAAATTTGTAATTATTTGTGTTGAGTCTGGTCGTTTCTATGTATAATAAGTATGTATTTACAAAAGAAAAGTATATATGTATTATATCCGTTATCTAGTACCCATGATACAAGCGTGTCATGAAATTTAGTTAATTTAATAGTTTCGCTTTTATAAAAAAAAAATCGTTAAATTGTACGCAACTTTTCATATAATCTTATACAGTTCAACCTGAATTAATATAATGCACGTAGAACAATTTGGACGTCATTGTTAACGGAATGTTGGAAATTATTTTAATTGGGGCGCGTTCTTGTAAACTACAAATACTGTCCATTTTAATTTATCACAACATTTGCATTTGCAAAATCATCAAGTTGTTTAATTATACATAGTAATGAATTTTCATTTATATATTACAATTGACTACATAAATTTAGCCTAGATTTTGTATATATTGGTATCCGTAGCAGATTTTGTTAGCTATTGTAATATATTGACAAAGAGTTTTAGAACATATTATATTCGCAGTAACGTAACCTAGATGTTCTTAACCAAACAACGTTATTTGTATGTAAAGTAAGAGTAAAATATGTTTAAGTTAGTACATATATTCTTATGTTTAGTTGTATAATATGTACATATCTACTACTAGCTCGCGACTTCGTCCGCGTGGTATAGTTATTCTGGGCATCATATTTATTTTTGCAAACAACCTCGTCAGCTTTATAAATTATAGCTGTTACCCACGACATGAACCGTTTTCGAAGCGCACGCAACGGAAACTCTCAAAGATGAATAATTTTCCCCGTTTTTTCCACATTTTTACTATTAATTTCAGTGTGATGTTATATAGCCTAAAGCCTTCCTCGATAAATGGTCTATCCAACACAAAAATATTTTTTCAATTCGGACCAGTAGTTCCTGAGATTAGTGCGTTCAAACAAACAAACAAACAAACTCTTTAACTTTATAATATTAGTATAGAAGTACATATTAGATGTGTTACTACTTAGGGTTACGATTTTATCTACCGAGATCATTATATGAAAAGGTTATCATTTGTAACAAAGAAATATTATAGATTGGTATAAAAAAATACACGATGAATACAATGACATGACTGTAATAATAAATGTAGGTTTTGTATGTAACCTCAAACTTTATCCAGAAGTTTCTCGACATTGACAGAATTTTCGCACACAAATTTCTCTACCTCATACAAATGGATATAATGGTGTCAAGTTTTTTTTACACATATGTATTTGAGTTAGACTGCATATGTAATGCAAATACAAATACAAAATACAAATACAAAATTCGTTTATTTGACGTAAATATTGTACAATTAACATGTGAATCCTCTATAATGCAGTATAGAATATGAAATATAGGTTTATTTTTAACTTGGATTTGAAAAAAAGATTCTAAAACATTCTTCTATTTGTTTCAGAAACCCGCCAGTGTTTCGCCGGAAAATGCCGGAAAGCCTCTCATGACAGCGCAGCGGAAGTGAACTCGACCGGAAGTAACAACACAATAACAAGATGGAGGTGGCCAACAACTCCTTCGCTAGGACTTACAACCGCCTCTTCATAGAATTAGCAGGTTGGTATATTTGTATGTCCTCGATAAGTTAAGTATAAGTCGGTCTCAGACTAGTTCAAAAATGTTTTAAAAGAAAAGTAATTTAAATAGTCTGAGGGGACTGTTAAGATTTTATGTTAAACACTTAATTTTTTTTAAATTTTCCATAGTAGCTACACTCTAAATGATTGACAAAAACTATCTCTAATAGATTACTCATTTGATATACCTATATAAAACTTACATTTTAAATACCACCGATATTTAAAATGTTTTAAATATATATTTAATATATATGTAATTATTATATATATAATATAATTATAATTATATTATAATTCACTGGCCTGTTAGCTTAGTTGGTAGTGGCTCTGCCTTCTAATCTAGGGGTTGCGGGTTCGATTCCCGCTTGACACAAGTATTTATGAAATTTAAAATTTATAATTACTTGTGCTGAGTCTGGTCGTTTGTATGTATAATAAGTATGTATTTACAAAAGAAAAGTATATAAGTATTATATCCGTTGTCTAGTACCCACGACACAAGCGTTTGCTTAGTGTGGGGCTAGATGGCGCTGTGTGCAATGTCCCAGAATATTTATTACTTATTTATTTATTTTATTGCCTGGTAAAAATATTAGCACTCCCGTAGAATAGAATAGAAATTACAAAGAATTTTAAAATGCAGCGCTGATATAACATTTTGAGCGTATAATTTTAAAACCCGGCGTTGTATCTATCGTATCTGTCTAATTATTAGTATAATTTAGACACTAATGGTATGCAGTTTATTTATTATAATACTAACTATTTAATTGGGTATAAAATGCATGCAATCTTATGTATGTATATCCAAGGTCAGAATAAAGCTTTATTATAGACGTGTTAATCGAGCATGAGATAATAAATACAGAATAAATGCCTCATCCTCTTCTATTCATAGAAATTTAATCGTTATAACATCCATATTATGTATATGTAAATATAATATACCAGAAAACATGGTAGGTAGGTGGTATGTAGGTACCTATATTATAGTTAAGTGTATTCGTGAATAATTAAGACGCAGATCTAAGCAAAGTTTGATGAAAATATCTATTTTAGGCTTTTTACCTCGATGTATTACCCTAGATAAGCCTTACAACAACTACAATATTCATGAAATTGACTCGTGACGGACACATAGACTGGAAGCCTTAGATTTAATTTAGTCTCCCATTTTAGAGTAAGTAGCAAAATCATCAGAATATAAAAAAAGATTTTCTTTGTATGATCTTAAAGGACTCCCGCGGCTTTACTCGCATTGCATCGGTACAAAAGTTATGAGGCTATGGCACAGATTTCGGAGGACTTAACTATTACAACACACATATTGATAATCCCTAGTCCGTTTTGAATCAAGCACGTAACGGGCACAACAACAAACACAGTTTCACTTTATATAATGTTATAAATAAAATAAAATAAAATAGTCTTTATTTCCTGAATTCAATTATTTCTTTACATATAGTTACTTTGTTTATTTAAAAAAAATTACGTTGAGTTCTTGATTACTTATAGTATTTTCTTGTATCAGGGCACCCAAAAGCGGGTAAAGGCCTCTTCCTTGCTGGCCCAGGCATTGCGGTCTTGGGCTAGTCTGGTCCAAGTGACTCCAGCCACCTCCACGATGTCCTTATAACCTTCCTTGCAACCTTATATAATGTTACAATTACCTTAATTCCAGATCACAGGACCAACGACTGGTTCCTGATCACGAGTCCTGTCCCAGGTCTGACCATCATCGGGCTGTACCTCTGGTTCACGCTGAAATGGGGCCCGCGGTACATGGCCGATAAGAAACCATTCCAGCTGCAGAAGACGCTGGTTGTCTATAACTTCATACAAGTGATTGTTAGCGTCTGGTTGTTCAATGAAGTGAGTATAATGAAGAGTTGTACACGTAAATACATTAATTAGGTGTAACTTTCCGCAGGAGAAAGCTTGCCGCGACGAGGATACTATAACCCTGTAACACAGGATCCTTTGTGATACCTAGTACTGGGCTTAGTACATCTACGAACGTAGTGAATAATTACTGTTATTGAATGTTTTATACTTGTACAATGTACGTAACACGTGAGTTTTAATAGTAAAGATTTATTTGTTATTATTTTTAATAAAATACTCAAAGAGCTCACACAAAGCCCATAAATACCCATTTGATCATAATTTTTTGTAATGAAAGACGAAGCATGTTTAGATTTAATACAAAAAATAAATATACCTATTATGAAGCTCAAGTAGGAAAAGTCTATATAGGTATTTCGGAGACAAACGTTTAGAAATGAATTTCTCAATTCTTTTTTACAATTAAAATAATAAGGCCCTGCGCAGACGACAGACTATCCGTGACGCACTTTTTAGTCTGTGAAAATAGAACCTATGCAATTATATGCAGTAACGCACACAACGCGCAAAAAGTCCGGCGCACAAAAAATCCGTGTATTTCGGGCAGACCGCACCGCGCCGCGGCGCGCCGCTCCGCACAAAAAGTGTGTGAAAAAATTGAACGTTTGCTTCAACGCGCGCTAACGCAGACGGCGGCTGACGGCGCAACTTGAGTCTCGCGCCAGACTTGAGTGGAGCCACGAATTGCGCCGATCGCGCCCGACTATAGCCGAGCGCATCGAGTTGGACCCGCAATGGTTGATACGAGCGATAGCGGCGGAGCTGTTAAAATTGATGTTAATTGTTTAAAACAACGATTAAATGAATTGATTATAAATTTTAATTATTAAATGGTTCGCGCGTAATAAATAAATACAATATTATTGGTAACAATTATTATTTGTTCTTGTGTAATATTTGCTGACCAATAGTTTATTATTTAATTGAAACTAAAACCACTTGGAATTGATTTTATTGATTTTTGGACGGGTCCGCGCGTTCAATCAAAATCGCTCGCGCTGACCGTTGCACTTGCGATTGATTTGTATAATCGTTTCCACACCACTCTAAGAAGTCGATAATATTGGCGCGTTTTTTATAGTGGTATCCTCGATAGGCCTACATCCACTACTACTACACTCTCTGAAACTATACAAATAACAACATTAATTATTTTGGTATTTTCGTAGCCACAAATCTTCTTAAGGAGGATTAAACACCACAAAGGATTTAACACCTGCGCGCAGGTGTTAAATCCTTTGTTGTTGAATATTGAATGTTTATTATTGTTTCATATTGTTTGATTAATTAGTTTTATTAATATTTTTAGTTAATTCAGTTTAGTATATTATTTGTAAGGTTGTATATATTCTAGTTTATATAGTTGTTGATTTAATGTATTTTTAAGTTTATTATAAGGTTTAGTTTTTAATTAGTTACGATTACTGCTCTGTGTCATGTAAGTGGTTTTGAATAAAAGATACAAGTTTTAATATTGTTATTTGTATAATATTATCTACTTCATAGAGTGGTGTGGAAACGATAATACAAATCATTAAAATCGATTGCAAGTGCGACGGGAACCGCGCGAACCATTTTGATCGAACGCGCGGACCGGTCCGAAAATCAATAAACCAATTCCAAGTGGTTTTTAGTTTTAATAAAATAATAAACTGTTTGTCAGCAAATATTACACAAGAACATGTAATAATTGTTAACGAGTTATTTATTATCTTATTAACATTCATAATCAATTAATTTAATCATTGTTTTGAACAATAACATCAATTTTGACAGCTCCGCCGTTTCGCTCGCATTAACCATCGCGGAGCCAACTCGATGCGCTCGGCTATTAGTCGGGCGCGTTCGGCGCTATTCGTGGCTCCACTCAAGTCTGTCGCGAGACTCAAGTGACGGCGCACACTTTAGTCGGCAATCTACATTTGCTAGGGGTGGACGTAACGCACGCGATCTATTATCATGGCGCCAGAGGTCGATGTAACGATGTTAATTCAAGAAATACAAAACAGACCAGCAATTTATGATACTTCTAAGGCAGAATTTTTCTGTACTTCATGTACAAAATAATACTTCGCGATCTCTGCACGATTTCCATAGCGTCTACGTCCCTACAGCTCTGCCGACAAAATGATCGAAGATGTGCGTCGTGTGCGTTGAGTCTGTGAAATATCCGCGACCGACTTTTTGCGCGCCATGCAGACTTTTTGTGCGCCGCAGACTCGATCGCACAAAAAGTCTGTCGTCTGCGCAGGGCCTAACTGTACCATTTCTCGTTCCAGGGCCTCGAAGCTGGATGGCTGAGGACTTACAGTTGGAAATGTCAACCAGTAGACTTCTCCGACACGCCTGAAGCTTTGAGAGTACGTATTCCTTAAAACTACTATAGAGTGTAAATTGTCATACTTACATACCAACATAATATAAATATATCACGTACAAGTAGGTTTCCTGACATATCTAAATATAGCGAGTGGAAATAGGTGGTTTTAGAGGCTTAATTATTATTAGAACGACCAAGTTCAGATTCAAAAAGAAATAGGCACAACCCTATTTCTTTTCATATTTGAGTCGTAATCTTAGATATCGTGCCCCTCGCAGTATTAATGAGAGTTGACTCTGGGGCTGATACATTGCAGTAAGCACGTACATTATTCCTCAGAGGGAAACGTTTCCATATTTTGTTGCCTTTGTCACCTTTCTGTGATTGAAGATGTTTATCTTCCAGTGCCTTTGAAGTGTTACATTTCATTTCAACTGCCTTCCTTAAAGCTGTGTTTTTACTGATAGCTTAATGTCAGCACTTTACTTGTAATGTTAATAAACATGTTATAGAACACAACCTAAAGAAGAATTTTCGTATGATAATTATAATACACTTCAATAAGTTCAAGTTAATACGTTTTTAAATTTATTTCCAGATAGCCCGAGGCGTCTACATTTACTTCCTAGCGAAGATGTCCGAATTACTCGACACCGTTTTCTTCGTCATCCGCAAGAAGGAGCGTCAGATCACCTTCCTCCACCTGTACCACCACACTGTGATGCCCATGATCTCCTGGGGAGCCACCAAGTACTACCCAGGAGGACATGGGACCCTCATTGGAGTGATCAACTCGTTCGTCCACATCATCATGTATACGTATTATATGCTGGCTGCGATGGGCCCGCAGTTCCAGAGGTATCTGTTCTGGAAGAAGTATATCACTACTTTGCAGATGGTAAGTGTTTGATAAATATTCATATTAGAAAACTTATGTATTCATTCGTATTTTACTTTTGCTTGTAAGAGACATTGTTAACTAAGCAATCGTAATTCATTTGTCAATACCGATTATTTTATTTTATTTATTTATTTATAATGGTACACAAAACAGAATGTGTTCCCAAATAAGCTAAGTAGGTATACATTCAAAACTGGTTTTGATCCAGAACAAATTCCTAAGATAAGTGTACACAGCTTGAACAACATAAATGCGATTAATAATTTCAAAAACCAGAGTTTAACAAACACACAAACAACAACGATAAACAAGGACAACATAATTACCAAGACTAAATTTTATCTTACAATTAGTGATCATACAGAGCTTGATAATAATATGTATTATGTAACAAAAAGGACTAAATTATTTATTTAAGTTGCTTCTAACTACCCTAAAACTAATTTAAATAAAAAAAGATTCTCATTTGTCATTTTAGAGTTAATATAAACCCAAAATGAAGTACATCTTTATTCAAATTTGTAACGCCTGTCATATATAACGTAGCAAAACAAAGCTACACAGTGTGCTATTAAAAACTAAAATTATTATCTCTTTCTCCACAGCTCCAGTTCTGCATAGCATTCCTCCACTCTTCCCAGCTTCTCTTCTACGACTGCGGCTACCCTCGCTGGTCCGTCGTCTTCACTCTTCCTAACTCTATCTTCTTCTACTATCTCTTCTACGATTTCTACTACAAGGCTTACGGCAAACCTGGCGATAGAAAGAAGGAAGCGAAGAAATTGACCAATGGCCACGCGAACGGAACTACCAGAGGTAGCAAACAAAGCAATAATGTTAGTGATAAAAAGAAAGATTAGTTTGTTGTAAGATTGTAACGTTTTCTAGAAGAATCTCTCTGCGTATTTGCGATGACAATACTTAATTATACAATCACTTTATCAGGTGACCAACAAAAATCCTCTATTGTAAACCAGAATAAATTATAATTACAAAAATCAAAAGAAGTTATGATATCATCGAAGGCATTTTCAGAATAGTCTGAATCACTTGAAATAAGCTATGAAGTGCTATGGTCCGGTACTCAATCATTGACGTCATCGCACCGCCAATTTTCAAAAACTATTCTCAAACCAATCAAAAACAAAAAACCAATGAAGATTTTAATGAGATGGTTAGTTAATAATTTTAAAATTGCATAGACAGACTAGCAGACGTGCCGTTAAAACGTATCTACGTCAATAGAGTGCTATTATAATAATTTGGCAATCACCTCTGTGCGAAAACAATTTGCTACCGTAACTGTACCGCATACGGTAAACCGACTACTGGAAATTTTACTACGATTTGACACCATACTTATTTGACTATTTTTGGCTACTCTACCGCGAACACGATTAGGTTTCTTCTGGGTCATAACATGCTTTGTGTCTAATTTCAACAAAAGATGTCAAATATTACGTACCAGTTTGTAAGATAGACTGAATCCCTGTTTTCTCTTGACAAGAATACTGTATTGTAGACTGTAACGTTGAATGGCATCCAGCAGGCTGAAGTGAAGCGTAACCTAGTTCGGAAAAAATCTAGAATCTGTGATACCTGCTAGTTTCAAAATTTTAAAATACTCGCAATTATATTAGTTAAATGGTCCAAAAAGATATTGCAGAGCAGAGTGATTCTTCTATATAAAAACTGAATAATATAAATTGTAAATAGACTACATTTATAAATAATATATTGGTTAATCTTGGTAATCTAGGTTACTTTGGTGTGAATGCAATATATCTGTTAATTCTAATTATCTAGAACCTTCAGAACAAACTTTGTGATTTATAATAGTGATATAGCTTCTGTATCCAATTATAATAATTATGGTACAGATTAAGGTAACGTGACTTCCCCGGCGCACAACTGCTCCGCACAACTGGTTGTGCCGATGGGAATTTTAATTCCCTTCGGCACAACCAGTTAGTCCTTTGGGAAAAAAACTGGACTCACGACACAACTGACCAACTGGTTGTGCCAAAGGGAATGAAAAGTGTACTATTGTCTTCCCCGAGGTACAACCAATATGCACAACTGTTTGTATTCATATAGTCAAATTTATGTTATTAAAATAATGTTATGATAAAAATATTTGAACCCAAACTCTAATCTTCTTATGACTTTACCAATGTCATAAAGTTATAAGTATGTTAGATTTGTCAAATTACAAATTTAGGCATGTGAGAGTCTCTGACGCCTTCCAGTGAAATGATCGCACGTTTACCTATTGTTTATGTAATAAACTTTCAAGGTACTTATTGTAAATAGAGGTTAGATTTTAATACTTAGCGCTATTATCGTTTGGTACTAAATTCAAGTGTTGTGCTCAAATATAGCTAAAAATAATATGGTTGAGTCTTATCTAAAAAACTTCACTTTAAAATTGCTTAATTTTGAACTAGGTTAAAGTGATTTTAGGTTATTCCTTAGTTAATAATATTAGGGGGAATACAGAACAAGGTACACAATTAACTCCTACGTAGGGATATTTTTGTAAGCACCATTTTTCTTAGTAAATTACCATTATGTATAATGTTTGAAGAGTTACCATTTTATGACATAAATGTTCTTTTGTTACCGTAGTATACAACTTAGCTGCATTATAATAAATATATTGTATTTGTTCCATATTGCATATTCATTATTCACTGATGCCGTGTTTGAAAATTAAATTATATTTATAGCGTTTGAATATATAGAATAAATGAATACTTGACAAATCGAGACATACGACTCTCGCGATATTAGATAGTTGTTGAAAATTGTAATTTACAAAGAAGTAAATACATATAAATAAATTAGCGTGATTTAGATGCTAGGATAAGACAAAAAGCATAACACAATAAATTTTTTATCTTAAAACATTCTCAACCTGTATACCCATAATAATATGGTGTTTCTTTTATTATTTTTAAATAGTAATAATAGATTAACAAACTGAGCAATATGTATCATATACATTTTAATAGAATCTTAATTTGTTTCTATCTCATAAGTTTTTAGAACAAACAAAAAATTGAAGCACAAACTATGTGTAAAATTGATCATTATAACAACTACATTCATTAAAGTTTTATTACAGATCTGGATTTTTATTAAATTTAATTAACGTTAATTTTTATGACATACCTAGCAAACCTATTGTTATTGTATTGCAACCGCTTTGTTTATACAAAATTAATTATAGATGTAAAAACAACATGTAGGTATGTACAAGATACTGGATCTTAAATTAAATATGTACTACCTACACGTGTAAAGACACACGAGGTATGTTTCTTTTTTACAGGTTCATAGTTGTTATCTTATTATCCTGTGAATCAATTTTTGCTCTACACAACAAATAATAAACATAGAATAACTTCGATTTTTTAAACTTTAAATGCATATTATATAATTTAAAAGTTGATAATGTTCTTGAAATTCAATTAAATAAACACATATGAAAAACTCAATTTACTTAGTAAAAAAATCAAGTGTATTAAAAAATCAACGGATTTCAATTTATGACATAAGGGATAAATTAATAACAACCTACAACTATATTTATACAA
Source organism: Macaria liturata (assembly GCA_964023185.1). Classification (NCBI taxonomy): domain Eukaryota; kingdom Metazoa; phylum Arthropoda; class Insecta; order Lepidoptera; family Geometridae; genus Macaria; species Macaria liturata. Next base: position 6,598,367 of record OZ026811.1, on the reverse strand, counting down.
AACTTAAAACACAGAGGTATAAAAATCAGACAAAAATAAATGTAAGTCAAGCCTAAGATTATTTCGTTCGTTGTAGCTAAGTTAAAACTTCGTAGTTGGTGCATTTCTTGCTCTATCATTATTTCAGATGTCAGAATAATTAATTAATCTAATCTATAAATCTAGCGCGAGAGTCACAGAAATATCACCAAAGGTACGAACTCCATAGGTACATAATATCACAATATCAGATCAGCTTTTAAACTAGATATTATATAGCAAACTATCACTAGTCAGCTACTACGTTAGTTGGGCCTAGCACAGTTTGATATGTGAACTATGTTTTACATAATACTAAAACACTACTGCTAGCCTAGACCAATAAATTAAATTAAAAACTTATGTATCCGCAAATATTCGACAAGTGAATACTGAAAACTATTCCATCAGGCGCTTTAAGTTCCAATTAATCGTTTTTCAGGCTATATTTTCGGCTGGATTGATTCATTTCAGCGATAAATGTTGACACATTTGGTCCATCGCTTTCCGATGAATGTTTTTTGTTTTCACAATCTCTTATTTTGCTATATTCTGACAAAGATGAGCCATTAATTTTTATTGTACCGCAGGTTTGGCTTAAAATGTCTTCTACAATCTTATTAGTTCTACATGAGAGTGTATCCGAATCTCTTTGTTTATTTTTTCTCTCGTTATATCTCTGTCTGTAGAAGTTCAGGAAGAGAATTAGGAAGAAGCCTGTATTGCAGGAGACGAATATCGCAACACCTCTTGCAGGAGGACAGTCTGATACTCTTACTGTAGCCACGTATTGTATGATTATTGATACAAACTGGATCTGGAAAAAAAACATTAATAAGTAAAATTACTTTTTTTATTGATTTATCATTTGGTTCAGAAGAAATGAGGCAGCTTTCAAGCAAGACAAAAGCTGCTACAGTCAGATTGATTTTGAAATTGAAAATTGTCCTGTCTATTCTGTACATGCGACGCAACTTTTCGTAATTTTACAAGAAATTGGTTTTATGAAGTTTTTGATAGCTCGTTTTAAAAACGTAGAGGTAAAATTTTAAGACTTTGACCTCGATGAGAGCTACTTTCAAAACGACTGAATATTCTTTTAAACACTCTTGGGGATCATAAAATGAAGTTCAATTAAACAAAAATTCGAATTTTGTAAGACAAAAACTTTTGAGTAACGAATAATTTCATAATTTTAAATCAAAAATAAGATTACACCCGATCGAAATTCATCTGATTAGTATTAAATGTGGACTGCAAAAAAAAACAACAACTCACCAGTTGAAACTTCGTCATATACTTCTTCCACGTCAAATACTTGGCCACGTTTGGGCCCAATGCCGCCAACCCGTAGTAAGTATACATGAAGACGTGCACCAAGGAGTTCAAGAAACCAATGAAGATCAGCGTGTGTGATGGCCAATACTTCAACATGGCCCAGGTTCCAATGACCATCACGGAATGATGGTAGAGATGGAGGAAGGTGATCTGACTCTCCTTCTTTCGAAGCACAAAGAATACGGTGTCGAGAAGTTCCGTGAATTTTGCACTCAGATACAAGTAGGTGCCCAAGAGTATCTGAAATGGAAAAAGAAAGAATTGGGGAGTTCTATATAATATATATTGACAGTGCTATTGCTTGAATTGATGAGTGATTGATGACACTTGAATTGGTCCAAATTTCCTAATTTTACACCCTAAGTTTTTGCCACTATTTTAGTACCTAGTGAAGCAAAGATTACGAGGATAACCACATATTTCGAGGAACAAAAAGTACAAGGTTCAAGAAATGTGGGTACCTTGCACTATTTACACTATATACTCGCCAATTAATGAATTTTAATTTAAAACAGAATCCCAATTCTGAAGTTGATAAACGTTTGAAGACAATATAAGCTGTAGCGTAATAAAACCCTTATAATTATTAAGTATCCTTTGTAAAGTTGTAATCAGTCATTAATTCCATTGAAAAATAAATAGGTTATATTTACGACTGTAACATTATGCTCACATGTAATTAATTTCCAAACATAAACAAAACGCATTCTTCAAGACTGTAACATAATAATGATATTTACTCGTAAGTTGTATCTCTTTGTTTTGATAATGTACCTATTATTTCACTAATATATAATTAAAGGCGTGCGTTTGAGTGTATGTGTTATGTGTATGTGTGTTTGTTTGTTATTTCTACAGGCAGATGAGTTAAAATCTGGATGAAAGTATAGGCTGCATTTATACTGAATTAACACGAGTGCAGCCGATACTCTCTCTCAGAGTCTTATTTCCTCATGACTGAGGGGTTTGACTCCCCCGCAGAATTAATTTGCTAGGGGAGTTCTCCTGGGTAGATACATAGTGGTGGGCGCCCAGGTCCTTCCAGCCGATACTATTATGATATAATAATTAACATTATGGCCTTAACTTACCTCATGTCTTGAACTATGATCGTTCATGTAGCATACTCTGGGCACCAATCCCATGTCCGTTAGATTTAAGAAGAACTGAGAAAAAAAATACACATTAGCAACATAAAAGTATGCGTTTATGTGTGATGGATTACAAAACGCTAGCAAGCGGGAGTGAAATAGCGCCTGTGAAAAACTTACAAACTGCTAGGCATAGTAGTCAGCCCAGGACAAAAGGGACAGTTGAGGTAATTAAGGTCTTCTAATTTTAGCTTTTTTAGACAGATTTGAAAACTCACACCATTAAAATTCATCACTCACATACAACCTTTTTAATTAGCTTACAAAACAATTTACATGTAACAAAATCGACTTCGGAATATTTGAGATAACCTCAATCCTTCACGCATATTCGTTTCAGTGGTTCCAAAGAATGGAGTATTGTTTACATTATCGACGTCGTAAAAATAAAAACGCATAAAAGGTAACGGTTTTATTTGATTTTATACGATAGGATGGAGGAGCCCTATAAGAAGCAACATTATTAGAGATTTCATAAGCAAAGCGTTTAAATTTTTATTATAAACTTATAGTCTTCTTAAGTGTGTTTAGTTGACAAAAAATTTCGATTGCGCTGCCTAAATTTCAAGTTTTACTAAAAATAATAATTATGCAAATAATTTATTGAAATAAGTACATAAGTAGGTACCTACAAATTATATTAAATCAAATTGATTACTTAGATCACTATAGTTATTAAAGTTGATTTATATTCCATACCATATGTCATTAGATAAACAATAATGAAATTTACGAACAAAGAATAAATATAAAAATATTTATAGCAAAATAGGTTATTTGCAAAACAAAAATCAATGAACTACCTCGAGGACACCAATGTTATATGTTTTTGATATAAATCACAGATAAAATCGTATACGTAATCGTAATAAAAGATTTACTAACAAAAGTTTGTGTGTGAGCATTCAAACGGTTTACAAAAGCAGAACCCACAAATGTGTCATTCAATCTTAAATAACACCCTGAAATTTCAAGAAAACACTATTTTTATAAATAAATAAAATAAATAAATATTTCGGAACATTGCACACAACGCCATCTAGCCCCACACTAAGCAAACGCTTGTGTCGTGGGTACTAGATAACGGATATAATACTTATATACTTTTCTTTTGTAAATACATACTTATTATACATACAAACAACCAGACTCAACACAAGAAATTATACATTATTAAAATGCATAAATACTTGTGTCAGGCGGGAATCGAACCCGCACCCCTAGATTAGAAGGCAGAGCCACTACCAACTAAGCTAACAGGCCAGTCAACCAGTCAAAATTAGGTCACCCATCCAAGAATTGACCGAGTCTACAGTCGCTGAGCAACAAATTAGCGTAAAGAAACTTACCCTAGCAACTAAATACACAGATATAGCTACTTGCACAGCGTTATATACAAGCATAACGTGTGTCAGCTTGTATGCTTCTCGTTTCCTCATGTAGGCTGGGCCGACCTTCAGCACGAAGACCAGATAGACGGCCAAGATGATCAGAACAGGTCCCAGAGTCGTCATCAAGGGCAGTTCGTCGATTTCGGAATCTGTAGAAAGATATTTGTGTTATGTTGGGTCCTCTTACAACGATTCTTAAACTAAGTTAGCGACAAAATTATATAGTAAAAATGGTTAAATATTAAGATATACGCAGGCCATTAAAAGAGAAAGAAGATGAAGTGTTGCCTGGAATAGATCTCTTTAAGCCGTCGCTTATCGCGTCGTACCTAGATATTGTTTTTGGCTTAAGTTTATAATCATATCATCGTAAATTTTGATAGATATTTTTTCGCTTTTTGTGATCGCAAGGACTCACATATTATATTAAGTAAACTATTGAATACACAATCAGTAAACAATATCAAATTCCCTCAGTTGCTAGAACGAATTCTACGCACTTTCATTGGTAGATTTCAAATATACAGCCAAAAAGAGCGCGTTGAAATTGATTGGATTGGAAAATTAAGCTGATTGCATTCTATTAATGAAATTCTACCAATTAAAACACTTATTCAAGTTAAATTGCTTTTACGTGTTTTTTCTGTTACCAGGCTGTCATGCATTAGTGTGACATAAATGATAACCGTATGCGAAAATAAGTCGCAAATTTGTTTCCTTTCTTGACAAGAAAAGCATAATATTTTAATCTTATGTCTTAATTGGGAAAGTTCACATGTCAGAGAATTTGATGAATGAAGAGATTTAGATAGTAATGTTAATGTTCGTGATCATTACAGAAACAATTTTAAGATTTATGACAGTCAAGAGAGGGCGGAGATAAAGATATAATAAAAATATTATGTATATATACCGAAATAAAAAAATACAGTAAAATAACGTACATAGTTTGATTTAATTAAATTTTTAATAAAGCTAGAGGAAATAACTAGATAAAACAAAAAGAAAAATATTCCCTAAATCAAAATGTACTTACAGTTCTTAGGCACATTGCCCCTCAGAGTAAAAATAAACATCCAGTGTATTAAATTAAAGTGCTTGTTATACATGCAATACTAGTAAAAATGTAAAAATAGTTGATTTTGAATTACTTAATATTATGTATTTTGTAGTATAATGTTATACATACAGTGAAAAACTTAAGATTTATAATATTACACTATTACGACATCTAAAATCTAGAACACATTTTATGAACTAAGTAAACAAAAAATAATAAATGTAGGTACTGAATTGTGTTGGTATGTGTGTGTATTATGGAACTATACCAATAGTTATTAATAATAATTGTCTCTCCAATTACCTTTCTAAATCTGAACTTGTGGTAGTAGTAAATTTGACTCAATTTTGTACCTACGAAAACACCTTTTTGATTCGCACTTATTTTTTTACTGGCCTGTCTACCTTATAAGCAGTAAATACGATATAATAATTAATAAAATATTATTTTTAAAACAGTGTACTCACATTTACTCTTATTGAGATCCCAATTGGGATTCTTCAATCCGATCGCAGAATTCATCTTGATTCCTTCTCTGCACGAGATCTAAAATCAAGACAGAAAAATCTCTATAAAATTAATTTATCTCTATAACAGACACAGTTGCTCACGAACTTAAGCCATGTCGTCGACTAAATTAAGTGATTCATAAAGTGATTATTTCGAAAGCACAGGTCTTAATTAGTTAACTGGTAATATAGTAATGCTGGAATTCCACTTGTTGCCGCCTCTAATGAGTCAAAGTACATCGATTTTGCAATTTTACATTTTGCGTCGGCCTTTATCTTGTAATTATTTACAAAATAATTTTTATTTACATTGTTTTTGATCAATTCGAAGTGAATTTTACAAGGTTTGTATAGCCTTGTTGAATTCGCTTCCAATCTATCGATCTGTAACTGAAACACACGTATCGTATGCTATACATATAGGCGTTGGTTCGTGGCTTTACCGACGTAAAACCGCGATTGAAGGTAGTCAAATCAATACCAAATTTCAGTTCTCTGTTCGTTTGTTGGGTGAAGAAGTAACAAAGATAAGCACACTCACGTACAAAATCATGACTTTATGTTATTAGTGGGGAGAGAGATTCTAGTTACAATTTCCTACAGATCATATAGTTATGAATAATTTTATTCGTAATGCAGAATCTTGCTGCCAACTTAGGTTTTTGTGTAAATAAATTATGTATTGTAGGTAGTAATTTAATTTCATTAATTTAATTATGTAAGAATATTACACAATATTCGAAATAAATACCATCCTAGCATTTACGTGTATGGTGTAAATATAGAGCAAAAGAAAAACTTACAATCAAAGTTAATCAAAGTAAAGGCCTCTTGAGGTGTTGATCGAGGCTCTTTGCTATTAAGACCGTTCACCGAAATATTTGTTATTATTATCATTTATTAAATATCTTTAATTTTAATTATAATCTGACATGTAATTCGAACAAATTATCAATAAAATATTTATCTGTTTATTTATCTGTTATCTATTTATTTAAAAAATATTATTTATACCTTATCTCGACACAACATAAGTGCGGTGTAATGGATAAAAGAATCCCAAAAAAGAAAAACATACTTGACCAAAATAATGAATTGTAAAGGTTAATTAAAGTACTTAAACACGCAAAATCTATTATCACACGTTTCTTTAGATAATAAAACAATGACTACAGCATACTTCCACGTCTCACCGTGGGAATTTAGAGTCCTAATTATTTTTCCTTATCAGATGTAATCATGTGAATTATGTAGGTATCATATATACATAACATTTAAAAAAATGTATCATATTATATGCAAATCTTGAGCTAATTATCAAAATAATTATGTACCCCCAAAAAATCACCATATTTTTTTAGGAATACCTTTGCAGCTATAATTATAGCTAATCTTAAGAAAAGAGAGCTGCAATAGCATTCATATTTGTGAACCATAAATCTTTATGAACAAATATATATCAAAACAACTAGGTAAGTATGTGGGAACAGTAATAATATGCAATAGCATTCATATTTGTGAACCATAAATCTTTATGAACAAATATATATCAAAACAACTAGGTAAGTATGTGGGAACAGTAATAATATGTAAATAATAAAAATATTTAACCCCTTTTTTACAGATTATCAAACCCCCAAATGTTTATTAAACTGTTGTTTCAAAAATAATGTTAAATTGATAATTGAATTAATTAATAAATGTTTATGTACCTATGTTAATGTTATTTTATGCTTTTATTTAAATAATCCACTAGAATTAATAATTATTTGTTAAAGAAAAAGTAAATATTTTACATACCAATGTATATTGTTGTGGTCAATTTATTTATAATCGACATTCAATTTGAAATAATGAAGGGTATTTCATTAACAGATAGATAGATCATTATTTATTGTTACACACTAATAAAACAAAAATATTAAAATTACATATAGGTAGAATTTACTCTAGTGCCCCAAGTGGCGGCCTTATTGCTAAAATCAATCTCTTTCAGGCAAGCATTTATTGTTTTAATACCTATGTAATACCCGTTCTAGTTGTTAGTTACCTAGATTCAGTTTGGAAAACCCATTATTTACCCATTGAAATTATAAAATTTAAATGCTATACTTTATTTTTTTTTAGTTAAATACAAATTTAATTAATCTGATAAGAGATGACATTTTTCTAAAGTTCCGAGTTACTATTTTGTCCACCAATATTTTTGAAAAAAAAAAAAACATGAAATACTTATGTCTACGAAATAAGACATTTATAGTTTAAAAAATTAAAAATGTTTAGAAAAAACTAAACAAATTGTGTATCACATCATCAACACGTAATATTAAAAAAAAATATAACTATAATTACCTGATTAAAATTGTGTTTTTTTGGGTGACACACACTTTTTTTTATCAAAAAAGTCAGCAAAACATTTCGCAGAGACCACCACTCAGATATCCTCCGTTTTCACAATGAGCAAAAAATGAGAATGAACGTTTGCTACAGAAGTAACGCAGGTATTATGTGTTTGTGATGTATTTTAATGTTTCTCTTAAGACTAATGATGACAGTTAAGGAAGGGTCCCTTGCAAGCGGAAACCTTCATTCAATAATTTTCGACTGCTCGTTCTAAAAGGCATACTTTATAAAAATGAATTGTTGTTCGTTAGTCTGATTAAAACTCGAGAACGGCTGAACGGATTTATCTTATCTTAGTCTTGAAAATATGTTCGTGGAGGTCTAGGGAAGGTTCAAAAGGGAAAAAAAAACAAAAAAAAAAAAAATTTAGGTCGCAATACGAAGTCTGCCGGGACAGCTAGTTATAAATACAAAATCAAACGATAGTACCTAAGTAGATGCTTTTGTGCAATAGAGGACACATGTACCTATGTGATAATTATTTGATTTCATAAAAATATTTATTAAATGATAAATTTCTACCAATTTTTTGACAAATAATTTATTTGTACAAGACATTGAACCATGTGAATTGTCACTAAAAGATTTTTTTCATATCATGTAATAATTAGGTTAGAATACAAAAAATGGGTAAAGTTTGTATTAACTTTCATACTTGAAGATGAACCTTACCCGCTAATTCTACTGAAAATTAAAAACCGCCACCGAACCTTGTAAATATTATGAAAAAAGGCTTTGCAAAAATATGGTAATTGTTTGAATGAGTAATTATTTTGTTGACGTCTAAATTCATAAACAAAAACTTTGAAACTTTTTAACCGTTAACGTTAATTAAGTTAAGCGATTTGCAAATATTTAAAAAAACTGGTAACTAATGAAGTAGGCATTGTTTTTAAATATATTTTGAATGAGCTTGATAAATGATTGCTTTAAGTGCAAATTCTAGCTAAATTTATGCAAAATATAACCTAGTACGTCTAGTAGTATTATGTTTTGCGACATTTATTTATTCAAGTGGTATATAGGAGTCGTCTTGCTTGTCGCGTCAAGACAAACTTCCTAGTAAAATTACCAAATAGTTTAAATACGCTGGCTATTTTCCACTTGCTGGTGCGCGCGACTTCGTCCGCGTGGAATATTTATTACCATAAAAACGGTTCTGGTGAGTTAATCTTAAACGATAGACATATACTGTCGCGGACATTTTATGAAATCATTTTAAGAGGAATAATTCTTTACATATTTTTTTGATATCATGAACCGTTACCGCAGCACACGCAACGGAAGCCCTCAAAGATGAATAACTTTCCCCGTTTTTTCCACATTTTCCATTGTTTCTTCGCTCCTGTTAGTTGCAGCGTGATGTAATATAGCCTAAAGCCTTCCTTGATAAATGGTCTATTCAACACAAAAAGAATTTTACAATTCGCACCAGTAGTTCCTGAGATTAGCGCGTTCAAACAAACAAACATACAAACAAACTCTTCAGCTTTATAATATTAGTATAGAACAGCAATATTTTAACAGTGCCCGTTGGCCTACCGAGCCTAAGAAGAAGACCTTAAGAAGTTTTCCATAAAAAAATATATTTTTACTAGCAACGTATTTATATTTTTAAGTGTCTTGTGCTATAGTATGATGTAGGTATCTTTATTTCCAAATACTTACATAACGAAATTATTAAACTACAAAGTAGGTACTATTTAAGAATCAATTAATATTTATTATATTTAAGTAATTACTACAACTAGTGATAAGAGTTCCACTTTTATCTGAAATTATAATTATATTTAATTTATTAATTAATTTTCTCGAATCGATTTAATAAAAAATACACCCAAACAATTTAGTCATTTAGACGCGAATAAAGAACAAGAATGCATAAGAAATTTACTAACAAACTTTCAGATTTGAAATATATTTCGGTGATTATCTTAATACCTATGTCATTAGCATTCCACAAGCAATATATTCATTTAATGCATATAGTTATAGAATATTAATAAAATATGGTTTAAAAATATACAAATATGTAAACTGATTAAATTATCACTTAAACATGTAATTCAGAATGCAAGTCTTGTGGCATCAAATCTATAACTGTTAACTTATAAATTTTAATTAAGTATTTTGTAGTAAGGCTCAAACACTAAGAAAGATTATTTATTGTGTCCCTGAATATTTATTTATTTATTTACTTATAAATTAACGGTCTTCAAGTTGAGAATTAATCGGTTTCTTCTAGGCGAGCGTGCTTGATCGTAGACTATCTATAAAGATATTAACATCAGGCAATCAGGCATTGTTAACCATAAGCCTATGTTGCACAAAAATTCCTCAAAGATGCAAACAATGTGGATAAGCTTTCCTAGAAGAAACCTATTTTCATTCAAAAATCACTCACCCTTAACATGCAACAGCGTATCAAAGTCAATTTAAGGTGAATTTTTATTATGATTTTATGGATAAATGTTCATTAGGTAGGTATTCTTATTGGTAATTAGTATTTCAAAGCTAATCACTGAGGTCACACAAGGCTTGATGAAATTGTAAAATCAGCAAGAAATTATTGGTCTACCAAAGCCACAGACAGAACCAAGTGGAGAAAAATGGAGGAGGCCTTTACTCTATAGAAGAGGTCGTTAAATGAACATATGACGTCAAATAAATAAATAAATTAATATAAAACATAAAAACAAAAAATGTTAAAGTAAAAGTTGAAATTAACTATATTTTTTTATATTAATAAGGAAAAACAAAAGGCTTACATGTATATAAAAGTCACACGTCCGAGATGGAGATTAGAAAGACAAAGGTTAGAAGAAATCCTGCTATTGCGATTATTCGTTTTTTAACTACCAGAATACCAGAAATTATACTTTTCATCACACTTTTACTAACACTTTTTTTAAATATTTTCCCGCACTGCACTTTAATGCACTCGATCCTGCCACTTTACAACCAAGACTGATAGTATCTGTAAAGGCTGAAATAATACTTTCCATTACACATGTTTCACAATTTTTTGACGCTTTCACCTCATTTGGCCAAAAACTCGACCACGGGACGCTTGATTGGTCTGATACAATTATGTGTAATTTTATTTTTATCTCGAATTTTCGAAACCGGAAAAGTTACAACGTTAAACTCATCTGTAGCCTTAATAAACGACGTCAAAGAAAAGAGGTTATAATTTTAACTTGTATACAAAAGTATTTGTATGTGATATTATTCGAAATTTAAATATATTATGATGTTATTAAAAAAGGACCAAATTTGTGTATGATGATCTATTTAGGCTTCTTAACGTGTAGTGTGTACCATATTACGTATAGAGTAAATTTACATATATAGGTATGTATTTGTGTTTTTACACGGTTTTAAGAAAACCATAGATTTATCATAGATTATAAAGTAAATATAATGATATTCTAATAGACTTACATAAAATCACTTCGAATCTCGAGATCCATCAAAAAAGGTACAGTAGTTTTAAAAAAGTGATAATTTTACATTTCTAGAGAGGACATGGTGTAAAAGTCAGTTTATTTTTTTTAAATTACCATCCGTATTATTTGGAAATTGTTTGTGTTTTTATATAAAAGTTACTAAAAACTAAATTTATCGACCAATTTAATGTTGGCAAATTGTTACTTAAATTCATTTGATTAACTTGAATTGGTTTTTTTAACTTGTATTATGGATAAGAATAAGAATTAAAAGTATTTGTTCTTTAGAAAAATTATAATAGTAGCTTAAATCATATGATTTAAGAAACATTTTCATTTGCCCTGGTGACGGACAGTAGTATAATTTTATTATTGAAGCTTTGTCCATATCTTGGAATTATTTTGTACAGCGGACACCATCCTAAATTTCGCACCTATCCTAGAAAAGCACTTTCATCTATCATTGAGAAAGGCCAACTCTAGTCAAGAGTTTTGAAACCGTGAAACCGAGAAACAGTCCAAATAATTAAATGAGATGTCAGTTTGGATACAAAGATCCTGATTGAGTAATAATAAATATACATAAGTAAGGAACCGCCCTAAACTTTCACGGGGATCGCAAAACCGGCTCAGTTTGGACTTATAAAGAGTAGTTGGATCACTTTCTTTTATAATGCACGTGCGAACCTTGAAATTTTGAGACTGTTACCAGAAAAGTAGTGAGTAATCATTTGTAACCGACTTTAATTCTCAAAAAATATGCACATTAAAGCCATGATTCAAGTCTTCATAAATAATATAATCAACAGTTGTTGATGAAATTTACATTACTTAAAATGTATGCTAAATCCAAATTACCCAATCCAAAATAACATTTCGTCTTATTCTTTTTTATTATAAATTCAATAGCGACAACATACGTTTATAACCAGTTTCGAATACAGTTCAAATTGATAAACCTCCTTCTTAAAACTTGTTTAAGAACTGAATATTTCGTCTGAATTTATGTGTTAAGGTGTAACAATAATTGTAGCAGGTAAACCACGAGGTAAACTATGTCTTATAATTATCAGAACTTATGAAAACAACAAGTGGATTATGGACACAGTCGTAAGTATGTATATACATACTTAGTTTGATTAATGTGTAGGACTGGAATCAAACCGGTGTTTATCAGAATGTAAAGCAGACTTACTACCGATCCACATTCGTTTTATTTTATTTCATTTTGTTGGACAAACAAACAGTTAAATAACGAAATTAGTAGCACAAAGTTTCACGAAGCCACAAACTTGTTTATTACTCATAAAAATAATGTATGTTGAAATTAAACCGAAAGTGAGTTTAATTTTTTTTTTGTGTCTGTAAATAAATAAATAAATATATTTTGATTGAAGTCAATCCATAATGATTAAACACCAGGTAGGACAAATAAAAAGTAAAATATTTAGTATAAGTATATTTAAATAAGTTGTCATTTATTATTTTGTGAAATTAATAATTGTACTTAAAGTTAAATAAGTCTACATTTCGGGAATAACTTTTTTTTATAAAATTTTGTGTATGTGTAGGTATATGATTTATTTCTGTAGTTAATGCGACAGCGGGGTATACTAAAGTGTAGGTAATTTTCTTCTTAATTTCATACATTGGTGGTCATAAAGACGTGTTAAAATGAAACTCAGTGTAGTATAGCTGTTTTACACCTTTTCAAATAATAACTTTATAAAAGTGCCGTTTATACGTAGTAATTTCGTGTGCAATGTACCACCAAGTGTTTGCAATTGCCGTTTGCCCTTCTTGGAAATTAAGTGTTTCAATTTGCTTTATTTACTCGTAAAAATAATAAAGTACATATTATTAATGAGAACTACAATAAAATCTCTGCTTTGTGTATTTTAAACTTTGTTGTTGTTGTTTTGAAAGTTTAATACTGAAAAAAAAAACATCATCGAATCAGTACAATTTAACATCAACAATTCATAAAACTGTAACGTTTTGTTAAATTGTATGTTACCTGTTCATATTCCCTCAATGATTATCTAGGTAATTAGAGAATAATTGACTTTGACTTGAATAACCTTTGCTCAAAATTGCTAGTTTGTGAGATACCCATTGCATTGTAGAGGCTCTTAGTTATTTTGCAAGAATATTGAAATAGGTATGATATTATAAAAGGCATAATTAGTTTAAAAGTTTATCACGTCTCAACTCAATTCCTCTTCTCACTAATATTATAAAGATTTTGCGTGTGTATGTGTGTGTGTGTATGACGTTTGTTACTTCGTCGCGCTCAAATGGCTGCATCGATTTATACGAAATTTGGTGCTTAGACCCTGTAATTTCAAGTAAGCTTTTTTTTATTCTAGCTTAACAAAGGTACCAAGACATGCCGCTACTTATTTTTAGAATAAATCAAACACTGTTTCGTATATAATATTATTATGTAATATTCATAAAACTTACCTACTTTAAACTACCGGCAAACCAAACACACCACAACACGTAATCATCAAATCCCATCAGTGCCAATTTGTTCGCATTTTCATATTTTTTCTTGTATACTTAAATTACTTCATGATTTTTAATTTCACATTTGATTTAAAGTAACTGTTTTTTTTTTAATTTATTAGTTAAGTATTTTTGTTTGTTTGTTGAATACTAAAGAGAAAATTATGTTGCCAGAATCTTTCCAGAACACAACAGCCTACGATGCCAAGCTTACACGATATTAAAACATCTCGATACGAAGAATGAAGTCGTATTGGTTGTTCTCAAAACGCTTGATGAACCGCTGACAACATATTAAAAAAAAACCGGGACATAGCACACAGCGCCATCTAGCCCCACACTAAGCAAACGCTTGTGTCGTGGGTACTTATACATAAAAAACTATTATTTTATATACTACTATTTAAGCGGGTGTGTCTCAGCGGTTCCAGTGTCTGCTTTTCATCACCAGGGTGCGTCTTTCAGGGGACTTGTATTTTTAAGTTAAGTGTGGATTCACACTCGCATACGTGATGGAAAACATCGTGAGGAAACCGACATGTTTGAGGACCGCGATATCCGAGGAAATGTGTCTGCCGTGGAAGGACCTGGGCGCCCACCACGATGTATCTGCTCAAGAGAACACCCATAACGAATTAATTTTGCGGGGAGTCACGACCCTCAGTTATGAGTAAATACGAGTCAAGAGAGACAGAATATTTTTTTAACAAAAGTGGTACCTTTGTGGTAAATTGTAGCCCCGGCTGTATGTGAGATTGCAGCAGTCCATGTCACAGCCCCTTAGGCTTGATAGTAAAAGTAAGCCAATCTTATTCGTTAAGAAAATGAAGAAAGAATTAAACCCAGTCGGTAACTCACTTGATATATTCTTGAAGTCTTATCCAATCCAACTCTTGCGGGTGGTCCTTACATTGTTTTGATTAGTCTAGATAACATAAAACACTTTACTGGTAGTTCACATTAAAGCAACAGGTACAAAAATGGGTATTGTGACTATATGGTATGTTATTTTGTATAAAAAATATACATATAGGTAATTTTCTAATCGCCAAAGGTTATAATTTGGTTGCCAAGATCAGCGTCGCGCCGCTCGCGCTTGTGTTTTGTATGAGAACAAACAATAATAATTATACTCCTTATAAAGTTCTAACCTGACATTTTTTTCAATTCTTTACATTATTTTGCCAATTATTTTACGGTTTCAATGTTCTCAACGTATTCCCAGAACTTTTTACTATATTTTATTGACGATTGACGAATATGATGACATTGACAGACTCCTTTAAATATATTTGACATGTTCGCAACTTCTACATTAAAGTGTCAGTAGAATATTAATACTTTTTGGTCGAATTAATAGAAGCCATAAGAGAGGGATGAAATAAAAAATCCTTGATAGAAGCTTATATGTATATCTTTTATAATAATAAAGGGCTACAGCGATGTTTGATTGGAGATTTCCTCATCGCAAGAAAAAAGGCAATAAAACAAATCGCATCATGAAATATTTTTCATATATATTTTTAAACATAACTTGAATATAATATGTAGTTTTGGTGTTTCATTTACGTCTTCTTGAATCATTTATTTACTTATTCATACTTGCACATGTATGTACTATTTATTACCACAGTATATAAGAACTGCATTATTATATAAGCATCAGTTTAACAGCAACCGATATTATATTGAAATACTAACTATGCTATATAACCTCTCAGAGCGCTTGGTTGACGCGACGCATGACCAAAATGCTGGCCTTTTTCTGGCTCAACGTATCAGCATTGCCATCCAGCGTGGTAATACGGCCAGTATGCTGGGCACGCTGCCCTCTGGTAGTGGGCTGGAGCACTTAGATTATCTTTAGGCTTTTCTAAAGATTTTCTAAGTGCCCATTTTTGTAGTAGTTAGAAGTAGTATGTTTAGTTTTTCTTCCCTTGTTTTTATATTTTATTATTGTAAATAAAGTCCTTTGTAGTAAAAAAAAAACTATGCTAAATGGTAATATCTATTTACCATTGACACGAAGAATTAACTTTCTACATTAGCATTTATTTATTAGGTACATCATTTTCATTATGTGCTTGTTGGTTTTATATGTGAATTAAAACATTTTATAATTACCAAGCAGGTTATAGGTACATCATGTTGCAAATAAGCTATAGTTAGTTATTTTGATAAAGTTGTTTTATATCAATATAAGTACCTCGTTGTGACAGAGTTGTGATATTCAAGTCATCTTCTTATCGTATTAAGGCGGCTAACTGCGGCTAACTCTAGTTTAGATAGTTTTTGAACGACCAATAAGTTCTCTGACAACGCTTAAGGTCACACAAAATTGCTTAAATTGAAGGCCAATTTTTGGTTATCTGTTAGATTATCATCTTAGATCAAGCGAGTTGACTACAGGACAGTTTCCTTATACATATAAATAGGTATGAAATTACCTAATTTGTGTTTGTATCCGCGTACTTAAAAAAATAACTGATTTTATCACATTGTCAATGAAAAGTTATAAAAAAGGAATAAAGAATTACTGTTTAATCAATTCCTAATTGGCGCAGAAATCGATTATAAAACATACAAAAAATCAGATGCATCTTTTTGAAATAACATTGGCCTTTTGTTGAACCCCAAAATTGTTTTTTTTCTACGTTATTCATCGTATTATACTCGTAACGAATATATCGTATATTCTCGATATTGATAAGTTCAATAAGTTAATATCTAGCTTATTTTGTGCATATTCATATTTTGTTTTGTTTATTATTTTTCCATAAATGAAGTAAACAAATGAGATTGTAACTTTTCTATTTAAAACAAATATAGGTATTTTATAATTCTTCTTATTTTATGTCAATAGACTATCAGCTATACTCTTCTTGTCATTTTTACTTCTGTGCTTAGTTCCGTTTGAGTATATTTTCTTCTGATTTAGGCTGGTTTTACCATTGACTTCGTTTGTGTTTTTTTCAGGTTTTACATAGGATTGCTTGTAGAAACTTGAGAAGAGATATATGAAAAGTAGACCGTTGAAGTAGAAGTACAGGATAGTCCATTTTGAAACTTTGCATTCGTTGACCACGAAGTTGACAGTCATTTGAAGCAGCATCAGCCCGAACTGGATCTGAAAATAAGTGATAACACTTTAAGCAACATTCACACACAGATTTTGTAGCTATTTATTTGCCAAGGTTTATGTACGAGCATACAGTTACAAAAAAGTTAAATAGCTCTCTCTATTCCATGGAAAGTTTTATAATTGTTTCAGATTTTTTTCTCATTAGGTATTCAGGTAACAGACATGTTAAAAGAAGCTTTTGTTGTTATTATCACTACGAAGTTGACAAAAGCGACTGCATAATATTTAGCGATAATTTTTATGAATCTTTGTTGCAATTTTACATTCAATTAGCCGAACCGATTTAACCTTCCTATACTCGCGCGTTGGTCTGTGAGACCGACGAAACACATTTTCGTAATTATTTTTATGCAGGTAAATCCTAAGAAGTTGAGTTCCTTGCTAGCTGCCGGATTTGTGGCTAACTTCGTTTTAGTGCACGCCGCGCGTTCGGGCGAAACACACGTGTTGTAGCACTCGTCACCAATCGGTCCACGAGACCGACGCGAGTATAGGTGTAACTTTTTGTGTAAGTATTAATATTGCTATGGCGAGGCTCAAAATTAAGTCAAACATAGATAAATATGTTTATTGATATGTTTGTTGTTATTAATAAGAAGTTTAATTTGTTTTTAAAAAGAAGTTCAGATTTTATTTTAATTTTTTAGTACTTAAGAAAATAATCTCAAATTTTAAGACTGATTTGTGATAAAACTATAAGTTGGTAAAATAATTAATAAAATAACTTTTAGTTATACTGTTTTGTTTCATTACATCCTAAACTTTAAAATAATAGTAATACTTTATGTGTTTCTTGTTAAAAAAAATATGTTGTAGGGGTACAAACTATCGGTCTGTGACACCGTGCGCGAGTATAGGTGTTACAAAAATTGGCGCGAGTATAGGAAGGTTAAATATGTTTT
The DNA here is from genome assembly GCA_964023185.1 of Macaria liturata. Taxonomy (NCBI): domain Eukaryota; kingdom Metazoa; phylum Arthropoda; class Insecta; order Lepidoptera; family Geometridae; genus Macaria; species Macaria liturata. Next base: position 6,580,493 of record OZ026811.1, on the reverse strand, counting down.
ATTTTTATTTGTAAACCTATTTATTATTCACAAATAAACTACTGGAATATTGAATGAACGCAACCCACAGAAAAATATATATATTAATAATATGCTTGAGGAAATAAATGCCAAGTAGAAAATATATGGAGATATGAATAATAAGTTAATCTTACCAACTGCAGCGAAGTGATATATTTCTTCCACCACAGGTACTTGTGCAGGCTGGGGTAGGCGGACAGGCCGTAGTACGCGTACATCACGACGTGGACGAAACTATTCATGGTTCCCAGGAACAGCATCCAGTATCCTGAAACACATAAAATATTATTTTACAAACATAATCACTATCGCAGTGTGAGTGTTTGTAGTAAAAGGTATAAATGAACACATAATTAAGAAGTTTCCCTATGCAGACATTCAATCTATTTTTAGAATTTGGGTTTAATTGCATTGCGACCACAACATAAATGGCGTACAAAATGATCCGTAAATCATTAAGTAAAATTAATTAGGTTGAATCTACAACATTATTGAAGCACTATAGTATATCTCGAAGTATATAAGCAACACTCTGGGTTTCGAAATTTGTTATTAAAATAAATAGAAAATGATAATAATATGTAATTCGGAACGTTTCTACTACATAACTAAGCTTGGTTAAAGTTTTAAATAGGGAAATAAAGGCTATTTTTATTTTATTTTATTTACTGGTTACTGGTATGGTTACAGATTTAGATATTTGTTATTCTATTCGAATATAGATTGTTGCCTTTTGTGGACTTACGAATTAATATTAGCTTTATTTTGAAAATACCCACAAATTTATCTTATGTTAATTATGATTGTGCAAATTTGTTCTTAGTAACTTAGTGCTATACTTAAGCCTAAGTAGCGGTATTTAGACTACCAATCACATTAAACTTTACTCTGTTTTCATATCATTAACAATCAACCAATTAAAAGCTTTATAGTGGCCTATGTGCTTGGACAAAGTGTTAAGTAAACTATTATTAAGTTATATACCACTAGGATACATTAACACTGGTGCTTGTATATAATATTGTAAATAATTTATGCCTGAATAAAGATAATTGAAAATTGAAAAAAATTGTGCTTATCGTACCTGGTTCATATTTGAGGAACACCCATCCATTCCACACCATGATGGTGTGGTGATACACGTGCAGGAACGTGATTTGGTTCTGCTTCTTGCGGAGCACAAACAGCACGGTGTCAGCCAACTCCGTGATCTTGCAGCAGTAATAGTAGTAGGTGAGAGTTGCCAGCTGGAAAAAACAAATGGAATTATGAATTGGGGGACAATTCTGTCAATGTGTTTTTTTAAATAACATATGACTTCTGTGGCACTGCGTATACCCAGCAGTAGGTAGAGAGGGGATGATAATAATATAAATTTTAGTCGAATAGGCTTGATCATCTATCTAAACATAGGTATAATAAAACTGAAGGTGCATAGAAGTCATTAGAAAAAAAAAATAACACGTTTCAGAGAGTTTTAGATTTTTTTTCTGTTTATTTCAACACCCATCACGTAAAAACGGCTTATCATGCTATATGATATGTAGGTAGTATGAGGTTTTAGGATTGTCATAGTCTACTTTTTATCCCGAAATAATGCGAGCGAAGGCTTCCTCCACTAGTTACAATAATAAAATATGTTAGTATGAATTACTTAGATGAACTTGTATTTATGTCAGTAAAATGGCAAATTTTAAGAAATATCTAGAAGAAAACTCTCTTATCCTGTTGAACATTAGAAAAATATAAAGGTGTTAGAGCCCGAGTGTCGCAAGATGCGGCCTTATTGCTACAAGTCAAACTCATCCAGGCCAATTTAATATGCAGAATAATTGAAATCAGATAATGAAATAAATGGTATTTATGTAAGTACTTACTCGATGTTTCTGTTCATATGTGTCTGTCATGCAGGTGCGTTGAATCGGCCCTATTTGCAACATTAACTCGAAAGCCTGGAATTAATATAGCTTTATCTGTGACACTTTGTGAAATAATGTTTTACGTGCATTAATGAAATTTATATGTTTGGTTTTCCACTAGACATACAGTCATTTTACCACCAAGTTATTCTCCAAAATTTTTAATTAGTATTTAAATACCAATACAAATTTTTGATTTTAATACCTAAGCTACAAGTGTATGTATGTTGTGTTTACATACCTACTAAAATTTGAACATGAGTAAAAATATATTTTTTTTAATTGTGTAATTTGCAAATTGAAAATAAAATAAATTAAAAAGAAAAATCTAAGTGCTAAACGTTTTTTACCTATTGTATGGCAAATAAGTAGATATCAATAGGTAGGTAAATACATTCCTACATGTAATGTTGCTTAAAATTTGCATCAGATTAAGGTAACAACACCTATTCATATAAACACAATAATCATTATGAGTAGACTTTGTACCTACTATCCAGAATATTAATTAAATTCATTCCTGAATAGGAAATTTTGAAATTAAGCGTGATTATGCTATTTAGGCAGCTATACAAGTATTCCAATACAAATCTTGTTAATTTTATGGTTAACCTTCATTGAATGCCTTACACAAATATCATCCGTTTAAAAGTGGAATTAAAACTGTTTCTCAAGCTTCACACTATCTTTAGTAAAGTTTATATTATAATATTTGTTTTAGATCAGAAACATGAAGACTACCTAATTGATCAGTCAGCCAAGTACCGATATCAGAAATTATAGCTCTCTCTCTCTACTTTTATTTACTGTCGTTAAAATATGGCAATACAATACAATTTTATTGCACACCAAAAAAATATAAATGAACATAATAAAAGAACTTAAACTATACATAGATGTATGTACAACAAGACGGCCTTATCACCTTGAGTGATCTCTTCCAGGCACATATATTATATTCAGTTTGATTATCTGCTATCCCTTTCCTATTCGATTTTTTTAATGGGTTAAAAATTGTATTTTATCATCATCGTAAAAAGCAAATGGATGCTACGGTATGCTATAAACTGTGAATTAATAAGCTAGGAAACGATGTGTGACTAGACTTTGAGTATAATGTTTACTTTAGAAACATAGATTAGTATTTTAAAAGTACACTTGCAAAAGCCATAACACAAAAAAAAGTACACTTATAATTGTCCTTCTTTCTCATTTTTCTTCATTATTATACTTGTCTTTGAAAAATACTTTAGGTATTTTTAAATATATTTTGATACTAAGGACATATAATTAATTGACAAGCAATAAATTAAGTTTGACCTTTACTTACAAAGTTTTGTTCATTTTCTCTTTCAAAGCTTTGAGAACGTATGAGAAACACAATACATTGATCAACCATGATTTGATCCAGATTTATAAGTAAGACTCTCTATATTGAGTCGTATTTCCTCATGACTGAGGGTCGTGACTCCCTCGCAGAATTAATTCGTTAGGGGAGGTCTCTTGGGCTGATACATCGTTGTGGGCGCCCAAGTTCTTCCAAGAAATACGGTGGTCCTCAAACATGTGGGTTTCCTCACGATGTTTTCCTTCACCGTTAAGTGAGTGCAAATCTACACATAACTTGATAATAAAAAACATTGTTGTAGGGCCAGATTCAAACAAGGGTGCGTCTGGATGGAATGAGCCAGACTCGCTTAGAGATAATTAAGAGTATAATTAATTAGGACAGTTGTTTGTAACCTCAAAAGCTCAACTAACAACTCAAAAATGTCTTACCAATTTGAACATAAGAAACGACAAAGTCACTTGAAATATGTTATAGGCCAGCAACACATTCTTCAGTTCAAATGGTTTCCTATGTTTCATATAATCCGGTCCATATTTGAGCACAAAGAGGAGGTATGCTGCCGTTATGGCGAGCATGGGGTAAGGGTTCGACATCAGGAACCAGTCGTCGACGAATTCATCTGGAACGTAACATTTAAGACATTATACACCAAGAAATCACTGGACACTGCTCGTCCAGTATAACAATATTTTAAGATGATGTTGAGGCTTCCGCGCTGTGCGTCGGTAATGTTTACTCAGGCGCATACAGACGGGTTACACGCTGTCGTACGAAAGAAAGTAGCGTCATTGATGAGAAGGTTACGAGGGAGCCACAACAGCATCCTGCAGATTGTTGCCGAGGACTTATATATGCACCTGTGCTGAGGCACTTTGTTAGGGTGATGCTTCATTGAGACTTCTCTTTCTATCTCAAACTTTCTTGAACCCGGCCAAAATGCCTCTGTTTTTACACTGTATGCTTGAAAATTATGATTGAATGTTCCTTATTTTAGACTTATATTAACCTTAGGCTTAAGAAACTTTACTAAGCTGTTATGGATCTGCTGTTGTCTGTCCCAATACCTAAACATATTTTTTTCTTATAACTCGTGCGTGTAAGGGAATGTTTTAATTTGATCATAACCCGCCAGATGTGAATCACCACTGTACTGTATATTGAGATGTATCCCGCTTGCTAATAAGACACCTATTTATATTTCTTAAAATTAAAACGAAATCGTCAATTTCAGTTTTTTATGCTAATTCTTTACTTTTTGACGCCACCATAGTTTAAAAATCGTTATAATATATCTTCGAGCATCAATGATCTATCAGACTATCAGATGATTGATGGTCAAAGTTTTTTTTTTTTTGTTATGGCTTTTGCGAAGATATAACTTCGCAATTCTGCCAATGTCAAGTGGGAAGATAGGCCATCAAACTGAGAAATTTTAATTGAAATATCGATATATATTATATTTTAAATTATGGAAAATAGTCTTCGTCGTCAAAGAAAATAGTATATGAGAATGACATTTTACTTTTTGATTATATCTGGGGAAGAGGTTGCATCTTCGACAATAAGGTTGCATAGATAAATCAAGTCAAGATAAGAGCAGTCAAATAATATTTGCAATTTACTTTAGTTGGGTACTTTGTGGATTTTTTGTACTGTAATTGATATAGAAGCGGCATTATTATTATTTTATTTCGATTATATTACTTCCTGATGGGTAAATGAAAACCTGTTATGTTATTTCATATGAGTTATAGTTCGCGAAAAAAATCATAAGTTATCATTTAATGTACATTATTTTATTGTCAAGCATGTTACACAATTTGCCTTGAAATTGAACTTATATCAAATATTGTATAGTTAATTTACTTACATTTGCTTTTAAAATCCCAAAAACTATATGTTTCGGGATTTTCCAAATTATTATCGTCGACGAACTTTTCCATTCTGAACTTGGACTGTGAGTGCGTGGAAAACTGTAATGACAGGCAAAATTACGATTCAACTACCGCGGTAATTATATAAGCGACATTGTTTCTTTTAATTAATAAACAACGATTACGGCGATTAGAGTTGAAACGTATCATTTTATATGCACACGGGGGGCAACGTATATGGACTTTACACTGGCATACGAATATTCAGTGGCTTGTTCCGACGTCGATGCCTACATTGTCATTTCCGCGTATTTACAATATTTTTACCATTCTTGTCTGATATTTCCACCATTTTTGCATATCATATGCATCTAATACCTGCACACTTTGAAATTCAGCTAAAAGTAGGTATATTCAGCTATTTACAATTATGAAAACACTAGTAGCAAAGTTTGATGTTCCCTGCTCCTTAAAAAAAGGTTCCGTTTACATAAAAATAACTCTTGATGATATATATCTTTTTAAATGGCTATTAAATATCTTATCATTAACGTTTAGTAAACATCAAGCATTTTAGGTTTTTCAGATCATCATGAATATTACTCGTAAAAATCACCTACTTAATAATATTGCAAAATTTAATATTGTGATTTGATAGAAAGATTACTTAAGAAAGATAAAAAAATATTTCATTTGATTGGTGTCAAGCAGTGTAACAAAATTTCACTATTATCAACCGACTTCATAAAAATAAGGTCTTCCGAAGGTTATCTTTTATATTTCCTTCAATAGTTAACTTATCACCTAAATATCTTATATTTGGTAGGTACCTATGTACTTATTTACATTAGGATACGTTCCGTAAGCTTTTATTTTTAAATCTCTAATTCATTATGTCATGAATAAAAACAAGTTAGGTATTTATTTTACTTATTTCATTTTCTTATTTATTAACAATTTTGTACTATTATTAAAGTATTGCAATCTAATTACACAAAATAAATGTATCCGATAAACAATTATCATAAAGAAATTATAGTAGGAAGATTTTAGCAAACACCTGTCATACTTATTTTAATTAAAATTAATTATTATCCGTAACATTACATTATCTATAATTAAACATTACATAAAAGCAAGCAAACTACATATATTAATTCTATATATCTTATTCTTAGAAAATAAAAGTACAGAACGGTTACTATTTTCTTCGGCAAACCATTTGTATCTCATGACAAAAAAAAAAACAAAGTAAAAATATCAAACTAATTTTCCCTTCTTTATGAGGTGGTTTTTCACTTAAAATTTTGTAAAGCAGAAAAATATGGCCCAAACCATTGTTTTATACTTACATTCATTAATTAGTATCCTACATAGCGTAGCTTTACCCTAGATGTCGCAATGTCTGTACAGCAAAGTGATACTTACAATAAGGTATCGAAATATAACGAGCAGTTAGTACGATTATGTTAGAAATTCGATGATTCCAGAGCTTTTATTGGTTTATTCTCTCAAATCCTAATAAAATATATTGATTTTACAAAGGAGCAGCAATCATTTTAAAGACAGTAACTGAGTACTTACCTATCTTTCAGTTCTTAGTAGACTCAAAGCGGAAATAGTCCATTGAAATGTTACATGAGCTTTGCATTTCTTAGAGGACGCAATTCTATTTTTGGGGCATGTTTGGGGGGTCAATAGAAGCGTAACTTCAAGTTTGTAGGGTCGCCACTCTTGTCCCCCGGCCGCCATCTTGGAAAAAGGGGTAGTTTCACAAATTTTTTGTAAGACGCATAGTTACCGAGATAAAAGACGTTTCCACCCCTTTTTCCAAGATGGCGGCCGGGGTACAAGAGTGGTGACCCCACATACTTGAAGTTAAGCTTCTATTGACCCCCCAAACATGCCCCAAAAATAAAATTGCGTTCTCTAAAAAATGCAATATTCGGACCTAAAATTTCAATGGACTAAAAAGCCAGTATGTAACAATTTGTCAAAATCATAAATAGAGAAGTAACAACAATTTAACTATCATTATGTAGAAGATAGGAGATTTTATAAAACCTTTTGAGACTAGATTTCTCACAAATACTGCAGTTGGATACCTACTCGTACTCCTTATACACCGATACCTTCGTAATTAGTCAAGCAACTTACGCACTCTATTACTTATTTTTTATTGTGCGGTTGGCATAATTATATCGTAAATCATTTTTTCCGTAAAGCGTATAATTCTCACTGTTTGAATTTCATCATTAAAAATTGAATCTGCGTACTAATGAACTACGATATGGTTTTATTTTAGAATTTTGGACTATTCACAAAAAATTTAGGGCTCGTTCAAACGTCGACAAATCCTAAGAACACACTATAAGCACCAAATGGTCCTCTTTGTTTCCTTTTTTTTTTAGTAAAAATTTTGAAGAAGCCCTAAACCTGACACTTATTGTAGTTTATCATTCAAGCCATCCAATTCCTTCATCACAAAATATCAGTCTCAACGAAACTTTGCTAGCGATGTTTTGGTGATCATTTCTTTATTAAGCTCTCGATATTGCATTCGTCCCCGTACGCAGCCTTGGCCGTGCGTCGTGTTATGAAACTCTTGCCGTCCTTGATGTAGTCTCCACACCCTCGCACTACTTCATATGGTACATCGTCGTTATCATTAAAAGCATCACCGGAGCCGTTTTCTTTTTGTATTCCGTTTTTGTAGACGCCGTTCGATTTGACTCCGTTAGTCTTGGTGTATCCGTCTTCGATATTCCTTTCCATTTCCTTCTTCTTGTAGCTTTTGGAGTAGAAGTTGAGGAACAGGAAGAGGAAGATGAGGATGTTGGAGCAGATGAAGTATGTAAAGCCGGCAGCGTACTGACAGCGCGGGGAGAAGTGGGTGTGGGCGCAGTATGCTAGCATCAACACGAACTGGATCTAAAACAACACAGATACATGTAAGTAAGACACTAGGTTAGCTACTCAAGATTTAGAACTTATTTACTTACATGTTAATGGATCAGTGTTTGTATCACAATGTAAGTACAAGTTCACAACAACCTCACGTGAGTTTTGCACGTGCTGGATCGCAATAATGACAGAAGCAAAAAGTTGTAGGTAGTTAGGAATGTTAATTATAAGTAGTATATTATGTTTTACGTTAACATGGAACAGATTTAAATAATTGGCATAAATGTAAATTATGCCTCGCAACGGTACAAAGACTACCTTTAATATCAAACTATTGATACTCGCAGCTACACACACATCGTTTTGGGATTTAAAGTGGCTTCTATCACTGTTCAGTCTTTTATCTATTTTAACTCTATACCTGTGTCCGTCCGTACCAAAGTAGTTGTTTCAAGCATATTTTAACAAAACCTTATTGTTATATCGCTAATTCTGAGATTCACAGAGCTAAGACAAATTTGAGTGATTCTCTGAAATCAACTATATGCTAAGAAAATTTCAATTGACGAGGGTAATATTATCATTATGGTCACACATACCAGTTGCATCTTCGTGACATACTTCTTCCACCACAGATACTTCTGGAACCTTGGCCCCAGGCCAGACAGGAGGTAGTAGGTGTACATGACCACATGCACTATTGAATTGAGCAACGCCAGGACCGCCCCGTCGCCTCCCGCCGCAAACTTGAGGTAACTCCACGAATACAGGGCCATGATGACGTGGTGGTACACGTGGAGGAATGTTATCTGTGGATGAAACAACAATGAAGAAAACAGCATTCAAATTCTTCTTATTTGGAGATCCTCATCATTCTCTCTTTGATTCAGGGTAAATAGGTCTCTACCTATTTACTCTTATTTGATCCAGAGTTAATAGGATCTCTACCTTTTTACTCTTATTTGATCCAGAGTTAATAGGTCTCTACCTTTTTACTCTGGATCAATGAGAGTACTCGTAGTAGTAGAGATTACAGAATCTCCTAGGCAAACGTGCAACATCTTAGACTACAGTGGTGGTTAACATCAGGCAGGCTGTAGTCATACTATATCATACATATAGGCTGTAGACATTGGCCTATTCCGAGTAAAAAAACAATTGATGATGGTACCTATAATAATTCTGTCATAGATAATTATGGCTCATACGTCGATTTGATCACTTTTTGGAAAGGAAATCGAAAATTCATGTTACATCAAAGCGTTTTGGGGTAAAACTTACGAACTTTCTTAAAATCCATGCGTGCAATAATTTATTTATAGTTTGTGCAGCAATCTTGTATAAGACACGGTGATTAACTATGTATGATGTTTAATACCTACGCCAATTCATTTGTGTACTGACCTGTTTATTCTTTTTCCTTAGGACGAAAAACACAGTGTCTAGAAGCTCGGTGAACTTTGCGAAGAAATACCACCACCCAAGGTCCAGCAACTGGGAAATAAAACGAATACAATTTATCGACTAGTTATTGTTTGTGCCATCGTCGCAATTGTTTCGTCATACAGACTAGTCTATGTGAATTTTAGGATCCTGAACAACCACTAAACTGTTAAGACGATGATAAGTTGTTCGTGAAAGAGGAACCAACAGAACAACAAGACCAAAATCCAATAGACAATCGCTTTAAGGACATGTTTTTTCATTGATCTCTCATCTCTCATACAAGTTCTCAATACGTTTATACTCATCCGTAGCTTTAGTCTCATTATTGAAAATTACTTGGTAAGATCTGTCTACAAAAAAATTGATTAGGTACAGAATTTGATTTCCGACGTTATCAATCAATTTCGTCGATTTTGAGGATTATGCAACTTCATTGAATCATAGTCGTTACAATGTTTTGCGTAGTTACCATGCCTTGCTTAGTTACAAGAAGCTTTTAATAATTAATGCTTTGAGTGTATCACCCCTATCGTTCCTGGCCCTTTGATGTACAAATCGATTGATTGCATCGTGGGAAAACCGACTTGGGCCGCGTTTATTTTTGTACTTATTTACTACAAATAGGTAATTTGTTTTTTGTATCATCTACGGTTTATTAGTACTTGCAACTCGGTAATTATGTATGTATACAATTTCAAATAAGATTGATAAAATGTTCTAAACAATGTGTTACCAAAGTTTCATTTCAATAATGAATAGACTTGACATTTTATTACATAATCAAAATATCAAAAAACAATGTAAGGGTTTCAAAAATAATTATAAGTACAAACTGATACCTAGTACCAGTGATCGTGGTGTTACACAGTGGAGTATTTTTAAAAACCAAACCAATGTATATAGGTATCTACTACATATCGTAGAAATCGTTTTTGTCGGAAATTGCTTAAAAAATTCGCATTGTGAAAATTATTCAAAGTCAAAGCATTTATTGCATAATTGTGTTATACATAAAGATACATTTATGGTGAGCAGATCTTATGCTAAGGTTTCGAGTCAGTGAAACACAATATACCCGAAATATTCCGATCTGTCACCCTGTTTGCAATGTATTTAGGTTCGGTGCGGGCCGGTCTATTTGTTTATTTATTATATTGTATTTGTATAGATAGTCGTCATTTAAGTTTTCATCTTTTATAAATTCGTCAACAGAGTAATAACATTTATGTATTAATAAATTTTTAAGTGTTTTCTCAAATAAATTTTCTTTATTCAGAGCATGCAGCGATCATTCTTAGTAAACCATGCAAATTTGTTGCGTCAGATACCGACCTGATCATTTAGTACCTAATTGAAGAAAGAAATGTATAATTTAGAAATAGCAATGCTTCTTTTAGCGATAAAACTTGAAACAGAAATATTATGTCATAATAATTTAAGACTACTCACATTAACATTTTGTGTATTCGAGGGATACCGACATCCTGCGTAAATGACGCCATCTCGGAACAGCCTCAAGTTAAACACCTGAAATTAGAGATAATGTCATGAATTCATTTTATTAATTTTATAAACGTTTCGTATTTACATGATAAAGAAGATGGAGGTCAAGTCTCAAATTCGCATCAGTAAGCAATTTACCTAATGTATTTGGGTATCCGTAGCTGTATCCTTTTGCTCCTGTCTTTTTAGACAAATACTTAGGCAATGTATTTTTCGTTTCGTTTCTTTCATAAACGTCGAAATGGGTCTGACACAAGCCTAACACAGTTTATTCACATTATTAGACAACAACTAAAACAAAAATATAAAATCTCTTCTATTATTTTCATAGCAATTCACACGAGAGACTGAAGTACCTGACAATGTGTTTAAGTGAATTTGCTTGAAACCTAGCCAACTTGAATTTGGCAGCAGGCGTTAAAGATATTATGGCTTAACTACCTGCACGGCAGTTATTTTAGTGGCGTAGTTTATTTTACATACTCTAGGAAATCTGTTTAGCAAAATTAATGAGACAAAGTCTATACCAATTGCAAATTTATGAGAAATAGCTTATTACATGTTATGCTCCCATGATCAGTCCAATTCACTAGTAACGCCTGAAGTTTGCGGCATCGCAAAGCACAATACTAATATAAAATTTAAATTAGTCTGTTTTACTCAGGCTACAAAAAATAAATAAATAAATAAATATTCCTGGACATTGCACACACACACACACACACATTCACATTTAATAGAGCCTCAAAGACAGACAGCAAGCACTGGCGGCTTGTAATTTGCTATTGTAAATGAGGCAGGCGTCTCAGTATCGTTATAACGTTATACCTATCACATGAAACTTTGCTATTGATCAACTATTCATATTTTGGCTAGTATAAAGCACTGTATCTTTTTTTGTTCATTGCGTATTTTTATGTCACGTTTGAGAACTAGGAATATTTTGTTCAAAATCTGGGAAACCAAGATTTACCTACACATATAACTACTAACTAACTGAACTGACTGAAACGATGAAATACATCAGGCGAGTTGGAGACAAGCGTGAGCCTAACTTGCATAAAAAAGATTAATCAATAAAGTAATTTACCTTAAAACAAATCATAAGCGCCAAGAAAACCTGGAAAGCGTTATAGTAGGCAATCAGGCGGTTCATTTGGAGCGGCTCCCGGTTCTTCATGATCCTTGGTCCAATCCTGATGAGGACCAGGTACGTGATCACCACCGTGATGATGGGCATCGGGCTCGACATCATGAACCATGAGTCTACTAGGGCACCTGGATAACGAATTGAAACTGATTTAACTAAGTTTAAAAATGGACGTGTGTTTTTTAACAGCTGTGATTCCTGCACAATCCAGGGTTCTTCAAATCTAGAGTTAATAGGTATTTCCCAGGTAAGCGTGTTACACCCTGTAATGCTTATTATCAGGCAGGGTGTAGTCAAACGTAAACCTATCCCACGTAAAAAAGAAATAGTATACGAATTGAATGCTTATTATTTTTTAAACTAATTATATGGTCATAGAATGAAGTGGCTACGCGACTTAAGGAGTGGACAAAAGTGACCTATCCGCTTCTAATAGAAGAAGCATGGGATTGCAAAAAAAATTGCCAATCGATCTTTTAACTTTCAAATGAAGTCGGCACCCGATGATGATGATGACAGTCAAGAAAATGAGAGGGCTGGCACATTTAAGACCATTCGATTTTTATTGTTCACAGGAAAGAAAAAGGAAAGATTAGATACCAAATTTCGCTGACCTGTCGACATGCTTGATAATTGGAAGGACAAACACAAATGGCTTACCAAATTTAATTATTTATTAGTAAAGCTACTATTCTCGCATTAGTGCAGCAAAAAAGGCACATCGCACAAGCATACCTAAATATCCAACAATTTTTAAAAAGAAAATTTGTTAATATTGCAAAACAGATAAATCGTAAATAATAAACTTACTTTTGCCCACTTTTAGGGAATCCAGGTATCTATCCACTTTCTCTAAGTAGCTCATGATGAATTTACCTGAAAAATAGGAAAAAACATGAAAAGAATTATGAAAATTTCACCATGAACAAAGTTGACATCTGAACTGACTTTGACAAATTGAAGTCTGGACGCCAAGCTGACAGTTGCATGTTTTATATGTACGTTAAAGTTTTAATACAGTCATGAAAGAGGTTTCATTCTATGTTCACAAAGATTTCCATGTTATGGCTTTATATAAAATTGATTATTTGTTTTTAGTCGACAAAGACAACGTTTTAGCCTAAGATTAAAAATAGATAAGAAGTAAAGTTTATATAATTACCTACTAATCGTGAGAAATAACGAACATTATTGTTTTTTAATTTTTATGATACTAAATTTGCATATCGGTACATACATGCACTTGTAATTATTATGTAGAAGATGTGATTATTTGTTATTTACGAAGAAATAAATGAGTAGAGAACGCTGTTTATTTCAGATATTTAACTCTCAAAGTAATGCTTGTGATTTCTTAGGCTTGTAGCTTTCTGAGAATAAGAGATAGATAGATAAACACTAATGTAGACCCACATATAGACAATACAACAAAGTATCGTTTAGTGGTGATTTTTAACTAAATAGCCGTGAACAGGATATCCACAGAAGTGAGTGTGGCTCAGCGGTTCCAGTGTCCGCTTTTCATCCCGACGTACCCTGGTTCGAATTCGGCCTTACACCAATGACTTGTGTATTCAAGTTAAGTGTGGATTTTCACTCGCTTAACGGTGAAGGAAAACATCGTGAGGAAACCGACATTGAGGACTACAATATCCGATAGCATGACTGTGTCTTCCGTGGAAGGACCTGGGCACCCACCAATATGTATCTGCCTAAGGGAACTCCACTAACGAATTAATTCTACGGGGGAGTCACGACTCTCAGTTGTGAGGAAATACGACTAAAGAGAGAGAGAGAGTAAGAGAGGATATCCTCTATCATTTGTTACTAACCAATTCAAAATCTTATGTAACATACGAGTATACATATAAGTATTATTGTAAGTAGGAGTATTTTGCACCTCCGGCCGACTTAGCGGCGGGTCATACTTGTGAGGTTTCTTCTAGCTTAGTGACCTACAGCCCTCGATATTGTACCTACAAGCCTATTTACCTTTAACTAGAGTAGGTGACATGTTTGTCTTGTTACATACAAATAGGATGGTGCGGTAGAAGAACATACGCCAATCACACACCTTTAGTTGATGCTTCTATGATCAGTGGGTCACTGCCATTGGTTAGATAATTACAATTTACTTTGATTAGCATTTCGTTTTGGAGAGGGAAATTTCCGAATTAGTTAAGCACCATTCTAATTCATATAGGTTATTAAATTCATTGTTGTAGGAGCGGTGAAACTAGAATGATAGATAGATAGATCTATCTATCTATCTATCTATCATTCTAGTTTCACCGCTCCTACAACAATGAATTTTTTTTTTGAAATGTTATTTTGTAAGGGCGTTTTGAAAACCGCATTTAACGCTAAATTTTCACAACACTATAATGGGCTCTTTTATAGGTACACTAAGAATAACCAACTTTTTAAAATTGTAAGAAACGTGAGAGGTTCCTATATTGCATCTTAAATAAAAAAATATTTCCCAAACCTATGTACATAAATATATACTGACGTGTTGCGGTTTGATTTTCCTTAAGCACCGCATAGTCCTAAACAACCTACAGTGAAGGTACTACAGTAGTTTCACCGTCCTTACAAATCTAGTACAATGGCACTTTGATAGTTCGCTTTATAGTCAGTTACCGTTAGCGGAACATCACATCAATAGTTTTCTTTGACGACTATATCCACCTGTCGACCTGTTCTGGGTCAAAGCACTTAAGGTAAAGGTACAGCATTAGTGCTTAGAGTGCTTTTGTTATACAGGGTTGGTTTGGTCTGTACATATGACACAAGGGTTTGCTTAGTGTGGGGCTAGATGGCGCTGTGTCCAATGTCCCGGAATATTTATTTATTTTATGAGAGTAAGAATTTTTGTTGTTGGTTTATAAGGCATTTGATAAAAGAAAATAAATTTCATTTGGTTTATAAATGCAGGACTTTTTTTTACATGATATAGGCTTACGGTTGACTACAACTTGCCTGATGTTAAGCAACGTTATAGTCTACGATCTAGCGCGCTTGCCTAGAAGAAACCGGTTTACTCTCGACTTTAATTAACACTTATAAACAGAATGATCTCACACTAAGATTACAAACAATTTGCACGGTAATATTTTGTTGCTTCTGTTTTAGAACAGATAAATATAATACTGTTTATATAAATGAATCCTTGAATAATTTGGTTTAACTTAACATTTGTTTTCACTTTACCTTAAATTTTAGTTAACAGCTTTAGATAAGTGTGGATGGTATCACACTCAAATAGTAATGGTGAAAATTAATCTGTGAAAGTATTTGTAATTCCAAGATCCTTTCACTCAAAGGATGAAATGAGATAGATTAAACTGTGGATTAACACAACAAAACATTATATCATATGATCATGATTAGTATAGTATTATTTCTTTTTCACAAACATATATTCAAAGAAATCAAATACAAAAGCCCCATCAACGTAATAGATAACCCTGTTACAATTCAAGGTGACGATATATGTAGGTATCTACAGTATACACAATCTGAACGCTGAACCTTAGGCTTCATTATTGTAACCAGGCTACCTACTTGAGACCTAGTCTAGATTCACACAACTGAAATAGACACACTCCATCAATCTCTGTACTTATATACAAGAGTTTGTATATTCTACAAATGTCACAAGATTCCAAGAGTTCAGAAGTTTTATTTGTCGATCTCCAGAAAGTTCTCAAGTAAGTGTATACTTACGTAAGTAAGAAGCAAGTAACGCAGACCACTCAGGAACAAATAAATCAAACATAATCACCGACGGCAATGCCCTTTAAACAATAATAAAAAGTTAGATATCTCAGAAAAACTCACTTTTATCTACTGTCTGGTTATTCCTGCCAAGAGTTCTATTCTTTAAATACCGCAATCTAAGACTTCTCTTCTGGAAATGGCAAAGGATTGTTTATTTATAGCTGTATCCAAATTATATTGTTGTTAGCATGGAAACAAGAGATAGCTATCAAATTTCTCTCATACATGGTTGTTAGGGAGAGGTAGATTTAAATAGGTTATTAATAACCTATTTAAATCTACCTCTCCCTAACTACCTACTACGACAACTACTACGAAATTAGTATCTAATCATGCTAAATATAGTATATATAGGAGAAGCTCTGTGAGTGTGCATTTGTGATGTTCTTTATACAGAAACAATGGGTTGAATAAACAAACCGAATCACATATTTTTTGTATTAGTTTAGATAAAGTTAAGACCACTTGGCCATATCATGTGCTTACCATCAGGCAAACTATGGCGAACTGCAAACTCGTTCTAGTTAAAAAAAAACTTTGGATTAAAACAGGAAATTTAAAATTCAGGGCGACGTTATGTACCTAGTTTGATTAAATTCGCGGCTTAGTAGCAATAGTTTCAGGAGAGAGCCAGAATCTTTGAAGATGATGTATTTGGCTTCATCGCGGCAATTCGACATGCCATATTAGGTATATGTAAAGGCAAAAAGGTGTGTGTTGTATCTCAAAATCTACACTGTTGAAATAATCTACTGCAATTTGATAAAAATATATGTAGACTGGATAAATAGTATAAAAAAGATACTTATTAAGTGTATGAAACCTGTCGGGGAGCCATAAATAAACATCGATTGAGTATGTATTAAATTAGCTTTCTTACAAATGATATCAATTATTGTCTCTAAATAGATACACGTTCGACCTTTTCGTGCTTATTTTAAGCCAAGAATTAATAGGTATTGCTTTGGATATCTGAACGTGGACACAAATTGGTTTCACACTAATTTATTAAAGAAAATCCGTGACGAACATAGCTTTTTTTTTAATAAATTAAGTTTTTCGTAAAGTTCTATGATTTTGTCACCCAAATGACTTCATTATATACTTTACCCACATAGAACTTTTCGGAAAAACTTAATTTATTTAAAAAAAAGCTACGTTTGTCACGGATTTTCTTAAAAAAAATTATGTAGGTACTACAGCTTCGATTAATTTACTGCTCTTAACATATTTACTTGACATTAAATAACTACTGAGCGTAGACCTCTGAAATGTAGCGGTGACCAGTGATGTAAACGGAAGTCAAAAATAGTATGTTAAAAGAGTACCAGAATTCCAGTGACACTTTTTTTCAATTGAAATTCAATTTCCATTAGTAGAATTGCTGTAGTGGATACAATTAGTGTAATGTGAAAATTGCTTTTACAATTCACGTAGGAGTGAATGGTTTAGTTCAGTGGCAAGGTAGGTAGGTACTAGTGTTGAGACTTCCGATAAACCAACGTGAAAAAATAACAAAACTTTTTTTCATATTCTTTTTTTTCGCCTTCCAATATTAATTAATAAGACAAATGATTATGTTCCTCGCTTTTATGCGCTTTAATAGCTGGATCTGTTTGAATGACATTTTGTATAGAGATAGTAACAATCGAAGTAAACTATGAGGGTTTTGTGTAAGCATTTAAATGAGTACCTATTTAAAAAATATATTTCACTAAATACATTCTGCAGAACTTACAGCAGAAGTTGAGTTTATAAGAAATTTTCATTTGTTATATTATGTACCTACGATTCAAAATGACTCCATATTATCAAAAGACATTACAAGGTTAACGGCAACGGCCACTCAGGCTAAAATTTTAATATTTTGGAAAATTGCAAGTGCCACTTCCTCCATTCTACAAAAACATCAAATATAAGCACATCCATGAGTTTACCGCATCGGACCGCAATGCGACAGATAAGTTTTAATCGTTTAAATAGAGTTTTGACATTTTGAACTCATTTTCAAATCTTCATCTTCTTTATAAATAAAAATGAATTGTTGTTCGTTAGTCTGATTAAAACTCGAGAACGGCTGAACGGATTTATCTTATCTTGTCTTGAAATGTTCGTGGAGGTCTAGGGAAGGTTTAAAAGGGAAAAAAAAAATTATACAAAAGTCTTTTCTATATCGATTGAGGCAGTACGAAGTCTGGCGGGACAGCTAGTAGAATATAAACATACAGTGTCATTGGTTACTAACGCAAGTTCTGTAGGAGAAGCTTTTTGTTAAAACATTTGACATCAACCATACACATTTTATATACATTTTTCAAAGTTCATATCTCAGGGCAATGAACTTTGATAAGGAACAGCTGATTTTTTCCAAGGATTACCAGACTTTACTAATTTGCGTCAGAAAACAGTAACATAGAAGTTAAGTAAGTATTTACTAGGATTGTGTTATTATTTCTTTTTGCCTGTTGTAATATAAAATGAGATGGGTCGACGACATTGTACAAGTCGCGGGTTCTTTTTGGATGAGGTCTGCACAAGATCGACGCAGCTGGCACATTCAAAGAGAGGTCTATGCCCAGCAGTGGGATAGAGAAAGCTGTGGATGATGATGATGATGATGAATATAAAATTTTAATTTTATATTACGAGCAAATGGTTAATATTGCAGGTGAATATGTATTGTAGATAACATAACATATTGCTGTACTTATTCTAACATAATTATTATATAATATTACGATGTTGACAGATGGCTTATTTTATGGTTATTCGCTACTCAAGTTTTACTACACAAAGAAGTGCGAAATTGGTCACGATAAATCATTGTTTGGTGACAATCAATACCTATTTATATATTATTTTCACGGCAACATAAATCTTTTACTGCTTCTCGATATTTATATGCATTTTATTTGATTGCGGTTTTGCACGTTCTTAACAATGATACGAATTTCATGTGACTAAAGTAATCTATACTAATATTATAAAGCTGAAGAGTTTGTTTGTTTGTTTGTTTGAACGCGCTAATCTCAGGAACTACTGGTGCGAATTGGAAAATTATTTTTGTGTTGAATAGACTATTTATCGAGGAAGGCTTTAGGCTATATAACACCACGCTGCAACTAATAGGAGCGAAGAAACAATGGAAAATCTGGCAAAAACGGGGAAAATTATTCATCTTCTTCGGGCTTCCGATGCGTGCGCTGCGAAAACGGTTCAAGTCACAGGTATAATTTATAAACCTGAAGAAGTTGTTTGCAAAAATAAATATGATGCCAAAAATAACTATTCCACGCGGACGAAGTCGCAGGCACAGCTAGTATTCTATAAAAATATGAAAAAAAATAGGATATATAAAATAGTGAGTTAATTCCTATGAGAATAGCCATCTTTGGTGGTCTGGTTTTCAAACCATGATAAGGGTATAAAATGTTGTAAAAAGTTTTTGAACGTTACTTTTACGTAATTTTATTTACTTATATTATTTACTTAGTAAACTGAAATTTGTTTGTTTTAGCCTATTTTAAACTGTCCATATCACATGTTACTGTCCATTATCACATGGACAAAAAGATCTTTGTTGTCATTTCAGTTCTTTTTACATAGTCAAAAAAAGAATGATATGGTCTTCAATCACTTGTGACTGCGGACTTCATGTCAATTATCAATTATACAAGTAAATTGTAGTGTATTAATTTTGTAAGAATATATTTATTGAAGCCGAGCGACGCGGACGGCTCGGTTACTGGCCGGAACGTTTTGCATGAAAGCTTGTAAAAATATCATAATACAATAATTAAGATTTATTTTGTGTTTATGTACACATTTGCGGAAAATAATTTTTTTGACAGCACATTACATTACACAGCACATTTGTTACAATGAAATAAAATAAATATTTTGGGCACCGTCCTATCCCTTCCTTATTTAAAGTACGCATGTTATATTTTATATCAAGTCACTATAACTTTTATTTAGTAGGTTTTAGCAAAAAGAGCTATTATCTATTAAATCTCGTAGGTAAACAAGACTTTAAAAAATTTAAGCTATATAGGTACTCCAACTATCTAATTCCTCATGAGAGCAATAGATTGGCTCCGATGCAGCGTTTTTGTGTTTGATCTTGGTCTGCACTGTGAGCAGCCTTAGCTGTTAGTTTCTCGTAGTATAACCACAGAAAAAATAATATACCTATCACAGTTGGTTCTTCTATGAGTGATCAACAAATGGTATCGTTAAGATTTCTGCGTATTTATAAGATTATTGTCACGTCCTTTTCGTTACGTAACATATTTTTCAATATATAGGTACATTTTTTGAAAAAAAAATGAGAAAATTACTTTCTTGTAGGAAAAACTTACGTGTTTAGAAGTATACAATTCCTAAAATTTCATTAATATCTAATCTGTTTAATGCCAACGATATGACGCCGGTGACACACCTTTTTTGTAGTTGTTTAAAAGAAGATACCCTGCTTTCAACAAGTTTATTACTTGAGACGTCGTCAATTAACAAGCTATAGAGCGGTATCATCATCACCAGCCCGTTATCCCCACTGCTGAGCATAGGCCTCTCTTCTTGTACGCTACTCGTCCCGGTCCTGCGCAGATTTAATCCAGGAGCGCGGTAGATTATATTGATGTACTCACTTTAAACATGCCATCTTATTTTATTAAAGGAATAAAGTAATAAGATATACGCAGTAACGCCCCTGGCGTAGCAAGTGTCTATAGATGACAGTAAATTTATGCTTACCATCAAGCAGATAATTTGCCTGTTTATTAAAAATTACAAACTATCTGCATGGTTTTTAAAAATAATCGATTCTTAACTACGAGCACCACCAGCCTACGCCTGTTTGATCCATTATCAGTAGGTACATTACTGTTTCACAAGAAACAATCTACATTCAATCGTTACCACCGAAGTGTATTGACCCATTTGCTTTTACATTGTTTTACTTGAATTTGAATTATGTTTGGACTATATTTTATACCCGAATACATAAGTTAAGTCATTTGACTCATGTTATACAATGTGTTTAAAATTCTTGTTTTGTTACAGTCATCATTGTTGATTTATTATTATGCCTATTATTATGTCTGGATACGGACACAGTGACTTTGATAAATAAACTCCTCTATAATAAACACAAATCAAAAGAATTTGTTGTGGTATGTAGGTATATTGTCGAGTGTTTTATCATTTTATTTGATATGGATACGAATGAAACGCATCATACATAATAAGATTCAGTAAAGTAATAATAATCAACAGGCTGAGATTTAGAAAAGTGTTTCTTATAACAGCATTACTGGCAGGTCATTTTCGCAAAAACATTTTTCAAACCAAAGTTTCTTTCTCTACTTTTGGAAGTTCAAGCAACGTTCAAAAATGTATAGAAAAAGCTACGTATTAATGCTTGTGAATTTAAAAGCTACATCACATAATAATTTAGTTTAGTTGACCATTGACCATTTAATGATTGTTCATAAACTATAATCACCTCTTAAATATTGCTGTATACTATTAAATCTGTTCTTCGAACAGGCTAGACTACTGGGATTACCAAAATCCTTTTACCTAGACGTTTGCTAAACCCACCCAGAAAATGTCTATCAAAATACTATACTGTCATACTATGAGTCCAAAACGATTCTATCAAAAGATAATTAAATAAAAATAAAATAAATAAATATATCAAGTCATACAACACAGCAACTATACTAAGTAAATTCACTAAACACCACGTTCAATAGCGTTTAAAAATAAAACTATAACAACTAGTATATTATATCAAAAGAAAAGGTAAAACACGGTCTCTAAGCGTTTAAAATTGAATGTTTGATTGAAAATGATTTTCCGCCCACGCGGGCGGGCGGGCGATGACGGAAGTGTTCAATATACCCAGCCTAGATATTTTATACTGCAATTGGAGTTAATAACTACTTATATACAGGGAAAATAACAAAACTCTTTAGGCTTTTCTAAAGATTTACTAAGTGCCCCAATTTTTTTGTTGTAGCTAGAAGTAGTATGTATGTTGAGTTTCACTTCCTATGTTTATATGTATAATATTGTAGATAATAATAAATCACAAAAAAACTAATTTGTATCAAAGGTTTGGTTTTAGCTTTAAATATAATAAACCATTTTTGTTCTACGACTTCCAGAATATCACCAATGATTTCGGGTTATAAGATACTTATAGATGGAAACAGGAATTTGTGTTGGTATTTCAATTAAAAACAACATATAAGTTGTTGATATAACACATAATGGTAAATTTAGAGATGAAGATAACTTACTTTAGCAAAAAACTGAAGTTATACAATTTGTTTGCTACATTATTTAAGGTGATTATTAATATTATTTTACTAACTCTGTTTTAGAACCTGGATTTAATTTGATGACGCTTATCTTTTAATTTATACATACGAGAGAAAGTAGATTTTTTCGAGAACAATTTATCGTTTTTCACACTTCAATGCATGAAATTTGATGAGGAGAAGGAATACATTATCATGGATTAACAACCCCTATGCTATTATTTATCCTGATAACACTATGGGGAGCCGCCGGTATAAAAAAAAAAACATTGAATTGCGCTAGGTGTTATTGATGTGAAGTGTTGTAGGTTTACTAAAAGCAGATAATAAAAATACATTCGTACGTACGTTTTCTCTGCACTATTAGAATGTACGCTAATAATAAATCTAGCGTCATATAAAGCTCCCGAATAACATAAAACATATTCGTGCTACCACTAAGCATCAACTGAAACAGTTACGTAAATCGAAAACACAAAGAGAAACAAAATTATTCACACCGCACGTTTTCCGATCCATTTTACTCCCCTTTTCCAAACCACAAAAAATATCCCCAATAAATTGCCTTAAACACATTTTTATAATCCAAATTATGACATAACAACTCCAGCCCATCAGCTGATCGGAGATCGAACACATTACATAAGAATAATTTTCCTTTACTCTCTGCACTGTAAAATTGACATTATTAGGCAAGGGTGTAAAAGTGTACTTACCGTTTGACGGCGTGAATCTGAAGAACTATGATAGAAACTAATGTAATCCGGACGGTTTGCGTGGTTCCAACGCCGAGGCTTCATGCACACTGCGCCATATCGACCGCCGGCCCGCCCGCCGGCACGCGAGACGCTTATAGGTCTCCTAAGATGTCCTACTTCTGCCAGGTAATATAATTTACCTTTTTCAGAGCGTTGGTGTAAGGAAAAATGGGACGGATTGACTATGTGTCGTTCTGTAACTACCGGCGGTCGTTATGCCGTGTTAGAGGCCCTTAGGGCGGTTTGAAAACTCCTTACAGTAGGAAACTAACTGGCTCCTGGTGTAGGGTCAACGACTGCTGTAATTGGACAAATAGTCGACAATTTCATTTTTATTGTAAATACACATTGACTGATTTAATTGATTTTGACAAACTGATAGCGTTATTCATTTAGTGTTATAGGTCTCCTAAGATGTCCTACTGCTGTGAGGTATTATAATTTACCTTTTTCAGAGCGTTGGCATTGGAAAAAATGGGACGGATTGACTACGTGTTTCTTTTTAACTGACGGCGGTCGTTACGCCGCGCCCTGCTAAAGGCCTTTGGGGCGGTTTGGAAACTCACTGCTGAAGGCCGCCGCCCCAGTGGCTTCTGGTATAGGGTCAACGACTGCAGTAATTGGACAAATAGTTGACATTTTTAATTTTATTATAAAACACATGGACTGATTTAAGTTTTATTTTGTCAAACTGATAGCGTTATTCCTTTTGTGTTATAGGTCTCCTAAGATGTCCTACTTCTGGCAGGTAATATAATTTACCCCTTTCAGAGCGTTAGTGTTGGAAAAAAAGGGACGGATCGACTACGTGTCGCTCTGTACTAATAGCGGTCGTTATGCCGTCTTAGAGGCCGTTAGGGCAGTTTGAAAACTCACTGCAGAAGGCCGCCGCCCAAGTGGCATCTGGTATAGGGTCAACGACTGCAGTAATTGGACAAATAGGCGGCATTATTTAATTAAACACAAAAATACATGACTTGATTATTAATTGACTGATTCACGTCTATTTTTTTGGCAAATTGATGGTGTTATCCCTTCTGTAATACATAGAAGTAATGATACAAAGTCTCTGGTGACGTAGGTCTTCGAAGATGTCCTATTTATTTCAGATTTACCTTTTTCAGAGCCTTGGTGTTGGAAATAATGGGATGGATCGACAATGTTTCGCTCGGTAACTAACAGCAGTTGTTACGCCGTGTCAGAGGCCCTTAGGGCGACTTCAAAACTCTCAACGCTACTAGAGTTGGCAACATTCATACTTTATACTAACTAAGTAATTCAATGAGCAAAACTCTTCAACACAGTCGTTAAGCTATGTCAGATACAATAAGGGCGGTTGAAAACACTCAACAGTGTAATACTAACTTTCTTTGTTGTCAATAAGCTCTCTTCTGCAGAGAGTTTTCAAGCCACCCCAATGGATTCTAATAGGGTTAACGATTAATTACAGGAGTTATTAATTTTGAAAGAAGAAAATTACAGATTCATTTGTATTGATTGATTTAATTTATTTGTTTTCTTAAATCGGTGGCGTTTTGAAAATTGTCTTTGATGCTGTGATTTTTAAACCACCTTTCGCTCTTTGGTATAAACCCACTCTTTAAAATAACCGAAGAATAGATTGTTTTTGGCTACAAACACTATTAAATAAAATAAATAAAAATAAAAATAGCCTTTATTTCCCTATTTAAAAAAAATACTTTTTGATGTCACTTTGTTCATTATAAATAATATAATTAAAATCTTATGGTATAATTATTATGCCTTTCTGTATAAATTGTAATGTCAAAAATGAAAATGTCAAAGGGAATTAAAGATGTCGAAATAGAAATGTACTGACGTCAAATTTTACATATTATAAGGGATCGTCCAACTTTGTGCGTAGGCCTCGTCCATGCCATTGGGTCCACTCCTGTGGAATATAGGGTACGACTGGGTCCTCCGGGTACCGGACCGTCCTGGCGT
Source organism: Macaria liturata (assembly GCA_964023185.1). Lineage (NCBI taxonomy): Eukaryota > Metazoa > Arthropoda > Insecta > Lepidoptera > Geometridae > Macaria > Macaria liturata. The sequence continues at coordinate 6,555,490 of OZ026811.1, read as the reverse complement.
CGGTGTAGTTTGCTACGCTGACGACACGCTGGTCACCGCCCGCGGGACGAGCGTTGACGAGGCGCTGCTGTCGGCAACGGCCGCAGTAGCCACAGTAGTGAACAGGATAAGAAGGCTGGGGCTGCGGGTGGCGCTCCACAAGTCTGAAGCAATTTGCTTTCACGGACGTCGGGCGCCACCAACAGGCTCACGGATAGTTGTGGGAGGAACCTCCATCCCCGTCGGTACTACGCTGAAGTACCTCGGCATCGTACTTGATGGGCGATGGAGGTTCGAAGAGCACTTCAGGAGGATGTCCCCGAAGTTGATTGGTGTGACTGCGGCCCTGACCCGCTTGCTGCCTAACATAGGAGGCGGTGGGGTTACTTGCCGCAGCCTTTACATGGCGGTTGTGCGCTCCATGGCGCTATATGGAGCCCCAATATGGGCCGGGTCCCTCTCCACAAAAGAGCGCGCCCTGCTACGCGGGCCCCAGAGAAGTATGGCCATCCGAATGTGCAGAGGGTATCGCACCCTCTCACATGAGGTGGCCTGCATACTTGCAGGGTCCCTCCCGTGGGACCTAGAGGCTGGCGTCTTGGCGCAGGTGTACTGGCGCCGCGCTCAAGCGCGTCAGCATAGCCTGTGCCCCCTCCACGAGGAGGTGGAGCGCTGGAGGAGGGGCGCAAAACGCGCAGCCGTGGGGACTTGGCAGGATAGTATCCTCGCTAGGTCCACACGACGAGGCCAGGGAGCCACCCGTTTCCTTGAGGCCATACGGCCTGTCCTAAGGAATTGGGTGGAACGGAAGCACGGCGCGCTCACCTTCCGGTTGACGCAGGTACTCACGGGGCACGGATGCTTCGGGAGGTACCTGCACAGAATCGGTAGGGAGCCAACCCCGGTGTGTCATCGGTGCGACTGCGCGGAAGATACCGCGCAGCACGTTCTCGAGACATGTCCGGCGGAGCTCGGACCGCGATTATCCCTGATCGCGGTAGTAGGGACAGACCTCTCCTTATCGACCATCTTGCGAAAGATGGCTGACGACGAGAGGTCATGGGACGCGGTGGCCTCTTTTTGCGAGACGGTGATGTCGCAAAGGGAGGCCGAGGAGCGGGAGCGGGAGGTGAATCCTGCCGCTCATCCGATCCGCAGAAGACGGACACGGAGGCGAGCCGCTCGTGCTCGGACTCCGTCTCCGCTAGGAGGCCCTGGGGCGTGGGATGCGGGGGCATCCCATACCCCCTAGCAGGGACAAGGGCCTCCCGAGGAGTTGATGCCCGGATGTCCCTGGGCATCACTCGCGCAGCAAGAGGGAGGGTGTCCTCCTGAGGCGGGTCCACCTGGACAGTGGACTGCGGTTGGGACGGGAATTGCGGAGGAGTATTGCTCGCTTGCCCGCGAAACCCGTCCTTGCCGAGGTGAAGGGACATCGTGGTAGGTTTTAGTCGGTAGTGGAGTCCCATTAGCTCCGAGCCCGACATACCCCGCTGCCCCCCCCGGGGAGAGTGCGGGGATGCGTAAATGCATTTCCTCCACGAAAAAAAAAAAAAAAAAAAAGGCCTCGTCCATGCACTCTTGCCATGTGCTCTCGTCAATGCAGTTCTAGTCCATAATGTTCCCGCCACCAGCTCTATGTCATCTCTCCATCGTCTGACAGGGCGTTCGCGTCCTCTTTGTCCATTTCGTGTTTCCCACTGGAGTATTTTTTTGACAAATTGTCTTTTTGCCCCGCTAAAAAAAACTATAGATACAAACACTATTACGAGTAAATGTCACCAAATCTTATTGCCATAAGAGTTTCAATGGCATAGTGTTATAACGTCCAACTTGTAATCATGTGCTAACCCGGTTGATAGTTCATTTACAACTAATATCTATCATTATTATGATAAAGATAAAGATAAAGAATCTCTATTGATAATGTTAAGTTGTAACATACATAGGTATAGGTATAAGTACTAATATCACAGAATATGCTACACAAATTACAATATCTCGTCAAATTGAATTTATAACATTTAGGTAGTTTTTATAAAATTTTTGAAGTTACATATGTCTAGTTTTATTAATAAAATAATGAAAATTATTGTTATTAAAATCATGTCAAACATAATAATAGGTATGTAATCATACAATATGTCAACTTAAATAAATCTTGGTACTGTCACTATATGCTCATAGGGGAAAGTTATTATAATAGAAAGGCTAATGTACTATTTAGTCTGTATTACAGAACCTTTGCTTTGTATTCTGTGCTTTTGCTAAGAGTAGCGGAGTCGCCTAGAGTTGAGTCGTTTATTGTTAAACGCCTGCTCAAAAGTTCATAATAATTGAAAAAGCGTACGTTCAAATTACCATCATACAAATTGTAGGGTTTTATTTTGCAAGTGACACAATACATAGTTTTGACTATAGCTTTCTCGCTTGTGTGTGTATTTCAGACGCGGATATTTTATCTTTGTGTGTTCTTATCTTACCAAGATGATTATTACTAATTGTTATGAACAATAATATACGCCCGCCTTTTTGGATTCCGAATTCACCAGATTTTATCATTGTATGTATATTGACACATTGTTTTCTATTGAGTGTTAAATTACTCCTGAAAATCTTTACTCTGGATTTGAAAACCTCAGGATTGTAATGATTACTGCTGATATTCAGCTAATTCATATCAAAGGTGCGAACAGTATTCTATGCAAAACCCACCTATTACCTCATACAGTGTAAGCAACTATTTCAGCTGGAAAAACTTACGAACCTTCGAGATAATGCCAAACTTTCTTGGATAACCTCGGTACAGTTATTTCATTTCAATTTAAACAACGTCAGTGATCAAGTTTATCTACTATTTATTTAAATAATTTATATGTACACACTAAATAAAATATTATAACGTGTAACGAATAAACTAAGCTAGATTATGAAATTTATTTACTCGTTAATTTTATTTCAAGTTTAAAAGTCAGGAATTTTATCACTGTGGTTAATTCTACACTAAATATTGATTTCACAGGTTTCGGAAAATTGTAATCTGCCTCGTTACTTAAATATCTAACACAAACAACTGTTATTTTAAAGTTGATTAATATAATGTACTTAAGTCTTACCCGAAAAACTTGTGTATTTGTTTTCTGTAATCATTTCCAGTGGTTTATTATTATTCAATTTCAAATTCTGTGTGTTGGTGATGAAAATATATAACACTTAATTCTACATTATATAACAATTAGATAAAGATAACTTACACTTATCTGTAATACTAAACTTAAGAAACAAACTCACCAAATTGAGTACAATTCAAATGAGATGGTTGTTGAAAATGTTTTACTTACATAAAAAAAACTTTCAGAAGGCTTGATAACCTTATTTTTTGAAGTCGGTTTAAAATAGGATACAATTAACAAAAGGGTAAACGTAAAATGATACAAGACATGGTGAAAATCATTATTGTCAATATTTTACAGTCCTAAAATCATGAGGTACAAAAATCAATCCTAATTTTGCCACCAATTTCGATGCGTGAGTCTTCCAAACCACGTGTTCCGTCGCCAAATACATTCCAGTAAGTGTTTATACGTCAGCATGTTGGTACCGTTGCGTGTTTGGAGGTAGTTCCTGACTTTCCTGAGCAGCTTAAATCTGAATAACAATGAACCAAATTCTTCATGTTCTTATTCTGTTTTACGATCTACTGGGACGGTGGAGTGGCCATTTTGTTTCGCCAAAAGTCCGTTTGACCCGTTTTCTTTTACTGAGTATCCGTTTTTGTATTCATGTTTTTTGTTATTATTTTCTTCTAGCTTTTTAGGCTTTTTGTTGATGTAAGTTTTGATGTAGAAGTCTATGAATAAGACTAGAATGAACAGGTTTTGTGGAAGGAAAACGGCGCTCGTCCATCGAGGGTAGGCACAGTCTGGTATAAACACTATAGCCGCCATGTGGACCACACACCAAAAGAATTGCAGCTGAAACGAAGACATCATTATAAGTGTTTTGGCTTGACTATTTTTCATTCACACACACCACTACCATGAAAATCGACAGATTTCTCTCTTTCTATTAAATTAAGGAATAAAACTAAAACTAAACTAAAAAACTAAACTATTAGTAGGTACATAAAATATGTATGTGTAACGTGTATCAAATACCATAAAATTCAAAGACATTTTTTCAGGAAAACACGAACTATTCCGATAATTGACTGGCCTGTTAGCTTAGTTGGTATTGGCTCTGCCTTTTAATCTAGGGGTTCGATTCCCGCGTGACACCAGTATTTATGAATTAAAAAAATATATTACTTGTGTTGAGCTGGTCGTTTCAATATATAAATAAATATAAATAACCCACGAAACAAGCGATTGCTTAGTGTGGGGCTATATGGCAATGTGTGAAATGTCCCGAAGTATTTAAAAAAAAAAAAAACATTTTTTGTGTTCTTATTGTCAAGAATCTACATTAATACAAATTGACAGCTTTAATTTTATCATCATTCTTGGAAATGCCTATTTAGAGTTTGAAGTAAAAACTGTTATTTAAAATACTAGCAAATAAATTAATAAACTTACGATTTGTAGCTGCGTGATGTATTTCTTCCACCACACAGAGTATTTGGCGCTGGGTACTGCCACTGTGTACAAATAGTAGGAATACATCACAACGTGGACTAAGCTGTTAATCACTCCTATTAGAGTTCCGTGGCCCCCTGGAAATAGACAAATTAAGCAAATTTATTTCGATTAAAAAATATTTTTCCTAAGATAAGATTATGGTACAAAATGTTGTTAAGGGTGAATCACATCACAGTTAATTTTACTATAAAAGGTTCCTTTTTTTACTAAGAATTATAAAAATTATAAAAAAAATCTAAATATATGTTACTGTTATTGTTGGCCATCGCATGCGATTATCAATGTTAAGCAAAGGTCGACGCGGTCAGTACTTAGATGGGTGACCGAAAACTGGCATTCCATTTAGGGCGCTTCCGTGGGTCGGATGATACATTAAATTGTAGGTCCCGGCTGTTCGTCATAGTACGTCAGTCGTTAAGCTCTGTCAGAGGCCCTTAGGGTGGCTTGATTAACTCTCGATACCAGAGTTGGCCACTCTCATTCGATAAGAAGAAGAAGACTGTTATTAAACATTCTGTGGCGCAACAGAGCAGCATTTTATATAAGTTATTGTGATTGAGTTTAGATATAGGCTCATTTAATTTGTTTTTCCGCCCTCAAATTTTCCGCCTTCTTTCTTCTTTCTTTCTATACAGATATTGATGACAGTGGACGCCCGCGGCTTCGCTCGCATTATTTCAGGATAAAAAATAGCCTATGACACCTAAGACCTCATACTACCTACATACCAAAAATCATGATGATCCGTTCAGCCGTTTTTGCATGATGAGCGTTTAAATAAACAGACAAACAGAGACACAGATAAACAGACAAAAATGATTAAAACTGCTAAAACGTGTTTTAGTATCAATTTGAGGTAGGTATACCCAAACATTTTTATTCTTCTAAATTGTGGAACTCCCTGCCTGACTCCCTGTTCCCCGCGGAATATAACCTTGCGATCTTCAAAGCGAGAGTGAACCGGTTCTTACTGGGTAATTACGTTCCATCCTAAACCGTAATGATTGCTTACCATCAGGCAAATTACGGTCAAGAGCAAACCCATATCTTGTTAAAAAAAAAAAAAAAATTTTCTATGTTCAGATTCTTGACCCTCCTCAGCTTTATTACATGTATGAAGATAGAGATAAATGAAGAAATGCTTCCTTTAATTATTTACCTGGTAAGTAAGTGACGGCTCCCCATGTCAATAATACCATCCCTGTGTGATGGTACACGTGGAGGAAAGACACTTGTTTCTGTTTCTTACGAAGTACGAAAAAGACCTGTAAACAAAAAATATGATTTGAATTTATGGACTTATGGACGTCACAACCAAAAACCTAAGTCATGCTTCACTTCAAACGGTACATTTATGAAATAACATTAACATTTAGCCAAATTGTAAACCTCCTAATTTTTTTAAACCGGCTAGTTATGAACATTCGTAGTTACATGATATATCTATACATTCAAACAGTTATTTAGACCGCAATTTAGATCAACTTTTACAATAAAAAATAAAATATTTAGATATGATATAGTCGATCACCTTAAAAGGGATCATTTAGTATAACTGCCATACTTTACGCAAATAATATTGTATTTTTTTCTAATTGATTTTATTTCATTCCTCGACCTCGCTTTGCTACAAATACTCCACAGTTCATTAGCAGCTCATTTTACTAACGACTCTGACATATACAATAATACATGCCAACACAATTGTTTCCGGACAATTTGCATTTTATATTCTGTTATTTAGAATAAAAACGACGAGTACATACAAAAACGACTAATTTTCTATTGTTTGATAATGTTGAATGACAGGGCTTATTTTTTTTTTCAATGTAGTCTGCTGCGTTTAGCATAACAAATCGGAGGTAACGGAAAGAAAGCGTGTTGGTTTGAACTAGTTTGTATAGTCTAGCAAACTCGTGTATCCTATCTACGTACATATGTACATATGTATGTATGTATGTACAATAGTATCTTTCTTTATAAAAGAAGCTCATGTAATCTCAAACTCAATGTAAGTGGTGCACTCTAGTTTTGACAGTATTCAAACCACTATATCTCACACCATTATGTCTATTATATGGATTAACCGCCTTGTTCTCTTTATACGAGTATGTCGGAGGATTGTGATCTTAATCGTCTGACTAACAGTAAGATCCAGGATTCAAAACCACTGTTTTGTCAAATGGGATAACATTCCATCTTATATTCTTCATTTACTTCTAAGCTGATCTCCAGACCAATATTTTGCTATTGAGGTAAAACGAAATTAACAACTCACCGTATCTAAAAGGTCCACAACTTTAGTGCTAAAGTAGTAGTAAACAAAGGTGCAAATCTCCAATGGTCGAGGGTTTGTAGACCAGTCTACAGGCTCACAGAACCACTGGTAGTCCCAGCCCCATGCCAGCTGGATTGACTGAAAAATTACAAGAAACAAAGTCAATTTGTATGAAAACCGCAATCTCATACCAGTCACGGAAATTTAAGGAACTAAAAAATGCCAATTCACACATCTGCCAGAAACAGATGTGTTATTCTGAGGAGTTAAAGATTATCATAGATTTAATGATTTATAGATGAGGAGGTGGTATACCCACCCCACCCATGCCAAAAAAAATACTGTCGCTTGGGATAGGCTTATACTTAGTAAACGTTGAGAGACCTACATATGTTCTAGAATAATATGCCACAACTGCTTGACAATTCGAACCGAATGAAGATATTTCTTCGTGATAAAATTACTAATAAGTCTAATGAGACATTTTTAAGTCAATACATGAGTGATTATTCAGGTTTATCATTCAATTGCATTTGCATCGAACAGAGTCAATAACAAACAATTAAAAAAGTAGATAATATGACCCTTAGTAGGTACTTGACACATAAAAAGGCATATGAAAGTAAAAACTCACCTTTACGAATATATAAAGGCAAGCAAAGACTTGCAGAAAGTTATATAGTAACATTATTTTGTCTAAATTGAAAGCAGGTCGCTTGCGCATCCATTGAGGGCCCCATTTGAATACGAACATGTGATAGAGGCCTAATAGTGTTAGAAATTGATACGGTTTAGCCACGAACAACCAGTCTTTGGTCCTTGGATCTGTAAAATACGAAATGTGGTGTTATTTTATAGATTGGATAGTGAATCTCGTAATGTAACAGTTATAGACATATTCAAATCATTCACAATATTCTAACCATATGGGTCGTAAAATCAATATGAGTTGCAAGTTATCACAATTTTGGTAATGCACAAGGTTACATAGATCAAAGCACAAAACAACAATATAAAACGTAGACAGTGAGTAGTCTGTAAGCTCTGCCTTTTTATATACACATGCTATAGTTTCTCTTAACTCTAATGGTTGTAAATTACACATAACGTATTACAATGTTTATCTGTTTACAAACGTATTTATAACACAGACAAGTAAATCAATCATCACTTACCTGGTAGTTCATGAAAAAGAATGGTGTAACCATCCCATAATTTTCCCAAAATTGCTGCCATTTTCACTTAAAAAATGATTGAATCAAGCTTAGCACAGAAAAATAATATAAAATGCACACCAATTTGGCAAATTGTTTGAGGATTTTGTTATCTGTTGAAGATCATATTTAGGTAAAATAATTGTTTTAATTGTGTCCAAAGACGGCTAATCGAACTTGACTTGGCATATTACTGGTTAACCATGATTGTTCTATACTCGTCAACATATTTAATTTCATTGCATTAACATATTTAATAGGGTACGTCGCTTTTCGAAGACACGGTTCCGTTTCTTTTTTTCGATTGTTTACTTACCTCTACAATTACAGAACTAGTGCATACATGCAATTTTTATGACATTTTGTGCATTGACTTTTGATGTTTTACTGTGGTTTTTCGCTGGTCTCTTTTAAGACATTCTTCCTAGACTACTTAGCTTAAAAAAAAATATCCGTTTTTATATCTGAGCAACATAATTTTTTGAGGGCTATTGAATTCTTTTGAGAGAATTTCTGTCATTGATTAAAATGTATTAATAAAATTGTTTCTAATTGCCAGTTTAGTTATCTAGTGGGTATTTACTTCAATTAGAATAATAGTAATTATAGCCCGAACAATATCCTTATTTTAAAAGTTTAATACTACAGCGTGCTTTTAGAAACTAACTGTAACAAAAACTATTTCATCATTAGTATTTTCAAGCCAATGGCCTTTAAAATTAATTATTTATGCGATTACTGTTATGTACCTTATTCATAGTAACTAGGTGAAATGTACACACGAGCAAATGATGGTTTCCGTTTACTTATAAAATGTGCCTTGAAACGTTTTGTAAAATTTGTCACAAATAAATCATAACAATCTATACATATCTCTCTCTTGAGTCGTATTCCTCATGAGTAAGGGTCGTGACTCCCCCGCAGAATTAATCCGCTAGGGGAGTTTTCTTTTCTATACATATAATAAAGCTAAAGAGGGTCGAAAATCTGAACATTGAAGATATTTAAAAAAAGGTTTGGAGATACCAATTCGAATTGATAGCAGACCACGTTCCAACAATTTCTAGAAATGTTGTCTGTTTATTTAAACGCTCATCACGTAATGACGAATTACGGATCATTATAATTTTTGGTATGCAGGTAGTATATGAGGTGTAAGAAGTCAGTGTCATAGGATACTTTTTATCCTCAAATAATACGAGCTAAGCCGTGGGTGTCGACTAGTGACTAGTTATTTTAAGTGGTCTAAAAATAAATAATATATCTACAAGTACATAGTTATAGAATATTTTTTCCAACCATCTTCGCTATACTTTTGTGTCCTCGTCAGAAATCTGTGCACCGCAGATATTATGTTACTTAATACCTTATTCATACTGGGTGAAAACACAAAACAACACAACACAATTTAAACTTTTGCTACACATTACAATCTCGTCAAAGACATCGATATATAGGTATATTATTTTTTGAAGTGAAATTTTTTAACTTTTTTTTTACGTGGGATAGGTTTACGTTTGACTACAGCCTGCCTGATGTTAAGCATTGCTGCAGCCTAGGATGTAACACGCTTACCTAGAAGATACCTATTAACTCTAGATTCGAAGACCCCTGGATTGTAGTTCGCAGGAAATACAGCTTCTGGTAAAGTGTTCCAAAGCTTTGCCGTCCGTACAATAAACGTAAAGAAAAGCGTTGTATAATACTTATTATTATTCAAATAATATATATAGGCAATGTTAGAATATAACCTAAAATAAAATTTAGGTAAATGAAAATACTTGTATGTAGTAAATGACCCACCCCGGATCGCTCCCGGGCAAACTTAAGTAAGTTTATGGTTTAAAGTACATAATGTCACTTGACTTGAACTATATTATGGTCTATTACAGCACAAAGACTGTCCTAAGATAAATAGCCGTAAGTTAGAAATAACTCTGTAAATAGTTGGCCTTGTATACTTACAAGGCAGGCTTTGAAGACAAATAAACCTTTACACGCACTTAATTTGCAAATAAATTTAAATAGTATTTTAAATACCTAAAGACTACTGAAGTTTTCAATAGACTTTAAAAAAGGAGGTTATCAAATCTTCTGAAAGTTATTTTTGTGGGGGGGTATGTTACGCGATTACTGCTTTAATAATGAACCGATCACAGTCATTAATTTTTATTCGATGGGGATTGCTTCCAAGGTGAGCCATAGAAAAAAACAGTTGGTCTAGGCATTTTAGAGAAAAACTAATCTAAATATATAAAACTTAAAGGTGACTGACTGACTGATTGACTGACTGACTGATATAGTGATCTATCAACGCACAGCCCAAACCACTGGACGGATTGGGCTGAAATTTGGAATGAAGGTAGATGTTATGACGTAGGCATCTGCTAAGAAAGGATTTTTGGAAATGCCACTTTTAAAGGGGTGAAATAGGGAATGCATGTTTTACTTCTTAATGCGAGCGAAGCCGCGAGCACCCACTAGTTATCCAATAAAATGATAGAGTTTATGCAAACTAATTTTACCTTTGGTTCCAGTCTTTGGATTTGTTCCTACCTTATCCCGATAGGTATTACTGCGACTGGCACCGACTCCGAATATTACGAATTTCATGTCTACTTATTGAAATGTTGATCTTTATTAACAATTCTGCATATTGAAGTCGCTAAAATGAATATAAATTATTTATTAACTCCTTATTGACTGTAGACTTGAAGTCGGTTTCTGTTTTATTTTAAAATAAATTTTACTGTAAGTGATGCATTAGGTTGTGTCTACGGTAAGACAGGTGGCGATAGGCAGCGTGGATAGCGAACAAATAGTGGTTTTAGATTTAGCCTGCATTGTTTATCGAAGGCCATGTGAAAACATAAATGAAGAAGTGAAATAAGTAAGTAAGTGATGTTAAAAAACTGTTACTGCTCAGCTGTATCCTTTACGTTGATTATAACATTATACGCATCAATCATATTTTGTCTGCTTTATTAGTCATAAAGTTTGTCGCTGGCATAACCAAATATTAGGTAAGCAGTCAGTACGTTAACATGTTTCCGTCTTGTAACAAAAAGCGGTTTAAATATTAGACCAAGACTGAAAATAAAAAGTCGGTTCTTGATGTACAAACATCACATATAAATGATTAAAATGTCAACTTCAAATTGGGACGTTAATTTATCATTGGTAACATGTTCACAAGTATTTTTAATTATCTCCATGGTACACACACATGATGATGATCACAGTTTAATTATAATGACAGTAGGCAGACAAATTTTGAACCACGAAAACGGATTGCTTATTGTCAAAGTTCTAGACTAATAGTTAAACCATGTTTTTAATAAGACTCTTTGTGTTTACGGGGATGATAATGAGGTCTGCTAACATTTTTCCGCTCTCCGTATACCCACTTATGTTAAAATCGTCCATAACACCGCGAATCGCTCTGCTTGTCACCCAGTATTACCGTAAATATAGTCTTAATTATTTTTTGCATTTTCTTTCACATTCAAAATTAATAGTTATTTATGCCTTCAAGTAAGAATAAGTCAACAAAACTTAAAATACCATTTCAAAACATACGAGTACTTTAATGTTTTGATTTTGGACTAAAATACTCATGCGTCCAGTTTGGATGATAATTTGGAGTGTTATTTACTTTTTTTTCTTTTATACAAATAAAAGTTATATGATATCTGTATGTTAACTAACCAATGAGGTTTTATTTTAATATAGAAGATCATTGCCCCTAACGAATTAATTCTGCGGGGGAGTCACGACCCTCAGTTAAATTAAATTAAAAAACAATATTCGTCAAAAAATCCAACATTGTAAGTAACTTACCTACAAAATATTGAAATCAGTCAACAAGTTTTAAATAAACACTTTCAAAACAAGGAATATTTTTGAATATGAATGCATGAATATGTACAGGAATTCAAATCTTACCTAAAGCATTGATTTACACTCAACCAGCACTGCAAAACTTAAACTTCAAGTAGGTAAATGAAACACAACAAATAAATTAATTAATTATATACATGTTATTTCACTTTTCTAAATTATTTAATTGTTTTCAGATTGTTTGCTTCCTATGTGAAGTTTACAAAATCCAACAATAATAATACCTACAATTTGCTTAATTTTGACTTGGAGCTTGACATTATTTTGCATTTATCACTACACTTATCATATTTTTTAAATTCCACTTCATTAATATAAATTTTACTTAACTTAATCTTCTAAAAGTACCCACAGAACACCTAAATCTAATTTACGATTAGAACTTAAGATAAGAAGCTGACAAATGTCTAGCTATCCTTTTTCTGTTCCTGAATTGGCCTGTCTTCTGTCCTTTGCTTTCGTTCTTTATTGACGTAGCTTCTATAGTAGAACATGCCAAACATGTAGAGGAAGGCCAGGCAGTTGGTGATTACAAAGACGCTGAGCCACTTGGGGTAGCCGCAGTGAGGGTCCAGCAAACTGCTCGTGTTGAGGTACAAAACTATGCTGAATTGGATCTGGATAAAAAAGAAGTTTTTTTTTTATCACGAAACAAAATAAAGCTGAGTAAATTTTTATTTGAGCAACCTTATTGTATAATTTACATGATTCTGTCTTTTGCTTTAGTTGGAACTGTGTTAATAGGCTTACGTTTGACTAAAGCCTGCCTGATGTTAAGCACCATTGTAAGAGATGTAGCACACTTGCCAAGAAGAAACCCATTTATTCTTGACTAGCTGGTGCGCGCGACTTCGTCCGCGTGGAATAGTTATTACCATAAAAAATATTCTAGTGAGTTAACCTTAAAAGATAGATGTAGCGGACATTTTGTTAGATCATTTCAAGAGGAATAATTCTTTCATACACATTTTTTTGATATCTGAACCGTTTTCGCAGCGCACGCCACGGAAACCCTCAAAGATGAATAATTTTCCCCGTTATTTCCACATTTTACCTATATATTGTTTCTTCGCTCCTAGTAGTTGCAGCGTGATGTTATATAGCCTAAAGCCTTCCTCGATAAATGGTCTAGGTAACTAGAACTTTTTTCCCATTTTTAACTTAACTTATTTTTTTGATCCTTTTCTCCTCTTTTATACAAAATTTGTAAATAAATATTATTATGTCCATTTACATGTTTAGGTTTAATTCAATAAAGATGATAAAGTAAGTCTAATTATAATAATTATCATGAGATTTCACTTCTAAACTTACCAATTGAAGTGTAGTCAGATATTTCTTCCACCACAAGTATTTCTGGTACTGAGGTCCCAGTCCTGCCACGAAGTAGTATCCATACATGAGAACATGGATAAACGAGTTGATACCTCCTTCAGGTATCGCTTGACCTCCTGAAATTATGACGAAACGCATAATGAGTACTTTAAAATATTTGACTTTTTAAAACAGAAAAAAAATGTTGAACACTTGGAACTTAGAACACCCATGGAAGTTAAAGAGAGCACGAAATCTCTATACATCGACTAGATACTGAAAAACGCCTGATTAAATACTATACATAGACTTGCTACTTGTTATGTATTAGGCGCTATCAGAATTAACTTACAATCAATAAATTTTTATGTGATTTTTATGCACACAGTACCTAAGTAAAACCGCACCGTAATTTAGTAAAACTTCTAGCAAAGCGAAATGGGCGCCTGCGATACAAGATATCTAGTGCAGGATTCACTAACCTTTATAAATAAGATAATTATTACTCTCTATCCACATATATTTGTTTAAGGTTTTATGTAATACTTTCAGTACATACATAATTTTGTATTATATTTGTATTGTAATTAAAGGTCAACCATCTTTATACGTATGGATACGTTTTTGTTGGATTGTTTGTCTATTGTTGGTGCTGTGTACAAGATGAACTTTTGCACATCTCAACAAAAAGACAGATTTTGCGATTTTGGGCATGGAAGATCCAATATAGGCAATATTTTTATCATCACATTTTTTTAAAATTAATTAATGTGTATTTACCTGCAGTATATTTAGTTCCGAACCAAGCAAGCATGGGCATAAGTGTGTGGTGGTACAGATGCAGGAATGACACCTGGTTGTTCTTCTTTCTCAGCACGAAGAACACGGTGTCCAGCAGCTCAGTGATTTTGGCGAAGAAATACCACCACACTGATCCGGCCCACTGAAATAATAAAAGTTTATCTATACACATAATAAAGCTGAAGAGGGTCGAAAGTCTGAAAACTAAAGATATAAAAAAAATGTTTTGTTATACTCCGAATTGATAGCAAAACACATTACAACAATTAATAGATGTTTTGTCTGTTTATCTATGTCTAATAATGCGAGGGAAGTCACAGGTATTCACTTAAAAAACAAATATTGATAATAACAGTTTATCGGGGCCGAAACAAATCTTGTATTTTCATTCAGTCTAAATAATAAAAAAATCGGTATAGGTAGGTGAAGAAAATACATACTTACCTACAACAAATTCAAAAACTGTGAAAGTGGAATTAGTGAACTTATTTACTTACATAAATCCCTTCAGGAGTGTCTGAATAATCAACCTCGTAGCATCGAAAACTGTAAGACGTTTTCAAGATAAACTGCGCACTCTGCAAAAATAATATAAAGATTGACAGTATTGGCACTGAATAAAGAATCAATACGCAAGGGCGGGTTAATACAATATCATGACTCTTGTTTAACAACTTTTCGTATTTACTTTGTAAATGTGTAGTTATGAAATAGCTATCTATATTGTGTTTAGAAATCAGCAATGCAAACAAACGTGGGTTATTAGTCTTGTAGGATAAATATTGTGTCCTACAACACAGGCTCGACCTAGAGTAAGAAATAGGGCACGGGATACTTAGCCATTTTATATGGCTTTTAAATTGAACCTGATATTTTCTTATTAAATTCATTAAATTCACATAATACACCTAAAATAACTTTGTCAATAAAGATACAAGGCTTTTCGTAAAGATAATTGTAAATGCTTTATATTTTGTTACCATTAAGCATATAGGAGATTTTTATTTACAAGTCAAGTCAAGTTTTTGTTTACAAAATTTTATGCCATAGATATCTACAAATACTTATACAATGTACATAAAATAAAATTTGAAACAAAAAAATGAACAAATAATATTTTTTTCGAAAAGCCCACCCCGGATCGCTCCCGGTGCAAAGGTACCCATTACGCTCACCGCGTTGCCGCGTTGAATCCCGATGGCTAACTTATGCACCAAAAATCCAGAGCGGGAGTTTTTATTTAATTTTCTTTATAATCGTACTAAACACAAGACATATTAAACATGTGTGAACTTCATAGGTCTGATATACATTTCAGCACATTTAATTAATGTAAGATCCTGTGAAATTAAGCTACTTTGTTATTGATGTTACTATGTTGTGATTTCAAACTCGTGCAGAATAATTGGTGAACAAAGGTCGGATTACAAGGTATATATATGTGTGTAATGTAATTAAGCTGAAGAGGGTCAAAAATCCGAACACAAAGATATTATTAGAAAATAAATTGTTTGCCTATACTTTTAATCCATAACAGAACACGTTTCAGTATTTTTTTTGAATTTTTGTCTGTCTATCTGTTTGTCTGTTTATTTAAACGCTCAAAATGCAAAAAAACAGCTAGTATGAGGTCATAGAAGTGAAGTACCTAATTATGTAGAGTACTTTATCTCAACATAATGCGAGCGAAGCCGCTGGCGTCCATTATGTAGTTAATATAATAAATGACATAATCGTTTTTCCCTCACTATGCAAAATCCGACAATTAGCGAGTCTTAATTAACCACACACAGAAAAACTCTCATAGTAGTTACGGATATACTTTTATGGATGCATTAAAGCCATGAAAACAATGAGCTAATGACAAGTTTGTTCCTTTTTGCTGTTATTTTCCGAAGACCGTAAAAGTCATTGTTTTTAATACACGTGTCAAGCTGATGAAGAATTCGGGCTAGAACAAATCTGCTAATTTTCAACAGGCTTTAAAATATA
This sequence comes from Macaria liturata, assembly GCA_964023185.1. Taxonomy (NCBI): domain Eukaryota; kingdom Metazoa; phylum Arthropoda; class Insecta; order Lepidoptera; family Geometridae; genus Macaria; species Macaria liturata. The sequence goes on along the minus strand of OZ026811.1, from coordinate 6,539,375 downwards.
ATTTAAGATTGCGAGAATATTCTCAAGAAATAGATTATTGTTCTAAACTATTGTTTTTTTATGAGAAACTTGTTTTTTATGAGACACTCATAAGTGTTTTGTCTACTGTATCATTTGTCTAAGCTATCATTTTGGGTAAATTATATTCCAAAGAGGTATTATTACACTAGAAGGATGTCTTACATTTTTTTAAATTTACTACCAAAAAGGTACTCAAGTAAAACATTTTTATTTTGATCAGTAAAATAAATTAAGTCCTACTTACACGGTAACTCAAAAACACGCTCAGTCCAATCTGCAGTAAGTTATAAATCATGAGTACATTCTTCAAATTGTAAGGTTTTCTGTCCTTCATGAACTGAGGGCCTGCGTAGCTGCAGAAGAACAGGTATGAAGCCAGGATGGTCAGCATTGGTCCTGGACCTTCCATCAGCCACCAGCTTCTTGTCCTGTGATCTGGAGACAAGGAACACAAGATTAGACGGCTTGAAGACTCATGTAGTCTTGGACTAGTACCATTGCGCCCGGAGGCAACTGTCAACGCGGTCAGTCTTTAGATCTCTCTCTTGAGTCGTATTTCCTCATGACTGAGGGGCGTGACTCCCCCGCCGAATTTATTCGTTATTCTCTTGGGCAGATACATTGTGGTGCGCACCCAGGTCCTTTCACGGAAGACACATGTCCTCGTGTAGTCCTCAAACATGTCGGTTTTCTCACGACATTTTCGTTCTCCGCTAAGCGAGTGCAAATCCACATTTAACTAGAAAATACAAGTCATTCATTGATGTAGGGCCAGATTCGAACCAGGGTGCGTCTGGATGAAAAGCAGACACTAAAACCGCTGAGCCACACTCACTTATCTATCTCATATACATACTCAGTCTTTAGATAGGTGATCAAAAAGAGGCAATCCACTTAGCGTCTTTTGTGAGTCAGATGATACGTTAAATTGTAGGTTCTGGTTGTTTGTTATAGTACAGCATTCGTTGAGCTATATCAGTTGCCTTACGGTGGTTTCAAAACTTTGGTATCAGAGATTGCCACTCTCATACGGACTTTCTTACTCGTTGTTTAAAAACAGCATTGCAAGAATTTGGATCGAAATTTTATATTTGAAATAGTGGTTGCTCGCGGTTTTGCTCGCATTAAGAAGTAAAACTGGCATCCCTTATTTCACCCCTTTAAAAGTGGAATTTCCTAAAATCCTTTCTTAGCGTATGCTTATATCATAACATCTATCTGCATGCCAAATTTCAGCCCGATCCGTTCCGTGGCTTGGGCTGTGCGTTGATAGATCACTATGTCAGTCAGTCAGTCAGTCACCTTTGAATTTTATAGGTATATTTAGATATATCATTATTCAGATAGAAACCAATTTCCTAATTGATACATCCGGGGACTCACAACCCTCAGTAATAAGGAATTTAAATAAAAGGAGGAGATAACACGAGTTAAAGATAAAATTATTAAAATGACAAGGCAATTAAAATATTACCTATTGTCTTCTGCCTGTGTCGTAATTTGCATTACCTAATTATGAGGTATGCAATTTGTAAAATGCCATTGGACTTTGCACTTCGGTAGGCATTTCACACAGTAATAGAGAATTAGGCCAGTTTTTAATTGATTCTGCATTGTATTTTCTTGACCATGAATGTAAAATCTTCATTCATTGTTTCTGTGCAACCATGCAGCCACTAAATTACACTATGTAAGAACTTGAATACTTAAAAGGAAATTTTCAATAGGCCTGTAAATATTATGCGTTAATCTACGTTTAATAGTAGTTACACACAGATTAATGAATAAAGACGATAAATAAATAAAATTATATTAACATTTTAGACCTAGTAAAACAACAAGTGGTGGCCAAGTACAGGAAGACGAAGAGTGGGTCGTCCGGTAGCGAGATGGGTCGGCGACATTATTCGTGTCGCGGGTTCTTTATGGATGAGGTCTGCGCAAGATCGACGCAGCTGGCACATTCAAAGAGAGGACTATGCCCAGCAGTGGGATAGAGAAGGCGTTGGATGATGATTATGCGGAAAAAAAATAAGGTGTCATTGGATTTATTAATAATCTCTACCTCATGTCTGATATTTAAGTGTGCGCAATTACTTTCTCTCGTAATCGTAATGGCTCGTATGTAAAATATACTTTTACAGCAGATTTTTCTTGTATGTCGAATCAATCAAAATGATGATGTTGTATTTTTTGTTACTAAACGTCATTAATAGTGAGTTTTCTGTATATTGATATGAATTAGTCTTTGTCCTTTCCCAAATATCTTCCAAAAAACAACAGTTTCAAGTACCTAAAATGGTTCTATTTTATGGAAAATATTTACATTTTTCCTAGATACTGATTTTATTGATAAAAAAATCATGTATGCAATAAAAATGAGCTTAATCTACATATTTTTGATGAGAGATGATCAAATAACATAAACAAATTAAAACCCTATACAAGATAATATGTTTATTATTTAAATTCACCTCATGACAATCAGACAGTGGTTTCACACACTCACACACACACACACAGTGCTTAACTTATAAAAGATTGTAAACCTAATGTGTAGCGATGAAAGAAAAAAATGTTAGGTTTCCCATTTTCAACAGATTTAAGGTAGGCAACCGATTTTTTATTAATTAAGTAAAGCACCAAATTTCATTAAAATCAAAAAGAAAACAGTTAAAGTTAAGTCAAAGTTTATTATGTTATACCTACGACCGCGAAAAAGGTAAAAATGATATCACTCAAAATAATAATGACGTTTGTATGCTAGTATACTATACCTACGTGTCATATTTATCGATATTGTATGCATGCTAATAGTCATTTTCATCTTATCGTTTGATAATTAAAAAAAATAACATTAATATCATGACTTGAGCAATATAATGATAGTTGGATCAAATTCTCTGCATAGATATGAGAATCATGACATACGCACGTTTGGCCTTAATTAAATTATTGTATCATGATTTCTGATATGTATCTCTTACTGCAGTTTACGTTTCATATTATCTTAAATAAAAATAATATACCTTCATTCAAATCATTATATATATTTAATTTGCAACTTGCTTTCTTTTTTTGCTAGGATACCATTTTGTGTCAAAACTAATCTATGCTAAATTTTATAAAAATGTATTAAATTCTTGGCGAAAATATGTACGACAAGCAATTAAATTATGGTGTCGCATTCGAAACTACACTTAAATATATATATGACAAGAAGCAATAAATTTTCAACATATTTTTTTAAAGTAAAACCACATAAAACACAGTAAATAATTATAGCATAAACGCTGAAGTTTGTAAAAACCTTCGTTCCTTATTCACGATGAAACGGAACGGCTGGACCTATTTAAATTAAATTTGATATGAAGACAGATTAGACCCGAATTAAAACAAAAGCAGTAACGGTAAATTTTTTGGTTTTTTATCTTGGTTAAGTGCTTGTCAAACCGCAGAGCAAGTTAAATATGTATATGTTTTTTAATTATTATTTTTTAATTAGCTCACCTGATAATTCATCAATGACATAATGGTAATTCTGAGATAACTTTTGCATCACCAACGCCATCACTTTAACTAATTTTCCCCAAAACTTAAAATTAATTTGAAAATTATTAAAGCAATACTAAATTATGTGAAAAATCGGTCGCACGACCTTCCGATTTGCGCACTTATTAGCAACTGACATACTCAGCTAATAGTTATCTCCATTATATATTTGTAATTAGTTAATTGTAATACATAATAATATGTGATTCATTAGCTATTTATTTAATTTGAGTGCGTTTCGCTCAAATATTGAGCAATTAACGAGCCGAAAGAAGATGAAAGAAATTTTGAAGTAACTTTCAAGTGCACAAATATGTAGTTACTGTACCAAAAAAAAAATGAATGCATGTCTGTTTGTGTATCTGTTTGTTACTCTTTTATACATGTATTGCGAAAATTACGGCTTATTTGTGATTTTAGGCATAAAGATAGGACTCGCGTGACAACTTTTTACCATGGCACATTAATGTGACCTTAGTTGGATTTATCTATTAGGGTGCTAAATTAGCAAACTTCTGGCTGTTTTAAAACTTGAAGTGAGGGGTCTAAATGCAAATCCTCCACTATCCAGTTTTTAGAAATGTCCACGGTGGTAAAAAAACATGCCGTGGCATTTTGAGACTTTTAAATTTATGAGTTATTTTTTAGGGTTTTTACAAAATACAGATTTTTCAGCTGATAATTAATTTAATATCATAAATATTAATATCTAATGCATAACATTCAATTAAAAACTGGATAGAGGCGATTTTGTAACTAAGCCCTGTATAGAGGCGGTTTTGGACTTCATTCATAAGAACAGAGGTGGTTTTGCACTAAACTCGGCTGAATGGATTTATTATGCAAGATGGAACCAAGAACCTTAATATTTTTACACTACAAAGTACTTAACTTGTTTGCAATGTAAGTTTAATAATATTTTGTATAAAAAAATCCCCCACTTTTCGCGGTCATACATTTTCTACCCGACATAGATAAAGGTCCCGCCAACGACGGACGCTAATACCTAGATCGGTGTTAATATAGGTACTTCTTGCATAAGCCTATCCAACTTATAACGGTTTCAGGAGCTCAAAAACTTTACCTTTCTTGTTTTTTCTGGTTGCGTTTCCATTGATTTTCGTTGCGAGATCGCTTCCTTGCCTTTTTCTCTGGCACTGAAGAAACATTTACTTCCATTTTTCACAGTAAAATACACAGAAAACTAATTAAAACCACGCACGTTATAATCACGAAAACACTCTGACGGCCATAATGGCTGCAGCTCGGCGATTGGTCGAAACGCGACAGTGGCGGTTTTGCAACTTCGCATTTGGATAGTGTAGGTTTTGAAATTCACTTGATTTTTGTTGTGGCTTTTTGTAAGAGATAGAGGCGGTTTTGACTTGGTCTGATTTTACAGAACTATAGACAATGAGATTGAGTGTTGCCGGACAATAAAAACATTTTTTTTTATTTTTTATGGATAGTGGAGGATTTGCATTTAGACCCCTCAAGTAAACATAAATATAATTTAATTATCATCGCCTTAAGGTGGATTTACCACCAAGCGAACATATTCTCATTCTACCCCTACGTTGTTAAATTTTAGTGTAAACGGGAGCAGAGCATTCTTTCGTGGTTCTGCTAAGAACACCGAAAGAATGCTCTACTCCCGTTTAGCATTCGCAAAGATTCTAAGTATTGAATGATCTAATCGTGTAAAGAACGCTCTTGTTTTAGCTCAAGCTCTGTGTTCGTTTGATGTAAATCCGCTTTTACGTGTCACATGTGAATGAGAATGAAATCGAGTAGTAGAATTCCATATAATCTTACACATTATCAAAACAAAAATTTGCGGGGATGTAAGGTAAGTATAAGTTTGATCCTCCTTCATTCTCAATTGAAGTGAAGCAATTATTTTTTAGTTATTTAATAAGGCACTATTCAGCTTTTTGTTTTTAGTTAAAAAATGGTAGTAGGGCTGAAAAATGAACCACCTAAGCTAAAACAATAACTCGAGTAACAACACGAAGCAGCGTTAGTATTTTCTAGCAGGTAATTATTTAAATAAGGGGAACTCTTTCAAACAAAAGAAATGTTTACTAAACTATCAATATTTCCGGAAACTCTAATTTATCTCAAATGAGGACTTGAATAACATTTATAAAATTTATTTACAAAAAAAATTATGTAGGTAAGTATTATTTTTTATGTGTGTAAAATATTTACACACATAAATAAATACCTATGTATAATGGGTGTAAATAGTATAACAGATAATTCATGATATTGGTTTCCGAATTATATTATTAATTTTGTTAATTAAGAGCATTATATGCGATTTTTAGGTTCTTTAGACTCTCAAAATAATCAAAATAAAACTTTGATACGTTATTAATATTAGTTTGTTCAACCCACCCAGAATATGTTATGCTTTCGTTACTAGTGATTCGGTATAAAAAATAACCCTCACAAATATGTACACAATTTGATTTTTATTTCTTTTTATGCTGGAGTAAAGTTATTTCAATGGAAGAGATCCCTTTCAAGGTCAGGGATGTCACAAAAGCGGAATGGGCTGGCAAATTATACAAGCTATGTATTACTAGTGGGCGGCTTTGCTCGCGTTACGAAAATATTATTAACTAGTGGACGCCCGCGGCTTCGCTCGCATTATTTCAGGACAATGCCTATGAAACTCGTCAGACCTCATACTATCTACATACCAAAAACGACAAACAGATAAACTGTCAAATTTTCTTCTGAGTATCTCCAAACATAACTGGTCCCCGTAGTAAATTTATCAGCTATCGACCCACTGGCGTTATTGCTTCAGGTTATATTGAAATCTATGGGTCTCCCATACCGATCTTTTAGTAGACTACTCCTGATTTACCCTGTTTCGTGTGCATGTTTTTTTTAATTTTAATACCTTTTCTGTTTAGATTAAATTATGTCTCGAAGAAATCTTTTCATAGGTACCGAAAAGGTTCAGATCCTATAATTTTAAGCATGTCGCATATAGTCGACGCCACGCCACGGTCGGTCGATCCAACGTGATTATGATACATAATTTTGAAAATAGGTATCTATGCTCAAAATTGGTAAAAGTTTTAAAGGTTATTACTTAGTATTATTAGGAAGCATACCTAGTTATTATAATAACTTACGTGGTATAAAGCTAACAAAAAAACGTGGTTGGTACATATGTTTGTTCAATTTTTACGCCACAAGGGCCCAACAGATCATTGTATTTTTTATTTGGTGGTATAATTAGGGTTTTTAGAGATTTTTTTATGCAGGGTTACTAGTAATTAACGCATCACCCTTCAAGGATGGCTTCAGGAAATCAAAAGCATCAACGACAACTTTTGTTCAAACAAACCTTAGCACATAAAAGAAAGTAACACATAACCTTTTATGCGTTACTTTCCAGTAACTCAATATAAAGAAAAATTGCGGACGAAGCAGCAGTGATTTACTAGTTTCTTAAGATATAACATCAAAATACTTTGCAAGTATGGATTAAAATAATGACACTATTAAGTGATTTGAACTTGAACGTAGATTGAATTGCATTAATTACCGTCCAATGTAACGTTCAATGTGCAATGCATTATTTGAATGCACTTATTACCTGGTAATCCTATTTTTTCTGAGCTCTTACATTAATTAATTATGATCTGTCAAACCGCATTATCATTGTACTAGCCTACACCATAATCGTCTTTTTTGTGATCATTGGATAACATTTTGAGTATGATGACTACGTTGATGCTCTCAATATATAATTTCAATACACATAGATTCACCCATTAATATGATATCAAAAGTACTGAACCAATTTTGATTTAAGGTAGATTGTCCTATAAGTCGAAACATAAAAAGGAACCTTTCTATTTTAGAAAGTAAACCTGAAATTTTAATATCACAATGATTTTCAACGAATACGAGATCTGAAGCCTACGGACGGCTTCAAGCTCACGATACTAAAACTTTTACATATACTATGTGACACTGTTTGTTTTTTTTATATTTTGTTTATTCGATTTGTCCTATATAATATGTATATTAATATGGTAACATCGTTTTTTCCTTTTTTTTCAATCCCTAAAATCGTTTGATTCACTGGTCTGTGGCGACCACTTCAAATTAGTCGATTTTAGCGGTTTTTTCGGTGGGATTTTGTCCCAGCCCTACACCGTCGCTGATTGGTCCAAAAATGCGACGTGGAGATGGCCGCGTGGCGGCCACCGTATCGGCCACGTACAACATTCGTAGGTTAGGGTAGGAAAAAAATAGTTGTAACAACTAGTTAGTTGAGGTTCGATCTTGGACGATCGTCGCCATCTATCCGTGGACAGACAACGTAGGTAATATTTAGTTAGGTAAAACAAACAAACATCAACAAACACATTTTATTCCTTTTTATGGATTCCATTACTCTGACTTGGAGTTTTTATGTAGTTAACATAGTAGAAGTTGCCAAACATGTAGACAAAATGGATGGAACACAGGCAAAAGGCAACGTTGATCCATTTCGGATAGTTGCAGCCGTTGACTAGAGGAAGAAAGTTGTGGACAAACACGATGGTGAATTGGAACTGAAAATAAAATAAGTGTTGTTGTAAGCAAGAGATAAAAACCATAGTCAAGAGAAGGCATAAGAATCCAAGGAAGGTAACAAAAGCAACATCGTCATAACTTGATTTTAGGTGCCTTGTTTGCTACCAAATGACGGTTTAGGTACAGTTTGAATTTTTTTAGAGAAACAGAAGGAATTGGAAGGCTTTGTAAGTGTTAGTCGGAAGATAAATTAAAAGTATTAAAACAGTTGATTTTTATTTTAATGAATATAAAAAATATGATAACAGTTAACACACAAGAAGCGCCTCCTCTAAAATCTGAGATGAACGGATTTAAACATTGGCTGCTAATGTACTATTGTAATGTAGGTACATTAAATAACTCCAAACCAGACACAGACATGTCATATAGATATATAGAACCTTCTTAAATTATATTAGCAATCACTACAACCACACCAGCCAAAATATTTTTTAAAGATTTTTAAAATGTGACTCATCAACAAGACGAAGTTAAGTTTAGTAACAAAATATCTTACTAATTGCAAAATGGTAACGTGTCTCTTCCACCACAACAGTTTCTGATACTGCGGTCCCAGTCCAGCGATCAGGTAGTAGGTATACATGACCATGTGCACGAAACAGTTAATCACTCCAAGCGATACGGAATGGCCATCTGAAAATGATACAGAAAAACATTGAAAAAAAATCAAAAGTTACATCATATCCCATAAACAAAAATATTGTGGGAATCGTTCAATTAGTTCCTATTTGACTTGGCAACAAAGCGACATATTGTCGCGATATATTATTTGGTCATTATTCGGGGCCGGTAAACAAATTGTTATAAATACATGTACTTCTACTCATTCTAATTAAAACGGTGTATATCAAATACATTTATTAATTATCTACACTATGGCTGTATTATAATTAATAATAATAATAATTAAAACGTTTATTTGACCTTATTAGAAAGAAACAGGCAAGTATAGCAGTAGTGAACATAAAATTTTACTATGAGATAGGGCTTATGACTATACAATAGTTGGTGAACCCTGGACATCAAACTAGGTCATCACCTGTGTGATGATGTCCAGTTATTTCTAATAAACAACAACAAAGCTAGTTGTTATATTAAGGAGGAAAGTTATGAGTTAGTGTGGTTTTACATTGAGCAAACTTTGCACAACACAGCAACAATCTTTCCAAACGAAAACTTTTTAAACTACAGAATGATTGTGTGCTTAAAACTAAGTACCTACCTGTAGTGCCTTGATTTCAATCCAGTAAACACTATAGTTAGACACAGTTGTTAATTGTTCAATCACAAACAAGTTTTAGCAAAACAAGGTTTGGTTTTTTTATTACGAATAATGATTATATTTACAATGCTGAAAGTAAGTAATTGACAAGGATTTTTATTTATTTCTTGTTATTGTAGAATGACAGGCCACTTGTCACAAAAAATGCGATCTCGTACCCAAATATACCTCGGCCTCATGGTTTTAAAAAAATCTATAAAAGATAACCACATTTCCTTGGAAAATATTAAGTGAATTCGTATAGCAGTGGCCAATTCTGGTGTCGTGACTTTTCAAATGTCTCTAAACGCATAACGAATGTCGTAATATAAACAACCATCCGGGGCTTACATATTAACGCGTCACCTGACAGTAACAGCTATTTCATCATCATCATCATCCACAGCCCTTGGGATCCAACTGCTGGGTATATCTGCGTCGATCTTGTGCAGAGCTCATCCAGGTCGGACCGACCAGACGACCCACTCCTCATTTGCCAGTTCTAGGCCACCACTCTGTAACTGCTATACTCCATCTGTTATCAGTTCTCCTAACCACGTGTCCTCTCCAGCTCCATTTCAAACACATATAGAAACAAACTAACAGATACTTACTTGGATAATATTTATGTCCCATATAAGCACATATAGGCATCATAAAGTGGTGATACAAATGCAGACTAGAAATCTGTCGGCTCTTCTTTCTTAAAACGAAGAATATGGTGTCTAATAGTTCTATTATTTTCAAGTTTGCGTACATCCAGACCAAATTATGCATCTGAAAAGGAAAGACCGATGAGTATATTCATAACAATTTGTATGCATAACATATTAACAATCAAGACAAGTATCACCAATTTGAAGTTTCTTGGGCTGAAGCAAGAATTCCGTTTGAAATCCAGTTCCATTACCAGTACAGATATCATTACGGTCCATTTTCTACTACTATTTCACATTAATTTGCAAGTATGGTTTCTCTGTCCACTCATTATGGCAGCGGTGATCTCCAAATATTAGAAATTAATTTAACGTAAAGTGCATAAAATGAATTATAAAACGTGCGCAAACACGTACCTGAAAGTTGATGGCCTGGTTGCCAGCTATTAAGCAGTAGTGATATAGTAACTATATGGCTTGAAAACAAAAAAATAAACTTACTGTTTCTATCTCCGGGGCCTCGTCATATCTCACTGGTTGACAAGTTAAATTGTATGTGGAGAAAACCATGGAACCCTAGAATAAAGAAAATAATAATATTTTTGAGAACAAACGTACAAACATCATTATTTTATACAGGTGTAATAAGATAGTTTATTATTAAGTTGTAAACAGATCTTTGGTAAAGTTGGGCACTAACAAAACGAATTTATCCATACGAGTACAGAGTGCAGAGCCCAAAGAACACTGTACTGAAATTTAATTTTAATGATTTAAAGAACTAGAGGTTCAAGAAATGTGGTGGATAAAATCAACATAGTGAAGATAACAACTTACTTTGACAAACAAATAAGTACTAATAATAATCTGAAATACGTTATAGTAATATATGACATTAGTCAGATCAAAAGGTTTTCTATCTTTCATCCAGGCAGGGCCCGCTTTTGTACAAAAATAGAGGTAGCTTAAAAGGATGGTCGCAAGAACTCCAGGCGTCGGCCATACGTCTCTTGTACGAGTATCTGAAAAGTAAATAAACGCAAGTTTGTTAAAACTATCTAAATATTATACATACCACGTATTGAGTGATACAACTGAGCAACTAAGAGGGTTCCTGAAAACTTTTGTTGTTGTTGTAACTACATTTGTGTTTCCTACTAATTTCTCTTCCTCTGTATTCGTATCCCTCATTATTGAGGGTCGTGACGTCCCCTCAGGATCAATTCGTTGAAGGAGTTCTCTTGAATCTAACACAAGCTAACTTAAATCACCAAACTCTTTAACAGGACTCTGTATACTACAACACAGCTCACCCTAGTGCAGAGCACAGTGTTTAAACAAATTAACATTATTGTATTTTTATAATTGTATTATTTTTTATATATTTTTTTACACTACGGATTGAAGAATCTTTATATTTCTTTCAACGTGGTTAAGGGCAATTCCGTATTCAATGAAGTATACGAATAGGGATTCGTATATTTCATACTGAATATCGTAATAATCCGCAGAATTGATTCAATAGGGTAGTTTTGGTCAATTTAGGTATTATTTATTAGCGTCTTTAAATGATAAGTTTTTGCTGTGAAAATTGCATAGCACATAGTAACCTTGTGAACGTTTGTTTCACCTGATTAAATATATTGTTACGTTGTTTACTTGAATAAAATATTAACTATTCATACATACATATGTAGATGTACAATATTATGTTGTCTTTACGGAACTAATATACACCGATACCAAAAAAAAAAGTATTATATAGAATATTCGCTTAAATACCTATAGGCAGTATGAATAAATGAATCAATCAACTTTAGTGCTAGTAAATTAAATTGTAGGTCCGGTTGTTTGTCTAGTACGGCAGTCGTTAAGCCATGTCAGAGGCCCTTAGAGTGGTTTGAAAACGCTATAATATTTTGTGATTATTTGATATAAGTTCACACCAAGTTACGTTGGATTACTTATAAATAAATAAATGCAACTGTTCATAGGTAAAGTAAGTACATGTTCTGAGGTAAAGGGTTATCGACAAGATTGGAATTAGGCGTTACTTTGCGAATATACCTAAGTATTCGTATTGATACCAATAGCAAAGTCGAGCGTGATTTAGTGTTGTTCTCCTGCGATTGCTTCTAGCTGGATTCAAACAACAACAATGTCGTATTCGTGGAGTTAAAACGTCTTGACGATGCCTCATGGAGTAGCAAAGCACGTGTCAAAATGATTATCTTGCCGAGGGAAAACCTCGTAGCTTTAATCTGCAGAGTGCAGACTTGGACTATTGAGGTGAGGTTTGGTGGTATTCACCTTAAAAGAAACTAGTTTGTTTGTCTTCTGGAGACAACGAGGGGCAGTCGCAGCAGAACCACACCAAATATTTTTTCAATACTATCCAAAGTTGTAATTTGCAGCCCATCTAAGGGTCGTAAAAATGGCTTTATTTATGCCCTATGAGAGATGAAACTGAGATACCCCATTAAAAATCGCCAGTTTTAGGTCACCTTACAAGGAATAAACAAACCATCCGTTGCTTACTGAGCACTGATTGATAGGCACAAGCTTTCAGAAATACCAACAAAAAATGAGCTTGGAATGAGTTTTAAGTGTCGTAAAACCGTAAGATATAAGTTTTCTTTATATTTTAGATTATCAGTCGAAGCACTCCACAAAGAAAATTAAATATACAGATATGTACTAAAATCCCAAGAGATACATGGTTCTAGCTCAGTAAATATGTATTATTCATATTGGTCTCTTACCTGTAAGTTCGTAAAAAACATAATTGAAATTCTCTGATATGCTGTCCCAAATCACAGACATGTCTTCAACTGTCTCACTCTTATGTAAATTACTGTATTTATATTATAATTATTCTCCTAATACAAGTAGGTACTTGTATAATAATTATTAAAATTTTAACAATAATTAAAAGTTTTGGTTATAATAAAAATATATTATATCTGTAGATGTGAAGAAACTGTGTTCGTATTGTAGTAAATCTACGGCTATAATGTCGAACAATAAGATTCATGAAATGTTTCATATTGTACTTCTTTGAATAAATTATAGAGTATAAGAATAAATTATATAGTAGGTAGACGAGTATTAGCATTTAGGTCATAAGGGTAAACACGTCATATTATTACTAGCAAATATCGAGTCATCCACACTAATATTTAACGAAAATACTTTTTCTTTTTAATCATAATTTTATTTATTGGGGCTTTGGCCAACATTGGCATGTCAGTCCCATCATACCTTAACCTTTACAAGCTATATTTACTGTTTATTGAAAGTATTATTTAATCAAAAATTATTCTTAACTATTAGAGAATTTGATACTTAGGTATAAAAAAACGGTTGACATTCTAGGCAATCATGTGGTACCACCCGACTACGTTCAGTCGTCATGTTCAGAAAACTTATCACACTCGAAATGCAGTGAAAAATGTGTTCTATTTTAAGACAATTTCGTAACATTATTTACGTACTCGTACATGACACTCTTTAATTTAAATGTGTCCTAATTTAAATGCGTCGGTATTTTAATTTTTTCAATGTTAGAGTGTTTTTGTTATTAATTAAAGGTTGGATGGTACGGTATAGTAGTAATGCGGTATGTTATTGAAAGGAATGCATTTATAACACATGGATGCAGTCATTTAGGGTAGCAGAAAATAAAAAATATAGGTATAATGAAATCAGAAACAAATACGACAAAAAAGATATTGAATCAATTTCTTTACTTTCTTTCTTTGACTGCTTTTTAATTATAACTTTTAGATTACTGAAATGTTTCAAAAAATTACAATCGTAAGCCTTTAAAAAAACTCTTTAATGGGTACCTACATTATGAGTTATTTATTTAGTGCTAAACCTGCACTATGGTTGTTTTAAATAATTCTTTTATTGGAAAATGAGCGAAAATAATCACGACCGGCAGGATTCAAACCTGCGTATTTCCGATCACCGTCCGGAACGCCTTAACCAACTAGGCTACGGAGAGACAACTACTTGTTAGACATATTCTGACAGCACAAGTGGCGCCATCAGCCGCTCAGTCTGAAGTGTATGGAAATGAGTGTGGATTTTCGCGCCTGGCAGTTAGTAGACCGTAGCCTAGTTGGTTAAGGCGTTCCGGACGCCGGTCGTGATTATTTTCGCTCATTTTCCAATAAAAGTTTAATTTGGGTACCTACGTGTTTGCCGTTACCACATATTACGTACAACTCCGATTACATTTTTATTTCAATAACAATTTTAAGGCTACTGGCTTATGCTAACAAACGGTGAAATAAATAAATTGACCCTTAACCCTTCGTTGAAGCATTTAACAATGAGAAAAATAGTGTAACGAAAATAGTTTTCTTCTAGCAACAAAGTAAGGGATCAAAAGCTATCGCAATTATGTAGTTTAATTACTACATACCAATTTGCTGACTCGTGACGTCGATGAATACAATTGACCCTACATAGGTAAACGAATTGGTTACTTAATTCATTCAAGCAAATTGGTCTATAATGACATTACAAAATATTGTCGTACTATTAAATCTTATTGTAGATACGTATGTAGGTATCACCTTGCGCGATAAAAGGAGAAACGAGTGGATACGGCGGAAAACGGGACTGAAAGACGTAGTAGAAGTCATTACGGGAAGAAAGTGGAGATGGGCTGGCCATATTGCTCGAATGGACTGTCACCGATGGACACGTAGACTAGTAGTGTGGAGACCATGGGCAGACAGGAGACCACGAGGCCGCCCACCGTTACGATGGGTTGATGACATCCGGAAGCACGCGGGGCACAACTGGATGGCTAGAGCAGCAGATCGCGAGTCATGGAAAAAAATAGGAGAGGCCTATGTTCAGAAATGGACAACTAATGGCTGAGAAAGAAGAGAAGAGAGAAGATGTAGGTAGGTATAAGTGCAGCAACATTTTCGAAAAACCTTTTACGTAGGTACGCATGTGTAGTTTTATTTTGAATAATCAATGTGATAAAAAGGCTTTTTAATAGAGCGAATGCGAATATGTAAGCGATAGGAATGAATACGAAAATGGTGAGTGGTAGTAATCAAGATGTCTTTATGAGGAAAATGAAACGACCGAATATGGCGGAAAACGGGACTAATAGATGACCTTCCGATAGATGGCTAAGACAGAAGATCATGCATCACGAACAAAATTGGGAAAGGCAATTGGCAATGTCTAGGAATAGATGCGAAAGGAGTCATGAAGAAAGATAATAATTAATGGAAGGTAGATAAGTGTCCAATTCCAAGTAAAGTAAAGTAGACGATGATTTAAGATAGGTTTATCAAGTATATTTCGGAAAATTCCCAACTGTGGTAATCAAATGAAATACATTGTTTTAAAAACTTGACAAAAGTTTTTATTCCTTACATAATAATATTTACAATGTGACATCTTAAAATAATGTGAAACTAAAACTTTAGTGACTTATTATACAATTTATTTTGCCAACTACATAAGTTATGGCGGTGGATCCAATCACTTAAACTTCAGGTGCATGATTTTTAATATTTTCTTGCAATTTAATATGTTTTTGAGCAACTGTTTGTTATATTAAATTTACTTTCAACTAAATAAAAAAAATATGCTACAAACTAAAAAGACACACACAGACAAGTAAATAAATAAGTGATAAAAATACCTAACAACAAAATTATACAATACTTGTACGCATAATATTAATGTAGTAAAAAACTAAATCCCGAAGACATTTCAACGAGAAAAAAAATCAAAGATATGTATGTGTAATTAAATATTTAAAAATATTGCATAAAAACCCGTCCGTTTAATTACATTTAAAGTTCCAAGCACTTCTGAGTCTGTTCGTCAGAATATAAACCATTTATAGATATGAACTTCCATCTTAATCTAAGTGTAAAATTACCTATGGGTATGGAGACATTAATTCGGTTTTAGATAATAATCATCATAAAGTATTTTCTAGCTATCTATCACAACAGTTTACTTATGGCTAATAATTAAAATTACTTTAGCTGGTAAATAACTAGCATTTGTAATATTTATTCCTTAAAAACTGTCTTGATGCTTAAATTTATATTTATTATGTAACAGTAAAAATATGATATCAAAAAACTATCATAGAATTTGCTCTCAGTTTTCGTCACCAAAAAGTTTAATTGAAAACATGTACGTACAAAATATTCGTTGTCATATCTTTAATCGCAGATCTAACAAAAAAAACAATAGTTTTTCAGGAGACATTTCTAACTTAATTCTACAAATAAAACAGTCTATAATTAACTAGCATTCCTTATCTTTCCCATTAGCCGTTACAGTATGACCATTAGAGCTAGGCGCATGACCATTAGAATGAATGGCATGACCATTAGATTTGGTAGCATGACCATTAGAATAACCATTAGAATTGACACCATTGCTAGTTTTACCATTAACAGCTTTGCCGTTAGCAGATAAGGGACGTGAGTTCTTCACATAGTTTCTGTAGTAGAAATTACCGAACATGTAAAGGAAAAGGCCGGCGTTTAGGCTGAGGAGGAAATTGATGCCCTTAGGATAGTTGCAGTCAGTGAACATCACGCTGAAGTTGTGATAGAAGATGATGCAGAATTGAATCTGAAACAGAAAGCAAAAAAAAATGTTACAGCAATAAATTAGCAAGGTCTACCTTTTTTACCGAAGCGAGCGTGGCGTAGCGGTTCCAGTGTGTGCTTTTCATTCAGACGCACCCGGGTTCGAATCTGGCCCTACACCAATGACTTGTATTTTCAAGTTATGTGTGGATTTGCACTCGCTTAACGGTGAAGGAAAACATCGTGAGGAAAGCGACATGTCTGAGGACCACAATATCCGAGGACATGTGTCTTCCGTGGAAGGACCTGGGCGCCCACCACGATGTATCTGCCCAAGAAAACTCCCCTAGCGGATTAATTCTGCGGGGGAGTCACGACCCTCAGTAATGAGGAATACGACTCAAGAGAGACCTTTTTTACGTGGAAGAAATGCATTTTCGCATCCCCAGTATGATATGTCTACGTATGATTTATACGTCATAGCATGATGATTTCAGATTTAATTACTTATATTTTTAAACGATTAGATATGGAGAAGATAGATGTGCAAAGTTATTCCTTTAAAGATAAAAAATAATCTAGATTTTTCTTGAATTCAATTTGACTTTCAGATATCACCAAGCATGTACCTAAGACAGGCAAAATTATATAAATACAAATTATAGTCTATGTTGATGATGATGGTTCACTTACCAATTGAAGGGTGGTGACGTGTTTTTTCCACCAAAGATACTTCTGGTATTGAGGTCCAAGACCAGAGATCAGGTAGTAGCTGTACATGATGACGTGAATGAAGGAGTTTATCACACCCAGCAGAGTTCCATGGCCACCTGGAAAGGTAGAAAAGTTATTAATGAATAATACTCTATTATTAAAATTGCATAAAAAATCAATGGAACCTTTCGAGCCTATCGATCACAGTCAAGGACCCCGTTTCTTGAATACAGAATATTACGAGCATGCAAAAATGTTAGGCTAGTACATAAAATCAGACAGGATGGAATCTTACTTATTTAATTAACGTTTAAAAACTAACGTAGGCAACACGTTTAACAGACGTGAGTGTTGAGTGATTTCGAAGAAAAGTCGGTGATTGTTATAAACATTGGATCGCTAACAACAGCAATCATAACTTCAGTACTCGTTCTTGTTCCTCCTTGCTACTAATTATATATCAGGCGTTAGCACTATTATTGATTTAACGCCTGATATTATGCTTATGGATTCACTATACAGACCATCTGATGTGAAACACTACTGTTATTACTGAGATTTTGCTTGCTTGTTACAAACAAAACAATACCATATATTATATCAACCTTTTAGAATACAAACCTGGCAAGAACTTGACTCCGATCCAGGCACAGATTGGCATCATGAAGTGATGGTACAGATGTAAGAAGGAAATTTGTCTATTTTTCTTTCTCAAGACAAAGAAGATTGTGTCTAGAAGCTCGATTATCTTCGCTGCGAAATACCACCATACTGCTGCTGCCATCTGTAATAGTAAAAGAGTTGTATTTATTAATGTGTATGTAAGTACGAGTGCTTGTGTAGCATTTTATGCGTTATGATACGTTTTAACATTGTTGACTATAGCAATATGTTATTTTAAATTTATATATTGTGATCAAGTAGACAACCTCTTCATACTGACCGCCTGGACTAATTTGGATACAATTTAAAACTTTTTTCTAATTTGTTTGTACATCATTGTTTGAATTAACTTGTGGTGTACCTACCAATTTTGGAGAAAGGTCTTATATTTTATTAATAATAACTAGTGGACGCCCGCGGCTTCGTTCGCATTATTTCAGGATCAAAGTAGCCTTTGACACCAATAAGATCTCATACTACCTACATACCAAAAATCATGATGATCCGTTCAGCCGTTTTTGCGCGATGAGACACAGATAAACAGACAAAAAATTTAGAAATTGTTAGAGCTTGTTCTGCTGTCAATTCGATGTAATAATAATAATAATAATAAATATTCCGGGACATTGCACACAGCGCCATCTAGCCCCACACTAAGCAAACGCTTGTGTCGTGGGTACTAGACAACGGATATAATACTTATATACTTTTCTTTTGTAAATACATACTTATTATACATACAAACGACCAGACTCAACACAAGTAATTATAAATTATAATTATGTATCTCCAAACATTTTTTTTAACCTTCATTTTACATACTTTCGGCCCTCTTCATCTTTATTTTATGTATAGAAGATGGTTAATTATCTACTCACCCGTTTCGCTTTAGGGCTGTCTGAGTAATCCACTGGTTGACACGAGAAGTTGTAGTCACTCCACCACCCGGATACCAAACCCTGGAAAAAAATAACTTTTAGTAGGTATTCAATCTTTTAACAAAAATTTGTAAAGCAAGAAGGTCTATAGTATTATCTTTTCGTTCATTATCCTAAAGTGAATATTAATTTAATTTAATTCATCATTTATCGTAAAATAAGGAACCTCCAGCAGTTTTCAAGCCTGTTTAGTAAACAATTTGATATAATAAACGTGTATGGAATAGATTATTACTTTATACATAAGAATATGAATTTCCATTTTCAAATACATCACATGTATTAGCATTTATGTGCAAATATAAGGAGCCAATATGGTAGTTACTTAGCGGAATAGAGGTTACTGGCATACCACTCCTTTACCATATTTTTTTGCCAAGTGATAGGCTTATAGACACATCCTGTTCAATGTTAGGGCATACTTTATTCCAAGACTAGTGGACGCCCGCGACTTCGCTCGCATTATTTCAGGATATAAAGTAGCCTATGACACTTCTAAGACTTCATACTAGCTACGTATCAAAAATCATGACGACTCGTTTTTACATGATATGCGTTTAAATAAACATAAAAACAGACAACATTTTTAGAAATTGTTGGAACAAGATCTGTTATCAATTCGAAGTATCTCCAAATATTTTTATATAAATATCTTTTATGGTGAGACTCTTCATTTTTATTACATGTATAGACAGATATAATAGATATAGAATATTGTCGCACGTTTGCCTAGAAAAAACTCAATTATTGTGGATTTCAAAACCCCTGTCTCGGTATTGACGGAAAACATGGATCTTGGCACACTATTCTACCAGTAACTAGTAGATGGACCTTTTCGTTTTCGATGTTTCCGCCATCTTTTTGCACTGGTTACCGCAATGATTCGGCCGAAGGATCAAAATGTAGATGACAGGAATGTAAAACACCGATTTATGGGGTATAACGTTAGGAATACGGGCGCGGGTCACATATTGGTCGCGCACAACCACACACTGGTCTTTTTTGTATGAGAAATCAGGATTATCAAAAAAACATGTCACGCGCACCCGCATTTCTCTCCTTTATTCATAAAAATCTATCTACTACACGCTTTTACTCTGTGCCAATAGATGGCGCTAGTAGTGCACAAATGAAACAATGGTGCGCGTCGCCAACAGACCTTCTATCATCAATCATCCGTCAATGAGAGGTGTGATAAACTGCTTCGATAAGGTTTGAAGAGCTTGTTACTAGTAAAATAATAGGTACTTACATATAGTATTCTTCTACTTATCGAATGAGAGTGGCCAACTTTGGTATCGAAGGTTTACCAAGGGCCTCTGACATGGCTTAACGACTACCGTACTAGACAAACAGCCGGGACCTACAATTTAACGTATCATACGACCCACGGAAACTCCCAAAAAGTACCTATAGTTAAACTTGGCAATATAATTATGTTTCATGGTATTAAGTTAACTACGGCCAATCAGTGTAGTTAGCTAATACAGTTATGTATAGCTTTTGTGGTGATAATTTAAAAAACTTGGAGTTTCACATTTTGTTCAGCTCATTATGTACTTATTATTTTT
Source organism: Macaria liturata (assembly GCA_964023185.1). Taxonomy (NCBI): domain Eukaryota; kingdom Metazoa; phylum Arthropoda; class Insecta; order Lepidoptera; family Geometridae; genus Macaria; species Macaria liturata. Next base: position 6,518,798 of record OZ026811.1, on the reverse strand, counting down.
ATATTTTTTTTAAAAAAGGCAATAGGTATTTTTATTGTTATGCTTAAGGACATAAATCTAAGATCAATAGGATTATTACTGTCGTCATAGATATGCTGTTGTTTATTTTAAACCGGTTACAAAAACATGTTTGCAATTTAAATTTATATCTATGGAAACAGGCTTCATCTGAACATTCTGAACCTACTGTCATAATACGAAAACAAATCTATACTTATATTATAAAGCTGAAGAGTTTGTTTGTTTGTTTGTTTGAACGCGCTAATCTCAGGAACTACTGGTGCGAATTTATGTGTTGAATAGACCATTTATCGAGAAAGGCTTTAGGCTATATAACATCACGCTGCAACTAATAGGAGCGAAGAAACAATGAAAAATCCGGAAAAAACGGGGAAAAATTATTCATCTTTGAGGGATTCCGTTGCGTGCGCTGCGAAAACGGTTTAAGTCGTGAGACAGCTATAATTTATAAAGCTGAAGAGGTTGTTTGCAAAAATAAATATGATGCCCAAAATAACTATTCCACGCGAACGAAGTCGCAGGCACAGCTTGTATCACATAAAACGTTCGATGACTACAAAACTACATAATCTTATTTTGCCCCTTATTTAGGCTTCAACTTCAACTTTTTAAATGGCTCCGTCATTTAAGCTATGATTATGTATTTTCACCCATGAATCAATGTATTTTCAGAACAATCAATTATATTTATGTATATCACGTGACATTAAAATAGTAAAGTATTAAATTCTTGAGAAATTTAAGATCGAAAAAAATACTATTGACTTAATTCATCGGTCTTCAAGGCAAGAGTTTATCGGTTTTTTTCTAGGCAAGTGCACTATATCGTAGGCTATAACGTAGTTTAACATCAGTCTACTTATTAATGGTCAAGCGTGAGCCTATCACGCACAAAAAGTTCAAGTCAAGCAAGCCTATCACATATTTTTATTTAAAAAAACTTACCTCATACACCAAGAAGATACTCATTAGAATCTGTGACACATTATACGCTACGATGGTATTCTTCAGGTCGTATGGTTTCCTGTCTCTCATGTATCTGGGACCAGCTGAGATGCAGAAGTAGAGGTACGTAGCCAGGATCGTGAGGAGAGGACCAGGGCCGGACATGAGCCACCAGTTCTCTGTTCTGGGGTCTGGAAAGTTGAGAAAAATTGAGTTAGTTTTTGTTAAACTTTGATTTTTTGTAACCCAATTATTGTATGTATGTGTGTGTGTGTATTTGGTAAATCTGTCTCAATAAATGTATTTCCATTTCTAATTCTTGAAGCCCTAAAAGATGAAAATAGTTTTTCTTTACGTGGGTTTTTTTTTAACTTGAATGGGTTTGCTCTTGGCCATAGTTAACGTTTGACTACAGCCCGCCTGGCATTGCTGCAGCCTAGGGTATAACATGCTTACCTATACTATAGCTATTAACTCTAGATTTGAAGACCCCTGGATTGTAGTATTATTAAAAAAGAGGCAATAATGCTGTGTTATAGGTTAGTATCAATTTCCATTGCACTCTTTATAAGTATTACTACATAAGTATTCGAAACAGAATGTCCCTATAATTTAATTTAGTTATACGATCTCAGAATACATATATGACAAGTAAAAGGATGGTGCGTATACTAAAAGAGGTATAAAACAGCTACATTTAATAGTTATTAGATATTAGATTTGTATTAGTAGTTTATGCAACTGTCATATAATAAAGGGTATTTTTTTTTCGAGTTTCATAAACTCACACTCGTGTTTTAATACCCGTGTTATATGCAGTTGCATACACTACTTTATCTTCACTAATGTTGTAACATTGTAACTTTTAATTTATTAAATTAAATTCACGCGTACGTGTATTATCACAGTGATTTTGCCGCCATTAAAATCTAACCAATGGCAGCTGCGCGCCAATCAGGTTGGTCGCGTTTTATCGATGTTATAATGAGCTATTTCGATATCGATGTGGATATTATACTATCATGTGAAATTGCTTAAATTGAGTGTTTTGTTGTCTGCGCTATAACAGTAGTAATTATAAGTCAAGTATTGGAAACATAAGTAGAATGTTACAACATTAGTGTAGATAAACATATTTATATCTCCTATAGACCAAACATTTTTTAAATCAAAATGGACAGTATTTCAAAGATATTGGCATTGTATAAATTTTCCAGGTTGCAACTTATTTGCATAATGATTAGACCATTGTTCCGTTTTTTGTTCAGCCATTGTTCTATGTGAAATTCACACAAATTAACAATTAAAGGTTACTAACCGGGGCAAGGTATTGGCTTATTCAACCAATATTCATTCTTAACCATAATATAGCTGTATTTTGATATATTATTTCAAAAACTATATCAAAATACAGTTAATTATTAAATAATTTATATAGATTTAATAATGTATGCTTTATTATTTCTATTTATATGCGCTGTTACAATAATGTTTTTTAAACTACGAGTATTTTAGTGGAAGGTGTTGTGGATATTACAAAAAAAACTAAATAATTATGGGACTAAACATTAAATTGCATTAACTTACAAATGTAATTTGAAAACAAATACATTGTATTGCTACCATTTAGGCCATTGGCATTCAGTGTTATTTTAAATCTCCAGTATTCTTGACCCAAACAGAGAATCATTAAAACAAATCGCTTTCCGTCGCTAAAATGTTGCAAAAACACATTGTTGTATTATACTATTATCGATTGATACATAGTTTATAATAATGATAGGACTATCATCATAAACGATAATGATCCCAAAGTATTATTACTTAGCATGCAAATTTAGTTCAAGGCTTACGTAAAAATTAAAGAATTTAAAATGCTTGTTTGTTAAATTTTAATGTTTTAATTTTTAGAAAGCTGTATAGCAAACATGTCGAAGATTATGAGTTAATTTATTAAGTGCTAAACCTGCACTATGGTTGTTTAAAATTAAACTTTTATTAGAAAATGAGCGAAAATAATAACGACCGGCAGGATTCGAACCTGCGTATTTCCGATCACCGTCCGGAACGCCTTATTTTCGCGCCTGGCAGTTAGTAGACCGTAGCCTCGTTGGTTAAGGTGTTCCGGACGGTGATCGGAAATACGCAGGTTCGAATCCTGCCGGTCGTTATTATTTTCGCTCATTTTCCAATAAAAGTTTAATGTCGAAGATTAGCAAGGTAACATTGATTGAGCCGTGGTGTAAGATACAATGTCAATAATATTATGACGTATACATACATATATACAGCCTTTATCGATAACCTATTTTATAGAAGTCGGTCACAAGAAGCTTGATAAAAATCATGAATACAGTATACAGTGAAATAACGATATGTTTTTAGGTAAATTATCTAACGTTAGAATCATGTTTTTATCAATGTTTACCGGAAAAATCCAATTTAATCACACACCCATATAAATTCTACTTCAGATTTATTTTTAGCCATCAAAATAATAATCATATTCCGCGTTGAATTTGTTATTTTATGTAATAAATCAGGCCCTTAAATATTGTTTATTAATAAGGAACTTGGTTTGATTCGTGATGTATAATGGTAGCCAACCAACCTTTACAAACCTTTTTTTTTATAACTTCCTATCTGACGAACAACTAGCACTATTCAGGCAATGATGATATCCGTCAATTATATTTTAAAACCACGCAATACATACAAAGTAGAGTATATATGTAATCTTTTAAACGACTTCGATAATGGTATTATAAACTTGAGTTGTATTGGGTCAAGACGCGTAGGTACATATTTTGCAAGTTTCATTTCGGTGCCGCGAGTAAAGAATTTCAAAACCCGGGGGTGTTAATCGTTATATTATAATACAATGCGTGAATCACAATCACAACTGGTTCTGGAATGTTTGCACAAAAACACATTAGAAAAATAATCGTAGAACAATACAAAAAGCTTATTTTTTTCTAAGTCGGAATATTCCGTCACACCTGCTCATTATAATAACGACGTTATTTACCGGCGCACGCGTCGCCAACACTTAGAGAAGATTTATTGTTGATTCATCCGATAATTTACATGATCAAAAACAAGATGTAATTTGGTCAAAAATTTAACAAGTTCTCTATAACGATGGTGTCTGAACCTTTATTTATTGACAAAGACGAGAAAAAGATAATATGATAAATTCGTTGCCGACTTAACATAATAAATCCCAGCTTTAAAATTGCCACATAGCTTCTTTTTCTTATGGAATGAGAGTGGCCAACTCTGGTATTGAGAATTAATCAAGCCGCCCCAAGGGCCTATGACATGGCTAAACGACTGCCGTATTAGAATTTAACTTTAAGATGATAATAATAATAATTAATTCTAATTTATGTTGATTTGAATTGAATGTAATGTGATTTTCCGATATGGGTCTCAGTAACCCGAAATAAATGAATTTTAATTTAATTTTAATTAGACAAACAGCCGGGACCTAAAATTTATCGTGTCATCCGACCCACGGAAGCGCCCAAAATATAATGCCACTTTTTGGTCACCCATCCAAGGACCGACCGCGTCGACCTTTGCTTAACATTGGTAATCGCATGCGATTGCCTCCGCTAGCCGAGCTGGTGCTTCATATAGCTAAAATAATATAAACATGTTTATCAAAATCCTTAATAATCTACGAACTGCCTCAGAATATATAGTAGTACAAGTTCTGCTAATAGTTTAGTAATAAATCCATCATAATAAGTTCTAGCTGTCAAAATAATAGCCGTAGGTATAATAATAAAAAAAACTTGCAAGATGCAAGGTCGTCGGAAGTCAGTCACCTTTAGGTATTACAGCATGCATTCTAAACTTGATAAACTCGTAGCTATACTTGTATATTATATATTTGAACTTGTACATATATTATCTACTTGAGCTAGGTCAGTAGATTTTCTTAATATGAGTTTTTTTATTTGTTTGGAAAAGAAACAATGGAACGATTGTTTTTTTATTTAACACGATACTAGTTTAAATCTTTGCTTTTCTTTACAAATATGTGTGTACAAACACATTGTAAGAAATTAAAATGAGCGTTCCACTGATGTAACTATACCAATTATTATTATTATTATTTGGCTTTTCTAAAGATTTTCTAAGTGCCCCTATTTGTAGTAGTTAGAAGTAGTATGTTTAGTTTTTCTTCCCTTGTTTTTATATTTTATTATTGTAAATAAAGATTAAGAAAAAAAACTATACCAATATTATATAGCTGAAGAGTTTGTTTGTTTGTTTGAACGCGCTAATCTCAGGAACTACTGGTGCGAATTGAAAAATTATTTTTGTGTTGAATAGACCATTTATCGAGGAAGGCTTTAGGCTATATAATATCACGCTGCAACTAATAGGAGCGAAGAAACAATAGAAAATGTGAAAAAAACGGGGAAAATTATTTATCTTTAAGGGCTTCCGTTGCGTGCGCTGCGAAAACGGTTCAAGATATCAAGAAAAACGGTTCAAGATAAAATGATCTAACAAAATTATCGCAACAGTATATGTCTATCTTTTAAGGTTATCTCACTAGAACCGTTCTTATGGTAATAACTATTCCACGCGGACGAAGTCGCGCGCACCAGCTAGTGTTCTTATAAAATGACATAATGTATGAAATTTTTTTTTTTTTTGTAAAATGCATGTTTAATAGTTATTTTCAATCATTATAAAAGTGACTTACAAGTTACATTTAAAATATTTTATTATTTGTAATCATTTTGTTTAAAAAAGGTAATAAATAAGCAATATGTCAACTCACATAAAAGTGACATAAAATATACGAGCTCACATATGTATGCCAATACTGCATAAGAACAAAAGACGTAGTTTACATTGCATACAAACTTTTTGTAGACAATAATATTTAAAAAAAAAAAATTGAGCTAAAAATGCATTGCAAATATCATCAAACATTCCATTTTAAAACATGCACAGGTATACATAAAACATTATAATACAAATAATACAATTACTGAAAGTAAACACAGTGTATAAATAGCTTTTGAAAAGGGCATTCATGTGTGGAAATTTATTATGAACAAGAATATGAAAATAAATGAATTAAAATTAACCGCTGTATATTTATAGTTTTTTTTATCACGTAATAGACTTACGTTTGACGACAGCCTGCCTGATGTTAAGCACCACTGTAGTCTAAGATGTAGCATGCTTGCCTAGAAGAGACCTATTTACGCTAGATTTGAAGACCCCTGGGATATAATTTTCTGGAAACAGGGCTCCAGGTAGAAAGTTCTAAAGTCTCGCGGTCCTTACTATGTAGGCAGAAGCAAAGCGCTACGTGCGTGTATTTGAGAGTTAACTAATAAGGTAACCCTTTACAAGAAGTTGCAATTAATTTTCAATTAATTGTTATACATAATATATACAATTCCATATATTGCACATATGTATGTACTCGTACGTATGTATATCATACTAAATATGCAGCATTGCCAATAACATATGCAAAACTGGTTTTCTGTGACTTATTACTATACAGTACCTAATTAAAAGTAGCAAATCTTATGCAGGTTATAACAAAAACAATCTCATCCCATACAAAAATCAACCCAATCAGTTTTCCCCTCAAAATTTAAAATATATTGTTTTGACTATGTACAAACCATTATTGTCTTTACTGCCTTAACATTCCTTATACATTATTATTATCTTTATCTTTATTATTCCTTTATTTTATTTATTTTTATCATTATCGCGATAATTAATGGCATTTCCCGTTAGTGTGGCCCCAGCATTATTGATCTTGTAAGAATTAATGAAGCCCAAAAGAACCCGTATCCAAGTCAGTACATAAAACAGTTCTGCAATATCAACCACGTGCTAATAAACATGACTTTGGCTTCTTCAAACCTTCGGTTATATAATATTACCAAGGCAGATTAAGGCATAATAGTTAAAACTTAAGGTCACAGTTAAAAATATACGAACTTGAAATAAATGCAAAGCGATCGATGTCCTCTAAATAGATGTTATGCATTAATATTCGACATCATTTCAAACGCACATTTCCGTGAAATTCATTGAGATTTCTAGGTCTTACGCATAATATATTGTGATTTCCTATTTGTTTTTTACCATTAATTGCATATTTATGACTCACATAGTTGTATTACATATTGAAATTAAATTAATTGTGCATATTATGATTATAAATAGGAGCTTATTTTTATTCAATATTAATGCAGCTAAGAATATAAACTATAAAATATAGAATAAAACAGAAATACTGGTTTTAAAAACCTTGAAAACGAGAGAATGACTTGTAATAAAAACCTGCAGTACAAACGAAAAAGGGCATTACTATGTCACGTTGACACCCGATCTTTAAAATACACTGAATCGAAAGAGTAAAAGTCGACCTCTGACCACTCCGAGGCTGGTATTTTCTCGAATGCAAGTGTTATGGATAACTACTTATATAACCATTGATTACTGGTAATGGTCAAGAGGGCCTTGGGCCAGTAAACTTGACCATAATGGAAGGTACCAAGGCTCAGCAACGCGTGAGTGAAACAATGGACTCGTCCGATGCATTGAATGATATGATGACATGATAACACGGTATAAAAGATTACTGATAAAAAGTGATGATTGAGTATTTGAGACCCGAACGTTTCTGATGGTTATTTGTAGACTTTAGTTTTAAAACGTTTGTATTAAAAATGACCAGATATATATTTTATGTTCGTAAAATCTAAATATTTAAAACTCAAAGGTAACGACTGACTGACATAGTGATCAATCAACGCACAGCCCAATCAACTGGACGGATCGGGCTGAAATTTGGCATGCAGATGTGTTCTGTGATGCAGGTAAATGTTACGACGTAGGCGCTAAGAATAGATTTTTGGGATTCCACTTTTAAAGGGGTGAAATAGGGGATACAAGTTTTACTTCTAAATGCGAGCGAAACCTCGAGCTCTCACTAGTAAATCATAAAAATTAAATAGGAAGTAAATGAAAAACAGCCAACTACAAAATTACTAAAACAACGAACCGTTATTTCATTGTAATAATTGTTGGATGCCGCAGTCCTTTTTGATGGAGTTTATCTTAGGTTATTATATTTTTTTCTAGACTTAATTTTCTTCTTACAGACATGGTATTAAAAAAAGCTTACCACTGTTCCGTTCCATAAACCGTTTGTATGAATCCACAAGCGACATCTCGAAAGTTGTATTTGCCGCTTCTGCAAATAAACAAACACTCTTTTATATATATTTTACACCATAAACATATCTTGCATATGTAATCGTAGTGTTCATTATTTATAAAGTTTCGATATATTTTTAAGAGAAATAAGAAGAAATAGTTTCTTTAACTTAAAAAGCACATATCCACGTTTAGTTAGCCAAGTAAAAGAAATACTATATAAAATTAAAGTACCGTAAAATAACCGAAACCGCGCGAAACCCACCGCACTCGGTCAAAGAGCGATCGGAAACTGACATTCGAAAATATTTTGGCACAAAAGTAAATTAGTTATTGCGAAAATGCGTAATTAGCCTTCAGATGACACTGGCCTACCTGCCGCCCAATTAAATCACTTTCTATGAAATAATTCTTAATTAGCGTAATTATTACGGAATCCAATGTATATTAATGACAAGCACTATGCAGTGCCATGTCTCTAGTCACATTTATTAAATATTACATAAAAATAATTTAACTATCTATCGACCGAGATTCATGGAGGGAGTTGGGGTAGACCTTTGCCCAGGAGTGGGACAGAATAGGTTGATAAAAAAGGTATCAAAATATGTATTGTCTCAAATACCAATTTATAATACAATTTAAATTAATCAAACTTTAAAAAAGCGTATAGTAATTGAGTATGATTAAAAATAATGAAAGAATAAAGTGCTTACTCAATTTGATAACAAAGTTTTCGTCTTGATATTTGGAAAATTTTATGAATTAAGATAAACTCCATATTGCTGACATTATTTTCAAAGACAAGATACACATGCTTGTACCAAAGTGTTATCCCACTAGACTATTCAACCAATTGAAGTTTTTTATTATCTCACATACAATTAAAATCAGCTAGGTATAAATGAATAAAAGGCCAAAAGCTATATGTATGAAACCCGAGCCCATGAATTTGAATTTGGTAACATAGCTAAGATGAACAACTCTTTAAAGCAACATCTTCAGCTAGTGTATCATCATTATTTATCATCCATATAGTATTATGTATTGTATTGTTTATTATTATTTATTAGTGTATTATCTGAGTTTGTATTGTGTTCTTTCACTTATTTATTTATTTTACGTATTCTTGTACACCGCCTATTTATAATTCTAAATCCTGTCCATCCAAAGGTTGCCTGGAACATTAAAGAAATATCTTATCTTATCTTATCTTCTTAAATTGTAAATGCCACCATAGTACCAAATAAATATCTTTTATCTTTATCTTCTATTTGTGTTTATGATAACACATAATTCCTGATTTATGTAAAATGGCTTACAATATTTCGTTAGTTCTGTTGAGCATGAAATGTTTCATTACAATTATTCAGTTTTTACAAATTTTATTATCCTTGCGTCAAGGCTTCGAAGCTATAAGGCACTTGTAAGATCATTGTAAATTTTATTTCTCAACCAAGATTATGATTCACTTTCGACACAGCAGAGGAGCTGTAATTACTTGATATTTACTGGTTGACTAATAAAATAAATTATGTCTATCGCTAAATGTGGTTTAAGAATATTATTATTGTTTGCTGCAGCTTTGACAAGTGTTTGTTGTAGCTCTGTAAAATATTGAAATTAAATTAAATATTCACTCCCAATACAGAAAAATGCAATTTGACATTCTAAACCGGTAAATAGTCATAAATCATAATTATCATCATAATTAGATGATAGATTTATTAATTACAGTTGCTATGACTCATGTCAATCCGTATAATATATTCAATTATTACGTATTTTTGGAATAAAAAATCGAATATTCGTTTGTTGTTTTGTAACCAAAATAAACAAGTGCATAGAAGTGGTAAAAATAGAATTAAACATAACCAAATTTAACTATTATTTTTACTTGTTTTTATATTTTATTATTGTAAATAAAGTTTTTAATTGTTTTAACAAAAAAAAAAAATTAACTGTTGTCGAGATTTTATGAAGACACAACTCAAATATCACATAAATATCAAATTAATAATTCAAAACGATCCATATGGTCGGTCAAGTTATTTTTTTTCTAAAATGCATTTCGTACTCTTGTATCCAAATGTCATTATTAATATTATATAATTAAGCAAGTTATGTTGTTCTAGCCATATAATACATGGTTGATGAATATTTATTTGGGAGTGGTACGTACGTTATATACGTATTTATACGTTATTTTATACCAGCGCTATAAACAACTCATGGTTATTTGTATTCCTTAAATAACTTACAATGATCAGTTTTGTGCATCATAATGTGTAGTAATAATGATGTGAGAAGGCCTACGTTAGTTTAGTTGCACACCGAAAGGTAAGCTTGTGGCGAATGTTTCTGTATTTTTATGTATTTACCATCTGCATAGCAACCCATGAGTGCAATAAATGATTTTGAATTTTATTTTGTCATGTCATTGCGTATTCGAACTTAAATTTTATGCGATAGTAGTAATAACATAATTAGTCAATAGTCTGTTGTGTACTAAATTAATGCCTCTAAACAGTCACAACAGTTTTTTGGGGTCGTCTCCCGTTCTTCCTTATGTATCAAAAGCCTGATTTCAGATTTCAGACTTCCCCAAGCCAAAAGATAACCAATATTCGGTAGGAATTATTATTCTATCTATCCAATTATTGTGCGGCTAGCACGGTAATAATAAAATAGACCGGTAGCTTGGGCCTTCAAAAATAAATAGACTTAACCCGTCTTACTACAAGACGAGGTTTAAATATTAGTCTTCTTCTCAGTCGTAACACTCTTGCCAGAGTGGTCGTGGTCAACATGTAGTATTGTTCTGGGTGGCAGATGTAGCTCGCCTCACGATTAGCCTAATATTAGTCTAGAACTTTGAACATAAAAACTCGGTTCTTGTTGTTCATCGCATACGAACAATCACTTTACTTTTTATTTTCAAAGTCCTGGACGAACATTGAAACCGCGTTTTGTATAATATATAATATGATAATAATATGAATAGCTAAGAGCACCTCACGCACGGTACGGAGCTCTAGCCAGCCTACGGTATTTTATAGGCAATTTACTGTTACTTCGAGAAAATTATACAAAAATCGTGTTTGAAGAATCATAAAATAAAAGTCATTTCTTAACCTTAACTGGTTTAAGATAGCTCGTGTTCTGACACAATTCAAACAAACGAAAACAAATTCAATATTATATTATTATATAATAAGTAAGTATAGTGTATACTTAAATTCCGTGTTCAAAACATTAATTCATTTTGAAGTACAAAACATAAATATGTTATGTATTATTTTATTTTTCATTTCGCAACTAGTCTGAATTTTTGAGAATTTTTAGTTTTCGTGATTTTTTATTGAAAATCGATTCATTTTTCGTTTGGAAGATTGCCAAGTTCTACGAATAAGATCCTTAAGTACGAGTTTATCAAAGTTAGACCGACTTAAATGACTACACGCAATATACATTCACTGTGCCAAAGGCGAAGTTTAATCAAACAATCATGATCGATCGGAATTGATTTAGAAAGATTCCTGGAATGGTTCATTGTATAGGTTTTTAGACGGTCTGCGGTGAACCAGCGTGAGATCCGACGATTATGCCGCGGTGTGTGGAATTCTATTCATTTCCGATTTGTCGGAAACATAATCGACGTTACAAATTGTATATATGTAAGCTTACATTAACAAGTAACAAGTTTAAAAGTTAATAATAATTTTAGTATACCATGGCGTACCACTATGGAATATAACGGTCATTTGCTGATAAAAAATCTGTAACCTTTTTGTTTTTAAAGATATCGACTTGAAATTTTGTAGAAAGGAAGCCTAAGATGTAAACAAAATATAAAATCTTATCTTAAATAAGATCCAATCTATACCGCTACCAAATTATATCCAAATCTGTTCAGCCGTCTCAACGTTAAAAAGTAACAAACACACGCTGGCACAAACTTTAAGAATATTAAATTGTAAAATAAACTTTAATACTGAGAACAATAATACCATAAAAGTGGCTTTTATGTATACCAAAGTATAGTATGGTACTGTGGAATAAACTAAACTTATTCCACGTCTTTTGGACGATAGCAAAGATACCTAAAAATACATAATTTTCGATTCCTATTGGACAGACAGTATGTGAAGAATGACTAAGTAGGTGTTTCCTTAGTAGGTAGTTCATTGTATGCATTTAGAGGGAGACTTTGATTTCTGAAACAAGGTCCTGTTTTAGTTATATCTTGTTATACCATAAAATCAAAATGTCTGATATTGAATTTTGGATTATTTTCTTAATTATCTAATATCACAATTACTTAATGCGAAACTTGTTTGTCAGAGGTATTTTCTTAAGCTAGCTATGACTTTATTATTTATACAAGTTAATTTTAAGTATTTTTTGTCACAAAATACTAGGGTGTGCGATACATTTTTTGCATATATTATCGCCCGTTTCCTGAAGCGAGTCATAAATTTGCGTACCTATGTAAATAAATATACATAGGTGTATATATTATATATTATAGGAAGTGGTCGTCCTTGCTTGAAACAAGTTTCACATAACATAGTAAATCCACGTGCATCTTATATAATACTACCTGTGCCAGCGACTTCGTCCGCATGAAATAGTTATTACCATAAAAACGGTTTTAGTACATAAGTTAATCTCAAAAGATAGTCATATACTGTTGCAAACATTTCGTTAGACCATTTCAAGAGAAATAATTCTTTCATACATATTTTTTTGATATTATCTTGAACCGTTTTCGCAGCACTCGCAACGGAAGCCCTCAAAGATGAATAATTTTCCCCGTTTTTTTTACATTTTCCATTGTTTCTTCGCTCCTATTAGTTGAAGCGTGATGTTATATAGCCTAAAGCCTTCCTCGATAAATGGTCTATCCGACACAATAATAATTTTTCAATTCGCATCAGTAGTTCCTGAGGTTAGCGCGTTCAAACAAACAAACAAACTCTTCAGCTTTATAATATTAGTATAGATTTAATTATATGTATATGGATAATAACACTTTTTCCTTATTAATTAACTTATTTGCATCTCGTGTTTTTCTTTTCTATTTATATTTTCAATAGTTGATAGTACTAGCATATAATATTTACTTATTAACAAGCAATATGTGCAAATTTCATTATATTAAATTATTTTAATTAAATATTTCATTATCATTTGTGTAATTTGTGTATACGGTACTAATTGGAATAAAAAAAATTAATTTTAATTGTCATTATTAGCTTTATATAAAAAACTAAATCATAGATTAATAAAATTGTACATTAATTTGATAGTCATCCGCTGCAAACCTAAATAATTTATTACTCATGTTGGCATTGTTTTGTTATTTTTCCTACTTTTCCAAATATTTTTTTATTTCACAAATCTATACGAAAATTAAGTTGCAAGCACAGTTTAAAAAATCCAAAAGTACCTACTCTTACTATTTTTCTGACATTGATCTTTTGAAATGCCAAAGATTGCGTTCGCGCGGCAATTCCCTGTATCCAATCCAGTTGGTCAAGCTTTGTTTAAAACAACTGGTTTCCTTGGCCTAGTGTAAATCCGAAGGTTCTGAGTTACATTCCCACGAAAAGGGATATTTTTAAATAGTTTGTGTTAAGATTATCTGTATTGCGTATGTAATGAGGGTACGTAAGGCTCCTTACCAGTAATTGTGTATAAGTAATTATTTTTGGAAATCAATAAACTTACACACCAATTTTTTTAGGACGGCGTTCTGGATGTATGTAGCTACTAAAACCATTTTAAGTTGGTCGTCAAGTACCATTAATCTAATATGTCCTTTAATTTTCAATTTAAAATGTTTTTTTTTCTCTTAAAGTCAATATATAAGTACGTTTTTGTATAAAAATATAAATTATATAATACCCAATTGAGCAAGATCATAACTTTTACAGAAACTAGAAAACCCAGTCAATAACCTTTCAACAAAAGTAGAGGACGAGTCAATAACTTTAGATTTAAATCGTCAAGATCATTAGTCAATACTTAGAACGATGTGATGATGAAGTATTTGCGTCACTTCACATAGAAATATCGATAAAGGATTGACTGTATCTTGAACTTTGAACTGCTTGAGACCATTGTTTGGTTTTTGCTGTTAATCAAATTTGCTTAAGGACATTAATTTTCACATCCTTTATGGATTTTCCTATATGAGTGAGAAATGTTTGTGTTATGAGTTAGTGATTTTTGTTCTGTTGTTATCATTAGTATTCTACACTGTGTTCTATGGAATTTGTTTTATTAAGTCCAAAGGTCTTTTTTTCTATAATAACGCAATGATAAAATATTCCAACATCCATTTGTTCGTGTCCATAGTGTTAATTTGTTGACGAAATAGAGCTGGGAAGCACCTGAGTTGAACCTGCGCTGGACTGGGACGATTCGCATACTAGAAACTTATGCTCATTAGTTGGTTGTAATGGGCTGATAATGATGATTATATTAGTTCCATTTTTTTGTGAAAATATCTCTATATTATGTATCGTTTCTCATAGAAGATTAAAATAAATACAAAGCAAATAAAATCAAGACCTCTGTATACAGTGCAATATAACCAAACCGGTGCAAAACAGCAAGGACGTCCGGACCGTATCGGGTAATTTCTATATACGAGTATATTTTTACTGAAATGTTTAATATCCAGTAAAAAATTAAGCAATAAGCCCGATTACTGGCCTTGCGGCTTCTTTGGCGATAAAAGTTGTTTTACAACATTCGTTACGCGGAACATTGGTTTAAAATAAAGAAAGGATAAAATTCAGGGTTAAATTCGTCATGTAATGAGTAACCTTGTCCTTTAATTGTTGAAATAAAAGTGTCATTTATTATTCCAGATATCGTAGTCATAGCATTACATAATTGCCAGAGCGAAATTGTTGGCTTTTTGTCTGTCTCAATTTTTCGTTTGCATTATCCTACGAAATTACAACCGAGAGAGATCCACTTACAGAAACTCTTTAAGAACTAATGCGAGCATATACTATTATTATTATTGAAAATAGGTGTTCTCCATTTATCCCTTTGTATATTTGTTGATAATTATATCTTCTTTGCGATATGCACTTTGACAAAACTCTGACACTGGTTAATCCTAAGTCTAATCTAAACTCTCTTTTCTATGATCCAGATAATCAAAACTATATTAATTACTCACCTACCCACCCCACATTCAGTCTAAAATGCACTTAAAACAAAAGAATATGTTTTTAATCTTAAATTATTTTTTTATTATCATATTGTCTGCTTCACTATTTTAGCTTCTCGACTCAACATTGAAAACCACATACACACACAGATCCAGAGTGCACCCCTTTTTCCAAGATGGCGGCCGGGGGACAAGAGTGGTGACCCCAAAAACTTGAAGTTAAGCTTCTATTGAACCCCCAAACATGCCCCAAAAATAAAATTGCGTCCTCTAAAAAATGCAAAGCTCATGTAACATTTCAATGTACTAGCTTTATGAATCAAAATAAGTATGTATCTCGTAAATGAATCTCAATAATTTTGACATAAAAACCGTATTAGCCGTATTAACCGTATTATTTTGACATAAAAAGTATTCGAAAAAAAAATTCAAACTCGTTCATTTTTGACAGACAAAAAGCAAATGTCGTTATTGATATCAAAAATTTAGCAAACATTGTAAACAAGAAACTACACTTCAACTACAGTTGAAAATTAAATGTGAAAACGCGACGATGACACATAATATACCTTACTAGTATCGCTCGCATTGAGAAGTAAAACTTTTACCCCTTTAAAAGTAGACTTTCCAAAAAACCTTTCTCAGCGGATGCCTACGTCATAATACCAACACAAATTTCAGCCTGATCCGTCCAGTGGTTTTGGCTATGCGTTAATAGATCACTATGTCAGTCGATTGTTTTTACAGAAAAACTTACAATTATACCAACATTGTTAGAGCACTACAGAGAAGTACCTTCTAAGATTATTTCATCACAAATGAAATTAAAGGGTGTCGAACAATGGCCGTCTGAACAAGCTACCGTGCAATTTGCCCTTCCAACTCATGCAACTAACGATTGGGTTGTAAATAGCTACTGTAGTCTTAGTATTTCACGGTTGGGAAATACTTTAATGGATGGAACCTAGTTTTTTTAGTTGAATAGGATTTTCAGTAAAAAGTCTTTATTTCACTTACTTAAGTCATTATTAAAATAAAAATATGATATGTATAGTTTTAAACTAGATTCCTAGTATATTTGAAAAACACTTGAGTAGGGTTTTTACAAGCAGTTAGTGTTTTTGAATAATAATTTAGTACCCATGACACAATACATGTGTCTTCCGCGGATGGACCTGGGCGCCCACCACGATGTATCTGCCCAAGAGAACTCCCCTAACAAATTAATTCTGCGGGGGAGTCACGACCCTCAGTCATGAGGAAATACGACTCAAGAGACCCATGACACAAGGGTTTGCTTAGTAAGGGGCTAGATTGTGTTGTGTGAAATGTCCAGGAATATGATATTTGTTTAATTTAATCAGCATTGCCATCCAGCGTGGTAATGCGGCCAGTATGCTGGGCACGCTGCCCTCTGGTAATGGCTGGAGCGCTTAGATTATCTTGAGGCTTTTCTAAAGATTTTCTATTTATTATTTATGTTGTACTAGTTAGAAGTATGTTTAGTTTTTCTTTCCTTGTTTTTATATTTTATTATTATAAATAAATAAAAATGACAAATTTATTCTGGTATAGTAAATGTGGTATAGAATATCCTGGAATGGAATTATCTACAAAAAAAAATTAGAAGGAAGTTATCCCTTCTAGATATTGTATATTTTTATAAGAACTACTGTTCATTATTATATTTCATGCGTTTATTATTAATTATGTACTGGTTTGAGTCAGTATGTTGGAAACTGGCAGTTATTTTTGTCAAAACAAAGTTTAATTAACTTTGACTGTTAAATAAAATTTATTTCAAAAAATCTAAAACCGTCATTTGTCAAACGAGATCGACGCTTGTCGAAGTCGTAGTTCCAGTCCGCTTTGGATTTGTTCCTAACTTATCCGGATAGGTATTGTTACGACTGGCACCGAAATTTTTATGGCACCCTTGCGAAAACTATCCCTCCCGAATAAAAAAAATATTTTTGAAATCGGTTCATAAATAACGGAGTAATCTCGTAACATAACCACAAAAAAAAACTTTCAGAAGACTTAATAACCTCCTTTTGTGAAGTCGGTTAAAAAACTGCCACACAAATCCCAAAAGATTTTTCTTGTTTCCCAAATTTAAATTTTCATTTTGTTATTGCAATGCTCAAACTATTTAATAGCGGTCATTAATAAATTGTTCAATTAAATAATAGAATGCAATCAGTTTAAAAATCAATTAACTAAATTAATTTCGTTGAAGAATGTTCGGGATTCCATCGCAGCTATAGATATAGGTATAAATACAGGGTTAACTGGCGCAGAACATTTTATGAGTTACTTCATCAAATCCAAACATTTCTGTTCCACGACTTTTGGTTAGTAAGATTAAAAAAAATAATAAAACCATTCACTCTAACGAAGTTATCTATGAGCTATATTCAAATCTCTAATTAAAAAAAGTAGTATAAAAAAGCTTACTAGGTGTCGCTAGCAGTGAATAAATGCGTGTGAAAACAGTTAAACAGGTAAACAGTTGACACACATTATGGATACATGTTTGTTTGTGTGTTTGAGTTCAAGAATTAAATATAATTATTGTATTTATTACATTAGAAGGGACCAAAACACGGTGCATTAGGTGGCGCTATCTCTTAGCAACATTAGTTACTAAAATAAAGTTGGTACTGGAAAATCGCTCATTATCTATTAATCTATATACTAATACCATACAGCTGACGAGTTTGTTTGTTTGTTTGAACGCGCAGGAACTACTGGAGCGAATTAAAAAAAAAATGTTGAATAGACCATTTATTGAGGAAGGCTTCAGGCTAATAACATCACGCTGCAACTAATAGGAACGAGGAAACAATGGAAAATGTGGACAAAACGGGGAAAATTATTCATCTTTGAGGCCTTCCGTTGCGTGCGCTGCGAAAACGGTTCAAGTCGTGAGTAACAGCTATAATTTATAAAGCTGAAGAGTTTGTTTGCAAAAATAAATATGATGACCAAAATAACTAACCCACGCTGACGAAGTCGCGGGCACAGCACATAACTTGGTTATGCGTTATGCGTTAGTTATCTCTAACTCTGTATGTACATATATGAGTCAATGAAACAAACTTGTGAAGCAGCTATTATGGTAATTCGGAATTTCCATCAGGATTTTTAACCACAATTGGTTATTATTGCAAATAATAACACAGAATGTCATAACACCTACAAATTGAAATATACATGTTTCGAAATTGATATTTTAAGATTTGATTTATTCATTTGTAGTCAGTCATATATTTTATTATAAACGATAAAAAAGCAACATAAGGTAAATTTAACACTTGCTTGTAAATTTAATCATAAATCTCTTATATTTAGTTAAATTAATAGTTTTTTATCTGCTATCAATACGACTTATATCTCTTTAAGTCATAAAATAATGTATAATATTTAAACGTCGTTAAACTTTATATATTTTTATTTAAATGTTCAATATTATACGCACTTGGTTTTTCCCCATTTCACGAGTAATTTATTATTTACCTCATTATATCAAATTATAACAAAATATATAATTTGGACACTATGATATATAAGGTATATAACTCGTTTTTTTTTAAGTTTTCCTTCACTGCAGTCGGACTTTAGACGTTAGAATTTGTATGAGGTCAAACATTATAAATACTGGACCCACACAAGAGGATCAAAATGATGAGACTTCATTAAAATGTATGATGAAATTTTTGGATGATAAGCGGTAGTTGAAACTGGAAGTAATGATAGACCTTCAATTATAACAAACTAGCTGTGCCAGCGACTTCGTCCGCATGGAATAGTTATTACCACAATAACGGTTCTAGTGAGTTAATCTTAAAAGATAGACATGTACTGTTACAGACATTTTGTTAGATCATTTCAAGAGGGATAATTCTTTTATACATTTTTTTATATCTTGAACCGTTTTCGCAGCACACACAACGGAAGCCCTCAAAGATGAATAATTTTCCCCGTTTATTCCACATTTTCCATTGTTTCTTCGCTCCTATTATAGTCCATTTCATATAGCAAGTCACCTGTGACAGGTCAGTAGAACGTAAAAGAACATGTACATAAATTATTGTGACGTCATGCTCATATTGAAATATTTCTATTTATTAGTGAAAACATTATGTAAGTTAGCAAAAATAACTATTAATATAAACAGTAAAAATTATAAGACATCAAATAAAGGGTATTTTTCGCGTTTACATACTCGCATTCAATGTTACAAAAAAATAAAATACTAAATTTTATCGCACAGCAAAGTTACGGACTACTGCTAATTGTGACGTCATTTTCGTTGGGTTGGGACTTGGTAATCGACTATTTTTGACATCAAAAAAATATCGCAAAAACAAGTATTTATCATTTCGATCTATCAGAGATAATGATTTATGTACTTCAAGCACAATGATTTTATGCGATTTTTTATTTTAAAATAATTAAGGAAGGTATTTATGAGTTTTGTATCATAAAAAATATAGCGAAAAACATAAAATTTTTGTGTATCATAATTTCATTTGAATAATTTAATATATATTTTGGCTTCATAATATATTATACTGGCAATACTAGCAATATTATTTTATCATAACTGTATTCTTTTCTTCTTCTCAATTTGTCCCTTCCTTAATTTATCTGTAGGAATTTATTGTGGGTTCGACGAATATTATTTTGTGATTGTCGGTAATTCACATAACATTTTTAGGATAGGCAGATGAAAAATAGCCATAAGTAACTACAATCGATAATCGGTAAATTTCTAATTCGAATTACTGCAGTACATCATTACAATTGTCAAAATGATATTGACAAGTGACGTTTTATATGTGTCACAGGTGCCTTGCTATATGAAATGGATTATAGTTGCAGCGTGATGTTATAATAGTCTAAAGCCTTCCTCGATGAATGGTCTATACAACACAAAAAGAATTTTTCAATTCGCACCAGTAGTTCCTGAGATTAGCACGTTCAAACAAACAAACAAACAAACTCTTCAGCTTTATAATATTAAGTATAGATTTCACAATCAATGGTTATTTTAACCTTTATGGTTACCTACTCCAAAGTTTGGAGTTAGAAGGTACTTTGGACTCCAGTATTAATGACAAACATTGTTATATTAAAAAGATTTTCTAGGAATTGGCAGAATTGGCAGTATGTTATACTCATTTATATAATTATTTGACTGTTTATATTATATTGATTTAATAACACAATAATAATGAATGATCGTACATTTTCTATGATAACTTGATGTGCTGTAAAATTATCCTGTCTAGGTTTCTATTTGAGTTTGCACTTAAGAAAATACTGTTAGTCATGGTTAAATAGTAAACACCTAATGTCATTATGCTCAATGATTCATTTGACACTTTATAATAATAATGTGGCATAATTTAAGGGACAAAGTTCTGATCATAGGATTGGGACTCAGGATTTCTTTATCAAAGATATAGTTTAACTAAGAATGCACAACCCACAACGCTAAGCTGGTAAAGGAAGACGAACAATATATATTTCTGTAAAATTTGGGAAAATGAATTTGATTTGTGAACCTACGGACTATAGGTACATGTTATTGTATTACTTATATAGGTGAGATTAGGTGTTGGCAGACAAGCCAGGAAATGTTATTATACTATGAATTTATGAGTGCCCTTAAATGCAGTGGGCTGACGACATACAAAAATTTGCAGGGAACACCTGGCTTCGATCTGAGCAGGACCGAGATGAGTGGCGTATTAGAAGAGAGAGGCATATGTTCAGCAGTAACGGGCTGATGATGATGAGTGTGTGATAGATGTAGCTAAAACTGTTTAAAACAAACAGATGAACAGAAAAAAATATTGTATACCTACTCGTATCAACTGTATCAAGTATTATAATACTTAATATCATAATTAATAACTATACGTTACTCTTGTTACAATTAACTCGTATGGTAATCCTAAATTATATAGGATATAGGGAATTTCAATTCTTACATTGTAACGTTTTTAATGATAAGGCGGCATTTAACACTTTGTCACATTGTACATGGTTAATAAGTTTCTAGGTTTTAGAATAAATAAATTACACCTTAACCAATCACAGTCCTGTTTATTTATAACTATGAATTTATTATCTATGTAGGTATACAACTGAAAGAAAAACATTCTTATTTCAAAATTCAAGATAAGTATAAGCTTTAATGGATTTTATTTTATTTATTTATTTTATGTTACATTACGTGACAGATTTAGTTAAAGTTACTGATAGCTATTTTACTGGACAAATAAATTAAATTCTCATTCATACTTTAACAGCCTTATTATTTAGGTTTAAATATTGTTTTAATAAATATTTTTTTATATATTCTTCTACCTCTACTGAACTGACTTAGTAAAATTACCCCAAAACACTTGCCGTCTTATTAAGCAAAGAGTTCGTCTTAATGATCAATATAGTGAGTATGACTTAGTTTCCTTTGGAGTGCCTCAGGGGAGTGTACTAGGACCGACACTTTTCTTGGTGTACATCAATGACCTCTGTGACCTTGAAATCAATCAGGCTGACATATATACTTTCGCCGATGATACCGCAATAATATTCCATGGAAAACACTGGGAAGAGGTTACTGAAGTTGCCCAACAAGGACTGGCCAAGGTATCAGATTGGTTAGGTAATAATCTTCTGACACTGAACACCGATAAAACCAAATTCATCACTTTTCAACCAACAGCCCGTACTCTACCTAAAAATCTACGTATAAAACTGCACTCATGTGGTTCTCATATTGACCAAAGCTGCCTATGTCCTGATCTTGAAAGAGTTACGAAAATTAAGTATCTGGGAATAATAATAGACCACACACTTACTTATGACTCTCACATAATGTCCCTTAGAAGTCGTCTTCGCAAAATGTTGCATGTTTTTAAGAAGTTAGGTGCCGTAGCTGACCCAAAAACTCTTAGATCTGTTTACTTGGCTCTTTGCCAATCAGTTCTCAGCTACTGCATCATATGTTGGGGATCTGCTGCTATGACGCACCTCAAAAAGGTAGAAGTAGCCCAAAGAGCGGTTCTAAAAGTTGCGTACAGAAAGCCTTTCAGATATCCTACTTCCTCACTTTATCAAGACACGCAATACCTCACAGTCCGACAGCTATACATTTTGGCAGTGATACTACGATTTCACAGGACGGCACAATTTTCAGCACTCACTACCAAACCAACCTCACGACGAAATACATGGAAGATACCGAAAACCAACACATGTCTCGCTCAACGTGCTTACTTTTATAAAGGCCCTAAACTATACTCTCAATGTGATCTGGACTTAGACCTTCTCGAAACGTCTAGATTCATTTGCAAAAAGAAAATGACCAATTGGTTGATTACACTTGACTACCGCTGCACTGAAAAACTAATAGTTTTTGATTCTTAACTGCCCTACACCCGCTTGTACCTATGCAACTACTATAAACATATAATTTATATAAGCTACTATCTATCTACTATAATCAACTAATAGTAATATATATATATATATATATATACGTACCTACCCAACCAACAAGCATAAATAATATTTATATAATATTACGTATATATATGATCTAGATATCGGTCCCACCCTCACATCCACTTACACACACAGACACACACATTCAGCTTCACGCACTAAAACGCTTACGGTATGATTCCTTTACTAACAAAGTGTATCTTATAAATAAACACAACAAAAATAGTTGTATGACTCATTACTCAACGACTCAATTCATACAATTTGTTAAATATTTCATACATAATGTACATAAGTAGCCACTATTGGTTGATGCCTGGTAACCTCATTGCTTTCCTTTCACCTTGGATATAGCACGTGTGGATCAGCACGACCGTGTCCTGCGACACAGGTTCGACCTAGTGCAGAGCGCGGCGTGTTTGTTCCGCACGATTGCAAGTTCATTTCATCTGTTACCAGGCGTCAGCTAATCCTAGATATTTTATTGACTAGTATGTAAGCTTGGATTGTATCCTTTTATTTATCTTAAGGAAGAGCCTGCACTTCACAACACAGGTTATCCTAGTGTGGAGTGCAGTGAACATGTAATAGTTCATAAGTTATATAAATAAATAATTTGAATTTGAATATTACAAAAAGAGGTCTAACTGTTGTTACCGGGTTAAGTCAATACTAAGTCTGGTACCAAATAATTTCTTATTACAAAACGACGACTAACGCGATAGTTCGGACTTCCGATGATCCAAACTTAGTTTGCCGCGACACCTAGTTTAACTATGGTTTATCTCTGTTCTAAGCTGGATTTGAAGTATGGAACCATTCTGACGTTTAGTTAGAGGTGATATTGATTTATTTTCAATATTTTGTTATTGTGTTCTTATAATCGTTTAAAAACTGTTTGATTTTGGACAGTTTTGTACAGTTTTGGATTGTTATAAAAAGAATTTGTGTGATTGTTGTAGGTATACCTAATATCTTGAGCAACATTATTACTGTAATCAGTGAAGTTTAAACTGTTTAATGTTCTAATATGTATGGATTAAAACAAATTTATAGTAAAATGTACATATGATATTTTCACCTAATATTTTAAACTAAACTGGATCAATTTGTTTTCTTAATCTAAATTATGTAATAAAATATGCAAATGTTAAATCAAACCTCAAGTATAAAAACATTTATTTTAATTTTTAAAACTTGTGTCAATGTAAAAAGTTAATATAAGAATAATATTTGTACGAGCGGGGGAGCCAATCTAACCTTGAGGTAAAAACTGGGGGTTGAGGGTTAGATAGCTCCCTGGGTGGAGGCAATCCAACTGAGGAAAAGACTGTGTTGTGTTGGAGAGCTCGTTTATTAATAGTAACTAAAACTATACAGTTGAAATGACGCTGGGGTCTTTGTGCGATTCAACGACATACAGCGCCATCTAGTAAAAATCTTACAAACTAAAATTATCGCTCCAACAATAATAATATGTATGTCTGTGTATTTTTACTGCATTAAACCCACACTAGAAATAAATAAATTTAGTAAACTAAACTTACAGTATAAGTATATTTTGCAGTAGATGTTAAATTTAATTCCTTTCCAAGGCAATGTACTTAAAATGAAATAAATTAATAAAGCCACCAGTACCAGTTTGCGGCTCGTTTTTTGTTTTTTGAATCCATTGATATGTTGCTAAATAATGCAACTTTTTGAAACCAAAACAAAAAACAATTTGAATGACAACGTCAAAGACGCTAAAATATTTTCGTTGACGGTTATTTTAACTTAAAAACTGGCAAATTACGTAGTTATAGCCAACAAAAAAAAAAAACTTCGTGTTTTTGCTACCACAGATGATATAATATTTAAACCTAGAATCGTTCTTTGTAGCAACAAGTCTTGACTTAGTCCTGTTTTTGTAATAAGAATTCGTGTTACGGTAACAACCCTGAACTTCGTATTACCTGACATAAGCCTAGAACAAACCATTTTTTTGTAATAAGACGGCTTGTGTTATAAAAATAGCTCCAACCTTGACCTACACCATGGGACTTCCATAACACACATAACCGTTACAAAAAGAGGCTCTGACCTTTTGTTATGACGTATTGTATTATTTTATAGCTACCATAGCAATGTAACTAAACGCTTACACCTGACTTGTGCTAGGAATATTAATATTTATCACCATCTATCTATATTTATAGACTGGCCTGTTAGCTTAGTTGGTAGTGGCTCTGCCTTCTAATCTAGGGGTGCGGGTTTGATTCCCGCATAACACAAGTAATTATGAATATTAAAATTTGTTATTACTTGTGTTGAGTCTGGTCGTTTCTGTGTATAATAAGTATGTATTTACAAAAGAAAAAAAAAAACTTTATTTAATAACAATCAAAACGGCCGAAGCCAATTACATTAAAAGTATATAAGTATTATATCCGTTGTCTAGTACCCACGACACAAGCGTTTGCTTAGTGTGGGGCTAGATGGCGCTGAGAGCAATGTCAAAAAAAAAAAAAATTATGTACTTATAATAAACCAGGACGGGGTAAAACTTTGTACTACAGTTGAAGATATTTGCAGTACCATTTTCATAGTTATCTACATTTCTAGCTATGTTGTTACCTAAGTAGGAAAAAAAACATAAAAGGCCCTTAGGGCGGCTTGATAAACTCTCGACACGAGAGTTGGCCACTCTCATTCGATAAGAAGAAGAAAAATAGGAAAAACTGGACGGCATCACACAGGTGCTGACTTAGTTTGTCGTCTAGAGTTCATCTGTTATTGTATAATAACCTATAATCACTAGTTCATAGCACAATCTATACTTAATATTATAAAGCTGAAGAGTTTGTTTGTTTGTTTGAACGCGCTAATCTCAGGAAATACTGTTGCGAATTGAAAAATTCTTTTTGTGTTGAATAGACCGTTTATCGAGGAAGGCTTTAGGCTATTTAACATCACGCTGCAACTGCTAGGAGCGAAGAAACAATGGAAAATGTGGAAAAAACGGGGAAAATTGTTCATTTTTGAAGGCTTCCATTGCGTGCGCTGCGAAAACGGTTCTAGATATCAAAAAAATATCTATGAAAGAATTATTTCTCTAGAAACTATCTAACAAAATATTCGGGACAGTATATGTCTATCTTTTCAGATTAACTCACTAGAACCGTTTTTATGATAATAACTATTCCACGCGGACGAAGTCGCTGGCACAGCTAGTTTACAATGTACGCTTAACTATACCTTACCTTGTAAAGGATCAAATAAACGATAAATTATTTATTTATTATTATCTATTATAGTATATTTTGAAAAACAGTATAAATATGATTATTAAAGTATATGATTAAAATATTCTATAAAAGCGACATAAGTCGCGACTAAGACCTTGAATATTATTTACATTTAAGATGTCTAAAACACTATGTAATTCTTGGAAATCAAGATATTGTGCGTCTAATTAATAGAAATAACTATATATGTATGTCATATCTATACATAGATATTATAAAGCTGAAGAGGGTTGAAAATCTGAATATACAAGGTATTAAAAAAAAATGTTTCGGACATACTTTCAATCCATAACAGAACATGTTTCAGCACTTTTTAGACTTTTTGTCTATAATTAGTACGCGCATAACGGAAAACGACTCAACGGATCATCATGATTTTTGGTATGTAGGTAGTATGAGATCTTGAAAGTGTCATAGGCTATTCTCTCAAAATAATGTGTGCGAAGCCGCGGGTGTCCACTAGTCATTAATATAGGTAATTGGTATTCATCATGTCCTGCTCAACTAGATTCGTTAAGGTAACTGAACTAAGAAACCGGTAAGGTGTCTATTTTTTACCTATAAAATTATGCGAAAATGGTATTTGAATAAATTGTGTGGTAGAATTACGCGGATTGTATAAATTTATATTATTTTTATGTAATTACATCATCGTACAGCGTACCACTACTAAACTCCAACGCATATCAATTTACTAAACTGGTAGACCGCATTAAGCTCGTTTGTAATAATATTCTCAAAACAAGCAAAATCATTAGTAATATTCAGGAGTTTATTGTACGTTCCACAAAGCTGTGAAACTGTCTGCCTGACGCCCTGTTCCCCACGAACTATAATCCAGCAATCTTCAAAGCGAGAGTGAATCGGTTCTTATCAAGAAAGCACGCTCCATCTTAGGCCATAGCCTTTGCTTACCATCAGGCCAACAAAAGCCAATGCAGCACCCTATAGTAAAAAATAATAATTACAATTATACACCATGTTTTTATCTAACACCCAATAAAACATATAAACTCATATCTAATTGATGTGTTTTTATACAAACCTCTGATTGATTTTATATCCACTAAGCCTTCTAGAAAATGTTAATTTTTCCGAGAAAATCACATAGTTTTCCAAGAGTTTTCCACTGTTTCCCTTACGTCACAAATTCTTATTAAATGACTCAATAAGCGTCAACAGATATAAAATTGATACCTTAGTATTATGTTATATTATACGTGAATGAATGGAGTAATGATCATTATGTTTAGAGCTTGTTAATATATAAGTCTTGTGCTAAAACTACGTAATATCATCATATAATTTTTTCAACGTATCTGCCTAACAAAATTCCCGCTACAAATTGATCCTGAAAAGGAGTCTTAACCCTCTGTAATGCGATATACGACTGAGGAGGAGGAAACCCAGCAAATCCTTGATATACTCCTTATCTTAAATATAGTTCGAGTTAAGTCAGTGTTCGACTTTATAAAAAGGTTGAGTAAGAGATTCCGATACTACAATTTTGTGTAATTGTATTCCTTTAAATTCGTTGCCGATCGACGAATATCTGAACAAATGATACTAATATTTTTCCACGAATTTATGAGAAACGTCAAACAAATTATGATATAATATGTTATTTATGTAATTTATCTACTAAGTAAAAAAAAAAATAATTAAAAAATTTATTAATAATATAAGCTGTTTTTTTATTCTTGTATTTTAGTCGTTTATAAGTATATGGTGAATCTCTTAAAGAATCAATTTTTACAAATCAGACATGAGATATCCTCATATTTTTCTAATAATGGAATCTTAAATTGTGGAACTCTAAAATGTTGCCTATCCGGATTTTGTTAATGATATGAGTATGTTACCAATTAAATCGAGACTTTAACGTTTTTTTATATGAAACATATATTATATGATTTAAGTTTGAGTTTGATATTATAAAAACGAAAGCTTGTGTATATTATACTAGCTGTGCCAGCGACTTCGAACCGTTTTCGCAGCACACGCAACGGAAGCCCTCAAAGATAAATAATTTTCCCCGTTTTTTTTTCACATTTTTCATTGTTTCTTCGCTCATATTAGTTGCAGCTTAATGTTATATAGCTTAAAGCCTTCCTCGATAAATGGTCTATCCAACACAAAAAAATTTTTTCAGTTCGCACCAGTAGTTCCTGAGATTAGCGCGTTCAAACAAACAAACAAACAAACTCTTCAGCTTTATAATATTATATATATAGTATATATAATATGTTTGTTTGTTTTTCACTCTCAGACTAGGTGTCATATTTAGATCGAGATGAGACCTAAGCTATAAACACGAGACAAATATTTATAGGAAAAGTATCCTTCTGTTGGAAAAAGTTCAAGATTTGACAATTCAATATAGAAGTCTATTTAATCACAAATCTAGGCATAATTTAGTACATTTAGTAGGAAAGTGTACGGGCAATGAACTTGGTAAAAAAAATTAACTACCATTATGTACAAAATGTCTTTATTATTTACCTCTCGTGTTATAGTCACGTTAGTCAGCAAGTCAACTTTAATTATGTAACATACACAATGTCATTAACATTAGACGTCATTATTTGTTTACAAGCAACTGCTTGTTTTAATAGTCGGTTATAAATGTATTTACTTCTATACAGTTCTAACGTAGTGTCACTGTGTGTACTTAAAGGGACTTGTTATGATAGTCCTAGACGTTTCAACTTTGTTTTTATTGTTTCGTGTGAAAACTCAGAAATCTCTTGACACAGGAATTTACTATAACCATATCAAAATACTAACTTATTGTCTTACTCTCATCTGTTATATGTTAGTCTCGTCATCAGTAAAAGAAATGCTTAGTTTTTAATAATCGAAACATTTAACTCATTAAAATGTAACCATTGTATTAAGTTTCACTTTTCATTTTATTCAAAAACTATTTTGATTCAAAAGTTAGCTGCAAAAATATTGTATTTAAGAAAATAATCATAAGGAAGTACATTTAATCTGTTTTTAATTTCCAAAAACCTAAAATCCATGAGAGATATAATTTCCATATTTTCCTATGTGTTTGAACGTCACCGTTCCGTCATAAGTTTACTTGCTAAGCCGATATACAAGTATGCCTAAGCATGTTTGTTTTAAAACACGAAGAACCTCAATATTTGCCGCATTGTTCGCATAATCGGTTTGAGATTGCTATCACGGATGTTCAAATGACATCGTTAAATGGCCATAAAACGTTAGGACGTGTAAAATTAATTCCTTACACCACCTTCAAATTAACATTTGGAGGTGCACAACTATGCAAATCATTATTTCTGTAGTATTTTGTAGAACAAAGTAGATACAGCCCCATTAATTTGAGCTAGGTAGTTAAAAAAAACATTGCGATTATGTTATTTTGCTCATTATAAGACAGTTTCTTCTAGGCAAGTGCACTAGAACGTAGCTTACAACGTTGCTTAACATCAGGTGAGTTGTAGTCAAATGTGAGCCTATCAAATGTAAGAAATAAGGGCCTAGGGTAAGTCATGAAGTATACTCTAATAATATTTTAAAAGTTTTGATAAGCTCACACATGACGTCTTATCTTGTACTATGCGTTCGCCTAGAAGAAACTAGATAGCTCACCGACACTCGAAACGCTTAATCGTAATCATTAAGATTTTATTTTTATAATAACTAGTAGGTGCTCGCGGCTCCGCTCGCATTAAGAAGTGAAACTTGGATCCTCTATTTCACCCCATTAAAAGTGGCATTTCAAAAACCCTTTCGTAGCGGAAATTTCAGGCTGACCCGTCCACTGGTTTGGGATGTGCGTTGATAGATAACTATGTCAGTCAGTCGCCTTTGAGTTTTACATTTATTTAGATAATTACTAAAACTATTTTCTGTCACTGTCACTTGTCTTTATGTCAACATGTTTGTGTCCGAAATTCAAATATTCTAGTTTTGGGCATACACGTCTAGAAGTAGGTAAAATGCTATTTTGTATACCTAATCAATTCAATTTAATGTAGGTAGGTTCAAGTGGTGTGACGACGAAACATAACTATCCCAATATTTTGTTGTCAGCCCATAACTTAACTTTTTTGTGTATTTTAGGTACATTCCTCCTAATGTACCTAACTAGTTCGCACTTCATTTTTTAACCAAAATTAATTTAATCACGCCAAAATTAAACTGTTCATGAAAAATCGGTTTCTAACTATACTTTGTTAGTTGTAGTTAGCCTGGCTAACATTGTCAGCTTGTAATTGATGTTTACTGAATTATTCATTTCCTTTAATCAATTAATAATAGATTTGAATAACAACAATAACGTTTTAAAAAAACTGAAAGAAATAGATGTTTGTGAAAATAGTGACCTAAATTTTTTGAATATCACTTATCTTACTTTGCACTTTATCTCTTTAGATATTTAAAATGGTTTGCTCGTTACAAATTATTAATTAATTTAATGGAAATTTCTAAACGACCATTATTTTAAATCATATTTTAATTGATAATTCACTTTGTATTGAATCTATTCTGAATTCGAATTATTGCAGAACACATTAAAATTCCATAAATACTTCATTGAAGTTATTTTAGATATTACGCATTTTAAAAATATAAGTATGTCAATGTTCATTGTTTTATTTATGTACATAGGTAAAACATTTATAAATTTGGTAAAATTATCTGAATTTGATTCTTTTTATTATTAGCAGTTTCTTAAAACATTGCAAAATGATGGCACGCTTTATACAATCCATCACTTTTGAGGATTAAATATTCTCGTTATTTTTCTCAATAATTTGTTAATAGGTATATCACGAATTGTCAGGTAAAATTAATATTTTCACCATACATACGTCAGCTCCATGCTTATATATTTTTTATAATTTTTCCTCCTTGACAACACAGACGGAATTCAAATTAATTTTTTTATAATTCGTCGCCGAAAGCCGTTAAAAATTTGAAGCCTCTCGTAGCCAGAAGTCTACGAAACAAGATGAAAATTATCTATAGAATTTTTCAGTCCTACTTAATGCAGCTTGGATTTTTCGTTACTTTTACAACCAGTATGCCTGATATCACTTTTATTCGTCGTTCAGTTGTAGAAACAAATAGGCTAATAAACTAACAAACACACCCTTACGTATTTATATAAAGAGTGTACATAATATGTGGATATTTCATTAACTGTTGCATTTATGTAATTATATATAGGTATGATTAAATACTATGTAACAAATATGTAATAAATATTACGTTTACTTACCGCTCATGTTTGCGGACGGGTTTTGGCCTTCCGTGCGCGTTTCCAAAACGCACGATGTCTATCCACTCATACAAAAAAGTTTGACGTCACAGGCTCACAGGCACATTAACAAAAAAATAAGAAAACGCATAAATTTTTTAACGAATTCTATTTATAAATATTTGAACCGTTGCGTTATTCTCTTCAAATGACTTTTATCTCAGGCCATCCGAATTCAATATTTTGAAACAAAATTCTCGATTCTATTTTTAAAATAAGCCGCGTGTTGTGATGCTGCGAACATGCGCACGAGTCGTAGGTTGAGAACAAAGTGTACGAAGCCTGCGTATGCGCGTACGTATTAAACAATCGGGTAGCGTTCGTCGATATCACCTATTAAATCGTTATAATAGCATGTACGTGATCTCCGAACGAGGTGCCTTTAATAATGATACCTTGGCTTATCTGTCAAAGGCCAGTGCTACTGATCCCGAGAAAAATATTATTTGGGAAGATTTTGATTCATTTTTGTTTTGTGTGTTTAAACTTATGTGGATTATGTGCTCACTCGTTTTCAAAGCTGCAATATTAACACGTAACACGGATCGTTTTTTTGCAACCTTAAAATGCTTGTTGAAATTCAATATTGACACAATGTCGTAATAAATAACTATAATATAACACTATAAACAACAATTTTCAGTAAATTACCATAGGTAGATTTTGTTCCATCAAGTTTTACAAAATGAATTTGATTTGTAAAGCATGAATTATTTAGCTAGATTAAATGTAAAGAATAGATTTAACTACTTTTGTTGTCAATTTAACGTTCTTTTTTCACTAAATCATAGGTTTATTATCTTCATAAAAAATACTTCGATATTAATTATCTGTTGTAATACAACAGATCTTTTTTTTTAATCATCGGCATGATTATTATTTGAAATTAAACTGGTCTCATAGTAATATGGTAAGTATTAAATTTATTCAGAAAATGTACCAAATCTAGAATTATTTTATGATAACAAGTTTGGTCACGTTGCGTTTAATTCCGTCATTTTATATGTTTATTTTGAATAATAAAGTACTTAGCATAGCGAGAAGTCGATCATTCATTACATATTTAACCATATCAATAAATTTTAGTGTTTTTTTTTTTACTTACCTATTACGTGTTTGACTTAAATCACATGGACTATAATTGCGGAGGAGTATTGCTCGCTTGCCCGCGAAACCCGTCCTTGCCGAGGTGAAGGGACATCGTGGTAGGTTTTAGTCGGTAGTGGAGTCCCATTAGCTCCGAGCCCGACATACCCCGCTGCCCCTGAAAATTCAAATCCTTGTAAAACTCGAGAGTGAATCAATTTTTACTGGATAAGAAACCAAGCACTCCGTCCAAGGCAATAATAAATGCTTACTATCAAGCAAAACATGGCTAAGACTCAAGAGCAAGTCCATTTTTTATAAAAATTACCTAAAGTTGACCAAAGGACCAATCATGAGTCAGTCAGAGTGCCGGGATCGAAGGTTCGTCAGATTCAATTCAAAACGTTCTCCTATACTAGCTACATACGCATTTAAAAAAAGTTTTGGTGTGTAACACTTAGTCGCTAAGAACTACATTTCCACGTTACACTTTTATGGTGGTCGCATCAGATTTTTATGGAGATACTTATATCTCCAAGGAAGTAGGTTATTATGAATTGTAGCCTTGACAATGTTGCTAATTTTACGCACGTGGAATTATATTTGTGTATTGATTTATATTGTGTTCTTTTATAGACGCTATAGTTCATCACCAGCGTGGTATTTGTTGAGAGGACCAAACTATTTTCATAATGAAAATTCACGGCCGAAAAATAATAACCCGAATAGAGGGGCTAAACATAATCATTACGATCAATCAATCAATCAATCAATCAATCAGTTCTTTATTGACAAAAATATACACAAGACACAAAATGTTTCAAGTCTCTGGCTTCCGAACTAGAAAATTATCTGTGTCTCGGAAACCAGGTTATCTGTGTCTCGGAAACCAAAAGATAATTTTATTTTAGTCGTCTCAACTTCGTACTTCGAGACTTTTATTACTATCACCACGAAAATACTACTGTTGGAACTCTTACGGCAGTTTGACAACTTTGACAACACCAGAGTCAGCCATTCTCACACGAACTTAACACAACAATTATTATTGACTGTTTAATGTTCAATGTTCAATGTTCATTTATTCGTAAAGATTATTTACACGTCAAATTCCATACATTCATATAAATTACAATATTAATAAATTGGATAATTATACATTTATTATTATTATTGTTTGGTCTATATATACGAGTATGTATATAATAATAATAATACCTCTCTTTTTCTTCATCATTTTCTTCATTGCTGAAGGCCTACTATCTTTCTTTACGATGTTCTGTTCTCCGTGGTCCTTGCTTGGGTTGGTGGAAGCACCTACAAACAAACAAACGTACATATATTATACATTAAAATCTTTGTGAATCAGTTTTAGATACATTTTTATTTTTGGCCATTTTCTGGCTCAATGTATCAGCACTATCAGCATTGCCATCCAGCGTGGTAATGCAGCCAGTATGCTGGGCACGCTGCACTCTGGTAGTGGGTCTGGTAGTCTGGTAGCACTTAGATTATCTTTAGGCTTTTCTAAAGATTTTTTTATGCACTTTTTAAGTGGTATGTTTAGTTTTTCTTCCCTTGTTTTTATGTTTTATTATTGTACTTTAATATATATATTTTTTTTGTATATTTTTACTTAATATCAACACAGTTTTTCTCAACATTTATCTATTATCGCATTCATGATTTCGAAACGCGGTCGTTATTTCGAACTTGAAACTTTGCTCAGTAACCACAGATGTCCAATTTAGTCTCTAATGAATGATCTTACTTTGATCCGTCTTCTACAAAAAAACCGTGGACATTGTATCTTGCGGTAATTCACTAACTAAATTATCCCTATTTTTTGCTAAGATCGGGTCTATGAATTCTTTCATGTAAGTTTTATTGATGCTTCTTTAGAAAGAGCATTGAACCTATCAATTAGAAATTAACCAATATTATTTTTTATTGTATGTTTGTGAATACGAAATTATAATAAGGGCAATGCCTCCTTAAACTTAAACATGTCTAGGAAAGCGTTTAATATTACTTGCGTCGAACAAAACCAGGCAAACTCAACCGGTGCCATTTTGACATTTGGAGACAAGGCTAATAAGTCTCTACAAAAACCTTTCTTCATACAACATGAAAAGAGGTAAACATAAAGCCGTATATTTCAACTCGCCAGTATTACAAACTCTTCGAAAAACCCAAGAAAAACCATGTCACATACTAAGTCATTCAGCAGTTCTCGTGTAATTTATACTTCAGACTGCAGCAGGATTTTTGCAAGCCCTAAATGGGATGTGACATTGTCCGGTAATTTCAAGGTTGACCAGTTTACATTTTAAACTACAGGGCTTTTAGAAGTGGAATGTAAACCTGATTTCATTTCTTCAAAAAAGGTGGAATATACATAAATTTTGCTATAGGCAAATTTGCGGCAAGGCTTATGCATTTTATTATCGAATAGTTTTTTCGCAAATAATTTCTGTAAATTGTTAAGGTACGTTTACAAGATTTTTTGGACTTGCAAGGTTATTTTAAAAATTTGATCCATACGTATAATAAAGTTCAAGAGGGTCAAAAATATGTGAATAGAAGATACTATGAAAATATATTTGGGTATACATACATACATTAAATCGATAATAAAACACATTTCTCTGTATTTAAACGCTCAGCACGCAAAAACGGCTCAACGGATCATCATGGTTTCTGGTGTGAAGGTAGTATGAGGTCATAGGCTACTTTTTATAGCGAAATAATGCAAGCGAAGCCGCGGGCGTTCACAAGTATTATAATGTTTGCCATTTGTATTTTGATATATTATCAGATAAATAATGTTTTTAAGTATATCTTATTCCATACAATAGATGGTAAAGTTAAATGGTAAAATTGTATTTCCAACAGGACCAGATCTTGCAAAGCCCCTTGAAAAATATTTAACAAACTATCAATTCAAGCAACTAAAAATAAGGTACATACCTAGTAGTAATGTGAATAGGTTGTATTATCTAGGCCAAAAAAATAGAATAATTTGTGCATGATCATACATAACATACCTATAGGTACATTAAAGCTGAATATTTTTCTTTTTAAAATTCGGATATTTAAAAAATTACGTTACTCCTTATGATGTTATACACATTCTGACTGTTAACAAACTATTTTGAGTAAAAAACATTGTAAAAAAATCGATTGATTGTTATTTTTGTTTCCATTTTATAGGTTCTAGAGGCATCGAAGTCAAACTACACTGGATTCCCATTTGCATATTGGTTGAACAAGTTTAGTTAATTTTGTTAAGAAAACACATCGACACACCTTACGCCGAAAATATCGATTCTAGTTTTGTTACAAACAAGATAGATAGATTAATTAATGATTCGATATTGTACTGATTTCAGTCTGTGGTTCAGTCGCGGTGCACGAATAATAGCAAAAATGTTTGTTGGTCTGTGTTTTCTTCTGATACGCCACAACGGCCGTAAAGGGTCGTGATAGCACAGAATACATAATACAAGTGATAGTCATCGTTCATTCTTTTATTCCAAAACAACGCGGGTGAAGCCGTGGGCATCGAACATAATCATAACACTACGCGGGGCGGGTATGCAGTACTTTTATTATACAAATATTAGTCCTCATGCCGTGCTTACCCTGCTGGAAACAATAATTGTCTTCCTTCTGTTTTTTTATATCTTATTAAATATGATAATTAAATTTGCAACTTATTAACTACTAAAAATATTTAATTGCATAAATTTTTCTTTCAAGAGATTGTAATTAAAACCAAAACAGAACATCTTACGGTGAGATTGCAGCACCATAGACTCGACAAGGCCAAACGATCTCTTTACAATCTTGAGCGCTTTTAAACAGCACTAAAAAGTTAATTTCTGAGGTTTTACCGTACAACTTGTAACACTTGACATACAAAAGATAATGGACAGATAAATATTAAAGCAATTGGCTCCAATATAATTATAACTATAAATAGCTGGCCGTTAGTATATCTGTTACTCAACTATATACAATGTCGTCGAAGATATTAGCTTATTTTATTTAGCTAAATCCTCGCTATGCCAGTACATAGCCACTTTATATCGAAATATAGTGACATAAAACCTTGGAACAACTCCATTCCAAAGAATAAAAATAAAAAAATCACTGAAGACACTTAGTTGTGTACCCTGGCGTACAGAGGTACAACGGCAAGATTTAAACATCGGATGCAGAGGCCGTGTAATCACCCGATGACTTTTCGCCAAGCGAAAAGCTTTCACACCAGGGGCAGAGTGCTTCATCCCCTGGCAAAAGCTCCGATTTGAGCTATTCAGCATGTAGACAGGAATAGAAAGTGGACACGCGCCTTCAAAAAGATTGCAGAAGTCTCAGGGGTCCATTCGCCTTTCCACGGAATCATGTACTGTGCGGCTGCATAAGTGGCTTTCTCATAAGATCCCGCAAGCAACTTGAGTTCGTAGCGATCGTTAGGTAGAGTCTTATTACTCTATAGGGCCTCTTGGCGTTCTTGATTTTTCTTTAACCGTTCGGCTATCCTTTGTCTGAGCATTTCTCGTCTATCGCACAGTTCACTACTTGGCCAAACTTTCATCATCTTAAATAAACAGAGTCGTCTCTTAATAAAATCCATATCTAAACCAGTTGCCTAGGCCTAGGGCTTACTCCCTTCATGTACATGACTCCAAATAGCTCCTTCAGCGAAGTAGCTCAGACCAGCAGCAGCAGTAGAGGCAACATCTTTGTTCTTTGGTCACTTGCAAGACCCAGACTTTATCCAAAGGGTGAAGATGGCCCGAAGCGACACATTCCTGGCACTGCGTGCGCATTCTTTAGGCGCTGGGCCCATCGAAACACTAGGGAATGAGCCTAAAGGGGTGCCAACGCGCATTTGGTCCCACCAACCAATCAGCCTTACGCTTCATGGTCGTCCACACAATAAGACTCGATCCACAGGGTGATGACTGACACGGGATCAATATACACTCTGGAGAGTCAGTCATCAGGGGAACCAGCTACAAGCAATGTCCATGCCAAATATGCGCCAGGCAGCATCAGCCCATCAACCCGGCAGCAACTCAGGTATTCGCGCTCCGCAAC
The DNA here is from genome assembly GCA_964023185.1 of Macaria liturata. Classification (NCBI taxonomy): domain Eukaryota; kingdom Metazoa; phylum Arthropoda; class Insecta; order Lepidoptera; family Geometridae; genus Macaria; species Macaria liturata. Next base: position 6,481,126 of record OZ026811.1, on the reverse strand, counting down.
AGGCGTCAACGCGTTTTAACCTGACAACAGAACATAAAGACAAATTATGAACTGCAAACGCCTCACCTGTTCACAGAACTCTAATAACTCTTAACCATTTACTTTACATAAGCTTTGTTCCAAAAAGGAATCTATGATACTAATGTGATAGAAAAAGAAAGGTGGAACTATTACTCAGAGAATCAGGAATGCTTAATATTCACAAACTAGAAAACAAAACTATAATATTGAGAAGTTAAATTGTTGTGCTATCAAAGTCTAAATATTTGGTTACAAAAGAGAACTATAATGTTAACAAGCTGAACTGGTAAATTACTAACACCTAAATACTTGGTTGCAAAAGAAAATTACAATATTAACAAATTAAACCATGAATATTTAAATTTCAAAGGTCATTTACACAGGTTTAAATTTTTGTCGGTAGATATGAAAAATCTACCATCACTATTCGCAAATCTCACAGAGGATTGAACATATTATACTTAAAATGGATAGTTACTAACTAGGATATTCATAAGAATGACCTTCATCTATTTAAACATTAAATTAACTTAATACAATACAGATCTAAGCAATATCTTGATTAAATTTTAAACATGAAGGTATCTATTGATATAAAGTTTCACTACGCAATAACAACGAATAAACGACCAAACGACCAGCACTTCTACTATTATAAATCATTTAACACGTTTAAATATTTTATACTAAATATTACACGGAGATATGCCGCTTAAATTCATTTGATGATTTCTTAACATTCGAGGTTATTCAACAATGGGCTAAGATTGTGTTTTTGCAGATAACGAAAGCAAATCTAGGTCACGATCAGAATCTCATTAACAAAAACGAAATGAGGGTAGCGTCAACTCGGGACTCGAAATAAAAATGGACAGATCTTACTTTGGAAATATGTCTTTGTCCGTAGCAGGCTCACTGAACCGCTCGGATCTCCAACCCGACGCGCTGGGGGAAGTTCACGAGCTGATGTCGTCAGCACCGAGCAGGAAACATGGAACACCCTGCGGCGTCTGGTCTCGTACCCGAAGTCTGCGGGCTCGAATCCCGGGGTGTGGGCGGAGACGCGGCTTTCGATGACCCTGGAATTCATCATACACCAACGTTAGGAACCGCCGTAGATTTGGGAGATAGATTTATAAAATCCTCCCGCACGTACCTGATATATAACCCTTTTAATAACACCAGGAGTGCGCGCAACAGCATACGAGGAGCGCACGCAGCAGCGCACCAGGAGTGCGCGCAGCAGCGCACGAGGAATGTGCGCAACAGCACATGAGGAGCGCGCGCAGCAGCGCACCTGGAGTGTGCGCAACAGCACACGAGGAGCGCGCGCAGCAGCGCACCTGGAGTGCGCGCAGTAGCGCACCAGGAGTGCGCGCAGTAGCGCACCAGGCGGGCGCGCAACAGCACACGAAGAGTGCGCGTAAGCCCCTGGTCTTGGATCTAAACATTCAGTGCCTTCACCATCATTACCGTTTTCTGAGGACAAAGGCAAAAATTATTCAAAAAACCCACTGTATGTAACCGTAACCAAGTACCGTCAATTTGTTAGTTTTTGTTAATCAAACCGTCCTTCTCAAACATCCAATCCACGAGCTGGACAATGCTCACGGATTAAAAGTTCAAAATGGAATATGTTACAAACATGCAATAAACCTCGGTATGGGCCCCTACCGACGGAAAACTACACACAACAAATCTAGGTCACGATCAGAATCTCATTAACAAAAACGAAATGAGGGTAGCGTCAACTCGGGACTCGAAATAAAAATGGACAGATCTGACTTTGGAAATATGTCTTTGTCCGTAGCAGGCTCACTGAACCGCTCGGATCTCCAACCCGACGCGCTGGGGGAAGTTCACGAGCTGATGTCGTCAGCACCGAGCAGGAAACATGGAACACCCTGCGAGCAAACCGGATGTCGTACGCTACATTATGAACCGACAATAAAACCTACAGCATAGTGCTTAAAATTTGATTTAAGTGCAGCGTTGGCTCCGGATCGCAGTACAAATATAGATATTCGGCGTGTTGGCGCCCAACGTGGGAGCGGCGGGTCAATCGGCGAACTACGTACTTACAATGTTACGAACGCTTAGTTATTTCACGTGAAAAAACAGCCAAGCTACGAAGTAAAATGTTTAATAACTCACTTAACGCTCGCGGAAACTACGTAATAAATTATTAGGAAATAAAATGGCTTGAAATCGAAACAAACTAACGACCAAATTGAATAAAACTAAAATCGTGTAAAATTGTAGGTATTCACATTTCTGGCGACAACAGGCGCTCCAACAGACTCCGGGCGCATGGAGTCCAGTATCTCTGCGATGGACCGGTAGGGCCGCTGAGGAACGACGCTGGGGCCTCCGCCCCCGCGACTATTATCCTATGAATATTAAAAAAAGTTATCAAATTTGCAATCAACTTTTAACTAATCTTAAAAATTGTGAAAACCGTTAAAATTCAAGTCTCTTTCAATTCAATCTTACCAAGCAATATTGGTATTCTCGACATTTAGACATTCCAAATTTAAAAAATTAATTAAATACTCACAGGATGTAGTAGCGGCATCGATGCCGCGAAAACTTTCAGAAGTTACAAACTGTCGAAGGAAAATTGGGCAGAGACACCTGCCGAAATGTATTCGCGTAGGCGACTCTCGAACGACTGAGCTGAGTATCGCGCGCCGTGAAGCAGGAAGCCATCGCATCCCTTCCACCAACATCCAGTCGCAGAAAATGTGGGGGCGGACCAATCACTGAGCCAGAATACGCTCCACCCACTTGCCGCTCACTTTGCGCCACTACAGAATTTAGTCAGATAACATTTTAAAGTTATTTAAAACAACAAATATGTTATTAATATATAAAAGCTTAATTAAATTTGTTTCTCTTATCTTTAATGTTTGTAGGTATCATATTAAACACCAAAAACCATAATTGAATTTGATTTGAATTCAGGAGAAGATTTCCGGTTACGGTACAAGACCGGAAATAACCTTGTAGGTAAATTCAAATCCAATCTGATTTAATATAATACGAACGTGAAACAGAACTATTATGGCAATAAATAGAATAGTAAACTATCGAGTGTGTTAGAAAGTTTCTTTAAAACTTGATATAATGTAAGCTACAAGTGGAGGTTTGATGGCGCATGCTCAAATCAGACGCTCAATTTATTTACTTGCAACGCTATGATTCTTTAAAACTATTAACAGGAAGTCCACAAACAAAGTGTTAATAATTTTATTTATGTAGATTCTAAAACATTTATAATTTCTTTATAAAAAAATACTTCATTCGTTATTTTTTTTTAATAATTATTCCTCGCTTTTTAGTATTTTTTAATCAGGCGTTGCTCGCTTTTTTGAGCCACGTGTTACGGCAAAAGATCTTTTGATTGATTGGCTCTACCAAACAGAAAATAATAATTATAATCGATTCAAAGATAATCATAAAACAGTAACAGTAAAAGCACTGTTACAGAACTCGACACTTAAACAAATACTTATTATTTTTTTGTTTTATTACGAGAGTTCTCACGTAAAATTAAAGAGGCATATTAATTAATATATACTTAATTAATAGAGGCATATTAATTAAGTAATAATAACATAAAACCATTAATCTTATAAAAGCTTGAATGTGTTTATGTTCGTTTATTTTTCACGTTCAAATGCATTAACCGACTTGGAAGTAATTTGGTATGGAATTAGGTTAGGCCCTGACACATAGGTTAACTTTGACCCTGTATTAATGTGGGTAACACCGCGGTGCGCAGCTAGTATGTAGATTAATAAAACACATACATATAATCAGTACTTTTTTTATTTCATTTTATAAACTTGTTTAACATAAACACAGTTTTGAACCCGATCAAGATGTGCCTTCCTTCCTAAACAACTTTATAATTCAAATCTTTCTGCAGATTCAATGAAGTCGATCTATTGACAATAATTTTTATTAATTGGTACTACATGGACCTCAGTGAGGTCGTCAAAAATGTACATATTATGCTTAGATCTTTAAAACTACACAACGGTTTGATGCAGGTTTTCGTAATGGATAGTGATCTAAGAAGGTTTATGTGCGTAATTTTACTGCTAAGCCACGGGCAAAAACTAGTAAAACATAAAATAGTTCATAGTTTATTTATTAACATTTCTAATATTTGAAATTGTCTGCGAGTTCCAGAACGTGATCGAAGAAAAGGAAAGCTGGTTGGAGACACCTTCGTGCAGTCGAAGTAGAGAGGGTGCCTGCTGCTACGTCGTGAGAGGAGCAAGCTGCTACGTCATGAGAGGAGCCTGCCGCTACGTCGTGAGAGGGCAGAGACACCACGACACACCGACGAGCAACGGGGCGGGATCAACCACGGGCTTCGCACACCACGTACAAGGTCACGTAGTCCTTTATTTTCTTATAACGATTTTGCTAAAATAATTAATATTTTCTTGTAACGATGTAATGAAATAATGCCGCAGAGCATTTTTCGGGCAAAAATCAGAGAATAGATATCTGGTAGTAGTAGTAGTCGGCGAATGAGTTGCGATATACATTGGATGAGACTATAGGAGATCAAACTATTTATTTTTTCAGTTCAAGATTACAGGTAAGTACCTAGGAAATTGTAGTTCTTTTCATATATTTTTTGTTGACATGTAATAATTTATTATGAATAAAGATGATTATGATTATGATTAGTTTGACTTTGATGCTCACTAACTACTGAAACTGCCACTAACTTATGTACCTAACTAACTATGTCTGTTGTAGAAACAAAGCAGAAGTTAGTCAAATTCCTAAAATAAAATTGTATAATTTGATGACGTATGTAGATAGTTTTGATTATAGGTTCATATTTAAGAATCAGATGATATTTTGAAAAACAATGTTTTTTCCTGTGTGAAAAAGTTACCGCAGCGATGCGCGCCATCTATAAATAGTTTTAGTACCTTCTAAGTAGCAAGTTACGTGGGAATATTTTTAAGTAACTAAGGTTCTGCTTCTCCAACGTCATAATGATGCAGGAAGTTATGAAACGAAAAAGTGCACACTTATATCGTGAGATGGCGCTGTTATAAATGTTTGCAAGTATCGCTGTAAAAATAAATAATAACCTTATTTCTTGCGTTATTCCGAATAATGATAAGTTCATGTTCCGTGAAAAGGTTTTCTGAGATTAATTATTAACTTGACAAATAAATAATGATAGACCAACCCGTGAAGATTTACTTCGCACCTCACAATGAGTGTAAAAATGGACATAGCTTTCTTTTGCATTAGTATTTCGTGCATTAGGTAGGTACAGTAAAGAAATCATAACATTTGGTGAATAGAGATAATCACAAAAAACCATGAGTAATTACTTGAAGAATCTTCAAAAATAAGATCCTAAATCTTTCTTTTTTTATTCGGTTGAGATTGTTTCAAGGGTGGTCCCATAATATTTTTTAACAAAACAAAAAAAAAATTTAGGTAAGTATTTTGGTAAATAAGCAGAGGCAATTCACCTCTGTATAGTTACTAAATATAATATATACCTACTAATAATATAATTTAACCAATAAACCAGCAGGAGTATAACGACCACTTTGAATTATTAGAGGGTTATCTCGTGCTTTGGAATCAGTTTTGGATCAAGAACCCTCCCTTTGTTTATGTCTTATTGACTGAAACTGAAACGGTGCGATTCCTAATAATAGGTAAGACATAAAGTTTCGTAATTTCGATCCATTTTAGTGCGTAAACTTTTAAGAACATTTATCGATGAAAACAGTTTTCAGTGGCATCTAAATCGAGAGGAAAGTTTTTTGTCTAAGAACCTTTTGGTTACTGTCTAAAAACCTGTGGTAATTTACAGGAGCATTTGCAAGCTGTTAATTTGGTTATTACTGTAGTCAAACATGAGAATCGGCTCATGTAGTGTGGGTTGTATCTTTAACAAAAAACGTTCCCTTATATGAAACGAGAAAACGAGTTCTTCAACTTATTTTTTGGATGGGCAATTGTTACCACTTTCTTTCACGTTCAGGCTGCAGTTTGAGTAGACCCACCCTTAGAGGGACAGCAGTCAATATTACCAATTAATACACCCCTTTAGCCATGTTTTTAGCTATGACAATTAGTGTACAAACTTAATCTACTCAGCTACAAGCTCTAATAGACTAGGGCTAAACAAAAGCAAGCTCCATTTGATTCAGTAAACAAACTTTTATTAATAAGCTAACACAGGATGATCCGTCCCTTGTGCGAAATGATTTATTGAATAGAGAATGAAAAGCGAATCAGGGCTTATCTATCTTGAAGGAGAATTCATTATTACCGCCTTTGTGTGAGGATCCACGAATATTGGATATGGAGAGGTTCTTGCGTTGGAAATTCTATTCAGCGTACTTACTTGAATAATAGACTGAAGACTGAAAACTTAAAATCGTCTGGTTGCGATTTTGAAAGTTTGTTCAAAAGATGATGATCAAAGAAATAATAATAATATAATCAAAGAGCGTTTGTGTAGTAACTCCTCGTTTGTAGGTACTCTGTATTCTGTGCTTGTGGTAAGAAATGTGTTTCTTCATCGAATCTTTAGTTTGGGCACAGAATAAATAATACAACAGAAACCTATCTCCCTGTTTCGAACACGCAGCGAGCGGAGGGCACAGTAAAGTACGCTCGACAGTCGTGTGTCAAACGGCACATCATTCGGTCGCTGGCCGCGTCGTCTAGGTATAAAAAATGAATTCGAATTGTATCAGTATTAAGATAAGCAATTTAGAGTCGAATTCGAGAGAATCAGGCTTAATTTAGTAAAAATCTAAGAAAAAGGTTTGTAAATATTTTGTTATAACACATACAAAACAATTACTGATAAAGTATTAATTTGTCAAAAAATAATTCACCATTGATTGAGTATAATACTAAAATTATACAATTTTATTGTTGTACTAAAGCCAAATTCATAATGGCAACCATGATAACTTTGAGAGAATCGAACTGCAGTCAGTGAAATATGAACTGTAAGTCGAAACGCTAAGTATCAATTTGGCTCGCGCGTGGGTTACGAACGTCCGCTGCGAACGTATTTCGATAGCGTGGCGCGTTTTTGTGTAAAGATAGCATGCCCTGGTTTGGGGCGTTTTTCTTGTTTTCCATTTTCGTTATTTTATCAAAACTTTGATCAGCCAATGTAATAATACCATTGGTTACAACATTTCATTGAAAAAGTATTTGAAATAACAATACCGCACTTACCGAACTTTTCTTTGTAGCTCCGAAAGCAAGTCGTCGTTAGTTTTTGTAGTTCGTCGTCAGACTCACGGGAATCCGGGAAAAAGTTCATACAGAAAATGACTGTGTGTGTGTGGCGTCTATTAATTGATGTAATCTTTCATAAAAGATTTCCGTATGACTAGATTGATCTTAATGTTAATAGATTAAAACAAAAAGTAATAGGGTTAGGTAACTAAAAAAAAACTTTTCATAACACAGAAAATAAGGATCACAGTAAATAACTAATATACAGGCCACTAGATATTAATTCGAAACCCTAACATCATGCAGAATATTTTTTTTGCCGTCCAAATTTACTATTCTAATGAAGTCTTTTTATTCAAAACTTTCACATACTACACTAAGATTCACATATTTTTCGCTTTATAGCCAAGTATTAACCATTTTTTTAATAAAGCTAAGTTTTTCAAGTTTTTTCTCTGCTCAACAAATACCTATTTCGACCAAGTTCGAGCCGATATCACCCAGAGAAATTATCCAATTATACAAATGAAGAGTTAAATCGAATTACCTACTTAGTATGAAAGCACTATTCATCCTTTTATAAGCATTTAATCTGATCCCACCAGTACATTAGGTTTATACCGGGATCATTGTAAAAATTGTATCCGTAAAGAATATTATTAGTTAAAATGTGTCTGCCATCTGTTTATCTGTACTTGTCTGTCTGTGGAATTCTAGCTCCCAAAGAGATCGTTACATTTTTATTTAGATTTTTCATTCGTTATATGGATTAATAGGCAGTGTTTATTGCTATGTTTCATCAAAATGATCAGCTCTTTCTTAGGTGATAAGATCGTTTGGGTAATTTCCTCGTCGTATTGTCAAGATTTTCATGGATATAACTAAAATAAAACTCATCATTTTACTCCAATTAAGTCTATTTTACTAGGTTACTTTACTACTTGTTTTATACAGAATATATAATAGGTACTATTTTAGATTATTTCTAATCTTGCTTTGCAGCCACAGTTCCTTTTTTACGAAGCACATATAACTTTTGTTTGAATTGGACTTACGAGTATATACACTGTACCTACAGGCCACCCGCCTAAGTTTTTTTTTTACATTAAATAGGCTTACGTTTGACTATAGCATGCCTGATGTTAAGCACCACTATAGTCTAAGATGTAGCACGCTTTCCTAGAAGAAACCTATTTACTCTAGTTTTGAAGAACCCTGTATAGTAAGTATAGCAGTGAAATATATTTAATTTACCTTTTAGTTTATCAGTTGCCCTGTATTCACACAAATGTAACTCAATAGGCATGAGTAAGCCAGAATACACGTACCTAATTAGTACAATGAATAGTGAATTGTGACAATATTACTAAGCGTTAGGTATTGACCTGACCTAACCTATGATCGGTTGAATAGCTAAATAATTAATTAATTAGTGACGTCAAATATGATAAAATTACCAAATTTTTTTAAACGGTGTTCCCTTTTGAACTATAAAAACAGTAATAATATGTATAGTGAACAAATAAAGTGTTTGACAGATACCAAAGAAATTAGATACACTTCTGAAATTTAGTTTTCTATGGTAGATGAATATTTATAGTATTAAGTAGGCACATAAAGAGTATTGCTATTAGTTTGAAACCAAACCTATTACAAATGGGTTCTAATTGAATTAAAATACCTTAAAAGAATAACGACGAAATTATTTCGAAGTGGAAGTATCTTGGTTTTAAGTCGATTAAAAAGTAGACACCATTCTTCACAATGTCGCTGAGACCACAATACCTACTCTTAGATAGTGGATTAATTTACCCGCAGCCACCCCTGAACTCTGCGCTCGTTTGTAGATTTGTAGAACCATTGCACAAAATATAAACAGTTGCCAGATACCGATTTCTCGATGCGCCGTGCAAAAGCACAATATCTTCTTGCTTTTATGTTGTGTTGCTATTTTTTCATCTCAGGCGTTACAATGAGATATTTTGTTTTATTTTCAAGAGAAATTAAACTCGTCAATATTAAATATCATGTGCAAGAGGCTAGATGAGCTCTTATACATGCTGCCTAACAAAAAATAATAAAAATAAAATGTGCTGAGAAATTGACATATTTAGTAGTTTAAAACGCCGTCTTCAAATGATTGACTGGTATAGATAAAGTGGTAAAATAAGCTTCTTCAAGCATCTTCTGCATGTATCTATTTAGTGTCTAAGTGTAAAGGGGGCTCTATTTCCGTACAATTTATTAAACCTGTAAATTTATAACGTTTGAAAGATATTTGACAAATTCATTATATAAATAATGCTCTGAATGATGTACATTGGAAATCGTTCATCATTTTAAAGTGTGTTGTTTTTTTTAGTAACACGTGCGTGATAACATTTCTATTTGTTTTTATTTCTATTCCACTGCAAAAACATAAAGCATACCTCTCAGCTAGTACTGTTTCGGACTAAGAACTATGTACCTAACACTATTCCAAAACCAGGTAAGTAAAGTCTGAAGTTAAACTGCAAATGACAGTCAAGTGCTTCTTTAGCTTAAATACCCAATTTAAGTTACTAAATTATCTGCTCAGCTAATGCTAGCTGTTGTCTGAATAAATATAATGCCCATGTATATCCTACATTTCTACTTTGTGTACGGTGATTTTTTGGCCAGAAAATGGCGAAAAATAAATCAATTTGTGATTCCGTCTGCCAGTTTAAATGAAAGGACTTTCTCTGTACCAAAAATTTTAGCTACGAATCGACATTAACTCCGTTGCGACTTGAAGTATGAACAAATATCAACACACTAACAAACCTTTAATGTATGTACGTTATAAATAATTTATATTGTATGCTAAATTAAATACGTTGAGACCGGTAGGCATAGGTCGTGTAGGTCATATGAAAGCCATCGATATGATGATGAATCTCGACTTGACAGCAAATGTCACCGTCTTCTTTTGACATGGGTTAGAGCGATGACATCCACTCATTAATGTGTCATATGAGTTATATCCGCCATTCATTTTATTTTAGTAAAATCTACTTTATTATTAGGAGGTTAGAAGTGAAGTTTCCATAGCGAGTGCGGAGATAAATTGGTTTTCCAAGTGACAGCGCATTACTGTTTTCTACATAAGTATGTCCCATTTTTTGGATACTTTTCTGAGAACGTTATGGAAACGTGGATTTAGGTATTGTTGATATTAACTCATTGTAATACAATAACTTTTCTTTTAATATCATCAACTACTAAAATCTTGGCAATATCAGATAGGTAGGTACTTATTTACTGGCTTTTGTATTCAGACTTTAAAGCAAAATAATAAATATGATATGTTTAGTAAATCCATGATCAGAAAATCTGAAAGCAGAGCTAAAACTCTGCATGTCAAATAAATCAGATTTTACTCGAATTCTTTGCGAGATATGAAATGTTTTTTTTGTTTTCTGTAGGTACTATTTTATACAAGAATACAGATACAAAATAGCTGTCTAAGCCTGTTCTTTCATTTTAAATCACACGAAAACCATTTTACATGCTCGTTTAAATGGTTTTATATGCTTGGTTTCAGACATGCAAATATATTATGGAAGGCTTCTTTGATTTACTGGGGCATTACCGTATCAGTAGAAAGCACGCTCACGCTCGTGCGCTGGTCAAAGGAGGTCGGATTTTTGGAAAATCAGATATTGCAGAACCTGCCATGCAGAAAAATGAACAAAACCTCTTTTTGCTAGTGAAATGTGATAAGAAAATGATAAAAATAGTAGCAAGGCATGTGAGAAACGAATAAAATACAAATTTGATAAAATAACAAATCTTCCTGGAACTCCATGCTTTTTTTCTAATATTTATATAAACGTAGGTTTTAGAAAAAAAAACAAAACCTTAGGTCAATTATCCTAAACAAATATTAATTGAAAAATATCGTTTTAAAAAATGTTCTACTCACAAATGTCAAATAACCTTTCTATCAATAATAAATAAATAAATATTTTTTAGTTCTTTTGAATACCTTCAACAGTATTTTCATTGTATTTTCACTGTACCTATTTTCAATTCATATTCTATACCAAACATTGTAACGATCCATTTACATATCTCGCTCATTCGTTTCAGTCGTCGCGGTTTTTGCGTCGGATTGTCTTTTTTGCTGACAAAACGAACTTATGACGTGCATTAAGCTAAATTGTGTCGTTTGTACAGACGACGGTTGGACGATGCTTTGATGAGAGAAAAAGAAGAACGAGTCATATTTTTTTTCGGTGCTTGTATGGAAGACAGCATATGGCTTAGCGGTTCCAGTGTCTGCTTTTCATCTAGACGCACCCTGGTTCGAATACGGCCCTACACCAATGACTTGTATTTTGAAGCTATGTGTGGATTTGCACTCGCTTAACGGTGAAGGAAAACATCGTGAGGAAACCGACATGTTTAAGGACCACAATATCCGAGGACATGTGTATTCCGTGGAAGGACCTGGGCGCCCACAACGATGTATCTGCCCAAAAGAACTCTCCTAACGGATTAACTCTGCGGGGGAGTCACGACCCTCAGTCATGAGGAAATTCGACTCTCAGAGAGAGATGAAAGGAAGCAAAATAAGCTTTGAATAGCAGCTAGATAGAAGTGCCTATACAGTATTTTAAGTCGTAATAATACAAATTTAATGTACCAATATAATTACCTTGGTACACCTATTTTAATTGCTGACTTTTTTACCACAAGATCACACTACTTGTGCATGGAATAATTATTAATTAAATTCGATCGGTGATCATTTTATTTCGTAGGTAAACATTAGGTAGGTATGTGGTTTTGGTATTTACCAGAACACAAATGATACAATAAATTTCTAACTAGTTATTAAGTGCTAATAAAGGATAATATTAGAAATGCCACTTTTTTTTTACAAGAAATGGGTTTGCACTTGACCGTAATTAGCCTGATGGTAAGCAATCACTTAAATACAAGTACACCAATACACTTTCCAATTTTGTATAAATTAATCATTTGACCACGATTTTCATTTCAATGTGATACCACGGAATAAAGACATTGTACCAAGTGATAATCAAATGCACATCTTATCCTCAGTTCCTTTGTTCTGTGGTAAATGTCGAGAGTCGACGAACTGAAATGGAATCCAGCTGCTGAAAATCTAGATTTTATTTAATCAAGCCGTTTGGAGATATGTTAAAAGTTGAACAATAAAGTTTAGTTGTTTAAAGTAACACAACTGGGTGAGAGAGTAAATTTTACAAGTAACTTGTTATTATTTTATTAAACTAAATTCAGCAAATTTATTTAGGTTGTGAAGTATTTAATATAATATTTTCGTCGTTGAAATCTCAAAAAATATCTGTATGTTTTTAAGTAAAAATATTAAAAAAACCCTTTTTTAAATTACAATATTAGGTATATCGTGTGTCATTCTATTTCATCAAATGAGTATGTTTTTCATTTACGACGCAACAAAAGCAACGTTTATCATTATTCTTGGTATACCGATAGTCCAATATCTTACGAGTAACATAGATTTTAAATTTCAAACAAAATACAATAAATACCACGGACATCCAATTTTTTTTAAAAACAACAATGTCAAACAAACCATTTGTTTTCCTTTTACACAGACAATATTCCATTCATCACTATATTGATCGGATCAACTTAAGTGCGTAAATGTTTCATTAGAAATTATGTAACCACACATTTAGGATTTGCCTTGCAAATAACCTTTATTATGAATAATACATAATGCTAGGCAAATAAGGGTTGCGTATTGACGAATCTGATTACCGGGATTAGACTGTTTTGGGATGTTTTGGTAAGGGTCAGTTGTCGTGAGTTTTGTTTATCATCACCACGTTGCATGATAGTCCAAGAAATTACTTAGAGAATAATCTATACTAATATTATAAAGCTGAAGAGTTTGTTTGTTTGTTTGTTTGTTTGAACGCGCTAATCTCAGGAACTACTGGTCCGAATTGAAAAATTCTTTTTGTGTTGAATAGACCATTTATCGAGGAAGGCTTTAGGCTATATAACATCACGCTGCAACTAATAGGAGCGAAGAAACAATGGAAAATGTGGAAAAAACGGGGAAAATTATTCATCTTTGAGGGTTTCCGTTGCGTGCGCTGCGAAAACCGTTCAAGTCGTGGGTAACAGCTATAATTTATAAAGCTGAAGAGGTTGTTTGCAAAAATAAATATGATGCCCAAAATAACTATTCTACGCGGACGAAGTCGCGAGCACAGCTAGTTAGAGATAATTGTTGTAGCAAATATTATAACATTGGAAGTTTGTTCCATTAGAAACCTTAACGTCAAATCAAACGATTTCGTTAAGGACCTTCTTAATACACGGATTTAGTTACTACTTAATTAATTCTAATACATAAATTCACCTAATCTAGATTTTATTTAATCAAGCCGTTTGGAGATATGAAAAAAGTTGAACAATAAAGTTTAGTTGCTTAAAGTAACACAACTGAGGTGAAAAGGTGATAGTACTAAATTATTTTAACTACCTATTTTAACTAGAGGCGAACATAAATTTGGTTTACTGACCAATTGACCAACACAAGCGTTTGCTTAGTGTGGGGCTAGATGGCGCTGTTTGCCATGTTCCAGAATATTTAATTATTCACTTTGGTTTAGAACTATTCCAATATTGAAGGTTTTTTCACAGTTAAGCTTAGCCTGGAGTTTGTTCGAAGCGAAAAACGCATAGCGGAAAATAGTACTGTTGGTAATTGGTATTTTTTCTTACACTTTGGTATCAAGAAGTGTTTCCTTTTAACTTATTACAATAAAAGGGAGTGAAGTTTTGTTGTATAGTTTTTTTAAAACTAAAATTAGCTTATACGTGAATCTTTGGTGCTTAAAAAAATAGACATAATCGTATACTTAGTCAGTTATTATATTAGTAACTAATTAGTAGTACTTAGTAAGAAAACTAGAGTATCACGTAATTTTTTTTTTCGCTCGTTGCTTTAATTTTAATACCTGTCATTTACACACATTTTTGACAAATTCGCGATGAATTTAGGACTTTATCATAGGATTTCATCCTTCAACGTCGGTCCGTCAGAATTTGCACCACTCTTGATTCTTCAGTGTACGGCGCTCTGCATGATGCTGATGATAGAGAGAGATGGCGGAAAATCATCAGAGACAGGCTCATGGATGGTGGTAGTCACGACCCTCAGATATGAGGAATACACCACAAGGAGGAGGTTCCACTGAGCCAGGATACATAATTTGACCTTTTTTATTTGACCTTTTTACACAGATGCAGGTATAGTAGTAGTGAACATTTGAAATTGTAATATGAAATAGGGCTTAGGACTATACAATAGTAGGTGAACCCCGGCTAAGTCAGCACCTGTGTGCACCATAATATAATATACCTTTAAGTATGTTGAATAAAGGCACTGGAGGTATTTTTCGCTTTTCACCTTACCCCTAGTACACTAAGAGTCAGCGTATTTCCCGACCATTACTAGTTCTGATGACGAAGAGATTCCGTTTGTAATCAATAACTACCGATGGGACTCGTTATTGGAGGCGACGCAATTCGATGTATTGGAATGAAACTGTGAAATAAAAGTGGCTACGTTTTATTACTGTTATACCTGTAATGTTTGATGGATTTTGTTTCAATTTTGAAACTAACGAATAGATCGGGGATTGTTGATTTAATTTCTAAAGTAATTTTCTCCATTAAACATACAATTATGTTATTTTTAATAGAATAGATTAGGTGCTTCTTTGTATTTTTAATGATTTTATAGAATACATAGAATACATTAAAATCGAAAGATCTAGGAGTCGCTGATATCGCTGGGTTTTTTTTTTGTAATGTTACTTTTGGCACACATATTGGACCTACAAATTGAAAATGTTCACAAAGATTATAATCTTAAACCCTCCATTGCTTAGCAGAAAAAATACTCGTTATTTTAATAACATTTCTTAGTAAAACTAATATTTTTGCAGTTGCATTGCAACATGACAATATAAACCAAGATAAAATGGAGCAATAGATAAATCACAGAGGGTTGTGACTCACCCTACAAATACGTATATCTTAAAGCCACAGAGTCCAAAGAATAGTTAGCAGAGAGTGGCTAATTAAAATGGTATCAAATACGTTTACCTACTTTTTAATTAACAATTACTTAAAACTACATAATAGATGTACGCTAGTTACGTAAAACGGTTTTTTTATTTTTATATATGCCTTAAGTAGTTAATTAATCACTAAGTGCTGTTTTAATTCTCAGGTTTTAATCATAATAAAAAGAAAAATATATAAAAATGTTGACTTTTTGACTGCCTTACGCAACGACTCTTTAACTGAGCGATTAAATAAACAAAATAAGTAACGGATAAACAGACAAAATTTCTGGAAATTGTTGGAACGTGTTCAGCTATCAATTCGAATTATCTCCAAACATTTTTTTTTCGGCCCTCTTCACCTTTATTATTTATGTATAGATTATTTTTGCACTACGACAGAACTTGACCACAATTCCAACGGTGTGACATCTACTCCAGCTACTCTTTGCCACCACACCCCGTTTCGATACAGCTGTATATTAAAACGGCGATGCGTCCGGAAATTGCTATCATACTTGATCTTCAACTGTCAATGTGTGGTTTAGAAATACGCGATGAGCGGAGCGATTATTAACTTATGAAATCACATTTTAGGTTGTATTACTGCATAAATATGTTTTTTTCTTATGTATGTATAGGTATTCACGTAGTTTGTATGCGTCCCGAACGTTGGGCTGGGATCGTGACACAGTGGGAACCTCATGGGCGACGTGGTAGAAGAAGGACCAAGAGCCGCTGGCGCCAGGATCTCGCCCGGTATCGGGGTGCCTGGCATGAGGAGGCCTTTGACCGAAAAGCATGGAGGGAGTTGGGGGAGACCTTTGCCCAGGAGTGGGACAGTATAGGTTAACAAAAAAAATACTGCTACACTTACTCTTGTTTACTTTTTTGTTTTACATCTAGGCTTGCGTGTGTTACAAAAGTAAAATGCACAGTCGAATGGACTGTAATTATTTCTTTTGTTTTTCTCGCTCAACAAGCTGGCTTACGCGTTTCTTATAGAATATAAACTATCCATTACATTAACTTTTATAAATAAATAAATAGAAATTAAACCATATAATATGGAACATAGAAGTGATATTAGCCTGTCTTTCATCGAAATATATAATAGTAAAGTTGTTCAGAATGTAATAAAATTCTAGGCTAGTAAGAAGTAACGTCTCCTTACCATGTTATGAGAAAATTGTAGTGTCTCAAATCTGACACGGAAGATAATATGGTTATTTCTATGACATGAACTTGGAGCTTACTATAGTGAAATAAAATAATTGAAACTGTTTTTATTTGTTGGTATTTCACTTACTGCCATAACCCTTCGTCTTATCGATCGAGAGTGGCTAACTCTCGAGAGTATAATCAAGCTGCCTTACAGGCCCTTGATAAACAATTTGATTTCATGTAACGATTGCCGTACTGTTACTAATAACCAGGACCTATCATTTAAGGTATCATCTTACACACGGCAGCACTCAAAATCAAATGCCTTTTTTAAATAAATTAGGTATATATAAGATTTTACGAAACGCAACTCCTGTTATTAAAATAAGTTGACATTTGAACCATAATAGATCTAAATAAGTATTAATATAAAATCCACCACGGTTTAATTCACACAAATGAAATAACCAATTAAAAATTTTCAAATATATAACAAACAGAAACATATTTTGATATTCTCCTAAAAACAACACAACTCCCCAAAAACAGAGAACCACGAAAATGAACCTCATTTCCTAATTAGATTAATTTTCCATTTCACCGAGGAAATTACCATACAGCCAAAACATTTTCACCAAATACAAGAAATGAGTGTTTGGATAACATTTCTTATGTTTCTAGAATTGTCATACAATTTTCTTGGCAATAACAAACCGGCGGGAAAAATACACCAAAATTACGTTGAACTTTATTGATCGGTTACGTTAAAACGCCTATTAGAAAAATCAGAAATTACGTTCGAGAGTAAACCGGATTCTTCTAAGTGCGTAGCATAGATTACAACGTTGCGTAACATCAGGCAAGTTGTAGTCAAGCGTGAGCCTATCAAACGTAAAAATAACAAAAAAATAATGTATATAATGGCTACTCCCAGCTTCACTAGCGTCGTTTCGGTATAAAATGGATGCCACACATTCGTGTACTTCAGATTAAAATATGTAATCAGGAACATAACATATAAAAATACGTTGCCACAATTTTATGCCAATTTTTCATTCCATTACTTATTTTTGTATAACGGAGTACCTAAGCATAGAAGGAGAAATATAGCTATTCCAGTCAAATCCGAGTACAAAGCTTCCCTTCCCTTAACAAGGAAAATGACGACGTTTCCGTAGTGTTATTTTAAATCAAGTTACTAAAGTTTTTCCCTTATTGATTTATCTAAAAGTTTTGTAAGAATGAAAGGGCGCCTGAACAAAAATGTAACTTAGTTATATGTATTTGAGTTTGTCTAAAATGGATGGCCTAGACAAAAAATATACTTACTTCAAAATATTTAGCCATTTCTGTTGGATAATTTTTTTATTTTTTTTTTTACAAGATACATGACTAAAAATTTGTGAACAGTTGTTTCTGGTTGTGAAAACAAGTTATATCCATTTTTGCAAATAAAAATAAACAGGTTTATTTCATAACAATTACATAGCTGATAAATTGATGCATTTGATTGCCTTTCATATACATACTAAAAGTTAAACAATACCGCAGTACATTCTTTCACCAATTGGATTTGCAAGTGTTTTATATAAATCAAGCTTTTATTGGCATCGAGAGGGCCGTATCATTTCGGTAGATATCTATTCAGGGGCTATGCGAAACCAACGTGGTTAGAATTTCAACTATTACTGAACAACATTAACCAGAACTCCGATAAATAATATTCATGTTAAAATAACCTCTATTCTAAGTCCGGTAAGGATGAGAATAGTTTTTAATTTTTGAGGGTAGTCGTAAAATTCGATGGTGGGATTTGGACAATGTACTCGAACACTATCTGTCAAACGATGAAATAAAGTGTGAATGAATCGTCTGGTATTTTACGAGTGTAATAGTTCTTCGCTACCCTAATCTTTTTCTGGGAGGAAGGTCCTCCTTCCTCCCAGACCGTTACTTCTATTGGGCTTATTAAGAAAACGTGTTTGGCCTGTACAATATTGCAGTGTGTGTGATGGAACTGAGTGCAACAAATTAAGAATTGCCAAGAGCTCTTTTAGAGGTAATAAGTCAGTAAGGTCAACAATGGCGCTATATCGAAACGTACACTGTCTAGGCCATAGATGGTCTAGGCCTTATTTGGCAAAGCAATAATTAACCAGAGTTCGCAACGTACGTTAGTGAAAATGTTGTCAATAGGTATCTAAAAAAGCTTTTATTTTGATAACCATTCAAGTACCATGGTTTAGTTGAATAAGTGAAAAAAATTAAGTAAGAAATTTTTTTTTCGGTGTACGCGTTTAAGTCTTAGTACAAAAATAAAGCATTTTTTTATGAATTATTTATTTGTAATTTGCCACAGCTCAAAATATCTCTCGAATATACATCTTAGTAGATAAAGTAGACGAATAAAAACAGGCGTTTATATTATCAGAAGTCCTAATGCTTTGGCGTTTGTATTTATCTTAATACTTTGTCTGTCGTTCATAAAAGAAACACCTTCGTAATGTTCATTGCTATAACCAATCATTATAATGTACCTATTTGTTTCATTGCTCAGGCTTCACTCATTTCTTTATTGGTAAATGTTTCTGTGTTGAAATGATAAATGACATTGTTTTGTAGTATAAAATATCTTATTTTGTTTTGTTGTGCTGGTGTTTTAATAAAGTGTATAATATCTATCTATCTATCTTATTTTACTACAGTGGTGCTTAACATCAGCGTTTAGTAATATAAGCAGGCGTAGCCAAACGCAAGCCTATTCCGTGTTAAAAAAAAACTTGGAGAGCTGTTACTTAATAAATATTAGGTACCTAATAAGCACAAATACTGATTTTATTCATGTCATGTTTATCGCTGAAAACGTTTCCTAACACGTTTGGACTAAAAAAATTAAGCTTGCAACTAAATGATATTCGCGGCTTCAAATATAACATTCGTGCAACAAAAGATCAAATAAAGAAGAACAACTGCAGACAAGAAATAAAACGGTTGCAAATAAGCGCTTACACTTCTTTTAAAATAATGAAAATCGTTGTAATTTCCAAATGGATTCCGTAGATAACTCATTTTAAACTTAACGGCTCTCATTTGTTTTTGTGCCAAAAATACACGAATGCGGTTCACCATGTTCCAACTTAGCTATGATTTCTTGTGGAGTTCCCACAAACTTAGATTTGCTTGTCATTTTGGCTATTTTCTGTGCAGTACGCTCTTATTGCCTTAATATTAAGGACTATATTTTACCAGATGGTGTGTGTTAATTGTACAACGTATCTTGGTTTGAGATGTGTGCAGTGGTATACGCGATAAATACCGGCAAAGCCACGTAAATTGCACATGCAGTGACTGTGTTTTAGGAAATTAACTATGCTGACTCATTAAAAAATATGATTTATTAATATTATATATAATTGGATTACGACTCACTGACTGACTGACATAGTAGTTCTCCGGGAAGGAGTTTCGTGGGGTACATGTGTTATATGTCATCGTATAGGTATGGTTCATGGGACCACGAGAAAAATCCGAAACTTGGAGAAAGTGGAACTGACCATGGAGTAGGTAGGTGGATCTCCGAAACCAGAAGAGGTAGGCTCCAAGTGTTCAAACTAACTTTGGAGGGAACTGCTTGTAGGTGATGAAAATGTGGATACAAGATGGCCGCCGTGCAAAAAAACATGGCCGCCATACAAATTTCAAATGCTTATAACTCTGGAACGGTTGGAGATAGGTGGGGGGTGTTCGACCAAATGTCATAGAGGGCCGTGGGGGACGTTTGAAAATAGTTGCAAAAATCCAAGATGGCGTCGTCAAAATGGCGGCCGATTTTCAAAATGGCCGCAGGGGGCTGATTTTTTGCATCCGGGGGTATTTTGGGGTGCAGATTCCATAAATGAAATCAAATTTTTAAAATGTCAAAAAATAAAGATGGCCGCCATACATGTGAAATTTTCGAGGGGGTGGGGAGTAGATCTCCATGTTGCAGGGGTGCAGGGTTGACGTTTTTGGTGCTTATGTATAGGAATGTGTCTAGAATGTATAGAATAAATGAAAAGTTGGTGATAGGTGGAACTGACCTTGGAGTACCGAAGGGATCTCGGAAACTATAGGTGATAGGGAGGTGAGGCTTGAAGTAATATTGGAGAGAACTGCATGCATGTTTTCAATCATACAAAATATTTTTGGCTTTCATACAAAATTTTTTTTTCTTCATACAAATTCCATACATTTTTCTAGGGATGAACAAAACGACGAAGCAAGTACTGCGGTGAGGCCGAAGGCCGAACTGCAGTACTTGCGACTTCAAAGTGAGGGGGATGCGAGGCCGCAGGCCGAGCATCACCACCACTTTGACCATCAGTTCTTGGAGTACCCCATGGGATCTCAAAAACTATAAGAGATAGCGAGTTGGTGTTTGAACTAAATATGATGAGAACTGCTTGCATGTTACCAATCATACAATTTTTTTTTGGCTTTCATACAAAAAAAAATTTCTTCATACAAATACCATACATTTTCCTAGGGACGAACAAAACGACGGAGCAAGTGCTGCGGTGAGGCCGAAGGCCGAACTGCAGTACTTGCGACGTCTAAGTGAAGGTGATGCGAGGCTGGAGACCGACCTTCAGACCGATCAGACCCTGGAGTACCCCAGGGGATCTCAAAAACTATAAGAGATAGCGGGTTGGTGTTTGAACTAAATATGATGAGAACTGCTGGCATGTTACCAATCATACAAAATATTTTTGGCTTTCATACAATAAATTTTTGCTCCATACAAATCCCATACATTTTCTTAGGGATGAACAAAACGACGGAGCAAGTGCTGCGGTGAGGCCGAAGGCCGAACCGCAGTACTTGCGACGTCTAAGTGAAGGTGATACGAGGCTGGAGACTGACCTTCAGACCGATCAGACCCTGGAGTACCCCAGGGGATCTCAAAAACTATAAGAGATAGCGGGTTGGTGTTTGAACTAAATATGATGAGAACTGCTTGCATGTTACCAATCATACAAAACTTTCTTTGCTGTCATCCAAAATAATATCTCCATACAAATTTCATACACATAAATTTGGAGGATCACAACTACGGAGCATGTGCTGCGGTGAGGCCGAAGGCCGAGCCGCAGTACATGCGACGTCAAAGTGACCGGGATGCAAGGCTGAAGGCTGAGTATCACCATCACTTTGACCATCAGACCTTGGGAGTACCCCAGGGGAACACGAAAACTATTAGAGATAGAGGGTTGGTGCTTGAACTAAATATGATGAGAACTGGTTGTTTGTTTTGAATCATGACAAATCATCATCATCCTCAGCCAACTTTCGACTACTTTAAATCTGTACATGTATTTTATCCGTTTGATAGTCACAGATTTTTTACAACTTCGAGACAATTTGACAAAATGTTTCATCATCATCATCTACAGCCCTTAACAAATTGGACACGAGTTTCTTTTTAATATCTAACCTACCGAGATTGATGATTAGTTTGCGTTTTCAAACCCATATGGAGATTTATTTGCATTCGACTGCCTTGGTCATTCAAAGTCACAGATTATCTTACATCATCATCATCATCCTCAGCCAACTTTTTGCCGCATTTTATCTCTTTACCCTTTTTCTAGCGCCAATTTTTTTTTAATGCAATACTTATACTAATTCTATTTCTTATACAAAAAATTAAAAGTCCAAACTACCAATTAAACGCTGGGCCGCTTTGGCGGCCCCAAAAATACTAGTCTTATATATAAAAATGAATCGCAAAATGTGTTGGTAAGCGCATAACTCAACAACGCCTTAACCGATTTGGCCAACTCTTTTTTTTAAATGTTCGTTGAAGTACAAGGATGGGTTTTACGGCGCAAAAAATCGAATATTTTGGGTTTTGATGTGTTTTTTTTTTAACAAATGGTGTTTTAAGAGAACGTTTTTAAGTACATATATGTACATACATATATCATGCATATGTGACCGTGCGAAGTGTAACAACCCACTACCTATCTCTCTATATATCTCTATTTTTTTTTGAAACTATATCTAACTTATAACTATAAATTGTAATTATGACTAATTAATAACTAGCAAACCGCTGATATACGTCTGATCATTGTATCTACTTTAACGAAATCTATTAGATAAGTATATGTGATGTCTTAGTACAGCTGACCTAATTTTGTCATCTTCTCGTTAATTAATCTTACAACTTACTTCTTCCAATTGATATTATACTAGTGTATTACCGTGTACTCTTTCATTACCTCAAAACCATTGCTTAATTCCTATTTCTAACAATCTAGTGTTTAGAACTCTTATATAATAAATCACGTTAGTACAAACATAGAATCCTACTGATAGATGTTTAATTATATAATCTCTCTTACTAAACCCTGTTTTGTTTATCAATGAGGTCAACAAAACTATATAGAGATTTCCTTCATCCGTTCATAGATTAATAATGTTAATTGCTATCTTTATAAATGTTTATTATTTAGGCTCATTATTTAAACTCTCTTACGAAACTCTGTCTATCAAGGAGGTCAAACAAAACTATATAGAGATTTCCTTCATTCGTTCATAGATTAATAATGTTAATTGCTATCTTTATAAATGTTTATTATTTAGGCTCGCCTTTGCGTACCAATCAGTCAAGAATTTAACTGAAAAGCACAGAAAATGCTCCATTCCAACGCATTTTCCCATGGTAAACATATAATTTCCACGAGATCTAAACCCCTGACAAAAGCGGCCTTTCCTATCAATGATAACTCAATCTTTTTCTAGCTGAATGTATTTACTTTTATTTTTATTCATTTGTTTGATTATGACCTACCTAACAAAACCTCGCTCGAACTTTTGACATGATTCCCTACGAAATGTGATCGTCTAGTTAGTTAGAACGCCTAGGTTATACGTAGCAGCCCTAGCTCTTTAAGGATGAACAGAAAGGAACCATAACCTAGTATAACCCAAATGGAGTCTACTTCTCAAAGAAAACTATCGTAAATATAAAGGTCAGATTAATCCTAACAAAGTTATGACGAAGAAAAGTTAAATACATTTAGACATTCTAGGTAATAATTCCTGATCTTGGCTGAGTGTGTAGTTACTCATAAGTAGTAGAAAAACAACAATAATGTTACGTCATCTCTATTATTCACTTTCCAACAGCTGGATTCCTGGTTGGTGATAATTTTGCCAACGTACGAAAACCCTAGAAAACACTTCTGAATTCTACCGTATAACAAAGTGACCGAGATTAGATAACTTATCTGTAAATAATTAGTTATTAATCTAATCAGCCAAAAATAGGAACTATACTATAAAGGTCTTCAGTGTTATATCACGAAGTAAGGTAATATTCTCATAAATAAACAATTAGGTTATATTCCCTATTTATTTTGTAAAGGTAATTGTTTTCAAAATGATATTTATAAACCATAAACAACTGTAATAATTTTATCATATTTTTAAATTTATTATTTTGTCAATAAATATACTCCCAACACAACTTCTGCCTTTAAGTAAGTGTAGCTTAGTTTACTTTAATTTAAATCGCTTCAACATTTCCATCAGGCGCTATCTTGCGAAATAGAATAACTTACTTTTGTATTTAAAAGAGTCATAGTTTATATTTCTAGGATTGATATTCATTCAATAAATAGTCTCTCAACTTTATTACTGTCATTTAAGCATGCGTAGCTTTGGTTAGATTTTAATTGATAATTTGCTATGATGTTTTCAATAGGCAATAAAAAACTTCGTTTAAATAACACATGTTCCAGATAGCAGCTCCCGCTGTTTATTTCAATTAATTATCCGACTTGTATTCATTATGGCGTGTATTTATTTAATGTGAACTTGTAACCGTTCATAATCATAATTACCAATTTTAGATGAATGTTCCCTAACTACCGCAACTTCTACGTTTTATTTGATATTGCAAACTTTCTTCCAAAACTCAATTATTCGGTTCACCCTTAAATAACGCACTATAATTTAAATGCAGTTGGTTTTATTAATTCCGCTAATAGCTCCGCGCTATTTTACGTCTCCGTCCTACTTCGTGAATCATACACAAACTTTCGTCTTATACCAAATTTCAAATAATTATCTACCTCCCTATAACCTATCATCCTAATCTAATGCAAATCTCTTCTCTAAATTTATTCCTTACTTCTTACTTACCTGTATCTCCCTACGCTAATCCCTCAACTAAACCTACTTATCAGAATGAACCCTAGCTTCTCCTATCCCTATCCCTGCCTACTCAAAATAATATATCAGGATACTAGCCGCCGAATAACCTAGGACGACCAGTGGAACTAGGGGGGAGGAATTTAGGATGCGGAATGATTTTCCCAGATTCCCCTAATCCAGACTCAGATTAGAGAGGGTTTCTACTAACCCATGGCCAAAGGTAGTCGCGGCCGAATCGGGAGGAAATGAAGGTAGACATACAACATTTATCCAGCGGACAGCCAGAATAATGCCGGGTATAATAACAATCAAGGGCTTTAAACCACGAGAGTTTAAAGGTATCTAATCTACTTTAGCAAAGCAGTAATTAGTCACTCAAATACTAATTACAACATGCAATTACTAGCTCAAGCGGGATCCCAGATTTAAACTTTACGAGTAAATTAACGCGTTCACTGGGTAATTTGGATCTATTATTAAACCTTATATCACATTGCCTTCGACTTTGGGCGACTACTTGGTGAGCCTGACAGAATCAGGATATGCTTCAATCTTCCCAAATCCGAACGTCAAATGTGATATTTATACCTTGACTGACAACTAACTCTGGCGACCACATCGTAACACTGATTGGATCAGCCCCTTCGGAACACCCAAGCCAAATGTCCGTCAAGATACCAGGTATATGCACTTAAATTGGCATACTTTCAAAACTAAATTTGTGACTTAATGATTTTATCAGGAAAGGAAAAGCTACCAATATTTAAATTTAATAATTTTAAAATAAATACCCTATTTTCCATTACCTTCGACTTTGGGTGACTACTTGGTGAGCCTGACAGAATCAGGATATGCTTCAATCTTCCCAAATCCGAACGCTAAATGGAAAACTTATACCTTGACTGACAATTAACTCTGGCGACCACATCGTAACACTGATTGGATCAGCCCCTTCGGAACACCCAAGCCAAATGTCCGTCAAGATACCAGGTAAATGCACTTAAATTGGCATACTTTCAAAACTAAATTTGTAGCTTAAAGGTCAAAGGAACACTCCAAAAGTTAATCAAGGAAAGGTAGCTCAAATGTTATGGATGAAAGATGAGATTTTGCTTACTCAGGGATTGGACACTTCCGTCCTCCTCGGCGACCCAGCGATGAAAAAAAGCGAACTCGCGCCCCTTCCCCCTTTTATGCCAAAGTATAACAAAGGCTTCGCTATCTCTTTCTTTCGCTTCCTATCCCGTTTCCCCTAATCCTCTCCGGTGTGGTCCCATGTGACTATTCCCCAAAATTCGGTACATCTACCTAAATAAATCATCATTGATTTCCAAATAAGTAACTAATACAATAATTTATTATGAACTCCTATTATAAAATCCTAATGGTTTTTTAGCCTTTCGATATTTATTTTAACAATCTCTTTTTTTTTATTATTATAAATTAATTCAAAACAAATACTTCAATAACTTTATGTGTAATTGGATTTAAAATATTATTATGTAATTACTTTAATGTAAACATACAAACTATGTGATATCATTTTTGATTTAATAACCTCTGTTTATAAATAACTTACTATGAACTATAACACAAATTCCTGTGAATAGTTTTACTAATAAAAATTATGTTCTAACATTTCCAATTTGTACAAAGTAATTCGACCAAACCCGGTTAGTACTCGTAATGTACCGTACCCTCTATCCACAACTGGCAACCCTTTAAATATCATGCGACTTTTAATGACTATTCTTGGAAATTTGGCCTACGTGACTTTCAACACGCTAACATATTTCTCGGAACCCGAAGCCTTCGCGCACACAAAAAAACCTTCATTATTGCGCTTCCGTTCAAATCCGTCCTTAATCATGCAATGCATTTGTAACCGAAGTAATTACCCAATATCTAATATTGACAACCAACTTAATATTACTGAATATTATTTACAAGACTCTTGAAACAAATATCCTACGAAATCTCATGTCATAATAGATCAATTTTGACTAACAATTACTACTCAAACCGATGCGTCGTCCAAGATTACAACTGTCTTCCATATTACCAACCGTCGAGTAAATGGATAAATACGGCTATTTCCGTTCAAAAGATTATCTTATTATGTGAAAAACAGTTCTAATTGTCTATAATTCTTCTAATGATACTCATACAAGACTTCTTTAACATAGAAGATAATTAATGCCGATATATTTAATACCAAACTTATGTTTAACCTTCCTATACTCGCGCCAATTTTTGTAACACCTATACTCGCGCACGGTGTCACAGACCGATAGTTTGTACCCCTACAACATATTTTTTTTAACAAGAAACACATAAAGTATTACTATTATTTTAAAGTTTAGGATGTAATGAAACAAAACAGTATAACTAAAAGTTATTTTATTAATTATTTTACCAACTTATAGTTTTATCACAAATCAGTCTTAAAATTTGAGATTATTTTCTTAAGTACTAAAAAATTAAAATAAAATCTGAACTTCTTTTTAAAAACAAATTAAACTTCTTATTAATAACAACAAACATATCAATAAACATATTTATCTATGTTTGACTTAATTTTGAGCCTCGCCATAGCAATATTAATACTTACACAAAAAGTTACACCTATACTCGCGTCGGTCTCGTGGACCGATTGGTGACGAGTGCTACAACACGTGTGTTTCGCCCGAACGCGCGGCGTGCACTAAAACGAAGTTAGCCACAAATCCGGCAGCTAGCAAGGAACTCAACTTCTTAGGATTTACCTGCATAAAAATAATTACGAAAATGTGTTTCGTCGGTCTCACAGACCAACGCGCGAGTATAGGAAGGTTAACAATTAGTTCTACCTTTTTTGTAAATCAATTGACCTCAAACTTCTTTCAATGTTGAGATGAAACCTCTTTCGTTGAATGTAGGTATAAATCCTTCTTTGTTAATTTTAACATAAACTCCTTCGTTGAATTTTTGCATAAAACCTTCTTTGTAGAATGCGAATATTGGAAAAATAGGTTAGTATTTAGTTTTTACATGTGTATTTTTGAGATATATCCATATTTGTTATGTTTATATATTTTTTTATTTAATCGATTGCAGAAAATGAGAGGTATGCTCATTTTTGGTTCGTTACAATAGGTATAAACCTTCTTTGTTAATTTTAAACAAACTCCTTCATTGAACTTTTGCATAAAACCTTCTTTATAGAATGCGAATATTGGAAAAATAGATTAGTATTTAGTTTTTACATGTGTATTTTTTTAGATATATCCATATTTGTTATGTTTATATATTTTTATTTAATCGATTGCAGAAAATGAGAGGTATGCTCATTTTTGGTTCGTTACACTCGCCCCCGAAAAGAGGATTTAATAGCGGCTAAACCTAAATAGTTGACAGACGAAATAAAAGACTCTTTTCTTGTTTAATAAAATATATTTTATTATAAGTTTTACCTGTTTACTGGTTACCTTTGAAAAACATTACCATTACCTTCTATAAAACAATATCATTACCTCACTTGGAATCGTCTCAAATTTTAAAAGAACCAATTTAAACTTCGTTAATCTTTTCATTTCCAAATCTAAACTTTACAGAATGTAATGTGGCCCTAAGTGTGTGGTGTGTTATTTAAACCTAATGAATAAATAAAAATAAGCTCCCGTTTCGTATCTATAGAATAGCCTGAGAATCATTGACGCAAAATTGTCCTTTCCCCTCGAAATAACCAAAGTACCCAAAGGAATGAGTTGTGAATTCACCAACCGCTAGTCAGTTTAGTTCTGACGATCCATCAACCCAAACCTGATTTATCCGCTTGACCTGGGATCGACCGAACCACCCTCAAATACTTTAGTTAAGTGTCTCTGGTTCAAAACAATAGATTGCCAGAAATAAACAGGCCTCTTATAGTACAAATCGTAAGCATATCCCAATTAATCACAAGGAGTTATGTGTAGTGTTCGATGATGCCTATTCTAGCATTTTATGATAGCTTCTTGTGTAGTTAAGTCTACAAAAAAAAGTAGTAAACCTACTGTAAAACACTAACCTAACTTCACTCTCCTTTTTTGTAGACCATTGTAAGTGTACGAGTTCAATTTTGGAAATGAATTGACCTATTCAGAAATCAGAAATTCTGGTTTTGTCAAAACGCCACTGCACTCACACTGATACATCATTCAGAACCTACTTTCGTGGTCATTCATTCCACGCTTTGACAAACCCGAAAACCATCAATTTCCGAACTAGAAGATTTGGTTCAAAATTACGTTTAAATTTTGACAAAACCAAGCTACTATTTACCTTGCTTTACCTTTACCAAAAGATTTATCTTACCTTTTTTTTTTTTTTGTATGTTTATGAGCAAATCCATCAACATATAAAGGTTGGAGATTTTACCCACTAACACTGATCCCTCTAAAATAAACATTTTGAGGCAATGTTTAATTTATAATTAATTAGCAAAGTATATATTAGTCCAATATATAATGCTAGTTTTTTTTTTTTTTTTTTTTTTTTTTTTACCTAATACCTTGATTATCTTCCTATTATTCATTACACATGACATTTGTAAGGAAATTAATAAAACAATCTATTTCAAAATGTTTAAATTCATTTAATTGGATTACGGAGAATATAAAAGATTTATTCTTTGAAACAAAATTTGTAACTACTTTATGAAAGTTTTTAATTAATAATAATGTCTTCCGTCCTATTAACGCCCCTTAGACTTTCAGATAGAAACTATTTTGAATTATTACTCTAAAACCATCCCCGTGGCTCGTTATCCTTTAATAAAAATAATAATAAACCTAACAGGTTATGGAAATAGAAAAAGTTTGTGGTGATTATATCAAATTTTATTTATAATAAACTCTGACATTATATACCTTATTGACAATTATGATTCTATTATTCAATCATTTCAATAACCAAATTTACTAAAAATGTTACCTTAACATAATCATTGTACATAAATTTTTTTTTTTTTTGAATTTACATTTTTCTTTACTATCACAATCCGCCAAATTATACCTTATTTGTGATTCTTATATAGTTGAAAAGCGATAATTTTTTTTTTATCAATAATTTTAACAATCAAATTTAAAACAATTACCTTTACAAAAAAAACTAACATAATCATTGTTTACAACTTTTCAACTTACATTTTTTTTTCTCTACCGCAATCCGCATAATTTTAAACTTATTCATAATACTTATATAGATGAATTGTGTTAAATTTTCCCCTTACTTTATTTGTGTTGAGGTCTACCAAAGTGTATACGTTTCTACAAGGGCTATCCAAGATTTTAAATGGCCTTTCATATAATGGGGCAAACTTCTTTGTTAGTTTTTGAGTAGCGTCTGACTTATTCACAATTCTTATTTTTACCAAGTCACCAATCTGATATTCTATCAGTCGATATCTATTATTAAACCTCTCCGTTCGTTGATTACCCGCCTCTCTCAAATTTTTCCTGGCTGCTTTTCTTACTTCGTCAACATTAAGACTCCGACTTCGGAATTTTATATCCTTATCTATTGATAATGTTGTCGAGTATCCGTATAAAATTTCGCACGGAGTGAATTTAGTGCTATCATGTAAAGTATTATTATATAATACCTCTAACTTAGGTAACACGGATACCCAGCCTTTATGATTTTGACGACAATAGGTTCTGAACAATCTCCCTAGTTCTTTATTTACTCTTTCGGTAGTATTGGGTCGTGGATTACGTACTGTAGTATATGTCACCTTTACTCCTTCTTGTTCCATAAAATTTTTCCAGAGCTTACTAGCAAACTGCGAGCCGTTGTCTGACAATATTCGCTTAGGTCGGATTATTTGAATGAACTTCTTGATTTGGCTCAACACTGATCTTGCTGTAGCCTTCCTTAGGGGGTAAAATTTTACAAATTTACTAAAAGAATCCTGTATAACTAATATGTAACTCATACCCAACTGGCCTGCTGGCAGAGGTCCATATAAATCGGTCATGACGAGATCCCCAATATCATTAGTTAATGTTGATTGACAAGGCCCGACTCTTTTTAATGTCTCGTTTTTTGTTATTTGGCAGTCATGGCAACTTCGAAGTACTTCTTTGACTCGACGTGTTAAACCCCTCCAATAAAATCGATCTCTAACATATTTAATCACCTTATATGCTCCTTGATGTCCCATCTCTTCGTGAACTCGTTTTATAACTTCATTTTTTACTAGCTCTGGTAAGTATATAACCGGTGTAGTTTGGCCTTGTGGTTGGAAATATAATACTTCATCGATTATTTTACAACGTTCCTTCACTCGTCCTAATCTCCCAATTTGACTTTTATTTTCACGTAACACCTCCAAAATTTCCCCAATCTCCTTATCAGCTTTCTGTAATACGGGGAGATTACGCAAATTTTCTGTCAGTTCTCTATTTTGTCCGATTTCCATATACAAGATCTCAGGTCGAGAGACCTTATCTTCTTGTAAGAAATCTCCTTTTGGAGGGTATCTTGACAGTATGTCAGGTACTACATTGTCCCTTCCCTTTATATGTTCAACTTCATATTGAAAATGTTGTAAATAATTTATCCACCTAGCCATCCGTGCATTAAATAATTTGCAAGTATTTACAAAGGTAAGCGCCTTATGATCTGTCAGAATGATCACTCTGGAACCTCTGAGATACGTCTCAAATTTCTCTAGACAACTAATTACCGCAAACAATTCTTGTTCAGTGACCGTCCAATTTATTTGTGCGCCTTGCAATGCTTTACTATGAAATCCTATTATTTGCATTTCATTCTGTTCATTTAATTGGTACAGCACCCCGGCCAACCCAACCCCTGAACTATCGGTTTGTAACCTGAATGGTTTGCTGAAATCTGGATGATGTAATCTGATGGTACTCAAAAATAAGGATTTTATAGTCTCGAAAATCCTCTGTTCTTCTTCCCCCCAAACCCACGCTACTCCCTTCTTGAGCAGTTCACAGAGTGGTTTTATGTGCATGCTGTAATTTGGAATGAATTTTCGATAAAAATTGCATAGCCCCAAAAAAGCTCTAAGATGCTTGATTTTCTTTGGTGTAGGAAAGTCTCGTATAGATTTTAATTTATCGGGGTCGGTTCTCAGTCCTTCCGTGGATATAATGTACCCTAACATTCTCACTTCCTTGGAAAAAAATTCGCATTTACTGATGTTGCAAGTCATTCCAGCTTTATTCAATTTCTCCAAAATGACATCGAGATGACTCAAATGATCTTCTACTGTCCCGGTGGTAATGATTGCTAAATCATCTAAATAATTTACGCAAAATTCTCTTACTTCGTGACCCAATATGATGTCCATGGCTCGACTAAAACTGCCTACTGAGGTCTTTAACCCTTGCGGAAGAACGTTGTAGACATACGATTTCCCATTGAAAGTGAATCCGGTAAATTGTTTACTATCCTCCGATATCGGGATCTGATAGTAGGCATTATTAAGATCTATGACGGTTATATATCTAGCTCCTTGAAATGCGTGCATAACATCCACCTGCATCGGAGGTTTCTCTGTCTCTGCGAGCATGTGTTTATTTAGCTCTCTGGCGTCTAGCAATACTCTAATAGTTCCATCCCTCTTTAAAGTAAAAGTCAACGGACTGCAGTAAGGTGTAGTCGATCTACTTATAATTTGTTGATCCTCCATTTCCTTCAATTTTTCTTCTATCTTTCCCCTGTAAGCGTAAGGTACTGGATACGTTCTCTTAACTATAGGCGAATGTGGCATCATTTTGATTTTGTGCTCATAGCTTTTAGTTCGACCTAATTGTCCTGAGAATACTTGTTCGTGTTTCTTAAGTAGCACTAATAGCTTTTGTTTTATTGCTTCTGACTCTTGCCCACTGATGTCACGGATAGATCTACTAAGCTTCTCTCCAGACTCGTGAATTTCTGACACATGTGGAATACTGTCTTCTCTCATATGAAATCTTACAAAGCCTCCCCGCCGAAATGTCAATCCTGTCTTGTCCTTTTCCAATTTGATAGTAATCTCGTGAGTCTTCAACCAATCAAACCCCAAAATCATGGATGTAATTAATTTCGGGACCACCATAAATACCGTGTCTATTGTTTCCCCTCCCACTTGTATCGGCAACATTACAACGCATCTAGCTTCATTACTCCGGTGACCCAAAGCTGTTCGAACCTGTACAGGCTTAATAGGAATCATTGGTATCTCCTTCCCCACGCTTTCGCGCAATGCTAACCAAAATTCCTCAGATATACACGTTATCTGACTACCCGTATCAATTAACCCCACCACTACCATCATATAAACTTGAACTAAAATTTCAGATTGATATTCCTTATTCTCGACTCTTCCCTCGTCTTCTTCAAATACTGAATATGTTTCTGCTCGACTAACAACCTCCATGTTTCCGTATTCTATTTTTAGTTTTAATACAATTATTATGTCAAACAAAATATTCAATTGTTCCGGCTCCCATTCTCGAAATCCGACTCCTTCCCTAGGTTCTCGATTTAATTTCCTTGCTAGTAAGGGATTTCTTATACCATGTTCATCTTTCCCAATTCCGTTTCCTGGAGTCCAACCTTGTCTGAGCATGATGTTAGCGGCTATATTCCCTGTTTGAGAGACTGATTCGGGAACAGCACTCTCAGTCTCCATTAGTTTAACGATGAATGCGTGAAATCTTCCGTTACTTCATTTCCTATTTCTATTTGATTAATTCCCATTCTTTTTCCTGTCACCGGGGCGGGCTTCTTCCATTTATTATAAGATTGTTGAATTTCCTTTCGCTTTTCAGTTTCATTACTCAACCTAGCTCGTTTGGCATATTGATGGGTTTCTTGTTTACTTATGTCATCCATATTTCTCAGAAATTCGGCAGTGTCTACAATGGTAGTGACTCGCGATATACTCCACACTTGTTGAATATTCTTGGGATAATGACGTATTAAATCATTTATTAGTTGTTTTTCCGGAATTTTATAATTTAGCAACTTTGCTCGTCCCACAATTCGTAGGAAATACTTCAACATAGACGGACTTACACTCCTATCCCATGTTCCTTGTACAATTGCTCTCCGCAAATCATTCTGCTCCTTCTCCCCCCAATATGTGGTCAAAAAATCTGCTTTAAAGTCTTCGAACGATTCCCACCGGTCCTTGTATACCCTAGCCCAGTCACGGGCATCATTTGTTAAACATTCAAATATTAAATCGAGCTCCTTTCCCTCTCGGCCAATTCTTTGTAAATAGTTTTCTAGATCTTCTAAAAACGTCATTGGATTACTTTCAGTAATTCCGTCAAATTTGGGTTTATCTACATTCACATTCCTTATGTTATAAATTATTTGTCTTCGTTCTTTTTCAATAACTTCTACGTCATTTGTCTCATTATTCGTATTATTGTTCTTATTGGTGGTTGCTTGTTGCGATCGATCAGATGTAGTAATTGAATTTGTCCCTACCCGTAATGCGCCAGACGTAGACGGTTCTGGTTCAATTTGATCTATCACCGTTACTTCCGAACCCACCGTGCTAACCTCTTCGTTCTCCGGTGGCGCTTTACGCTTCCTAGTAACCCTCGGCATTTTCTAATCCTTCAAATTAAATCTCTTCTTATAATGTTTCAGTATGCGCAGTACTGTAACAAAACACAAAAGTTTATCAACATGTATACAAGCGTTTATTCCTATATACAGTAACACACTCTTGGTCTAGATTTTACCTAACAAAAATTAGCTATCTTATCCAATACTAACAATTGATACTAGAAACAACAAAAAAAAACCCAAGAATTCCTGATAGATTACAATTTATTAAACTTGTAATATCACAATTTAATGCAGCTTAATCAATTCCTAATCTTCATATATAAATATTGCTCTTACTGAATAAACTTCGTATTACTCACAAAATGATACCTACGAATGCATAAATAAATTTACTCAAACCAAACCATAACCAAAACTTTTAAAACCCAACTCTGGTGAATCTAATTTGTTGAATATTATAAAACCTCTAATCTGCCACTTTATTTATCATTTTTCTTTCATTTCATTTCTAATACCTAGCTATATCTAATATTTCCGCATTTTATAATTACTTTAAGTTAATAATCACTTATCCCTACCGATGACAACTAACAACCGTTTTTATTATTATAACTCATTATTTAACTCATACAATAAGATTTTTAATTATAATCTAATAACGATTTAACCAACGCGTGATGTTATTAGAACGCTAACTCTCTCCTTACAACCGTTAATCTACTATACAAATCAACATATCAACCTATGTTTGTTGAAGACCAATATTAACTCTTTCTATTTTTAATTTTAAGCATACTAAATTTAATTTCGCGTATAACTACATATGCTTATGCAATAACTATCTAACGATTTATGCACAATGAAACCTCCTTCGTTTTCAAATAACCTATTATACGCTCCCAAAAAGGTTTGCGTTTCATGCAAACTCTCTAGTGATTTTCCCGCGCAAAAACCACAATTATGTTATCTGTGCCTATAAAATTATTTCTTCTCTCGTTTTCCGCGCACGCCCACATAAATTAAATATATTCAATTCATTTAAAGAAATAAACAAACACAATGGACCCCATTTTAGCTAATTTAACCGCCCAATTTCCCATTCTTTTCGATCCTTCCGATACTAATTTCAATAATCAAGACTTACGCAAACAATCTATGTACAATTTATTAACAAAATATAATTTAACTTCTCCCACATCAATTTCTATATCGCAATTAAGACGAAAATACAAAGACCACATCCGTACAATCCAAAGTACAACACACCCTAATACGGTAAGTTCCTTTTTTTTTTATATGAATTCTTTTTTGTTCTCTCAAGTACTTCTGAACTTATATCTTGTTCCCTTTAATTCCTTCCAGAATCCTATCCCACTAAGCCC
The DNA here is from genome assembly GCA_964023185.1 of Macaria liturata. NCBI lineage: Eukaryota > Metazoa > Arthropoda > Insecta > Lepidoptera > Geometridae > Macaria > Macaria liturata. The sequence continues at coordinate 6,445,419 of OZ026811.1, read as the reverse complement.
CCCGATTCCGTCCGCTCCAGCCAGTGAATGGATGATCGTCTGCCTGCCTGGCTTGTCTTCCCTGCCCCCCGCAGAAAGAGAAGCCGCCAGAGCGAACATTCATTCACTGGTGGCCCTACAACAATTATACCCGCCTTCGACGATTGTTATAACTCACCGAACAACTGAACCGGTAATAAACCTTTATCTATTTATGTATATGTATAGACGCAAAATATGTACTCCTTTTAGAAAACGACTCTACTTTAACCTACTACTTCTCTCCCTTTCCAGATTCCTACAAACTCAGCGAATCCCCCCTTGCCACCATTCCCTCTTCCTATCGATACCCGACGCGCCTATGACCCAATTTTATCAGTACGTATTTACTCATCTAATTATTATTATTATTATGTCTCCATTCTACCATTTTCTCATTATTCAAGCCCCATACATAATGTGTACTTTCGATTACAGGCTCATCCATTTGTACCCACTATCTCCGATCTACCCCCGCCTACTCTGGTAAGTCTCTCCTGTCCCTGGCTACATAAAATATATAATAGCACTCACACAGTTAATAATTGACTACACCATCCCCTTTCCTTTACAGACCGATTATACGTCTCCGGAAATGGAATCTCTATTCGAAGATCTTTTCTAGAACTAATTCATTATAAATTATATAATATATTATATATATTATTATATACTAAGTTCTCCCTCTTTTATTTCCTATGTTTTCTATCTGCAACCGGTTTTATCTCTTATTTTCACCTAAAATGTTCACTAATCTAATTCAAATTTTCGCGGGTTCCAACTGTTGGTTAACTAATACTATAATAACAATAGAATATTTGACTTGACTATCAAATAAATAGGTTTCCTAATGACTTTTTATAATAATAAAACTTATCAAACATTTCCCTCATACAACACAATAAAATTATTATATTTTGCTCATAACTAAATTTTCCTATCAGTCACGTAAAACGAAACGCCTATGAAATGAAACGACCAATCGTCCAATCAGAGCTCGCGACGTCACGTTCAATATCCAACATGTCCCGTCAAACATTATTTAGTGTTGTGGTAAAATTGAACAAACAACAATTTGAACTTAATCGAATGCAAACACAAAACTAATATTCTATATTTCATCCTTTAATTTACAAAGATGTACAGTCTCTTTGTAGTAAATGTTTATTCACTATTTTAATGTAGGATTAGTTAATTTTTTTTCTGAATAATAAAATATATAAATATTAACAAAAATATCAATTTCAAAAAAAAAAAGAAAACATAATTTAACATTCGAATAATTATTCTTCTTTTTGTAAATACAATAAAAATGTGATTGTAATGCAATTAATTAATTACGCACAAAAATCTCAACGCAATAAATCTTATAGACATGTTTTGTTTTCCCTAACTTCCAAGTACTAGCTATTAGAAATTCCTAAATTATCCAATTCTACTCAGATACCAATTGTAAATTATAATATTATCTAAGACATTTTGTTATATTTTTTTTTATAAAGCGTGAAAATACAATATTCAAACATACACAATATATTGTTTCCTGCAAAATAATCGAATCCATTCAAACACCTAGCCCCATTTTTATCGATTAATTAGATAACGTTCCCATCACTAAACTCAACCAGTTTGAACGATGAGTTCACAAGATGTCGCCACTTCCGCCTGCTCGCAAATTTTATGTGAACGTCCGGCAATGTTTGTGATGAAAAAATCTCTAATTCTGTATATTCCAGCACAATACAGTGTAATTATAGATAATCTAACGTTTTTCGTGTACAAACAAAAACTACCTAGTGCCACCTGCGCCCAACTACCATTTCAAACTCCAAAACAGTGCAAAAAGTAGATAAACTTTACCTACAAAATTTGTCGTCACAATTCTACAGCAAACTGCTCCCATGGTTTCAAAGAGGTAAGCATACAATTCCCAACCAAACTATGTTCAGTGATAATAAGTGTTGAATCAAATTCTATTTCCTATCTATTGCTCATTATGTCAACAATATAACCCCATCCAATCTCAACATTAATACATGAAATCAACCCAATAAACTACCCATTTTATAATATACTTGAAAAAGAAAGTGATCCTATGGTTCTACTCAAAACTTCCCACCTCTAATCATGTTTACAATTCCAATGATATTTCTAACAATATTGTCTCCAGACCTTGCACTACTTGATATAACAATATTAAGTATATTTTTTTTTTATGCTTAGACACATAACATTAACGCCCTTACTTAGATAAAGGCATAAAAATCAGTCAAAAGGTAACCAGTCTAACTTAAATTTCATGTCCCTGAATAACCTAATTCATGCCTATTGTACAATGTGTTACAAAAGATATTCCCAAATAAATAAGTACTATCACACTACCTATTTTGTAATTATTCATAAATGAACAATAGAGCTAGACACCTTTCTTTAATTTTAATATCTTATCTGATCTTTCATTGTAAGATCTTTGATATTGATTTTGACTATGAAAATTGTGTCTTTGCTAGTTGTATAATTAACCCTTTTACCTGATATTCCTAAAATATTTTACTTTTAATTTTAGTTACACCCTAATCCTCCTCTTAATAGCTTAATTTGTATAATTTTGACATTTATTCTATGAAGAAATTGATAATTGGTATGGAAACTCTCAGAAACGCCCATATAGACTGCCCTATCTTGTTCCAATAATTATTGTTCTATAATATACCACTAATTCAAACTCTACCCAGAACATAATAAAATAATCATCAAATTACATTAGTACAACCTACTAAAATAATAACTAAACCTTCTCCTTTTTTTTTTTTTTCAGGAATAAACACTAATGCACAATGGATGATCCCAAACACCCACCCCTTAATTTGAATACCATCAACACAAGTAAGTAATTAATGCCAACTAAATTAATTTGATTTTTTTTTTAGAATTCTGTACACTATATGATAATTTTAATAAAGTCATAACGAACCCCAAAACCGCCCTAAGTTCCTCTAACATGGTTTTGTTATATCTTTTTCTATACAAACAGCCGAGTCCTACAATTCAACGCGACATCCGTCCCACAAAAATGCTCATTCTGAAAACCCGCTAATGCTATTCTTAACTATTTGTTTGTGTGTTTACTTGTTTGTTCGTTCAAATTGCTACAAAACTCTAAATACAAAACCAGATTCTTCTTTGAATAATTTCTCTACTTAACTACATTCTGACAGAACTTACTTTAAGCAATAAGGCCGCCATTTAGACTGTTACAAACTCAAAAACTTATCTAAAATAATTCTATATTAACACCAACTATTTGTTTTCAAATATGTGAACGGTGGCCCTTAATGTCAATCTAATTTAACCAATTCAATGTTCAAAGATAAAACCCTATATTTTTCCTTCTTTCACCTAAACATCTTAAACATGAATTTATAATAAGGTAACAACTACTCAAGCCTATTATGTTTGATCTATACTTTACTTTATAGAAATAGATTACTACATAAAGAATAAAATATTAAAGTAAAACTAAAATTATTATAAAAAGGAAACAATTATATTCAAGAAAACAAAAAGCTTAGATACATATTATAATGATTAACTTAGACAACCTTTCTTAACCAGATATTACATATGTGCCCAATTTTATTTAATTTCATACCATCAAATATTAATGTTTTAATGAACTTTATTTTTCAGATGCTGAATTATTCCACAAGCTGACATTTAGAATTGATGAAAATTGGAGACCCCAGCCCATTTGTATTTGTTACTTGTTTATTCAAAGGTAAAATTTATCCAAATTTTAATATTCATACTTACATATTTATATGATAGTGGATTATCAATTTTTGTGATATATGAGTCTATACTTGCTTCTAAATTTATTTAAATAATGTTTATATATAAAAAACTATAAGTATGACTAAATCCTACTCTATATTAATAATTCTTAAATATTTTTTCTAAATTATACTAAATTCAGAAACATTTTTTTTTTTTTTTATATATATATATTCACATACATATTTATATACAACCTACAACTTTCTACAAAGGACTTCAACGTATGTGCTAATTTATTCTATTTATTATGGCTATATTTACAACAATACTTTGTACAAATATCTAACATTACTATTTTTATCTTTCAGGAAAACCAACTCTTCAATAGCAGAAAGTACCAGCCTATGAAAACTAACTACTCGCCCCCGGACGTTTTAGTTTTAAACTAGCCTAATATAATATCTTATTCTAAACGTGTCCCTCTCTGTTATCCCTCCATTTCAAACAGCAACAAATGTAGCCAGACCGCTAGGTCTGACTATTTATGATGGCCAAAATCATGTCAAATATATTCCTATTTGTAGGTACTTATAACTTAAAATTACAATCCTAAAATCAATTAAATTTTAAATCCTGTCACGGCCACCCAAATGTAACAACCCACTACCTATCTCTCTATATATCTCTATTTTTTTTTGAAACTATATCTAACTTATAACTATAAATTGTAATTATGACTAATTAATAACTAGCAAACCGCTGATATACGTCTGATCATTGTATCTACTTTAACGAAATCTATTAGATAAGTATATGTGATGTCTTAGTACAGCTGACCTAATTTTGTCATCTTCTCGTTAATTAATCTTACAACTTACTTCTTCCAATTGATATTATACTAGTGTATTACCGTGTACTCTTTCATTACCTCAAAACCATTGCTTAATTCCTATTTCTAACAATCTAGTGTTTAGAACTCTTATATAATAAATCACGTTAGTACAAACATAGAATCCTACTGATAGATGTTTAATTATATAATCTCTCTTACTAAACCCTGTTTATCAATGAGGTCAACAAAACTATATAGAGATTTCCTTCATCCGTTCATAGATTAATAATGTTAATTGCTATCTTTATAAATGTTTATTATTTAGGCTCATTATTTAAACTCTCTTACGAAACTCTGTCTATCAAGGAGGTCAAACAAAACTATATAGAGATTTCCTTCATTCGTTCATAGATTAATAATGTTAATTGCTATCTTTATAAATGTTTATTATTTAGGCTCGCCTTTGCGTACCAATCAGTCAAGAATTTAACTGAAAAGCACAGAAAATGCTCCATTCCAACGCATTTTCCCATGGTAAACATATAATTTCCACGAGATCTAAACCCCTGACAAAAGCGGCCTTTCCTATCAATGATAACTCAATCTTTTTCTAGCTGAATGTATTTACTTTTATTTTTATTCATTTGTTTGATTATGACCTACCTAACAAAACCTCGCTCGAACTTTTGACATGATTCCCTACGAAATGTGATCGTCTAGTTAGTTAGAACGCCTAGGTTATACGTAGCAGCCCTAGCTCTTTAAGGATGAACAGAAAGGAACCATAACCTAGTATAACCCAAATGGAGTCTACTTCTCAAAGAAAACTATCGTAAATATAAAGGTCAGATTAATCCTAACAAAGTTATGACGAAGAAAAGTTAAATACATTTAGACATTCTAGGTAATAATTCCTGATCTTGGCTGAGTGTGTAGTTACTCATAAGTAGTAGAAAAACAACAATAATGTTACGTCATCTCTATTATTCACTTTCCAACAGCTGGATTCCTGGTTGGTGATAATTTTGCCAACGTACGAAAACCCTAGAAAACACTTCTGAATTCTACCGTATAACAAAGTGACCGAGATTAGATAACTTATCTGTAAATAATTAGTTATTAATCTAATCAGCCAAAAATAGGAACTATACTATAAAGGTCTTCAGTGTTATATCACGAAGTAAGGTAATATTCTCATAAATAAACAATTAGGTTATATTCCCTATTTATTTTGTAAAGGTAATTGTTTTCAAAATGATATTTATAAACCATAAACAACTGTAATAATTTTATCATATTTTTAAATTTATTATTTTGTCAATAAATATACTCCCAACACAACTTCTGCCTTTAAGTAAGTGTAGCTTAGTTTACTTTAATTTAAATCGCTTCAACATTTCCATCAGGCGCTATCTTGCGAAATAGAATAACTTACTTTTGTATTTAAAAGAGTCATAGTTTATATTTCTAGGATTGATATTCATTCAATAAATAGTCTCTCAACTTTATTACTGTCATTTAAGCATGCGTAGCTTTGGTTAGATTTTAATTGATAATTTGCTATGATGTTTTCAATAGGCAATAAAAAACTTCGTTTAAATAACACATGTTCCAGATAGCAGCTCCCGCTGTTTATTTCAATTAATTATCCGACTTGTATTCATTATGGCGTGTATTTATTTAATGTGAACTTGTAACCGTTCATAATCATAATTACCAATTTTAGATGAATGTTCCCTAACTACCGCAACTTCTACGTTTTATTTGATATTGCAAACTTTCTTCCAAAACTCAATTATTCGGTTCACCCTTAAATAACGCACTATAATTTAAATGCAGTTGGTTTTATTAATTCCGCTAATAGCTCCGCGCTATTTTACGTCTCCGTCCTACTTCGTGAATCATACACAAACTTTCGTCTTATACCAAATTTCAAATAATTATCTACCTCCCTATAACCTATCATCCTAATCTAATGCAAATCTCTTCTCTAAATTTATTCCTTACTTCTTACTTACCTGTATCTCCCTACGCTAATCCCTCAACTAAACCTACTTATCAGAATGAACCCTAGCTTCTCCTATCCCTATCCCTGCCTACTCAAAATAATATATCAGGATACTAGCCGCCGAATAACCTAGGACGACCAGTGGAACTAGGGGGGAGGAATTTAGGATGCGGAATGATTTTCCCAGATTCCCCTAATCCAGACTCAGATTAGAGAGGGTTTCTACTAACCCATGGCCAAAGGTAGTCGCGGCCGAATCGGGAGGAAATGAAGGTAGACATACAACATTTATCCAGCGGACAGCCAGAATAATGCCGGGTATAATAACAATCAAGGGCTTTAAACCACGAGAGTTTAAAGGTATCTAATCTACTTTAGCAAAGCAGTAATTAGTCACTCAAATACTAATTACAACATGCAATTACTAGCTCAAGCGGGATCCCAGATTTAAACTTTACGAGTAAATTAACGCGTTCACTGGGTAATTTGGATCTATTATTAAACCTTATATCACATTGCCTTCGACTTTGGGCGACTACTTGGTGAGCCTGACAGAATCAGGATATGCTTCAATCTTCCCAAATCCGAACGTCAAATGTGATATTTATACCTTGACTGACAACTAACTCTGGCGACCACATCGTAACACTGATTGGATCAGCCCCTTCGGAACACCCAAGCCAAATGTCCGTCAAGATACCAGGTATATGCACTTAAATTGGCATACTTTCAAAACTAAATTTGTGACTTAATGATTTTATCAGGAAAGGAAAAGCTACCAATATTTAAATTTAATAATTTTAAAATAAATACCCTATTTTCCATTACCTTCGACTTTGGGTGACTACTTGGTGAGCCTGACAGAATCAGGATATGCTTCAATCTTCCCAAATCCGAACGCTAAATGGAAAACTTATACCTTGACTGACAATTAACTCTGGCGACCACATCGTAACACTGATTGGATCAGCCCCTTCGGAACACCCAAGCCAAATGTCCGTCAAGATACCAGGTAAATGCACTTAAATTGGCATACTTTCAAAACTAAATTTGTAGCTTAAAGGTCAAAGGAACACTCCAAAAGTTAATCAAGGAAAGGTAGCTCAAATGTTATGGATGAAAGATGAGATTTTGCTTACTCAGGGATTGGACACTTCCGTCCTCCTCGGCGACCCAGCGATGAAAAAAAGCGAACTCGCGCCCCTTCCCCCTTTTATGCCAAAGTATAACAAAGGCTTCGCTATCTCTTTCTTTCGCTTCCTATCCCGTTTCCCCTAATCCTCTCCGGTGTGGTCCCATGTGACTATTCCCCAAAATTCGGTACATCTACCTAAATAAATCATCATTGATTTCCAAATAAGTAACTAATACAATAATTTATTATGAACTCCTATTATAAAATCCTAATGGTTTTTTAGCCTTTCGATATTTATTTTAACAATCTCTTTTTTTTTATTATTATAAATTAATTCAAAACAAATACTTCAATAACTTTATGTGTAATTGGATTTAAAATATTATTATGTAATTACTTTAATGTAAACATACAAACTATGTGATATCATTTTTGATTTAATAACCTCTGTTTATAAATAACTTACTATGAACTATAACACAAATTCCTGTGAATAGTTTTACTAATAAAAATTATGTTCTAACATTTCCAATTTGTACAAAGTAATTCGACCAAACCCGGTTAGTACTCGTAATGTACCGTACCCTCTATCCACAACTGGCAACCCTTTAAATATCATGCGACTTTTAATGACTATTCTTGGAAATTTGGCCTACGTGACTTTCAACACGCTAACATATTTCTCGGAACCCGAAGCCTTCGCGCACACAAAAAAACCTTCATTATTGCGCTTCCGTTCAAATCCGTCCTTAATCATGCAATGCATTTGTAACCGAAGTAATTACCCAATATCTAATATTGACAACCAACTTAATATTACTGAATATTATTTACAAGACTCTTGAAACAAATATCCTACGAAATCTCATGTCATAATAGATCAATTTTGACTAACAATTACTACTCAAACCGATGCGTCGTCCAAGATTACAACTGTCTTCCATATTACCAACCGTCGAGTAAATGGATAAATACGGCTATTTCCGTTCAAAAGATTATCTTATTATGTGAAAAACAGTTCTAATTGTCTATAATTCTTCTAATGATACTCATACAAGACTTCTTTAACATAGAAGATAATTAATGCCGATATATTTAATACCAAACTTATGTTTAACAATTAGTTCTACCTTTTTTGTAAATCAATTGACCTCAAACTTCTTTCAATGTTGAGATGAAACCTCTTTCGTTGAATGTAGGTATAAATCCTTCTTTGTTAATTTTAACATAAACTCCTTCGTTGAATTTTTGCATAAAACCTTCTTTGTAGAATGCGAATATTGGAAAAATAGGTTAGTATTTAGTTTTTACATGTGTATTTTTGAGATATATCCATATTTGTTATGTTTATATATTTTTTTATTTAATCGATTGCAGAAAATGAGAGGTATGCTCATTTTTGGTTCGTTACAATAGGTATAAACCTTCTTTGTTAATTTTAAACAAACTCCTTCATTGAACTTTTGCATAAAACCTTCTTTATAGAATGCGAATATTGGAAAAATAGATTAGTATTTAGTTTTTACATGTGTATTTTTTTAGATATATCCATATTTGTTATGTTTATATATTTTTATTTAATCGATTGCAGAAAATGAGAGGTATGCTCATTTTTGGTTCGTTACAGAAGCCGGGCAGAGCCGCTAGTGTTAAATAAAAGTACTAAGGCTGTACGAAGACGTATGTATACTTCTTACACATAATACATTCTTCAATCAAAAAACCTTACAGATTCGCATTCAAATGACTCTTGAAAACTATCTAAGCATTTACTTCTAGACATTGCACCCATATCACAGAACACAGAGTACCCATATTATGTGAAAATCTTAACCTTTCTAATTTGTCCAAACTTACTTGAATATAAATTAATTCATATTTTCCAATGGAAATTATCAAGTAAATGTAACAATGATACGTTTACTGCCGTTTAAAATTTAATAAAAAAAAAAGATATTGTTTCCATTAAAAATTAAAAGACCACAGAGCCAAAACTCTGTCTCCAAACTACAGCAAACTTGCGGTGTAAGGCAAGAAAACCCAGTTCATAACAGTAAATGGTGCGTTCAAAACACTAATGTATTCACTAGTTTATAGCCCGGATACGATTCCGATGTTGTTATTGTTGCTATCAGAGTAAAAGCAGCATTAAAATGCTTTAAGTGCGGTTTTAAGATTGGTGGATTGTGCCCGTTTTATTTTTAAGATTCATTTTGGTAGGGATTTTGCCAAGTTGATAAGTATAAAGGGAGGCCTATACCCAGCAGTGGGATCCCAAGGGCTGTGGATGATGATGATAATGATAGTATAAGCAGGTACTGTTTTAGGGCGATTTTTTTAAATAATCATTTTAGTACAAGTACTCAATAGTCGAAAGCAAAATAAAAGTCATCTAATAAATTATTGACAAAAATAAGCACATGAAGACATAATAGAGATGTAGAATTAATAATCACCTCACTACTTTAACAAATTTCTCACGTCAGAATCATGTAACACTTGGTTGATAGATAAAAACTGCATCCATATGTGTAGTATTTTTTGTTACAACACTAACGCTTTTTGTGTCAAAAATGCTAAACACGTGACAAATACGTAATTGCTAGAAGATTTATGCCTGTCTGTGTTTTTTTACTATAAAAACCAAAGTGGGTTTTAATTTGAAACATATTTGTTACGGTTTAGTTTTATCGTTTTGGGTCTGCTACTTTGATAAACATTGTAGGTTTTCAGCTGTTTGCTACCATAGCAGTTTTATGCTCTTTAATTATTATAAAACCGTCGTAATAACAGTAATTTGTACTGAGTACTTCTATTCAATTTTTTTTATATCCTTGTTACTTTTCAAACTGTCGTTTTTTTGTTAAAAAAACCAGTTTAATTTAGTTGCCACACGGTGGATCAAAGACTTCCATTGACGTTTTTTTCCGAGTCACCTTTGACACAAAAGTGCAGCTGTGAAACGCCTTTGACACAACGCTGCAGTTATAATTCGACCACAGATCTATAGAATCCTTAAGATATTTCTATGGAAAAGCGCTCATTTTTGTTTTAAATTTCCCAAACTCTAACATATTAACTTTTTGGTTCGTATGCGCTGGAGCCGATATTATACTATAGTAGTTATTATATTTGGCTTAAGTATAACATAAACTAAGTTAAAAAAGAACTTTTAAAGGTTTAGCCTCTTGTGTATCGAAAATTTACATTATGTGTGGTCCACATGAACAAAATACACAAACTTAAGTATAACTACAATTAATCAATTACATCTGTAAAAAAATCGAAGTAAGGTACATAAAGATTTAATGCTCACATAATTTGACATTGAAAAATATATACTTCCTTCATATTCTTTGGATTTAATCCGACACTATGAATCTAGCAGTCTTTTTCACGAATCGCTGTAATAAAGGTCACCTCAAAGGTAGATTTTAAGATGCCAGCGATCTGCATAATGAGAGGACGCTTCTTGGATTTGAATGCAACTTAGACTTTTCCATCTTTATTTTTAAGCGTTTTTGGCATACAACGAGTAAAGAAAATATTGAGTATCTACTTGGAAAGGGATACACAAATCAATAGGCAAATAGTCAAATGTATAGTTTGAATTTTAGCTGTTATGTCTGTTGTTCATGGAACGACATGGGCACCCCCCCACGATTTATCTGTCTAAGAGAACTCACTCAGTGAATTAATTATGCAGGAAAGTCACTATTCTCAGTAATGAACAAAACAAATTATTACGGAGAGTGAACATTTTCGTTTTTTTTTATCAAAAACGAGTGTGGCTTAACAGTACCAGTGTCTGCTTTTTATCCAGATGTACCTGGTTCGAATCCAGCCCTACAATGACTTGTACTTTCAAGTTATGTGTGGATTTATTTGCACACGATTAACGGTGAAGGAAAACATCGTGAGGAAGACGACATGTTTGAGAACCACAATATCCGTGGAAGGACCTGGGCGCCCACCACGATGTATCTTCCCAAGAGAATTCCCCTAGAGAATTAATTATGCGGGGAATCACGACCCTTAGTCATGAGGAAATACGACTCAAAAGAGAAATAGAGAGATTTTATTTGCTGAATAAATTATTTGGGAGTTTTTTTGACCAGAAAGTATGAGGATAACCTCAATCGGTTTCCATACAATGTTTTCTTTCACCTACTTCTTAATGTAGTCCAATGTTAACATTAAAAAAAAGAAGTGACTTTAATGTGATATTATGTATATACAAGTGTATGAAATTTTATTGAAATTCCCCCCTGTGTGGTAAACACGGCGCTCGATGTTCCAACTCCGAGTCGAGTGGCAAACTTTCCTTGCTACCGGCAAACTTCGACTTGCCATTGCTTGCCCTACATTTTGTCTCTTGCTTGTATCGGGCGTTTAAATATGCTATGTGAGGGGATAAAAAATATTAAAACATCACTTAAAAAATAGGGTGTTTGTAAATATGTTTGTGATGCTTTTACGGCACAACAAGTTATTCGCTTAATAGCTCTCAGAACATTTGTTTTCGCATCAGTTGTGGTTAATGCGTTTGTTTTGATTTTAAAAATTCCATGCTATATTTTTCCTCCTAAAAGTAGCAAACTAACATAAAGAAATTTCTTGTACTTTTGAGAGAAGTAAATACAGTTTTAGAACTAAATTTACTTCCCAAATCCGCCATATTCGTGGCTCCACAAAGTTCGGCGAGCCTACAAAATTTTCGTATTCAGCAAAGAAGAATATTTACAACGCTAAGTGCATTTCAAGAACTTTTTCTTTTGCAGTTCTGCAAAGATTTGATAACTTTTTCTACTTCCTTACCCACTTCTTTTCAGGCAAGGTGCGTCTTTTCAGTGATGATGTTTTAGGAGGTTAAAGTGCATTTTTTTACCTGTATGCAATTAAATATTTACACGTATAATAAATAAATAAAATAAATATTTCAGGACATATCACACAGCGCCATCTAGCCCCATACTAAGCTTACGCTTGTATCATGGGTACTAGGTAACGGATATAATACATATATACTTTTTCTTTTGTAAATACATACTTATTATACATAGAAACGACCAGACTTAACACAAGTAATTACAAATTTTAATATTCATAATTACTTGTGCCATGCGGGAAGCGAACCCGCACCCCTAGATTAGAAGGCAGAGCCACTATACCAACTAAGCTAACGGAGCAGTCTAATAATGTGAAGAGAGTTAAAAGTCTAAAAATTTAAGAAATTATAATAAATTTCATTGTTTGCATATACTTAGAATTGATAGCAGAACACATTCCAACAATATTTATTTATTTTTTTGTTTGTTTATCTGTTTAAGTGAGTCTCGGTTTATCTGTTTATTTCAACGCTCATCATGCAAAAATGGCTGAACGGATCTTCATGATTTTTGGTATGTAGATAGTACGAGGTCTCGGAAGTGTCATAGGCTACTTTTATCCCAAAATAATGCGAGCGAAGCCGAGGACGTCTACTTGTGGTACTAGTGGGTGCTCGCGGCTTCGCTCGCATTAAGAAGTAAATCTTGCATCCCCTATTTCACCCCTTTTAAAATGCCATTTCCAAAAATCCTTTCTTAGCGGATGCCTACGCCATAACATCTACCTTCATTCCAAATTTCAGCCCAATCCGTCTAGTGGTTTGGGCTGTGCGCTGATAGATCACTACCTCAGTCAGTCAGTCACCTTTGAGTTATATATATATAGATATAGATGGATAGATATAGATATTTCAGGATTTTTTTTTTGTTAATAACTGCCTTATTGGAATTAATTTAGCCTCATATATTATTTGTGTGGAGATGAATAAATATATTTAAATTGTAGTGAATTTGAAGGAGACGTATCAATGACGTTTGAACGGGGCTATTTCTATGGGGAAAAAACAGCCGTTCCAGGGTAGAAGAATTAATAAAACTATGTATGATTAAAAAACTTGCAGGAAAAATTAAGCCAGTCTGTTGTGTATCGAAGCGACAGATGTCACATTTATTATTATTTACCTCCTACTTCTAAGTTGTTGTTTATTGTCTACCTACATTAGTAAATAAATCAGTCTTGATACAATGGTGGTTTGATTACGACGTAGGATCCCTTTTCACGGATAAAACATTGGCGACGAGGTGTCTTCGGACCAGTAAAAGTGAATAAGTGCGTCTATAATCAAGTATTGAGACTCGAGAATAATGCATCTCCACCAGATTTCAGAGTTCAGGTTGAGTGGGGACCGGTGGTCCACCTACGTCACTCGGGTGCGGGCGCAGCTCGATGTCAACGACGTGGAACCCGGCGAGTACTCCAAGTATCTTGTGGCTGTGGTCGGGACAAAGCTGCTAGACCTCATCATCGATTTGTGTTTCCCGGAGAAGCCTGAGAATGTGAAGTTTGAGGCGTTGGTGAAGTTGGTAGGCGATCATTTGGCCCCGAAGAGTTCCGTTATCGCCGAACGGATGATATTCAGGGCGTGCAAGCAAACCGAGTCGCAGACTGTGTCGAAATATCTTGCTCAGTTGAAAAATTTTAGTAAAACTTGCGCGTTCATAACGTTCGATATATTGAAAGAGAATCTACGGGATCAATTTGTGTATGGTCTGCAAAGTGACAAAATCAGACAACACTTGCTAATGGTAATGAGTTTATCGTTTGATCGGGCGGTCGAGCTAGCGTTATCGCTCGAAGCAGCGGTCAGAGACGCGCATGAAGCAAGTTCCGAGAGCAGCGGCGCAGCGAGTGCATATAACGTGCATACGGTTGGCAGCGGCGCCGGCCGCCCGGCGAGGACGCACCGTGGCGGCGCGAGCCGCGGGCACCGCGGGTACGGCGGCGGAGCTAGTCGTCAACACGGCGAAATTAAGAGCGAGTACGGCGGCAGAGCTAGCCGCAGGTACGGTGGCGGCAGTGAGGCCAGCCACCAGCAGACGCATGGCAGCGGAGCCGGCGCCGCGGGCCGAGGCCAGCGCTGGCCCGGCCCGCCCGCTTACAACCAGAGCGCCGCCTGCTTCCGGTGCGGGCAGGCGCATGCAGCGCACAGATGCACATACATCTCGTATGCTTCGTGAGCGGGGTCACGGGACACATGAAGATGTGCAAGCAATGGCGATACGGTGACGTGCGAAAAGTTGAGAGGATGACCTGAGTTCCCTGACGTCGAGTGGGGGAGAGGAGGAGGACGATCACGTGTACGCGGTGAGCGAGGAGGCAGACGAGCGCTGGATGGTGCCGGTCGCAGTCAACGACGTCTCCGTCACGATGGAGGGCGACACCGGCTCAGGTGTCACTATCATAAGCAAACGTGTGTACCGTGAACATTTCAATCGTGTCAAGTTAATCCCACGCTCAAATAAGTTAAAAGCATTATAATGGTCAAAATATTAACCATTAGGCGAGATCAAATGTAATGCAACATGTAACAATAAGACTGTGAAGGGATTAACTTTGGTAGTTGTTGATAGTGAGTGCGGCAGATCAATAATGGATCGTGACTGGATGCGTGCGTTTGGCATAAAATTCCCCTCAGTGACATCAAGTGATAACAATCAAGTATGTAGCTAAGAGCAAACTAAAATATAAATCATAATATGTGTAAGAGAATGTTTGTTTACACACAACAAATGTAGTAACTAATCAGTAGGTAAAGTGGAAACAGATATTTAGTCAATTAAATGTCACCCATATAGTTTATTTCTAGCTGTATTATAACACTATAGCCACCAGCTTCAAAATGGCAGAATATTTATATGTAATTTAAAACTAAATCACAAGTAGGTATATTCAGTTGAACTGTAATTTTGTTCTGTAAATCAATATACTACTTAAAAGTGTAAGGTGTTTAAGTCAATACAGATAAAGCAATATAGATAAGTACATAAGTGCACATAGTGTTATATTTCAAAGTTGTATAGTGATAACATGTAAACCTATGGAGTATGGTATAAAAATAAGATTTTTTGTTACTTAGTGAGTGGCTAAGATATTCAAGTTTGAGTTGATCACACAGAGCAACCAACAAGTTAGTGTGACTGTATATCCAGTAAGCTAGATGCATTTCATGAGTTTTATGAAATAGTTGGTATACTATGTCGGTGCACAAATCATTAAACAGAGGGGAAGAGAGAGGAGAATGATAATAGGTTGGTTTTGATGTGGTTAGTTTGTTTTTATACTAGATTTGAGTTATTGTGTAATAAAAGTGGTGACAAAGTTTTATGAGTAAGCTAGGATCACAACGTAGTTATTATGAATAGCAGGCATATAAGTAATAGATGTGTGTATAGTATGTTAAAATTGCACCTATATGACTTCTGTGTAAGTATATTAAATTGTAAGAAATCATTGTTGAAGTATGAGTTTTAAAGATATAATTTAAAGTGTATAAATGTGCCGAATAGACATACACTGTGTAAAAATTATATATATAGCCATGAGTAGTTGTAGATTTATTATAATGTATTACCTATTATATAAGTTGGTTTATTTAAACTTAATATTATTTAAAATTAAGAAATGGTATTTATTCTATGTGAAAAGAAAGTAGTTTAAAATTGATGAAATGAAATAGTTCCTAGTGGTTATAGTTTTGGCATTTTGTATTGTTATAAGTAGTTGTTTCTATAAAGTGTTTATAGTAGTAATGTTGGTGTGTAAAAAATGCAATTTCAAAATTATATAGGACAGTGTGCATCATTCAGAACGGGGAGGATGTTGTGTATCGAAGTGAAAGATGTCACATTTATAATTATCTACCTCCTACTTCTAAATTGTTGTTTATTGTCTAGGTACCTACATTAGTAAATAAATCAGTCTTGATACAATGGTGGTTTGATTGCGATGTAGGATCCCTTTTCACGGATAAAACACAGTCTAAAATAAAACCCTTATAATAGCTTAGATACCTACATAGAACAATACATGCAACAAATCTCGTTCGTTGGTTGTCTCAGACAGACAGACACACACGAGCTCACATTTATAATGGAATCTACATAACGTGACGCTGTCTTCGAGCTTCGACGATAACTCGCGTGCCGTGCGAGGGGGTTACTCATAGAATGGTTGTCAAGTAGTGGAGTGGTTAGAAATTATGATGGTTTGCATGACATTGTAATGATTTTGTTTGTATTTTTTAGGGAGATTGTGATATGTTTTTTATAAGGAGTATTAGGACGGCAAATAATTATCTATGACAATAATGGCATATTTATCTGGTACCTAAGTAATCGGTCATGTTTTTTATCTGAATAATTTTTTCTTCTGAAAATGATGATATCACAACTTTGATTAGTGCTTGGACACTACAATGAAATTTTGATAATTTGCCCAAATAATCAGCCCCATTGAAGCGCAGAAAAAATAATTATAAATGTATTTTTTTAATCTAAGCCAAGATCTTACATTTAACGCAAAAAAAAGCATTATAGATTATATTGTGTCTTCTTTTCTTTGATGCTTGCATCCAACACATGCTGAGTTGGGGCCGGGTACTGACATGAAACTTTTAACTTATTCATTTATTTTTGTTTGCTTTCGGTATAATCTAGGGTTTCATGTTACAATTTTGTTATTCCTATTCTTTATTTCAGAACTCGTTTGCTTATTTCCACGAGTATCCCTCACAATGTAATCGTTACGACGTTAATCGTTAAAGCGTTAACGTAAATTTCGCCCGCGCCCCTCCAGCCCCGCGTACTCCGTTATCTTTGTGCATACAAGAGCCGGATGCAAATTAACTGTTCCCGTTCTACAGACAGTAGGTGGATACTGGGTTATATCTAATATGGTATACTAGCTGAATCTGTTGCGGTCACATTTGACTTATTGTTTTCGAGCATTTCAGTTAAGTTTTTGGAGTGATATTTAAATTTTATTAAGTTTAAAGTGACTCGACCAATCAGCGATCTTCAAAGCGAGAGTGAACCGGTTTTCAACGGGTAAGCACGCTTCATCTTAGAGCATAGCTTTTGCATACTATCAGGTACTGAACTATGTTATACCTTTTAGTTAAAAAAAATGCGACTAAAATAAATCATTTATTTCACTGAAAAATAATTTTAAATTTCCACAAAAATTGGGAAATCCATATATCTGTTTTTCTTTGTGTATGTATGTTACGTTGCAGCTCACAAACGGATCAATCGGTAACCAGGTGATAAGATAACTCATTTATAAAAAAATAAACCACTCACCTCTAAAAAAGTAGCTAAATCAGGCAACGAGAGTTTTTTTTTAATTACCTAAGAGCTAATATCTCATCATAACCTTACCTGATTCTAACACAAAACTGGTCAAAAAATTAATAATATCATTTGAAGAGTAACACGCGAATCGGAAACGCCTAATTAATCGATTTATTTTGTTTAATGGCAAAAGTTATGTCCATTTCTGTTTCATAATAACCTTGTATGATTTAGTCTAGATTGGTTCTCAGTAAATATTGTAGGTAGCTAATAAATTTCGGGGATACAGAAAGCCTTTAGGTTTCATCATGGTCATCACTCATCGCTGCTTTTGTTAAATATGGTAGGTTGATATTTGGCTACTTGATCATTGAAAATGTAAAAAAGTATACTGTGATATTACTTTATATCGTACAGCAAATCAGTAAATCATTGAAAACACATCCTTTTGTTCTGAACATGTGCTCAAACATTTATCTTCTTATGTTACGAGTAAATTAACTTAAAATTTTGCGGGAGTAGCTTAAAACCAATTGTGATTCAAATAGTAGGTACAGAGTAGTAATAGTATGCAACGGCGAAAACAATATTTTGTTACATCAGAATTGAGTTTTTCTATCTTCTAACCATTTCTTGCCCAAAAAAACCATCACACGTAACGATCGACCCCGTATAATTCAGTTTTACATCCTGAAATAAAAATTACACTTAACATGAGGAGAAAGAGCGACCATAAAAATAACGGCGATAAATATTCAGAAACGTAATAACCATGTTGACCTTTTATGGAGTACTCATTGTTACCCGCGGTTTTGCCCACGTGTATAAATAGGTAAACTATATCACTTTCAGTACTTTTTACTGCGTTAGAGTCGTCAATATTCAATAATATACGCAATAGAAATAAATTGTGCATCTCTGAAAACTTGTTTCAGAAGTCCAAGAAATTGTGGAAGTAGTGGTAACTAGATTACAACAACTGGATGTTAACAAATGAGTCAAAGGCTTATATAGAATATGGTTTTGAAACTCTTGACACCACAGTTTGATACTCTGATAATATTTTTTTTATGTAATTTAGGCTCACGCTTACCACAAATCACCCGATAATAAGTATGTAATTTCGAATTAGTACGCTAGCCTATATTATTTTTATTTCTATTTCATTTTGCGACATTTGATTTATTCTTGAATGAAAGAGGAACAAATGAACCAACAAATACACTTTCGATTTTCGTTTGTTATTAAAGATATCATACATTTGTGGGGTCGATTTTATGGGGAATCAAAATGTGTAAATAGAAGCCTGTTTGCGGACGTTATATTTTTAGAGAGGTCATGTTGATCTGTTGACAGGACTGGCTGAATTACTGCTCGTAGTTATTATGTTGATATGCTTTTTTTATTTCATTGGTGGCAAATAGAAAGACTGGTCGCCTGATGGTAAGCAGGTACCGTCGCCTATGGAACTGTCGACGTTGCAGTGCTGGCTTTTCACGGTATACGCAAATTTCACAAATCATCAATCACAAAGCTTTTTGTGATATATAATATGTAAGAATATACATAGATAATTCTATAATTAATCATTGTATAATATGGGTAGTCTAGAAACTGTCAGTTCGCAAAATAAATGGTGTACAATCTATGTCGTCGTGTTATTTCTTAGACAATCCTTTAATAACGTTCAAAATTTTTGAAAAATAAAGATAGGTACATTGCATTTTTTGAAAATTCCAAATATCCAAATTTTTATGGTTGTTAACAACAGACCAATTTAATGATAAATTAGAATTTGTGAGGAAATAATTAAACACAAAAAAAAACCTCTGCCTCTTATCGAAGGAGGGTGGCTTTTCTGGTATCAACAAAACTTGATATCCATTTTAATCTTGGGCAATCTTGTTGCAATTTACTCAATATACAATAACTTTTATTTAGGTCGTTATAAAATTAATGTAATGTTTTTTTATTTGTATTCAAAATGAGCCAATAGTAGTCATTTATTAAGTTGCTAATTTTACAATGCGGTGAGTTTTCACGCATATTAAATGGTACTGAATTTGTGAATAGAGATGATTTATTAGATTGTATCGATAAAATACTGTTAATGAAAAATAAAATAAAATGAATCTACTTATACTATACTAATATTATAAAGCTGAAGAGTTTGTTTGTTTGTTTGTTTGAACGCGCTAATCTCAGGAACTACTGGTGCGAATCGAAAAATTCTTTTTTTGTTAAATAGACCATTTATCGAGGAAGGCTTTAGGCTATATAACATCATGCTGCAACTAATAAGAGCGAAGAAACAATGGAAAATGAGAAAAAAACGGGGAAAATTATTCATCTTTGAGGGCTTCCGTTGCGTGCGCTGCGAAAACGGTTCAAGTCGTGGGTAACAGCTATAATTTATAATGCTGAAGAGGTTGTTTGCAATAGTAAATATGATGCCCAAAATAACTATTTCACGCGGACGAAGTCGCAGGCACAGCTAGTTTATTATATATTTAACGACAAAGAATAATAAAAACCTGATTAAATTGCAACTTCGTGGATACAAAAAATAAATTATTATGAATTTAAAGACCATCTGCTTATTAAAAACTAAATTGAATAACTGCAACTTGTCCTGTCATTTTTTTTGTTATATATCCAAGTTAGAACAAGAACAGTCAGCACAACTATCACATGGGGATAAAACCATACTTATATCCATATATAAATAAACCATTCTAGTTCATGCACGTTTCACATTTTTTGATTATGTGATTACGAATTATATTAAATAGTTGTATAAAGTTAGAAATTAAATATCACAATAACAATTTCGATATATCAAAGGATAATAGACTCATTTCTATCCGTATAATATTTTATTTAAATGACGTAACTATCCAACAGATTTTCAAATAAAACGAGCATAAAATTAAAACGTATCAATGAATTATTTAAAAGGCAGGTTGCATTAAATGCAGCTTGTGGTAGCCAATCTGCTAATTTATTCGGTCGCTTGTCATCTATTTTACCTACTAGTTTTATGAGAGCAAAATACATTACAAAACTGTTAATGTAATGATTTTCTGACCTTTGAAATATTCTGAGAAAATTAATTAAAACTTTGAAATTTAAAAATCCTTGTTAATTTCTAAAAACAATTTTATTCGATCTTGGCACACATCACGGAAGCCTCATACACTCTGTAATATCATCCATATATGGCTATGTTCTAACCATCACACTTTTTTATTTCAAATTAACTATTACTTACTTACCTCTAACTACAAGCTAGCAATCTTCAATTCGCTGATCTACACCGCAGTTAGACAAAAGGCGTATTTTAGTAAGCGTACTGACTTATACTTAATGAAAAAAACCAATGAGAACAATGAGAATAAGAAGAAAACATCAATGTATTGTTACGTCAGTTCCATACAATGGTCTATCTATTCCATAAGTATGCGTCAGTACGCTCAGTAAAATAAGCCTCTTGTCTAAGGGGGAGGCGCACAATATCGTAGACAACACGGTTTAACATTAGGCGAGTTGTAACCAGTCCTACCTCTATCTCTAATATACATACACATACCTAAACATTGTATTTGCTTCTCCCAATCCTTGTTTCCTGATTTCTATTATCCCTGTCACCCCGTCCCAGATGCCGCGCTATCGATCATTCGATCCGAGTCGTTCGTGGCGACGCTCGCTCATCAATCACACTGTGTCGCGACCTTTAATCACGCCAGAAATACAGTATGGACGCGAGGGTATATATTATTTTTATATGTTACCAAAAAAGCGGAACAGCGTTGGTGTTTAATACGAATTTACATGAATAAATTCACAGAAAATTGTGCAAACCTTATATTTGTGTCCTAATTGACGACTTTATCGTTACGATCAATAAGGTTATTAGTTTCACTTTCACACAGTAACGGTAGTAAGGTATGTTAATAAAGAAATAAATTAATTAATAAAACTAATGCTAATTGCTCGCCACCATAGAGAATGAATAGTCCAGTCAGTAAAGCCCAAAACCCCCAACAAATTAGTTACTCGGCCAAACTTTGTGAATTTGTTCAGAAGGGTAAAATAAGTGACCGTGTCAGTTTGCACCCTTGTAGGGTGTACGAAAAGGGTTGAAAAGGGGTGAAAAGTGTTTTTTATCAATAACATTGCCAAAAAAATTAGTTACTTTGTGCAAATTTGGAATTAAGTTTTTGTTACCGTTTTCTAACATGTATCAAATTTGCACACTTTTGCAACATACGAAACATTATTTATTATTAAATCAATGATTATGGTCAATAACACGAGTGAAAAAATTTGTTACTCGCTGCAAATTTGGAATTATGATCTTGTTTTGGTTTTCTAGGATGTATTAAATTTGCACACTTTTGCAACTTACGGAACATTGTTTATCAATAAAAAAATCATGATATTCACTGATAACAGGGATAAAAATATCTGTGAAGGGTTGAAACTTGGAGTAACTGTGCTTGTTAAATTCTATGACATGCCAGCTGCTGTATAATCTCGCTTAGCCTGTAAGTTTAGGCAGTTTGAGTGCAATCTAGCACAAGTGCGTCATCGAAAGATAGTGACGCGTACATAGTCCTAAGCGTGACAGCTGTGTATAAGTGACGTATTGTCACATTTACATTTTAAGGACCGACAGCTTTAAGGCGACTTAGCATCACCGTGATCTAGCACAAGCGTGTCGTCTAAAGAGAGCGACGTGTACACAGTACTTTGTGTAACATGTCGTCTGCGCAGACGACGTCGTCTGTTGGCTCAGACGACATGTCGTCTGCGCAGACGACGTCGTCTGTTGGCTCAGACGACATGTCGTCTGCGCAGACGACGTCGGCTGTTTCCCAGGCGACATGTCGTCTGCGAACAGACGACAAACGTTAGATTAGACTCAGGGCTTTCCTGAGATTTCTAACCGCCACGGGGCTTTCCTGTGCGTTAACAGGCGCATAATGCGTTAATACAGGGCTTTCCTGCGCATTTGGAGGTGCACAATGCATTTATACAGGGCTTTCCTGATAGCAAACGTTAGATTAGACTCAGGGCTTTCCTGAGAAGTCTAACTAGCACCATAATTCTAAGACAGGGCTTTCCTGTGCGTTAGAAGGTGCACCACGCATTTAGACAGGGATTTCCTGTGCGTTAAAAGATGCAAAAAGCGTTTATACAGGGCTTTCCTGCGCATTTCGAAGTGCATAATGTACTTTAACCTTAGGATGGTAACAGGGATGCGCCATCACCCTACGCGAACAATCACGCGCCAATTAATAGAAAACTATTTGCCGTGTCGATCTAGCATTTCGTGTATTCTCATGTCGTACCGTGAGCTGTTATGTAGTACCTGTTGCACGGTGGGAGCGGTGACACATGGATTTCGTGCTGCAGGTACGTGTGGGATGTTGCGTCACCCCTGTTACTATTAACGCCGGTATTTTTATGTTAGTGTATTTTTTTGTTTCGTTCATTTTAGTTCATTATGGCGTTTCGTAATGATGAAGAACTAGAGCGGTACTTGATTAATATTGTTGATGATTCTGAGAGTGAAACAGATCCTTTGGAGACCGAAGAAGCTTCTGAAAATGAAGAGGTACTCGTCGCTGACCTCACGGTCAACGCTGAGCTTTTTCTTTGGTATGTTAGACCAAGCAGGGATCAACTCTATGATTCTATATATGGAAACTAAGGATCCGAACATTCCAGATAATAAATTTAGAAGCAGATTTCTAAGAAAAACTAGCATTGCAGTTGGCAGAGCCTCACATGAGACGACGTCTGGAGTCAAATTTACCTCAATAATTAGCGGGAAATATAAGGGCCATTCTAACTGTCCCCGAAGAAGTTCCGTCTGGTGAACCCCCCACCAAATTAAAAAAATAAACAAGCTCCATGTGCGTTGTGTTCTCGCAAAAACGACAAAAAAGTGAAGATTTTTTGTTCATAATGCAAAAAACCTGCATCTCATGAGCTTCGTGTAGAAATTTGTTTGTATTGTATTTAACTACCAAAAATTTTTTTTTTTATGTAATATAATTTAGTTACCTATTGATCTTAAGTAGAATGTTCTTATAGTTTGTTTTAAGAATAAAAAGTTTTATTTTTCATTGACTCAATGGTTTTTTATTCTATTTATTATTCTGGGGTGATGTGGCACCCCCGTTACCATGCGCGTAAGTATAAACCATGTTACCATCGTAGGGATAACAGGGCTTTCCTGCTTTATTAAAAAAATTAAAGGTTATTAAAACAAATGTTCACTTACATTTTCGTAGGAGTCACAGTAGTGTTAACACGTCAAAAATCCAAGACGTACTGAGGAAGCGAGTCCGCCCGGCGCTGCGCGAGCGTTGTGCGGGAGGGGGGAGCCGATCGATACCGAGTCGAGCCGACATGACTCGACGCATGGAAGGGGCGCCATAGAGCAAAATAGTGTTGCCACACGTAAAATCCAAGATGTTATCTCACAGTGGGTCAAGCGAAGGCTCGGACACCTTAATAAAAAAAACATGATATTCGCTGATAACAGGGATAAAAATATCTGTGAAGGGTTGAAACTTGGAGTAACTGTGCTTGTTAAATTATATACAGCGTGTTTTTTTTTTGTTTTTACAATTCAGAACACTTTGTATATAATTTGTCAAGCACAGTTACTCCAAGTTTCAACCCTTCACAGATGTTTCTATCCCTGTTATCAGCGAATATCATGATTTTTTTATTAATAAACAATGTTCCGTAAGTTGCAATAGTGTGCAAATTTAATACATGCTAGAAAACCAAAACAAGATCATAATTCCAAATTTGCAGCGAGTAACTAATTTTTTCACTCGTGTTATTAACCATAATCATTGTTTTTTAATAATAAATAATGTTCCGTATGTTGCAAAAGTGTGCAAATTTGATACATGTTAGAAAACGGTAACAAAAACTTAATTCCAAATTCGCACAAAGTAACTAATTTTTTTGGCAATGTTATTGATAAAAAACACTTTTCACCCCTTTTCAACCCTTTCCGTACACCCTACAAGGGTGCAAACTCACACGGTCACTTATTTTACCCTTCTGAACAAATTCACAAAGTTTGGCCGAGTAACTAATTTGTTGGGGGTTTTGGGCTTTATTGACTGGACTAGAAAGCATAGCAGGCATATTATTATATCAATAGATTTTGTTTATGTAGTAGCTACACGTATTCACGCGCATTTGTTTGCGTTTTTATTTTAGCTAAAAAAAAAACTCCTATGTAACTCTTGGGCTCTTAGGCTTCAATGCTCTTACTGCTATCACTGTGTCTGTAATCACAACAGCGTGTTACTCGGAGTTAATAAACCAACACGAGGATGGAAATTAAGGCTTATGAAGTGAGGGTGCGGTTTATTTGTTTTCTTTGCCCAAATTATAAAGCGCCGTCTCAGAGACACATTTTCAATGTGGAATTTAGAGTTTTGGTTTATGTCATTTTGATTTCATAAGTTAACGTATTGATAACGGTTTGTGACGTTATTTAAGAGAATCTAAGCTTAATTATGTGTCTGAAAAGAAACTAAATTTACGTACCTGGACTATTGCATTTTTTTTTAATTTGGAAAGTTTGCCTGATAGCAAGCAAAGAACCGATTCACTCTCGCTTTGAAGATCGTTGATTATAGTTATTTACAGAACTCCGACAGTAAAGTGAATTATAAAGAAACATAATAAAATGAATGTCTTCTCAAATATGTAGGGATTTTTTAACATCAATTTTAACATAGGGTGGCTTGATTAACTCTCAACACCAAAGTTGGCCACTCTCATTCGATAAAAAGAAGACAAAAGAATAGCGCAAGCAAAAACTAAACTCACAAATCACCATCTTTCGCGAAGTTAAGACTACGCCATCATCCATTCTCGCACTAAACAAATTACTAAGAATGTTCATCAATACAATAATTAACCCTAGCGCTATCAGTTCAGTAGGTCATCAGGATAGGACAAGATAAATGTTCCTCGGAGATTGTCAGGGATAAACCGCTGTTGTCCCTTCACTGATAAGGGATTACATAAATCTGTGTCAGAAGGATCAATTACTAACTTTATTGGGAATATAACCAAATACTCGTACAATATTATCCTATTATACTACGACGACGTTACATGCTCGAGATTTCTTAATTAACTATGTAGTCTCACTTCTGTATGTACTAGGCGCCGAAATTTTTATAACTGTGAAAATAAAAACACAAAAAAAAACTTTTGAACAAATGTCACTGTCAATGTCGCGCCTGTAGCGCCGTCCTCCTGTCAAACCTCAGTCTTTTCTTGTGTGCGGGCGTCGCAACTTCATAAATTTCGTTGAATTTTACTATTTGAATTTTTCGTGGAAAAAAGTGTTTATTTCATGTGTTCAAGTGGTAAATTAAGAAAAGGAGCATCGGAATTTTAAAATAACGTCGAAAATTAGACGTTTGGTACAAAAACTAAGCAATTCATCAACCAGCTCAAAGGATTTAAGGTTAGTGCAACTACTAACTTACCAAAGCAATCTTTCTGCTTTTATTCATGATCGATTTTAATTTTCTGGGTATAGTTTTATATATTTAAAAAGACTATACCGAATAGATCGTAAATAAAGGTTTTTTTTTTCAACAACTGATATAACGATCGTTTTTCGACCCACATTTTTGTCATGTAGATCCACAGAGCTTTGAAGTCCATGCTTGTCGCCCTGGGGGGGCGCGCGCGGGGCGATGTGGCCCGATCGTTGTTCTGTGTGTAGATCGGAAACATGACTTTTCTAGCAATGTTTTTTGTAACGTTCTTTTAGATTTCCCGACATATTTGTTGTTTTTTGTTACAAATACAATACAACAAAATAATAATTTATTTATTACCATTTTCTTGCATACATTGTTCTACAATTTATTCAATGTAAAAAGAACTAGATTTTCTAATCTCTAACGGTTATTATGATTATGTGAATAAAAGTATCTGTGGATTGAAAGATACTTGTTCAAAATAAATTAAAAAAGTTGATGCTTTCTGAGCTAGACGACAACGCACATCAGCAACAAAAATATAAGGAGTTTACGAGAGATCGCGACGCAGCATAGGATCAAAAATCAAATAGCCAATGTTAAGTACATAGGTAATAATTAATTAATTAAAAATTGGGATACTTTTTAAGTTTTGTGTAGATCGAAGTGTTTTCTATATACATACATATCTATCTATCTAATTTTCAAGACAGCAGTTAATACTGCGCCCCCGCAGTCCTCACTCACGACCCTCATTCATGAGGAAATACGACGCAAAGAGTAAGAGAGTCTTCTTTACTACAAACATAACAAGTAAATATCTTCCTCTAAACATAACTATCAGTACACCAGTTGCACATTCCAACCTGAAAGCCAATACTGCACTTTTGCAACCATTTCCATTACAATAAAATGTTGAAAATAGCAACCGTATCTGAAACCGAGTTTATTGTTAATCGATGGCACTGTTCGCAAAAATGCTGGCTTTGTGGTGGAATAATATTACTGGAAACAACTTGCTTTTTAACCGACTACCAAAAATAAACGGTCACGGGCCAATTTGAATAGAAGTTTTGATTATTTTAACAAGAGTTGTTTTTGCGTTAGTATTATTGTTAGAATCTAAATGTCAGAAAATCTATTCAAAAAACATAAATTTTAAAAATGTAAGGGATATAACATCAGTTTTATAAAAAAAATTACTTAACCAATAAACGATACCAGTTATTAAATACGAAGTTGTAATAATGTTTCAAAAAGAGGTTATTGAACTAAATACACAAACAGTTAGCTTGTAAGCATTGCAAAAAATTTTGCCGTTTGGCCAATACTTGACATTTTAAGTCAAAACCCATATAGTATTCATAATTTTATGACTTCAAAAAAGAGTGATTTCTTTATTCCATAATTGACGCTCTTCATCAGGCAAATTATGGTCAGGTGCGTTTATTAACAAAAACAACCTTCTAAATAGCCTCCTGAACAGGTTTTTTTTTTTAAATGTGCTATCTAAGTATATAAAACTCATAAGTGACTGACTAACTAACTGACATACTTACTGATCTATTAACGCACAGCCCATACCACTAGACGGTTCGGGCTGAAATTTGGCATGCAGATAGATGTTATGACGTAGGCATCCGCTAAGAAACGATTTTTAGAAATGCCACTTTTAAAGGAGTGAAATAAGGGATGCAAGTTTTACTTCTTAATGCGAGCGAAGCCCCGAGCACCCACTAGTTAGTCATAAAGAAGTAAATAAAGTCAGTTAAAACACATTTCTAAAGAATGCACTTACACAATCCCATGGCCATTAAACAAAGCCTTTATTCAGTGCAACGAAACAACAGATAAATTCACTTGCATCGCTAGTGCTGTCTCCGGCTAATTTAATATCGTCTAGTTTATAGCAGTTGAGAACTTTGGATGCACTAAATGCAAGGAGTTAATTCATTTATAGGTCAAATAGATAGTGTAGTAGGTATGCTGAGTTAAAGTTTTAGTAAGGAGTTTGCTAGTGAAGTTTTTTTTTTTGTCAAGATTGAGTGGTTCATATAACCTCCGTCGATTATCCTTACGGTGTTTTACTAACAAACTATTTTAATGCATTCAACGCCAATTAAATAATTTAAACTTCGATGTGTAAATTTCAATATTAAAAACATAATCACAAATTGTCCATAATAAATACCATACAAACCTTATACTCACCCAGTTGATTTCTTCAAAAAAATATTTTCCCTTCTTGCACATACGGATTTCTTTGTTTAGCTAGAAAATCGTTTACCCTTTAGTACTTTTGTTGCAAATTCTCAAATATTACGAAATAAACATACAATACCCCACGTGGAAAATAATCTTGCATGAGCCAAAAACTTTGTATATATTGCAAATTTGCTATATGTTATTTGTAATTATATTATTAGTTATTTGTAGTAATTATGTTATTTGTAAAGAGGCGTATTACTTCTGACTTGAGTAATTGATTTCTATGAATATTTTGGCTATGATTTTGGTGATTTTAGTTGTTGCTTGTCTATAAATTACTCCTTATTAATGTTTGGAGTATTATTTAGCTTTAAATATGCTCTTTTTTAGAATTATGTCAATGATTTAACTCAATTGAGAACTTTATTTACAATAATAAAATATAAAAACAAGGGAAGAAAAACTAAACATACTACTTCTAACTACTACAAATAGGGGCACTTAGAAAATCTTTAGAAAAGCCTAAAGATAATCTAAGTGCTCCAGCCCACTACCAGAGGGCAGCGTGCCCAGCATACTGGCCGCATTACCACGCTGGATGGCAATGCTGATACGTTGAGCCAGAAAAAGGCCAGCATTTTGGTCATGCGTCGCGTCAACCAAGCGCTCCGAGAGGTTTAGGAAAATAGTAAGGGCTCCCGGACCCCACGGCCCCTCAATTTATGTATATATAGAGATAGATAAATAATCTGTCGAGACATCAGATAAATCTAATCATCTAAATACTCTTTGACGTAGAGGTCTTAAATAAGATTCCGAAAAAGTCCTTTTGATAAAAACAAACTTAATTCCCAGACAAATTTACACCGAACTCAACAGCACCTTGCTAAGAAATATCTTAGCAGATCTTCGAAATTTACTACATAAGCAGGTACCAAACAAACTTGCAAGATAAAGTACTTTGTATGCATTGCACTGTCTGCATTTTGTATTGAACAGACGTACTGCTGATATTTTACACTATCTTTATTATACTGTGGCGCGTGGTTAGGTTTTGTGGAGTGGAAAAATTGAAAATGTGTTGTGGATGAAATGTAGAGTCGATAGAGTAAGAGATTATAATTAATCTTTCAGGTTCATTAACACACATTAAGTATATTATTAAACATTATACATGGTTGAGATGATATAAAACTAGTTTGAACTTCACTAAAAGTGAATCTTAGGGCCACTTGAACAATTTTGAAGCACATTTCTATTTAGCACTTTTTAGATGGTATTTTTCCAGTAACGCGTGAAAAAGCGTTGTGTAAGTGAGCTTTATTGTTCAGTTACCAATATTAAGCGTGCCTTACTTAAATGCATATCCCACTTAAATTTCTTTAGGCGTAACTTAATTGCCCATCTTGCACAGGTAGCAAATTATTACGTACCATCGAGTTAAATGTGTTTGCATGTTCATACCTAATTTCATATGGTAACAAAAACATGTAGAGAACGATTCAGACCAATCCTTATCCGATATACTACAATAACATACCCAACTTATAAATCCAACCCTTACAAGCTCGACCTAAATAATGTACCCAACATTGTTTTCAAGTTATCGCCCAGTAATAAATATCGCATGTATTGATGAATAGCATGTCAACGTAACTTATTGCCGGTCTCTTACAAATGGTCGGGGCCGGACAATGCATACAGATTCTGACGAGTAACTGGAGTAAGAGAGTTAGGAAGATGCTGGATGTGGTCTTTATGAGCGGATTTATTTTATCGGTACTTGATTATAAATGAAGCGCCCGTAGCTCAGCTAGGCAATAACATGCAATTACCAATGATAAGCAAAGGTTCAGGCGGTCAGTCCTTGGATGAGTGACCGAATAGTGGCTTTCCATTTGGCGCTTCCGTAAGTCGGATGACACGTTAAATTGTAGGTCCCGGCTGTTTGTCAAGTACGGCAGTCGTTAAGCCATGTCAGAGGCCCTTAAAGCGTTTGAAAACTCTCGACACCAGAGTTGACCACTCTCATTTGATAAGAAAGAGAAGATAAATAAAACATTGAAATTTCAATATTTCATTCACACGAAGGTTCGAGCTGACTTTGGCAGCTAAAACCTCAGTTTGGGTGATTAAGTAAAACATTTTTAAACTTACTTAGTATCGTGCTCATATAATAATGTATGTGGAAGATGGCACGTGCCACAAAATGGCGATATTTTTCTTGTCTATCTATCTAGGCCTAATATGTAATCTTAGACAGTTACGAAGTAAGTTTAATTTACTATGCCCACTTTTTAAAATAATTTTACCAGTTGCAATATTTTTGTTTTATATTTGCCTGTTCCCTTGTTTCATACGACAATTACTAACTTAAACTACCAAAACTCCTCCTTGAGATGTTCTCCTCAATACTTTGAGTCATGACTCCCCCACACTATTTATTATGGCGAGTGCCCAGGTCATACACACAGATGACACATTTCCTCGATTTTTGTGGTCCTCGGATTTGTTGGTTTCCTCAAGATGTTTTCCTAAACACCAATACATAAACAACATTGATAGCAATCTTTGTGCTTATTAAACAAAACTTGCCAACATATATGTTGCCAACAATTGACTTGGGTGAACGTGACGAAGACGAACCGTGTTTGACCTGACCCTTTTAGGAATTGATTTATGATATTTTATAACTGATCTTAGATAAGGTTTGTTTTTAATCACAATGCGTAACGTACATACTTTCGTGTCAATTTGCAGCTGCTCGTCGCTTGGTAGTTTTATTACTATTACTACTCATCTTTATATTGAAGTTTGAAAATGTGAGATGAAATTTGAAAGTAAGAACATTTTTTTTTTTCAATTTGGTATGCTAATTTTTAGGAAATTTTTCCTTTATTTTTTATAATAAATCGCTAGGTTGCGATACAGCAAGATTTTAAATGTCCCGTGCTTAAAAACGTAGGCATTATTAAGCAAAAGCAAAACTTATCTAACTTAGTTTGATTATATAATTATGCAAGTGTTTGTTTCATCTTCTTATCTCACTTTTATTATCAGAGGCTACTTGAATTTTGAACTTAGCTGAATATTTATTGCAGAATTTATATACATATACTTATTTTTATATAAAACAGAATAAGTACAATGTACATTATTTTTAATAAAACTTTCGGTGTTTTTGAGGTATTTTTTATGTATTTTACTCAAATTATTCACGGTGAGATATTTAGACTAGACTTAGAATTTAGGACACTTCTCACAGTGAATAAAACCAATGTAAAATATTATTAAATTAGTTAAATTTACCTCGTTTTTCATTCTAAACTAACACGCAAGTTGAATTTAAAGTACCGATATAAATAATTCAAGCCAAAATTTTCAATACATCTGATTGGAAATTGCAAAACTAAATTATTTCAATGAATTCACGTAGCCAGTTTATAAAGTTTCAATATAAGTAAATAATTTAAGTTTGCAAAGTCACCTAGCTAAAATAGTCTATTAGTAAAATAAATTTTATCCATTTTAATGCACTAAAATTGCGGATTTTGTTTTGTTTATTTAGGTAAAATTTGCACAACAAGATATTTGAGTTAGGCACAAAATCATTATATTTTATAGCATGGTCGATAGTCGGTCATTTTATTCAGAATAATCATCAATCAATAAGTAATACGTAAAGTAAAGTTAGCCAGTTCATAAGTTTAAACCATTAAACATTAATAATTCCAAATTATGCATGTCATCCATCAACCAAAAATAATATGTGGTACCTTTTTATGGAAACCTATCTTTTTTGTGAAAAATATAACTACAGTTAGAGTACTAAACCAGACACATACAAAATCTTTCACTCCGGATATAAAAGAGAACTCCAAAGAATTATTGCAATCTATAATAACAGCAATTTATCACCAAATATGTACATCAAAATTACAGACGTGGAACAAATCAAATTGTATTCACCCTCTAATAATTTGCAAAGGGTGAATGACCCCAGTGTTATGACGGCACCCTCTTTACTTGAATATCGTAATTTTAGTGCAGAAAGCTAGCGTCAATTCGCAGTGTGACAAAGTTTTATGACTGAATACTTTGATGTAGATGACCAAAATATGGAGTTGCTTAGTTTAGGTATATTCTGCATGGCGAGAATTTAATAAAAAAAATATACGTTTACTCATTATATTAGTTGATCGTTGCCTTTCTGCATACTAAATTTCAGTCGTATGAAAATAAAATAAAAAGCAAACTCACAAAATTTAACCTTTACAATGTTTGTGTTTGTAATTATGGCCACGTATTTGATTGTGACGATTGAGAAGTTGGAAGGAGATAAATTTAACCGTAAAAAAACAGATTAATAGCTGTAACTCTAAGCGCTACATTCGCAAAAAAAATACTCTGGTTTAGCACCGCCGTGGTGTAATTATGTAGCACCGCTGCTTAGAAGAAACCTATATATTTACTCTGAGCGCTACATTCGCAAAAAAAATACTCTGGTTTAGCACCGCCGTGGTGTAATTATGTAGCACCGCTGCTTAGAAGAAACCTATATATTTACTCTGAGCGCTACATTCGCAAAAAAATACTCTGGTTTAGCACCGCCGTGGTGTAATTATGTAGCACCGCTGCTTAGAAGAAACCTATATATTTACTCTGAGCGCTACATTCGCAAAGAAAATATTCTGGTTTAGCACCGCCGTGGTGTAATTATGTAGCACCGCTGCTTAGAAGAAACCTATATATTTACTCTGAGCGCTACATTCGCAAAAAAAATATTCTGGTTTAGCACCGCCGTGGTGTTATTATGTAGCACCGCTGCTAAGAAGAAACCTATATTATTTATTCTGAGCGCTACATTCGCAAAAAAAATATTCTGGTTTAGCACCGCCGTGGTGTAATTATGTAGCACCGCTGCTTAGAAGAAACCTATATATTTAATCTGAGCGCTACTTTCGCAAAAAAAAATTCTGGTTTAGCACCGCCGTGGTGTAATTATGTAGCACCGCTGCTTAGAAGAAACCTATATATTTACTCTGAGCGCTACATTCGCAAAAAAAATATTCTGGTTTAGCACCGCCGTGGTGTAATTATGTAGCACCGCTGCTTAGAAGAAACCTATACATTTACTCTGAGCGCTACATTCGCAAAAAAAATATTCTGGTTTAGCACCGCCGTGGTGTAATTATGTAGCACCGCTGCTTAGAAGAAACCTATATATTTACTCTGAGGGCTACATTCGCAAAAAAAATATTCTGGTTTGGCACCGCCGTGGTGTAATTATGTAGCACCGCTGCTTAGAAGAAACCTATATATTTACTCTGAGCTCTACATTCGCAAAAAAAATATTATGGTTTAGCACCGCCGTGGTGTAATTATGTAGCACCGCTGCTTAAAAGAAACCTAAGTATATATTTACTCTGAGCGCTACATTCGCAAAAAAAAAAAACTGGTTTAGCACCGGCGCCGTGGTGTAATTATGTAGCACCGCTGCTTAGAAGAAACCTATATATTTACTCTGAGCGCTACATTCGCAAAAAAAATATTCTGGGTTAGCACCGCCGCGGTGTAATTATGTAGCACCGCTGCTTAGAAGAAACCTATATATTTACTCTGAGAGCTGCATTCGCAAAAAATATATTCTGGTTTAGCACCGCCGTGGTGTAATTATGTAGCACCGCTGCTTAGAAGAAACCTATATATTTACTCTGAGCGCTACATTCGCAAAAAAAAAAAACTGGTTTAGCACCGGCGCCGTGGTGTAATTATGTAGCACCGCTGCTTAGAAGAAACCTATATATTTACTCTGAGCGATACATTCACAAAAAAAAATACTCTGGTTAAGCACCGCCGTAGTGTAATTATGTAGCACCGCTGCTTAGAAGAAACCTATATATTTACTCTGAGAGCTGCATTCGCAAAAAATATATTCTGGTTTAGCACCGCCGTGGTGTAATTATGTAGCACCGCTGCTTAGAAGAAACCTATATATTTACTCTGAGCGCTACATTCGCAAAAAAAATATTCTGGTTTAGCACCGCCGTGGTGTAATTATGTAGCACCGCTGCTTAGAAGAAACCTATTTATTTACTCTGAGCGATACATTCGCAAAAAAAAAATCTGGTTGAGCACCGCCGTGGTGTAATTATGTAGCACCGCTGCTTAGAAGAAACCTATATATTTACCCTGAGCGCTACATTCGCAAAAAAAATATTCTGGTTTAGCACCGCCGTGGTGTAATTATGTAGCACCGCTGCTTAGAAGAAACCTATATATTTACTCTGAGCGCTACATTCGCAAAAAAAATACTCTGGTTTAGCACCGCCGTGCTGTAATTATGTAGCACCGCTGCTTAGAAGAAACCTATATATTTACTCTGAGCGCTACATTCGCAAAAAAAATACTCTGGTTTAGCACCGCCGTGGTGTTATTATGTAGCACCGCTGCTTAGAAGAAACCTATATACCTATTTACACTGAGCGCTACATTCACAAAAAAAAATACTCTGGTTAAGCACCGCCGTAGTGTAATTATGTAGCACCGCTGCTTAGAAGAAACCTATTTACTCTGAGCGCTACATTCACAAAAAAAATACTCTGGTTTAGCACCGCCGTAGTGTAATTATGTAGCACCGCTGCTTAGAAGAAACCCATATATTTACTCTGAGCGCTACATTCGCAAAAAAAATACTCTGGTTTAGCACCGTCGTAGTGTAATTATGTAGCACCGCTGCTTAGAAGATTCAACAATTTTTTTGAGTCTAATGAGGTAATAGTGCCTGAGCAGTCTGGATTTCGCAAAGGAAAATCGATTAATGTGGTAATTCTCAAATTTCTTCAGAATATATATAAGGGGGTAGACAACAAAAAAAGAGTGACCGCGCTCTACATGGATATGTCCAAAACCTTCGATTTCGTAGAGCATGGGATATTAATTAATAAAATGGAATGGTACGGCATACGTGGCAACGCACTAAATTTAATTAAATCGTAGTATTTAGAGAATAGACAGCAGCAGACTGAAATCACTAAATTTGATAGAACAATCAAAGAAGTAAAAAAAATATTTATCTCAGCGCAGACAAGTAAAATACGGAGTGCCACAGGGTAGTATATTAGGCCCTCTGTTGTTCTTAGTGTACATCAATGACCTGCCGTGCGCAATAAATCATCCAATGGTGATGTTCGCCGATGATAGTACCGCCATTTTCTCTGATAATAGAGACGGTAAGCACGAAACTGACATTAATAATGCTCTAATCCAAATAATCACGTGGCTCAATAATAATAATTTGAAAATTAACATTGACAAAACCCATATTATGACATTTACAAATATTAATTCAAATTTTGACAATTTTAATATGAATTATAAGGGACAGGAGATAAAACAAATTACGACAACAAAATTTTTAGGCATTTATATTGAGTCGAATTTGTCATGGAAAACTCACATAGATCATGTTTGTTCAAAATTGAATCAATTTTCATATGCATTATATATGTTACGAAAAGTGGCAAATGAGAAAACAGTATTGAGTGCCTATCATGCTTTCACAGGCTCTACCTTGAAGTATGGTAGGTATATTGTTTTGGGGAAACGCCCCAGGTAAAGAAAGGGCTCTAGTTGCACAAAAAAAGTGTATTCGAGCAATATGCGGACTTAAAAAATTGGATACATGCAAACCACATTTTATCAAATTAAGATTGTTAACTTTACCATCGATGTATATCTATGAATCAGCCCTTGAAGTGAGGAGGAATATAGACACAATAGATACACTTAAAAGCCGTCGATATAAAACTAAACTGTGTCATCCTCGTTGTAGAACAGCAAAATACGAAAACAGTACATTTGTAATGCAACTGAAAGTCTACAATAACTTACCAGACTTCATTAAGAAATCAAATAGTATTGTAACATTTAAATATAGACTAAAATTATTTTTGATCGAGATGGCATACTATAAGATATCTGACTACCTAATGGATAAGGAATGTAAAAATTATAAAATAAAAGACATACAGGAATGAATATGTACATAATAATATTTTTAAAATGATGTAAATCTTTATTAGTTGCTACCGAAAGGTAGACTTGTGGAGAACTAAATTAACTAATATATTTATATTTTATACCATGTCTGTACCCATAAGTGCAATAAATGATTTTGATTTGATTTGATTTGATCTAAGAATGATTGGTAAAATCCGATATCACAGGAAATAGGAGCGTATTTTTAAATTGTATCCGTACTAGGAACTTGAACCATTGGCCACGTTTATACGGTCAGGAAAAGAGTTTAAGTATTTATAATAATGAATAATAGTGAATCAAAGTAGTTTTCCACCTCGTACATTGTCTATACTTGGTATACTTTGTTTTTTTATTAGTGTCGATTTAAAAATAAAATTGTAGTTTTACAAAAATTGTTCACAATTTTCAAATTTGTATAACTAAATAGTTTTGTTAATTTTAACCAAGCCTAGGAGATTATATTCTTTCAGATACTTTAATTAAAACTCATTTTTTTGTGCTTTTGCTGACCATACTGTTGCTCTGGTTTTAATGATTGCTACTAGTTCTGCACTAATAATTATATCGAGTATCAATCACGGTCTGCGCACATCTCTAACAATTACTATCTTCAGCTATTATGATTTACTATATTATTATATATGATGTATACATTTCAAAACATTATTAAGACTGATACAATTTAAAAATCTTGCTGCTTATCTGCTTATGTGTTAGTTATCAACATTTTTATACCATGGTTATGATAATTTCTTTTATATTTGTAGGACAGGCTTTCAATATCAATGTTCTTTCTTGTATGTATCATATCCATTTTTTGACAATCATTGACTGATTTCTCTTTCTTCTTATCGAATAAGAGTAGCCAACTCTGGTGTCAAGAGTTTATCAAGCCACCCTGATGATTTCAACTGATTTCTTTATCTCATACAACATTATTATAATGCCACTCTTCCGTGAAATGGTCAATAACACGCTGATTTCCAATTTCCCTGATTTCATTTGGAGCTTTTATTTATTTTCACGTTTCCAAACAACTACTATCCTAAAGTTATTTAAATGATTGGAAGTTTAGTCTGTTTTATTATTTAACTCGTATTTTCACAGTATTATTTTTAGAAGAGATTTTTACTGAAAATTTTTGTTTTCAAAAACGAAATAACAGTAGGAATTGTACTAAATTAAACGAAGTTCTCACATACAGATAATACTAAGAAATCTCGATCTCTAATTGCAGTGCAGTACAAAACACCACAGAAAATAATTGCACTCCCTCTTATTGATACACATTTGAACTCGCAGAACTTTATATAACAAATCTATTCCTACATCTTTTCAGAACTGAACCCATATTGCATTACGTTCAACTTTTTCGTTGTCAAATTTTAATTGCTACCTTGTTTGATATGATATAACTTAATGTAGTAACCAAAATCGATGGTTTTGTTACAAAAGTAATTAATTAAGTGTTCTTATTTTAAGTTAGGTACAAAAATATTCAAAATTTTGAAGTTAATTTGGGGAAGCAAATTGTTATAAAGATGTATCTTTTTTAAACAGAAAAAGCCTTTTGGCTTTGTCTAGGTTATTGATTTAGTACTACATACGTTTATCTATACTAATATTATAAAGCTGAAGAGTTTGTTTGTTTATTTAAACGCGCTAATCTCAGGAACAACTGATGCGAATTGAAAAAATATTTTTGTGTTGGAT
The DNA here is from genome assembly GCA_964023185.1 of Macaria liturata. Lineage (NCBI taxonomy): Eukaryota > Metazoa > Arthropoda > Insecta > Lepidoptera > Geometridae > Macaria > Macaria liturata. Next base: position 6,406,964 of record OZ026811.1, on the reverse strand, counting down.
AGACCATTTATCGAGGAAGGCTTGAGGCTATAAAACATCACGCTGCAACTAATATGAGCGAAGAAACAATGGAAAATGTGAAAAAAAAACGGGGATTATTCATCTTTGAAGGCTTCCGTTGTGTGTGCTGCGAAAACGGTTCAAGATATCAAAAAAATATGTATGAAAGAATTATTTCTATTGAAATGATCTAACAAAATGGCTGCAACAGTATATGTCTATCTTTTAAGATTAACTCACTAGAACCGTTTTTATGGTAATAACTATTCCACGCGGACGAAGTCGCTGACACAGCTAGTACAAAATAATTACGTTTATAACTTTTTTATTGTCCTATGATTTAGACCTGATTATTTAATTTTAATTTATGTTTATCATAGGACAAACGAACAGTTAATTAACAATTAGTAGGACAACAACAGTTTTCACTAAGGTTAAAACTATTATTACCTATAATTATTTACCTCCTTTACAAGATGCCTATTTCCTCAGTACCAATTTAAATTACTTTGATATCCAAAGCTCACCCAAGTGAGCTCAAGTAAAGTTATAAATCCATTGAATGGAAGCACTAAGTGCTCTTGTTCCGACGATACGAAGCAAAAAGCGAAGCTATTAGCTAATCTTCGATGCACCCGCTCTTAATGTTATACAATTAGCGGAAAGGATTTTTCAATCTAAATATAAGATTGTGTAAGTTTCAAATAGATTATAAGTATAGATTACTTTACAATTAAATAAATAAAGAATACAAAACCAGGGAATAATTGCATTATGTATAACCAAACTCTTATGATTAAAGTCACTTTACTTTTATTCCTCAAAGCACTTATATTCCGTTAAAGTTCGAAAGTTTAATTCATTATTTTACCCAGAAAATACTTGTACATACTTAAGTATCGCAAACATTATTTAGAGATAGTTCAAGATAACAATTATTAAAACATGTCTTTCTGCTCTTTCATTTTAATAACATCGATTACTTATTTGAAATAAATAAGTATCACATTTGCTACTTTTAACTTTTTTTTTACGTGAGATAGGTTTACGTTTGACTACAGCCTGCCTGATGTTAAGCATTGCTGCAGCCTAGGATGTAATACGCTTACCTATAAGATACCTATAAACTCTAGATTTGAAGACCCCTGGATTGTAGTTCTTATTATCTAAATGCATTTAATTGAAAGTGTCCACTTCAGTCGCAAAATGAGCAATCTCAGCTAAGTGAAGGTTGTAATATACTTTCTATATTTCCCTCTAAGAACGAAGTCAAGCTACAATACTTTACCGTGATACCCGGCTTTCATTGCATTTCACATAAAACGCGGGTTTATTGCAAATGGTACACAGACTGGTATCTGTGGAGTGTTGTTACAGTAACTGAGGTTATCAGAGACACCGAAAATAGACATAAAAGCATTATATTATAAAAGAATTATATAAAGTACTAGTCCGTTTTATATGTCAATATAGTTTTTTTTATCTTATCCCAAACTGTATTGTTTATGTCAATCTACATACACACTAAGTTTTATGTTTGTTCCTGTTCCTGTGCTGTAAACTCTATGAAACTCTTATGTATGATCTTGTCGCACGTACTAAATATACACAAAGTACAAGTAACTTCAGAGATATCTGTTAGGAGTCACAGTAAAAGACAAGGTTCAACTTCTGACTCTATATTGTACCGTCAAATGCCCACTCAGACAGACAAATAAACTTTTATAATATTAGCGGTAAGAAAACAACTATTTAGATTAAAAATTATGACGTTGCGCTCCGGACAGTTTGCGTTAAATTTTGTGGTTGTACCGAGAATAAACTGCAATGTATCATTTTTATATCATAAATATTGTGGAGTGGCAGTTAATTTATTAGTAGCTTTCAGGCAGTTTTATAACACGAATCTGTATAAAAGTTGTGTACAAATTTGAGAAAGTTTACTAGTATGCATGCCACATGTACATATGTATGCATATGTATATGTGTATACATATATAATATGTATGTTTTTAATCCATGAAAACTGATTGTGAAATGAAGAATGAAACCATTGTTTTCGGTATAATTTTATCAATATCAGTATATTTAAAAAGTTGCGATTATTTTATACTTATTTCGTAAATCAAACTTCATTACTAGATTTTATTGTTCCATGAATAAATCCAAAATATAATTTCAACTACCTATTCAACGTTGAGGCTACTTAAAGTTCTTAATTTAGCTCCCACAGCTTTTCAAGTTCCCTAAACATTAAGCTAATAACTGGTTATATTCTAAAACGGTAGCGATTCAAACTTCGTCGAGACAATATCATGTTAGTAACTCCCTCTTAACTTAATGATGTCAACACTGCTGTGATGTCATTACCATTATAGTGTAAGTATGTACTTACCTATGTTTAGAGATGAACTGCACGTAAGTGTTGTTAATTTTCAAACTCCCTAGTAGAACTTTTATGAACGTGTACTTATCACATTTTTTTTTCGGATGATAGATCGGGTTTTGTTTAGAATAGCGGCGGTATTGTGTTGGAAACGAATCTATAATATCTATGTACCTACATATATGCTTTTTATGAATAAATAGTTTTTATTTTTGTTTTACTAATGGCGTTAGGGATAACGTCAAATTTTACTAATTGTTTTTATTTATTTGACTGAAATACTTTAAATAGTACGCTGAACGAAGCTAGTGTGAAAATAAACTAAGATCCTAATGTTTTTCAAACATTGTTGTCTTCAAGAGTGAAAAAGTTACCAAAATAATCGTAACAGTAATTTATATCAATTTGTATTTCAAACAAATATTTGGTTAGGTATTAAATTAATTTAGTATTTTTAGTCAGAAACAAGCTCATATCTATGGTAGCGAGAATGCAATGCTCTAATGTCAGTTTGTTAGTTTAGAACGTAGTATAACGTTGCTCCTTTCGGAGTAAATGTTAATTCAGGAACTAAGTATATGGGAGTCCTTAGGCTAACATTAAATTTAGCATAATTTGTTGACCTAGGTCTAGTCTGTGAGGATTCATTTTTTGAATAAGTATGAGTAAGACTTTTACTTAACAATCTTAGCACTTTGTAGATAAAAAGACAACAGAAAATAAAAGTGTAAATTTCTTTTTTTCTGATGATGTCCTTAAACACTTTGATATCATTAGGCTAGTTAAAATTTAAAAAGATCAGATCTAATAGGTTAAGGATACAAACAAATTATTAAAACTTTCTGAGCCATGTACATAACTTGATTATGATTTTATTTGTGTATAAATTTTCTTGTGCACTTGAACTTAAAGTGCACAGAAAAAGGCGAAACAAACCACTAAGTGTGGTGTACATATGTGACTGTCACGCATACAGGGTTAGTAAATATAATTAGCGTACACTAAAGTAAAATTTATTTATTTGACTTATTTACATTTTGAAATATCAAGATAAGTTTGTGCTTAGCGAATTTCAAAATTATTTACTAAAACTTAAACATACACAACGTAATCAAATTCATGTATTATATAAATGATTTTTTATGTTTCCCAAATATCATCACGATTAAAATTGTTACTATAATTTTAGACACACGTAAATATTATCTATGATACCAGATAATAATGTCACGATTTAAAATCGTGAAAAAAATATGCTAATGCTTCCATCCTAAAAGAGCTTAATATAAAACAACGCATGTCTGCCGTATGTCTGAAGCGAGTACTACAGTACTTTGGGCATATTGCACGGAAACCAGCGGACAATTTGGAGAAGCTCATAGTGACCGAAAAAATGGCAGGAACGAGATCCAGAGGTCGAAGCCCTTAAACATACCTTAACAATACATGAATTTGATTACGTTGTGTATGTACAAGATGGTCCGTTCAGGTGGCTGAACACTTTGGCGCCAAAGCAAGTGCTGCCATACACGAAGCTACCGATCGTGATAAATGGCGTCTAATGGTCCACAAATTTTGGTCGGGGTCATCACGATGCTCAGCATTGAGCTATCGCCTAGAGGAGGAGGATTAGACATTTGATCTTCACATTAAACAGTAGGAGTGTCATATAACATATTTTTTGCGGGAAACAAACGTAATAATATAGAACTCACCTTTACATATTTTAAGGCCCGGTGGCACATTTTTCGTCTGTTATACAAACCAAAAAGTGCATAATTTTATCCGCAACATTATCATATCAGCCAAAAACCCCACCTAGTAATAGTATTTTTTTAAGGTTATGACAAACCACATTTCTTTAAAAAGGAGTTATAACCACTACCCCTGTACACGTGCGTTAGTGTGTGTCCGCACGCGTGTGTGCGTGTGCTGACAAATCGCGGCGGTTTACGCGGCTGCGATGATTCATGCTCGCTGGCACTTCGCCAGACTGCACTCTTGGGGGAGTACTATGTGTGCTAGGAGCTGGGATGATGGTGGAGTGGGAATAGTGTTTATCATCATTATCTCATCGATTATTCATCTGAAAGTAGTTCCAGTTTAGTAAGTTGAATGCACCTACATAAACCACAGTGAAAGTTTGTGAGGGTGCCACTACAGATACCCCGATGGTCAAATACTTGACTGCTTAGTATAAATATACTTTGTACATTTATTTGTTCTGTTCAGAACCATAACGAAAAAACTAGGATAACTAGACTTTTGTTACTAGTCAGGCGTTATCTCAAAAGTTTTGTAAAGATTTTGTTTGATCAAAATAAACATACCTATCTGCCATATTATAATAAATATACCATAATGGCTTGTCACGCTTGTTTTCAATAAATCTCTTTAGGTACTCCAATATTGAAAAACCGTACCTTTTTGTCTTTGTCAAAATAAAATTAACACAAAAGCTATGGCAAAGCGTAGACTTAGACAAGATTACACAAACATTTACAATTACCTACAAATACAAATACACCTACACTAAATGGTTATCATGAAAGTATTTTCAAACGGCAACCAAAATTGTGGCTCCATCAATGATTGTCAGCTCATGAATAGTTAAAAAAATCTTCAACTTAGATGGATTAGTTCATAGTAGAACCCTCAGTTTGGTCAAACATTGGGCGAAGATACTCCTATTGGTCGCAGTATGTTTGTCTCTCAAAAGTATTCCGTGCTTGTTTTGGCGAACGTCCTTATCTGGTTTTTGTCCAAACTGTTTGTTGTTTTCAAATATTTCGCCATTTGTTTTGTCTGCGATAAATTGCGGGCAAACGTTTATTGGGAAACTGTTTAGAAGTAAAGTTCAATTACTGTTCTATTGTTCCAGACGACTTTAAATCGAATTCATTTTTATTACTGATATTGTAAACAAAAGGGAATCAAAATATAATTTCGTGTTAACTAAATAATATGTGATGAGTATTTAGATAGCATGAAAATAATAGATTTGGTAAATAAATTCATGTTCAAAGCTCATAAGCTATATTTCATATAACACGTAAATGTGTTTAGGTCGATTTTGAATAGACTTGAATGCATGAAGTAATTTCTTGTTATGCTGAATTCTTCAACTATTTAAAAATACCTAAAATCACTTTACTAATACGGCATAAATAATATAAAATGACATAAACTCCTCTGAGTAAACCGTACGTGGCCGTTAAACAAACTTCCAAGCACGTCTTTACAATATTTAAAGAGGTAAGTTCCAAAAAACGGGTGTTTCAAGAGATTTTTGGGCTTGAACTTTGTCGAGTAATGTGAGAAGTTTAGTGGCGAAATTTGGGCTCACTCGAAGATTTTACGGCGCGACGCGGTCGTAGCACCCAGCTTAGTCCGAAATAGATTCGTATTTTTAAGCGGGTTAAAATTAGCCTTTGCTTGAACTTTCTCTAAGATCTCTGTACTTGATTTTATTCTTAAGATAAATACTTTTTATAAAGTGGAAAAATTAACGATTTATGTACGTGGAATATGGTCATCAATTTATTCTTCGAGAATTTTTTCACTGCCACAACTAACAATACAATAGTATGCTATTGTTTTTGTAGCACTACCAGTTATTATAAAATATGAAGTTAAAACTGTAACATTGAAAAATAATGTATGTTAGGTTAATGCAATTCACTACAGACATATTTCCCTTTTATATTCTCTAAATATAATTTAGTAAACATAGCCTTAAAAATCACGGTCAAACCATTTTATTGGCATGATAAGCCCTTTGAAGTGGTAAAGTTTAATTCTGCCTCGAATCTCGCCCTTCAACTTGTGGTGTAAATTAACCAAAATAATCTTTTGTTGATTAAATAACAATTGATTGAATATTATTACACCTTATGGTGTAATCCAGCATCCTATTTTGAGTGCCACTACCATTCCAGTAAAGGCAACTTTTAGCTTTGGACACAGTACCTATTAGTTACATGTGCGAGTGTTGCTTCAGGTAAGAGAAAAAGAAAAATTTACAAATACACAGTTTTCATAAAATCAGTTTCACTACGCTCTATTAATCCAACTTATCAACGTACATGAACACGAAACCTTATGAAAAGACGTCTCAACTACATATATGGACCAGATCCCAACAAACTTTACGAAACATAAGCCCAGTGCCATACATCAAAGTCCTCCATTTTACTACAGACAAGTTGCCATATGACCCTCAGATTTATAGCATTATCCTGTTTATGCTTGAATGAGTTTGCCGCTTCGACGGACACGATCTTTGCCTTATAACGACCGATACCTATATCTATCAAATATTGCATGAAAAAACTGTACGGGAAATAGACTGTTGTATCTAATGTAACTATTATATTTTTTTCGGGAGCGATTTGATATGATAGTAATCTGATTTTGTAGATGTGCGTGCGTGTCTGTAATTTTATACGAGTAATGGGGATTGGAAGGCACGTGTAAGGATCGAATTTGGAGATGAAGACTTTGTTATTCTTCCGAAGCTGTTATGTATTTTGATTCTTAGAAGTATGTTGTTGTTACAAAAATATTTTTAAATAAAAAAGAAATTACATGAGATCTACATATTGAATTTAAAGGCTAAAAATGTTAGCTGTATTTATTTATTTAGCTTCAACTATCAAATTAAAAACTTAACAAATTCTGAATGACAAAAGTTACATACTATGCAACACAATCAAAATTTCTTTCATGTTTTAAATCAATAACATTGCCGGGGTAGCAGCAAATTTTCTAATTATCTCACGATATCTTATTGTTTTTTGGTCATCATCAAACTATAATAGACACATTTCTACCCGTATCTATCAACTCTACTTCCTATTCGTCACAGCATGCACTGTATGCAGCGGACCCTTACCAAGTGATCGAGCTTGCAAAGCTCCGACTCCGAGCTTAAGTCAGTCTCGCCGCGACCGTCGTGGGTGCATGACGTATTCCGCCGGTGCTCTCCGAACTTTCACTACGAAAATAGTAACGCCTAGTGAATTACGAGTGCAGAAAAATAAACAAAAACAAGTGACGATATTGCCAAGTGTTCCGATTTATGTGTGATTTGTACTGTGGATACTGACTCAACACTTTCAGTGTTTTGAAAAGGATTTTCAGATCCTGAGTAAGTATTTTCGTCGCCTTATATGACGGTTGCTATCTATTTATAGGTGATTGCTCTGTTTTCGGTGTTGATCTCGGTTGAATTTTTTTTTCTTTCTTCATTTTGTTAATAATACTTATTTTACAGGACTAAAATATTTTGATCTGTTGCTGAAACAAATGATTGATTGATTTAGACCAGCTAATCAATTGATATATTTCTTGTTTGTAGAGTTTGGTTTATAAATAATAACTAATAAATAAAACAAAAAAATGTGATCTTCAAATCATTCGTTAAATCCATAATCCATCCATAATGAATTTTCGTTATTGTTTTTTACTATTCCTATAATGTGATGTTAACATTAAACACAATGTGAAAATATTTATCTACGAGAATTTTTCATTACCGTAATAATTGGATTTACTAATCTTCAAAGAAAATGAAAAGTTCACGGCAAGAATGTCAATTAAAATTGACCTTGATCTCAACTTTCTGAAAGCTTTTGTGAAGGTCAGAAATATTTTCAACAAAATAAGACATAAGTTTCAACGAAAAATAAAGCTTTTATGAATGCAAAAAGCTTTAAAAATATTCATGAAAATTCAGTCAATGGCGCAGCCTATAAAATATCAAGACAAGGCTAAAAAACAAAAATCTTAGACCAATAACTTATAGACCGGTTATCATACGATTGCCTCCGCTAGCTGAGCTACGGGCGCTTCATAATAATAATGGCGCTTGTATAATCCTGATAGTAATATAATATTTACTAGGTATCTCTACTTTTATAAATCAGTTGTCAACTGAGCTCTGTATAAAAAAATTAAGATTAAGATTTTATAACAATGCACAGCAACGTAGCTTTTAGATGACATACAATCACAACATCTACGTGTAGTTTTACCTACTTTAAAATTTTCTTCTTGTCGAACGTGAGTGGCCAACTTTGGTGTCGAGAGTTTACCAAGTAGCCATAAGGGCCTCTGAAATGTCTTAACAATTAATTGCAGTACTATTTATGTATGAAAAATAGAAGTAAACACAATTTAACTCTGCATTATATTTTAATTCAGAATTAATTTGTGGTATTTCTATGTTTGCGTGTGTAATTTGTGAATGAGAGTCGTGATCTTAAAGTATATAAATCTCTGGCTAAAATCTAAGCAATGTTACTGGGGTCATACATCTATTCTCTCTGAATACAAAATAGGTAGATTTTGTATTCATGCCTCTGAAATTCAAAGCATTTTCTTAAAGAAAAGCTTGAGGTTAGAGGCACGCCGCGTAAATTTTCATCAAAGATCTGACGAAGAAAAAGCTTTAAAATGAGTAGAAGTAGGTAGAACCAATATGATGCCGAAAGCAAAGAAAGAACTAAAATAAAAATGTGTGGATCGCAACAATATTCTTAGATTGCTGTTTGATCAAATTGATTCGGTTGTAAATCAAAAATGTATCAAAAATTCTGAATTACTTATTTTTAAGTTAGTTAATCAATTGCTTGAAGAATGTTCAGGATAAGATTTTTTTTTATTAATTAGTCGAATTTAATTGAGTGCGTGTAACTTTGTGGAGTTAAAATCTATTAATAATGAATTAGTGCATAAAATCGTATGCATGAAATTATAAAATCATTCTAAGGCAAAGCCATTACCCCGAAATAATCAATCGTGAATACCATAATAATGTTAGTCAAGTAGAGCATAATATTACTTATATCTTTTATTTCTAAATAAGGGTATAATCGACAATTAAAAGTTTTATTTACGTGCATAATTTAATTTGCACAGGAAAATGCACAAACATATCCAGGTAAAAGAAGCTCCAAAAAAAACTGAGGGTGCCATAAAACCTTGATGACGCCCGTCAAAGAGTCAAAACACGCGCGTACACCAATTTTATTTAGATCGCTCATTTATGTAGGTGTTTACGAGTTGCCATTAAACAGTGGACCAAAACGTCCCTAAGGGTCATGATGTGACTGAAATAAACGCACGAAAAGGGACGCGCCGCAAAAAATGGCCCACCTGGGGCTTACCATGTTGATGTTACTGTGAGACCAATGTTATTGTGGATTTGATGTTGTTTTTGTTAGGTGATTTGCTTTTGGTTTTGTTTGGTTTTTGGTGTCTTTATTTATTTTTTGATATCACAGTGATCTTTGATTGATTGTTTTCCGGTTAGATACGAGTAAACAAAATTAAACAGACAATACAGGTTTTTACATTGAATAATCAAATAGTTGACCACTAATTTACTTAAAATAACACTCAAGTGACACTGTTTTCTAAGGTAGATCGTACATGTAATGCAATGGAACTGACTTTCACTCGATGCTATTGCAGTCCACCCTAACAATAGACTTGAAAAATGACGAGGTTCCGACGAAAAACAAAAAAAATATGTATAAATGAATGAAAAACATCAGTATAGTTTCTGTAGAAATCGGTGCTCTATGAAGTAATATCTCAATGCATTTAAAATACATATTTAATATCAAGCGTTTTACGATTTGTGCACTTTAAATCTAATGTCTTTTGGTAATCTTGCATTTTTTGTCGGTCATAGTAACCGCCTGTTGGTAGTTAAAGAAGTCTTTTGAGACACATGAAAAGTGTCAGAGAGTGATAAGTAACTCCTTAATGCTAGAAGATACTATGGAGTACATTTTGATCGAGAAAGCGAGGTTTATTTGCTATTTAGAGACTCGTTTGAAAAGTTAGGTTTCAAAACATTTTTAAACTTTACATTATAATTATCCAACTTAAAGAAACGATTTAAAAAGGTGTGAAAGTAAGTTACTAAAAATTTACTGAACATCTGAATTCACTCATACATTAAGTTTACATGAAATTGGCATTCGCGGAACATCTTCAACAAAATACTATTTTTTTCCTTCCACACCATACTTTTATACGAAATCGTTACATAATTATTAAGAATTTATATTCTTTCAGAGCTTCATTAAAGTGTCTATTACTTAAGGTAAAATTAGATTTATTCTATTCCTTATCATTCTAATTATTACGCATATAAAACCAAGAGTGTATAATTTGGTCAGTTTTGTGCGGTTTCACGCCGCAACAGAGTGCAGTTTCTTCGTGTTTTCGCTACGTCTAGAAATCCTGCCTAAGAAAGGCTAATTTTTCTACTAATATAACGAAAGCAAAGCCGCAGGTGTAATAAGGAAACAAAAACGTAATAAATTCAACTACATATACCAGGCGAGTTTTGTTCAAGCATACGTCTATGTTGCATAAGAAACAACATTTAAAATTATCTTATTACTATAATAACAAGTATCGAAACGATGTAAAAGGTAACTAGTACATGCTAATGCGGCTTACCGTGACAAAATGTGATGAGTGTGTGATTGAGATCGAAAGCTTACCTGAGTTTAGATTTTCAGACTCAACCAAGCCGGGACCAGAAATATGAAGGAATAGAATAAGTATTTTATTATTTGCTACAGAGAAAAACATTCAATAATAAGAAATGTAATAAGCAACTTACAAAAATCCTGTCTCAAGCCGGCCTCAACTCAGTTTATGCTGACTGCAAACAGTCGGTTCGATTGCATGTTTGTACATAGGTTCGAATCATGACGATCGCAATTATTTTCAGTTACTTTCAAAAATATTGATCAAAATATGATGTAATTTTGTTTTTAGAAATGGCAACATTTATGCCCTAAACCAAATGTGCCTCAATTTCCGCCTTGACTCGAACATCCTGACTTCCCTACGTTTTATTTTTGCTCCATTTCTCGTTGTACTCAAACACTTGAGTGCTACACACGAGAATGTCAATATTGCGCTCTGAACAGTACTGAATGTTGATATTGTTTTCTGAATTCACAGTTTCAATTCATGTTTGCTTTTTCCCGGAGTATAAAATCGAAGTAAAGGATACGCCCTCGCAGTTGTAGCGTATGAAGTAGGTCAAGTGAAACACTTATTAGCGGGAGGAATTGTGATATTTCTGGTTTGTTGGGATCGAATTGATTTAAAATTTACGGCTGTGAATCTACGTTACATATAAATGACATGTTTAAAACTTATTGAGCAAGAACGGCCTTACTGTAAAATAACCGATGCACGTTAAAATTACTTACACAGTAGTTTTCAAAGTGTACGTATAAGAAATTACTTGAATAATTGATTCTCTTCCAAGTCATAATACTCATTGTCGGGGATCATAGCATCCTTAAAATTATTTTGTCAAATTGCATTGAAGTGGGCTCGCGAGCGAGTCCTTGAAATTATTGTGGTCCTCAAAACGTTTGATTGCAGTCATTTACCTCAGTCTTCTAAAACATGCCATTAGTATTATGACATGGATCGTAGTATAGAAAAAGTCAGATCATTGCTGGACTCTCTCCCACCGAGTAGCACAGTTTTTTGATAAAATACGTATTTTTCACAGTCATAAAAATGCCCGCGTCGGTCTTTAGAACCTGTTCGTAGCCAAAACTTTTACCAGCTGATGAGCTACGCTGCTACGTATGTCATATGAACGACCTCCAAACAGAAAAACCGTAGGTGTCTGCTACAAACAGCTTCGGATTTTCGTTAATCTAATGGAATTTTAAGAAAATACTTAATAATATTGACATGTCCTGAAAGGAGCGACGAATATATTTTATTTAGTTATTTCAAATAACTAAATAAATAATAGGGCGGCTTGATAAACTCTCGACACCAGAGTTGGCCACTCTCATTCGATAAGAAAAAGAAGCTAGAATACTGTAAAGTACTCCACAGTGAGCAAAAAGATGTCAATGTGGAGTGACGTGTATGAAACATGGTACAGTGTTATAAGAATGCTCATATCGCGAGGAAATAGGGTTCAGTGACCTTAGAGGGCTCTTGGAAAATCTGGAATCCTATTTCTCGCGACGAAAATTGGAAAATTTCACTTTGGTAACCTGTGCTTTTGGAATATTGGCAGGGTGATTTATTGATAAGACAATTATTTTTATAAACTCACGGTCTTTATCATGAGTTTGGTATAACCACAGGTTATTTTAAACTATTTCAGTTAGTAAATGTGTGTTTAACTGTCAATAATAAAATGAATAAATTACACAGTTGAATATTTTTCCTTAGCTTAAAGACATTATGTTTATAAAAATGTTGAAGTTATTTAATTGTGTAAGAAATAAAAAGCCTATCCAACAAACTCCCAACGATAATAAATATGGCAAAGACTATATATGTATATAAAAGTACAAAGCTGTATGTGTAGGCGTAACTTGCGTAGGCAGAAAATTTATTTAAGACACTTAACAAGTATAGTGTTCTTGTTAATTTAGTGAAACCCACTTCTGATTGTATCAATACAACAGATGGTGGCAATCACAATTACTCATCACATTAAACATTTAATTGCTCTTAATAAATGAAGGTATTTTTGCAATCATCTGGACTATCCTGTTAGCTTAGTTGGTAGTGGCTTTGCCTTCTAATCTAGGAGTTGCGGGTTCGATTCCCGCATGACACAAGTATTTATGAATTTTAAAATGTATAATAGCTTGGGTTGAGTCTGGTAGTTTGTATGTATAATAAGTATGTATTTACAAAAGGAAAGTATATAAGTATCCGTTATCTATTACCCACGACACAAGCGTTTGCTTAGTGTGGGGCTAGATGGCACTGTATGCCATGTCTCGGAATATTTATTTATTTATCATCATCATTTTCTTTCTTTCTTTCTCATTTATGCAATAGTTTAATTTAAGATATAAGTGTGTAGCATTATAAGATGGGCCAATTTGTGGCATATTACTAGTTAGTACCAGTGTTTAAGTTTGAATTTATGTACTTGTGTCTGCAAATTTTATGTATGTAAGTATATTTAATCTTAATTGTTGAAAAAAACTTCTATAACATGAAAAAGTTATTTTTGAAGCACTTTCATTCTCAGAACCAACTATTTTCTATTGAAATGTACCTATAAACAAATGGCCTATTGTATCTTAATAATGACTTTACTTGAAAAATATTTTGAACACGAGCATCAATATCTTACCCACTTTTTTACTATAAATACTATCAATATGGTACAATTCGGTTTTCACTCACGTGAGCGAAAAGCGTTTAGTTACATATTGATAAAATGTCTCACGAAAGTTTAAATATCAAATTACTATTGTACAAAAAAATGTAAACAAAAATAGCTATTACTAGAATAATCTGATAAATCATAATAACTACTACCTACTATGTTATAATATATACATATATAACATGTACTTGAACCAGTTTATTCTATGCAGTATTCCATGTACTTACCCGCTAGTACCTTCATCTGTCGGTAACTTGCTTTGATGCCACCCATCTTGTACTTGTACGTACTTGGCGTAACTTTGAGACAACAAACAAGCAGGTTATGCGTGGACCCGTCACAGACACAGTGCTACACGTTACGTTGCTATTGTAAGTTTATTGCCTCATAAAAAAAAACACCATCTCATTTTATTAACCGACTTCCAAAAAAAGGAGGTTATCAAGTCTTCTGAAAGTTTTTTTTTGTTTTGTGTTTATCTGACACTGGACTTTACAACTAATAAAATAACAAAAAAATTGTATCCATGAATCACTCTTTGAAACATTGTTTTTTTATAGATAAGCTATCGATCGTTACCATTTTTAATTTTCAAAATAAATCTTTGTACGAATATTTTTATTGATACTACGAGTATTATTGGCCTTATTAGATTTACGCAATATGGTTTATGTAGCGTTCGTACGATTTTTGCAACTGCACAAATAAACCATTGCGAGCGTCACAGATAGGCTCACTATATTAACCAGTGTCATGCCATTGAATTTAAATTCAATTTTTAATATAGTAATATTTCGTTTAAATTTATTTTATACTACAACTTTTCACACATTTCTATTAAAAAAATAATAAGAAATAAAACATACATAATATATTTAAGCCACTCCCAAACTAAACCCAACATGTAGACGCAACCTAAACAGGGTCTTGTCTTCCGTCCAACTTGTGATGTTTCTTGCTAAACTTGGTATGTTTTGATAGTTTCCTTCGGCACGATAATTCTTTTGATCGGGTCCATATGATGGATGAGCCCAAATATTGTTTTTGGGCTTGTGCCGTAACAAACATGTGACTTGTCCTTTGAAGTTAATATGTGGGCTTAGTTTGAGACTGAATAGAAACCATCGGAGTAAGTAAAGTAGTTATAATATTTTGAATGTAAGTCTCTCAAAAGTTAAATTTCTGTTGTATTATAATTATAAATGAGAATATTCTACTTATAAAGTACAAAATGTTTTAAGATGTTAGTGTACCATTACATGTTATTTTTTACATTTTAGCCAGAATGTAAAATAAAAAATATTTTTATGTGTTTGGTGTATGTAGGCTTACATAAAATGTGTATCCTTAAAATTTTCTATTCTTCGTTTTATCATAAAAAAGGTTGAACAAATTAAACGTACGTCTTCTATCGTTTCATGGAAACATTTCAATAGACGGTATTCACAGAATTTATCAATGTTACCGCTAGATTATACGACGAAGAAAAACAAGACCATTCCCTTCCCATAACAACACATACAGAGCTGTTCAGAAGACAATGACTGTGAATCATTTCACAAGAACATTGCATGGCTTTGGAAGTAGATAGAACGGAAATGTAGTGTCTGAGAGATAAATAAATTAGAAAACAAACTGATTTATGAGAAGTAGTATTGATATTAAAACTTAATCTAATTAACCGTAATCACACTGATATTATAAAGGCAAAAGTTTGTGCGTGAAAGAGTGTGTAGGTGTGTATGTTTTCTTGTTTTGTCACCTGTCTGAATTGATTTGGATGCAATTTGGTATGTTGATTAAACCGCAGATTATAGGCAACGTTTTATCATTGATTAAAGCGGGTAACACCGCGAGACGCTAAAATAATAAAAACTCTTACGCAATCCGTTTTTTTATATGTATATATGTACATACTGCAATATTACTTGAAATATTTGATAGTAATGATCATTTCTAGTCACAAAATTAATTATATATTATGCTCTAGATCTATCAATAGCAAGATAATAATAATAATAATAAATAATTTATTTAAGTCAAACACTTATGAACTATAACAATATGTTCAATGCACTCCACACTAGGATAACCTGTGTTGTGGAGGGCAGGCTATGTTATTTATAAATTAATGTACAGTTTACAAAAATACATAGAAAATTCAGATAGATAGATATTCTATAAAGTCTCAATTCTATGGTCTCGTATAACAAGCATTGAGCAGAAGCGTTTAAACAAAGAGATTGTCATTCACCCATGAACGAGCGCAAATAACAAAATACCGGTTTTTTCGTCCGCAAATTTACGGTACCCGCTCTCATTCCGTATTCTTTTACATGACTTATGGTGGACGGGGAAAAAATATTTCTGCGCGGAAAAGTCGTTAGTTATTGTCAATACTTTTATTATCAACCAGCGTAGATGAGAAATGTAATTCCGCTAGTTTTATGTGTGAAATGTGTTTTTGTGACGTTGGTGTTGATGTATGGGTGCTTTTTAGATCTAAGCATTTTTTTATGTGTTAGTTTATTGTTGGAATATGAATATGAATATTATGAATAATATTGAGAGACATATTCTACACATAACATTGTAACCCAAGAAGTTGCGTTTGATACACAATAAAATCAGTTCAATATGATATTTTACTATGACTTTCTTACGTGGGATAGGTTTTCGTTTGCCTACAACCTGCCTGATGTTAAGCATTGCTGCAGCCTAGGGTGTAACACGATTACCTAGAAGATACCTACTAACTCTAGATTTGAAGACTCCTGGATTGTAGTTCGCAGGAAACACAGCTTCTGTAAAGTGTTTGGAACACTTATGGACCCACTTTGGCCGTCTACCTTGATTTCTCTCAATATTATTTTACAGCCACATTTTTTATAATAACATTTCCAGCATCGTTTGATCGTGATGATTGGCAAGTGGCTGCCACCTCAGCATTCCCGTTACCTGTAAATAAAGGAATGAAATACACAAAAATATCTCAAGAAATCATAATATCAGGGTCGGGACGCGAACAGTTTTACATTTCAATGGTTTCGACATCAAAAGCAATGATACTGGGGAACTTTTTGTGCCCAATCTTGGATTTGATCTGTCTTTCAATGGGTGCTTGATCCGTCCTTACCGCTTCAAATGCTCTTGTGGATCACTTGTCTGTTTTTTGGTTTACCTTGGAGGTACAAGGTTGTATCTGCAGGGTTTGGAATAATAGAGGTTATTTTTATCTTGCAAAGTAATAAGTTTGTATGTGAGTGGTGACTCAACTCTAGTGTCAAGAGTTCTCAAGTTACCCGACGGACCTCTGATATAGTTTATTGACTGTTTTTTCTATGACGAACCAACGGAATCTTCAATTTTTGTTTTACGTGATACGGAACGATATCAAAACATTTTTAATACAGTTTTAGTTAGATAGAAATTTGATGAACAATTCGACTTAAAAATGTTGTTTTTTTTTCAATAAATATATGCATTTTAACAGACAACTTAAGGTGAATCACATAACTTATTTATTACGCCTCTTAAAACCGGAAAAAATATGCCTTATCTCAGTCAAACATCACGACTTTATATTTACCGGTTTATTTTTTCATATCAAAAGCTACGCATCAAAGAAGGGTTGACGAGGCGGCACTGAAGGAAAGGTATCTTTGACCACAATCTCGGATCAAGATTTTGATCTTGGTTCTTTCAGATTACTTGTATTTACTATTCATTTGGCGTTTTGTACTTTTTTATAATTTTTATATACTTACATACATTAATAGTTTTAACAGTTGGGGGTAGATATTACGGAATATACAGAGATACAGCTAAAGATAGAGTTAAATCAAATTTGGTAGTTACATTTTTGACATCAGAGTGAGTCGTGCAACATGAATATGGCCTAATTTCATACACAATAAATACGAAAACATTCGTCAAAAGCGTCAAATTTTGTAGCGAAAATTCCTTATTTATATCTGTGAAAAATACAATTACCTACTTCGTTTTCTCTCTAAATTACTGTAAAGTTCCATTTTACAAACACTGTAGCTAAGCTATCTAGTTTCATCAGTACACTATTTCAATTACGTCACCTAACTAGTGTTGCCACAGTGCCAACCCTCGTTAGGCTAAATAGCCGGGCGTTAAGCTATGAGCGTACTGAGAAAAACTTTAATCTAATTTTCTCTTTAGAGAGAATGTGAGCTGCAAGGGAATTGTAAATTGTCAAGCATTTTTTTAATTAAGAGTTTTGGTACTCCTTTTGGGGTACGGGCGCCGCTGGCCAGTTTTTGTTTTGTGCTGGCAACATTTCGCTGTTAGTACACTAAATGGGAGGTTCATTGAGAAATTGACGACTGTTTTTCAGCTGTGTGGTACTATTTTTGTAGAAAAATGTTGTAAAGTAGGTAAATCATTATCATTTAAACACAAGTTTAAAAGGTAGCCTATCAGGCTATAAGGCCTACTCTTGTCATTACTGAGATATTAAGCGATTATGCTTATTTAGAGGCATTTGTTTACCAATGTGCTTAAACTAACATTATCCATTTAATATATTATCGAAACACGACAACACTCAAATCTACACAAAATAATTACAGAGATTAAGATTTAAAATGTGCTAAGTTGTCAGTTGTCAGTTGTTCCCGTCACATTGTTTATTGCAAACCATAAAATCTAATTCATTTCCATAACTCATACAATTATTTCGAATTAGACCACTTATGACTTGGTCTTTTATGCTCAAAAATCCTCACTTAAGCCCGGTTTGGTCACAAAAACGGCCCGAACTCAGGGTAGAATTACATTGTCTAATTTTACTTCTGATAACCTTTCCACTGCCGTGGCTCAGTCAAAGGCACGTAAAATAATATATTATAAAGCCCAACAAAATGAGAGGACTGAATAGATTCTATTTTTATCTTGGCAATTAAATATTTTGTGTCATCACTGATATAGCCATAAATGGCCACTTAACAAAAATAAAACAGGTTTCTCACTGAATCTATATCTTACTTACTTACTTACTCCGCTGGCGCAGCGGCCCAAAGTGAGTCTTGGCCTCCGATACAAGAGATCGCCACCGGTCCCAGTCTTGAGCCGCTTCCTGCCAGTCAGCTACTTGAATCTATATCTAAAAATTGTTATTCATTATTGCCAACTGTATTTACAATTTTTACTCTTACACATGATCACAAATTGAATTCATTTTGGTGTTTCCGTAGGTGTAGGTCTTATGTAGTTGTCTGTAATGGTAAGGCCACCCTCAACGAAATAACTACCAAACTATACCAATATTTTTTTATTAAATACGGATACTTTTTGAATAAAATTATTAATCACATGACATGGTCCATTTTTGGTATTGAGTTACTTACATACGAGTATATGACATGATAAGCGAGTGTGGCTCAACGGTTCCAGTGTCTGCTTTTCATCCAAACGCACCCTGGGTCCAATCCAGCCCTACACCAATGACTTGTATTTTCAAGCTATGTGTGGATTTGCCCTCGCTTAGCGGTAAAGGAAAAAATTGTGAGAAAACCTATATTTTTGAGGACCACAATAGCCGAGGACATGTGTCATCCGTGGAAGGACCTGGGCGCCCACCACAATGTATTTGCCTAAGAGAACTCCCCTAACGAATTCATTCTGCGGGGGAGTCACAACCCTCAGTCATGAGGACTCAAGAGAGACTTACATGACCAACAAGATTAGACTAGGATAGGCCATAGTCTATTTACCTGAATATATTTAATCTGCGCTGTGTAACTAAAATAAAATCACATGAAACCCAAATTAAAATGAAACCTTTTGGTATTTTCATGAGTGTTTATAATAGAGATTTGTGTTTATCTCTGAGGTCATTAGTTATGCTGTAATCCAGGCTTTAGGGAATTTTAGTACCTCTGTATTGTATAAATACCGAAGCTTAAAGATAGAATTGCTGATACGTTTTATTGGTTTATAAATAACTAGTCGATGCTCGCGGCTTCGCTCGCATTAAGAAGTAAAACTTGCATCCCCTATGTCACCCCTTTAGAAGGGGCAATTCCGAAAAATCCTTTCTTAGCGGAAGCCATAACATCTACTTTCATTCCAAATTTCAACCCAAGCCGTCCAGTGGTTTGGTCTGTGCGTTGATAGATCACTATGTCAGTCAGTCAGTCACCTTTGAGTTTTATATATTAAGATGATTTGTTTTAAAACCTTAGTAATTTCATTAAAATCTTCACTAAATGTTTAAGTTTGTGTTTTATCATAATACAATTATCGTGAAAATAATAGATAATTTCATATTACACCTGTATTAGTTTTATTATTATGTTCGGTGTCTATTTCTTTGTATTTTATTTTTATTTCGTGTGTTACAATAAAGAATATTCTATCTATCTATATTTATTTTTTTACTAGTACGGGTTTGCACTTGGCCTTAGTTTGGCTGATGGTAAGCAAAGGTTAGTCTAGTTAGTCTTTGTTGAAACATACTTGTACTAAAATGGAACGGGCTCTCAAATGCGGCTGCCTATACACACTGTTATCTCTAAATATAATAAAGCTGAAGATGGACTAAAATCTGTACATAGAAGATATAAGAAAGAAAAATGTTTAGGTATAAATATAATCTATAACAAAACACGTTTCAGCAGTTTGTAGATTTTTTTGTCTGTTTATCAGTCTCCGTTTGTCTGTTTATTTAAACACTCATCACGCAAAAACGGCTGAACGGATCATCATGAATTTCGGTATGTTGGTAGTATGAGGTCTTTGGAGTGTCAAAAACTTAATACTTTACAATGCGAGTGGAGCCGCGAACGTCCACTTATGCATAATATTAAAGAAACTTTTTTTTTCTCATGTCTAAATTAAAGCCGCAGGCATCCACTTCCTACTAATAAAATTATGAAACTACAAATCTCATGTTTAAAGACATTATTATGAAGGCACGAAAGATCCAACGAGCACATTTCTCACTGTCATAAATGTAAAAGGAAACCTCACACAACGCGATACCGAGTTGAAAGCTCATTTCATTCAACTACGTGTAAAACTTGTTTCTCGAAGGCGAGATGCTTGATATCAACGGATGTATTACTCCTACAAGCTTTGTTTTATGAATATTATACTTTATTTGTAAGATTTTTTGAAGAACTTAAGTCAAAGTCAAATCATTTATTTGCCGAGTAAAGGTAAAGAAGATGGCACATTTCATTATATAAGAACACCATATTCAACCCACAAGGTATGCAAAATATTCTTATATTATATGAATATTAACAAAACTAAAAATCACTATAGGAATGTTATTGCTGTTGATTTTTATGCGTAGCACTGAATTTTTGATTAATATTGGTTATATCAATATTAATAAAAAAAACTTTGCTGTAAAAGAAATGAATTACCTAATTCATTTCGTTTAACTATAAACTAGGTACCTAGTTTATAGTATATATTTATAGTATATTTTTTTTTTTTTTTATTTATTATTTATATTTTTCTCTAGTAAATAATTATTTTCTTGGTGTATAAAATCAAAACACCGCTTCGTAATAATCATATCGATTTAAGTCACAGAATATGAAATAACATACAGAGATCACATAACTCACTCCTACGTAAACTAATACGCAATTACCGACTCAATTTCCTCCTTCAATAAGGTTGCATATCGCTAATCAAATTGCGCTCTAGGTACAGGAAAGTCACTGATTTAGGAAAACTAGATGCGCCCTGAATACTGATCAGATGCGATGGAGAGTTGGCAGACTTTCCGAATATCTGAACATGAAAACTTTGGTGTTGATAGAATTTGCGGATAGATGGGAGTGTTTCAAATTGATTTTGGTACTAGCCAACGCTTCCTGATGCCGAACTATATCCGGAGTTACGTCGGAAGGATGAATTGCATAAGTATAGAATTCACTTCCTAAATTCAGCGTATATTATATGATGCAAGGGATTTATTGTTAGAATAAAGATAAGATAGAAATGTAAAGATAGAATATCAGACTTTTTTTTTTTCAATAACAGTCGTTTTTATCTTTTTTTATCTTTATCTTATCTTTGGTAGGTACCAAAATGTTAAGGTATAAGGTACGTAAGCATATAATTGAACATAGAAAATATAATATTGTGTGATTATAAGATTCCCAAGACAAAATAATTGTTAAAACGAAATTGCAGAGGCTATGAAAGTGCAATGACAGACTGAAACCACACAGTTTATTAACTTTGTGTTTTCACAGCAAGGAAAAACGTTTCAACACTACCTACTTTGTATTGTTTTCACTTCAAAGCACTGACTTAGAAAATATAGAGCAGCCAATAAAACAAACTAATTACATATTAAAAATATATTCATGTTACAGACATATATGAAAAAATAGGCTTAGGAATAAATAATTACGAAATCTTTTTTATATATAAAAAAAATCAAACATTCTTCCAATAAAATTTACAAATACCACCACCATCATCACCACCACCATTTATCTACCGTCGACTAATTCCATCAAAGTCAATATGAAAATTCCCAATTTGAGGCGTCACAATCTTGTAGGTCCGCCATATTTCTTGTCTCAGCCTACTCCCAGTATTGCGCTGTCACTTCTCGTTTCGTATTATGTCGCGAGCTACTTCCCGAGACGTCCATTTCCAGCTCAGTGTCGGTTTGTACTATTATCTGCTTTCTGGCGTTGGTTTAATAAAGCGAATGTCGGCACCGAGACAGCCACGTTCCTATTTCAAAACGCGGACGCGGTTTCTGTGTTTGAGTATTTTGCCAGTTCTAGATTTTAGTGTAGCTATGATTTTGGTTTACGGATTTGACTTGTGTTTTATTTGCTTTTAGAATTAAGCTCATGTCAAACATGAAACGTATTTTTTGTGGTATTTACTAGTCATTTGCGAAGAGAAAAATGATCTATTTTTAAGATTTCTAGTTTTATAACGCAGTATAGGCTTTGATTTGACTACAGCCCCACCTGATATAAAGCACCACTGTAGTCTTAGATGAAGCAAAAACTTGCCTAGTTTTGCCATTTTTTATATAATTATCTCAATTCTATCATAATTACTTAACTCTCATCTGTTGTCTCAACAGCTGTTTAAACCAATATGAATTAAGATTTGACCTTGAATTCATACAACATACAGCTGATATTTTAGTTTACATTCCACTATTAACTAACTAAAAACATGCCATTTATTGACTCAGCAGCTTTTAAATCTTTCAAACCGCAGGCAAGTCCTGCGTTATTGTGCATCCATTGTGGAAACTACAAAGAGTTTAATATAACTGACTGAAACGAACTCGGGCAATATTCAATGTAGCCCGCGGTTCACAATGCGACATTGCTGTATCACAGCTTTGCATACGCCCGCCATATTTTATGAATAGGTACTTGGGTTGTATTTCTTATTACTTTGAGCGATATTATCAAGGGACATGTTTGATTTTTAAGAAGGTAGTCGTTTGGTAAATGTAGTCATTACGCAGAATGACTGTACTGAAATAAAACTAGCTCTCAAATTACGTTTCTGGAAGCAAATATGCTGTCATATACCTATAGTTATATGTAGAAGTAAATTAGTATTTAACCTACATAATATCTATATCATTGAAAATCTTCAGTCACATTAATTATTCAAATTACTGGGGATGAACATTTTGGAACATAATGTACTTAATACCTACATACATATAACGTTAAAACTGATTAGGTACAAATATACATAGACTATGCAATATATTTAAAAAAAATAAGGTTTATTTGGCTGGGTAAATACAGTTCATAGTTTGACAAAGTAACATATTTTATTTGCGGAAGTTGTGGTATCCCTAGTTTATTGACTCGTTGTGTTGTGTTTTACCAAATTTTTACTTATTCATTCACTATCAACCCTTTTCAGATGAGCTTGATATGGGTTTCGCTTCCTACAAAATGAATAAAACAAGATGGCGTCTGAATAAATGTGCTGTTGACAATTTGTCGAATAAAATATAAATGTTCGTTGGGAATGGTGGGTCAGTAAATAAAGAGAAAGCTTGTGAATTTTACAGTCTTATAAAAAAAAGAAAACTCTTTATATTTTTTTATTTTTTCCGCAAATAGAATGATTTAGAATTTATCATTTTTTTTGGTATAAGCTTGTACTTAGATAACGATACTTAACTATTCATGAATATTTTCAACAAATACAAAGAAAACTTCCCATATCTTTTTTACATGAAGCTTAAAAAATATTCAATCTAACCGAAAAAGAACTAAAGATTCGCATAAAAATGATGCATCATTCCAAACGCTCACCCATTCCTGCTGGCCAATTGAAACTCGACCTCGCCAGTTTTCTTGGAAATCGTTTATTTGTCGCTAAACTTCTTCGGACCTGTCCAATTTAATAAATCGACTCGCTAGAAGTTTTCACTATAAAAATATGATTGGGGGAACTCCGATGGTAATACTTGAGATGGAGTTTATACAGAGTAACAGAAGAAACAATAGAAAAAGGAACGATTTTATCGGTTACGACTGGGTCTCAAGAAATTAGAATTGACCAGTCACATACGAAAATACTTACCTACTTACTTTTTACAACGTCGCTGATTATTATTTATTATGACAAGGTTAATACCACTTAGTTGTGTTCTACATCTTTAGAACATTTTGACGAAAAAAAAAAGGATTTTGTTAAGGAATCGTAGGGTAATGAAAGTAATGACACGCCAATAAATTTTTGATTTGAGCTGCTGTTTCTTCATCTGCAAATCTCTAAAAGTCCTTGGACGAAAGTAGATGATAAAACAGTTTTTTTTTCGTATAAGACAGGGTAGCTCTGTACATTGATTTGCTGGCGGACTTTCAAACAATTGGAAAGTCATTTTCTTAGCCAATAAGTGTGAGGTTTTGTTCGTAAAATATAACTAAACGGCCAGCTGAGAAATTGGATATTAGTTTAGCCAAGAGGTCTGGAAAAATTTGAGCGTAAAAAATTCGACTCATTTTAATTTCATAGGACTTTAATTTCGCGTAATATCTAGTCTTACATATTGAAATCTCGAAAGGCCTTTACTAAAATTAAGAGATGGTTGAAGATAAATTAATTTAAGTATCTGAATTACTAGTCAACGAAGTAATAGTATTATTAAAATTCGAGTACCTTCAAATAAGTCATGAGAAACTTAAAAATGTTCTTTCTCTTAAACAACTTCTATGAAACTTTTTTACACGTGAAGTGTGAGAAAGTTCATTTTTCGTTGTTTTCTTTAGAAAAGTGTTGTATTTGCAAGTAATGGTGCCTTTTACCGGTCTACGATGAGAGCAGTTCAAGGGGCGTTCATGTTTAAACTTTTAGTCGCGAACTCAAGAACCAGTGCTGGCGACGTAGGTAATGGCTCTCTAGGTGAAAAGATCAAGAATATTCCATCTTAAAAATCGTACCATTATATAAACACATATAAATGTTGGGTTGTTTTTGTGTGATTGTGTTTGTTGGTTTGTTCGTTTATGTTACGCAAGGTACACATCACACATTTAGCGATTTTTAACGCGAGAGTGAACCGGTTCTTTTTAGGTAAATACGCTCCGTCCTAGGCCATAACCATTGCTTGCTATTAATCACATTAACAGCTATGGTATAGTGCAAACTTAGTTAACAATATCAAATAAATATAAAATACTGAACGGTCAAGATCATAATCATACTATGTAATTATAATATAAGATTTTTTTAAACTTAAAATTGTATGAATGTTTGACGAGACATGATTGATGCCAACTCTTATTATTATTGTAATTAGTTTGTTGTAATTCTGTATGTTAATAATTGATATCTACCTATTTATCTATCTTTTCTCTTAAGAGACTTACAAACTTATCAAATTACTGTTTGTTATATTTTCTTTTACCCTATTAGCCTTGTTAAAACAATTTGGACAACACAGTAATTTTTTGGCCATTTAAACATCTTTTTTACCTTGTTTACGTTCTGAGCTTAAGAGGAAAACTTACGAAAAGCTATTACGAGTTGCCAAACTTAAATTGAATAAGTAAATCAAGTTTTTGTATAGCCAAATGACATTGGCGTTGTTATTAAAATGTTGGTTGGCATTCTGTTATTATATTTGACAGGAATTATATGCGGACTAAATATTTTAAATTGCATATGACTTATGACAACACAGTAACGTACTTACTCAGTATAAAGTATTAATTTTTTCAACATAAGACTATTTGTGAGTAAAATTAGAAAAATAACTTTAATTTTAGTTCAAATCAAGATTTATGAACACGTAAATTCGATATTACTTAATATTTAATTTACGGATGGTCACCGCACTTAGTCAAGTCTCTTGAGTTTACATTTCCTCATGACTAAGGGTCGTGACTCCCCCGCAGACTTAGTTTGCTAGGGGAGTTTTCTTGTGCAGATACATCGTGGTGGGTGCCCAGGTCCTCCCACGCAGGGAAACGTCCTAGTAAAGTCTACTCCAGCATAAAAAGTCACGTTATTCCTCCAATTCATCGTCAGATTATGTTGTTTTTTTTCTTTTATTTTCCAAATTAGCGTAATACCAAGCACAAAAGCAAAGGTCAGTGGAATCGAATTGCCATATACGAATGAATACCTTATTATAATAACGCTGTTTCTGACAACCAAACGGACCAAACGGTAATAATTGTTCGCAGAATTTTAGTTATAAATTTACAAAAAGAAACAAAGTCTGCTTTTGAGAGTTTTGAATCTATCTTTAAAGATGTTTAGAGGTCTTAACAAGTGCTTGAAGTGTGTAGTATGTTTATTAATTACAACTGAAACCTTCTTTTTTTGTTTTAATTCATGGTATGTGTAATTTACTGAAAACTGCCAATTTTTAATACCCATCTAGTCGTTTTGATAGTTTAATTTTTATAATCACGTAAGAAAATACCAATACCAGGCTAGAGACCGTACTATGTAGCATGTTGGAAAAGAGGCCTATACTCAGCAGTGGGTGAACACAGGCTGACATGATGATGATGATGATGAAGAATACCAAACCTTCGCCTACAAATACTAGCCTTATATTTAGTAGTACTAGGCCTCTTATTTCGTATCTTAGTACCTTATAATACTACTAATACCGAAAACCTGTGTCCGTAACGGTAACTTGCTTCAAGCTGTTTCTGACAACCAAACAGACCAAAAGTTAATTGTTCATAGAACTGGGGCACTGTTATTGAACGCTAAGGTTGTCCAGTTTCTAATTAATCGCTCTTAGAAATCGAATTCGATTGACAATTGAAAATGCGCTAGATTCGTATTTATCTTTGGGAACAATGTTCGTAGTCTTATTGGAAAAATGAAGCAGATTGTGTACGAAGAATAGTTAGTAAATAAAAGTATTTAATAGTTACTACAAAGTGTAATTAGGTATTGTATCTTTTATTGTATCTCTTAGTTAATTTACTATTATTTGTTATGTATTCATGTTACATAATAAATATTAACTATGAAGTAATTTACCTGTATCTAGTATATATTGGGAGATGACTCTGGCCTCGTAACACAGTCTTACGGCTACCACGAGGTCAGAGGATTCACATGTTATTGTACAATATTTACGTCAAATAAACGAATTTTGTATTTCTATTTGTATTGTATAATCAAGTTACATAGTTATTTTCTTACTCAATTAATTTTAGGTCAATCTAAGAAACGAATTTATTACATTATGCTACCATACATATACGGCTCGAAACGAGAATGAGCCTGATTTTATTTGAAGTACCTAAGTTGAATGATTTCGATTTCGGAGTTTCGAAGCGCCCTAAGTCTTTTCAGAGCTTAAAGACTCATACAATTCACCAGAATTTCTAGCAAACCCACAAAAAATCTAGTACTTAGAGTGTTTGTAAATGCCATGTGTCAGTCCTTCATCCTAGAACTGGACGATTAAACTGTTAGGTACTTAAGCCCAATTTTCAGACTAGAATTTAACCGAGATTACTCTGCTTATGGATGAAATTGGAATTCAAAGTTCTGATTTCGTAAAATTTAGAAGATATTGAAATATTTACATTCTCATCGTAATATTTAGTACCTACCTTATACAAGACGTAATATTATATAAGCCTCACAATTGGGAGAAGACACTGGCCTTGTAACACAGTCTCACGACTAGCACAAGGCCAGAAGTTTCACGAAATTTATTGTTACCTGTTTTATTATGTCAATAAATATTTTTGTATTTTTTTTTTGTATATATATCAGTAGAAGTGACGACATCAGTCGCGTTTGGATATATCTTGCTCAGATTTTTGCTGAAGTCTTGCTAGGTTCTTTGGATTGTAAAACCATAAATGTAATCTATCTGTCTATCTGTCTACATATTATAAAGCTGAAGAGGGTCGAAAGTCTAAACAATAAAAATATTAAAAAAATGGAGATACTTCGAATTGATAGCAGAACACGTTTCCACAGTTTTTAGAATTAGAATTTGTCTGTTTATCTGTCTCTGTTTGTCTTTTTATTTAAACGTTCATCACACAATAATGGCGTGACAAATCATCATTATTTTTGGTTTGTAAGTAGTATAGGGTCATACGAGTGTCAGCTACTTTTTTTTCTAAAATAATGAGATGACCATTACATAAATACTTGTAAAAAACCCAGCTAACTAGAATACATTAATGTTTGCTGTATTAAAATTTCTTCAAAAGAATTAACAATACACACAATAACCAGCATTCATTTAATAAAGAACCTTTTCTTTGAGGTCAGTTAAATGAAAATGTTATAAAGCCCTTGCAGCGTTCATCAAATTGAAACGGGTAACCGCCATATAAATAGGAAAACAATACCATACACAACCATAGTAACCATATCAAAATGTATAATGCATGGCGTTAAAACGATGGGAAAACACGCATTTCTATGTTACCCCATTAACCCTACCCTACCCTAAAACCCTAAATATGGGATGTGGACTCCTAAACATGGAAAGTGAAACCTCTAAACACGTGAAGTGTTATAGCCTCTTTCCCTAACGTGCAATAAAGGATAAAAGGATAGATAAAATGTGGTGATATTTTTATTTCGGTACAAAATAGAATGGTTACTGCAAGGAAATGTAAATGGGTCGTAAAAAGAGTCGATAAATGTGAAGCGTGATATGACATATATTTGGAGGACCACTGTAAATGACTAGTGGCGCCGCGTGGTTACTTTTGTTGATGTAAATCTTTTACTTTGTTTTTGGATTTAGAACCTTTTACACTATGTACTGATCTATGTATATTTGACGAAACCAAGTCTTCATAAGATCTAATCTACGATACGAAACGATACGTTACGATACGATACGATACAATATCTCACTGCTAAGCTTATATTGTTACTATATAGGTTAAGTAAATGAACAGTTCCTAATTGAACCAAAATAGTTTGGGCTGACAAAATTTAATTCTCTTCAGGTTTTTTCCTTTCCTTTGTAATCATAAAAGTGTAAATTTCTGTGTGTATGTTAGTTCTGTTTTCACGCTCAAACGGTTGAATCGTTTAATTTTATATTTAAAGGTTTTGTTCCTGGAAATTTTGGTGTCAAATACATACCTATGCAAAGCTTGGAGGGAAAGCGATATCAGTGTCGGACTGTCGGTACTTCGCACTGCTAAGCTGTAAATGAAAGCGCAAACAAAAATCACATCGTGAAAAAGCTAACAAATTTCATATTTTTATGCATCTCGTTAATTTTATTGTAAGCCCTTTAAAATAAAATGCCAAAGGCTTTTACATTTTATCACCCCATTGCGATAAATCATTAAAGTTTCGTCTGCGCTTTATGTGTATTTTATTCATCTAGCCAGTTTGCAAAAGCACAGTTGTACTTATTCAAATATACTCGTATTTGGGCGATGTTATATTTTTATCATTCATTATGATCCATTTTACCACGAATCCGATGATAAATGAAAACAACATCATTTTGTAGGCATTCATACCTTTACACGTTTTACTTGTAAAGTCTGGCCTGCAAAGTTTTATCATCACCATCATCCTCAGCCAGTTCTTTCCCACTGCTGGGTATAGGATTATTAATTATTACTGGTATTCCACTCTTGCTAGTCTAATATCTCTAAAATTAACGTGAGATATAAATTTGTTTCGACACATAAGCAGACAAACGTGGAAAATACCGTACCGCCATCCCGCTAGCTATAATCTAAAAACATTGGCAATACCAATTTTTAGCGGCTCAATTAATTTTAATTGGTTTTCCCAATAGCGGCAAGTTTATAAGCAGCGGCTACTTTAGCCAACCAATCCTTTCATTGCTCCCAAGTGTAATATTCTGGACCAATCTAGCTGAAGACCGTCTTGGCTATATTTCCTAGTAAATATACCTAAGACGCTTTCCGAAAATTAAATCGGTAAATTTGTGAAATTGCTCATATTTCTTGTAAAATTTGGTACATACAACAATATACAAAATACAACAGCTGAAAACAGCAGTAAGTTATTGTTACTTCCGGTAATGATATTGGATTATTATAAAATGCGCACTGGATTGTTTTGTTTCGTATTTTTTTATCAAAACAATTTATCGAAGACTTTATAAAATTTGTCTTCTTCTATTCATCAAACACAATTATTTTTATACGTTTTATAGATTTTTTTAAATTTTAGAGGAGCTTAAAACCTGTAACTATTAAATTTAATCTTGAGTTTGTGTATATTGCATTTATGATCTTTAATTTTATACACTGAAAACATAATACAAAAGTTAGCTAAGTACCGACGACCTGCACCTACTTCTTTCAAACTCTAATTCCTTGAAACTCCATTGCCTTGAAAGCGGATTATCTTAATACCAAGTTTGGTGAAGTTAACGCTTCAAGGTGAAATCTTCAAATGAAGACTGGATACGTGAGGTAAGTTATAATTAGCTTTAAATAAAGGTAACGTACATAGAATTACACATTCATTCATTCATTTACATGACACATGTATATATGAATTTTAAAATTTATAATTTTTTGTGGTGAGTCTAGTCGTTTGTATGTACATACATATAATAAGTATGTATTTACAAAAGAAAAGTATATAATTATTATATCCGTTATCTAGTACCTACGACACAAGCATTTGCTTACTGTGCGGCTTGACGGCGCTGTGTGCAATGTCCCGGAATATTTATTTATTTTATTCATTTTTGTAAAATGTCGTGTTAAGAAGCAATTCTTAAATTTTGTTTCACGCTAAATTGGCTCGTATTTAACCCTGATGTTGGGCATCGTTGTAGTTTACGATATTGCGCGATATGTTAATAACTAGTACATTCCCGCGGCTTCAATCGCATACTTTCGGGATATAAAGTAGCTTATAACACTCCGAAGACCTCATTCAACCTTCATATCAAAACCAATGATGATCCGTACAACAATTTTTGCGTGATGAGTATTTAAATATACAGATAAAAAATCTAATAACTGCGAAAACGTGCTCTGTTATCGATTTAAAGTTATTTTTTTAATATCTTCTATGTAAAAACTTTTGATCCTCTTCAGTTTTATAATATGTGTAGATTTTCTTTTAAGATATAGTATCGATTATTTTAGAAACGGCATTGTTTTAATGAGATTTTCCCTGTGTATTCAAGAGGAAAGTTTACATGCATAATTACGCGTGCGTAAATTTCACTTGTTCTTTAAAATACAAAAGATAAGATCAGAAAATTGTTCTTCGTATTTCTCTGTTCATGAAATTAGAAAGCCTATTTCTGTAAATGACCTGTCTATAACAGCCCTAAGGGATTAGAAACTTCCTTCCAAGATAAAGGGTGTCAAGTTAGGGTTCATATTAATTAGTTTAGGCTCGGGGACAGTTAGAGATTAGATCATTTGGAAAGATTGAACTTTGTACTGGACGTTTTGTATTTTTTACTTGTAATAGAAGAAAGAGTGAGTTCGTAAAAAGAGTAGCCATCCTAGTGTTAGAATTTTCAATCCATCCTAGAAGCCTCTGACATGAAGCTGAAATTATTTTGCCTGTTTGTCTCGTTGTTCTAGAGAAAATAAAGAAACCAATAAACTTAACAATCAATTATTTTTGACCACCAGTATAATAAACAACAATTAAATTTTTAGTTCATGTATATAAATTAAAAAATAAATTGTTGTTTATTTGTATTGCAAGACAGTAAATGAATGCCACTTTTTCTTACACAAGGCTATCTAAATGTTTTCCGATCGCAATCTTGAGGCTTCTCAGATAAAGTATATCAAAGAAATCGTTCGTCGACATTTGATTGAGAGCAACATTATGCCCAACTTTATTTGAGGCGGTGCTTAGCCAAATTACTTCTGAAGCTATCATTATCAAACTTTGAGATTCAAAGGAAAATATCCTGAGATGTATACTGGGTTAGGTTATATATTAAATATGTTAACTCGTAAAAGTAACTTAAAAAACCTATATTGCCAACATTATATCCAAAATGACAAAAACAAATCCACGATATCAAATGATGAAACAATTTAAATTGAAATATGTATTTTTTAAAAGGTTCATGACATAATATATTGAAGTATTTGGATTTTATATGTTTTCATACATTTTCCATATTGTTTTGAAGGTAAGCAAATCAGTTTGTTTTATATCTGCAGCTCGGTGTTATAGAGTGCAATTTTTTTTATATATGGTCGCATCTATCTCCATACCAAATCCATCCAAATGGGTTTAGTTCAGCCGTTTTCGTGTTAACAATAAACAAAATACACACACGCCATAGGCTTTAAAGTCCCGAGGGGCACCTTATTTATAATAATTTTAGCTAGTTATTTTATTTTATAATGTGTTGTCAAATAAAATATGTTTAACAAATCTAAAACATATGTGGTATGTCAAGTCTCAATGAATGAGTATGGTCGTTTGTATGTATAATATGTATGTATTTACGAAAGAAAAGTATATAAGTATTATATCCGTTATCTAGTACCCACGACACAAGCGTTTGCTTAGTATGGGGCTAGATGGCGCTGTGTGCAATGTCCTGGAATATTTATTTATTTATTTATTCTCATCTTAATAAAAGCAAATGTTTTTATTTTCAATATACGCAAGTTAAAATACGCATTAGTAACGTTATAACCCTTAATAAAGGCAATTGTTCAGTCACAATGTTTTTTTTTTCAAAATAGGCAAGTTAAAATTGGCATTAGTTCCATATTCCCCTGTAAAGTCTCGAGCGGCGCCAATGATTCGTGACCGGGGTTCTCAAAGTTTGCGATTACTTCATTTTCGGAATCGCCTCACACGCGTCAGCTTGAAGCTCAAACTTTGTCCGCGGCGGTGCCAGCAGTATTCTAACTTTGTACTCGGAAATTAAAATTGGTAGAAAGGTTGTTAATAACAATGTTAAATCCAACATGTTTAAGGCGTGTTTCCATGAAATACCTCCTGTACTGCTGGATGTCGGTTCTCCTGTGTACTTATATATATATAAATCGAAGTACTAACTGCTTTTTTATTTTTATTATATGTAAGTATATTTATTTTATTGTTTCTTCATTACTTCGTACTTCCAAAATAACAAGTAATCTACTCAAACAATTTATTAAATTGTTTGAAAGAGTAGTTTTCCCTTAGCTGATACCTACTTCGTGGTGGGCACCATATTTGACATTTTACATGTTCTTCGACGGAAAACATAATATTATGTGGTTCCCAAGCATGTTTGTTTTCTTGCAATGTATTTTTATTTACCGTTAACTACATGCAAATCTATAAAAATCTACATCTTCGAAAAGTCGCAAGTATTATTACTTTTCTAAAAAAAACTTAATGCTAGATAGATCTAGAAAGCGTCCATACTTTCAAACAATTCTTCTTGAAACGCCAGCACTTTTCAAAGTTTAAAACTTGCATTCCGCGCTTGAATTATCGTATAATAATAAAACTGTTAGATTCATCGTTTTTATTGGGCTTGTAAAGTGTTCGAAAGTTGTTCAATGCTCCACAATATATGGCTTAGAGATGCGGAGTTTATTTGGAACTGCAATTCTATTTCGGTTGTACCTATGTAAATTTTACGTGATTAGTTTTGCCAACCGTTTTATGTATGACTGTGGTAACTTTTTTTTTAGCTAGATATTATTTATTTCTTGTCTATGAATGTATTATGATGTAATTTTTTGTAGCCTTTTGTCGCATTGTAATCCATATCATAAAAAAATACAAATAAAATAAATAAATACTATTATGCTATTTTTTTACTTGACAAAATAAGACATTATCTAAGCCAGAGTCAGTGCAAGATGGTGAATTTTTACAATTTTCTCTTCAACAAATAGCTACGAGCTGCATTCTTGAGGCAAATGAAATTCTTTTCTCCAAAGCAAGCAAGTTGATATGCTTAGGGATTTGACTTAGTTATAGGTTAAATTTTTTGAAAAGATTTTATATAAAATAATAATAGTTATTCTGATACATTTTTTTGTTTTAAAGGTATGGATATTCGTATTTATAAAACAGACCAGTTATTTTTTCAAATAATACGATGACTTTATTAGCTTTATTGGAGTTTAGTCTAGTTTTCTTTAAAAGAGGCTCTAAATTCTGAAAAGACCTTCCCACAACCGTAAGTCCTATATAGTAAAAAACAACATTAAAATTTATAAAGAAAAACTATGTTCTTAACTAATATTTTACTACACTTTTACTACTACTTGTTAACCGCTCGCCAGTTTAAGGCCCAATTATGTAACATTATTGTAACAAAATATGCTAATAAATCCAACCCGGAAGGAACTAAGTATCCATACGGACCAAAGTCGAAATTTACGAGGTAGCGGGCAAACCGCGTTTAAACATTATGGTTTTCGATGTATACCGTCTGAATTGAAAAACTACGTGTAATTTTGTTATATAGATACTATATTATAATATGTATTTGCACAGGAAAGTGTGTTTTACATGCTATATAGTACGTAATGTGTCAATTAAATTGATCAGTATCTAGTTTTTTTTTAACTTTAGCTGTTAAGGAAGTGACCATATATTATACAGACATGATTTCACTTGGTCGTAAGTGCCAGCGACTGTTTTCTTTCAAAAACCCGTTAATTTGCTTCAATAGTAATTTAAATTTATTATATGCTGATTTATCATATGATTGTAATAAGTAAGTAAATATCTTTTATTGTTTTTTTTTTTTTTATTTAACTTTAACGGGTTTGCACTTGGCCATAGTTTACCTGATAGCAAGCAAAGGCTATGGCCTAGGATGGAGCGTGCTTACCCGATAAGAACCGATGTTTTAAAGTTACGCGTTACGTACAGTAGTATTATCACAGAATAGTAACAAAAACCATTCAAAAATAAAACAATGGGTTACGTTGTCGCATTAGTGCTAATGGTATCATATCTAAATGTACTGTAGATAGAATATTTGTTGTCATGTAGGTACTATTTATATATTTTTTTCTTATAATTATCTAAACTATGCAAAATAATTCAATTTCACACCACATTAATTATACTGTCTTATTGTTTGCTTGTCATTATTTTCTCCGACGTTGCGTCGTTTCTCATTTGCGAAACTTTTCAGCCGCACACATAGAAAACTATAAATAAAACGAGAGCATAAACACTAGTGTATGATATTGATGATAAAATTCCTCTACAGACCCCAGAAGAAAGGAATTCTTAACTCATAACCGAGGGTTCCGCATAGTTTAAGAGAAGAAAGCGATTTTGTTAAGATAGTGATTTTATTTTGTTCACTATAAATATAAAAATTCAAAGAAAAAAAAATATCGATGCAGGATTTTACCGCAGACGAAAAAGTGTTATGTTGAAAGAAGCACTCTTATTATTAATAAATTGCAACGGAAATACCGAATGAATATAAAATAATTTGAAATAATCATAAATTTATGAGGCTATTTTTTATAACAAAATAATAATAACTCGTTAGTAATCCTATATCTTATATTCCATGTAAAAAGTTTTACTGAGTTTAGTTTGATTACTCTATTTAACTATTACATATTGCAGTTATATATTTTGCCAAAGATACAAACAACTATGGTTCAATAATTCAATAATGTAATAAAAGAAAATATACAATGGATGTAGATGTAAAATTCTATGAAATTTCCGATATCTCTTAACCCATACCAAAAGTCATTCCAACGTTTACAATAAAACAAATTCTTCTAGCACTGGCTAGAATTATGCCCCAGCTTCGTTCTGCGACTTTGAGATATTGGATTACAGTACAATAGACCGTTGTTGCTATTTTCTTTATTCCTGCTCGCTTTCAGCTGCAGATTTAGAGAGAAAGTGCATTGGAAATTGACCTTTAGTTTTATGGGTTGGAATTTTAATGTAACTGTTAACTTTAAAAGATGACTAAAGTTCATATCAACAATGTCCCAGCTCTTTCTAATGAAAGAGACATATTAGTGAAAGTAGTCTCATATTAAAACAGATAAATATCGTAAGAACTCGACTTAAAGCAAAAAGATCTACAGAAGGTAGACAGCAGCAATTACTTTATAATTTATGGATACGGTTTTAGAATTCTAGATGGCAAGTATAAATAATACTAAATATTAAGCAGAACTTACTCGCTTACGTCGAATACTTTAATACATTCGCACTTAAAAGTATTTCCCTATGTTTTCCCCATTCTATTTCACCAGCCCCGCTTTCATATCCGTAAAAATATTTTATCTCTCAATATTATCTGCGAATAAAACAGCAATAAAATGTTATTTTAAAGTCAGCAGAGATGTTATTATTGAGCGATAAAGTTGGGGGAGTTTAGGGTAAAATTACTTAGCACGGCCCCTACAAAAGCAAGAAGGGTTTCTGCTGTCAATTTTCTTGATTTACTCCCAAACTGCTGGCTTTGTTAATCGGGTTAAATTCTATGAATTATTGTTTCATTTAGCTCAATTTATCATGTTCTTGCGAATCAGCCGTCGATTGTTGTTCGCCGGTTAATCTAACTTGAGCTTGAGAGTGATTTACTTAGCGGGATTTTTTTTCTATATTTTTAAGTTCAAGGAAATGGACAGATGAAATTACTTATTGTTGAATTCAATTTCAAATTGTTGTTTTAGTTAGACAAGTATTATTTAAACTTGCAAAGCAATTATAAGTCTAGTTGCAATAGTATGCTAAGTTTCAATAACAATAATATCTTCACTATGATTAACGCCTTTACGGGACATGTCGTCCCACAAACTTGTTCTGTGCTATGTTATTTAAATTCATGGCAATATGAAATGAAAAGAAAATTAAATAAACAATAAATGTTATCATTTATTTATATACCTAACCACATCTTTTATATATTATATCACATACCACAATCTATTAAAGATTGTGGTAGTTAGAAGATGTATGTTTTCTTGAATTTTTATTGTAAACTAGCTGTCCCGGCAGACTTTGTACTGCGACCTAAACTTTTGTACTTTTTTTTTTTTTTTTTTTCCCCTTTTAAACCTTCCCTAGACCTCCACGAACATTTCAAGACTAAGATAAGATAAATCCGTTCAGCCGTTCTCGAGTTTTAATCAGACTAACGAACAATAGTTCATTTTTATTTATAAAGATAAATATTTTTCTGACATACGATTAGACTAAAAAAGGGTAAATAACGTTACTTACATACAAGTTACTTAAATTACCTAGTTCCTCTTCTATAGGTATGTCTAAAAAATAATCATAATTGACTGGCCTCTCAGAGTGGCAACAGTTAAATACTATAGACCTTTCAACCCAACTTCTAATCCTTAGATATCTTCTTTCCACAAAGGAATCTTGTCATAATGCTTATTAAATAAGATACTTTTGTGTTCTTTATGATTATCTTGGTGGATTTTGGCTACGCTTTTAGGCCTTCTGGAAAAACTGTAATAAAATGTTATGTGTTCCTACTTACTCGCTGTTTTTTTTTTTGGAGTTGAAATGATTATTACATAAATATACGTAATTTTAATGAGTTACGTTCTGTTTCATATGCAATGAAATATGCCTTATATGCAATTTCATTATCAAAAAAACTTTCAGAACACATAATAACCTCCTTTTTTGAAGTCGCTTAAAATTATTCTGCTATGCGTGAAATTTTAAGCGAAACTAATTCTCTTTAACCTTTCTAATTTAGTTAAATCTCTTCCTTAAAAGTTAAAGGAAACTTATGGGCCAAGTCTTTACCATGTGGTTTATGGGCTTTATTACAAAACTTGGTTTAAATATTAGTCCAGGACTTTGAAAATAAAAAAGTGGGTTTTTGTTGTTCAGACATCACATACAAGCAATCAAAATTTCAACTTAAAATTACATTTTGACAGTTTGATAATTATGTCAGTAGACAGACAATTTTCGAACAACTAAAACGGACTTGGTCTAGACTTATATTTAAACCACGTTTTGTAATAAGGCCCATTATGTTCACATTAATATTGCGGTACTGAAGTATCAGTTAAATTCAGAATAATAAGAAAAATCAAATTAAAAATAAAAGCAAAAATGAATTTCAAAATATGGAATTATAATTTCACCCACGTTCCAACCTAATCAATCTTGCGCAAAAAGCAAGAGAAAAAATCTAATACAAAAGAAATTGGGCCAAAATTCTTCTCGCAAATACGTTCGTAACACCAATGTTCCTGAAATATTGATGACGTAATAAGAAAAAGAGTATAGCGACAGCAAGAAGTGATGTGTGAAAATTTAACGATCTAACTTTGGCCCGACAATATTTGCTTCTTGTCAAGATAACATATTTGTACAATAGGAACACGTATTTTACATGGAGGTATTGATCACTGCAAATGAAACAAATCACAAACACATAGTTATTATATTTTTACCACGCTCTAAATATTTGATAGGGCAAAATTTAAGAAATGTTATAATAAAAATGTAGGACTGCTACAGAAATTTATTCCTGGAATCATAGTCATCATCCACAGCACTTGGGATCCCACTGCTGGATATAGGCCTCTTTTTGTATGTGCTATCTGCATCGATCTTGTGCAGACCTCATTCAGGTCGGACCCTCGACTTTGACGATGTCGTCGACCCATCTCGCTACCGGACGACCTACGATCCTAAGATCAACTTAACTCAAAATTATAATTTTTCGCAACTTGTATTTTGTATCATCAAATTACAGTATTGCTGTCTTGGGTAATGTTGGAATTTTAATAAGTTGTATTATTATATATATTGTAAAACTTACTAGTTCTCTTAGGAATTGCCTATTAATTAACAAAAAAACATTCCCGCTAGATTGACTGGCCTGTTTTGACAAATGCAATTTCATTTAAACAATAAATATATTTTTATCGTTTGCTTGAAGTATTTTACGACACGTAAAATAAATTACTGGGACGCATTATCATCTTTTTATGGGGATGAGTTCTTATATTGTCACCCTCGGGGTTTGTTTAAGGGGTGAGTAGAAATATAACGCGACGAATTGACGTTTTTATTGACCGAGAGATATAGAGATCTGATATATTTTTTATGACTGAACCTTGTCAAATGGGAAGTAATGACAAATGCAACTTGTGATTTGTTATTCGTTTTTTTTTTAGTTAGGGAGTTTATTTACAATAATAAAATATAAAAACAAATTATTATTCGAATGAATTTAATATCAACAAAAACACGCCGTCACAACTATCTTCCTGTGCTTGCGATATTACAGACAATGTCTAAAAATACTATGACTATGATAAAACAGAAAAATTGATTGAAAAATATGTAATGTAAGAAATCGAACAAGCAATCATCATAGCATTCATCATCCCACGCACGCACACACACATACACGCACGTATACATTATTATACATACACACATACATAATATACAACAACTATATTTCACAAACATGGGCAATATACAAACCTTTAAAAATACAAATACACACTTTTGAATGTAATGTGTTTTAACTTTTTTTTAAGGTTTATTATAATATATTAATAGCAAAGTATATATTGTAAAACATCTAAGTAATGTTCCACTGGAAGACCTTGCCTTCTGCAACACAGTTGTTAACTAAAGCAGAAGGCAGAGCCTTAATTTCTATGTACAATATAAAGTTTTTGCAATAAATATGATTTAGGTTTTTTTTTACATAATATATATTTTTGTCTAAAATAACAGTAAGTAGATTTTGTATTTCACAAATCAAAAATTGTGCTACATCGGTTAACATGTAACGCTTATATGTAAGAAATACTTTATTTACTTTATACCTTTTTTGTAACCTTGAAAGTTTCTATTACTTGTGTATCTCATAGCGCAAATAGCATTTTTCATATAAAAGTACGAAAAGTATTCTCAGCTTCTCAACCGCCTTTGATTGATCCCTTAAATGCTCATTGACGACTAATAATATGATTACAACTTATTTAATAGCATTTCAGAGAACATAAGACACATACAGTGAGAAAATCTTTATTATCGTTACCGCAACAGCGCAAAACAATATGAACACATAATTACTATCAGATATCATAATTTTCTGCAATTCCTCGTTACATCTTGGTTTTCTTTTGCTTCATAATAGGGGTTAATGAAACCCCTTATTTTTTGTAGCTCCACATTAGCTATTACGACTATAGCCGTTAGATTACTGCCGTTATCATCTTTCAGTCAATAAAGACGGTCACAAAAATAAAGTGGATATTTGGTAACGACATTGTGGTCTGATTTGTGACATCTGATTTCTTTTTTCTCACATCTGGGTCTGTTAATATAGTCTATTTGTATTTAACGCATTTTCTTTTTGGGTAACATTTATTTATCAAAATTAGCAATTGTGAACGTTTAGCTTTTTCTGATTCACAAATGATATTAAATTTTCATGGATTTTAAAAATGATGTTTAGTTAAAAAGAAAAGCATATAATATGTATGTATTATATCCGTTATGTAGTACCCATAATACAAGCGCAAGCTTAGTATGGAGCCAGGTGACGCTGTGTGATATGTCCTGAAATATTTATTTTATTTTATTTTGAGCTACCTACTTTTGAAAGTGTATGCGTTATTGCTAGCAATTATGTAGAGAAACCTGCGATTTCAGTGATACCATATGATGACAGAAAAATTACTGAACAATATTTTGACACAACTTTCAACACAGTTAAACTATGATGTCATTTACAAGTTGATTTCTAAGAACAGTCGGGTAATGACAAGTTAAAATCTTTTGTACAAAGATTTTCATTGTCTCGTTTAAGTGCTGACGTCAGATGAGCTCAATTGTTTTAAATCTTAATCGATTTAGCAGCCGCTTGACATAGCGTAGCTTTGGGCTAGAAGTTTAAACACAGTAGTTAAAATATTTAATAATAAATTATTAAGAGTTTTTTTTTTCAATCTAAGGATTTAGGAGAAGTCAATAGTTTAAAAGCAACAATAAGACTGTTTAGGTCAGCATATTAAAAAAAAATATTTTTAATATTTATCAACGAGTTAGTTTTTCTCAGACTTTGATTGTCCCAAATTCATGCCTAGATATTATTTAGGTACATAATATAAATATAAGCTAGTTATATAATTTATCATTATCATTATTATAATATTCGTTGTCTAGTACCCACGACACAAGCGTTTGCTTAGTGTGGGGCTAGTTGGCAATGCGTGCAATGTCCCGGAATATTTATTATTTTAATTACAAACAATTATAATTACAAACAATCAATGATTAAAATGTAATCATTTCAAACGCACCCAATTACGGCAATAAACCCCACTAGCCGGAATTGCTACGCTATATTCCGCACAACACATCGTCCATTGCTCCCTAGCTAAAACTTTACTGCTTTAAACTCTACGCTCAACTAGTAATGGATGTTTGAACTGCCACGAAAACCAATAACAGTTATTGACTCGCACAAAATGGATGGTAATGCAGTCGATTTATTGGAATTGATTTCATTTTAACAGATATCTAAATGATAATATCTGGGTTGAATGAATTGGAAATCGTTCAAGAAGTTATTAAGATCTTAAATTTTGCTTTTTAAGAGATTCAGTTCAGATCAGATTTTGAAGATTTTTCCTGGCTAAATTACATTTTTTATGTGCCTACTTAACATTTTTTAATAATTCATCATTATCATCTTCTCACATTACATAAACCTCCTTTCTGGTATGCTATCTCTC
Source organism: Macaria liturata (assembly GCA_964023185.1). Lineage (NCBI taxonomy): Eukaryota > Metazoa > Arthropoda > Insecta > Lepidoptera > Geometridae > Macaria > Macaria liturata. The sequence continues at coordinate 6,365,200 of OZ026811.1, read as the reverse complement.
GATCTTGCATAGATAAAATCCAGATGACCTGCCGTATTACATACTAGCTGTGCCAGCGACTTCGTCCGCATGGAACAGTTATTACCATAAAAACGGTTCTAGTGAGTTAATCTTAAAAGACTGTTGCAGACATTTTGTTAGATCATTTCAAGAGAAATAATTCTTTTGTAAATATTTTTTTGATATATTGAACCGTTTTCGCAGCACACGCAACGGAAACCCTCAAAGATGAATAATTTTCCCCGTTTTTTTACAGTTTTCATCGTTTCTTCGCTCATATTAGTTGCAGCGTTAGTTTAGTTTTTTAGTTTCAAATTATCTTTATTTGCATAAATTCTTATTCTAATGTACAATTACAAGTGTATATTATAAAATCCTAGTAGTACATTGCAATCATATGGTGTATTCTTTAAGGCGAGGCATTTTCGCGCGAACTACCATTTTAGGAGGTGAGGTGTGGGGGGCCGCCCGCGCGTCTCACTCCGCGCGCTGTCCATTTCTCGTAATGTTAGCACTACGCCACAGTATAAATATTTCAGCTGTTATACTATGATCAACTTCTATTAATGTAAAATGTTATTTTTGTCAGTTTTAAATAAGCTAAGTAATAATTTATTACTTTATATCTATAAATATAAAACAAAGTCGTGTTTGTTGTTTGAAAAAAAAATACATAGGTTATATTAATAAAATTGCCGTGACTTTGTATATTCGCTGCTTAGATAACATGCAAAAAAAATATCACCACATTTATTACGTTTATTATCGTATACATTCTGTTTGGATATTCTGCTTGGATCTGTTTTTAGGGTTCCGTACCCAAAGGGTAAAAACGGGACACTATTACTAAGACTTCGCTGTCTGTCTGTCTGTCTGTCCATCCGTATGTCACCAGGCTGTATCTTATAAACCGTGATAGTTAGACAGTTTTTTTAGAAGATGTATTTCTGTTGCCGCAATTATTTTATTTATTTCGAACACATACAGTCGTAACAACAAATAACAACAAATATAAATTACCATAATTATTACGTTTATGATTGTATAAATTCAGCTTGGTTCTGTTTTGTGTATTATGTGACAAACTAATGATGTTATAATATTATACTCACTCATTATTGATATTATTTTGAGAGAATTTATCATCACATTCTGCAAGTCATTCTTTATCAGCTGAAGAGTTTATAGTCAATAGTAAATGATATAAAAATAGATAGATCGGCCTATTTTATGGTATTATTGTTTAGTACATGATCCACTTACCCATCTGTCGTTGAAGTATTGAAATTCACAGGTTGCAATTCTACTAATGGACTGGTAGTATTAGATACTCGAGACTGCTTTTTCGACCTAAATTAATTAATTATAGAGTACTCGTACATAGGTACATACTTTTGGTCATACTGATATAATTTAGTCTGTGGCAAGTAATGACGAAAATTTACGAAATCAACTAAAATTATAGAAAATTCTCATATACCTGAGGAGAAACATATAGAATAAAAAAATTGGGCCACTTTTAGAAATATTGTTGCGTGCTTAGTAATTTTACTTTAAAAAATAGAGTAAACTTCATAATTTTACTATAAAAGGAGTAATTTACATACCGTTTCTTATAGTTCTCTTTCCCTGTCCTTCTTTTAGATATTAACACTGATTTCTTCCTAACTTTATTTTTTTTATTAGCCATTTTCAATTATTACACTGTGGCAAGAATGTAAGAACGGGCGGAGAAAATTTGGCACAGGTCTAACGTTGGCAAGCGCCCGATTGCGACTGACGGGGTAGCGGGCGGCGCGGCGTCTTGTCAAACTGCTGGGAAATATTCAAGTTTTGGGATTAATAATTAACTCAAAATTATAGGACTTTAGTTGAAACCCAAATTTTAGCAGGTTCTCTGTAGTATTTAAAGAGAAACATTTCTATATAAAAATGATGTGTAAAGTCAGAAATTTTATTAAAAAGATATTCGATTTAGACTTTTACATTAAGCTGTCTTTGGATTTTTTTATGATCGAGTAAAGTATACCCTATCGTGTAACAAATTAGCACATTCCTCAGACAATATCCTTAAGTATATTGTATATTTTTTGCAAGACCGATATCAAGGAGTATATGGGTCGTTCTTCTTTTTAACCTACAATTTGATCCAAAATGAACTTAATATTGAAAAAGAAAATTCAGATTCCTGGTCAATATATATATATATATTCTGATAGCAGAGTTCCTATTATACCAAAAAAAGTAGTTGGCCACGAAGTTAACCAATTTTTGAATGATTTTCAGGACTTTAAATATAGATTCGATAAAAAAAAATACTCCTTCGTCACGAAATCTTTTATTTTATTCTCTCGAATTGTCTGCGTCAATTAACTTGTTGTTTTGTCATACATTAATTAACTAAATGAAGTTTTGGAAAACGTATTAAAGTAATATATTAGTGTTTAAGAAATATATTTTATTCATGATTGTATACCACTCCGTCACTTTTTCTGCTAAATTAAAGTATGTTTTTGCTGTAAATAATTTTACGCTATCATTTACGTATAAATACGAATATCAGAGACGGCAATATCATCAAGTAATAGAAACAAAACAAAAATCTTAATTTGCGCTTGTCTTAAAGAATATTAAAAGACCAAAAGAATTTCTCTAGTGGGAGACAACATCGTGACAGAGTAGTATATTATGTGACAGAGTTGTTATTCTAGGGGATACCGGGCTGCGTATTGGAATAAAACTGCTTTATTTATCTAGAATTACTTATATTCTTATAAATCTTTATCAGTCATTGACATTGTCTTATAAAATAACATGAGATCCAACTTAGATATTAATGTAATCACAATTGAGAACCTTTGGAACAAGAGATCCTTATTTTAGTAAACTAAATGACTACTCACTGGTCTAAAGTAAATAAAAAAAACAAGTCTAACGTGACAATAAATTAAAGTTCTCTAAAACATATAATAAAATAATCAACATTAACAATAGCAGAATCTAGGAGGACAATATTAAAATTCAGAGCCATTGTTAGAAAGACTCATTTTTCGAATACTGGTAGTGGCTCTTCGAACTGGTAATATTGTCTCTTGCCCTTTCTAATAACATTCGGAGCCGTTAAGACTTTAATCGAATCGTCAAAAGGGATATCCGACATGTCATTCTGTACCAACTTAAACAGTCTTCCACTATCATCGACAGTCTTTAAAAACATAACCAAGACATCGCCTTCTTCATCGACGTTACTTTTTGCCACTCCAGCGTAAGTATATTGGGTGTTCCTCTCGCTTCGTACTTTGGCCAATACGTGAACTCCGTCTTTTATTTTCATTGGATGCATGTCTTCAGGCTGGAGGGTATGAAAAGAAGTACCAGGGACGGCAGTTTGATCATTCATTTTCAGCATGGCCAAGGGCACATCTTCATCGGATGATTCATCTGGGCCATACACGGTATCGTAAAATCCTTTTTCGGTGCATCCCAATTGTGTTAGTAATATCAGCAAAACAGAAATGCTCCACATCATTACTTATATTGTCGTTAGATGAGAACTCGTCAGCAGTATTTTGTTGTTGGATTTCAGGCAGAGGCCGATAAGTTTTAGGAACGTGACAAGAACAGAACTTTGCACAAAAACAACTTAATACTCTGAGGTTTAAGATTCCACGACTTTCTGTGAACATCTGGTGAACTTGCATTGTTCCTTTCAAAGGTACAATGTTACTTGGGATCTTAGCTGCTACATTTTCTACGTCTTCATCTGTCACCATGAACAGTTTAATTTTGTTAGCATGTTGAAGCGCTGAAAAGAATTGGAACACATCTGCAATGTCATTTCCTCTAGCTACTATCGCATCAGCTTGGCGTTTCATTGTACCGCAATACCATCAGCCGCTCCTTTTCCGTGCCCTGATTCAAAGAAATTCCAGGATATTTTGCGGAACCCGTATTCCTCGAAAAACCTGTTTGCCATTACGTAAAGTTCTAAATCTTTGCACATATTAAGTTCTGGGTTGAATATGCCTGAAATAAAAGACTTTTATTTATTTATTATTTATTTGCGCTTGACTTCAGCAACCTTTTCGGGGTTATTTTTTCGTTTATCCCGACAACGCCGCTGTCTTTCTGCTGGCGTTAATGCCTTCTTTTTTGCCATGATGATATCTGGAAAAAGGAAATAAGTACCTAAACACACAAAAAGATAGAAAAAATATATACGTAACACTTTCTGTAGAAATAACTACCACAGTATGTCACGATTTCAGCATAATCAGAACGTAAATTGTTTATTTTACCCCTCCGTCACGTAAATTACCACTCTGTCACAAAAAGTATGTGACGGGGTAGTCATGTGACGGAGTGGTAAAACTTTGTTGCAAAGTCTATAACACTTACAAATTACAAAGAATATAATTTTTAACACGTTTAATATAAAATATTTCTTATTACGTATGAATAAACAACAAAAAGTAACAATTATAATTATATTTTGAATGAATTACTTACGTGACAAAGTAGTAGCCGAATAAACACACGCGCCTCCTACCACAGCTTTCGGGCGACTGACGCACGGTCTCTGGATCGCAGAGGGGAAATCGTTCCAAGGGGTGAAGGGGGTCTTAACCTCCAATCGCGTGCGCCAAAGACGAGTAACTCGTACGCGTATTTCGTAGGTCAACTCGCGTGACAGAATTTACGAAATAAAACATTAGATGGTGGGAGACAAGAACTTGAAATTTTTTAATAATTTTATTAAAAGTGGCAAAAAATTATTATTGGTTTTATATGACGGATAATATATTTAGGAGTTATACGTTATCTTTATATTTTATACGATCATCGGATTTTTTCGTTTTATTATGAATTGCACACAAGCCGAGGTAGCGGGAGACAACCGTCATTTGTATGAAATACGCCTCGGTCACGGAAGAATAACTACTCGGTAGCGAACTTTTTAGATTAAAATTATTAAATAAATTTGTAATTTAATCGTGCACAGCCATTATTGTATACTTCAGTGCACGTTGTATCGCAAATAAGGAAAAAAATATGGTAATTTCGTTCTACTTTTTATCACTCACTGCTGGAGACACCATTTTGTAGGTTAAAAAGAAGAACGACCCATATACCTAAAAAATTTGATATAGTAAAACGTTTTTTCCGCTTTTTCACTGGTGACTCGCCTTAAGTAGGTATACTCATAAAAGAATTTATATAAATGTAAATTAAATTTTCGTATTTATACTATTAGACACTATTGATATATGAGAGTAACTTGATAATTTAGGTGTATGTAAGCCTATTTTAGATTGCATTACATTTAACAAGATGGTTATCGTAACAAAAACAGTGGCAAGCCAATTCGGGGGTAGATGACAATTTTAACGCTCCGATCGTCCGGTAAACAACAAGAACGTAGGTAGCATAAAGTGGCACACACCCAGCCACATTCAAACCGAGACACGTTCATTTAGTTTAGTTTAGTTTAGCGTTAGTAGTTTAGTTGCAGCATGGTGTTATATAGCCTTAAGCCTTCCTCGATAAATGGTCTACCCAACACAAAAAGAATTTTTCAATTCGCACCAGTAGTTCCTGAGATTAGCGCGTTCAAACATACAAACAAACATACAAACAAACTCTTCAGCTTTATAATATTAGTATAGATATGCATTTTGTTGCCGTATGAGAAACTGAAGAAATTTGAATACAAATATGCTTCTATATTTCAAAATAATTGTCCAATACAAAAGAGTAGTAGATTGAATGGAAATGTATCTTATATATTAACTAAACGGTTTTCACTCACGTGTAAATCGCGTAAGTTGTTTACGCGTTTCGGATGTTATGACATCCATCAATATATTGTTATGCAATAGCGGAACATGCGCGGCTCTCGGATGTACAGCATTACATTCGGTTTGATCAAGCTTCTGTGCTGGCGAGAGAGAAGTCTTTTATTCCGCGGAAAGTACGAGAGGCTATAGAGATCAACCGCTACCCGAATTTCAACCGAGACCGTGGATGGGTGCTTCCACCGGCGTGGGTCCCAGCTCTTAATACGATGACAAAGAGAAGGATCATTGAAACTTTGGATCAAGATACGGTCAGTTTTGTATGCGCTGGTACATCGGTCGATGTTGCTGTCCCTGATGAAGCAGTGGAGCGACCCGAGGATGAAGCGGCCGGGAGTAGTAACATCGCCTCGCCTCCACCCCCACCACCCCAGGCCCCCGCGCCCGTGTCCCGGCGGGCCGCTCGCGCGGCGGCGCGCAGTCTGCGTGCTGCCGCGGTCCCAGAACATACGTTCTGAAGATGGATGTCATAACATCCGAAACGCGTAAACAACTTACGCGATTTACACGTGAGTGAAAACCGTTTAGTTAATATATTGATAAAATGTCTCACGAAAGTTTTAATATTGAAATGTATCTTGGTTAGTGAAAATGTTTTTTTTTCTCTTGTTACGAAGCACAGTGCTTACAATGAAATACCAAACGCCGTGTTTAAAGCATGCTTTTGTTCATATTTTATCGATTCTCGTTAATTACTTAAGCAGTAAGACGAGTCTCAACTGTTTAACTTGTTCACACTACTTTCAGTACATTAGCTTAAAAAGCGTTGATGAGCTTTTAATTGGACTTCCTATAATCACTATCACTTGTTCATATTGTTTCTGACTTGAAAACTGGATATAAATGTTTGATAAAGCTTTGATTCCTTCGGTAAAAAAGCGGTTAAATTTGAAAATATCCTCTTTATTTTGATATCGGTTAAAAATAGGTACTTCAAACTTTTTCTTTGGCCCACGAAAACACTCCAAATTTGTCATATGTATTACTGAATCTACAAAATATCGCTCTTTTCGTTTCAGGTGACTTTGAAGTGACATTCTGGACTGTGAATTACATGTAAGTACCTACACAACCAATTTATAACATTTAGTAAGGAATCAAGTACCATAAACTAAACCCGGGCGAATAAGAAAAAATATATTTTGATCACTATTCTTCTAAAGTATTTAAAATTAAACTGAAGAAGTGGCTCGTTTAACAAACTTTTTACACTATTGACGTGTTTTTTTTCTATCTACAAGAAGTCCTGCCTGAATATAAATGGTAGGAATTATGTGAAATAATTATATAAGTTATATTTAAATGAATGACATGTAATTGTAAAACATTACCTATAAATTATTTTATCTGTTTTTTTTTTTTTTAAACTAATCACTGCATCTATCTCATACCTCTTCTCACACCACCGACACTCATTCTTTCACATGGTTTTCTAATTTAACTTCTATTCTCATTAAGTTACAGTTCAAACTGTAACTTGATGTAAAATTTATGTTTTTATTAGGATACGTAGCTATTGATCTATTTGTAGCAACATCGTAGGGGATGTGTAATTAAATCCAGTGTTTGGAAGTATTGGTAGTCGTTCTTGGAAGATACAGTTTGTGTCTGTTAAATAGATTTAGTTTGTTTATGTCTGTTTGGAGGTAAAAGGTCAATGGTTTGGCATCTGTTTACTAGCAGCCTTTGAACTATGAGATGGGTGAGGTAATAAAATAAAAAACTGTGAAAATTATTTGAACATGTACCTACTCGTATGTTGATTGGTTGTGTAGTTCATATAAATCGATATACATAATTACATAATCATTATACTCATAAACGATGGCAAGTTGTATTACTAGTTTTCAAAGACATGTGAAAAGACAAAATAATATATAAATGATCCGAATTTGATGTAAACTTATGTGTATTTTAAAAGTATCTTAAGCATCTTAAGAAGTGTAACAAAATTTTAACAATGAAATACCTACTTTTCAAATTAAGTTTTTATTTTTCTGAAAAGTGGTAAGTTACTAGTTGTACGTTACACAAGAAACACAAAAATGTAAGTATAAGCTGTACTGAAAGGATCATTGTACGTACACATTCTGAAAATGTTTCTCAAGCCAATAAAACTTCACAACATTGTGCCAATATCACGGCGTCTCACATAAACTATGCCTCAGAATTACTTAGTGTCAGCGCACACGCATACACAATTGAATATCACTGGTTTTCAGCATTCGATATCAGTATTTCACTGTACTATTATTATATTAAACAAGTAAGTATATTGGTAAGAGGTACTATAAGATATCAACTTTTAATTTGTACAAAAACGGAGACAGTTTGAGTTGAAAGTTTTAATTAATTCTTTTTTTTTAAGATATGTTAAAAACAGTTCATTTATTTCGTTTTATTTTTCATCATCATCACAAATTTAAGGGCAGGGCCCTTGTCTGTGGAGCAGCCGCCATCCTTCCCGATCTTCTGCCAATTCCTTGACCTTATACGACATGACACCCGGTTTTTAATATTTTTACCTTTGTGATAATTGGTTTCGTGTTACCTGTAACAAGTAGCCATGTGCGCTAGCTCTAACAACATATACTTTGAATACGGCAACAATAAATTCTTACTGCAGTGTCTGAGCAACAAAACTTTTCCCTACTACGCAACGCAGTTCAACAAATTGTTAGAATTCTTCCCATAGCCATACATTCGTAGACAATTTAACTGTGAAACGCTCAACTAACAAATCTATTTATCTATTTATTCTAATGTATGTTTCTATTTAGTATGTATTTACAAAAAAAAAAAATATGAGCATTATATCCGTTATCTAGTACCCACGACACAAGCGTTTGCTTAGTGTGGGGCTAGATGGCGCTGTGTGCAATGTCCCGGAATATTTATTATTATTAATTACAAACCGTTTTGCCAACCAATTGTTTAGAAGACAAATTTATTATGACATGTTAATTAAGCTGACTAAGCTAACGACATGGCGTTAGCAGTTAGTTAGTCAGCTTGATTAAAAAACAATCAAAGCAAAAAAAAAGCAATCAAAGGTAAACGTTTGCTGAAATAACTTAAATTAATTTTAGAGCTCGTGCTCTAAATCTACCATTTGTTTATTCCTTTACTCTATTTATTTTTTGTTGATAATAATATCTGTTAAATTTATTTTAGTTAGCACGCTATTCATTTCGGCCACATATACAAAGGCGCAAGGATATAGCGGACTTCTATGTCAACTATAATGAGCCCAAGATAGAAAGTAGAAAGAATTAGCTGGCCTGTTAGCTTAGTTAGTAGTGACTCTGCCTTCTAATCTAGAGGTCGTGGGTTCGATTCCCGTATGACACAAGTATTTATATACATAAAAAAAAAAAAAATTACTTGTGTTGAGTCTGGTCGTTTGTATGTAAAATAAATATGTATTTACAAAACAAAAGTATAAAAGTATTATATCCGAGATCTAGTACCCACGACACAAGCGTTTGCTTAGTATAGGGCTAGATGGCGCTGTGTGCAATGTCCCGGAATATTTATTTATTTTATTTATTGATTCATTGGGGAGACCTTTGCTCAGTAGTGGAATAGTATAACATGCCACGAGTTCCAGCTAAATAAATGAACAATAATAATAAGGCGTCTCTTAGGTGTAATGTCGTTGCTATATCTAAATGGGCAAACGGTCTTGCAATAAACGTCACTAGAAATGGAGGTGTTTCAAATTGTTTAATTTGACCCTTATGCTGTGTGTAGTAAGGTGTAAGTTTGGTTGTAGAGATAATAGTTTTCAGCTTTACGGTCTCACTGTTGTGAAGCGACAGTGTCACTCTTTTGAAACCACAGATAACAGAAACTAAAGTTTATTCTTCTTCTATTGTGCTTTTTACTATTTTACACACAGAAATCTAAATAAACAAGATTTCTGTGATTTTACATATCCAATATTTATTTATTTTTTATTCTAAGGCTAGCGGATGAAAATTAGCTTATGTAACTCACGAAGCTCTAATGCATCTGTATAAAAAAACCATGATGATTCGAGGCACTGAGGTAGCGTAAAGGTAATCAAAAAGACAGACAAATCAGCACTGACATTTGAGCTATTCATAACAATTTACGCGTATCTACTAATTAGTAGGTAAGTATTTTAAGCAATATTAATCTGGGATTTAGAGAAGGTTGAACCTCGGTTGTAGGTCTCTATCAATTTAAAATCTTTTTTTAAATAAGAAAGTAAATATGTAGTCGAATAATACATTTATTATTCACTATCATTGTTTTCAAACAATATTTTAAGCAATAGCGTTTAAGAGAAGGTTGAACCTTGGTTGTCTGTATGTGTGTATTATAAATACATATACTTATTTCAAAAGACGCCAGTAAATAGTCAAATTTCAAATTTATTATTTACTCATATTTTTTTTCATTTAAAACAGTCTCTTTCTTGTGTCGTATTTCTTCATGACTGAGGGTTGTGACTCCTCCGCAGAATTAACTCGTGAGGGAAGTTCTCTTTGGCAGATACATCGTGGTGGGCGCCCAGATCCTTCCACGGTAACAGTCGCATAACCTGAACCAAATGGTCAACAATTTTAGCAAAGACAAGCCACGGTCGATCGAGCGTCACGCTTCAACCGCTCGTACTCCGGTGATCACAATACAGCATATCGCCTCCTTTGGGACAGACACACTCCGTTGTGATTGTAATTCCATCTTGTAGAGTTCACTTTGCTTTATATACGGAGTTCATTGAACGAGAGAGCTATAAGAGTAGTGTCGTGTTTGACAGCGTTTGTGCTTTTGTACTCGCTTAGCGGTTATGGAAAACATCGTGAAAGAACCGACGTGTTGCACTACCAAATCCAAGGACATTATTAGTCTGAGAAAGGGTCTGGGGGAAACATATGATGCACTCTTCCGTGAGAACTTCTCCAACGAATATTGACCTTCGTTTAAAAAAATCTGTCTCTAATTAATAATAGTGTTCTAAGGTCCTACCAAATACGTGAAACTTCATACAAAGTTTTATCTTAGGTTAGCTTGCTATTAATTTGGAAGATCTAATGACATTTTGAAGGTTAATTCGCATACCTTATCATCTGACCAATAAAATAAAAAGATTATTTTTACAACACATTTTTTCAACTAACATATTTCTTACATAAAACTATAACTAAGTACTTATAGTGCAGTAAATTCGTTCAATTTCTTCGAATGTAGGTAACATTAAAGTTCTCAGTCGCGTCCAGATTTCCGCTGTACCAGTACAGTTCTCAGGTACAGATCACGTACCGAACTTTGAAAATGTACAGGGTTATATAGAAAACACTTATATTTTCCTTAGGTACATGACCACCAGACCGTGAAAGTCGTCATCCACGCATCCGAACGAGATGAGTGAGAACGATGTGAACGCAGTTGACGTACTCGTATGCATATAATATGTACTGGAAAAGAACAATGGCTCTCAAAGAAAACTGGTCAAACACAATATTAGATATACTTGGCGTCCAAACAAAAATAACAACTTTGCCTATTCATCAAATAATAATGTGAAGGCTAGTTTAATTTAAATTACAATTATTATAGCAGTAAAAAAGCAAGCAAAGCAATAAACGATGTATTATGATGATTATTAAGATTAACTTTCTAATTAGTTAGCTGCACAGATTTACATGCAATTTGAATGTTTATTTTGAAGACTAAACCAATCTTCTAATACAAAATCACACTTAAAAATGATCAAAGAAGAATAAAAGAATATGGAACAAATGCTTAAAAGCTTTACCTAGTCAATTTTGTGCCAATATATTCTATACTGTTGGTTTTATACCTATATTTACGTTTATTGTACGGACGGCAAAGCTTTGGAACACTTTAATAGAAGCTGTGTTTCCTGCGAACTACATTCCAAGGGTTTTCAAATCTAGAGTTAATAGGTATCTTTTAGGTAAACGTGTTACACCCTAGGCTGCAGCAATGCTTAACATCAGGCAGGCTGTAGTCAAACCTATACCACGTAAAAAAAAAATATATATATACAAACATACATCTATCATACAGCTCTGTATAGATCCCTACTTATTCGTTCGTGTACCGAGGTGGGAGCGTTTGATCCCGCGCTCGTAGGTGAAGTTATTTGCACTTGCATTACATACGATACATAGTATTCTGAATCCTTGCAGGATCTAGTGTAGATAGTTCATGTAAGGTTGGTATTCTAGCTCTATATCCTGTTGAGATAACAAACTGAACGGCCTTTTGACGTCATTAAATTGATTCTGTCAATATCACAAAAATAAGTAAAAGTAAATTACGGTGGTAAGATCTAAAACATCTTCAGTTGAAGTCAAAGAATGGAAAGATTAAATAAAAATAACCGAAATATTCTGTATCCGAGACTTTGTAAAATGAAACTGATCTGTGAATAAAATCTACTTAGTTGAATGAAACACCACCCAATTCTGAAAGAAAATGTTTTATTCAAAACGAATTTATGCCATTGGTGTTCCAAAGACCTTAAGCTTAAGTCCCATTTATTCAAAAGGCATCTAGAACGAATAATTGGACAGCATTGGGAGAACAGATTTAGGATTTTAAAAGGGGCGTAAATTAGTAGCTGATGATTTTATTAAAATCAGATCTCCTCCTTCTTCCTCCTTGTATCGTAACCCTCATGTCTGAGGATCTTGACCACCACCTCCCAGCACTTTCGATGAGATCTATTTACTTCGTTCTGGCCTCGGCAACATGCAGTGCAATAAAGACTGTCTAGAACAGAAATAGAATTGGATTTCAAACAATACTACTGCAATAAATAGTAGGCGCTTGGCGGAAGATATATGTATATAATAAATCAATAATCCGGGACATTTCACACAGCGCCATCTAGCCCCACACTAGGCAATCGCTTGTGTCGTGGGTACTAGGTAACGGATTTATTACTAAAATACTTTTTTTTTAGAAAGCGAAAATTGAGCTTAGTAAACCCTTTCACAACACTTTCCTAAATTCGCCCCTGTCTGTGCTGAAATGTGGTTAAAAATCTTCGAATTAAATGTCTCAGCATTATTTGCAAATAAATTGCTTCACAGAAATCTACCGATTTGGCGACTCAATTCACTGACTCAAATAACGATGTCTCGAAGAAGAAAAATGATGACTTAGAGACTTTAAATAAGAAGATTACTACAATAGAAGTATTATTTACATATTTATGTTAGTTTTTAATGCAGTTTCTTATTCATTGAAAAAAAAGCCTTTTTCTTAAGCTGATAGATATTATCATCTTAAGGTTTAAACCTTATTTTGTATTTAGTTTTTAAAACTCTCTATCTTGAATCGTATTTCTTCATGACTTAGGTTCGTGACTCCCCCGCTGAATTAATTCGTTAGGAGAGTTATCTTGGGCGTATACATCGTGGGCGTCCAGGTCCTTCCACGAAAGACACAGGTCCTTGGATATTGAGGTCCTCAAACATGACGGTAATCTCATCGTGTAAGCCCGATACACGATGTTTTGCGCGCCAATGCGACACGAATCTTCGCCCGCGAATGTAGCCCCAGCATAAGCGAGTGCAAATCTACACATAACTTGAGAATACAAGTCATTGGTGTAGGGCCGGATTCAAACCAGGGTACGTCAGATGAAAAGCAGACGCTGAAACCGCTGCCGAGCTACACTCGCAAGCATTATAATCTTAATTCAGGCAACAGTCTAAATTTTATAAAACTACTAGTATCTTTGCATTTTTGGAGAGTAACGTGTAGTGGTACAGTCAAACATTGTTTTTTTTACTAATTAACTTGTATTATAAGACTACATTACACATTTTATCCTATTTAAAATGTAAGCAGTTGAAGTATTTCCCTTCCAATATAAATCAGGCAAAAGAAAAGTAGTTATGTAAACCACTTTGATGTGAACTATGACTTGTTTCTCCGATTCCATTTGAGTAACAATCCATCTCCGAGGACTTTCCGAGGATTCCTGCTTAGGGTAGTCATGTAGTACAGTTCTTTTGTATCGCTCTGTTTCATACAAACAAAAACAGACAAACGAAAAATACGATTGAGGAAATACGATTCAAGACAAAGAGTTTTGCAGATGATGTTGTCCATACAATGTACTAGTACATACAAACTAAAGGATGTACCTAAAAATCACATTGTTTAATACTTTTAGTTTTTTTTTCATTTTGTTAGGGATTTACATATATCCAACAGTAAAAATCGTTTTTGGTAGGTATTGTGCTTTCTAGTAATTCATTTTCAATAATATAAATTACCAACGCCACTTTTAATTTAATTGCAAATAGTAGTAAAACATACTGCAATCTGTCATTTCGATGTAGTCATAGTATATGACAGAATAGTAATTATTATTCCCTTCTTTTTTTTGTCATATAGATGACGTCTGGGCTAATGACCGAAAAGCACATGTATTAAAATATAACACAAACTGATATTAAATTTTGTCAAAAAATGTCACCCTAATCTTGTAAGGTAAACAAATAATAAATATAAACAAATAAATAAATATTTCAGGACATATCACACAGCGCCATCTAGCCCCATACTAAGCTTACGCTTGTATCATGGGTACTAGATAACGGATATAATACATAATATATACTTTTCTTTTGTAAATACATACTTATTATACATAGAAACGACCAGACTCAACACAAGTAATTACAAATTTTAATATTCATAATTACTTGTGTTATGCGGGAATCGAACCCGCACTCCTAGATTAGAAGGCAGAGCCACTACCAACTAAGCTAACGGAGCTAGTAATTGTTTGTAAGCATAAAAATATTTGTATGAAACCATGTAAAACAGTCAGTACTACATGCAAACCCTATTCCTGTATCGGATGTCGTTTTGAAGGGATCTGTTATTGATCTCTCGAGGATCGTATTACTGCAGCATTACGAGTGATTTTCCGATGTAAGTTGTTTGTGAATTAGCCGCAGAAAAAACAACAAATATAAATTATCTAAATATATAAAACTCAAAGGTGACTGACTGATTGACTGACTGATGTAGTGATCTATCAACGCACAGCCCAAACCACTAAACGGATTGGGCTGAAATTTGGAATGAAGGTACATGTTATAACGTAGGCATCCGCTAAGAAATCACTTTTGGAAATGCCACTTTTTGAGGGGTGAAATAGAGGATGCAAGTTTTACTTCTTAATGCGAGCGAAGCCGCGAGCACCCACTAGTGAACAATAAAATCAAGCCATAAACAGGATTTTTATTCATAGACTGTATTAAAAGATTAATCAATATGTCACTGGTTTACACTTTTTGAACTGTTACGTACATAAT
Source organism: Macaria liturata (assembly GCA_964023185.1). Lineage (NCBI taxonomy): Eukaryota > Metazoa > Arthropoda > Insecta > Lepidoptera > Geometridae > Macaria > Macaria liturata. The sequence goes on along the minus strand of OZ026811.1, from coordinate 6,350,007 downwards.
GAAACTTAATTCTCCAACTTACTTAACACAAAGTAACGTGTGCATTAAATTATCTACATTTATATCGGTATTTCGAGCAATGTTTTGTAACTAATATCGTCATAAAATTCTATGAAACTTACTTTCAATGATCAGGTTCGTTAAAACTTACATTTCATGGAAGTCCCTAGATCAAACCTCGTTAGCGTATGTCGAAGGATCTAGGATGAAATTGGTTTTATAGGCCACGAACTCTCTGCCGAATTAAAACAAAATCCCACCCAGAGAGGACAGAAACCCGACAATCGGCAAAGCAATCTCAACTTCCAATCCAGCAGGATTATACAGTAGGTACGTCCACATATCAAAAGATAAATTAAAAACCATTTTTCACGTCATACTCGTATATTCCCCTGCGATCGTGCGGCGAAGTAATCTATACAAATTGGATCACCGCTGAGCTATCGACAGGATCCTGATATTTTATTTATCATCCATATGGGAAATTAGCAATTGGCCAATATTGGGCAGTTTTAAACTTTTATTGTCATGAAATAGTTGCAATTGGAAATGGAACCATGTATACTAATTGATGTTTTAGTTGTTTTGATAATTATAGCTGTGTTGTTGGCACGAACTGAAAATTTTTGTTATTTTTTTACAGATGAATTATTGTGTTTACAATCATTTCACGCATATTTAAAATTTGATTCAGCCCATTGCTAATATTTGTGTATTTTTTATTTTAATAATTTTGTTTGTTTAGACTAGCAAAGGTTAAGATAGTATCAAACTAACCAGGTACCTAGGTACTCCATAATACAGAGCACAACAGGCACTAATAAAACTAAACTCACAAATTAAAAAGAAATAAACAATTTGTGCCTGGTCAAGGCACAAATTGTTTATTTCTTTTTAATTTGTCTTATTCTGAAAATAAAAACACTTAACTTGGCACTTTAGTGTCATATTCCATTTCATTTTATTTTTTTCAAAACAATTCCTATCAGATTAACGCTTTCGCAGACGTTCATCATCAATCAAAACATCTCTGAAACGGAAGCAAACAACTTTTTCATAAAAAGATTCTTTTAGATCCCAAAACAATACACACGAAACCCTTTGTTCATATTTGGAGGAATTCTCGAAACGTATCTCTTCAATCATTACTCGTACCTTGGTAGTTGGTATCAAAGGGCTATAATGGGTTTCTTGTAAAATCCGTGACTTTCCCATCGCACAACTGGTTGTACTAAAGGGAATATTGTGCGACGCAGATGTGCGACGGGGAAGTCACGGTAAAATCATAGCGTCGTTGCTTTAGGCCGCTTTCAATCACTTTAGATACAGTACCTAAACATAAAAAACAAGCAAGTGGGAAAAAAACACTTTAATGTCTATTACCCATGCATATCTATAATATATGCTTTCTTAAATCGTTTTTTAAAAGTGCTGTTTCTATCTTTCTTTCTTTTTTTACATGAGGCTCACGCTTGACTACAACTTGCCTAATGATAAGCAACGTTATAATCTACGATCTTGCGCGCCTACCTAGAAGAACCTTACCTTTTCGTATCGATAGTTTACTTGTAGCTCTGTATGTGATCAGAAAGCATAGTTTATTATTTTTTGGCCATATTTTTCTTAAGTATTTTTGGAATTTGAGTTGTTATTAAAAACAATTAACAACGCCCACTTTTTATCAAAATACACGTTCCACGTATCCCATAAATCGATTAGAGAAGAATCAATAAAGATGTTGACCACAAAACCAGCAAATTAAAAACACATTACCCCTAACCTTACAAAATAAATGAAGGAATGAAGAGCCACTTTATCAAGCAGGGTCCAATAAAACAACAATCATTGGCTGTCCAATGAAAGTCGGCGACTTGAGCCCACTCAACTTTTTATGGCTCCTTCTAAACTTTAACGAGAACATTTTGACAAGTCAATTAATTGGGAAATCCGTTTAAAATGCTCGCAATTAATGCAGACTCAAATTAATTTTGCCCGGATTAGGCAATCGATGGTCTTTTGATGATGCTAAATTAATTCTCAGATACTCGTTTGAGCGGGAAGTTTTCGCTGTTTTTCGGACCCTTTTTGAATATAACTTTGTAATTATTATACTATGTGTTTGTAGTTTGTAACTCTAACTAGCGACTGAGTAAAGTTCCCGTTACTCAATATCACATTGATAGTATTTACCTATGTGAATTTTATTTAATATTAACCATTATAAGCAAGGATACAAAGATAATAACTTTATCTAGTATAACTTTTTTTTAAAATCTTTATTTACAACTAGCTGGTGCCCGCGACTTCGTCCGCGTGGAATAGTTATTACCATAAAAACGGTTCTAGTGAGTTAACCTTAAAAGATAGACATATACTGTCGCTGACATTTTGTTAGAACATTTCAAGAGGAAAAATTCTTTCAAACATATTTTTTTGATATCTTGAACCGTTTTCTCAGCGCACGCAACGGAAGCCCTCAAAGATGAATAGTTTTCCCCGGTTTTTCCACATTTTCTTCGCTCCTATTAGTAGCAGCGTAATGTTATATAGCTCAGATGTCGAGAACTAAGTCTGGTGTCGAGAGTTTTCAAGCCGCCCTAAAAGCCTCTGACATGGCTTAACTTTGTTTTCAATGAATAGTATTTATTGCTTATTATAAAATATACTTTTCCTACTAATTGATCAGTCAATAAGTTCTATAAATCTATGCTAAACCTGATGTATTGTGTACGGTAAAAATCGATGTGCGTTGTTAGCCATGAATGGAAGTGATTACGACGTAGGTTTTGGATGTCGAGCTAAATTGTTTTTTGGGTTAACTGAGTGAAATCTGACCGCTGAAACCTTTTCGATATTTTGTGATTTGTTTTAGCGGTTTTTGTGAAATAGGAAACCAAATATTTAAAATGCTTGGTGTTTTGAAACAATGGTCATCAATCGACCCATATATTTTAATCTTTTGAACACACTACCAGCCACTGAAAATGTTTTTGCTGCATTGCTTTAGACATGATAGGTAATAAAAATGTCACATCACCTGGGCGTGTAGCCCATAAATAAAATATTGTTTTATGGATTATTGGTATTTATTTAGATAATTACACAGCTGTCGTAGAGGTTATATTTTTGGAAATCAGAGTCTCACTGAGTACAAAGAGAATATCTATGTATCCTCAGAAATGTCACTGTCAATGACAGTGACAAATACATTCAAGTGTTATGTTATGTTTTTAACATAAACTGGCGGGGCCACAAATTAGAAAAATGTTACATGTGTTTTCATACCAAAGTAATTTATGTATAAAGTAATGTATATACATAAAGTCACTCACAAATAATTAATGAATATAGTTAATGAAGTAGGTTTGTATATTATTTTTTTGTAGTAGCTAGTAGTTTGTTTAGATTTTTTTTTTCTCTTTAACTGTTGTTGTAAATAGAGTGTGTATAACTGGTATACTAGTATATTAAATACTAGCTGGTGCCTGCGACTTCGTCCGCGTGGAATAGTTATTACCATAAAAACGGTTCTAGTGAGTTAATCTTAAAAGATAGACATATACTGTCGTGGACATTTTGTTAGATCATTCTAAGAGAAATAATTCTTTCATACATAGTTTTTTGATATCTTGAACCGTTTTCTCAGCACACGCAACGGAAGCCCTGAAAGATGAATAATTTTCCCCGTTTTTTCCACATTTTCCATTGTTTCTTCGCTCCTATTAGTTGCGACGTGATGTTTTATAGCCTAAAGCCTTCCTCGATAAATGGTCTATTCAACACAAAAAGATTTTTACAATTCGCACCAGTAGTTTCTGAGATTAGCGCGTTCAAACAAACAAACTCTTCAGCTTTATAATATTAGTATAGATACCTATATGTACCTACTACGCCTGTTACGGCACAAGAAAGGTGTGAATTGGGAATCCAAAAGTCATAGACTAAGGACTAAGAAAAAGCATCTTTTACAGTAAAGTAGCTGAAATGTGCGCCAAGCTCCACGTATCCTTGAAGGCTGAGTTTTCAATACCATGTTTTATGCATCTGATGTCGTGGCGCGACGGGAAACTCGCTAAACTTACACTTTGGATACTTTTTGTTAACTTTATTAAAGTGGATTGCATGAAAGCCTACGAACATGGTATCTGTGTTAAACCTGTTATGGACACATTTGTTAGGCTTAGATTAGTAAGCTTTTTAATTAATATAGTATGTATGTAGCTAAGATTGCACCAGCTAGCATGATGCTGATGATGGAGTGGTAAGTAGATTTATTGTAATAAAATATACTCTTATTAGCATATTTTATTCCTACACATTGCTTGTATACAAAAAAATTGAAAATCTAGTTTTGATAATGTTGTTGATATCGAAACTAGATTAAAAAATATATGTTGTTATGTTTAAGCAAAATTGTGCCTTACCTACGTATTAATATTCTGAATTCCAAACCGCGATAAATTTTGCTTACATAGTCAACCATTAAAAAGAGCAGTTCCAGTTAAACCCAATTCGCTGCCAAGCTGGACAATCGGTACTTTTTATCACTCTCATGTAAGGCACTCATTTGACCGGACCTAAATCAATCGATATGGCTTTACGTCTTCCGTCCGGGCCGGTCCGATACGTCGTAAATCCTTAATCTGGAAAAATTGGGCGCTCTGGGTAGTACTGTACCGGATTTCGCGACATAGCACGGGTTTACACTTGATTTGCTTGACGAATGGTTTGGTGCGGCTTAGTGCTTTATTGCTGGTGTGAATGAAGTTGTTTATGGTGTGAATGGAGTTTGGCTGATCCTGAACATAATAAGGGGCAATTTAATTTTAATTGACTATTAGGGTCCATATATGATAATAAATTTACTTCAATATTTGTAATATATTAATATATCTATACTGTCGATTATTTTTTGTTACAACAAAGAATAAACAAAAACAACAGATTTTTTTATAAATAAATGTAAAACAATACGTCCGCGTCAATAATAAATTTATTTAGCGATGGGATCATGAATAAATATTTACCAAAACCAGCTAAACATCATCCAAACGGTTCATCTATTTAGTGTGAAAAATAAACAAACATACATCTTGATGTCTCTTACTAATGTTACTAGTGGTTGAAAAGAACTTGCTGTCAATACCTACTAAATTAACCTCTATAGAATTGAAGATTGCATGCACCCAAGGCTATGGTAGCAATTAATTTAAGTTAATACATTTTTCCTATTACTATGCATATATAGTAGAAATTTAATTTCCTAGTACAATACTTACATCTGGAATAGGACCACTTCGTCTAATATTAATAAAGCTTGCCTTAGCGTTGCGTCTTTTTGAAGGAAATCCAAGAATAATCCAACCTTTACATAAACCCGAACTAAACCTACATAATTTACTTTAATACAATATTCAGCTTCTCAGGCATAATACTTTAATACCCTTTTTCTTACATTACGCTTTTGACCGCTAAAATACACGGAAAAGAAAAATCCGGATAAATTAATGGGGTAAACCTTTTATAAGGCAAATAGGGTAGTTTCTTTGAAGATAAGTGGAATGAGTTGGAATCGAAACCTAGTAGTGTTTGGTGAGTATATTTAGTGACTTTTTTTACATGAGATAGGCTTACACTTGACTACAACTTGCCTGATGTTAAGCAACGTTATAATCTACGACCTAGCGCGCTTGCCTGGAAAAAAAACCGGTTTACTCTCATCTTGAAGACCGGCAAATTACGAGTATAGTTCAAGGGGAATAGAGATTCGGACAAGGAGTTTTAGTTTTGTTTTTAGTAATAAATCAATGTTTTCCATTGCGTATCTACATGAAAGTACCAATACAATATGTTTATACGTTCTTCATCATTAAATAGCCGAACCATTTGGATAAATTTAGATTGACATTGATTAGTTTTTAGTTGATAGTTCTGTGCTGTTTCTTAAGTTGTTTTAATTTAACTCTAACAACCAGCTAGTTACTTTAAAAGTTATGTCAAAAAATAAGTTAAGTTGTTTTTATGCATTTAATTTTATCTTGTTTAAAACCCAAATTAAATCGGGACCAATTAAAAAAAAAATCACATCAAAATGTTCTGTAAAAGATGAAAACAATATCTATTACACAATGTTTTGTATTACATCGTATAGTATTCTCCGAACAAGATACAAATTTTGATGTTCTCTTTTCCCGAATCAAGGAAAAGTATTTCTCATTTATAAGTTGAAATTTTTGCATACCTTATGTTTTTCTTTCCAAATACCCCGTGGCTGGATGGCTTCACATTTTCATTATCCTTGTTTTTTTCTTATTGACTGATTTTACACGAGGTTGTTTACAGATTTGACACGAGACAAATGGATCTACTTTGTTTGGCTGTTTAATAATTAATTCACGGAGCGTGAAATCCATTATTGTATTTTATGTACACACTAGCTGGTGCCCGCGACTTCGTCCGCGTGGAATAGTTATAACCATAAAAACGGTTTTAGTTAGTTAACCTTAAAAGATAGACATAATATTGTTGAGGACATTTTGTTAGATTATTAGTATAAGATACTATTATTATTAGATTATGTTAGAGAAATAATTCTTTCATACATATTTTTGTGATATCTTGAACCGTTTTCGCAGCGCATGCAACGGAAGCCCTCAAATAGGTATGAATAATTTTCTCCGTTTTTTCCACATTTTCCAGTATTTCTTCGCTCCTATTAGTTGCAGCGTGATGTTATATAGCCTAAAGCCTTCCTCAATAAATGGTCTATTAAACACAAAAAGAATTTTTCAATTCGCTCCAGTAGTTACTGAGATTAGCGCGTTCAAACAAACAAACAAACAAACTCTTTAGCTTTATAATATTAGTATAGATTGAAAATGTAAGATACATTATATTGATTAAAATTGGTAGGTATAAATTCAAATCGTACGTCACGAAAGCGTGTCAAATAGATGAACATACAACACACACATTCGCTTATAGATGATGACAGTATGATTGATAATCTTTTTAAATGTTGATTCAGTTTTTAAAATATAAGTCAAGTATTGGAAAAATAATAGTTTTTAAATGAACACCGCATCGTTGATATCTAAATGCACAAAGCGTTTCAATAAAGATACATAATTGCAATAACCGATATCCGAAAACCCGTCAACGCAATCACGGCGATAGTGTGACCCTAATAATGGTTAATAACGCATAATGAACGGAACCCTCGCTAGATAATGTCGTATCGTAATTTCCGACTTGTATTGGATCAGATTAGGGTTACATATGGATGAGCGTGGGAAATGGCTATTGTCTTCCCATCGCGAACATTTAATAGGTGACCAACAAATTGTCGTGATGATTTAGTGGGACATGATAACTTAATGTACAGTGTCTGCAACTAGATTTTTATACAAACTAATAAAATTGTAGTGTAGACACAATAGGAAACATATCAACAGTAATTTAGAACCTATGATTCTGGCAACACTAAGAAAGCAGAAATTAACAAAATTCTCTATGGCTCCAAGTTATGGTGTTTTTTACATTTGTAGCAATTGTCAGCCCCTGGTTCATTTGCTGCATATTTCTGGTCACCCAACCAATGATATTAGTATACATTATTTACTAAGCACTTGACTCTTTCCCTGAAAGTCTGACCGTGAATATAAAGCTTTAAAACATCTGTTACTATTTGACATGTTTACATTCTCGATGACATATTATTTAGTTTTGTTTTTGTAATGATTTTAGATGAATTTGTTGTTATTTTATATCAAATAGTGAGTGGTCAGTGTTTTCCCCAAAGTTTTTATTGTAATTGTGTAGTCGTGACTATATTGGAATGTAAGTTTTGCTTGCCGTGAGGCAGAATATGTATGTTCCTACCATTAAGCATTCCATCTGCTGTTATCTTACAATTTGTGCATATTCGCAAAATAAATGATTTGATTTGATTTGATTTGAATGACTGATTTTGTCAATATTCGACAGAAAAGTGGCCTTAAATAACTCCGCTGGTGTGCTACGGCAACTTTTCTAACTAAACATAATTTAATCCGTTAAGGGATCTGAGTGATTTCCACCACTATGTATCTGCCTAAGATTAAATTGACAACAGAATTATTCTGTGTATGATATAATAATGTTTTATCTCTTACTATTGATAGAACAAACCACAAAAGTTAATTCGTCAGTCACATAACTCTATTAAGAAATGAGCCACATGGAGTCAAAGATATTATGAGCCATTAAAAAGATCTACACTACACTTTCCGAATGCAGCAGCATATTTCAATTGCTTCAATGGATACGGGTCAATTGTTTGATTCGACCACAATTTGACACAAACCTTCGAAACTATTTTCAACCCTAATGTCTCGAACAATAGACTCACAATTGATTGAAACTTTATTTTCACATAAAAGAGTTGATGATGGCATTGCGATTCATGTTTTCAACTTAATCATAATCAGACATAAGGACCAAATTGCTTTGACAAAGCAATGGTCACGGTTTGAATCGTTTTGTTCACCTTCGTTGTTTAGACATTAACTATGGGATAATATTTTTATTAAGTTATCGTTTCATCTGTGATATAAAGGGTGATCGTTGATTAAAGTAATAATTTGGAATTGAGTATGTTGAATGATTGATGTTTTATTTTGATGCTTATGATTGATCGACCCCCCAAAGACGAATTAGTGAACTTATTCAATAATCCAATCGATAAAATAATAACTCGAATATTATTTCTGACCTGACTGAGGGCCAACAATTTGTGTTATCGTATTCTATTATGGCTATCCACCTTATTGATATTACGATATTAGGAAAGTTACCGTTTGCTTAGAATTAGTAGCAATGGATTCAATAAACTTTTCTATTGCCTTGCTTATTATTTATTTTGATATTTAATTAAACAATCATTTGTTATTGAAATTTGCCTAAGCAATAGGTAATTCATAGGCATATAAAATAATTAAAAAATAAACACATAATACAATAAAGATATTATTATGCTTGCTTTATTGTAAAATGAGCATTCTCACAGGTATAATAGGTATAATATTCGGTACCAAAATAACGTTATCTGAATCAATAATTAGATCGCTTTTAGCGATAAGGCCGCCACTTGTGGCACTAGTATAAGTTTATGTTTGATCTATTTCTTTGTATTTTATTTTTATTTCGTGTGTTAAATAAATAAAGAATATTCTATCTATCTATCTAATTTGGTACTTTGATAGTATTTGAACTATTACTGAAGAAGTTAAAACTTCCGACTCCTCTCATACTGTCAAAAAGAATACAAAATCAACTTGCAAACAAACATTTGATCTTCCAAATTTGGCGTGCCTGTTGCTCAGTCATTTCCTTTCAAAGTAACTGGGATTTAACCGAGTTACTTTCACAAACTAGTTCAAACGATGCAAGGGATAGTTAGTTGAAAGGATGGGTTTGCGAAACTTCTTAGTAAACGGTAGTTTCTGCAATTGTAGCGAGTTGCAAACTGGTCAAGAGTTTCGACGATTTGGACTATCTGGAGCTATTAGTTGGTTATTTGTAGCGTTATTTTGTCTTAAGCGAGAAAATAGATATTTTGGATGTCATGATTAGGTTTTTTTTTCTCTTCAAACACATTAATAAATTTTCCATTCTCTCTGATCAGGTAAGTTCGAAATAGTGTCATTTTATTTCTTTTGGGAAGTTATTTTGGTTAAATGACTTAAACAGTCCCAAATTAAAATTAGACGAAAATTATATTATTCTACATAAAAACTCATCGAATACATAATTGGTTAATTTAAATTAGATACATTTATTATTTATACATTCTAAGAAAATCATCTTTTAATTCAGATCCTTCTCTGTAAATCCGTGCTTCAATATAAATAAATAAATATTCCGGGACATTCCGCACACAGCGCCATCTAGCCCCACACTAAGCAAACGCTTGTGTCGTGGGTGCTAGATAACGGATATAATACTTATATATACTTTTCTTTTGTAAATACATACTTATTATACATACAAACGACCAGACTCAACACAAGTAATTATAAATTTTTAAAGTACATAAATACTTGTGTCATGCGGGAATCGAACCCGCGACCTCTAGATTAGAAGGCAGAGCCACTACCAACTAAGCTAACAGGCCAGTCAAATATGTATATGCAATATGTATATTCAGTGCATGCATTAAATAGAGTCCATATCCCTTTGCCTTTGTTTCATTTCAAATCTAGTTCGCTTTCCCATCATTAAATCTTCATTCAAAAGCTAGTTTTCATTATGATTTAACTACGTCTACCTCGAAGTATCCGTTGGCTATCTTTTTCACAGTCCACTTAGTCGGAGACTTCAAAGCTGGTTGGAAGAGGTGGAATTATTAATTTTCTTTCATGTTTGAATGATCTTCTTTGAGTCTCGCGTATTATAATATACGAGCTGGCTTCGTTACGGTTCGTTTGGGATTACAGATTTCAGTTAATTCGTATTAATTTTGTTATAATTAGACGTTACAAGTTTATTTTATTTCTGGAATAGATTGTGTCAGAGCATAGCCCATAATCAAGCTCAGTTAATATGAGTGGTTGTTCAAGCTATTGTCATTTTTGTAATAAGCATGTGATTGGTGGCTAAATCTATATCTGTTCAGCATTGAAATCTTATAAATACATTTTAAATATACATTTTACAGTACAGTGTGTATGTTCCTAGTTTGGAAGTCACTTCATACGTCTTTGTCTTTATTTGTTTGCCTGCCTTCTTGTACGTGCGTGACGTCACAGCCAGCCCCAACGGAAGACCAGCGCTGGTTGCTTCCACACAACCAGCATTATGCTGAGTTGGGGCTGTGTTGTGGCAGATTTTTATGTTTGTTTATTATGTTTTTACTCCTGTGTGTTCTTCTGTTAAATCTGTCACAATAAATGTTTTCTTTCTTTATTCTTCTTATTCTTATGAATGAAGAGAAAGAATTCTCTTCATTCATAAATTTTAGTATACATGCTCTTTATTTGGAACTCGTTTTATTCTTATTCTCTTTATTATTTCATTTGTAGTTTTGGAAATTATATAATACAAGCCAAATGAATTCGTTCAAAATAGGTTGTTGAAATCAGTAAACATTTTATTGTAGATGAAGATCTATTCAGATATTTATACAATATGCACGTGTGTGAAAAAACTATCTAAACGATGCTCTGTGGTTTAAATAAGATTTATTTTTTTGGGATGACGATAACAAAATATTTCTCTGGATGTTTGTATATTTGCAGCTCTATGTACTCAGATTTTAAAATTAGTTTAATTTAAATACAAACAAAAATAAGAGTAAAAATGAAGTTTATGCTTAATTTTCCAATTGTAAATTATATTCTTGTGTTTCAGCTCGCCTAATGCAAAGAAACGTTTAAGTCACCGTTTAGTACACTTGCTCTACGAAATCGAGGAACTCTCGACTTGTAGACCTGTGCCTAGAAAGAAAATGTGATTTAAAGATGTACCAAAATATAATGCGACCCTAATTTACTAACTAGGCTTTATACTATTAGACTTGGTTCATAACATCTGCTTTAGCCCTACCCTATTTAGTTATTCTGTTGTCGTCACATTGTTTAGATAAAATACGAGAATCTGTCAATTCTTTGATAGCTCAAAATAGAATGGTTTAAGAGTTAGAACAACATACATAAATGTTAATTAAGTATCATAGTCTGAGAGTTATCTAGATCAATGTAATCTAGGAAGGTCTTTTAGTCCAAGCTTAGCTTAAATCATCCAAATCAGAATTGCGAACATACTAATAAAAATCGTTGATATTTTAGTGCTAAAACCGTCAATACTCGTACTCTCGCCTGGCCTTTTCCAGAGACTTTATATCTTCATTTTCAAAGTCTTACTGTATGCCGGTCTCATCTCAAGTCTTGATGTTTACATTATTGAGTTAGTTCTGTTGGAAAATTGTCCTTGAGACGACTCTATTCGGGCTTTGGGGTCATTATTTTCGGCTAAGCTTAGTTTTAGACAATCGTGCTGTTATTTAATTAGCGAATGTTTCGCTTAGCTTTGAAATAAGAAAATAAGACTTTACGAAATTAAGTTCTCTTTATCTGATTGCTGAATTAAGACAGTAACTGTATTGACCATGACAAGGAGAAAAAAATCACAGAAATTTAATACTATTTTATGATTAGATAGCGTGACATATCTACATAATGTATACCATTTGGTTTTAATAGCTATTATGTCTATCACAACGTCTATGTGAATGTGAATCGAAACATATTTCCATAAATCATTTTAAGCATCGTACCACTAAATTCTTATCTGAGTAGCTGCGACAGGTTCGTATGAGAGTGGCCAGCTCCAGAGATTACAAACCGTCCTAAAGGCCTCTGAAGTTGCTTGTTATTAACATGTCTCTATGGAAGTGGGTTGTAGATTGTAGAGTGATTTTAATTATTAATAATAATATACCTGAATTAAGTTGAACAATGTGCCATTACCTATCGTTTGTAAAAGTGTATCTGTCAGTTGGTCTGTTTTTATTCATATACGCCGTAGCAGAGCAACGTATCATTGTGATATTTGCTATAGTTTGTACTACAAACAATAGCAGTATTTTGACACACGAGCATAAAACTAGTAACATACATAACCCTGTATAATATCAAAACATTATCTACATTATGAATATCTCGGTGGCCTGTTTGCGTCTCCGTTCCAAACTTGGTAACTTCCTCATGTCTTGCAACGTGAAACAGCGCGGAAGTTGATATCGATTCGCTTTTCGAATGTTCGACAACTTTCGGGAACTTTCTCGATGTGTGTTCTAAAAAATTTGACGGTTTTTGGATAGGCGTTTAAGCAATGTAAAATGCCAGAGGATATGTAAACCTTAGCCTTTTTATATTATCATTTTGATGCAAAAAAAATGTTTATGTCAATTTGGATTCCAATACTTCTTCTATAATACTAAGAGAAGGGAAGGATAAATTTCCTTGATACTACTACTAACTAAACCATTTAAAGCACGGTAGTCTGTTGTTATTTGACGACGCAGCGACGTCGTGACTATAGAATAATGATACAAACATACATACATATATATAGTAACAGGCAAAGGTTAAAATTATTTTTTTCTTGTCTTGCCATCGAAAATAATTTCCATAAACTGCCTCCTCAACTCAACTTCTACTTAGCTAATGAAGAACAAATATTTCATCTCAGCCAGTATTCAACCCTTTAAAGGTTGCGACTGTTGCTTCTAAGTGGACGTAACTTCCGCTGAACGTCCCGAAATGTCCCGACGTCGCCAACAACGTTCCGAGGGTTACAACTATGTGTGTTTTATATTATTATGAAGATGATAGCCTTTATCATAATGTATCATATTCATCACAAACTATCTAACTAACTTTTAACATGTTTTATATTTTTTGTAAAAAAAAAATTGTTTTGCTTCAGGTTGCAAAAGGTTTTTCACGTAAAACTACAGCTACGGTACTAACAACTTGCTAACTTTAAAAAAAAATGAAAAAGCAAAGCCGTGTAATTTGGCCAAAAAAAAACCAGTGTGATAGTATCGATTGGTTAAAATGAACTTTTGTTTTACACCAATGATACTGATTCGCTAATATAATGTGACTATACACAACTATACATACATTTAATCTTGTCTATGTGCTAATATTTTTGCTAGATACAGAAAATGATTGAAATAATGTCTTAAAGAAAGTAATATTACAATTGGTAACCTCTCAGAATACGCCACCTGTACAAAACGGTCCCTGGCAACTTATGCCCGCTTTAAGATGACATTTCTGTTAAATTTCTGCCTGAAATTACTAAATATATAATTAATGGTTTAACGAACTTACCTTAAGTGAAGTTCGACCATAATTATACGAGACGACGTTACATGCGAAGAGATTTAAAGTTCCATCCGGACCCTGTAAATGTCAACAACATTGACTAACAAATAATACAAAAATGTGGGTATTTCAAAAAAAGATCGTTAAGTATATCATTTGTTGAAAAAAAAAACTATATTTACGATCTATTCGGTATAGTTTTATAAAATATATAAGATTGTGATTGATGTACCAAGAAAATTAAAATCGATGATGAATAAATGCAGTAAGATTGCTTGGTAAGTCAGTAGTTGCACTAACCTTTATCCTTTGAGCTGGTTGATGAACTGCTTAGTTTTTGTACCAAACGTCGAATTTTCGACGTTATTTTAAAATTCCGATGCTCCTTTTCCTAATTTACCACTTGAACACACGAAATTAACACTTTTTTCCACGAAAAATTCAATTTGTAAAATTCAACGAAATTTATGATGTTGCGACGCCCGCACACAAGAAATGAATGAGATTTGACAGGAGGACGGCGCTACATGCGCTACATTGACAGTGACATTTGTTCAAAAGTTTTTTCTTTTTTTTTAGTGTTTTTATTTTCACAGCTATAAAAAGTGTGACGCCTAGTAGGTACATACAGAAGTGAGACTACATAGTTAATAAAGAAATCTCGAGCATGTAACGTCGTCGTAGTATAATATAAAATTGATTGATCAATTCAATTCAAATTACTTTTTAATATCTAACAGAACGCGTTAACAACATACACGAATTGCACATAACTAACCGTATTAGTTACATATTATGAATAACTAACAGGAAATATGTCTTTTAATGTTATTTATTTTAATATATTTTTTATATGTCTAGTTTCTGGCTTCATATAGTATTTTTATTGATATTAAATCATTGTTTTACTTCCTTATTTTCTATAAACAATAAACCCGAAACATTGATTATAATGAATTGTTCATGTGATTATCTCCCTCGCAGCTCTCGCAGGGAGGTAATGATAATTATTAAAATAATAATAACCCAAGGGAAGTAATGAGTGACAAAAATAGGACGTGACGAGATGACAGATAAACGAGGCGAAGGGTTGTTATACCTAAATAGCATATGTACGTCAAGACACCCAACTATTATAATATGCTTATACGAGTTTCCACTAAATAATAATGACATTGACCAATCAGCATCCAGTATTATTAGTGTGCTTTTTGTTGTTTATTTGTTCTTTGCCCAAGCAAGGTTCTTTATAAATCTTTATAGATCAGACATTGTATTGACTAGTATTTATCACTTCGGGATAACCCACATTTACCTACCAATTTTTATCTTTTACTTTTTACGAGAAATAATATTTATTTACGCAGCAATCTTGGCCAATGTTGCACTGATCCTTAACCAATTTAATACTTTACATACATTGCTGATTGAATATATAAAGCCCTTTAATATAATTTAATTTAGATGATTATTTTTGAAAATATATTTCAAATTTAGATTACAGTGGTATTGACAGTGCACACACTTTTTTGATAGCCGAGGCAATGTACGTACATTGTACGGGCGGCCCTTACATATTTAGATCTCCAAAACTATGCACCGGGTTTTGATGTGTTTTTTTAACAGATAGTGTTTTAAGAGGACGTATCGTGCATATGTGACCGTGCAAATCCGGGCAGGGTCATAATATTTGTGGTCATTGTTTTTGCCACTATGAGGGGTCTGTTCTTAGTGATGTCGTTAAGTTGAGTCATGTTTGTGTCGTTTTACTAATTATAGTGAGGGACCAAGGGTTAATTAGGTTAGTGATGAAAAAAAGATAAGCTATCTCATTTAGAAATAAGATTTTTGGTTTGATTACATACTTACTCTTTTACATTAAAAACTTGCATCGTGGAACGGTAAGTGGATCCGTTTGTATTAGATTAAATTTCTGTACTCTCAGGTATCGTGATCATATAGGAAAAAGTGTGTCTGTTGGTCTGTTTCTTTTACTGCTAAATTGTGGAACTCCCTGCCTGACTCCCTGTTCCCCGCGGAATATAACCTTGCGATCTTCAAATCGAGAGTGAATCGGTTCTTACTGGGTAAGCACGTTTCATCCTAGACCGTAATGATTGCTTACCATCAGGCGAATTACGGTCAAATGCAAACCCATTTCTTGTAAAAAAAAAAAAAACTCTTACCCCGCAAAATAAAGCGACAAATCATCGCAGGTTTTTGTAGTGTGATAGTATAAGGGACATTGAATCCTTTTTCTCCGAAACAACGCGAGTGATACCACTTACATCTAATAGTATAATTTCATAAACTAAATTTTCTATTGCAAATATATACCTAATCTGTCATCTTGAAGCGCCCGTAGCTCAACTAGCGGCGGCAATCGTATGCGATTACCAATGTTAAGCAAAGGTCGACGCAGTCAGTCTTTAGATGGGTGACCAAAAGTGGCATTCCATTTTGGGCGCTTCTGTGGGTCGGACATGACACATTAAATTCAAGGTAGGAAGGTGATATATACATAATAATAAAATGTACACAATACGAAATTTGTGTTGTGAAGATTGTGTGTCAATTATCAAAGATACAGTAAGTATCTTTTAATTTGGCCGCTCAGAGAAAATGTTGACCGTGATAGTATTAATATACCCATCCTGAAAATTTTCAATTTACTTTACTATAAAAAATGGTGATTATCATTAAAGCCCATTAAAATAAAAATAAAAAACAAACCTAAACCTGAAAACAATAGCAAGAAGTAAAGTTTTCACTCAGCTCGATAATAAGATGCTCTGGACATACAATTGTCAATCCTAGCATGCTTACAATAGAGATCATAGTTGTTTGATAACTTCATTCAAAGCACTTTGTGTTGTGTTTTTCCCTAGTTAGCGTAAGTTTTTCAAAGAAAATTAACGATTGGCTTAATTTGTACCGTCTTTTGTTTTCATTAAAGTTGTGATCAATTCGTGACTGAGAACGGTGGTTAATGGTAAACTTTGCTTGGAATACTCAAGTTTAATGGTAGTCTGAACTGAGTGACATGAGATGATTATTTATTTTGTTATACGTGGCTACTTGTATATATAAAACGGCTCAAAAACATGATATTCTGTCTAGATATCAAGAGATCAGTTTAAACATTAATTTTTATATTTAATGAAAGAAAAGAGACTTTCTTTATGGAAACTGTTATACTACGATAAAAATAAAATAGAATGAGTCTTTATGGCAAATACATAACTAGTTTACATAACAAGTTAAAGTATTTATCCACTGCTCTTGGTGGTACATACTTATATTTCAGTTCATTTCAATTCTAATACCTAACTCAATTGAGAAAAAAAAAACTACTGATTTTAACTAAGTACCTTTCCCTCGTTTGTCCTAAAGCCTACACAAAATAGTATTGTCACACAAATACGTTAAGCATTATAATTTCAAAACGCATTTGCGCTGGCTTCATTCCAAGCTGTGATTCACTGAACTGAACCGCGTAAGGTTTGTTACAATTAACGTTATACAACATAACATACGCGCTAACCAAAATCAACTCTATGTTTATGTACCTAAGGTATATTTCAAGTTCAAGTTGAATCTCAAGTCTGTCTTAGCCATTAATACTACCTCTCCGTTTGCTAGGATTTTGCCGTCGACGGTCGTAAGTAATAAGTTAATCTGGGCAATAAAATATTCTGTAGGCAGGTTTGAGTCTGAATATAAGATTCTTTTTCTGTGGCTGAGAAAGTACATTAATATGTCAGTCACTCTAATTCACTTCGAGGTTTTATCACAGTGGTTGGTTTTAGCAGACATCAAAATAGGTTAGGTACGTATTTCATCTAAAGACAGAGAAACTTATAATTTTTTTATGTACTATATATGTTCACATTTGACCACAACTTGCTTGATAATACTTTATTATTTCGTAATAATCATGTGATCTTATTAATTTAATTCTTCACTTGCCTTGAACTTTTTGACTTAATAAGCATAAATTATGGTTC
This sequence comes from Macaria liturata, assembly GCA_964023185.1. Classification (NCBI taxonomy): domain Eukaryota; kingdom Metazoa; phylum Arthropoda; class Insecta; order Lepidoptera; family Geometridae; genus Macaria; species Macaria liturata. Next base: position 6,332,126 of record OZ026811.1, on the reverse strand, counting down.
AAAGGGAACTGAAAGTAAAATAATGGCGTCATCAACCTGTTATCGCTTACTTATAAATATAGATCTATCTTCTAGTACCTAAACCACTCTTCGGTCCTGCACAGTTTGATCTAGGTACTTATTGCGTTTTTCTTTTACTTCATTTTTATAATATTGTTTTTTTTGTTTAAATGTATATGTGATAACTAGTGGGTGCTCGCAGCTTCGCTCGCATTAAAAAGTAAAACTTGCATCCCCTATTTCACCCCTCTTAAAGTGGCATTTCCAAAAATCCTTTCATAGCGAAAGCCTACGTCCTAACATCTACCTGCATGGCAAATTTCATCTCGATCCGTGCAGTGGTTTGAGCTGTACGTTGATAGCTCACTATGTGTAGTTTGAGTTTTATATTTAGATGTGGGTCAACGTTTGTATATTTGTTCCTACTACTTCTCTACAAATATGATTTTCAATACTAGTAAATAAACTTGCGGGAATCCACAGTAAAATGGTGTCACAATTAGGGTCTTAGACAATCAAAAGTTAAAAAAATATCACAATTTGCTCAATTGTTAAAGTACGAGTGTCAGAGCAATAATTGCATTGGACTGTATCCAAATACTTTGATTGATTTTTTGCTATTTGTCTATCCAGTGTATAATATCCCGAAATCGAATTTCAACGCAACAGCTTCAGCCAAAACGTGCATATAAATAACTAGCTGTGCCTGCGACTTCGTCCGCGTGGAATAGTTATTTTGGGCATCATATTTATTTTTGCAAACAACCTCTTTGGTTTTATAAATTATATAGCTGTTACCCACGGCTTGAACCGTTTTCGCAGCGCACGCAACGGAAGCCCTCAAAGATGACTAAATTTCCCCGTGTTTTCCAGATTTTCCATTGTTTCTTCGCTTCTATTAGTTGCAGCGTGATGTTATATAGCCTAAAGCCTTCCTCGATAAATGGTCTATTCAACACAAAAATATTTTTTCAATTTGCACCAATAGTTCCTGAGATTAGCACGTTCAAACAAACAAACAAACTTTTCAGCTTTATAATATTAGTATAGATTAAATAATTTTACCATTGTATAACACAATATGAACAAGAGAATATTAGCATTATAATGAGAACACAATGAATAATATAATTTATCTCTTGACATTTCAAAGGATGTCCCCGTTAATGGGTCGGCCTTAAAGGCTTGGTTTTAATTATATTAAACGAATATTTGCCTCAAGAGCAATCATTTTGGTAACGTTTGTTTTATTACGAGTGCTTATTTATATGAGCCAAGATATGCTTATAGAAAATTTTACTATGTACAATTAAATAATAATTAATTATGTTAATTAGCCTACATTATATTGTAAGCCTAAAGAGTGTCGTATGTTACTTTCGGGTTACAAATACCATACAAGCAAGCCCGTAAAAGGATGTTAAAAACTACTATCAGCATTTATTAACGACCACTTGTTTACTGTGACGAATAGCCAAGACCTGCGGATTAACGTGGTCTGACTCCACTGAAGCGACCGAATGTGAATGTCACTTTAAAATTTTGCATGAGTAACTGATCACGAAAACTGTTGCTAAATTTTGATCAAAATTGATTTGAAATTGTAAATAAATGCCACAGTAAAGTTGTCTGAGCCATATTCTAAAGCAGCAAACAGGTACGTATTTGCCGAGTTATAAAATAAACATACATAAATGTAACCCTAGGATGATCCCCGAAACTAGCGTTCATAAAACCAAGGGTTATGCTTATCAAACATTCACAGACCTCGATATTTTACGATCGATGTGGCCTTTAACGCTTACTTGACGGTTTTACTTATTAATTCAGGCGGTCAGATAAATTTGTTATCTTACACAGTAGTTTTTAAAAGATAAAAGCTTAGCATTAATGTGGCGTTCAATATGACAATTGATTTTTAGATGACTCTCAAGGAATAATGCTATATTTATACCGTAAGATAATGTATATTTTACAAAACTTGAATTAACAATTAGACATGTAATAATGCGTGCAAAGCCGCGGGCAAAAGCTAGTATAAAATAAATCACGATACAAGTATTGGTTAAAAATATTCCAACATGTTTTATTTAACACTTTCAAACAAGCAGATGAGTAAAACTCTCACCGAACTCAGTAAAATGTGTCTCAGTAAATAATTATAATTTCACTCCGCTGTTAATAAAATTTCAGCTTTTGTATTTCACCTGCAAATGGTAGAAGTTGGTTCAAACTTTTAAACGTTATAATGACTGAGGGTTCAGCTGTTGCGGCTTTCAGAGGTTTTTTTTTTTTTTTACCTTTAACGGGTTTGCACTTGGCCATAGTTTACTAGATAGCAAGCAAAGGCTATGGCCTAAGATGGAGCGTGCTTACCCGATAAGAACCGATTCGGTCTCGCTTTGAAGATCGCTGGATTATAGTGCGTGGGGAACAGAGAGTCAGGCAGAGAGTTACGAACAATAAAGGTAGAAGCGTAACGTTTCGTGCGGGTCTTAGGAACTTCTACCATAAACCGGTGTCGTCCTACCGTATCTCTACTCGTCCGGTGATAGAAAGGCGCGGGCGGAATTAGTTCGGTATTTTTAGTTAGGATCGGTGAAGCATTTGAAGTGAAAGTGGCGGTTGACTGATATTATAACTATAGCGTTATAAAACGTGTGTGTTGCTTTGTCATTCAGTTTGTTTCGCTTTTATTTCGCAACGAGCTGTAACATTATAATTATAAACAATTTTGGTAACAAGTAATGCGTATAGTAGGTATATCATTAATAACAACATTTTTATGCATGTGGTAGGTTGTTTAGATGCTCACGATATGGGATAAAATAAAATAATCTGGTGAAACGACTCTGATTGCATATACGTTTTAAAGTGAAAATTCGTAAGGTATGCTAGTTATGACAATATTTAGACCTGACGGTATACTAGTGTCTCTACCAATAATCTCACGCGGGGTAGCTTCTATGAAATGCTAATTTATGGTTCAATAAAATTCCTGTTCATAGTTATTCAACTAGGCCTCGTAACTTTAGCCATTAGAAATGTATATGAAAGTACATAAGTCTGGCCATTAACTGATTGCGTGTGGTAGGGTGAGGTAGATGAAAGAGGGATTAAAGTACAAAGTTCTAAGGGCCGTTCTCGTGAACATAAATTTTTTTTTATTTTTTTTAATTATCTTTATTCAGGCATAAAATATTTACAATATATATACAAGCACCAGTGTTAATGTATCCTAGTGGTATATAACTTAATAATAGTTTACATAACACTTTGTCCAAGCACATAGGCCACTATAAAGCTTTTAATTGGTTGATTATTAATGATATGAAAACAGAGTAAAGTTTAATGTGATTGGTAGTCTAAATACCGCTACTTAGGCTTAAGTATAGCACTAAGTTACTAAGAACAAATTTGCACAATCATAATTAACATAAGATAAAATTGTGGGTATTTTCAAAATAAAGTTAATATTAATTCGTACGTCCACAAAAGGCAACATGAACGAATAGGTACGATAGTTGACAGCGTTCGAGCCCGCGTGTCGCCAGGGCGAGATCCCGCGAGCGACTAAGATCTGCATACCCGAGGTAATAGGATTCAGACTTCAGAGTCGCCCGCGCGGTCGCGGCTGATAGGAACTATTGTTCTGTGGCTGGGACTCGCGCGCTCGCAGAGCTGTTGACACGCTTACTCCGCGTGATGAAGGAAATAGTGATGGGGCAATTTGTACCGATTATACGTTTCGATAAATGGAAGATTTTTATGTCGAGTTTTACCAATGTTACTTATTAAAGTATTCTTATGGCGTGGATTAGTATGTATGTAAAATTTCTCAGATAATTTGTACATGTATACATCAATTTTTGGTAGTCCAATTTTTAGATGTAACTCATGTAGGTTAGTTTTGGGACGTGTACTATAAGCATATCTTAGTGCCTTATTTTGGACTAGTTGAAGCTTATTAATGTTAGTTTTGCATGTACTATGCCATACAGGACAAGCATATGTGAAGCATGGTCTTACCAGGGTGAGGTACGTTCTTAATTTTGTGTGGCAACTTAGACAAGATTTTTTGTTTAGAATGGGACTTAATGCGTTAAGCGCTTTCATACCTTTTAGTTGAAGTTTAGCCGTGTTAGCTGACCAATTAAGTTTGGAGTCCAGCGTAACACCGAGATACTTCACAGAACGACTCCAAGGTACATTATATCCATCTATTTTTAAAGTTCTAGCAGGTAAAGTTCTTTTTCTGGTAAAGAGGATTGCTTCGGTTTTAGATGCGTTTATTTTAAGTTTCCAATTTTTGAAATATGATAATAGCTTGTCTATCGATAGCTGCAAGCGTCCTATTATTAAATCGATATCTGTGGATGACGTATAGCAGGTAGTGTCATCTGCGAAACAGGCAACACTGGTTCTAGTTTGGACAGGAATGTCATTAAGAAACAACAAAAATAGGTAGGGGCCCAGGATCGAACCTTGGGGCACGCCGGCAGGAACATTTTTTGGTGAAGAGAAAATATTATTGATGTGGACCGAATAACTACGATTTGCCAAATATGACTGAATTAGCTTGACTAGATTGATGGGGAGGTTCAGTTTTAGCAGCTTGTGCAGCAGCCCCAAGTGCCAAACTGTGTCGAATGCTTTTTCGATGTCAAGGAGGTACATGCCAGTTGACGTGTTAAGATTTAGATTGTATGACACAGATTCGGCAACTCGGGCAAGCTGCTGAACTGTTGAATGGCCTTGTCTAAACCCAAATTGCTCCTCAATTAGTAGGTCGTGGGAGACGCGGATTAGGCGGCTGTAAATAATTTTTTCAAATAATTTACCCAGGCAGGGCAATAAACTAATCGGCCGGTACGAGCTAGGGTCTAGAGCATCTTTACCTGGCTTGTGAATGGCAATAACTTTTGCGTTTTTCCACGGTAGCGGGAAGTAATTAAGCTGCAGACAGCCATTGAAGATCTTGGTTAGCTTAACAATACACTTTTGGGGTAGATTTTTGATAAGATGGTTAGAGATACCATCTGGACCCGGCGCTTTGCGCGGTTTTAAACTTTTGATACATTTGACTACTTCGTTTGGCCTAACCAGATTTAGTGGGCATGAAGTACAGTCAGTTGTGTTTAGCATAGACACAGCGTTCTCGATAGCAGGCAGCTCGTCACTATACCAGCTATGGGTAAGAAGCATGTTATTTTGGAAGGCATCAGCTAGCACATTGCACTGTTCTTGTTGACTAGCCGTTAGCGTGCCATCATTGCGTTTAAGTGCTGGCAGTGAAGTAGAATTAGAACAACGCAGGGTTTTAGCAAGTCGCCATATATCATTGCTGGGGTTGTCAACTTTTTTAAGCTTTTTAACCCAAGCGAGATCGTGGTTAAGTTTTAATGCTTTACTAATTAGAAGCTTTAGATAGTTAACATGCTTAATTAGGAGTTTTCTTTTGTGACGATCCTTCTCATTTGCCGCTAATCTTCGAAAACGATGTTTCGAGCTGATCAGTCTCTTTAGGGTACGGGGAAGTTCAGAAGTATTCCACGGTTTTAGGGTGGTAAGAGGAACACAAGCATTTCTACATTCAATAATTGTGCGCTGCAAGTTAGATATGTCCGTATCAATATCGGCTGGGCACGTATACATCTTAGAGGTAAGATAGATCTTGCTATTTATAAGTTGGCGGTAAGATGTCCAGTCAGCTTTGCCATAATTGTATTTTTGTATAGGATTACGGATAATTTGATTACTGATATTGAAAAAGACGGGTAGGTGATTGGATGATAATTTAGAATAAGTGACGATTTGATTAGGAGGATTAAGATTTTTGGTAAGGAGAATGTCAGGGGTAGAGGGGGTGTAACCGGCAATATAATGTACAAGAGTGTTACTCTGGGGAGCATGGATAGCATAGTCATTGTTGGACATATGGTTGTAGAGCAAAACACCACGTGAATTAGGAGGACCAGCCGACCACAAAGGATGCTTAGCATTTAGATCGCCCATAGCCATTACTTGGTGGTCAGCCGACATGATACGGTCAATATCACTTATAGCAATAGGTGAGTTAGGAGACTGGTAGACTGAGAAAATTGATACCCTACCGTTGGTTAGTGTCAAAGAAACACCGACAACTTCAAGACCGATAGTGCTAGGACAGGTGATTTGGTTGTGAGGCAAATCACAACGTACAAAAAGTGCCACACCCTGGCCAAAACCATTGCGATGTTTGTCTGCGCGATAGCATGCAAAACCTGGTAATTTGAGAATAAGTCTGTCAGTCACCTTAGTTTCACATACAGCTATGATGTCAACATTTAATTTACTTACGGCTAGTTCGCCTAATTCATGTTGCTTTTTATGGACGCCATCAGCGTTCCAGTAGAGTACGCGCAATTCGTGGGACTTATACATAGTGACCTAGGTGCTTGAGTATTAGAATCACTTTTTCCATAAACGTTTCACACTTAATAAACTCTTTCTTGATAGATTGGATGGTTGAGAGGATTTCTAACATCTCTTCAGTTTCAAAATCTTGATTGTTTTTCTCATACGGTGTTCTATCGCAGGGTCGTTGAGGCTCCGCTTTTCTCATTGGATTTGATAATTGGGCTGTTTTAGCTGGCTCCTCAGCTTTGGGCAAGTTCATTTGTACTGCAGATGGGATTTGTGGCTGACCCGATGGAGTAGTTCTTTTGCGAGTGCCAGTTTGGGCTACCTGTGCCCATGATTTAGGAGCATTCTCAATGGGATGGACTGGAACACTTGCTACCGTTTTGCGTTGCGCAACACGCTTATGCTCAATCCGGGCAATATATTTGAGCCGTTCAGTGCACTTGCCAAAATTCGCGGGATGGTCTTCTAGACAATTGCAACATCGTGCTGGAGAGTCTCTCGATGTTTTGGGGCATTCCCATGTTGGATGTGCTTCTGAACATTTGACGCATCGGGGTGCTCGATTACAGTTACGAGCCGCGTGACCAAATCCCTGGCAACGAAAACACTGGGTGCCTGATCGTTTTGTTGGCTTGAAACGTTCTATTTCAATACTGCAGTTTGATATGTATCGTATCTGTTTAACCCTTAACATGTTGGTGTCAGCTGGAAACTGGATAAGAGCTGGGGGACATTCTGTTGGGTAGAATGTCTTTAATTCAGTGATAGTAACTCCTGGAAATCCTAATGAAGCAAGTTCTTCAGGCAGGGTCGCATGTAGAAATTTTGGAAGTCCCTTCACAACTGCTTTGGGTAGTTTCTCGTCTTTTCTGGTGAAGGTGTGGTACGTAACGTTTTCATTCCGTAACCCTTCTTTGAGAACTTGATGAGTTTTAGAGGTATAACACTGGACTCTTACGGTGCTTCTGCCTCTATACTTCATAAAGAAGTCCTTTGTATATTTTTCAATAGTGTCCTTTATCTTCTGATGAGTCCATGACCCATTTATTTCAATAATGATGGGGGGAGTATTATTAGCTTGCTTCTTCTCTGTAGCATTCTTGAAGGGTTCTGGGTCGTTGACTTCTTCTTCATCAACCGGAAGTGTACCATAGCGGTTTTGCGTTGGTGTATGCTTGTCGGCTATTTTCGGGTTGGCGAAAATTTTATTCTTCTGTTTTGACGGGGGCGATGTATCAGCGGGCCTTTTTCCGGGCGCGATACGAGAGCCAGGTGACGATTTTTTCAGGTACTTGTCCATGATAGGCTAAGATAAAATCGATAAATAAAATTTATCGACTGTACCCTAGCCCATCCCTAGTCACGAGCGAACGCGGGTATTGCGAGTCTGTGCGTCGAGAGTGTGCGATCGCTGCGACAGCTAGCGGAGAACTGATATTATTGAATATGAAAACTAACTCAAAGCGTGACGAGTTGATTGAGTAAAGCGAGTGTGGCATAGTGGTTTAAGCCTTCCTTCTCCTGATGCACCCTGGTTCCAATCCAGACCTACTCTATGTTTAAATTATATGTGTATTTATTTTGCACTCGCTTAAGGAAAACATCGTGAGAGGACCATTGTGTCTTCAGTTCTGCGCCTGCTACGATGTATCTGCCCAACTCCCCTAACAAACGGAGACATGACCCTCAGTCATTAGGAAATACCACTTAAAGAGAGAGAAAGAATTGAGATGATTTTCGTTAAGTTTTTATATCAGTTAAAAACAGATAAAACAATTTATTGGTAATGTTTTACAATTCCATGTCATTCATTTAAATATAACTTATATAATTATTTATCTAGGTAAATTATACTAAGTACTTACCTATAATAAAAAAAACTTTTGCATTTTTGCAATAAAAACCTCGTGTTAAAGAAGTTTATGATGTGAATTGTGAAATTATTTAGAAAAAATATAATTAGTAGGTGTTAGTGACCTTGCATAAAATTAGTGTTATTTTAATTTAACGCGACGCATGACCAAAATGCTGGCCTTTTTCTGGCTCAACGTATCAGCATTGCAATCCAGCGTGGTAATGCGGCCAGTATGCTGGGCACGCTGCCCTCTGGTAGTGGGCTGGAGCACTTAGATTATCTTTAGGCTTTTCTAAAGATATTCTAAGTGCCCCTTTTTTTTAGTAGTTAGAAGTAGTATGTTAAGTTTTTCTTCCCTTGTTTTTATATTTTATTATTGTAAATAAAGACCATTTTTAATTTAGGTAATGCCACGTAATGCTCGTCAGAGGTATAAGAACCACTTTAAAAATAGATCCCTCATAAACTTTGTAAAGTAAATACCATGCATAAAATAAACCTTCAACATAACAAACTTAAACTTAACCGCCTTTAATCCCGTTGACCGCATACTAACGAATGTCAGGATGTTACTATAGTTATGAACTCGTAGATAACAATTGTATTATTGTTTAGGTATTACTCTATTCTAATGACGACTGATTCTGCGGCATATGATTTTGATATAATATATGAACATGTATTTGTAGGTAATTTAAAAAAGGTAATAAATAAAATATCACGAAATTTGATACGAAATCCTATCCTATCCAAGATTATGATATCAATAACACAAGTTTATATAAAAAAAATATCTTATAATTGAACGAATGGTAATTGGCAACAACCTGCAAACCGCAGTGTTTCTCAAACGCCAAAAACAGGCAATAAATGAATTTAGTTTAAAATTCGTATCAAATTTTATTCAATCGATTGAGCTATTTTAGCATAAAAAGAAACAAATATGCGGCTTGAAACACACATTTTCGACTCAATATTCATGTGATATGATATATTTTAATATTTAGTCTTGTCATCATGATAATCCATGCCGATTTCAGCTAAGGTGACCGCTTCTGCTTTTATTATTATTATTAATTATTGTTAAGATCCTGTATTGTCCTAATATGGTCCTATAGTTGGGCAAAGGCATCCTTGCCCTCTTTCCTCCTCTGTTTTTTAATTTATTTATTTATTTATAATGGTACACAAAACAGAATGTGTTCCCAAATAAGCTAAGTATACATTCAAAACTGGTTTTGATCCAGAACAAATTCCTAAGATAAGTGTACACAGCTTGAACAACATAAATGTGATTAATAATTTCAAAAACCTGAGTTAGACAGAGAATACTAATTATTATTGGAGCGTTGTTAGTATACTCGGTTATTATTATATTATTTCGTCTTATAGTAGCCCATGAGCAGTAAACTGAGTATCCTCTAGACTTACGTTAACTGGAGATTGTAAATATACACGACGTAATGAGGGTAGGTCACCGAGGTGATTGTGTTAGTCTAAACCTACGCAGGGTTTATATACATATTAGATAGCACTACTCGTTGATAGATTAACACTTTATTGTTACCTTCTCCTTAGTCGTATACTTATTATTGAATTTGAGGGTCGTGACTCCCCCACCGAAGCAAATTGTTAGGGGAGTTTTCTTGAGCAGATATGTTGGGTGCCCTGGTCCTTCCACAGACACATGTCGGTTTTCTCTCGATGTTTTCTGTCGCCGTTAAGCAAGTGCCAATCCACACATATCTTGAAAAACAAATCATTAGTGTAGGGCTGGGATTCGAACCGGGATCGTCAGATTGTATGGCGGACGCTTCCCCAACCCAGCTACTCTTCTTTATTGTTACACAAACTACATAAGACACATAGAAAACCAAAGTGAAAAAGTCCTTATATACCATCGGTTTCTAGAACGATTTTTTCCGAAAAGTATTGTTCAGTCATAGAATGTAAAACATCAAATTTGTCTTAGTAGATCTGTGCGTGCAAACCACGGATAATCTACAAGTGATTACATGAGATAACAAAACAAAATCAATGGCAATAACAATTTTCCATTACTTCGACCACGGTTCGTGGACGCGGAAGATAATCTTCTTTTTTCGTATAAATACATTAGCGAATCTTTTGTTATGACCACCCGACTGAATAATGCATGATTCTATAAGAGGAAGTGCTGGTCAGAGAGTATTGCAGAAGGATAACTTGTGGAATCAGTTCGTTTTTAGCGTGGATATTTGTGTAGATCACTTTCTGGTAACTTTTTTCTCAAAAGAATATGTTATGATTTGGCTGTATAATAAATAGTACTACTTGCATAGTTTAGGTTTATTTTTTCGTTGGTAGTACAAAAATTGTATTAATCTGTCAGCAAGATTTAACTGTATATTCTAGCAGCTAAACTTTCCACTACAGTGTCGTTTGAGCTAGTGTTGTTTTAATATCAGACGGATATATTATTCGGAGATTTTTTGTTTATATTAGTAATTTTGCATGTTTTGCTTGGGTTTACAAAACCGAGTTTTATCTGTGTTTTGAACACATTATTTATGCCTGTATAATGTTTATTTAAGTGAGTAATTTTACCGCCAGATAAATAAATCTGTTGCAAAAATAAAGCATTTTTTTACTTCCTACATGAGTTCTGATTTTCTGAATACTCTTGCAATAAAAATGTAAGTTATTAATCTGTGCATATTTTATCTGTGGCATCGGCAGGCGAAAGTTAACGGAATTAGGTCGATTTATCAGTTTCCGCGTCATTAAGCCCAATAATGTGTTTCGGTACAATCATATTCGTCGGATCATCTGATTCACTAGCTACAGATCGTTATTCAAAGGACCGCTATTGTTTTTTGGAGGGATATCGTTAACTTTGTATTGTTTTAGTAATTGGGATCATAATAAGTTTGTTAGAAATGACTTGTCAAGGAAAGAAGGAAAATCGGCTAAAAACAACTTTCAGAAGGCTTTATAACCTCCTTTTTTTATTTGTTTTTTTATCAACATAGCGCCAGTTTTCGCTTGGGGTATCAAAAATAAGTTATAATGAATTTATTGAATGTAATAGTAGTAAAAGTAGTCAACTAGTCAAGCGTGAGCCTATCAAGTTTTAAAAAAGTTAAAAAGGTACCCATTTGGACACAACACCTTTAGTTTTGATCTGAATAGGTTAAAGTAATATAAGATAACTACTAAAAACTGAAATGAAATAATTTATCCGAAATCATGTCACGTTACATTCTCATAACTCTAATTAATATATAAGAGGGAAAGCGCATTTCAAGATTTACTTCGTCAACATTTTTATAATTATTTCAATTATTGATTACTAGTGGGTGCTCGCGGCTTCGCTCGCATTAAGAAGTTTAATTTGCATCCCCTACCCCTTTAAAAGTGGTATTTCCAAAATCCTGTCTTAGCAGATGCCTACGTCATACCATCTACCTGCATGCCAATTTTCAGCCTGTGCTGTAAAAAAGACCCCTGTTGTGAATGATACTTACATATTTGAGTATCTGAGTTTTTTAAATCTACATATTTATATGAGCACTCAGACTTAAGACTACAAACCATAGCCGTGTTGAGCGTTTACGCATTATTTACTCAAGACAAAGTGACTTGCAAAACCACCGTCTTACTACCAACTTGGCATAGACAGGGAATCAAGTAGGGCTGAGACATTATCCGTCTTATTACTAAAAGCGATTTTAAATAAGTAAGTAACTTAACTTATTTCAAATAAGTATTGTCGAATTGTTTCAAGAAAACTATGGCCTATGAATTAATATGACTTTATACTTACAACGACCGCATATATTATTGATATAGTGGTTAAACTAACGGCACTAGTCGTTTTTTTAAACGCGGGTCAAGTATTAGTCCAGAACTTTCAATCAATATGTCTAGGTATCTAAATCTAAATGATATTTTTAATCTCTAGCTGATTTCTGTCAAAATAGAAATATTATAATATTAACAGCCGACTGACCTGACATCTGATCATTTTAATTAAAAATGTTACCAAATGAAAAGACTTATTTTTCACTTTCATTATTTCAGGATAAAAAGTAGCCTTTGACACTCCAAAGACCTCATACCATCTACATACCATCATGATGTATTCAATCGTTTTTGCATGATGAGCGTAAATAAACAGAGTCACAGTTAAACAGACAAAATTTATTAAAAAAAAATGCTGACACATGTATTGAATTAATGTATACCCAAACATATTTTTTTCCAATATCTTTTAAAGTTCAGATTTTTTATTCTTCAGCTTAATATGTAACTAATACGGCTTTCACTCACGTGTAATTCGCGTATGTTGTTTACGCGTTTCGGATGTAATGACACCCCTCTTCTGAACGTGCGATCAGGGACCAGGAAGACATGAAATGTCTCACAAAAGTTTTAATAATAAAAAAACAGCTTTATTTTATGTATAGATTTTATTATTAGCCGGAAAAAAATCCTCCCTTATCCAACCGGAGCCAAGCAACGCTGAATCATTGCGTCGAACAAAATAACAAGCACTTTGTAACCGCTTGCTAGTAGGAAAATATTTTGCTTTCAGTCGCTTTAACCGACAGCCTGTAAATGTAAGAGATAAACGACGAACACAACTTGGAATTGGTTTCATTTTATTGCAGTTCTATGAATAATGGACCGAAACAGAATAGGTTAATGATCTTTGAATTTGTAGGTAAATGGTTACATTTGGTGCTGGATTCGGAATGCAGTGTATTGTGTGTTTTAATTAAGTTGTATTGTGTATGTACTATTTTATTTGGTTTGTGTTGCGTGGCTTAGCTATGGTTGTTTTTCATGGCAGGTTGGGTAAATCTGGTATGAAAATTAGCAAGTATATCACAGGAATGCTATTAAAATTGTATTAAAATTGTGTTTCAAACATACTTTGGTTGTTCCTAATTTACAGGTTTATTTGTAAAATAAAACTGAAAAAAAAGAGAAGGAAACCAACTTTTTTCGCATTGTCTGACTATACTTCCTACAATTAAAGTTAAATAATATTAATTACATGTTTAGGACCTTACGCGTGCACTATGGGAAGAAGAAAATATTCTCAATCTCCCTCAATCCCCATTGTTCCACAAGAGTAGTCGGTCATTCCTCTGGAATATAATTTAAAACGGCTATTGTATGAGCATTGATTGACGGAGCATTGATCCACGACGGACCATGCAATTTGTTGGTAACTTTGAAATGTCAATTTCTTGGTAATGTCTTATTCTTGATCGGATACGTAAATCTTGGAGAAAAACTGTGTACTGTGTTCCATCTTAATTTATTTTAATTTGGTGATATTATTTCTAAAGTACACAAAATATAATAGTTTTGTTTGGGTGTGCGGTGTGTGTTCAAGAATATTGGTTGCTTTTACATGTCTATATGACGAAATAAATCTTGATGAAGTTTGGTATGAAGTTTAATTAGATCCTAGTATTTTAATCTTGACTTAGCGCGGGTAACGCTGCGGAGCGCTGTCATTTACTCCAATAAATCTAATTATACTCTGTCTTTTGTTTCAGATAACCAAGTGCAAGAGAAGTGAAAATGGTACAGTGAAGTGGGATGTTGGTGCCAAATATGTTGACAAGATGAAGCTGTGGAAGAGCCTCAAGATATCTATAGGCAGCAGGAACGACCCCAAGTCTTATTCGCAGGACCTGCCGCAATGGGGCGGGCAGGGATATGAGCTGGACGGTGAGAATATATATATTGATAAAAGAAAGTGGTGTTACTTATAACTCAAGAACGGCTGAACGAATTTAGCTGAAAATTGGTGGAGAGGTAGCTGAAAACCAGGAGACGGACATGTGATACGTTTTATCCCGTTTTTAAATGAAATTGAGTAAAATAAAATATCTGCAACAAAGTTCGCCGGGTCAGCTAGTTTTTAATAAATAAATATTTCGAAACATTTCACACAGCACCATCTAGCCCCGTACTAAGCAAACGCTTGTGACATCGGTACTAAACAACGGCCACACGGATTTTATATACGGCGTGTTCCAAGTTCATAATATCATATAGGTACATACAAACAACTACACTCAATACAAATACCTAATTGTAGATTGAAAATTGACAGTTAGGTATTTGTTTTGTCTGGTCTAGAAATCGACCTATGAAACTAGAGGCAGAGATTTTACCAACCTACCCATAGGTCGGTCCATAATAATTAATTAATATTTAATAAAGTGTTTCATACAAAAGTGATTTTTTTTAAACTGTTAACATACTAGAGCCATTCTCAAAAGGTTGTGTGTTAGTTACCAGTAACCAAAAACACAAAAAAGTTTCATTCAAACCTATCAGATCGCGGAGATTAAAAAAAAAACATTTTTCTCAAATAAATTTATCGCAGAAGTAACCTTACAAGAACGTTAAATAATAAAATTGTACCATTCAAAATTATAATGTCCGCTACACGAATCTTTAAAAGCGTTTGATGTCGAAAAAATGCCGAAAAGGCACTTAGCGCTATTTAAAAAAATAACTGAAGAAGTTTAACGTTTGCAAAACAAATCTGTGGTCAGTAGGCTCTAAACATCAAAGGAGCTCTCTCGAATTTCCATCATAACTTGAAAAACACGTCATTAAAAATTTTTACTGTTCCGTAATGGTATTTTTTCGTAATTATACCTACGCTTTTTCCTGTTGAAAGAGGATTTGCTGCCTTTGTTATGCGAAGGAACACATTGCTTGCTACAGATGAAAAAGAGCAATAATATTGTCTAAAAAAGATAGGTCGCTTTTCTGAAGAATTTCGAGTACGATTGCAATATTTGTTAAACATAGAAATTGGCATGTATACTTCTGATGGATTTTCAATGAAGAAAGTAATCAAAATTAACAGTAAAATCACATTGGCCTAGTTATTGTACAACGGTTTTAACAGCGCTTCTCTCTCTTGAGTTATTGAGTCATATCTTGAGTATTTCCTCATGACTGAGGGTCGTGACTCCCCCGTAGAATTAATTCGTTCGCGCCGATACATAACATTGCTTATTCAGGATTAAATATCTTATGCGTTAATCCGATATCTAAATTGTCTCTATTCCTATATACCTATCAATAAAATATATATAAAAAATATTTATTTAACATTTATTATCATTGTCTTTAAAACTTACATGTATGCAAACACACAGCCAATGATTTTTTTTCTTGTCTGAGGCCCTTAGGGCGGTTCTGACACCAGAGTTGGTCACTCGCATACGAAGAAGAAGAAGAAAAAGAATGAGTTTATTCTTTATTTAAGAAGTACACAAAATGTAAACAGATATAAAACAAATCGTCCGATCTTCCCAACACTTCGGCAACCACAGGACAGACGGTAGCTATATAATGGGTTAAAATTTACCGTTTCCTAATTAAGATTCTTTTGA
This sequence comes from Macaria liturata, assembly GCA_964023185.1. Lineage (NCBI taxonomy): Eukaryota > Metazoa > Arthropoda > Insecta > Lepidoptera > Geometridae > Macaria > Macaria liturata. Next base: position 6,316,451 of record OZ026811.1, on the reverse strand, counting down.
CCAGTTTTTAAAGGGCGAGGCGACAAAAGCAGGTCGGCAGCGATTTGTTTTCATCTTGAACCTTTTTGTCGGAACCGCATAAAAAAATAAACCCAGTGGTTTGCTCCTACAGTTATTTGCCCCTTTGTTCTAGAACATTCAGCGCTAAAATAGGGTATATTAGTCATGTGAGGACGCATCAGTAACTTACCCGTAAGAAATACGTTCGCCGTAGCCAAAATCGGCTTGGAAAGCGTCATCAACATATATCATCTTAATTATCTGATAAGTAAATCGTTATTGCATTGCTTTTCCCGTTCACTTTGTAATTTATAAATGTTAAACAAAAAATGGATCTGATAACTCTTCGTAGATTTTTTTTTTTGGACAAACAAATTTCGTACTTTTTAACGATAATAAAAACAAACTTGTTTTACCTACTAAGCCTCAAACTTGTTCATCTCTCAAACATGCGTAATTTTGGTTAATGTAAAAAGTTTTAAACATGGTTTAAAAACCTGTGAGTGCCGTTAGTAACTAATTAACGACAATAATTTCTTCCATTTAGATATAAAAAGTCAAAATGAGATCCTTGTTTCAAATTGAAAGTACTATAGCTTACAAGATAGAAGTTGCTATCTTGTTATTCGTTCCTATTCTAAAATAAAAATGATTATTAAATAATGTTAAAGTTGATACCTGTTGAGCTGTTTTTTAGTTGTGTTTATCCAAAACAAACACAATATGATGACATAATTAGGTAGGCAAGTAAATGATAATCCTAATTAAATCCAATAATATAAATTTTTGTATCATAGCAACGAGAAACAAACGTAATCCGGGTAAAACAGAATAAAATGCATAAAAAATTACAAACCTCCCTTGGGGGTAAAAATCGTTGTTCCGCACTGGGAAAATTAATTGTTCCGGGAAATCTGTTTACAGCAATCTGCATATTGTTTCCAGTGAACAATTTTAAATATTGAAATGGTAATAATGTAACATATACGGTCTAGAAAAGACGTGGAAAAAGTATGTGTGCATACTTTTATTTTGTAAATGTATAAACTTCGGTGCAACGGATATTAATTGCTTCCTCGAATACATGTATGTATCGTGAGTTATTTGTGTTGGGCGATTTTTAAATGTTGTATTTATTTATTTCAGTCTATTTTTTTTTCATCGGACGAGTAGAGGTACGGCAGGACGACGCCGGTTTATGGTGGAAGTTCCTAAGACCCGCACGAAACGGTACGCTTCTACCTTTATTGTTCGTATTGACTCTCTGTTCCCCACGCACTATAATCCAGCGATCTTCAAAGCGAGAGTGAATCGGTTCTTATCGGGTAAGCACGCTCCATCTTAGGCCATAGCCTTTGCCTGCTATCAGGTAAACTATGGTCAAGTGCAAACCCGTTCAAGTTAAAAAAAAAACATGTTTTCCTCTTTCTCTGTTATATTTTTCTATTTTCGGTTTTAATGAGCAAAAAATATGTTTTTCTGGAAGTGGCGAGCTCCGGTGGCAAGGTTTTTACGCTGTTCTACGATAGAATGTAAATTATTTAATGAAGTATACGCTATTTTATTGAATAGCAATACAAACACTCATTTGTAACAAAAATAATCTCGTTTGACAGTTTTTAGTAGCTTTAGTATAAAAAAAACGTATTCTACGTTACTTATGTAAACAATCAGACAATGAAAAACAAAATAAAATATCCAATTTCCCCTTAATTAGCCAAGTACATATTTAACCGACTGGAACGCAAGGAGCATCAACAGGATTACAACTAAAAGCTTTCAAATGAGGGTAGGAAGTGTTTTTTTACCACTCGACAAAAAGAAGTTTATGTTTAACTTGCAATGTCCAGGGATTACGGCAAATGGACGGAAATGAAATGGAGGCAATGGATTTTAATGTCTAAGAAGCTATAATTTTTTTTGTAAACTATAGACTCGGTTTGTAAAACTAACGACTGTTTCGAACGAACTGGGTTCGGGTTAATAGATAAAGATATAAATCATTTTGTATGCTGAATAAGACAGCCATGCACGAGTTATGCACGGAAATGAAATAGAAGGTTTACTGATACAGCTCAAAGTGAAAAGAATGTGACATATGTTAATCATCAGTTAAATAAAATCTATACTTAATATTATAAAGCTGGAGAGTTTGTTTGTTTGTTTGAACGCGCTAATTTCAGAAACTACTGGTGCGAATTAAAAAAATATTTTGTGTTGAATAGACCATTTATCGAGGAAGGATTTAGGCTATATAACATCACGCTGCAACTAATAGGAGCGAAGAAACAAGTGAAAATCTGGAAAAAACGGGGAAAATTATTTATATTTAAGGGCTTCCGTTGCGTGCGCTGCGAAAACGGTTCAAGTCGTGAGTAACACTATAATTTATATATATGTAACGGCCAATACCCGAAGTGCGGCTACACCTAGTTTTAGCCGGTTAGAACTAGGTGTAGCCACTTAGTCTTGGTTAAACCTAGTACGAGCCGATTGTTTTCTAAGACTAAGTGGCTACACCTAGTTCTAACCGGCTAAAACTAGGTGTAGCCGCACTTCGGGTATTAGCCGTAACATGTATATCTATGCCACGCGGACGAAGTCGCAGGCACAGCTAGTGAATTATATATCATATATCACTCGTATATGATATCACTCGTATACAAAATACAGTTGTCAATAAAGAACTGATTGATTGATTGTTTGAAACTTTATGCCAGGAAAAATGTAGCAAATCTTTTTGTCACAAAAAACTCTTTCAAAGATTTTCAGGTCAGGTAAGTACAAGTAATTCCACAAAATAATTCAAGTTGAAACCAGGCTTATTTTGTCAAATATTTTTGCTGCTTGCCCCAGAAAATGTAAGTAAGGACCACATTAAAAGTTCATACCGGAAAATTATCTCAAGATTGTACCCGTGCGTAGGGCGACAATGATTATAGGAGATAGTATTGGATTTGATATTTTATCAATTTAAATAATGAATAATATATTTGAAAATATCGTCTCCTACAAATTATTTTCATTGCCGTCACAACGTGCTAGAATAGTTTAAACCTTACCTTCTTTTAGACTTAAATATATTGATCGAAAAATAATGATAGAAAAGAATGAAAAATATCATCGAGAGTAAGATAAGAAAAATGGCCTTCAGCCACGAGATTTACGATTTAACAAAGATTTAACTGATTTATTTTGATTTGTTGGTTTATGGCTGATTATTTTATCTCGATCGTAGATACAGTACAACTTTTCTTAACATCAGGTGAGTTGTAGTCAAGTGAAAGCCTGTCAAGTTAAATAAATACCATCATAAAATATGAAATATCCAGATATATGACAGATTTTTTAAATAAAAATATCTCAATACATCAAATAAAATGGTAGCCCTTATCGCGAATGAACTTCCCAAGTGAAAAGTTGAAGAAAACTTTTTTCGGGTATATTAACTGAGTAAATTAAAACCGGTGTACAGTTCAAAACTGGGTTTGATACGATCAAAATGAGATCTCAAGACTCTTGAGGGAAGTTTAATTTGTTCGGGGTAGTTCGTACTGTTTCAGATGAAATGAACTTGGGGATGAAATTACGGAGCTTGAATATGAATGTATGTTTTTTTTTTATAAAAAAATACGCAAAATTACATATATTAAATTTGTACTTTTTTATGTACATACACACATACATTATTAATTACAGTTTCTGTAACAATATCACAAGAGATTGAATAGACGTGTGACTATTTTTTGATCATAAGGATTCAAAAATAAAAATCACTCGTGGGTACCTCGTATCATATACTTATTTGAACCGCTTACTATATTTTTTTTACAAATTTAGCTAACAATGATTGTATCAGTATTTTCTTTTTTTGCAAATAAAATACTTTCATAAAAATGTAAGCAATAAACATCTTCATTTTCAAAACCATCCCGTATTGAAATAAAAGCACATCCACACACACCCAATCAATACAAACACCATCAAAAACGCAATAACCGTTTACATAATCATAGGTTCCCAAGCACTCGATATAAATATAAATAAAATGTTTCATTACCGCAACCCCGCCAAACACATTCAACGCCCAAATATTAAGACATAAATAAAAAATACATTCAAAAGGGAGCAGCGGCGTAACAATTATTAAAATCGTTCATACGTTTATACGTAACATACCTGTATGTTATATTTAAATAGGAATGGGGTTAAATGTTTTTTCCGGATTTCATATACTTTTTTAAATTGATTAAGAATTAATCATAATCAATTTATTGGTAAAACCAATTTACACGTCAAATTGGTAATTAACAACGAACATAATAATTTGTGAAAAAAACATGACAATTAAATAAAATATTTAGATGTCGAAGGGTGTATAAATGTCAAAATTAATAATATTGATTAATAATAATAGAATTTGTCTTTCGTACTACAACATAATTATCACTGCTGTAACTTACACAATAAATTTATAATACAGATTGAAGGTTGATGTTTATTTTATGTTTTTTTTTAAAGGACTATGCAGCTTGTTGCCAAGTGCTACCGGACGACGGCTGGGCACTGATGGTGCCCGGGACTATTTATTTTATGGTGGTTTCAAGTTACTACTTAAAGGCAGTGCTGCAACATACACTTTTACCTATTTTAGGCTAGTACGGCAGTCGTAAAAACTCTCGACACCAGAGTTGGCTACTCTCATTCGTTAAGAAGAAGAACCTTTAATAATATTACGAAAAACTCTTTTTCAAAAAGCAAAGTGGCCGGAACTTGTCACATTTCTACAATTTAACAGCCCTATACCGTTTAAGCAAACAGGTGCTTTCCCATTTTATATCGTTCACCAATAAATTCGCAGCTGTCGAGTCAGTTTCTGTATACTTACACAATACGAAACAAAATAAATAAAAACAATTTCCGATATTGCATTTGCTGAAGCTGTTTTATGTGTTCATTTCTTTGCTTTACTTTTATAGCGTAAGAACATTTGAAAGAATTGCATTAAAATTCGTTAAAAAAAATTCGTAAAATGTAGAATTACAATTATCGCAAATAAGTAAATTTCTTTCTGTTAAGTACATTATGATGTATATGATTATGTTTAAAAATAAAAAATAAATAAATAAAAATAAATGTCATTTATTTCAGACCTTGAGTCCATACACATAAAAGATAAAATTAAATTAAAATTATTACATAGCAGGCATGTCAAACAATAATCATTAATCAAACCAAATACCGAGTTATTAAAATCAAATGTCTACTAATAAAAATAAAATTAAATTAAAATGTCAAAGATTACAGTAAAAATATAAAAAATGTCAAACTCTAAAATACTTTGTTACCCACTAATATTTTCTTTTTGAAAGGGTCGTAAAACATGTGTAGCTGTGCGGCGTGATTGATGATTGATTGATTGGCGTGTGTAAAGTATATACAAGCCAAAAAAAACAAAAATAACCTTAAAATCATAAGAATATCTTCTTTCCGAACATAATCTTAAACCATTATTCAATAGAATCACTAGGTTCAAGACAATTTCCTCAAGTGTCCAATTCCTAAGTCAAAAGTCTCTTATTCCAGAAATGGTGATCACTTGATTACTGATTTACTCTCCAAAATGTTAATCCGAATTTCAATCTCCGGTTTCAATTCGCGCCTTCGTTAATTCGGATTGACCGATTGAATAGAATGCTGATGATGAATTATTAACTTCCGAATTTGCTATAACAAAGGAAAGCCAGGAATTGGGCCAAATTACAATTCTAATCCAACCTTTTGGACTGTTTTGATGCTGTTAAATTTACTTTGACCGTTGTATTTTAGTCCAAGTTTTGTGTATTTGCTTATGGCCGTTGTAAGAGTTTCGAGCCAAGTAATGTTCTCGAAGTTGTTAATCAAGTATCGTGCCGTGATTCAGATATTTTTAACTCGTTCTAGGAATTCTAAATTTAAAGATAACATTTCTGGGTATCGACAAGGATCAACAGAAAATAAATCCGATCAGTACACTACTTAATTTTTTAACCTAATATAAAGCATATAGGTATAAAGTTAGTTCAATGCGTTTCACATACTTATACAAAATATTTTAAACCATGTTACCTTATTTGGTTAATGAGTTTGGTTCTAGGAATATAAAAAAACAACATTTTTAACAGTAATCGTGTTATTCCTATCTCAAATTTCATAATAATAATAAGCATTGTGAAAACAACTCAAATAACGTTCCAAAAATGGAACTATGCAAAAATATGAGCACTACATCATTTGTCGCGACAGTCTCCTTTTTAGGGCGACTCACTACCATTAACTTATAATTAGTTATGGCGACAGCGGCGACGCTTTTGTAATTAGTCACCGAAGCTCCTGAATCATACATTCATACATACATATATAATGTACATCCTGTTGAGGTTAAAAACGAGCGTTTCCAGACAGTATTATGAATGATGATGCGATCTTTAGGTCTTTACTAACTTTTTTTTTGTACAAGGTGTTTCGCCTGATGGTGAGCAATCATTACGGTACGGTAACTAACTTGGTTGCTTGAGACTTTATTAACTCTAATAGTTTTTACTATTTAGTAGCTGGCTACGGACTCTATTGACTAGAAATAAAGTTGCTATATATACGTATATATATTATAATGTTTAGTAACACGTATAAATATGTATTAAAATGAACTTTGTATTTGCTACGGTTTATTTTATTTAGGCTGACAGAATAAAATAAATAAATAAATAAAAATTTCAGGACATATCACACAGCGCCATCTAGCCCCACACTAAGCTTACGCTTGTATCATGGGTACTAGATAACGGATATAATACATATATACTTTTCTTTTGTAAATACATACTTATTATACATAGAAACGACCAGACTCAGCACAAGTCTCACACAAGCTTAATCATTTCATTGTAAATACCTAAATGTTTCGATAAACTGTTTTCTAAATAGCAACTCAAATTACGCACAACTTTTATACTATATCAACTCAAAAATCTAGCAACACACGTTCCGTAAAATGCGATTTTAATTTTTCAGCATGTTAAGTGGCAGATGCTAATTAGCATTCGCTGTGTGGACTGTCTGAGATTCACAAGTCGGCGCTTTTGCGCTATAATTGGGCGCAGCTGCGGTTTTTAACGTTATGTTATTTAAAATTAGGCGGTAGATTCAAATTTGCGAAATTCAAACTTAGATATGTACATATGTATATGAAGAGATAATGAAATTTATATAAATAGCGAGATAAGTGTCAAAGTTTTATGGGATAACATTTTATTTGTAACTAGTGAACGCCCGTAGTTTCACTCGCATTATTTCAGGATAAAAAGTAGCCTATGACACCCCTAAGACCTCACACTACGTACACACCAACAAAACATATAAAAAAAACAAAAACATGATGTTTCGTTTAGCCGTTTTTACGTGATGAGCGTTTAAATAACAGACAAAATTGCTAGAAATTGTAGGAACGTCTTCTGATATGAATTAAAAGTATCTCCAAACTTACTTTTTTAAATAAGTTTTATTAAAATATTAACTAAACGGTTTTCACTCACGTGTAAATCGCGTAAGTTGTTTACGCGTTTCGGATGTTATGACATCCATCTTCAGAACGTATGTTCTGGGACCGCGGCAGCACGCAGACTGCGCGCCGAACATCCGTAACGCGTAAACAACTTACGCGATTTACACGTGAGTGAAAAATTTTGATAAAATGTCTCAAGAAAGTTTTAATATTAAAATAAGTTTTATTGTAATAATATGTAATGATAGATATACATATCAGCCAGTGACAACGCAGGTTTCTGAGAAAACGCAGCACCAATCTTAGATTGCGTATACTAGGAAAGGAATAGCAGTCTTTGTTATTATTTGTAATTTCTTTTAGCAGCATGAGATTGCAAGAAATTTTGCCAACTGACCTCCTCTTATAAATTTAATACGAACATAGCACCGAAGATAAAGTATTTTTTTAATGTGGCTTGATTGATCATCAACACATATGTAGGACACTATATTAATATATACTACTATGCTACTTTACTTATAGACTAAACTTCGCTTCAAATTTTTTGATGTGATCAGTGTTTTTTGTTGGACAACATCTCCGACTTCTATATGTTGGTAAATTGATCGACGAACATACAAATAAAAAAAAAAAAAAAACACATATGTAGGTAGGTACAGTTAAAAATAGTTTCACTTGCATCGTTCACCTTTTCAAATATATTTCTAACACTGGATGACATTTCTGCCTATGTATTTGTTAGACCAAACTCCTAAATTGTATTTTATACTGTAAACCGTATTGTATTAGAGTGTGTTGTGTGATATAATGTCTATATTTATAGGAAACTGGTGGAGGCTGATAGTGTCCATTGCAAAAGGGATTAACTTAGGTTATGGAATAAAAACACCAACACATACTCTAAAACTGACACTATTGAAGCGTATATGTATATTGTTTTAAACAGAATTATAAATTAATTGACTTATTTAATTAACGGTTTGTACTTTCGAAAAATATACTCTTGTATTAACTTATGAATTGGTCAAGTTTTTTTTTGTATTGATAGATTAATATCATTCATATGTAACGCTTCTAACAGAAAAGTAACAAAAATAATTCCAGTAAATCGGTTATTTAATTGTCTTGTTATAAGATGAAACATATGTTTGCATAAATTTATTTTCAAAACATGATATTCACTGCCACATGTGTGGCCATAAAATATGTTCACGAAATACTGGAGAACATTTTAAAATTGCTAAAAATTCTATTCATATCTCTAAACTCGGTGGCAGTAAAGCTGAAACATAAATTTTAGCCATGTTTAGGCATATTATTTCAACGCTTTGTACCCGTAATAAAGATTTTGAGAGCAGAGCGAAAATATTTTCATTTTTCAACATATATTTTTAAGGCTTGGTATAAAAATGAGTGTAAAAACGTATTTTACAGCAACCGTGACAAACCGTAGAAGAGAATAAAAAAATAGCTTTGTTAGGAATAGTTTTTTATTTATGGGTACTGTTATTTTAAAATTTTCAAATAATGAGAAAAATGAAAACATGTGTTATAGATGTAAAATGAAATAAGTACAGGATCTTTAATAAAACTAATGGTCTTTTATCATAGTTAAATATGACGACGACTTGACAATTTATAAAATATTATTTCACTCCATACTTACAATGCTTTAAATCTTTAATATCTAAGTAAAAACGTAGCCATTTTTAATATCATTTCCAAGACCTACAAGTAAATTGGTACTACTCAATCAAGCTGTTAAGAGTCGTTTGCAAGCTCACTGAACAAGACATAAAGAAGTAATATAAAATATTATCTAAAATGAGATTTAGCACTGAATTTCATGTTCATTTCCTCTTTATTTCGCCGCTTCAAAAGATACTCCGTGATGAGGTAATTTCAAAATGCAGGAAGAAAATACCTTTTTTTGTACTCATTCATCATGTTTTATCTCATTTCGCGTCATTTTTTCTGTCTACATCTCACGTAGGTATGTAAAGTTACATTTAACATTCGCAGTTCAATAGTTTGATGATTTAGATTGACACAATCAAATAGGTCAAATGTTGCAAAGCAGTGTTCATAAAAATAATAGCGTAACGTTGATTATGCAGCGGCGAATATTAAATAAGGAAAAAATCATGGATAGACCATGTGTGCTTGCAAAAGCTTTCTTTTACTTCTACTAGAAATCACTTTGTTAACAATAATTATTGGAACAACATGGAAGAAAACTAAACACAATTAAAATAAAATGGTCTAACTGCCACGCATACTGACTGCATTACATTATTGTAATAAAGTTGCTTCAAAGATGCACTTATGGTATTCCGAGCAGATAATGGCCAAATAAACAAAAAAAAATCGAAAACTTGATACTTCTTTTTCTGGTTTTCTAATTATGAGTCGAACACTCAACAAACATTACAACGAGCTTTTTAAAACAATGTTATCCAATATAGCCCATCACGTTCCATGCCTCACCTGCAAATTACAGGGGATTTGCAAGCTGTCCGATATTTATCGCCTCAACCCTCTTTCAGGAATTAATTAAAGCAGAAAAATACAATACACAGAAGTAAAGGTATAATAAACAAGAGGGTTACATTTTTATGGCTGTTATATGTTTTATAAATATGTGTATTTACATAAAAAGTGTAGAATATAAGATACTAGTGGATAAACACGACTTTGCTCGCGTTTTGTGGAGTTAAAAAGTGGTCATTGTCATTTTGGACACTCTTGTTAAAATGAAATACAATTCCAAGATATCCACTCAAATAAAATAACCGGTTTAATACCTATGAAATCACTCTATGAGTAGTATTTATAAGCTTATTGTTCGTAAATTTGTTCTTTTTCTAATTAATGGATGGCATTGGGTTCACTCTTTTTTATAAGGTAAATAAATTAATATTAATATAAATAAAAAAAGAATGTATTAAAATTTTGTTCATTCGCGATTTTGTGTAAAAAGTTCATCACAAAATGTAAGGCTAAGCTATTTTTTTTCGCCTATGTCTTATAGTCTTACAACAAAAGTTGATGTTTTAAATGTACTTAAGTCACCATTGAGATCTTATGCCTTGGTTATTAGTTACTTTGTATGTATGTTACTAAGCTTACTTCTGTATTTTTTTCAATACAATTTACAGGATAGCCATCATTTTAGGCTTCGCTAAGCAATAACATGGTAATGAGGGGTGGATTTAGGCCGGAGGAAACTTTTGCATGTTTTTAATGAAACATTGACCGGGGGTGACGAAAATTGAGTCCGTAGCTACGAATAATGGACGTTATAGAAACGTAACTGAGCCAAAAACAAAACTAGGAGAAGGTCAACCGCCGCGGCACGATGGATTTATTTATTCATAGACTTTGGGCAACAGCAAAAAATACCGTGTATCCTTAAAAAGATTTATTAAGATTTTATTGCCGTTTACGAGATAGTTATGTTTTTCATATCTGATTCATATTTACAATTTTCAGCCCACCGTGCGCCGCCGCGTTTAGATGCAACTAAGCATTTGGCAGCATTCGGATATTTTTGGCATCGTAACAAGGCATTGGTGTATAGGAGAGAGATGAAATGTGCAAGCATTTGCGATGTAACATTTGTAAAGAGGTACAGTTCTAGTAAAAATAATTCGTAGGTCCGTAGGGGTTTGCGAAGGCATAAACGTTTTGTTTTCACGTTGAAAGGATTTGATGAAAATGCTTAATGAAAACGCTTTATGAAGCCAGCAGCTTTGGGTGATATTGAAATTTAAACTCAACTGAAAGACTGGACGTTTTTACTGTGAAATTGTCACGTTATTTTATTGAATTAAAAAAGGGAAGTAATTAATTTAAAAAAACCGTTTTGTTTATGAGAGCAAAGCATTACTTAAGTTTATTTTGTACTTTTAATTACTCCTGGCTTCCATCGCATAGCTCGGTTCTATTTCGAAAGAGGAACAGTCATAAAATATACTACTTTTGTTGCCGTCTGTAGTTTGCCATAAAAAAAAACTTATCATTTTCTTGGATAATATATGTATATTTGAAAAATACTAGAGCAAAAAATTTAAACTCATTGCAGTATAGGTACCTACCTAAAATTTACTTTTTATCGTCAAGGCACTAGTTTCATACTACATCTAACATAATCTAACATAATAATATTATTAAGCTGAAGAGTTTGTTTGTTTATTTTGTTGATCGCGCTAATCTCAGGAACTGCTGGTGCAAATTAAAAATTCTTTTTGTATTGGATAGACCATTTATAGAGGAAAACTTTAGGCTATATAACATCACGCTGCAACTAATATGAGCGAAGAAACAATGGAAAATGTGAAAAAAATAGGGAAAAATTATTCATCTTTGAGGGCTTCCGTTGCGTGTGCTGCAAAAACGGTTCAAGATATCAAAAAAATATGTGTGAAAGAGTTATTCCTCTTTAAATGATCTAACAAAATGTCTGCAACAGTACATGTCTATCTTTTATGATTAACTCACTAGAACCGTTTTTATGGTAATAACTATTTCCATGCGAACGAAGTCACTGGCACAGCTAGTATAATATATGAATTACGCAAAACGTATCTTTTAACATATGAAACAAAAATACCTATCTACTCATAAATCTGTCAAAAAACTCTCTACACTTCACTGTAAAACCAACCCAATTTCCAACTACTTAAAGTACAAAGTCACCTACAGAGTTACGAAGCTTAAAACACTTCTTTCAATCTTTCCATTACGTCCAAACTATTCTGTTGTACGTAACGCTAACTTTTTGCATCGAGTTAAGTTGTCTGCATAAAAAATGAAACAGGGACTCTTTATCAAGTAGCGACGGTACAAAACATTCCAGTAGCACAACTGAACTAGTACTTACTAAAAAAGTACTAAAAGTACTCAGATTTTATGGTTATGGGTATGTCAAAAAAGATCCGTTTACATAAGAAATATATCATGTTTTTTTATTTATATTGAGCTATAGCAAGAAAACTCGTAGTGCACCTGGTATCAGAGTATATCGTACAACAAGAAGCAGCTTCTAGATATATCATTATAATATTTAATACAAACTGTGTCTCGTATTTGCTCATGCCTGAGGGTCGCAACTGCCCCGCAGAATTAATTCGTGAACAGATATGTTTATCGTGGTGGGCGCCCAGGTCCTTCCACGTAAGACACATGTCCTCGGATATTGTGGTCTTCAAACAAGTCAGTTTCCTCACAATGTTTTCCTTTGCCGTTAAACGAGCGCAAATCTACACTTAGCTTCGAACCAGGGTGCGTCTGCATGAAAAGCAGACACTGGAACCGCTGAGCCACACTCGTTTCTGAGCAAGTTTTATTACTGTTTCTATCCGTTTATCGCTTGTCGGCTCTACATCACGTAGAGTTGGGAAAGTTCGCGACAAACAAAACAAGTTTTCTTTGTGTAGTGTTGGCGCAAAATAAAAGTTTTCAGCGATAGACGAAAAGGACTTAATAGTTACTGTTCTGAGTAAGGTTACAAGAAAATCGAGTGGGCTTTATTTTTCTAAAAAACTTTGTCGTAGAGGATTAATGTGTTGACATATTAGGGTGTTTAGTATATTAAATTTAATTATTAACTTACAGGCGTACCTACCGCAATCTTTTTACTAGCAGTGTCATTGCCGTTCCATTGCGATTCCGCTGAAAAGCAATACTGATAATATCGGTACCACAAACTTACCAACCAATACACACACAGTTTGACTGGCCTGTTAGCTTAGTTGGTAGTGGCTCTGCCTTCTAATCTAGGGGTTGCGGGTTCGATTCCCACGTGACACAAGTGTGAATGCTTTTTAAAATTTATGATTACTTGTGTTGTCTGGTCGTTTGTATGTATAATAAGTATATATTTACAAAAAAAAGTATATAAGTATTATATCCGATTTTAGTACCCACGACACAAGCGTTAGCTTAGTGTGGGGCTAGATGGCGCTGTGTGCAATGTCCCGGAATATTTATTTATTATCATTTATTTATTTAGTATCGCTATCAGCGGATTTTTAAAGTCTTAGAGGTGAGACATAACGAATGATTTCGCTAATATTGTATAAAATCAAAGAGCTTGCGATTATCACTTCTGCAGTACTGCTTATATGGCTTGTGGTAAGCCAGCTATTCAGTTTAATACTCCATACAATCTAATACTGGCTTGGATTGAAATTGAAAAAAAGATTCTCTGTTTGTGTTAAAGTTTGCCTGTCTGACCATTGATTAAACAGTCAATGGTCGGACAGGCTGACAACAAACAAACAGTTGACTTTATTAATCATATCGCGTCGTTTTCAACTGGGTAAAAATAAGGTCACCTTAGTAATTTTCTCCACATTAAGAGCTCAAGCTCCAACCACAAGATTCAAAGAAGTATATTCAATAAGCGCCCGTAGCTCAGCTAGCGAGGGCAATCACTCGATTACCAATATTAAGCAAAGGTCAACGCGGTCAGTTCTTGGATGGGTGATCGAAAAGTGGCATTCCATTATGGGCCCTTCTGCGGGTCGAATGACACGTTAAATTGTAGGTCTAGTGTGAAAGTCGTTCAGCTATGTCAGAAGTCCTTAGGTTTAATAAACTCTCGACACCAGAGTTGGTCTCATTCGATAAGAAGAAGAATAAGTCAATTATATCAAGCCGATTTTGGATTACATATAATAGCAGTACAGTCGACGAGAAAAAGGTAAGTAAATAAAATTAGCAGGCGCGTCGCGACGGAGTCACGCCCCTAGTAATGGATTACGTGATCCTCCATCCTGCGGCTCGGTACTAGGATACTGTTACTAGTATAGGTAATATGGGAAAATAACTCGGGTATTACTGTTACTAGTATAGCTGGTATGGTAAATGTACTAGTTAGTATCGGTTGGTAACAGTAATAGGCAACTGCCTACAACATTTTCTGAATAAGTTAACGCAGCATATTCAGAAAATGTTGTAACATACTAATAGTTTTGTTTTGATGTGTATGTATGTGTGTACTGCCAAACTGTGGAACTCCTTGCCGGAATCTCTATTCCCCTTGAACTATAATTTATTGGTCTTAGTCGAGAATGAATCGGTTTCTTCTAGGCAAGCGCACTAGATCGTAGATTATAACGTTGCTTAACATCAGGTGAGTTGAAGCAAACGTGAGCCTAACTAGTTAAAAAAAAACTGAAGATCGCCGGTCGTATGTTAATTTATGCACTGTGTCTTTTATTAACACAATACCCACTAATCTCGCATTTTTTTACTGATTCTTGACTAAACTTAACCTGACACAAATTTTGATTGCATACTGCTGTTTACTCTGCTACGTGAAACTACGAACGTGGCCTACAAAATTCGTAGCAAGTGTAGAGAATTTCGTAGAAGACCCACTACGAAATACTGTGCACTTGCTACGAAACATAGTCATCGTAGCAAAATTAGCAAACGTAGACCAGAGTTCGTCGAAGGCCGCAGTCATAGCTTTATATATTTAAATCCTGTGAAACAATTAGGCTGACTTTTCTATTCTATGTATTTAGAAAAAATATCTATAAATATGTAGTGGTAATCACATCATTTTGAAAACATACATTTCTATCACTTACGGCCTCACCAGTGTGATTTTGCAAACTTTGAATACTAGAAAATAATGAATAAATATTTCAGGACATATCACACAGCGCCATCTAGCCCCATACTAAGCTTACGCTTGTATCATGGGTACTAGATAACGGTTATGATACATTATATACTTTTATTTTGTAAATACATACTTATTATACATAGAAACGACCAGACTCAACACAAGTAGTTACAAATTTTAATATTCATAATTACTTGTGTTATGCGGGAATCGAACCCGCACCCCTAGATTAGAAGGCAGAGCCACTACCAACTAAGCTAACGGAGCAAAAAAAAAAAAACGGCTATCTCTTTACAAAGACCAAGTAAAGCGGACCCAACCCAAACTAGCTTGAACCGTCAAATAGTCCCAAAAGTTACAATCGCATATTTATGCAGACAACTCCTTAATAAATTACTGCAAACTTCAACTGTTCCCAAGAAATATTCCCAAAATGCTAATTAATGGCCTTTGCAGTGAGTTAAGAGCTAACCGTGAATTTTAAGTAAGAGACATGCCAATGAAGTTGGCAACATGTCAACTTGTGTGCTTGGGATGTTCAACGTTTTACCAAATATTATGTAAATTGTACATTTGCTCCGTTAGCTTAGTTGGTAGTGGCTCTGCCTTCTAATCTAGGGGTGCGGGTTCGATTCCCGCATAACACAAGTAATTATGAATAGTAAAATTTGTAATTATTTGTGTTGAGTCTGGTCGTTTCTATGTATAATAAGTATGTATTTACAAAAGAAAAGTATATATGTATTATATCCGTTATCTAGTACCCATGATACAAGCGTAAGCTTAGTATGGGGCTAGATGGCGCTGTGTGATATGTCCCGAAATATTTATTTATTTATACATACATACACTTGTGAGATATACTTACGGTAGCTGGAATATTTATTTCCTTTTTTATAAAATAATACACTGTCGAAATTACTGTGATTTGATTAAATAATTTACTTTAACCCGGTTAAATTTAGATTTCATAAAAAAATCACTGGTTAAAATGTGGTCAAAATGTGTCGAGGCGCCGCCAGGAGTATTTATTTTATTATATATCTTTGCAAACGTAAATTCATACGAAAGTGACCAACTGCGTGTTGAGAGTTTTCTGACCTTCCGAAAAGCTAAACACGGGTGAAAGACAAAACACAATACATTGGTAGGAGATAGATTAGACAGGCTGAAGACCGTAATATATGGCGAGCTGGAGAGGAGGCCTATTCTCAGCAGTGGGTGGACACAAGCTGATTATGCTGCTATTGATGATGAGGATGCTATTTTAATCTAAGTACTTTTTATACAGCACCCTTGACAAGCAAATTACACAAGAATTCACAATCCAGTAATGTTTTGTTCTTATTTCGTTCTCTTGATAAATGACGCCTTGGAATGCTGCTAATTCCGAGGTCGGGCTTTTTAACGCTCTCATTCTTTAAACAGACTAACAGACAATGGATATTTTTCTGGCGCCATTTTTAATTACGACTTTCTCGGCCTTCTCGGAATTTGATTGTATGGGGTAACGCAGATTGAACTAGGTAACATTTAGCTGTTTATTACATACTAGCTGTGCCTGCGACTTCGTCCGCATGGAATAGTTATTTTGGGCATTAATTCTTAGAATTTTGAACCGTTGTCGCAGCGAATGCAACGGAAGCCCTCAAAGATGAATAATTTTCCCCGTTTTTTCCACATTTTCCATTGTTTCTTCGCTCCTATTAGTTGCAACGTGATGTTACATAGCCTAAAGCCTTCCTAGATAAATGGTCTATTCAACACAAAAAAAAAAAACAATTTGCACCAGTAGTTCCTGAGATTAGCGCGTTCAAACAAACAAACAAACAAACTCTTCAGCTTTATAATATTAGTATAGATTACTGATACTAGTAAGTACTTTCTATCGTTATGATTAACGCCATTTCGTGGCTCAGATCCAAGGATCCCTTTTAGTTAAAAAAAAGAACAAATGAATAATATTTGTCAAAGAGCTAAATTAAGTCATTGTTTTTGTTTGTATTATTACTTAAAAATACATTTGGAACTTGCCTGAGAAAATTAAAATATTTCTATAAATTATATACGCTTATAAGTGCTCACATAGGTAATTGTAATTTTGAAATAAATCGCGTTACCACTTTGGCGATTTACAACAAATAATGTTTGTATCATTTTTACATATGTATGATATTAAAAGATACATTATTTGTTTGTTTGTTGCCCTCATTTCTAGTGATATAAATAAACTGAAACTATCCAACTAACTAAATCCACTAACTATCAAGTGGCTTGACTGATTATACAACTTTTGTCTCTTTTTATCATAAATTGTCCAATGTTTATGTTAACAAGACGTCTACAAAAATACAAAGCTCCACCGCCTGCGAACAAAAAGTATTATAACACAAATTAGCGGCGTTGTGGTACAAACTGGAAAATCTAACACAGAGTTCGGATGAAAATGAAACTAAAAAACTATGGTTTTGACAGTTGTCACTTAGAACATGTATGGAGATGACATGAGGCAAAATTATCACTCTATAGTGTCCAAAGCCTTAAACAGCTGTTAGTAGCATAAGTGCTGCCTCCGCTTCTACATAGAGTTATCATGCTTGTGGCAGAGCAGTTCCTTTTTAAAGCGAAACGTCAAGTTGCTCTAACAACCTCTGAGAAAGCTGAATTTATAAACAAGAGGTCCCAAGTCATAACTTAGATTATGAATAATGCTGCGTTTACTTCGGACCAGTATTGTATTGAAGAGTTGTTATTGCTACTAGATACAGCCAAAATTCAAATTTACAGGAAATTTTCTATTATTTCCTTATAATTATCATGTTTTTGACCAATTAGGTACATAAAGGTGTATTTTTAAAATGGGCTACACTTTAATTTCAGGATTTGTTTGATTAACACTGCATGGAGTTGCTAGAACAATTTAGTATTAATTTATGTTTACAACTTAATTAATTCCAATAATATTTTTATAAGTAACTATTTCATTAAAATCCATCTTTCAATATTTTAATTTTGAGATTTATCTTATTGGTACAATTTCTACTATCCCATTCAAACGTTCTACCAAAGAGCAAACCGAAGCAAAATCTGTTCAAAGTTCTGGTACTGAGTTAAAAAGTTTAAACTCAATCATTGTAGTTTTAAAGGTGATTAATGCTTGCAATATTCATAGAAGGTGAGGTCAAGTCAATGGCATAGAAACGAATAGACGTCTAACTTTTAGATTAAAAAACCCGACACATATGTGACAAATAGATCCACATCATGGAGAAAAGGCTGAACAAGATCCACACGATTAATCAGTTAGGTTTGCCATAATTACGCACATGTATCTAAAACAGTAATTTCACTGACGCGTCCCCTGTATCTTTTATCCGGTAGCCATTTTGGAATTTATTCCAGTTTTGGCGCTTCCGTGGATCGGATGACTCGTCAAATTGTAATAGTACAGCAGTTGTGAAGCTATGTCAGAGGCCCTTAGGGCGGCTTGATAAACTCTCGTCATAAGACTTGGCCACTCTCATACGATAAAAATAGGATTAGAATATTTTGCACTTCGAGTAACATCATATCCAAAATATAAAAAAAAAAAATATGACGATAGATATAGATCAATCACGAGTTACATTTACATGCAGATATGTTGATTGATTGGCGTTCAAAACAATTGAAGGTTATGTAGAGCAGATATTGTTATATTTAGTTAGTTGTCTCCAGGATTGGTTGTCTATCATCGAGTTCATTTTATTGGTCGCAACATTAAAATTTATGTGAGAGAGCCGACAGTCTCGTTTTAAAACTTCATGATTATGATTGGGACTTTATTTAGCCGAGAAATTGTGATTTATAAAGGATTTCATAACCTGTTGGGATATTAAGGTGAATATTGGTAAGACGTTATTTTTATATGTGAGAAACGTTTTTTAAGGATCTCTATGAGATCTTATAGGACTGTACCTATTCAACACCTCTGGTGATGCATTATATGTATATATATACTCGTATATGTAGCTGACAGTGACTACCAATTACCAGTTAAGTTATGAAAAATCACAAGAAAATTACTTAGGTACATTTTAATTAAGCCACTTATATATTGCAAGAATCATTCATATTTAACAGTTGAAGTCAGGAGCTGATTGATTGATTTTTGCAGCTAGTAACAAAAGCTACAAAATAGCTTTTCATACGAAAATTAATTTGTGCAAAAACACGGCATACTCTTATTACAACACGTTTTAAAATTTGACGCACTATTTCGTTCAAATCTGCGTATACTACATGCTCAGAAGTAAGTACTTAACTGTAATAAAATAGTAGTACAAATCAAATGTACATTAGATATAATAAACATAGTAGTACTTACAGACATTTTTTTTTAAATGACCCTAAGTCCAATTCTCATCTACTCCACTTACTACATCTAGTTACAAGTCTCTGAAAACACTCTCCAGGTGGCGTTAGAACAACGACATAACTAACACGAGACATCTGAATTGTTAGTGATATTAATGTGCAAGTCAAATTAATTTCGTGATGAAATACTTGCCTTAAAATGGATATAGGTACATAATTATTGGTAAATTGGTTTTATCGCCACTGATGCAACAAAGTTGTAGAAACATAAACATGTACATAGATTATAAAAATGTATTTTTTTTTTAATTGAGAAATGATCTATAATATAACTTTGTGTCATACTTCTATGCATAACATGTAAAGAGAAGAGGACAAAATTCATTCACTATATTATATCATAATTCCTCATTCATAGTTTCTGTAAAAGGCATAGAAAACATCCACACAAAAGTGCACACTCAAGACATTTATCACATGACAGTGTACTCATAAAGCTACGTAAAAACATATATTATTTTAACAAATTTTGTAACAATAAGAATCAAACTAACAAAAAAAATAATGAGTTATTTATAACTTTGGGATCTTTACAATTGATATAAACATATTAGCCGAGAGCGAAAGAAATACTTACAAAAACAACATTTTTTATAGAAGAAAAAATCAATTCAATCCAATTATTCACTTAGGTGAAAAACTAAACACAGTTATACACATTTATGAATGTCAAAAATCGAAAACAGTAAAAGTTGCCATAGGGAAAATATAAAAAAAAAACTTCTAAAATACAAAGACAAGTTCAATGAAAACTAAAAAAAGTAATTTGGTTTAAAAGGCTGATTATGACTCCTCTCGGCCTCTCCAGCCTATTTCATCTATCCATTAGACATAACCCTTGTCTCCATTGTTTTTTATCACCGACCACAACACCCGGGGGCATTAACAAGCTTCGAACCTACAAATCTCTCCGTTACGCTCGTTAGCGAACAACTTTTACTGTTACTGCAGTTGTAAACTGTTGGTCGTTTCTCCTAAAATAATACCTAGTGCGAAACAGAGGATCTGTTTGAAACCGGTTGGGAGGGATGTTGGTGTAGCTGAAGAAATTATTGTTAGTACCTACGTTTGAAATAGCTAGCACTGGGGTCATCTTAGTGTGGGGCTAGATGGCGCTGTGTGATAAGTCCTGGAATATTTAATTATTATAGTTTATTTCGGTTTACATCCTCTCGATGTTTATACTCGGTATTTTTAGGGCATCAGTGGGGCCGTAGCCAACACTGAGAGGCCCTTTACAATGAAGTACTTAAGAATAAGTAACATATACAGTATTATTATTTATCTCAAGGGTCAGAGGGATGCCTAAAGTTTCGCGTAGGTCCTGGACTTTCAAACTGTTTTAATTGACAGAACAGAATACATTATATTATTATAGATTGTTAAAAATGTCATAGATTTATAAATTTGCAATCGTCAACTTCTGATAAAAATTGTACCGTCTAATAAAGATGACACCAATCTGCTTAGGATACACAATAAAGTAAAATGGCGTTGATGAGGTTGTTTATACCATACTAGCCTTTTCGAAGTTAAACTAAAGGAAACTGTTTCACCCACCGTTGTTCATAGCGGAAGGGACAGCAATATCTATTTTAGTTAGATTTAGATTATGACCAGCCATGGCAGTTTCGCAGGGCTGTATTAATTACTGTTTTGTATTATAGTTCATGGAAGGTACTAGAATGTAAGTAAACATTGGAGGGATCAATATTTTGCTCTGGAAATAGAGCGCGAGATTATAGAGATTTTGTTTTAGGATATTTTGTGCAACAAGCTTAATGTCTTGAGCTTAGGAACAGAATTATATGTCCCTTGTTTCAAAACGTCTAAAATACCTTTGTACCAAAAACTAATAACTTGCAATGATACAAACAAAATCTTGTTTGTATCGTTGCAATGATACAAACAAAATCTTGTTTGTATCGTTGCAAGTCCATAAACGACTAACATAAGCGAAAGCAAACTTTAATATAATAAAAATAGAATTGAAAGGTGTACACAATACTTACACTTATAAATTAACAATTGTTTCACATATCCTATAAGATCATATTTATATTTTATTATAAGTTTTAGTTCGTAAGTTGTTTTTGTGTCTATTATGAATAAATAAATACTAAATAAAAACTTCTCCTTTTGGAGGTGGTTAAAAGTTCTTTACGACCAAACTTGGATAATGTAAGCTTTCGAACTATCATAGCTCTCTGATATGACTTAAAACTTCGAAACACTCTCGAAAATTAATACTAACTACAGGCTTAACAACCCCCTAACACTTTCTTCTAATTTGTTGCAGTGTTCAAGTCACAGACCTCGTTGTCCACGGACTCAGGACTGTGTACGGAGCGAGGACTGCGCAGAACGCACATAGAACTCATCAAGCCCCCTGGGAAACGCATAGGACTTAAACTGGCAGGTAAGATATAGTAACATTGGAAACCTAGGGTACAAAATTATCGATTTTCGTTGTCCAATGAAATTGAATTTTTAATTTGATAGGTATTATATATTTATGTTATATATTATAATTAACAGGAGTTACTCAATCCCACGTAAAAAACTTGTTTGATTGTATCGTTTAAAATTCCATTTAAAATGCGCGCCTGATGATGATGTACTTACTTATTCTAGCTGGCGTTAAGTTTTGTTGGATTGTGAAATTCTAAGCTCAGTGTATCATGTACTATGATTATTGAAAAAAGATAACTGTGATCGATTACTATTTAGCTTCTGACTGAATAATAACTGGCGCACTAGTGGAGCATTCTCAAATAGCTACACCACATACTTTACACCATTAAACAAAGTACATACTAAAATGTAATCATACAGCTTACAATGAAGATAAAATCGACTCCTAAATTGTTCTTGAGAAAAAAAAGGCACATTAGATACTAAGAACGTAGCCATATATTTAAGCGAACAATGATCGACCTCCACCTCAGACGTAATCTTTTTTCCTTCCACATGGCAAGCGTTTAGGGTAACAGCACATTAAGCTGGATAAGAATCTAAAAATAATTAATTTATGTATTTACAGATATTATAAGCTTTATTTGAGAACCCTTTTATGCTACACATTTCCGAACACCAATGAAGTCAAGAGAACGATATCATAGAACAAGGAGAAACACATTAACTAATATACCACATAATCATTAGATTTTTTTGTAATTATGCCAATATATAAGATTACAGCTTACTGCATCATAAGCATATAGTCCAGTCAATAAAGCCCAAAACCCCCAACAAATTAGTTACTCGGCCATACTTTGTGAATTTGTTCAGAAGGGTAAAATAAGTGACCGTGTGAGTTTGAAAAGGGGTGAAAAGGGTTTTTTTATCAAAAACATTGCCAAAAAAATTTGTTACTTTGTGCAAATTTGGAATTAAGTTTTTGTTACCGTTTTCTAACATGTATCAAATTTGCACACTTTTGCAATATACGGAACATTGTTTATTATTAAAAAACTGATAATGGTTAATAACACGAGTGAAAAAATTAGTTACTCGCTGCAAATTTGGAATTATGATCTTTCTTTGGTTTTCTAGCATGTATTAAATTTGCACACTTTTGCAACTTACGGAACATTGTTTATTAATAAAAAAAACATGATATTCGCTGATAACAGGGATAAGAATATCTGTGAAGGGTTGAAACTTGGAGTAACTGTGCTTGACAAATTATTATATACAACGTGTTTTGTATGTTTTTTTTTTGTTTTGTTTTTTTTTTCGCAATTTAGAACACGTTGTATATAATTTGTCTAGCACAGTTACTCCAAGTTTCAACCCTTCACAGATATTTTTATCCCTGTTATCAGCGAATATCATGATTTTTTTATTTAGGTGTCCGAGCTTCCGCTTGACCCACTTATTGAGATATCATCTTGGATTTTACGTGTGGCAACACTGTTTTGCTCTATGGCACCCCTTCCATGCCTCGAGTCATATCGGCTCGACTCGGTATCGATCGGTTCCCCCCTCCCGCACAACGCTCGCGTAGCGCCGGGCAGACTCGCTTCCTCAGTACTCTCAAGCCAGCAAGATTGTTAAATCTTAGTGGGTCAAGCTCCGGCTGAAAGAAAACAAACTTTTGCTATCATTTCAAGAAACCATTGTGCCTTACATGCTGTCTTCAAGTCTGCAATGACTGCAAAGTGCGAAAGTAAAATGTGTCAAATATATGTGTTGTCAGTTTTTTTATTTTTATAGTAAGAGTTTCTAGTTTCGTTTTATTTTGATACATATTTAAAGTAGAACACATTTATATTAGTCACTTTATCGAAACTTATAAGTGTTTAAAACAAACAACAATATATGAGACGGTCACACCGTTGGTTCTGGAACCGAATTTGGAGCGTATTGTTTGGAGCGTATTGTATATTTCAAGGACCTCTGTTTCGATGTCCAAGGCCGAGATTGTGCGTCAACCTTTTACCTTTCTTATTTCAGACAATTAAATTGATGGCTTGCCGTCATGACTCGACGCATGGAAGGGGTCCCATAGAGCAAAATAGTGTTGCCACACGTAAAATCCAAGATGTTATCTCAATAAGTGGGTCAAGCTCCGGCTGGAACCTAAATATACGTTATTTACCCTTCGGGGGAAAAACGTTGCTATTAATAAACAATGTTCCGTAAGTTGCAAAAGTGTGCAAATTTAATACATGCTAGAAAACCAAAGAAAGATCATAATTCCAAATTTGCAGCGAGTAACTAATTTTTTCACTCGTGTTATTAACCATAATCAGTTTTTTAATAATAAACAATGTTCCGTATGTTGCAAAAGTGTGCAAATTTGATACATGTTAGAAAACGGTAACAAAAACTTAATTCCAAATTTGCACAAAGTAACTAATTTTTTTGGCAATATTATTGATAAAAAACCCTTTTCAACCCTTTCCGTACACCTTACAAGGGTGCAAACTCACACGGTCACTTATTTTACCCTTCTGAACAAATTCACAAAGTTTGGCCGAGTAACTAATTTGTTGGGGGTTTTGGGCTTTATTGACTGGACTAATACTTAAGTTTACTGGTTTGGCAATGTATGCATTACTTATTCCATTTTTTAACATAAAAACACTACCTAAGAGTAAACAAGTGATAAATTGAAGACCCCCAATAAGTGCCGCTGCAATGCACAAAACCTCTTCTCTTAAATTTAACGACGGGTCATAAAACGATCTGATGCACACCGATCCCTGACATGAAGGTTTTCCAGCCGCGATATAACCGCTTATAAATCGTTTTGAAGCCATAAATTTAGCGACCGCGGAATTCTTTCGTCGCCATTTTGGAATTAAAAGCATAATTTTAGCGGGAATTTGCGTAGGAGCTAGATATTAAGGATGGGGTTGTGTACTTTAATGTATGATTTATGACTTTAAAATGGCATGTATTACACCTAACGGGCTATAATTTATGTTATAATTGATTTATGGGCACACTTTCACATTGTTTGGTTATGATAAAGTGTCTCTTTTTTTTCATATAATATTATATTTGATCACACCACCTACGTCATGCCAGACGAATCATCATCCAATCTTCTGAAGTTTCTTGGTATTGTTAATTATAATAAAAGAAGTGAAACTTTTCTTTAATCAAAGAAATAAATGTGTTATGTGTCTTAAAATATTTATTTATTTTCGTTAATCAAGAATCTTGCAAATTACAAATTCAATAAAATATCCACCGTCATTCAATTGAAATCCAATCAAAAACAATCTTTCCCGCGAACCACCGATTCGAATTTTAATAAAGCTGAAAAATGAAATAAAAAGTGATTATTCGTGGTGAAAATTTTCCATTCGCGGATGAGCAGGGCAAGTCTTCGAGGGGTTAATCCAAGGGTAGGTATAGGGGTAGGTAGGTAGGTACAGGGGTGTATTAACATATTTATTGGACGCCGGGTGCGGCCCAGAAGGATGCAGTTGATAATGTTCGCACGGATTATGCAGATTCGAGTACATAATATTATAGTACATAATATACCTTAACTAAATAGATAACTAATAGGAGACTGGTGAGGCAGGCAATGAGGTCATGATGCTGGATTAATAATATTGCCTAATGTAAAGGGAATTCATTGTAATTGAAGTTTTGAAAAGCGTGCTTAGATTATAATGGGACTTAAGACCTAGACAATTTATTTTTATAATGTGATAGCGAAATATAAATTAACACATATAATACAAGAAAAGGATACAACAAACCATTATAACTTTAGAGCCAGAACTTAATTAATCAGAAAGAAAAACAATTAAACATATCCTTCTCCTTGCGTAGGAGTCCTCCTTACTGAGGGTCGTGAATTCCCCCATGGGATATTAGTTTTTCCTTAATGATGTGCTTCAATCTGCACATGTCTTTAGCGACGTACACGTTAGCATTACACATATAAGTTCAAAATTCACATACAGAATTCGTCGACTTAATAAAATAAAATAAATCTTACGCACTGTTTCCACCACATCTCCCAAAGATGCGCCAATCGATAGGAACTTTTGGCCCCGCTTGTACCGCGCTAGAAGTGTTAATTAAGTTTCGCTTTTGATTGTATCGATGGAATTTTGTTCCGATCAAAGGGTGTAATTATGGCGATATTAATATCCGCCTAGGGAGATAGGGGTTGGTTTTGTTGATAGATTTTAGCGATTGGCAGAAATCGATAGAACTTGCATTCGTTTAAGATGAAATGTCACAGATTTTTGGTAGTTTACTCTCGACATAAAATATGTCCACTCTGTTATAATAATGAGAAAATTATTACCTGCTTTCCTTAATATAATATATATATATTTACTTTTAATTACAATAGATGAAACATAAACAATTAATTATACTAATAAACAAATCATTCATTCTAGCCGATTTCGACTATATATTTTATGCTAGTTGAGTTTTTTATTGTCTCGGGATAAAAATAAACATGTACAATTTTCAAAAACCTGTATAACCCTTAAGCGCAAAATCTTGTGGCGTAATAAAGAAACAAACAGGCGAACAAATTGACTGTCTCATATACATAGAAGATTACTCCGATTTTCAATTCATTATCCGCTATTTGCTTATCAATGTAAACCATTCCCTAAAAAGGGGTGTTTCACAGCTGAATTGTATTATTGTTTGTTTGTTTGGTTTCAGGCTGAGAATTCATCTTTCAGAGTTTCGCCATGGGAACGTAGTTCAAGGACTTCTGAATTTCCTCAATTTGGCAAAACTTTGTATATTATTGGGAAATTCAAACGTGACTCTGGAAATAGATTTTATTATTTGATAATCGCTTGGTCAATTTTGTTTGTTTTGTTCATATTAGTCAGAACACAAAATTTCAAAAATAGCGACGACCATGACGTACTATTGTTTATTATACGTAATTATTGTTTACTGAAAATGTATGCTTAAACCTTTAAAAAAAATCTAGATAACAGAGTTTACCACTCCTATACAAAATTACTTACTTTTCCCATAAGGATTTTCGAATTCCTTACAGAAACTAACAGCATGAAGAGTTATGCGTTGAATAAAGCGAGAAAAAATGGCGTGCTATCAAAAATAGCTTTACTTCGATAAATCAAAGAGTTTTTGCTCAGTATTCCAGAGGAATCTTAGTAGAATTATCGACCAGTACTTACTTTGTATAATGTACATATACATATCTAGTGCAGAGGTTGTAACAGAAATGTTGAACTATAAAGATTTTATACACAACTAGTGGGTGCTCGCGGCTTCGCTCGCATTAAGAAGTAAAACTTGCATCTTCTATTTCACCCCTTTAAAAGTGGCATTTCCAAAAATCATTTCTTAGCAGATGCCTACGTCATAACATCTACCTTCATTCCAAATTTCAGCCCAATCCGTCCAGGGGTTTGGGCTGCGCGTTGATAGATCACTATATCAGTCAGTCAGTCAATCAGTCAGTCAGTCACCTTTGAGTTTTATATATTTAGATTTAATTTAAACAGTTACTAATTGAGACAATAGCTAACTTAACTACGAGAGTATTATAACTTACTTATTTTCTACGTAAAATTAAACTCACGGATTACAAAAACAAATGTGATAACTATGGAATGGCATGACAATCAAATAAATTACTTAATGATATTATGCAAATTAACACATATGCAACGGAAATATAAGGTTTTTGAAAGTTTTGTATCATATTTGTTTATTATTGAATCAGAGTTTTATCGGCTTCTCAATCAAAATTGAATTACACCTAAGTTTATCAAATACAATAAAAATAAAAATTACAGATTTACAGTAGGTGATTGAAATTATTATTATAGCATAATAATCCTACGGTTATAATATAGATCATCATAAAAAAATAACCTGTGATTTCTATGTTATACGTCATTATACTACGACGACGTTACATGCTCGAGATTTCTTAATTAACTATGTAGTCTCACTTCTGTATGTACAGTAAGATTGCTTTTGTAAGTTAGTAGTTGCACTAACCTTTATCCTTTGAGCTGGTTGATGAATTGCTTAGTTTTTGTACCAAACGTCGAATTTTCGACGTTATTTCAAAATTCCGATGCTTCTTTTCACTTTTCTATGCTAATTTTACCACTTGAACACATAAAATAAACACTTTTTTCCACGAAAAATTCAAATAGTAAAATTCAACGGAATTTATGATGTTGCGACGCCCGCACACAAGAAAAGAATGAGGTTTGACAGGAGGACGGCGCTACAGGCGCGACATTGACAGTGACATTCGTTTTTTCGTTAAGAATTTTTTTGTGTTTTTATTTTTACAGCTATGAACAGTGTGACGCCTAGTACATATAGAAGTGAGACTACATAGTTAATTAAAAAATCTCTTCGCATGTAACGTCGTCTCGTATAATTATGGTCGAACTTCACTTAAGGTAAGTTCGTTTAACCATTAATTATATATGAATATTGCACCATTAAAGATTCTTTATCTTATATCTTAATCTATCATATCTAGAAACAAATACTAGCTACATATTTAGTACACCCAATACTCCCCATATAAATCTAATATAAATATATCTCTCAAGCTGCGATGAAAGAACACATATCTCCACATAGCGAAAAATATTTCTCAGCTATTTGTCAAATAACGGAAAATGGACCCGTCCTATCCTGACCTTGATTATTGTAATATTTTTTTCTGTTTGCGAATGTTTTTGCACGAAACCTCTTCACGGCCACTGGACTTCGAGAAAAAGGTTGTAATAACTTTTCTTTTTGTAAAAATAATGGTACGAATATGTTTTATGTTGGTGCCTCTGTTTTGATTTACGGTACCTACATGTAGGTACTTTATTTTCTTTGTTTAAATTTTCTCCCCCTGGCTTATCACTGCAAAAAATGCTACTTTGCCTACGTCGTACACAGAAAAAGTTGAATAACTGCAACTCTGATTAATTAGTTCCGATGTACTAGACAGACAGACAGACGCTAAAAATAATGCGAATGAAAGTTAATACAAAATAAATGATGAATAATAATGTAGATAGCTAAAAAAATACCTTTTATTGGTCCGGTAACTATATCAAAGTTCTCTCAATGCGTGAACAACATACACACTCGTACATATACATTATAGAGTGCATGTCACTGTTAATCGGCCGCCGCTCCTAGTCACCGATCCGCCATTCAGGGGCTTACTGAGGCGGGAAGTTTCAGATTATTTGCTGCCTCGTAAACGTCGTATTAATAAACATAAGGCCCGACCGGCTATTATTGGGAATGAAGTGTCATTTACCTCAATCATATGTGTGTAGTTTACAACATGCCGTGTGTGTTGGTAGAACTTATGTTCCATTGCGTTTTTATAAAATCTTTATAAATGTGACGATAAAAGTAATTAAACAAGTGCACATTATAACCAATAGATGGCATAGGCGTAAGTAAATAGATTCGTGGGAAGGTTCTTTTAAACAAATACATCGTGATGGGAAGAATCTTCCATGGAAGACACTGCCATATTCTCTGATTTTTTAGTCAAACATGATTATAATAAAATAAACTTCCATATAATCAATCGATGTGAAGTAATTCGATACACAATGTGCTTTAAAAGTGAGTTCAATAGTACCGCAATTTAATTTGTATCAATTTCTCTTACATTTTCCTATCAAACCCACTTCAAGTCTAACAAGCTTAGACAGATGCACTCGACAAAGCGCTTGCAGCTCATGAATACAACTTGGACTTCTGGGAACAGTACACAAATTGTAATATACAGTGTAAACTCTTTATAACGAAACTCAAGGGACTGAGCATTTTTTTGTAGTTATAGAGAGTTATCGTTATATGAAGTGAATAAAAAAACGCCATGTTAACAGTTTCAAAGTAGGTTTATGACTGATAATACGATAGGTACCCAGTATGCTTGGTCGAAGAAAATCACAACCGAGAAAACAATGCGTCATACTGCACGGGTTCAAGGCAATTAAGGATAACAAAAGCTAGACCGACCTCGGATGTTTCGGAGCTTAAAAGTATTTTGTTACCTGATAACATATTATAAACAATAATACCGATAATAAATATTTACTGCCTAAAAATATGAACACATTTCTTCGTAATTCTTCGTAATAGAGAATGGCGTATCGCTATAAAGAGTGTTTCAATATGTGGGTTTTAACGTAAACCAACCAAGTTGGGCTCACTTCAACGTTATAGGGAGTTTATCGTTATAAAGGATTACGTTATAAAGATTTTACACTGTAATTGTTATTTATTTTATGAATGTATTTAATTATTTTTTAAATCATTAAATAAGAGTATGAGTTTAACTTATGCTTATTTAATTGAACGATATTTTTTGTCAACTAGAAAGATTTTTATGATGAACCACAATGCCTAATGGTAAATATTAACTTACTTTTGCATCACATTTATGAACTTTTGCATAATATTTTAGCACAATATTTAGGTAACAGTACGCTAATATAGTTTTTTATAATAAATGAAATGAAAGGCACACAATTTTCTTAAAGGTCAATTATCACGGTAACACAATGATAATAAAAAAATATTCTATACTTTGTAAACCTCAAAAATAGTGTGTGTGTAATTTAACTTAAAGCAACTTTAAATACATATATCTGAATGATTTTTGGTATGAATTAACTATTAAGTTAGCACGTAAATTACTTATTATTTTAAAAATTATTTTTAAAACTTACGCGAGTAATACTGCAGGGCGTCGCTATAATCTAATATTATCTACTATGTAATATGCATATCCTTTATAAGTTGTAACCAAATCCTAGTCTTTTTTTTTACATGTGATAGGCTCACGCTTGACTACGATTTGCCTGATGTTAAGCAGTATATTATAGTAAAGTCCATAGAAAATCTGTACAAAGTTAAGTCTTCTTCATCTACTTCATTCGCTCAGTCAATTAGACACTAGCTTAGTACTAAACCCAGTGTAGTATTCACTCCAACTCTGATTACTCCTTTGAGGCGCAACTGGCACTTGTCTCAATAACACGTCTATGTAAATCTATCTCGGAGGAAGTCGTGGATATGGAATGTTGTTTGGGTAGAGTGGACTAAATGATACTTGGAGTGAATGTATGAGCAAGTGGTTTTAATTGTGATTTCCACATGAGATTGATTATTGATTAATAGTACGATTAATTACGCCTTTGTTGGTAGTGTTAGTGTTTCAGTAGATTTTAGAAAATTAGGAACAACTTCTGAAACATATTTATTTCAACCAGACCATATTTTCATAGCTGCTATTATTTACGTTTTTTTTTTTCGGAAGGATCATTAATATCTGCACACATTATGTATCTATATCGTTAATGAAATTGACAAATAAAACAGATAAGTACAAATATGTTTGAATTATTCGGTAAATTTTCTGTTCTACCAATATTTTCATAACCATCCCTACTCAAGAGAGGTCGGTCCCAGCTCTCAATCTAAAGCGTCTGCTGATTGAAGTTAGACTCAATCAACATTCTTTTGTTTACACACTCAATTTCAATTCACGAAATTCGTTTTCTCATTCAACTCAAAGGTCATAAATCAAGAACAACAAATACAAAATTTTATATTATTTGCATTGCGCTAAGTCCCTTCTTAGAGCAAACAACGAAACGTGCACAAATAACCCTTTAGCTCGGCAAAGTTGGAGCAAATAAGTAAATATTTCATTAATTCCGACAAAATTATAAAGTGGAGGGTCGTGAGGACAGATTTAAAGCGTCAATTAGTGCAGCAGGGAACTAAATTTGTTCATGTGGGGGGAGTCAAAATAGCTTATGGTGAAGTAAATTTCATGGAAATAGCGGCGGAGATAAACGTTAGCTGAGAAGAGAGTGACACGTGTTGCTTGAGTAAAATATTTAATAAATATGAGTATACAGTCGGATTTAATTTAAAGCGGTCTGTTTTTACGAAAAACAAAAATCTTGTTTAATTTTTGGATTGTATTGTGCCTCAAGCTGTAGGTTACTTTTTGTATCGTTACTTTTACAACGGTATGTCGGGTTCTTACTGATTATTTTTCTAAAAATAAAGTTTAAAATATAAAATGCCTTCTTTGAATTACCTTACAGAACGTCAAAACTTGTTGTTATTGATGTATATTTAAAAATTTTAGGTTGAAATTGATTTGTTTGCTATGCACGACTTTGTGAAGTCTTAAAACACAGGTGGATTAAACAAAAACCTTTATTTTGTTGAAGGCTAATGATAACTATTGGCCGACTATCTTACATAAATATCCTCTTACAAAATCCCGTACACTGACCTTACAAAACAAAGTACAATACCGAGTTCCCTATGGCGTATAATATCAAAAACGCTGTCTTCCCCTTATCAAATTAAGCCAACTACATGTCGAGACATGACAAGAAGCAGACCATGACATGGCTCGGCCAATACTCGGGTTGAGGTCATGAAGCAGAGCTATACAGACAACTCACTTAACTGCTCGCACAACTTAGAAGATATTTTTGTTGATTTGATATTTGTTTTAAATCCATAGAATTCCATCTGATGTCAATACGCAGAGTCACGAAAAACAAATTCAATCATAAGTATTTTGCGCTGCTTTTTCAAACTAATTTTTTTTCTGGACGTATTAGACACAACATATAGTTAGATTAGTTTATTTAAAAAATAATACTTTGACAACTTACTTATCGACCATCTTTGTCATTAATGAAAATGGATAACTTATTTGTTAGACAATATATTAGTTTTGCCTTTCAGACTCAATTACTCTCGTCAACTACTTAAATCCTTAAAAAAAAACAAACATATAATCAAAGGTTCAAAAATCACTGGAAGCTCGTAATGTTAAACTCTGTACTTGCAATAATCTGCGCCAAAGCTCCAGCACCGCGGGCTTTAGTTGAAAACTTTAGTAGGTCACTAAAACTTTAACTAGCTATCAATATCAAGTGCTGAGATCGATATCAAGTTATAATGAAGGCATTACAAGGAGGCCTTTGATATTTGATGATAAGTTTTGATGGAACAAAGTTACGTTAGAAGGTACGTTAAAGACGATGTGCTATGAAACTTTTTTTTTTCTTTATACAGAGTCATTAGTGGTAAGTTACCTTTAAGAGAAGATTTATATGATAAATTATTCTTTTTTGGTAGGTATATAACTTATGTAATTTTTCAGATGATAAATTAGCGGGCAATGTTTTTAACATGCTTTTTGGTATGCAACAGCTGATATTTTATGTAAGCCATTGTAAAAAGTATACAGTTGAATTTGATATAAATAAATAAATAATAAATATTTCAGGACATATCACACAGCGCCATCTAGCCCCATACTAAGCTTACGCTTGTATCATGGGTACTAGATGACGGATATAATACTTATATACTTTTCTTTAGTAAATACATACTTATTATACATAGAAACGACCAGACTCAACACAAGTAATTACACATGTTAATATTCATAATTACTTGTGTTATGCGGGAATCGAACCCGCACCCCTAGATTAGAAGGCAGAGCCACTACCAACTAAGCTAACGGAGCAGATTTAGTTAAGTTATTTTATAACGTACTTCATATTGTTTGTTGCCTGCCAACTTTAATAGAAAAGTGAGAACTTGTGTCTTCATATAGTAGTTGAGTCTATGTACAATCACGATTCACGCGGTGGAATCATATATCATTTTTATATAATATAAATGACAAAATATCTGTTACACATAAGTTTCATATCATAATACTTAAACTTATAATTTCAAGAAGATTTTTAAAGTTTTCACATTTTACACTCTTTGTATGTAACTTCCTTAGACGTTAACACGAAATAGCACTATCTTATTAACTAATTAATGTCAACCTCCGCCTAATAACCTGAGGATGGGACTGCCATAAATCATGTAGGAACAAGATGTTAATAATCGTAAGAACAATCAAACAATATAATTATACTATTACGTATATACATGATGGGTGTCCCTAAGGACCCTGTAGAGCATTATACCAGACCCTTATGTTACTGAATATTTGATTGGTATTAACCGAAATACCTATTGGGTGGGATTTAGTCACTCTGAATCAGATATTGAGGACTTAGTACAAGCTTTAGCAAGTACAAATTCTATTAGAAACTTCTCAAAGGTGAGTTGTTGACGAACCTGATTTAGTTTTCTTATCAAAACTGTCTGATTTATTTACGAGAAAATTAAACACTGATTATGTAAAAGTGATTTTGCTACATTTTCATTTTGTTCAGTTACAGTATACCCAATGTTCTTGTATTGTGATTTTTAGCGAGGCAAAGTTTATTTAATAGAAGTAAAAAGAAATGAACATATATATGGCATATTTATATCCCTGCCAGATTGGTTGCCTGGAAGAGATCGCTCTTAGCGATAAGGCCGCCAATTAAAACGCAAATTTTATTTTCTATGTTTTTTGTATTGTTTTTTATGTATGTGGTGTTTTAATAAAGAATTTATCAATCAATCAATCAATCAAATGAGTATAACTCATGTTATTTCAAATCAAATTTACTTTATTGTACACCAAAATAAAGAAATTCACATAAAAAGGTAGAAGGTAATCAGAGACATTGGGCGACCTTATCACTAAAGTGATCTTATCTAGGTAACCTGGTTTGGACAACACTAGAGGAAATCCGTAATGCTGTTATTAAAAAAACAGATAAAGTGATAGGAGAAATTTTCTGACCGTGTATAAGTAATTTCCGTACTAGGAGCTCAGTTCGTAATTCCCATTAAGCTCTGCTTCAAAGTCAAAACACAAAACAACTGTTTCAAGTGAAACGAACGCTCTAAAGAAATTCTCACTGATCCACAATTTCGGAATTTCAATTAAGATCAATTCCGATTGGTACGAGTACAAAACGTGGAGCAATTACTTGCAACAGTAATTTAGAGAAAGCATTTATATTAAACCAATTGAAGCCAAACTTATTCGTTTAACTGTTTGACTTTCGACTTTATTTTAGTAAAAATAAAGTAGGAATTGGAATAGCACGTGGAATTAAGGTAAAGTATCTGGTGTAACCAGAAACCACCCACTTGTTTGATAATACGTGACTTGTAACGTTCGTTCAATTAAGGCTAGGATCTAGGAGTAACAGTAATTTGGGTCAAATTGTATCAATATCAAAATATACAGAAAAGACAGAATCATGTAAATTAAACAATAAGGTTGCTCAAATAAAAATTTACTTTACTTACTTACTTAAAACAAGATTAAAAGAAACATCCTAACTAGTTCTCTGGTTCTGCTTACCAAACAGGTAAACAAACTATGGTCCAGTGCAAACCTGTTTAAAATTAAAAACAAAAGTTCTTATGGCACAAAGACAGGCTTATTTTTGTAAAATCATATAGGTAGTAAATCATAAGGGTAAGAGATGTAGTATCTACGACTGTTCTGAAAAAAAAACAATATTTAATCAAATAAGCAACTATGTTCTACAGAAAACATATGACAATATTCAGATACATCCAAGTAAATCGTTGAATATAGTCCATGTGTATTAACATATATTTTGTTTGGGGTCTACCCACCTAATCCCTTCTTTGGTAGATCAAATCCTACTTTGGGACCGGAATATTTTGTGTGGATTATAATTTGTACATGCAGTACAAATAGAGTTAACCCGGTGAAGATTATTTGTTTATAATGTAGATAGAATCGGTTAAATGAGACGGAAATTGGAATATTATTGAACAACGCATTTGATCAACTGCTTAGATTATCTAAATAGGTTGTCTGAAGTGACACACACACAAGCGACTCACTAGCCCAGCTAAAGCAAGTCTAAACTGAGATAGAACTGGCACTCAAATGAAGCTATGCTGAAATATTCCGACAGTTCCTAAAGTTCTGGCTAAGCACGTACCATCCTAGGCCGTAATGATTGTTTATCATCAGGCGAATTACGGTCAAGTGCAAACTCATTCCTTGTAAAAAAAAGTTCCTTGATAAATTTATTTGAGCTTTGTTCTCGCCATTTAGGCTGTGTTAGCTTAAGTTGAATATCATTAGAAATCAAATTCAAAGTCATTTATTACTCTGATTTTAATGTAAGTACATAAACTCGTTAACTTATCTTAAATTAAGTTCTTATTAATAGAATTCAATCCGCTATCAAGATCATGA
Source organism: Macaria liturata (assembly GCA_964023185.1). Classification (NCBI taxonomy): domain Eukaryota; kingdom Metazoa; phylum Arthropoda; class Insecta; order Lepidoptera; family Geometridae; genus Macaria; species Macaria liturata. Next base: position 6,280,211 of record OZ026811.1, on the reverse strand, counting down.
CTTTTTATTCAATAATCATACTTTACCCAAGAACAAGACCAAGAAGCCTTTGTAATTATTGTGCGTCTAGTTTTACTAACAAAACATACATTTTAAAACACCGCTCCTTCAAGCGAACGTCTGCCCAAGAATTTAATTTAATAAGTTGGGGATACGTCACACATTGTCACAGTTTCTTGGCAAACAGTGTGTCAACCAGAGACATATATTTGAACTCTCAGTATTTGAATAGGCACCGGGGAGCGGTTGGCTACTTGTCCGAGGTAAGTTGGTCGCCTTGGGAACACTGCCTTTGTTATTACATAATCTAGACCGTGTAATGTTTAGTCTTGGCTTGTATTTGGGGATTGGGATTAGAGCTCTGACATTTGATTTGCTTGATATGGTTATAATACTAACTTTATTTACAATAATAAAATATAAAAACAAGGGAAGAAAAACTAAACATAAGTACTACTTCTAACTACTACAAATAGGGGCACTTAGAAAATCTTTAGAAAAGCCTAAAGATAATCTAAGTGCTCCAACCCACTACCAGAGGGCAGCGTGCCCAGCATACTGGCCGCATTACCACGCTGGATGGCAATGCTGATACGTTGAGCCAGAAAAAGGCCAGCATTTTGGTCATGCGTCGCGTCAACCAAGCGCTCCGAGAGGTTTTGGAAAATAGTATGGGCTCCCGGACCCCACGGCCCCAAAGTCTCGACTCCAAAAGGCTCAAATATGTAACCTCGGCCGAGGTTAGCATATTTGCGTCTCTTGTGATGCTCGGCAATAATAGCCGCCGCTCCAGCCCGACACCGTGTCAAAGACAGATGAGACGGCGCCAATGTGTCGACGCAAGTTGCGTCCCACACAAGGGGCCGACCCAACTTCCAGGGCACAAGAGTCATACCGTCAGGTCTTTTTCCATCGTCACGTGTTAGGCCGCTCGGTTCGAGCATAGCTGCAACATTGGCAGTGGAAAAAGCCCGGCGAATGATGTCGTTCAGACTAGCGTGGCGGCTAATTCTACCTAATAATGTTATGTTATAATAATAGTGTAACATTACATTTGAACATCAGGTTTAATGTGATTAAACCACGAGTATTCTTGGTTTTGTGTGCTTTTACAAGAAACTTAATAAACCTATTTGAATTTACTAGAAATATCAACCCATTACTGATAATGTTTGCCATTTCAAAATATAAATATGTTTATTAATAAAACTTCAGTGCGTGTTTAATCTAAAATAATGTAATAAAAATATGTTATTTCGCTCCACATACATTTTCAATAAGGCTCACTACCCACTCCCTACCCACAGCAACCTTCAGCATAAACACTCACGTACTAAATTGACCCTTACTTATAAGAAAAACAATAAATTCCACCACCATTTGTCGATACAGCGCCCTGAATACTCAAAAGGTCTAGTCTCGCGCAAGAGGAAGATTAATCGAGCGTGCGAAAAATGAAAGAACGATGTTACCTTACCTACGTGTCCCCATTTATTATGCGCGTTCCATTATTATGTGAGACTCACGGGGTGGGAGAGTGGTGAACTAAGAAAAATATTTTGTACTTCGTACTCAAAGCACCAACAAATATTTCAGTGCAAATAAATGTAGCCAATTTGAGAAGTTGATAACAATGTAAAACGCGCAAGATTTCGTAGAATCCCCTCACTCCTACTGTTAAAAAATGATTTTTGTTTCATTTTAATGCTGATTTATTACTCATATATCTTTTTCAAAGGAGAGGATTGCGTTCGACTGCAGCCCGACTGATTTTAAGGCTGCAGCCTAGGATCTAACACGCTTATCTTGTAAGTGGCTGTCCAAGAGTCTTCAAATCTAGAGCTAATACTTTAGATTTGAAGACTCCTTGGTGGTAGTTCCAATGACGCAGGAAACATTTGTAACTTCCGGCAGAGTGTTTCAATTTTTTTTTATTAACCTATACGGTCCCACTCCTGGGCAAAGGTCTCCCCCAACTCCCTCCATGCGTCCCGGTCGAAGGATAAAGTGTTTCGATATAAAAGATAAAAATTTGCTAATCGTAATTTAATCGTCCTCTGTTACCGTATGTCCCGCCATATAATGCGCATTCCATTCCACGCAGAAGTCCACGAACAAAAGCGCTATATTCCGCGAACACTTTCTGCGTCCATCATTATTACAGCATTGCTTAGCAACAAGGTTGGAGTAACCGGAAAACCGATTACATTCTACCTTTAATAGTAGTGAAGGTATATTAGTTGACTTGTTTAATCGATTGTTTGTCTGTTAGAGTTTGTTGCTCGTACCTTGAGTAACCGATTATTGTGATTTTTGCTAACGCATAAAATATTTAGTAACATTGTTTAATAAAAGATAATGTTATATACGAAAACCATATAAGACATTTTCTTACTCTCTCCTAATAATAGGAGTGAGTAGCAGTGTGTCTGTATTTGTGTTTTTCTACGTCATTTACGCTAAAACTATACTAACGCGGGCAAAACAGCGGACCACCTAGTATATACATTGTACAAAACGGCCTAATTTTTAATGAGCTTTATTGTTTTTAAATACTTCTTTGAAAAACAAGGCCTTATCGTATACAGATTAAACCTATAATAACGTTACATATGTCAAAAGCACAGCCACCTTTTTTGCAATAAAAATATAACCGATAATTTTCCAAGACGTTCACGCATTTCAGTCCCTGCTAAGTGGAACGAAACGTTATTATTGGTGCTTCAATCATATCGTAATGTTTACATTTGAATACAATGGCAATATAGGAAGACAGCTTCTATTATACTAAAACACTTTGTACTTTTTCAGAGAAGCAAATTGTGAGCGAAATTGGAACGAAATCGTTATAGCCTAAGATATAAAAAATATATTCGGGTGGAGGATGGAATATAATGTTTCTATATCTGATACACCGATTGTTTTACATTGACAGATTTTTAAAGAAATACTGTTGGTTTTTATTGAGACTTGATTGGCACAGGACCGAGGCTGACAAGAGAGAGGCCTATACCCAGCAGTGGGAAAAACCGGCTGTTGATGATGATGATGATTGAAACTTGTATTTCAGATTTTTTCATCATCTTTGTGTTAAGCTGGGTTTCTCTATCCAGACAATGACATGCTAAAAGCGACAAAACTATAGTGATCTTTAACACCCTGTCTTACTCATAACATTTTAAGATTAAATCGCTGCCAGATTGGTTGCCTGGAAGATATCGCGAAAAGGCCGCCAACTAAGAAGCTAATTTATATTTCTATGTTTTTTGTATTGTTTCATTGTTGATGTTTTAATAGAGTATTTATCTATCTTATTATATACTTGATAAATTGTAGTCGTTAGACTTAGACGTATTGTCTATTTCAGGTTAAAAAAACATAATATAGTGATATATCTGTGTCTATATACATATTTTCTAAATTATTTGATCATTGGATAGAATAGTTTTATAATAAAGTGCTCAAGATTTGATATTATGTACTCAGATAAGAAAAATATTTGTTCCGGTCGTGATATTGTGATTTTGTTTCGATTTCTAGATATTGAGTCTTTTTCATATTAGTTGATCTCTGCTTGTTTACCAAGTAGGTATAATGTTCTATATCTTACAATAATGATCAAAGCATATCATATTGCGCTCGCAGCTCAGCTAGCGGAGGCAATCGCATGCGATTACCAATGTTAAGCAAAGGTCGACGCGGCCAGTCCTTGGATGGGTGACCAAAAAGTGGCATTCCATTTTGGGCGCTTCTGTGGATCGGATGACACGCTAAATTGTAGGTACCGGCTGTTTGTCTAGTACGGCAGTCGTTAAACCATGCTAGAGGCCCTTAAGGCGGCTTGATAAACTCAACTTCACTAGAGTTGGCCACTCTTATTCGATAAGAAAAAGATTTCTTACAATTTACCAAAGTCCATTATTTTAGTTATTTCTACACAAAATTTCGTAGCACGTAGCGGCAAGGCCAAGTACAAGATATCTTGGCAAACTTTACTTAGGTCTAAATTAATTTCTTTATTTTATTACCTCGACCCTAGGTTCACGTAATGCCGTTCCTCTTGATTGCGGCATGGCGAATTAAAAAAATGTAAGTAAAGATTTGGTCATAAAAATAAAAAAAAAAATTGACGCACGACAGTTTTAAAAGTATTATTAGGTCCCATACATATGTATATTATATCATCATCATCATAATCAGCCCGTTATCGCCCAATGCTTAGCATAGGCCTCTCTTCTAGTACGCCACTTGTCCCGGTCCTGTGCAGATTGAATCCAGGTGCAAAACATTAACGAAAACAGAGGTCACCCACAAATATTGTGGGTTGACGACATAAGAAAAACTGCTACGTGCATTACTGTACCTCATGTGCAGGGAATATATAATTTTTATTTGTAGTATTGATATCAATATGCGTTTCATTTTCTTTATAAGAAGAAATAACTGGACATCATCACACAGGTGCTGACCTAGTTTGATGTCCAGGGTTGACCAACTAGTGTATAGCCCTAAGCCCTATTTCATAGTTAGTACAATTTTCAAATGTTCTCTATTGCTATACCTGTTTCTTTTTATTGAGGTCAAATAAACGTTATTATTATTATTATTATTTTATGAAGAGAAACTGTGGACATGGACTAAGCTATATATATTCACGAAACTCAACGGTGTGACTTAATAACTTATCAACTTAAATTTTTTCTTCTCTTCGACTTTAGCGCAAGCAAGGATCGATCTTCGATCTTTAAGGCGAGACAGAATCAGTTCTTATCGGGTAAGTACGCTCCATATTAGGTCAGCCTTTGCTTACCATCAGGTTAACTATGGCCAAGTGCAAACTCGTTTTAGTTAAAAAAGGCGACGTTTACAAATTACTTAAATTACAGATACAAAAAAAAAGAACAAATACCTACACATGTGAAATGTAGCCTCCCGAAAACGCTTAAAATCATTATTTCCTTTTATTGTGTAACCACATCTTTATTCCGCTGTCTCGAGACATGTCTTTCTCTTCTTTATTTCACGTTTCCATCAAAAGTTTATGCTCGCACTGAGATTTGTAATCCCTATCTACATCAAGTCTAAATAAGACTACGTGTATTTTAACTGAGACATAAAACCTGTGTCTCAAATTTTTGTGGATAAAATTTCTTGAAAATATTTATCAATTTTTCGGGATTTTTACACTTTTTGTCGTTGCTTTAGTCAACAAATACAACAATAAAATTATGGTTAACGGTGTTATATATCTCTTAAAATGTTCTTTATTCGCTAATAATAAGTACCTAGGTATCTGCTCAAACAAATCAATTATTTTCCTGCATAAGTGAGTGAATATTCAAGTTTCATATAAAGAGAAAGGACACGTGACAGTCACTCAACGGTTTCATATACCTATTACATTCAATATTACACCGATATGTTATATATATGTAGGTAAGTAACATAACTTACGCATTCTACCTCCAAGCAAGACTGACGAAGTGAGGTGGTCAAAGCCATAAGAGTATAGGTACATTATCTATTTTTTCGATCAATGTTTTTTTAGAATTTAAACTTATTGCTTGCACAAGAAAGATTTATTTACAAGCAAGCAATTAATTTGGGGTTGGAGGTATTTGAGTAGTACTGGCAATAAGTTATGCGAACTATCAATAAAATCTCATCAAAAGAGTGTGATATCATGATTCATCCCCCACCTTTAAACTGATTTATTATAACATTTATACATACTACTAGCTGTGCCAGCGACTTCGTCCGCGTGGAATAGTTATTTTGGGCATCATATATATTTTTGCAAACAACTTCTTCAGCTTTATAAATTATAGCTATTACCCACGTCTTGAACCGTTTTCGCAGCGCACGCAACGGAAGCCCTCAAAGATGAATATAATATTTCCCCGTTTTTTTACATTTTCCATTGTTTCTTCGCTCCTATTAGTTGCAGCGTGATGTTATATAGCCTAAAGCCTTCCTCGATAAATGGTCTATTCAACACAAAAAGAATTAATTTTTCAATTCCCATCAGTAGTACCTGAGATTAGCGCGTTCAAACAAACAAACAAACTCTTCAGCTTTATAATATTAGTATAGATTTATACATACTATTAACACTTATACATACTATTATTTTTTTAACAAAGGCTTTCGCTGGCGCTTATAACATGTACCACATCATTTTTGATATTGTCTACGAATAATACGGCGTACCTCAGCGAGTGATAAATGGAGAAGCGTTCCATAGATAACTTTGGTGATGTGTTTTCAGCCATTCTATCACTCGTACTGTAATTTCGCCTTTCAGAACCTGATTTCAGGTTGAGGAATTATATACAGCGATTGTAATTTAATTTTATTATATATATAATATATTATTTTTAAAGGAACATATTATTATATAATCTGAATTTGGGTGGTTTGAGATACAGTTTTCTTAGAAGTTTATTATGTGATTTATTTTTTAATGTGACTTCAATAAATAGCAGACATGTCTGTTACATAATATCTTCAAATTATTACTGAGCTGCTCGTTCGAACTAAAATCTAGAAAACTCGCATAATTACACGGATTTGAACCGCCAGATCGCCGCAAAGTTAATTCCTTCTATTGTTGCAAAAATTACATTACCTTTTGTGAAAAATTGCTCTTTTTCATTGTAAACAAAGGAAATTGACTTCTATTTCTGTAAAAATAAAGTTCCAAAACCAACACGTAGCTAACCAGAAGTGTTTAATGCGGTATGACATTGTTTTAAACCCTGAACATTATACTTTGTTGTTTAAATAAACTGTAAATAAACCGGTATTATGGTAATACAATTTATGCATGATGATTAACAAAGTTTTTGAAAATAAACAATCCTGCTATTTTATACCAAATGATATTATTATGGGCTCGGACTGTGATTTAATCCAACTTGAATGTGTATTTAACTCAAAATTATTTAAATTTGTTTTGTTTGATTGAGTTGCGAGGTAATTAATTTATTGCCTTTTTCGTTTAATCGTGATTGAACATTTTGTTGGTATAAATGAAACTGTTATAAAGTTACCCGTGACTGTATTTATGTGTTATGTATATTTGTAAGGAATGCTTTCTTAGAAAAAAAAATATTTTGTTTATTTTTAACGATTTTCTGGCGAGATATGCATTCAATGTGTTTCATGCGTTTCCTGTTCCTAAAATAATGTGAGTAAAATTTTATTAAATTTACGCTGACGTATCATATGTATATCAAAGAGATAGGTAATCAGATTTAGTTTTATCAAAGAATTTCCCACATCAACAAATAACTGTACAAGAGATATGAAGAGAAATCGCTGGGTTTTAAAATGAAAAAATAAAAATAAAACAGGCTGTATAAAAAAGCCGCTGAAGTTTTACTTTTTCACATGTTAACGAGTCAGAAGTGTAAAATTCTGTTAAGTGTCATACTTTTAAGTGTAAATGGCTTTAAATGAGTGTTTTAATGTGCTGGGGTTTTAATGTAATGTGTTTTGTAACACACATTAAGTTTTATAATTGCGGCTTAGCTACAAGCTGTTTTGTATAGTTTTAACAAACATGCAATGAAATATTATAATAAATGTTTATTATTTTAAAAGCAAAAAACTTGTGACTATCTTATCAGAAAGATTTTATTTTCTAAAAGGGTAAACTATGTAATAAAACAATGCAGTATGATGTATTTCATATAATCAAATTGTTTATTTTTAACATAAATAATGAACAGTCCTTATTTATTCACTTCACAATAATTCTGACACGTTCCTTTTAGTTAGTTAGTTCCTAGTAAAAAATGATCTGTCTAAGAACACGTATTTGCTCAAAGAGGTGATTCGCATGAAATATTTTTACCATTAAATAGAATCCCTAGTATTTTCGCTAAAAACTAGGCCCATCTATTCCAGTAAGCCTAGGCATATAAATATGAAAATTTATTACCAACACTCTAACGTCACTACATAGGATTTTATTTATGTTATGGCCCTCATATAAAATGCCGAAATGTTCTTTTCAAACACGGAGTTTTGGCAACTATTGTTATTGAGTGTTTTGTTTCAAAACTACGCGGTTTTAGGATTTTAGTTCATTTACGTTTAAATTCGTTTTTTGTTCTATTGTTATTGTAACTACGGTAGTAAGACCCTACATACATAGTATTATTAGGTTGCCGCGGTCAGTTCTAGGAAGGGTGACCAAGAAGTGGCTTCTCATTTTGGGCGCTTTCGTGAGTCGGACGACACGTTAAATTGTAGGTCCCGGTTGTTTGTCTAGCACGGCAGGCGTAAAGCCATGTCAGAGGCCCTTAGGGCGGCTTGATAAACTCTCAACACCAGAGTTGGCCACTCTTATCGATAAGAAGAAGAAGTATTATTTGAATATTGACGCTAACAAAACGCGTATCTAAATATTGTTTTATAATTGAACATAATTTATCTGATACAAAAAATGTTCAAGATATAATTTACTTCAATATGTATCATTTAATCAAGCGTTATGCTCTCAAGAGATCATTAAACTTTTTCTAAGTATGCGTCTGATTATCTTCGCCTTGGATCCTCTATGAATCATATGGCCACATTCGTTGCTCTTTGATGTAACCCAGTCCTTTATGTCACTCCTTTGACGATGTGTTCACTTTGTAAGCTGGTAAGAAGAAATATCTATTCCTTGCTGCACTAAAAGCAACCTTATTTTAAAGTTGATAAAGTCCTCTGGTAGTGGGAATTGAATTTGTTTTCAAATCTGTCACTCAACGCCATCTCTGTTCTGCAATAAGTTTAACGAGGATGGATGCAGTGTATTTTTAGGATTGCTAAAAGCTTTTTTTTAGTTTTAGTACGGATTTAGTGCAACAATGGTAGGTATTTAGTTTTAGAAATATGTCTAATACATTTTTGATATTATATTTCGCCAAAAAATATTCTATATCCTGCAAGGCAGGCTTTATAACTTGATAACCTGATAGATTAATTAATTATTGAAGATATAAATTGTCACAGTGATTTTGCCACCATTAAAATCTAACCAATGAGAGCACAGCTGCGCGCATCAATAAAACGCGACCTACCTGATTGGCCCTGCAATCAGGTTGGTCGCGTTTTATTGATGTTTTAATGAGATATTACGATATCGATGTGGATTGTGGATTATACCATCATGTGAAATTGCTTAAATTGAGTGTTTTGTTGTCTGCGCTATAACAGTAGTAATTATAAGTCAAGTATTGGAAACATAAGTAGAATGTTACAACATTAGTGTAGATAAATACCTTTATTACGTCGAGTCGTCGTCAATTATTCCACACTACAGGATGATTACATCATAATACTACGTTATATTATTATATGAAAACAAATGGCGCCGTAATAAATAAGACGCCAAACTTAAACGAATTCCCTCGTATTTCCAATTCTAATTCAAGAAACATCATTAAAAGGACAAAGAAACTTTCCACTTAGCAAACGTAATGTAAAGCGAAAATTAGATTTGCGGAGCGTCTAAAGGCGAAATACTGGTTTACTGGTCAGTCATTGTTTTGATATTACAACTTTTGTGAGACATTTTATCAATATATTAACTAAACGGTTTTCACTCACGTGTAAATCGCGTAAGTTGTTTACGCGTTTCGGATGTTATGACATCCATCTTCAACTCACGCGATTTACACGTGAGTGAAAACCGTTTAGTTAATATTTTGATATTACAATAAATAGACGTCTAAGAATAGTAAAAAATGTGACATATTTACAACTAGGGGACGTCCACGCGGCTTCGCGTGCATTATTTTAAAATAAAAAGTATTCTACGACACTTCCAAGATTTCATACCACCTACATTCAAAAATTATGAAGATCTGTTCAGACGTTATTGTGTTATGGGCGTTCGAAAAAATTAAAAAAAAAAAAACAGATAAACAGAGACACAGATAAAGAGAGAGTTACAGATAAATAGAATTTGTTCAAACGTGTTCTGCTATCAATTCAAAGTATTTCCAAACATTTTTTTTTCTAATATCTTCTACTTACAAGTGTTTTCAGATTTTTGACCCTACTCAGCTTTATTATATGTATATTGCATAGATTCTCACGGAAGAAACTACAATATTTAAAATAGTTTCTACAGCATCAAATGAAAGTAAACATTATAAATCGAAGGTGTCAATCGAAGACGCGTAAATTGTAATTTTTTGTATTTACATTTGCTGATCAAAACCAAAGAGAGGGATGAAATAAAAAATCCTTGTTAAAACCACACAGTTTACGAGTAAGATTTGTTTAGCATAAGCATACGAGTGAGTCATGAAATCACGTTATAATGTACATACGAGTAAGTATGTGTTATACACATAAGTGTTAGTCTTTTTACAATTTACAATTTTTTGTATCATTTTCGAGATTGATTTTTTTTACTCCAGCAAACCATATTCTGTAAAGTTTCTTATTAAAAATTGCAGACTTAGTTATTATACTTGACTGACATTTTATAATACCACTTTGACACCAAGAAATTTCTAGTTAAGTACAATATTTCCAAGAAGATACAAAAAGAAATAGTTCTTGGAACAATTTTCATTGACGTTATTTGCGGTAAAAAGTATGTTCTAGCTCAATAAACTTTTATTTAATATTTTTTTGTCTTGTTCACAGAGACATTATTATAAAACTAGCTGTGCCAGCGACTTCGTCCACATGGAATAGTTATTACCATAAAAACGGTTCTAGTGAGTTAATCTTAAAAGATAGACATATACTGTTACAGACATTTTGTTAGATCATTTCAAGGGAAATAACTCTTTTATACATATTTTTTGATATCTTGAACCGTTTTTGCAGCACACGCAACGGAAGCCCTCAAAGATGAATAATTTTCTCCGTTTTTTTCACATTTTTTATTGTTTTTTCGCTCCTATTAGTTGCAGCGTGATGTTATATAGCCTAAAGCCTTCCTCGATAAATGGTCTATCCAATACAAAAAGAATTTTTCAATTTGCACCAGTAGTTCCTGTGATTAGCGCGTTCAAACAAACAAACTCTTCAGCTTTATAATATTAAATAGTATAGATTACCAGTATTTATGGAAATAAAAACTTAAAATTCGCACACGTACGCTCGCACAGTAAGCGCTCTTCAATACATTCAATTACTATCGGAAACCTCTACAATAACGTACAAGATACTGAATACCTACTTCAAAGCTCACCTTTACCTTTAAAACATTGTGTTCTGTTTATTTCTGTATAATGTCACAACAGATACATCGCCCTTCTTTGATCAATAACCTCAGAAGGGCGGGCGCGTGGAGTGGGCTGGAATTCTTAAAAAAGTGGTCCGAAGACACGTTCCTTGGTTGTAGAACCGTCGAGAGGTGCTCGGGGCTCTGACGTCGAACTGGCTTTGAGGGCCCAGAATCATTGCGTCAGCGATTGGTGGAAAGCCCTCCTTCCAGCCCCAGGGCTCTCGAAGCGCGTCGACTGTTTTGAATCGTGCCGTGGCGGCCTCGACCAGAAGTGGGACGCTCTCGTTTTTTGTTACGATTTGTAGCGGTCTATATTGTTCGACAGGATGATGTATGGTAGATTGACCGGAGGCTCGGGACTCGATGGGTTAGGATTTTTTATTCGATTCTTCTTATAGGGTGTTATGGCCGCGATTTATCTTGCCGGATGGGGATTGGTTTCTTGGGTAGAGCAACTCGATAGCAAGGTTTGATTTGAAATATTTCACGTTTCGGGTTTCAACAGGCAAATGTTACAAGTGCTATTTATACTGTTCGACTTGCTTGTTTGGTTTCATTTTTAACGGAAAAATATTAAACATAAATATTTTGCTAGTATTAGTGATACTACTCTAAGGACCCGTTTCTCTTAAACTTGTCGCTATACATTTTGACAAAAAAAATATTGTGTGGGTAGCTTGAAATTACTAGCTTCAATTTTATAGACTGCCTGGAATTTACAACTCAAAAACAATTTAAGTAAAGAACAACAAAGTTAGCGACTATAAACTCTAGATTCTATAAAACATAATTTTGTTGTTTTTACTTACTAGTGGTTTCTCGATAAATTTCATATTTGAAAACTAATGTAAGTGTAAACATTATCTGTAAAATCAACACACAACTAATCTAATTGTATTTCTAAGCACCCACGTCAAAGTTAAGCAATTTATATCACTTTCTTTGTCCATTATAAAGCCGAATCACATAACTTATTTTGATAAACGATACTGCTGGCTTTTATTAATAAAGTTTTCTTACATTTCAGGTACGAACAACTAAGCTATGGTGTTGGGTGAGTTTGAAATACATCGCAACGTTTGTAATGTTTTATGATACATTGTACCTAAACACGTTGTTTTCATTCATAGTACAGATGTACAGATTTTCAAAGATAAAGGTTGACTATCTTAACGTAGTCTTTAACTTAACAGTTGTTTTATAAAATTGCGGTTCTGCGGAATTTGATATCTAATAAATTTGCTAAGTTGTACTTAAATATTCATAATTACCCTGTGTCTGCTGTTGAAATCGTGTTTTTATTGTTCTCCTTCTGTCGTTATAGTATGTAGGTATAATATGTTTATGTGTTATATATATATAGTTATTTACACTTATAAGTAATATGTGTTATTTGTTATTATGTATATAATATTGAATATTTTAGTGTTTGTATAATATTTTCTCTTTTTTGAACACCCCATCCTTTATTTTTCTTTCGACTCCTGTCCATCCTACGGTTGCCTGGAAGAAATCGCTATTAGCGATAAGGCCGCCAGTTGTGGCACTATTTTTTAAGTCGTTTGTGTTTTTGTTTGTCTTTATTTTTTTTTCAATGTGTGTTACAATAAGGAGTTTTATCTATCTATCTATCTATCTCTGTACTCTTTTCTGTAATTGTGTGTGTAAATCTGTAAAGAATTCGGAGTTCATCAGTCATCGTACATACACTATTTATTTATTCAAGTTAACAAGGAAGCAAAATATAGGTGCAAAAAAATAGAACAACACTTTCTCAGCAATTCAAGTGACAGAAAAGGAACCGACCTACAACCACATTATTTTTATGTTTGATTTTATGTAACACACTATCTACAATAACATCCTAAAACACCATGAAACCTATAGGTTTCAGGCAAAAGCAAAGACTTTTATGATCGCTTTTATGATTCGTTTTAAGTGTTTTCCGATTTCGATGAAAATTTACGCGCTAGGAGTAACTGAAGCTGTATTATTCACACTGAAAAGGCATCTCTTATGCTTTAAAATTATACGGGCAGTTAAAGTGTTCCGTTTAGTTTATAGATCATAACAGTTAGTTGTCGTAAAGATATTGAGGTGTTTTCCATTGTCGTTCAGGTGTATCAAATGATATTATAATGATGTTTAGAGTAGTACCCGCAATTTAAGTTACTAACGTATTTGTATAGTATAATCACCTTTTTCTTATCGTACGAGAGTAGCCAACTCAGGTGTCGAGAGTTAATCAAGCCGCTGTAAGAGCCTCTGACATGGCTTGACAACTGCCGTACTAGACAAACAGCCTAGACCTACTATTTAACGTGTCATCCGAAGCACCCAAAATGGAATGCCACTTAGTACCCATATACCAGACAAGGACAGTATATACCAAAGTAAATAATTTACCATATTTATTTCGTGTCTTTGTTAAATAGTTCATTTACTTCGTTGCAGGTTTTACTTTAAAACTCAGAATATAAACGGAAAGTATGTTTTATAAAACGATGACGGTCTACAATTACAAAATTTGGTAAAATGATCAGATTGTTAATTCTATGTCAGAAACCAAATTATTTCGTGCTTTTTTAGACTATGTAATGAGTGTAATACCAGAGTTTCAGATAAAAATACCAATAGAAAACATCTTTTAAGAGCCGTATCACTTTAATTTAAGCCCAATATTGTTACAATTACCTCTATTCGGTGGCTATAATAAAATATCTAAGAAGCAAGATTATCCTATCTCTGTCTACTCTACAGAGAATTGACACTCGACGACGCTGGAGGGCACTGGGTGAAATGTAAAGATGTGTTCATAATAATAGACATTTTATTTATCACACTTAAAAAACAGTGAATAAAATGTTAACTGTGTGTGAGGGAAATATGAGTTGGTTTCTAACTAACGCTTTAACGAGTAAATACATTTATTTTTGTGAGGAGGTAATTTACACCTCAGATTCACACTAAGATACACAATTTGTTATTATTAATAACACCGCTGCGCAGAGCACCGATAGCTAATATTAATTAGAATGGAAATCAAGAAGAGAGGCCTATGCTCAGCAGAAGGCGATAGCAAATTGATGATGGTGATGGACTCATTATAAACATTGTCAACTTTTATAATGTACTAAAAAGTTTTAATTTAACTTAAAATTTATAGTAAAGTTATAAGTCTCACAATAGTTTTGTCAAGCCCACGACCGCCCGTATCTTTTCAGCCGGTTTCCGTTCAGAGTTTGTTTCTGGCTCGTCTCCAATTTATTATCCTTTCACAGCCGCTGTTTAGCTTGGATCTGTTCCCGCTTCCTCTTGCACTTTTTCTGGTCAAGAGAGCGGATACAATTAAATGAAAGGATGCTGTTGTCTTGTTATATATTTAATTAAGTGCTTGCTTCAATCATCTTCTTTTTATCAAATGATAGTGGCCAATACCAACAATAATAAAATTTCATTTATATGTTTTATCATTGTTACAAAAAATTCTAATTTAAAAAAAGTATTTAATGTAAATTTATTTATTTTTATACACAATTATGAAGTATAAAACATTTTGTAATAACTAGCAACAAATCATATCAAAATGACTACCTAAGGAATTGGAAATTTCCTTTAAAAAGTCATTGATATAATTATTTTCATTGCTTCAATACTTTATTTTCTGACAAAGCAAGCAGAAGCAACTTTATGCCTATGATTTTTTATTCTGGTGAAAGCCTCGTAAGACAGAAAAACCACAAAATATGGACTAAGATCGTTAGTGTCCTATGAAATATTTAAATGGTTGTAAACACATATACTACTGTTAATCCCGCTTTGACACAAGAAACGCAGTTGGATACTTGAATCTTGACCTGTTTTCTAGGCGCTTTAGTTTTTTACAATTGACCCTTTTAGTAACAACAATAATCCACCACTAACAGTGCTCTCTCTGCCCACGTCCTAAGCTCTCGAGCGGTTGACGTCAGGCCACGCGGGTTGAGTCTCGTCAGACCCTTCAAAATTTCACGTCAGTACGTTTCGAACGCCCTCTACCGACAAGAGCCCCATTTTAGATATTGGGCCGTGACACGACACTCTAATTTTACAAGAATTCGTCGAGAATTTCGGATATTTCTTTTGATATCTTCGCATATTATATTAGTGGAATGATGTGACCCACTTTTTTGTTTATTGGGGAGTTTTTGATTGAAGCGGCTAGGACGCCTGTAGCTTGTATGAAGTTCTAGTGGGTTGTGACTTTTGAGACGTTAAGACTCTCCAAAGACGTCTGTAGGAGATGCTAAGTAACATTGATAAGAGCTCATTTAATTACACGTATTATCATTGATTAAAAAAACTTTTCAAATACCACTTAATAATATAAATATAAATATTCCGGTACATTGTACACAGCGCCATCTTGCCCACTGAATAGTATCCAGTGTTTTTTTTTTGTGTCATCAATAAGTTTATGAAAGGTGAAAAATTGTTGAGAGAGGGACTCTCAACAACTACATAAAAAAGGTATACTTAAAATGGCCTTAAGTACCTAAGTAGTCAAAAAGTAGTACATCCATTATTTTAATGATGATGGAAGAGCGCTATAAAATTATGCATACAATGTAATGTAGCTGGGAAGAAATCATTTTATTAATTTCCCCGAAGAGCTTCCCAGCACCTGATGTAAAAGGTAATAGAATCTTTCACATCTGGCAAGACAAGCTCGCGAATGCAAATATTATGCTTAGTCCTGTTTTCTCGAGAAAAATGTTCAAGTATTTTTATGCAAGCATTTTGTATTTGCAGTTTTTATTTTATGTTCGTAGAAGAGCAAATGATAAGTTGAGTTTGTGAAAAATATGTACATTGGTTTGTAGCTGTAATATTATGGTAATGTAAACTAATTTGAGTTCAAACCACTTTTTTGAGGTAATAATCAGATAAAATAATTATTTGAAGCCTAAAACAACAAGCGTATCTTGGAATCCCAAGTGGTCGACGCCCTGTCGGTCGACCCAGATACCGCTGGAAAGACGCCGTGGAAGCTGACTTGCAGGAACTTGAAGTTGCAGACTGGCAAGTGGCAGCCCAAGACCGGTGAAGGTGGCATTCTCTTGTGCTGGAGGCCAAGACCCACTTCGGGTCGCTGCGCCATAGGAGTAAGTAAGTAAGTAAAACAACAAGGCTCAGTAGCATAATATGTATACACAAGTATGTGAAATATGAAAATATTCGATTTTGTTGATTCTTAACTCGCTGCCTGAAGAAAAAGCTGAATAGTGACATGAGACGCATGTCCTGTTATTCTATTGTGATTGTGTAACTTATAACTTTAAACCATGAGATATTAATTCTACTTCGAAAATTACTCATATTATTTTGATCATATTCTTGTAATTCCATATAAAACCTTGTATATTATCAGCAGCTATCTAGTTACGATTACGTTACTCATTATCCAACACCAAACACCTCAGTTCAGCTTTCTAATAGATAACTGTATTTTTATATTGTATAAAATATAATAATGACTCAACATAAAGCCTAATGAAAATCACCTTATTATTACAACAGAGTGAGATTGCAACTCTATTTCTCAAGCCTCGTGTTTTCCTGTTGCTTTACCTGCGTCGTTTTAATATCGTCGGCTTATTGTCCACATCCATCGTGGGACACATTTCAGCGTTATACGTACTGACGGACAAATTAGCACCAAAGTGTAGGTGTAGACAGTTGTTCATGTTTTACGAATGCAATGTTTGTCGAACAACAATATGGTCGAAAGTATTAATAAAATTATACTATTTATTTTTTATTATGTCTAAATTAAACCATAATTAAAAAACCATGCGTTACGAATACAGGGTACTTAGAACTATATATTCGGCTCTTACCAAACTTCAAAAGTGTTCTATCTTTAAACATTTAAGCGCGTTGACATGCCCATCTAATAGATAATCCTTTACTGACAGCCACCTGTACTCGATATTAGTATAGGGAAACCTTCTTGGTAAGCTAAAAGAGAGAAAAAACAGCACCTGTGATCTACTGTACTGCTATTTCCATATCCACGGGCGGTAAATCCGCTTCCTGTATCTATTATGTGCGGAGGCGACATTTGACGGCCATAACGCGGTGTGGCTATCATTTATTTTCGGGTTTATTCAGTTTGTTTGGTGACCGTTGTGGAATAACAACGATATGATAAGTAATGGATACCTTATTAGATGGCAAGTAAGACTTGGGCGCTTAGCAGCCTACTTTGATATTGTGATCTGTTTTAAATGGAAATTTTGTTTTCTAAAACTTCTAAAGGTGTTCATTAGTCATATAAACATGAATTACTCGATGTTTTTTCTACTCTTCGATCTGTTTCTTTGACCTTCAAGCGGTAATAGAGTTACTACTTTGCCATTTTTCTTTCATATCTTGAAGCTAGTTTAAAATTTGATTATGACAGATGCTATTCATTTACATTATTATCTAGAAAAATCATTAGACTCATATAAGAGATAAAAAAAATGATAAAAAGATAATATCATTCACAGTCTGTATATTATACCATAATGTATCGTATTATGATTTGTGACTCGTTGGTCACAAATCAAAGAAGTTAAGTGTCTCCAGCTAATATTATCTATGTATAATGGACTCATATTATTTGGTGACGGTTGTGGAATGGTCACAGAAGGTCACAGCTTTTAGTTGATGTATCCTCGTTTCCGCCTGATGATGTCTGGTCGGATTGAGCAGGCTTTTCATAAAGTTTTGCGGATTAGTCATATTTTAATCAAGAGCCTGGATATGTTTTACAAACGAATAAATTATGTGGGTCGGTAATTCACAGTAAAAAGTTTTGAATTATGCTTATTTCGACTAATATTATAGTGCAAGTTAATGCTTTAGTATGTGTCACATAAGTTACTTTTTGTCCGGGATTAGCGCGAGTACAGCCACGAAGCACTGCCAGTGTAGGAATAAAAATAAGCACAAAAAGTTGTGTCTGGCTGGAATAATATTTAGTTATAACGAAACAGTTTTCTTAAATATATCAATTCATACGAATTTATTAAATCATTATACTACTTTCATTCTAATAGTATTTTAAGCATAGGAATATTACGTTATATTTTTTTGTCAGTTTGTTATTTAACGTATAATTATTTTGCTAATTCTCTATACTAAAATAAAGAGTATCTAAAGTCTTGACGGGCGCAGCTTTTCTTTTTATTCAATCGATCTACACAAAGTACGATAGACGCGTCTTTTTTTTTTCTACCCATCTACACAATGTATTTCAAGTCTACAGAATCCCTAAGAGAATGAACGAAATCGGATAATGCTACGATATGATACTGTTGGCTGTTTGCCAAGTGTAAGGCTCAAATCCGAAAAAGATCTTCTAAGTTCTAACTTACATTACGAGAGAAAACATCTCACTAATTAAAATAAGTTTAAACAAAGTTTAAGTTGTCCGTGTCTTATAAGGTTTCATGTTATCATGTTGTATAAAATTTATACGAGATACAGTTGAACCAAAAGGTACAGAAATGGAACAATTTTGAGATGAAAACACTACGATATCTAATACTCTTTTGAAAGCAAAACACACTCGCAGATACTAGATGTACATATAGTATACATATATAAGTACACAAGTTTGTGAAATAATACATCTACAACCTACACAAAGCCTTTTTTCTCCGTAAGATTTGCAAAGGCAAATTTTCATTTAAAGTTTAGAAAGGTAAGCCTTATAAAATTAAAACAACCAAGCCGAACAAAATTCCGTGAACCATTACGTACCATCCTCATATTTTCAACTTTCTTTTAAATTCAACTAACCAAATGACGTCCGGATTTATTTTAGCCAGGCTCGTGGTTTTCATAAATCTTTTTACGAAATGGGTAGAAAATTCCAAGTCTAGATTAACTGGGCTCCTACGGGTATGTTAAATGAATGAACTGTGGAGTTTGTAGGTTTTATCAAGTCTCGATTGTTCTTTAGTGATTTGTGGTAAGTAATAATATAGTTTTATTATTACTTATTTTTTATTAAAATGCATCCATCAAGTATTCATTCATCCAAATTAAGGAAATCATATTAAAGGTTTTTTTAGAAAAGAATCAACATAATTATAATGAAACAAAAAACTACACTGGAATTAAGCATTAAAAAATAAAATAAAAATAAAACAAGACCATTAAGATTTTACCTGATCTTCAGTGGAAAAAATTCTTGCTTTTTATAGACACGATAAAATTCAATGTAGAATTTCAATCGCTATCCAAATGTTTGAATACGACCGCCAACCTCCTGCTGTCTGCTGAGTGATTTTCTTTGATAACCGCTTCAATGAATATGAAGTAAAAATGCTGTTAGCGCCAATTTCATTTTTTAGTTACTATTATTACTATTGACTTTTTTTTTTTTTTGCTGTTATATTGCTACAATATTAATGAAGAGCTGCAAAAGCAGTCAGATTGTTTCAGTTTTTCAATAATGTTGTTAATATTACGTACCACCACTTTATGTCAAATAGCCACAAAGGCTCATGACACTTTGCTATTTACTTTTCCTACATTCATTTCAATCAAGTTAAAAGCAAAACAAAAAGTAAAGTTAGTTTTAGTATTTCAAGTGCGTCAAATATCAGAACTCACTTTAATCAAACCCGTTCCATCGCACCGACAATATCAAACGTACCACTTTACAACGCACCGCACTGAATAAAACTGCAATATTTCTACGTGTACTGCATCGCAACATGCCATGTGCAATTGAAAAGCGGGCCTAGGGTAGAACATTGAAACGGGGCCAAAGAGCGCGCCCTGCGGAACGCTTTAACTTTGAACACCGTAAAATTAAGTGAAACCCAAAGTGAGCTACGACGTCGCTCACGAACGAAAAGATATTGCTATTGAAGCAATATTCCAAACGCAACCGGCAGTGGCATCGATACGGATCGTTGTTGCTTTTTAATTTAGAAAAGCGAACCGAGTCGAAAGCTTTTGCCGGTACGAATTTTCTGAAAGTTTGCAGTTAGTTTTTAATTTTAGTTTATCGTTCGCGATACTTTCAGGTGGACGTTATGAGCAAATAATATTGTACTCTTTCGCAATGTTTCAGAGAATAATCTGTAAAATGAACACGATAAATCGAAGTTTATAAATTTCACAGATCTATGTTTCCTTTATGGAAGTAATTGGAACTTTAACACACTATTGACACAAAAGCAAGCCGCTGTGACCTAAAACCGTCAAATCTCTCTGACATATTTGTCAAACGGTATAACGTTTCGGAACCCGAAGTGGCCTGTGTACATGGTGCACAATTCAGACATTTCCTACGTGTCGCTTGAACACAATCTGTGCTCGCTTTTTCCATCCAAACTGATCTCTATTCCTTTAGCATTAGTGATTACTTTCCGTTGGCTTTAAGTGTGTTCTTTTTATTGCCTAGTTCTAAAAATGGAGTTGGGTCCGTTTTTCCTCGAATTTAGTTTATCAGTTATCTCCATTGAATTGAGATCTTTTATCATGTAGGTTGTTTGATTGAAAACGGCCTGGGGCTCGTGCAAAACGCTTTATCATGGTTCTGATATAGATTTAATATTGGATATTATTTTTCTTTTTAGGTCGGGCCTTTAGTTTGAACAGAATGTCGTTAATATTATGAAGCAAAGTTATTTACGTGATTGATTCAGAATTCAATAAAATATTAGTTAATATGTTACTCAAAGTAAATGAAACGTCTTTATCTAGCTGAATTATTAAAGAGCAGAACATTTTCCCGTTGTAACCAGGCTGAATATATGTACAGTATTAGACAGACAGAGATGGTTTTATAGATAAGACCGGATAAATACAGAAGTAAATGAACGTATATGAAAGTATTTTAACGTAACATTACATTTTAGATTACTATTGCTTAATATTGCAGCATAATGGATGTTTGTTCCTTTTCGCGCCCAAACGGCTCTTCCCATTTGAATGAAATTTAGTATGCAGATTAATTGAGTCCCTTTTTGGTACATAGACTATAAAGATTACCATAGAAAGTGCAACTTTTATGAAAATATACATTTTCGAAAGAAGCTTCTTAAGTGTATATTTTCATACAGTTTGCAACAAGCACCATCTCTAAAGGCGTGACCAAATCTCGTGCTAACTTTGTCATAGGTTACTCATGACGATTGGTCACAGAGTGCTATTAGCTTAATGTTAACGAACTCTGAGACTGATGTCTCACTTCCGTCTATCACAGACTAGACAAGTACAGAGGGGGAACTTTGGATTCAACTTACAATCGAGTTATGGATCTTTAACTACGGACTAGAGACACATGATAATGTATTCTGTACGCTAATAAAGGATGACTATGATAATTATAGCGTAAAATATAAAAAAAAACCTTTAGTACGTTTTTTTATGGCAGTATATGTATTTATAACAACAAACATAACTTATTTGTCCTTTTTTATATATTGCACGAATTAAAATCAAAGTTTAGGAAATAGGAATACTATTGTGGTAAGCGTTGTTCATTGCAGACTTCAGCAAAAACAAACCTTGAGCAGATTTAACAGCAATACCTTAGCAAAAATAGTTGTATATGTGTAAGGTACTTTTGGGTATCGTAATATTTTGAGTTATACAATACAATACAATACAAAAACGTTTATTGAGTTCGAAGGTACTTATATCTAGGTTCACTATATTAATACATATAAAACAAGAGTAATTTCTTATAACATTGTGTTGTCACCCGGACGAGATGTTTCTGTTTCCCGGGTGACACATCTAGATCGATCGAGTTATACATCTGCCTTTCTTTAATCTGTGATCCAGTGATACTTCAAAGTGTGTACGTCATCAGTAGTTAAAGTGACTGCGAGAGTGCGAAACTAAAGGGTTATGCGCAGCTCCGGTTGCCAAAGGGGACCTATTTGCAACTTGCAGCCATAACCTGTGGGTTTAGTGTTGGGAATGACCACCGTTATGGAATAAGTATTGTTTGTTATTTAGCATATAAAACCATACACAAAAAGACGCAAAAATATTATCCAAATTATATTTTTTTCGTAAAAAACAGAGATTCCTATTTTTCTTTCGTTCTTGTGTATTTGTTTTGAGACAAAACAATGTTTCCACGATTTGTTTATTTTAAAATGAAGTCTTAACCTAATTTGGTTACATTGAAGTAATGTAATTAATGGCAAATTGTAAAATAATGGCAAGCAATAGCTATGGTCTGAGATGGATCGTGCTTACCAGATACGAACCGGTTCACTCTCGCCTTAAAGATCGTTGGATTAACTTATTAACTTACTCGAGAATACATGCAAATTCTTGCCTGATTCATTAGTCTGGATTTACTATTACGTTCGCTTGAACATCTTCTAATTAAATAGTAAACTACGAATCCAAGAGTAGTGGCAGTGACAAAACATGAAAACCATTTAGCATTATTGTAACCCTTTCCAAAGGGGAGCTATTTTAAACTTGCAGCAACCTGCTAGCAGTTTAGTTTAGGTGTTGGTTTGCTTGTAACTGTACCTTTGTGAGTTGTGTATGCCTGTTATTAAAGTTGCTATTGTTGTTGTGAAACTGATACACAATCATACTATCATATATCATAATATTATGTCAATATACGAGTAACATGCATGATATTTTAAACTAGAGTAGCTGCTTGCTGACGTACCCTGTAAAATGCAGCCATAGTTACCATTTAATACTAATTTTATCACGTGTTTCATCAAAAAATAGTACCTGAATAAATCTTAAAATTAAATTTATTTATACAGTCCTAGCGTGAAAAATTTGCAAACCAACTATTACATTTACGTTTTTGTCTTTATGTTAGTGTATTTAGCGCATGGCTAAATGTTGAATTAGATTTAGTTCCGAGTTTGTAGATATATATGTAAGGCTATACATATATTATTATCAGGCAATATTGTTGTCATTGCCTGTATATGTACATTAAATAACTATGACGACAGCAACAAATACACAATACAAGAATATTTTTTCTATATCCAAATTAATTCAAAACAAAGCAACAGCACTACAAACAGTACCACAACTTACGCCTATCCAAGCAAGCTTACTTGTAATTAGTTTCGTACAATTTTAGACTTTATTGCCGGCTTGTCATCCCCTGGCATGGTAATGGCTTCCGGTGTTAATTTATACACAGCGCGAAGTAAATTATGGTTATTACTCGTCAGGTGAGCGGAGATGTTTGCCCGAGACGGATAGGGCGCCGGGAGATATAATTTGAACCAGTATGTGCTAGGTAAGCTTAGTGAAAACCGGTAAATATCCGTAATAAAGGAAGGAAAACCCGACTTATTTTTATATAGTAGATATAAAAATAAGTCGGGTTTTCCTTTCTGACGCTACAACTCCAGAACGCACGAACCGATTTCCACGGTTTTGCATTCGTTGGAAAGGGCTCGGGCTCCGTGAAATTTATAAAAAAAAACTAAGCCATCTGGTAGCGAAACGGAGTTCGCGGGGTTTGGGTTTGCTAGTTTCAACATAAAAATGTCTGATATACAAATATCTGGAAGCATGGCAGTGCTACCGCGAAGTCGAGCAAAAAACTTACTTGACTATTAACATATTTTGTAATCGATATATTGGTGTTGTACTTAAGCATTATTTGCCTAATAGTAAGCGATCATTATGGTCGACCTACAAAATTTGAAACCAAGATAATTGAAACATTTTATTGAAATCACTTAGTTCCAGGCAATATGTAATAATCGGATTAATATATACTAAAAAAACGTCACTTTATCGTGCTTTATTTTACATTAGGTCATATATAGCTTGAGGGCGTCGTGTAATTTTTTAATTTTTCATGTTAAGAAACTAACAGCTATCTAGCTACTTGATTTACTGTTTATACAAACAGTTTAGGATATAACGCTGCCCTTTGTTGTTGGAGGTTACATTTTGCGGAAAGTCTATGCAAATTAAATGCAAAATGGGAGTAAGTTAAATAATATGGACTTGACGGCAACTCCACGGAAAGTAGGTTATTATTGTCCCTTTAGATTTATAGGCCGGAATCAAGTACCGGTTGATTGTTATTTATTGTAAATAATGGTTTTTAACGTTTAATGTAATTTGTTACCAATTGTTTTAACCCCAAATTAAAGGAGATTATATAGTTTTATATGTCTGTCCACGCATTTTTTGGTTTGGGTCCCGATAAATTAGTACTATTATAATTGTTTACATTATATATAATGGTATTGAAAAAAAAACATTGTTTTCCTAGAACCTACGTCCCAAAACAATACGATCTCTAGCTTTTCACAACTGAATCGATTAATAAATTTAAAAGCGTTTTTAATCGTGCATAAAATATGTTCAAATATTAACACATGGCATATTCAAATTCAATGCAATATTATGCATTAAATATAGTTCTACGTCTACTCATGAATTTCAAGCAATCCGCTGTATAAATGATATGATATTTGAATTTCATGCAGTAAGTATGATTAAAGTTTGGTTCGCGCTTTTGGGATCTTGAAATGGGAATCATAAAATCGTTACGTTTGATATAGAATGAAATATTTTATCCTCTGTGCGAAATGTATGTTATTTAAACGTTTCTTTTGTAGGCAAAGGATTTCGTATTTAGGTTTATTTTATTATGACTCGATTTATTTTTTTCTACTTTTCAAAATCTTTGTTAAACTTAGCTATTTTGGCCATACTATATCTGTGATTGTCCAAACCATCACAAAGTGTAAAAAAAACTTGCTTCTCAGAACTATTATTCATTGATATTCTCAACGAAACTATAGAAAAATAAAGTTGTTTCTTTCTTTTTATGAACTAAGTTAGACATCGTATCGAAGGTAGGAGTAGATAACTCAACCATACCACTGTCTACAATAAAAGGGGGGATCCCCTCCAAACGGGGAGTTTCCCCTCCTCCCACACTCCCCTCCCATCTCTACTTGGAAAATTAACACCAGTGGATTATACTCCTAGTTGTATTTAAATTTATGAGCTACAGTTGCTTGAATGATAACTTACTTGGGAAATCTGAATTACGAACTGAAAAAGTGAAGTTCATATGAGAATGGCAAATTTTGTTATCGCATTGTTTGAACCAGCTTTTGAGGATTTCAACGATTTACGTACTATGAGAATTTTGGACAAACAAATAATGTAATACGACAAACCTACAAAAGGTACTATAAATCTGACATCGGAGTTAACAATCACCTTCAAACTATGTACGCAGTTCTTCGTACCATGGTTGTTTCAAAACGTTGGGAATGTAACTATATCTTGTAGTTGCCTTAGTAAAACTATAAACAAACAAGTTTATGAATGACTTGATTGACTTTTAATTCAATAAGGTCTTATTGTATTAAATTTAAAACTAAAACTTCCAATACAATGTTAGTACAATCTCTTTAAAATTACGAAACGAGATTTCAGGCAAAATGCGGTGAAGCGCGAAATCTAAATCGAACTGCAAATATTATTCAATAAATTTATTGATCACGCGGCATATTAAGTCAGCGCAATGGATTAGATTCAAATCAGACTGTTACTTTTGCTGACTGAAAACGTTGAAAATGATGTAAAATTTTATTCAATATACATGACTTACATTAATTTCCAATCTGATATAGTATTTTTGAGATTTAAACAGTATCTAATAATCATAAAAAAAAGTTTTAGTACCTATGTTTTCCAATTACGTACAATGTTCAAAAGATATTCCAGTGATTGTCTATCTTATCAACCTGTAAGCCTATGAAAATGAACCTGTCTACTTGTAACAAGTTTACCCATCTCAGATTATGCCGTAACGAGCAAATATCTACAGTTTAACGTTAGTACAGATAATATTAACTTCCGCGTATCTAATAGCTAAGAGAAGCTTAATTAAAGCCTTAGGCTAAAAACACACAGGCTTGGAAGCGGCGCGACGTGATAGTAACATCTAGATAACTCGGTATTAGTGGAAACCGTGTCTTATGTGGGTAAAATAATCTCGTATTATTATGAACTTCAAATATTTTGTTATTTTGAAAATGTTAAGGAAACATGCATGCTGAAAATGTCATAAGTTTGATTTATTTTCTTTATACATGAAAGTAACTTGAATTTTACATTTAGCAAAAAATACCTACTTAATTTAGTCGGGTTATAGGCTGCTAACTTTGGCTGCCAAGTTCACACCGGTAAAATTTCTATGAAATTAGAAATAATTTCCACCAGAGCCCGTTTTGATCGTTACTATGCGGTTTGATAATTTTGTTTGTACGTGTGTACATTACAAGTTTAGCTCCCAATATGTAGTAAGTATCACGTACCGGAGCAAGCGGAAATGGAAGTCTAAAACTAATTATCAGTTTTAAATGTGTGGTACATAAAATAGTACACGTAGGGCGTAGTTTACTTATTACAGATATGTTTTTTAAAACTTTTCTGAATCACTTTTATACCTATGTTTGTTTGTATAAATAATTTAAAGTAGATATTATTAAATTAATGAAATTAAATTACGCTTCTTCTTCTTATAAAATGAGAAGGACAACTCTGGTGTCGAGAGTTTTCATACCGCCCTAAGGACCTCTGACATGGCTTAACGACTGCCGTACTAGCCTAACAGCTGCAGGGCTAGGACGGCACGGGGACATAATAGTCTTTCCACCATTTTAACCATCTGTCAGTGTTATTTCCACCTTACATACCTAGCATGACAACAGTGGAAAGAAATATAATTTATCCCATTGACGTTAATGGTGGAATATTCATGAAATTTTATCGTGCTACTCCCCGCTGTAAATATAAGATATAAGTAAAAAGAATGAACAATTTCTGAAGGATTGATGAATTGATACAATGTTTAAAGAATAATTCAAACATTGTATTCATTTTAATTTAATTTCGTAGTTATGGCAACAAAATAGGAATAAAATGTTATAACGCTACTCTCGCCGTATATCCATCACGGTTTGACTTTCCACCGGCTAGTCCGTGCTCTGTAAATAGACAAAATTGACAGCGGGGAAACAAATTCTTTTTTCTCCCTCGGGATATATTGTATTCTGCCCGTGCTTGCCCTGCTGGAAAGTACAAATTACCGTGTCATCCGACCAACGAAAGCGCCCAAAATGGAATGCCATTTTTCGGTCCCCCATCCGCGTACTGACCGCGGCGACCTTTGCTTAACTTTGGTAAAATTACTCTAAGTTTATACGTTTACTAGCTTTTGCCCGCGGTTTCGCTCGCGTTAAGAAGTTTTCTTATTAATAAGGTATATTTAGATAGCGTGTGTCAAAATTAGGGCCTACAAAACTTCTGTGTACACAATATTTTTAACTAATCTGTCAGTAGGCGCTAAAATTATCAAGCTATTGGGTGAACTTACTCGTGAGCAAGCAATATAAAACTGTCCATGAGAGAAGCAATGTTCTCTCAAGTCAAAACCTGCAAATTTGAGAGTTTGCCCTTGAGACTTATTTATTGTCATGGCAAAGCAGACTTTTAGGGGAAACTGCAATCGTTTAAATTCGAACGGGATATCATTAGATATTAATGGGATTCGTGGTATAAATACAGTTTTCTCTTTCGCACACCCAGTAAATGGCTTCCAGTATATTGCGATGTAACGCTTTCACTTGCAGTCTCGTACCGTCACAAAATTTTGGGGGTTTTAAATTTCGCAATAACATAATTGGAGTGCCCACACGCAGAATAAGCTTTTTGATAAGGCAAACCTGACGGTTTCAATGAATTTAAAATTTCTACAGGGTAATTAGTAGCGTCATCTGTATTTACCACAGTATTAATCGAAGTATAGACTTTTTCTTCGCCATCAAACGACATGAGCAGGATATCATTGATAGCTGCTGCTTGATCGTTAATAATATAATAATAATAATTATTATTATTCGTGGCCGAAAAACCGACAAGTCACCGATCGCGGCAATTACGACGACTAGGATTAGGAACGATGATGGACGACTACAGGCGAGTAGCCCTTCTACACTATCGTGATCGCCTATAATCGCCCATCATGGCCGATAGTGAAGAGGAGGCGTTATACAAAGCGACAAACAATTTAGAGACCATTAACATTCAACCAATTGCATAAAATTCACCTACTTCACGACGCAAATGAAACAATAACTGGAGAGGGTCATTAACCAGCCGAATATCTTAATACCGCGATTCAGAAAAAAAACTTTATTGCACAACGCCATCTATGTGTGAATGGATAAAACGTCCGTAGCATATTCTAATGCGGTCCGGGAATGAACATCTTCGAAACTATCTAACCAATAAGGCTTTTTCTGGAAGCCAATTAAAAAAAAAAATTTTAAAATAGGTTCAATAGATGTCGCTGTATACTGTTATTGTACACCAAAGAGCAAGGAAAATTTATGGTTTTTGTTGTCATTTCGTTGACGGTTGACATTTGTTTGACAGCAAGTGTGGCGTGTCGTCATATCACATCACTCACATTGCTCTTGAATCTCAATCTCGGTGCACTGTTTTCATCTTTCGTTGCTCAAATTTGTTATCTTGTTATTTTGGTTATGTTAAGTTTTTCACCTGTTACTGTTGTTACTTTGTTGTACACAAAACAAAATGTAGGTATACAACACAAACACAAATCATGGATGGTGGGATGTCAAAATATATGTCATGTCAGATGAAAACGTTCCATTTCTTACAAAAAAAAATGTGGAATATTTTTAAAGACATCGTTGTCTAACTTTTATATTAGTATTTTGTAAATTGATTACCAGAATAAATTAATTTTACCAAAAACTTGTCTCACTGATTCTGAATATAAATAAAATTGCATTGTAAAGTTTATGTAACGTTCCGTTTCACGTATTATGAAGAACTCGCTTGTACAGGGGCAACATACAACGCCATCTTTTGAGCATTTTTTACACCATTTTTTATTTTTTAATTCAGCTGTCAGAAAAAGCCTCATTGACATACTGTTTCGGGCAAATCGTATCTCTATGATGTTCTTGTGATCATTATAATATTTGTTTCGAAAAAGTTTAATATTTTGTTGTTTAAAAAATCGTCCAAATGTAAGAAGGTACGTCGAAAAATACTTTTTTTAACACATAAAAGCTACTTTATCTTTCTGAAACAATTTATGAGATAGAAATATGGTGTCGCGGACTTTTTGTAGAACTATTCAAAGCGGACCAGGTTGCCATACATTGTTTTCAATTTTATACAACTGTTAAGGCAGCGCATGCAAATAGTTCTGTTGTAAGAGCTTTTTTTCCCCTCGGCTAGACAAAAATTTAGATAATTTGTATTCTGTAGCACTCTCGGAGTCAAACAAAATAGTAATGGACTATTAGATACGGCGGCCACTCATCATCGGGTATTATGACATGTAACTCAGTGAAAACACAATGATAGAGCGTTTTAAAACACTACTAACGCCATCTATTGTCAACATTTAGATCTAAAAAATATTTTGTTTATCTTAATTTATTTGTTCCATTAGGCACTGATAGGTTCAAACTAATACATTTATATCCTCCATCATCCCTCATTTTATTCCCATGGGGTTGAATTTATTAAATCCTATTTATGCAAAGTCTCAGCCTGATCGGTTTAAAATTTACAAAGTTTCATACAAACTTTCATCCCCTATTTTATCCCCTTAGGGGTGGAATTCATCAAAATCCTTTCTTAGCGGATGCCTACGTAATAACATCTATCTTTATTCTAAATTTCAGCCCAATCCGTCCAGTGGTTTGGGCTGTGCGTTGATAGATCACTATATCAGTCAGTCAGTCAGTCAGTCACCTTTGAGTTTTATATATTTAGATTGATCTCAAAGTATGTTACACTGTATATTGATGTAAACAGCACAACTTCATAATGTGAACATGTATTTTGCTCTGTAAATGTTAACAATTCCCATTTGTACCTGGCGGCGAACTACAGACATTTCTGGAACAAAGCTACTTCTTATCTATATCACTTGCTAACCAAGTTTCAAGGTGGCCAGAGTAAACTGCAAGCATCCCTACGGGAAAATTCTGGCATTTCCCACGCAAGGTACGATTTTCATAATACTAGTAGCAATAATAAAATCATAGTCGGTTACATTACTTGAGAGATGAATTGGAGATTGTTTCTGCTAATTGAGTGCCAAAACTGTGTTGGATGTGATTATTTGTATTCCATCTCAGGACATAGAAATTGCTTATCTTCAGGGAAACTGTGATCAAAGAGAAACGCTAAGCAAATTTTAATAAAAAAAAATCTTTTTGTTTATTACTCGTAAAAAAGTGGATACTGTGTCCAGCTGAATTGTTTTTAAGATTTTCTCTCTTCGATAATCCATTTAAATATATAAAACTAAAACTCAAAGTATAATGATCTATCAACGCACATCACTTGCTTGCTTGGCCTTACCTTACCATTGGACGGATCGGGCTGAAATTTGGTATGCAGGTAGATGTTATGACGTAGACATCCACTGAGAAAGGAATTATGGAATTGACACTTTTAAAGGGGTGAAAAAGGTGATGCGTGTTTTACTTGTTAATGCAAGGGAAGCCGTGAGCACCCACTAGTTCTCTATAAGTAAGCTTTCTTTCATAAACACAAATTAACAGCTACAAATTATTCCTGCAGTTAAGTTCCTGACGTTCCCTTCAAAGTTCTCTTAACCAAGTTTTCTCAGTATAATGTTGCATCTAAGTAAAGGCGTTAATCTGGCAGAAAGATTCAAGTTGTAAACTAAATGGATGCTCGTTTTGAACAAGCAGCGTTGAAGTTAGAACTTTGGTTAAACTATTTTTATCTCTTGCAAGACATTGCAGGTGAAAATACGTAGTTTCAGCTAGTGGCAGCACTTTCGATGTATAATTAGTTTTTGAAATCATATATTGATTTTTATATTTAGTTATTATTTTATCCACAGGCAGAGATATCTTGTGTTGTCTCTATTAACTAGTTTGTCTTAGGAGAGACTTAGAGCATAAACTTTTTAAATTAGGTTTGATAATTTGCTAAGTTAATTGCTCTGAGCTGTTAACGTTCTGTTTCAAAAACATTCGTTTTAATTAAGTTACGAGTTTAATGGGCTACGTTTGTCTATTTATTCACCAATAAATTGGTTAGTAACAATACACATAAAAGGTAATTCTTTTTACACACATTCACATACATAGGCATAATTCTATACTGACTAAAGCTGAGGAGTGTTTAGAATTCAATGTTTTTATTTTTTGTGTATAAGTACTTAATTTTTATGATTCTATCAAAGTATTGCTAAATGCGTTTAGGCTACTTAAATGTTATATATGTTACGGCTAATACCCGAAGTGCGGCTACACCTAGTTTTAGCCGGTTAGAACTAGGTGTAGCCACTTAGTCTTGGTTAAACCTAGTACGAGCCGATTGTTTTCGGGTAAAACTAGGTCTCAAGTCCTGTTGTAGTGCAAGTGTTGGACTCGAAGTCACTTGTCTGTGACAGAAGGTAGATTAGGTTCGTTAGGTTGCTTTCTACCACGCACATGCGACGACGAGCGTAGCGAGGAGGAGCCAACTTCTTTCAAAACATGTCTCGACTCGGGGTTTAACCAAGACTAAGTGGCTACACCTAGTTCTAACCGGCTAAAACTAGGTGTAGCCGCACTTCGGGTATTAGCCGTAACATATATATTATCATAGTGATGTACTCGACGTTTACCATTTATCTCAATTTACTTACATACCTATTCCAAAAAACAAAATATTTTTTTACCATACCAACAACGAACTGTTAAATAACTAATAATTCCATCTAAAAATACTACAAAAAAGTTCTTAAAGGTAATGGAAAGTACCAGAGCGGAATTATTTTTCCTTATAGTTTTTTTAGTTAATCCGCTTTCGCAAAAGTTTGGTATGATGTTTTACGCAAGGCTGGCAGGTGCTTAGAATGTTTTATAACAATTTATGAGAAGGTAAAAAAGGTGTGTGCTAAAAACGTAAAGAATGTTAAAAAGATTTCTAGGTATGCGTATTACATCCTAGATTGGCAGCAATAATAATTATATTTTGTATTACTTGTGTCGAGTCTGGTCGTTTCTATGTATACCTAATAGATATGTATTTAAAAAAGAAAAGTATACAAGTATTCAAACCGGTATCTAGTACCCACGATACAAGCGTTTGCTTAGTGTGCGGCTAGATGGCGCTGTGTGTAGTGTACCGAAATATTTATTTATTTATTGCATTTTAATAATAAAACCATGTAGCGTCATCAAATGTGATTTGAACTACAAAACTAAATATAACTGTGAAATTCCACTTGTACTATTTATTTTGCTTAATTTATATAAATATGTGCAGTCATAAATTTCATCTTGCGAACAGGCAAAATGTGGAACTCCTTGCCCGAATCTCTATTCCCCTTGAACTAATATGTCGGTCTTCAAGTCGAGAGTAAACCGGTTTCTTCTAGGCAAGCGCGCTAGATCGTAGATTATAACGTTGCTTAACATCAGGCAAGTTGCAGTCAAGCGTAAGCCTATATCATGTAAAAAAATGTAGGTATGTTAAAAACTTATGATAGACCTTGATTTGGTAATCCTAATTCTATTTACAATAATAAAATATAAAAACAAGGGAAGAAAAACTAAACATACTACTTCTAACTACTACAAATAGGGGCACTTAGAAAATCTTTAGAAAAGCCTAAAGATAATCTAAGTGCTCCAGCCCACTACCAGAGGGCAGCGTGCCCAGCATACTGGCCGCATTACCACGCTAGATGGCGTGTACCAATCCTAATTTATATTTATAATTATGGTCATCATGGTATTCTGATCTACAACTTGCGTAATGTACTTATTCCTAATTTATATAATATAATTATGGTCATCATGATCTGCCTAATGTTAAGTCTAACAAATCACATCACAACTTAAGATCGATGATCCAAATTCGTTACAAAAAGTGGTCGAACTGTAACTTAACGTTTCGAAACTTTCGTCCCGGGTGTTTCTTTTTCTAATTTATGTTCGGATTTTCAGACAAATCTTTAGTCTTGTTTTCTCACAGTTGGGTTATAAGTTACAAAGTTTGTTGGTAATGATTTAACTCGTTTTCCAAGAAAGTAGGTTAGTAAATTTCATGAAAAATATTGTAAAATACCTATAATGTCTTTGTTAATTGTTTTCTTACTCTAAAACCTTAATTGAAGGCTAAAGTTGTTTTATTAATTAACTAGCTGTTGCAAAAAAGATTTAAGAATATATTCTTTTCATCTTCTTTAACTTCAAAGCCTTATATGAAACTCATTTGTTTACCTGTAATAAATATTTTTGTGCGTATATATTTATTCATGCGTAGGTTCAAATAAAAACTTTTTAAATTAGTTTAATAAACGCTAGTTCAAAGAAAAAAAATGTTTCAGGAAATGGTTTTTCGTATCACCTTTTCTATTTATCCGGTCTAAGCTTTCCCGTACGTTTCAATCTAACTAAGTTACCGCTTTCGTTGGATAGTCAGGTGCTGAAATAATCCAGTTATACGGACACCCTCCGCTGAGGGGTCTACTATGAAATATTAAAATTCCCACTATGTCTAAAGAAAGAGTAAAAGGTTTTTTTTTTATATAGTATGCAATTTTCACCGTCATTATAGGACTCATATTAGGCAAAAGTTTTATCATCTGTAAGCATTCACGTTGTTCTTTATTTATCCTCAATCGTCTACACTACTTTGGATATTACTTAACATGCAAATAGTTATGACCTTGGATTAACGTTTAGACTAATTTCTATATTAGTAAGAGGTGGTTACTGCAAAACAAATATTCAAACAGACACTCAAATTCAATGCTCCAATAGAAGTTTATCATCGCTACCTTTTAAGTACGGAAGAAATAAATTAATACTATAATGTTATGAGTAGACTAGCTTCGATGTAAATCTCGAACTTTTAAAAATTGTTTTATTGAATTTTATGACGCCTACATATACATAAATTTGGTTGTAGCTTAGTCGAACATATATCGTTTAGAAAACGTTATACCAATAACAAAACAAAAACAACCTTTTCACGCAATGATTTAAATTTCATGATAGCCCCCACAAGTCGACGGCAGTGGCGCTATGTGTAGTAGTAGAGAAGGTTAATTGTGCTGCTTTCGGGAGCTTTGCCTGAAAACTACTGAAAAGGATACAATGTTCTGCTTCGGATGCATTTTTAGAAACGAAACACAATTTGCACTTGTACAATTGGGATACGTACTTTGGCGAACTAACAATAAGATAAAGTTCTTTTTAAGGTTACTTTCACCTAGTCTTTGTAAAAATGTGCAATGATATTGAATGGAAAACAAGAAAAAATTGTATTTTTCCCCACACAGTTTAAATATCACCGTATAATGACAGAGCTTATTTTTATTTATTGAAGAATTTTAACAAATTATCGGTCTAGAAACCGGGCATTAGTTTATTATGATGACATACCCATGGCATACATATTTAAAATTCTTCTTCTTATCGAATGAGAGTGGCCAAATCTGGTGTCAAGAGTTTATCAAGCCGCCCGAAGGGCCTTTGACATGGCTAACGACATATTATCAATATTCAGAGTTGAAAATATACCTATGCAAATTCTTGTAATAATACTTTTTGTTAGTACAGGATCCCTGTTACACTTTTTATCGTTTATTACTATCAAGCTGATATTTCGTGGGTAGCTTCTTTTTGACTAGACGCCCAAGTTTTTCCTTACAGTAATGTTGGTATGTGGTAGCTCAATAGGGATAGCAAGGATGAAATATGTTGATTTGACGAATTTTCAAAATTTATTACCGAATTTTTCTTTGTTAATTGTTAGTTTCTTCGTTTTGATTGGTAAGATAGTAATTAAAACTAAGCACAATTGTTATTTTCAAGTAGCTTAATATCTAGATGTTTGCTATAAGCATTCTGAAAGAGACAATGTTAATTAGTTTTTAGAAAACTAAACACTGAGCCAAGAATATTGTTCCTATACATATACAGGACTATCGCAAAATTTGTACTAAACATCACCCTCAAACTTTGTGTTTGTTGTCAAGTACATAAAGGTCTCTGTAGCCTCGATGGAGAGACAGTTTCATTCCCAAATACAAATCAGTGTCAATTGTATGGATAATAAGGATATGGCGTCAAGCTCTCATTCGATAAGGAGAAATAGTAGAAGAAGAAGAAGAAGATCAAGCAATGTTTAGGTTTATTAAACTGACTTATATGAAGTTTAAATAAATGTGGCAAATTACATACTTTATATTGCTTGTTTAAGAATAATGGCTCTTTAATAAATTTTTAAGGTAATTACAGAACATTTTTATGGGACTAAAATGTTTTTTTTAGATAGCTCTGTATAGTAAGTACTACACAGCTAGGAAATTGGCAATTAAGTTTGGAACGCTTTAATAACTTCTCGTTCATAGCTACAATAATTATGTCAGAAGATAATTACGTGTTTGTGAAGGAAGGGGAAATTTATATTGATAAAATATAATAAACAATCTACCTTTAGGTTACAGGTACTAATTATGTTTATGTAAATAGCTAAATTGAAGTAAAATTAAAGTAACCGGATTATCGTTCATTTTATTATAATCTCTATCTAATATTGTCACTAAACGGACATTCAATTATATTTATGTAAAAGATAGCACCAACAACGAATATTTTGATTTTATTTTTGTTGATTCTGATTGTCAAAGAATTTGGTATAAAAAGTTTTCATCAAACAAACGTTTTAACCTAACGCTATGAGAGGCATAATAATTCGTAACCATTTATTTGCAGAATATAATTAGGTCTTTGAAATTTGTTCACAAATAAGATATAAATTTACTACTAAATTCTCACTTTTATGGCGCTTAAATAAGTTTATCAAAATGTCAAGTGAAAATTCAGTATCAAACAAAATCAATTAAAACCAGATACATAGGTACGTCTTCGTTCCATCATTCAAAAAAATATTACCAAAATAATTCTTTTAATTAATCTTCCAGCTGTTCACATTCAATAACACAATTATTTATTAGCATAGCATCTGTACAAGCATTGCTGCAAAACTCCGAACTCTCAAACTCGTCTAGTTTTAATTCAAATCAAACCGTCCTGTGCATGCTCCTGCAGAGATAACCACATTTCCAATGTAAATGCGGCTCCACGGAGATAGCATATGCTTTAGTAACTGAAGCAATATTGCTATGTTCTGTAATACCTTTTAATGTTATCTTGCAATATTCTTCTGTTCTATGATACCCTTAAATTATTATCTCTAATGTAAAAGACTGTGATTTTAAGATAAATAATTGCATGCAATTATTGCGTAAAACTAAATTTATTGAATTAAATAATTTTGAATCAGACCTTTCGTTACGAAAATCTATTGTAAAAGATAATTTTAAAAAATATATAATATATATATTTCCAAAATTATCTTTTGTATATACAAGCGTTCTGGTGCTTCTATATATACCTATATATTTCCGTTGTCATTTTGTATTTTGTAAATTGGCTTGTCGTTTATTTCCATTCGCATACGAGTGGAAAAAAAGAACATTTTTTATACGTGGGATACGTTTGACTAGAGCCTGCTTGATGTTAAGCTGTAGCCTAGAAATAAACACATGACAAGTATAAAATCTGAATCATAAATACACAATTGCACATGAATTATAGCAATTCACACAATCAGTGCTAGCCTCCCGCTATGAACTACTTATTTTCAGCGGGGACACATATTTTAAATTCACATTTTCTGCTCGAATCTAAGGTGCGATAGCGTAGTGGAGCTTGGACATGAGTATGATGAATAGTCGAGGGTGAACGCAAGTATTATTTTAATGGACAACGAACCTCTTTAAGAGCACAATGTTCTCAAACTCGCTATGTTCTATGATTTATTTCAATTTTAGGTTAAGTTTTTTTTTAATAGTGGCAAAAAGGCAGAAGATATGCCTGATGGTAAGCAGTCACCGTCGCCTATGGACATTTGCAACTCCAGAGGTGCTGCAGCCAACTTTCCAGCACCTCTTATGTTTCGTGATTATAATTATGTATTTCAAAGTTAATTTGAACTTATTACACGTTCTATTCCTATGCCAAAAATTAGACCGTCTAAAAATACTGTCTCCTTACAATTTGTCATCTTAGATACAATCTTGTTAATTTGCAAATTAATTAAACGTCTGTTTACAATTCTGGAAGGCTGTTTAGGAAAATTCCGCGGTATATTTTAAGACATGATTGAAAATGCTTAGTCACACCGTTTTGTTACAAAAACTGCTTATCACGATGTTATTTAGGATGTCATGGTCGTTTGTTAGGATTATTATAAAATGTTTTGCGGTTTCTTTTTGAAGAACAAGCTTATTTTAAAATTTTCTTCTTAACCTTATATGAAGTTTTGATCATATTTATAGACTTCTTTATATAGAATCGCTAGAAGCTGCTTGGCTATGTTAGGTGAATGTCGATGCGGCCAGTTCGAGAATGTGCCACTTGTCTGTCATAGTATAGGCAATGATTAAACCATGCCAGAAACCTTAAAAAATTATGTTTAAAAAGTTTCGAAACCACATTTGAACACTTTCAGACAAAAATAATCCTTATTAAAATGCCACCATGTGCCTAAGTTGACTCTATTTCATATCCTGTTTGGCTTCTCTACGTAAAAAGACGTATGTATCTTCATTGTTATACTTGTCTTATATTAGGAAACCTAAATATATGAAACTCAAAGGTGACTGACTGACATAGTGATCTGTCAACGCACAGTCCAAACCGCTCGGATCAGGCTGAAATTTGGCATGCAGGTTTATGTTATGAGGTAGGCATCCGCTAGGAAAAGATTTTAAGAAATGCCGCTTTTAAAGCAGTGAAATAGGGGATGCAAGTTTTACTTCTTAATGCGAGCAAAGCCGCGAGCACCCACTAGTTGTTTAGACGAAAACGAATTTACAATTCCCAACATCACAGCATAAATCCTTTCTCACACAAAAGTCAATGCTTGTACTCCACTATCATAAAGCGGCAAACACAGCGATTGGAAACAAAACTAAAAGAAGAGGAGATGCCCCGAGTGGTCGATGATCAGAATTTCAGATGAAGGTAGAACGATCAGAAACACTACTCCGTCTGGGTAAAATCAGAACTACAAAATTGTACAAAGAAATAATCTCGAAGGTAAGTTCTTGGTATAAGTGCTGCATCGTATGAGTGCAAAGTTATCTTGGGTGGAGTCGAGAACGACGCTCTGGGAGTCGAATGCTTGCGTATGCAATGTTACCAGGCGATGTGCTTACCTTTCTGTCTTGTAATCGATATGGAATTAATAATAAGTACCTACTATAAATAGATAAAAGTAATTGAATCGAGAACAAATAAATGATAAGTTTTACTGAAGGATATTACTTATCTTAGATATTTTAGTGTATAACTTAAATTTTAGATATAAGTAGGATAAGTTGTCTTTCTTTTTATTCACACAATTTTTATAGATTTTAGCAGCTTGAAATTTTGAAAAACAATTAATATGTACAAATTGGGAAAAATCATTTATCGCAAATCTATTTCAATCTCAATAAACTCCAATCTAAAACAGAAAGTCAAAATCCCCGATTCGGAAGCAGAAAAGTTCTTCGACCGCAAAACCAATAAGCCAAAAGTGGGGAGCTTGCAAATCACACATGGGAACCTCGCTTGAGAATGCAGCCCGTTTGTTATCGTGTACTAAACGAACAACGGTCCTGCAGAAGCAGCTGTAAAAGTGGCTCTTTTTACGACCCTCGGTACATCGCGTGTTCTTTGACAGGTCTTTGCACTTGGGGTGGGAAGAATTATTGACGCGTTTTAGTTTTAACAGTATTTTTTACATGATTCCATTATGTGTTATTTGGTCAAGGGTTAAACCCGCACTATGATTGTTTAACTTAAACAACCATAGTGTGTCTATGATTCCATTGATGAAGATATTCATGGATATTTATATGGACTTGGTATAGGAGTTGTTAGTGTGTCATGCGTTATTGTCTTAATTTTATCATCTTTAATTGTTGCATTCAAAAACGTCAATTATTTCTCTTGTATTTGCAGCGCAGCGTGATGTATTACGGCATAACTTTTTCACTGTTTTATTTTGTGTTTTTATTCATATGTTCGTGTTTACTCTCAAAAGTTACTAATTCACATTTTGTACAGTATAATGGAGTCACAAATGCATAAAACATCAGAAATCATGTGCAACAAACTATTTTGACACACAACACACACACATTCACACATACACATTCAAAATTACATCAAACAGATACACAAACTGAAAAGAATCCCAGCAAAAAACCGGTTACAATAATATTCCGTTACCAAAACACAATAATAGCTACATTTTTAAACACACCGCTTCGCTAGTCCCCGCCAGATGGCCTCGCAGTGTTTACGATATTGTCTAGTGTCAGCAAAACTGAATATAGTCTTGAGAACTGGATATTACTGCTGTTACTTGAACGCTTTTATTTGTAATTACGCTTCAAGATTGTGAATAAAATTGTAAAACGCGAGCGTTGGTGTTTTAAACAGTCTTTTAAAGCTGTTGTGTTTTGTAAGGAGTTTTCTTTGAATTGCTTAAGAAATAAATCTGTTAGTTTGAGAGTGTGTTCTTTGTTTTCTAATTTATGCTTAATCAAATGTTTTTTTTACTTATCAGATTTTGATAAACTTACAAGTCCTTGTTTAATTTTACAAATACACGCGTAAGCATAATAATATTCTCACCTTAATGAATTCTTTACAACTAAAATTGAGCTATAAAAAGTTCTAACATTAACACTATTCACACCAACCGTCCCATACTCAGCTAAAACTACAAAAACAATAAACTAAACGAAAATATGACTAACTCACACAGACAAAGTAAATTTTCCGCCATTCCGTTTCACGGAACAAAAAGTTAATTTTAGCGCGGCCATTGCAAACGGGGAAAATAAACAAATAGCTAACATCAAACTAATCACGGGTGCAGTATTACTGGAACGCAAACGATCGTAAAGCTTGCGTTAAAATTGTTTGGATTGCAACCTAGTTGGTAGTCTGGGTAGGCTTTACTCTTATTCCCACTGGTGGGGATTTAGTAACAATTCTTTACTAAACGTATTGTATTTGACCACACTTTTGTCTGTAGGTAAACGACATTTGACTACATCTTGCCTTTTAATTTGGTACAATAGAGCTACGCCCCGCAGCTTTACTCACGCTAATCTGGAATAAGCAGAGGCCTTTTTGTTAATATTGAACCAATCAGCATACTACATAAAAATCATACAAATCGTCTGGACCGTTAGAGTAAAAAATCTGTTTAAATACACATTTAATAACTTGAGCATTCTTAATTTTAGTGAGCAGATAATATGAGTGATGATATTTCAAAAAGTATTAATTAATAGTAGGGGCGTATAGTGGAGACACTCAGAATAAACCAGTTTCACAGTTACAGTGCGAACCAATTTGAACTGTAAACAGATGGAATAAAATAGAAAGGGATAAATATAGAGTGCATTGTGGCTGACAGGGTAATAATGTAGTTACACTCGTGATACCTAGCGGAGGCGTGGATGAAAAATGGAATATATGTTAGGAAATAACCAGCTAATATGGTTTGTTTACCTAAAGCTAAGTTAAAATACAGTGTGAAAAATCACCTTACATAGTAACAACTCAACATTATGTGACTAGTGACTACTGCTAGAGAAAAAAAAGTAAGTATTCAAATAAGAAAATCCAGATTGTGTTCAAATTTTCACTGTAAGAACTTCTTTGTCGAAATGTATGTATAAAGTTGAAAGAAGAATCATCAGAAATTAAACATAATTTGACAGCATTAAAAATAGCTTAACCTGCCCTTTGGTCGCAAACAGTTAGCTACCTACCTTTTTTGCTTATAAAAGTTTTATAACCATTTACGTCTATGGTAGTCAGAGAACTTTAACTGCACGTCGGACTTAACGATAGTTGCAGTGCACGGACGAATGCATCAATTCTTTCCACGTCAGTTCTGTTACGTGACTATATCTATACAATACAAATGTATGTTATAACGTTGCAAAGGATAGCATGCTGACATAAAAAATGAACGCTATTTTAATAGTGGAAAAATGAAGGAGTAACTTACTTGTAAAATCATAGGGTAGTAGTGCCTTCATTAAAAACAAAAACCATATTTTATCATGCGCCTCTTTAATCGACTACGAAACTTTATAATTTTAAAATCCCTACAGGCCCTTATTTTATCATGCGCCTCTTTAATCGACTACGAAACTTTATAATTTTGAAATCCCTACAGGCCCTTATTTTATCATGCGCCTCTTTAATCGACTACGAAACTTTATAATTTTGAAATCCCTACAGGCCCTTATTTTATCATGCGCCTCTTTAATCTACTACGAAACTTTATAATTTTGAAATCCCTACAGGCCCTTATTTTATCATGCGCCTCTTTAATCGACTACGAAACTTTATAATTTTGAAATCCCTACAGGCCCTTATTTTATCATGCGCCTCTTTAATCGACTACGAAACTTTATAATTTTGAAATCCCTACAGGCCCTTATTTTATCATGCGCCTCTTTAATCGACTACGAAACTTTAGAATTTCGAAATCCCTACAGGCCCTTATTTTACAATATTGGTTCCATGTTCAGGTGCCTTGCTTTATATCATCAATTATTTCCTTTCTTATATTTTAATCTTAAATAATATTTTAAAATCATACATATTTTTTCACACAGTAAGGTTAATCAAATGAACAAAAAAAAAATGCTGGAGCACTTAGATTATCTTTAGGCTTTTCTAAAGATTTTCTAAGTGCCCCTTTTTGTAGTAGTTACAAGTAGTATATTTAGTTTTTCTTCCCTTGTTTTTATATTTTATTATTGTAAATAAAGTAATATTACATATATGTACATCAAATGAATAACCTCACATGGATTCGGCATTATTACTTGGTTACTATTTGATACATATAAAAGCTACATACACACATCATATAAACTTCTCTATCATAAAATTTTGTTTATTGCTATCACTTGCCAACACGATTCCTATCAGCGCAGCGCACACAATAATGCATTCATTATCTAATCTCAAACAGAATAGGATTGCACTAACAGTCCGAACAAACGCATTATAGGTGTAATTACATAGGAGGTCACATCAAACGGTTTAACCGCGTATAAAGCGGGTCGTTGCGGCGATCGCTGTTAGAAGTCCTGCTGGACTATCATTCCGATCGTGGCAAAAGTGGCACGGATTTCTGAAGAATGGACTAGGTATATAGATGTTTATTATGTTCAAAAGCATACTATAAACAAACGAGAAACTACTTAGTTCTTTTTTAGTTTGTTTGTTTATCTATTGCGCCGTAATGGAATCAACGATACAAATGTTTTATTTTTATTAAGGTGGTAGCAGAAGGTTCTAAGACTACTGAGGCTACTGTTTATTAAGAAACTTCAATGGTGAAGTTGCACACATTCTTTATTATAGAAACTAGCTGTGCTCGCGACTTCGTCCGCGTGGAATAGT
The DNA here is from genome assembly GCA_964023185.1 of Macaria liturata. NCBI lineage: Eukaryota > Metazoa > Arthropoda > Insecta > Lepidoptera > Geometridae > Macaria > Macaria liturata. Next base: position 6,237,356 of record OZ026811.1, on the reverse strand, counting down.
TATTTTAGCATCATATTTATTTTTCAAACAACCTCTTCAGCCATATAAATTATAGCTGTTACCCACGACTTGAACCGTTTTCGCAGCGCAAGTTGAATAGTTTTACCCGTTTTTTCCACATTTTCCATTGTTTCTTCGCTCCTATTAGTTGCAGCGTGATGTTATATAGCCTAAAGCCTTCCTCGATATATGGTCTATTCAACACAAAAATATTTTTTCAATTCGCACCAGTAGTTCCTGAGATTAGCGCGTTCAAACAAACAAACAAACTCTTCAGCTTTATAATATTATAGTATAGATAAGTTAGTCTTTACATATAAGCACGAATAAATTAAGAAAACTACACGCGTGGTACGAGATAAGTGGTATATACATATGTATGTATATAGTATATTATTTACAAACCCTTCAAAGTGATTTCAATATTTCAAAAACAACTTTTTCTGTCACATAAAAAATCGCGAGTTAATTTATAAGCATCGTCGCACTAAAGCTATTGATATTGTACTACGAGTAATTTAAGGAAATCAATACCTATACCGATCATCAATACACCTTCGTAAAAGGTTTTGTGTAAGTTGTCATTTATCCTCTGAAAACTTACATGTACATAGAAGTATGCCTGTCTTCTTAATAGATAAAAATGTCTCATCCATTATTAGACACCCAGTGTCCGTAACCAAATCGGTGCGGTCTCACTTCGGTTGAATTCGCTAAGCGAATCGAGCGGAGTTTTTTGTTTAAATGAACGTAGTGGAAAACTGCATCGGACGGCCGGATTCCATTCTAACAACTTGTTTCACAGTTTTTTGGACGTGCCCGATGTGCGTGATGGGGCTTTTAAATTACAAAGTATTGCAATATTTTTAAATGTTCCTAAGACATGAATCCTATCATTTTTGGTACTTTAGTGTAAAACGAGTTTTTATGCAGAGGTTAACATAATTATCTCTATATTTATCAAAAGTGTGTCAGTCGTCTCATACTTCTAGTAAGACTTTTAATGCATTGAATAAAAGAAGCTGTTGTTTTAGCTTATTTATTTAAGTGCTCTGTCTCTTAGTAATCCCAATTACTAATTCAGATGTCTTTCGCAATCGTTCAGTCAAGTCCTTAGCCTAACTAAAGCCTCTCAGATTTATTGCATTTTATTTGCAAAACAATATTTTTTTCAAATTTATTGTTTTAAATAAAACACATTGTAACGGCGCCGTTTACGCCAAACTTCACAATATATATTTTTTATTCCTCACATAATAAAAGCGCCGATATAATCCACAAGCGAATTTTCAGTTCTCGGTAATCTCAAAGTGATCCTTTGATGTGTTGAAGATAAAAAATCATATGCAAAATAAAATTAAGGGTGAAGGCAAGCGCGAGCGCGACGTAGCGTGTCACGTTTAATAAGCGTGCAAAAGGATGGTTGAAGTGGTGGTACTATAGGTTGACGAACTTAGAACTTTCTCTATTTTGTGCGTCCTTGTTTCTGTAGCCCTTTTTTAGTCTTTGTATGTGCTCGGTGCTTTAAGTATTATACGTATGATTCGCGAAGATAAATAAAATATCCGGATACTATTATTATTATAACCTAGGGGTCTTCAAATCTAGAGTAAATAGGTTTCTTCTAAGCAAACGTGCTACACTTTAGACTACAGTGGTGCTCAATATCAGGCGTCCTATAGTCAAACGTAAGCCTAATTCGTAAATAAAATACTGTTATCGTACTAAGACAAGCCCCGGGCTAAACTAAATTTGACTTGAGTTTACTTATCTTAAGTATTCTTATTTAGTTAAACTTTTTAATTTACACGAAGTAGAAAAACAGAATTTGTTTACTGTTTTATTATTCGTTTTGTTATTATGTTTACCGATAGCATTTTTTGGGTGCAGAACCATTTATTATTTCTCCATGTTTTTGTGTTTACCAGAAAATAATATCGTGAGTTTTACGCCATGAGTAACGTTCATACCTCTGTATTATGCAGGGAATAAAGGCTGATTTTTTCGTCACATTTTCGTCTCATGTATTTAACTTAATGCCTTGACGAGTGCAGCAAAAAAGTGAGGAAAACTCTGAAATATGGCGCGAGATGAAAATGTTCTCTTCCTCCTTTTTTTCCTTCCTATTTTTGGTTCAAAGTTGCTATTATGTTTTGTGGGAGTTTGAAACATTGTTAGTGATAAGTAGGTTAAGCTGTGTTTTCATTTTTCTAAGTAAATTGCTACATTTTTGTAACAAATTTATTGAAAAAGAAAATGTTATTGATGTCTCAAATATAAAACGACTTTACATTTTGAAAGTCATGAAAAATAGACTTGTATAATCAGATCGATCATTATTTTTACCGCTTCTACTTGTAGCCTCGTAAAGTCAGGTATAAACCTCATGTAGCTTTCTCCGACATCATCCAATTTATATACGCCGTCAATTCTTTACAACTCGAAAATCTTGGATTTAACACCTCATCTCCTCAAAAAGCATGCTCGAAAGAGCACAGTAAATCATATCTTCTGCTATAAATCTCTTTATAACTCATAATATAGCGACGTGAGGAGACAAATTCATGAATTTTCACGTAAATAAATATGGGATAAGGCGACGTAGGTTCGATGAAAATTGGACGGCTCATGCATACAAATTCGTTTGTTAAACTTCAAAATTGCTTTGAGCCACACGTTGCTAATTTGAAATGCAAGAGAGTAAGTATGAGATGTCACTAATATACGTACAATGATTGTTTTGTCAAACACATTAGCTGGTTAGATATTAAAATACGCATCTGCATTCGTTTCTTCTGTTGCTGCCCTGCAAATATTTTGCATGATTATTTGTATATGTGCTTATTTTATCGGTGCATTAGTTGTAAACCTGATGTGTTTTTCTGAGTTTTAAAAAGTCATAGAACATAATTTGTGGTTTTTAGTGTTTTTGAATTCATTCACACTTTTCTTAAAGACTTGTTGTCTAAATTGCCTGTCATCATGTATTTTTCTGGGAAAGTTTTGAACATAATATGTAGGTAGACACAAATTTTCACGATAATCACTAAGCACACTAAACTTTCATAGTTACTTTTACATCAAACAAAATCATAAAAAAACTAATTGAGACAGATTATACAAAAAAACCATAAAATCTGCCACAACCCAGCCCCAACTCAGCAAACTACTGGTTGGTACAAAATAAATTCTTTACTGCAATATCCTATACGTTGTCTCATAATCCTTTCTGAGGCTGGGCGAGTTTTTGATAAACAACTAGGGCAATGGAGTGATCTACGTACAAAAAAGGTAAGGTAAGGTAAATGTGGGGCGGGTGAAGAGCATACCTATTACCGTTGGGGTAATGTACGTATTCCATTTTTGCGTACAAGATTGACTAGCGGCTAGGGATTAACTATGGAAAAAAAAGAACGAAGTTCCTATGTTATAATTTTGAAAAAAATATGTTATGGGTAAAATTTGATAATGAAATCTTGAGTAGCTTTGGTTCTAATAACCTTTTTTATCTCATTAGATTTAAAATAGTATGGAATTATTATAATCTTTGTTAACTGTTTTTTTTATTTCAAATGCATTATGAGTTTGTGATTAACTACTTAATTATAACATCTTACTATGTTACTTGCATAAATTTATAAAAAGAGCAAATGTACCAACTCAATAACATATACTATTTCTTTACCAAGTAAAGTAAAGTAAAAATATGTTTATTTACTAATTGAAAAACTTAACCTATATATACATATTACAATTCATCAAACCAAACTTTAGTATGTTTATTAAACTGTGATATTGGATTGTATATATGTGGAGCGAGTGTGGCTTAGCGGTTCCAGTTTCTGATTTTCATCCAGACGTTCGAATCCGGACCTACACTAATGACTTATATTTACAATTTATGCGTGATTTTGCACTCGCTTAACGGTGAAGGAAAACATCGTGAAGAAACCGATATCTTTGAAGACCACAATATGTGAGGACATTTGTCTTCCGTAGAAGGACCTGGGCGCCCACCACGATGTATCTGGCCATGCAAACTCCCCTAACGAATGAATTTGGCAAGGGAGTCACAACCCTCAGTCATGAGGACATACGACACAAGAGATATTGTGATATGATGAATCAGACAATACAATCAAAATGTTGATGACATCTCGTATTCAGATTTGTCTCGCCATAATCGTGGCCGGAACCAATGACCGATGCAAGCTAGATTGCATCAATTACATTATGTGAAACGAAGATCAATTTCCAAGCAAATTGATAGCCATTGGATAGTGTGGTAACAAGCTGTGATACAGTATCGTTATCTTGATACTAGTGTTAAATTATACACAGAGTTATATCTTAATGAGTATATCAAGCAATACGCGGTGTTCCCCACCTAATATAATTGTTATAAAATTAAAGCTAACAAGTATGTATAATCCATATTAGCTTTCATACACAAATATTATTTTTTTAAGTACATTAACATATTATAAAGAATGAATATGTATAAAAAATTTACATCAACAAAAAAATAAACATAAGCTACCTACCTTCTTAAAGAAAAAATGTTGTGCGTCCCTATGTTATTTTCTATGAACAATATTTTTACTCTGTAATATTTATGTTCCACGTCTCAAATGAGCAAATATTAAACAAAAAGAAACAAAAAAGCATCATAAAACACGCAAATATCAACTATTTTTCCTCGACAAGGGCCGTGCCCCCGGGGAATTCATCATCTAAAAGCATCAGGAAAGTAGAATAACCCAAAGAGTAAGAATTCTTATGATCCACACAGCTCATGGAATAACCCGAATCGATATAATGCACTTTGATCTGTTTTCTTCATACTTTATTCAGTTCGATACAAATGTATTGCCAGACTCACATATAGATGTATTGTCATTATACACATACAAACACACACACATTGAGCTGTTGTACTGAAAACTCAACATTTCCGTTGTAGCTACATATATTCTTACTTGTAGCCTTATTTTTACAAGGCTCCTTTGGGTGTAGAACTACATTAGTTATGATATCTTTCTTAAGAAATGATGTTCTACTAAACTTGTCTCGAAACGAAATACCTATGTCACGTCTTTTAAATTCTCTGTATGAAATAAATGTTTAGTACAAAAAAAAAGTAAATAATGTCTACTACACTGATTACTTTTGACAAACAAAGATTTGGATATTTCTTTTTTAGGCTATTATAAAAGTGTAGCACGGTCCAAACGTCAAATCAAGTTAATACCTGTTTTGCAATAAAGATATTTTGATCTAACTCTTTCTAACATAGGTTTAACCTAATCCTTTCCCTCTAAAACGTACCAACAACAACATACGTTCCACATAAAGCATTAACTTCCAACGCTGTGCTGACACCATCGCGACCACTTTACGTAATAACCACACGAAATGAAAATAGAGTCCATCCAACCGTTTAGCCAATTACCAACATTTACAACACACGCCTACGCCCTATAACAACATACATAAGGCCCATATTTGCAGTTGACAGCTGCAAAATAAACTGGCCGAGTGTTTTGGTAAAGTAGATGTCCCGTATCTGAAATTCAAATGGAGTTTTTTGAGCGGAAGCGTAGAATAATAATGAAGACAGTAGCCAAGAGTGGGAATTGGACTTGCGTCTAGAGTTACAGAAACGGGATTATCTTGAAATGTTGGAAGCGATGTATTTTATTTGCTTGTGAAGCTATTTTTAAGCTCGTAGAACTATCAAACTTTATTTGTCATCTCGGCACCGAATGAATGTTTTACACAAAATATCAATTTTCTAGTTACAAGCTGGCAAAACCGAACTAAATAAATATGGAAAATTGGTTCGTCATTTTGAGGTTCACAGATTCATACTCACACAGGTCCACATGCCCTTCCAATTAATAACTTCACTATATTTCTTTATTCGAGATCGGATTGGATATATGACAAGCTAAAATTTTCTTATCGTTAAAATATCCATACGATTTTGTTCAACAGCTGAGCTTATCTTCCCCTCATTAGCGCATGTACCGCATGATGGGCGACACTTAATGACTGTCATCGAGCAAGACACAGAATACACCACAGTTACTACGACAGAAGCCATAGTTTGGGCCCCAGCCAACTTACCTACCAAAAACATGTTTTCGGTTCATTTTACATATCGCAATTCTGGACGAAAGTCAAAAATATGAGTGGTTGTAAATTTTTACAGTCGGTTTTAATTTTTCGATTTTATTTTATTACTCTGTACTGTCAAAGGGGATTGTAAAATTTATCGTCGCCCTGTCTAAATTTATTTTCCACGTCATCGCATCGGTCTGATAAAATTGTTTAATTTATTCGCTTTGTTTTGTACAATTTGACTGTCGAAAATTAGTCTCTCAAGTTTATCGGGATAGCAAACAGTAATGTTTCTTTTGATTAATAACTTTGTGAGCAATTATTTGTAAACAGTTAGTTTGAATATTTAGCTAGCCACGTGTTTTCTATCGAGTAGTTGTTATCACACCAGAGTATACTTTAACTTAACTGTAACCGTATTACAAAAACAAACGCGTACAACACATAAGTACACAAAACAGTTGTTTGCTGAAAACACACGCAGCAGTTAAAACAATTTTATACCCTGATATTTCGCTCATAGTTAAGCGCCCGTACACACTAAACAAAAAATAAACATGTTTCAAAAACTTAGCCCGTCATAAAAATACACCTTTCAAAGGACGCCAATAAAATCAGTAAAGGCGCTAAAAATAAAATCATAAATCTTAAAAGCAAATCTCACGGTTGTGTGAGATTTGCTTTTAAGACATTCTCACGTGTGGCTGTAGGTGCGAAATATAAGCAATAAAGGAACGGCCCGTTCCTGGGTTCAAATCAATACAGCCTTTACCCGGCTCACTTTTATCAAGATGTTTAGCTGAACGAAAATTGGGCGTTTGTTGGTCATTCTTGCTTTAGAATTTCGTTGAGTACCTTTAAGTTTTTTTATGTTGAGTGTGTTTATAAAATGTATAATACGGTGTGCACCTAATAATAATGAAATACTGAAAAAGAATCGCGAAGAACCTCGATCAACACCTCAAAAGTCTCTCGCTAGAAGGTTGAGTTAAGGGCCAGATACAGAAGGCAGTGATCCTTGACACGGCGCGTATTGTCCGGTGGTTCCTGTCTCTGTAGCCTCTACCAACGGTAGCTTGGGCTCTGGCCCGCTGCCGGTAGCACCACTAGTTTTAAGTTTTTTTTATGACATGTATGTATGTGTAATTAACGTTACGGCACGACATTACTTAAACTATTTATAAGTAATTATATGCATATTATTATGTTATTAATATTATTGTCTGATTCTAAATCTGCAAATTTGTTGATTAGTAGTCTTGAACAATCTATGGTTTACACACATAACTTCTCATACTTACTTTAAAACAGTTACACAAATTGATCAAAATTTGTTGGCTTTGGTTTAAACACACTGGTTGTATTACAGTTTATTTTTAAGTAAACTTGGATCACATATTGAATTGTGTGCAATATGCCTATATATTTGACCTTTGATAGTAATTTTCTATATAATAGAGATGCCAAACGCCACTCTAAATTTATCGATAAGCTGTAACACCATCGAAACAGCTTGATTGATTATAGAGGCGTCAACGGCAGGCTAAAGATTGATGCATCGAACCATACGTTCAGGTAGCGATGTTGATATTAGATTTGCCTATTGCTTATTTATGTTTACTTTACTATAATGGCAAAAGTAAAAAAAAAAACTTGACCTTAAGCTAGGCACATACAAAGAAAAGTCTATACCCAGCAGTAGGATCCCAAGGGCGATGATGATGATGGTGAAATATTATCCTATATATATATAATGTCAGAAAATAATTGTTAATCGGTGAAACTATGATACAAATATTTATTAAAGGTTTTCTATTTGTTTCAGGTAATTATGGTGCAATGTTGAACATCATGGTGGTAAAAAAAGGAAATTAATAATTTGTGATCTAAATTACCCAACGCTTTTAAAATTATGTAAATATTAATCAAATGTGTTTGAAGGTAAGGTTGTGAATCATAACTTGAAAATCAGTTCAATTAATTGACTCAATACTAAAAATAAAGGATCTTCAGCATTTCAATATTTTAACTCGCCTTTCAAAACTTTAATTCAAAGTCTTTTATCTCAGCACCTCTACAATAAATAAAATTGTTTGTTTTAATTTCAAACTCATTTCCATAACTTAGTCTGGAAACTTAAAGTGAATCTATTTTATGTCCAATTATGCTTTATTTGCAAGTCCATTTACAATTTTACAGTATAATGAATATTCAGAAAGAAAAGTTAAGATATGTGATACTATAACTGTTTAGATGAAATTGCATAGTGTTCAATGAAATGCCACTTTTCGGTCACCCATCCAAGGACTGACAGCGTCGACAGTCCATTTACATTGGTAAACGTATGCGATTCTATCTTTGATGTGCAATCACTTGTGTCTAGATAACATAGCTGTTCCCTTAGATAAGAGGCAAATTTTAGTAAGAGCACTAGCGCTCACTTAAGTTACATAGACTAATGTATAGGGTTGACGTAGCAATTCGCTCCACGTAGCGCATCGTGATGTCAATCCCATACATTGGTGTATCTCACTGTATTATAGTTCCCATAAGGCATGATTTAATTTAGTTGTAATAACCGGCTAGCACTTACGTCAAAAATTACGTCGAAAAATTAGCTCGACAAGTTTCGGAAATCTGAGGTTTCCATCATCAGGAGGACGAGTCAGCACGCGCGTCCCGGTTGTCCCGGTTGTCTTAGTCTGGACGAGGCGGCCAACCGGGACGCGCGTGCTGACTCGTCCTCCTGATGATGGAAACCTCAGATTTCCGAAACTTGTCGAGCTAATTTTTCGACGTAATTTTTGACGTGAGTGCTAGCCGGTTATTACAACAAAATTGGTGTTTCTATTGGATTAGTATGCGTCAGTACAAATAACTAAAAATTGCCCCTTGTCTAAGAGGGCTGTTGTGTTATGTAGCATTGTACTAAATTTAACAGTTTTGTAGCAAGTTCGTAGAGGCCCTACGAAAGCTTGTAGCCCCGGGCTACGTCATACTACGAAGTTTGACTGCTCATGCGTATAAATTTTAGTCGAAAGTCGTGACACAAAATGCAAAAATGTACGTACCCGTAATTTATATTTTAAAAATGTCTGACGGGATATAATAAGCAAAAGCATGGCTACTGTTATTTATCAGTGAATTACCTTTAGATTGTTTTATTAAAACAAAGTTTGTTTTAATAATTTTCGATTTTGATCCACTATTTCCAATTCAATGTAATCATTTTATTTATATATTTATGTATTTTGTTCAGTTTACTCTTTGAGAGTGATAAAAAACATGTTGTGTGTCTTGTTTTGACTGGCCTGTTAGCTTAGTTGGTAGTGGCTCTGCCTTCTAATCTAGAGGTCGCGGGTTCGATTCCCGCATGACACAAGTATTTATGTACTTTAAAAATTTATAATTACTTGTGTTGAGTCTGGTCGTTTGTATGTATAATAAGTATGTATTTACAAAAGATATACATCTAAGTATTATATCCGTTATTTAGTACCCACGACACAAGCGTTTGCTTAGTGTGGGGCTAGATGGCGCTGTGTGCTATCTCCCGGAATATTTATTTATTTTCTATCTGCAATCACTGTGTCATAAATTCAAGAACAACTTAAACATCTAGCAGTTGTTGAGTTGATTCTGATTAAAAGTTTAAGTTTGCAGGTTTTGCTTTGAGTGTTTCTCCACTTAATAACATTCTCAGGTTTTAACTTAACTAAGCTAGCAAAGTGAATGTTTTACCGACGAGAGTTTTAAATTTATAAGTAAATTGCCTTAAATCGTAAGCAGTTATTAAAGAAATAGTTTGAATCACTTTAAATTATTCTAAAAAGTATTTTATATAATAACTATCAATAAATCTAGGTTGAAGAGCTGACTTATAACAAGTACTAAGTTTCTTTACAGCATTAAAATCTTTGTTTAAAATTAATAGGCTCACATTTGCGTACAGCCCGCGTGATGTTAAGCAACGTTGTAATCTACGACCAAGCGCGTTTATCTATGAAGATCGGTTAAAAATACTGAGATTTATAAAAAATACTCATAACTCTCTTCACTTCAAACGTCATAAAAGACAAAAAACGTGAAAACTCCCCCCTGAGGCGTCAAACCAAGTTTGGTAAAAAAATAATTTACACAGATCACTTTTTTAGAGCCTGTGGCTTCACGGAAATCACCAACGTTATAAAAAAGTTCGGTAATAAACCGAAACTGAAGGATGTACAAGGTAATTTTACGGCTGAAACTTTGGTAGATTGATGACTCTGGAGCGTCGCTGTACATTACTTTTCTTTTTAATCTACAACATGGGTGGTCCCGTGGTGTTAATTTTTTTCTTGCATAAATAATGATGTTAATGAGGTAAAAAAAAGGTTTAAGATATAAGATTTCAATAGACATTAAAAATAATGAACATGTATTAGCTTAAGATCAATCCGTTTGACAATAAAACATTTTTATATTTGACTTTACAAAAATACATTTAATGTGATAATTGCGAACGAAAACGTAACAAACATACTCATTCAATCACAACAATGTTCGAGTTTATTGTAATAAATTATCTCAACAAAATATTGAAGCTGTTTACGTAATAAAAATATATATGTTCTTTATTTAATAAAATTGAAAAATTGAATTTTGAATTTTTGAATTTGAAGGGTATTAAAACACGAGTGTGAGTTTATGAAACGAGCGCAGCGAGTTTCATAATAGTAACGAGTGTTTTAATACCCGTGTTATATGCAGTTGCATACACTACTTTATCTTCACTAATGCAATTAATCAAACAACAAGAGTACGTGTATTGTCTCAGTGATTTTGCCGCCATTAAAATCTAACCATTGAGAGCGCAGCTGCGCGCTTCAATAAAACGCGACCAACCTGATTGGCCCTGCAATCAGATTGGTCGCGTTTTATTGATGTTATAATGAGATATTACGATATCGATGTGGATATTATACCATCATGTGAAATTGCTTAAATTGAGTGTTTTGTTGTCTGCTCTATAACAGTAGTAATTATAAGTCAAGTATTGGAAACATAAGTAGAATGTTACAACATTAGTGTAGATAAAATAACTAAACTACATAAAACAACTTGTGAATAAATAACAGTGTACCTTCTTTTCACTTAAAATACATGTTGGATTAATATTTTATATCTGTTCAACAGATACAAATACTGATTCTCCCCGTATCTCAGTCGGGATAACATTACCCAAAGGAATTCCCGGAACGCCTAAAATATCCCGAAAATGGGTAAAACCTGATCAGTCCACAATAAGGGCTAGAAAGTAAGAATCTTTTTTGGGTACTTACCTAAGAGGAGTTCGATCTTTTTTTTGAATCTTCAAATTGTAGATTGAATACTTCCTAATAAATTGTGATCGTAACTTTAGAATTTAGAATGTGAAGAATTTTTTACATTACATACTTTAGTCATATACTAATATGATTTATCAGGCAGATTTCAACTGCGATTTGCTTCTAGGATTCCGATTTAAGATATATTTTTGAGATAATAATGTACCATAATACTTCAATTTCATAACGCAGCGATTCCCATAAGGATTGCAATTTGACTTCGGTAATAGATACCCAATGACATTGACACAATAATATAATATAAGACTGACCCTAAGTCTGGTATAGCCCGTTCTATTTTATAAATTAACAGATTACTCACAATTTTATACAAACTGAGAGTGTGTTTTACACGTATAGTCATTTACGCCCTCGCAGTAAAGTAAGTTGTAATGAGAGTGGCCAACTCTCGTGTCCGAGTTTTTAAATCGCTCCAAGAGCTTCGGACATTGATAAATGTTCGATACTAAGTGGACTGTATGGGGTTGATTTTGACGTTACAGAATTGATGCAAAGAGGGCAATCATAAAAAGCATTCACTAACCTTTCACGACGCTGCTTCTCCGGAGATAGCCTCCGTGATGCGCGACAGACGAATGGTGCTGCACCTGCTCCTTTTCTATATGAATTCTTTTAGTCTTAGGGTCACGGACTCTGGTGATGTGGTGGCGTGTCACGGACACGACCAACGCGCACGGCGCGATCTTGGCAACTCGGTGAAGTGCTGGTGTGTCACGGACACAACCACCGCGCACGGCGCGATCTTTGCAACTTGCCGGGTCTGCGACGCGCAGACGTCCGGTCGGCTCTTGCAATTCACAACTACCCTCAATTGCATCAAATACTACTATTAAAACCCAACAATAAACGACCACCGCAGGTACTGTGAAAAACAGCCAGATCCTGTGATAACATGCTAATACGTGTTATCTGACCATTGGAAGTGTTTAAACTAGATATAAAAAATAAGGATATAAAATATACATATTTTTAAATTAAAACTACTTACGAAAACAAAAAAAAGATTATAACATATTGGATGTTATATTACGAGTACCTACACCCATCTTAATTTAAGCTGTTGCTTGGAATAGCCAGAATATTACCAGTCCATTACTATGCTATGTTGATTCCCTATAGCGTCCCAGGAAAGGCAATCTCACCTGTTAGTCGATAAACGAAATTCCTGAATCATTTTTGAAAATAACCTCTGTGTGAGCGTATTTTGGTGCGTGGGTGAAACTGGTCTGATTATGGGTATAATGTTGTCCTTTCACGTTTTAGGGTGCAGGGGTAAGACTTGATAGAGCAAATAAAGTTAATAATGAATGCCAAATATAATGTTTGCGTGGTGCTTTAAAATTTTATATGTTATTTTTTATTTTTTACTTTGTTTGACTAGTTTTTTTTTAAGTAGTCTAAAGCAAAACAAAATTAAATTGATGATGTTAATGTAATTATTATTTTGTAACTCACCTTATGATAATGAAATCACACCAAATATTTTTACCGAAGAAACTATGCGACTTAAAGTTGTTTTTCTATTATATCTATGTTTGAAGTTCTTCTTCTGAGAATAATGATTCTGTGACAACATAGTTCAGGATAAAATATGTTTCGACGTTGAAAATTGCAACACGAAAATATATCAGAGAACGTGCAAAACATTTTGCATTCCCGTTATTGTATCTCAGCCGATAACGCAATCGACTATAAGGCCAATATCTAAGTTTCTATCAAACTGGGCTAAGCAATATATTGACAATCACATGGTCTTCTTCTTATGGAATGAGAGTGGCCAACTCTGGTGTAGAGAGTTTATCAAGCCGACTTAAGGGCCTCTGTCATGCCTTAACGACTGCCGTACTAGACAATCAGCCAGAACCTACAATTTAACGTGTCATCTGACCCACGGAAGCGCCCAAAATGGAATGCCACTTATCTGCCACCCATCCAAGAACTGACCGCGTCCACCTGGTAAATCTAATACTTACTCGTCTCATGAATGCTATAAGCACATAAAATTCAAGTAAAACTCGTTTATTTCTTAAAGCAGGCACATTTATAAAGGTTAAAGTTTCTAATAATTATTTTAGTGTGGATGGTAACCTTGTCTTACATTAGTACCTAACATTCATCGTTTGTTGTATTTATATTTCTAAATATATGAAACTCAGAGGTGAGACTAACTGACTCGAACGCACAGCCCAAACCACTGGACGGATCGGGCTGAAATATGGCATGCAGGTAGATGTTTTGACGTAGGCATCCGTTAAGAAAGAATTTTTGGAAATGACACTTTTAAAGAGGTGAAATAGGGAATGCAAGTTGTTAGTCTCTAGTAGAGTTTCTTTAACCAACTGCAAACAATTTTCTCTACCGCAGACGCAAGTCTAATCTACAGAGAAGCAGATAATCTGGTTAGCAAGATTAGAAATGCAGTCTTGAATCGTACTGAATGAAACTCTGTGAAGCGCAAGGATGCATTTAGAGATGTATTCAGAAATTCTATGCTACAATCTGAGATATGATTTATAGTTTAATTTTATTGCATTAATAAATAAATAAAAGTAATTTATTTCAGGCTTGTACCCATAAACTTAAACTTAAATTGAAACACTGTATAGGGGTGATACACTGTATAGGGGTGTCAAGTTAAAATAAATTAAATGCACATATGCGTAGATATGTGCGGTCACTTTTTGTTTCGGTCCATGTGAACAGATATCCAGCGCCTAAACACTGGATTCCGGACATCGTCAGAGACAGCCACAAGTATACTGTTGCCGGAACGGCGCATTCTTTGCCAGAAAGAGGCCACACATTAGATAAGAAGAACTCTTGTGTAGAGTTTCTTTACAGAAGTGGTGCCAGATATGGTTGAAAAACTGCTAAACTATGACAAATATCCAGAACAACTATTTTGGTGTATATATAATTATTTTCTGAGTCATAGAATAGCATAGAATATATCTTTAATGTACACCATAAAAACATAGAAATAACAAAACAGGAAATAAACTTAAATATATGAAAGTGATGCACATTGGGCGGCCTTATCGCCTTAGGCGATTTCTTCCAGGCAACCTTTTGGATGGACATTACTAAGAATTATAAACAGGTGGTGTTCTAAAAAATATAATTAGATACAAACATTAGTTAAAAGACCAATACATACTCATAATATACATAAATAAATACAATACATACATATTTCATACATATTACACAAAACATTTAGGAAATAAGCTACTATTTTTATATAAGTAAACTACATAAATTAATGCTATAACAATGACAAATAATGGTGATACACTAACTTTTGGAATATACTCAGCGACTTGGCCTGCCTGATGGTAGTTCTTATTAGTCTTATTTCTCATTACTTCGTTTTTAGACTTTCACAGAATCAATTTCTTGAGGTTTTCTTTAGGTCCAACATCGAGTGCCCATGTCTTTCTACTGAAAACATTATTTGATATTTAGGAACATTAATTTTGCGATCTTCAAACAAGCGAGTGAAAATCCACACGTAAGGTAAAAACAAGTCAAACCGGGATACGTCAGATTTTAGGGTTTAAAGGTTAAAGGTTTTATCATCGAACTACATCAGCTTCTTATCAGCCCAGTAACAAAAGAGGTATTTTCTTATTGCAAAAGCAAACTTACTAAATGTTCTAAATTCGTATCTGTTAGGACGACGTTCAAGAACCTGAAATCCTATTCATGCGAGAGCTCACAAATTATATGAACTAGGTATTCAATGTTCATTTCAGTGGTACTAAACTCGATTTACTGTGTAATACGTACGTATTATTTGATAGGGTAAAATAACATTAGAAATGTTTGTGAATAGAAACTCATTAGATTCTACTGCAATTGTACCCTTGTCACATATACGTATACGTAAGTTGTTTGGTCATACTCGTATTAACAAATTATTATTATTAGATGAGAATACTATTTGCCAAAAAAAATGTGATATTGATGTAGTCATGCAATAAAATTATACTACAGGATTCCCAAAAAAAACATTTTACCACATTTATTTAATTTTGTTTTCGGAATTTGATGCATTATCTCAAAATTCCCAGAGAGTATTGCATTACATAGAGATGACATCGATATAAAAAAAATCAAATTCATACACATTTTTTTTAATAGCCTACCTAATTTATAACAAATTGTTTTAAAAAACATAAAATATCAACACACCCAGTCTTACCGAAGCCCACTAAGTAAGTATAAAAACCACTTTACTAAACTTTCTCCAGATTTGTTCAACTAAATGCTATCGCCAATAAAATCGTCGTAGACCCTTATAACGTACTTGGAGCAAACAGACCTATATAAAAGACAGGAATCCGCTTTAGCAGACCCGACCTAAACCAATAACTCTAAAAATCATTCACTTACGTAGTCAATGAGTGGGAGGAAGGTTGGTTTCGAGTTCTGGGGGAGGTGTTTTTTTATTTTTATTTATTTGACTGCTGCTATTAAAATATTAAAATTAAAATAGAATATTATACATTGGATAGTACAAGTTCTGAGAAAAAAATATTTACAAAACTAAACAGTTAATGAGGCTCAATGAAATCATACCTTAATGCACCGTTGCATCAGAAGACATAAGCGTTTTTAAAACTTTTGATAAATATTTTGACTTACTTTTTCTTCTTTTCCTGTCTTTTATACTCAGTCGATACTATAGTTTTTTTTTTAAATTATTTAGGCACAAACTTTTATCTAATGGTGCGTGCATAAAGTTCAGGTACAGACTACATACTCGTACATTGACCTTCCACTAGCATTTTACTACTAAGTTCTAAAACCAGTCCTTCTCTATCTCGTCCACTATAAACCAGCTCCGATATCGTCCAGCCCTAATCCGGACATAAAATTGGCGAGGAAAAAAATCGCAATCGAACTTCCGGGCAGGTCGTAACTCCACACTGTCACTTACAAGAGGCTTATGCCGCTTATTCCAATAGTTCGCTTCTAAAACCCGTGGTTCGAATCCGGAGCTGTAGTTTTTGATGAATATGCTCTTTTTGCGGTATTGATTGGCGTATTAGGACGAAATTGGGGCGAGTTGCGCTTAAAACGAGGTTTTAATGGAGTTTTTGGAATGCTGGCGATGATTATATGTATGAAGCTGTATAAAAGAAGGCTAAATCAAATAGTTTCATAAAAGCACGTTATTTGTGAATATTTCTTAATACTAAAACTGCACTAAGGTTCTGTTAGTAAACTTTTTGTAAAAAATTAACGAAAATAATCCCGATCTCCAGAAAACAACGCTTAACGAATATAATATAATATTATGTATTTTAATAAAGGTAATGTATTTTACGTTATCATTATAATATCCAGAACGAATGCAATTAAATTTCAACAAACTTTATTAGACTGTCAAACTTTATAATTCTTATGCATTATGTTTTAATTATATTTCATTTATAAACTCATACCTTCAAGAATCACATAATATGATGATGATAAATGAGAATTGAGAATGATATACTTATCATAGAAACATCGAAACTGCTTTAAAAAAGTGAAATTATCCAGACGCTTAATTCACTTTTTCAATTAAAATTCTTATTAACAAACTATGAATTTCCCATGTGATGGTAACTTAATACAATATAACATAGAAGTAACTTAAACTTCAAACAAGGCAATACTCGCAGGCTGCCGCCGTAAGCTGAAAGGCGGATCCGGTTCACTTCCTAATAACATTTTAATAATAAAGCTGTGTTCAGAACAATGGGGCATGCAAGTGTCGGCCGGATTTTCAACTTTGAATGCTGCTTAGTTTGAACTAACTAACATTTTCAGTCAAAGAACAACATTGCATGGTAACTGTTTTGTAACTTTTGTATTCTAGTATGTAAAACAAACCTTAAATTTGAAAAAAACTGAACTTAGGTAGAAATTCTTAGAGGATTGAATAAACACAGTGTTTATTTAAAGTAAATTTTGTGATATCGAATGGTATGATGAGCATATTAAATTCCGAGTAACATATCAAAATTATAGAAGTAGCACTATGCCTAGAACCGATTTAAAACTCAAACTCA
This sequence comes from Macaria liturata, assembly GCA_964023185.1. Classification (NCBI taxonomy): domain Eukaryota; kingdom Metazoa; phylum Arthropoda; class Insecta; order Lepidoptera; family Geometridae; genus Macaria; species Macaria liturata. Next base: position 6,219,784 of record OZ026811.1, on the reverse strand, counting down.
ATTATTAGTCTTGCTTTCTAAGTAATATAATACTGCATGCATTGGACGTAAGTAATGTTTGTTGTAGGTAGCATGCAGGTACATGTTTCGAAAAGAACTTTACGTTTCATGAATTTTAAGTTTAAATAATAAACACAAATATAGGTATATACACTTACCGCCATTTGTTTCTTAACTCGCTGTAATACTGCATGCGATCAAAACGAACGAGATTTACTCTAAAACATCGACATTTATATTTTGCCTACAAAAGGCAGAGGGGTTGAAAAACCGCGGGATTTGTGTGCAATAGCTCGGCTCAGTTTTCAAGGTTCGCTGCTTACTCACAATTATTTCCAACTCCCAGTATTAAGAGCAAATCCTGACGCAAATGGAAACCTACAAAGTCGTGACTTCCAGGGTCTTCTTTTGAATAGCAACTTATATAATAATACATACATACATATGTATGTACGTATAATTAATGCATTATTAGAGTAATATAATATTATTATATTTTATATGTGACTTTAAGAATGTTATAATGACTAAATTTGATTTGTTATTAGTTAGTTTTTTTATTTTTTTCCACATTTTACAAAATATTCATTGCCTATCGGATTTTACTGAATGTATACGCTATTCATTTAGCTCTCAGCTATTTCTAACCATATGAAGAACTATAAACAAATACAAATTGGTTTTACTTAAAAATATTACAATATGTACCGTTATGTATAACAATATGAAGCTTTGTATAATTAAAAACGACAAAAAGCATTTCCAAGCCAAACAAATTAATCGAACAACAGCCTAAATAAATCCTTCAAGATTAAATTGAAACAGTTTTCCAGCGTTGGTTCTTATTTGCGCCACCATCTTACATATTTTTTCTGTTGACAAAGTGTGCCCTTTCTTCGATAGTTCCACAAGCAATCGCGTTTCTGAGTAGGGCTCTTTGCCGTTTTATTGTAAGGACATGCAAAAAAACCGTTATATTTTATTGTTATAGACGATTGCGCTGAGACGGCGATGCTCAAACGAGCGATCATGGGAAGAGAGCTTATCTGCACCGTTTATTGAATTCGGATTTGAAAGATTATGGGTTACGGTTGTGTGTGAATAGAAAAATTATTCAGGAAGTACGTATGTGAAATCGTAAGAATATATTGAATTTGTTTAATGTCAATTCTTATTGTACAATAGTAAAACTAAAATAACAATACAATGCTTATCCATTTTTTAATGGTTAAGGCTTTAATGACAGTCAATTTGAGTACCATTATTCAGTAAAAAAAATACTCAATAAAATAATTTCCAGTTTCAGATAAATCACGAAACTAAATTTAATTCGTACATACAATCTACCAAGTCTCTTGCTGTTTCTTGCGAAGTTCAATTCAGAGGTTTTTAAATCTCGTTAAAGTAGTTATTTTCCTTGTTTCACCCTGAGTTGTAACTCGCTAGTTAGCTATAGTTTATCTTTAAACGGATTAGAACCAAAACAATACAAAAAATGACTATACTAAACTTTTCAAAATGTACAACAAACTACAACTAAAATTTCTCTCCGTATAATTATCACCACAGACCACTAAGCGAAGTAGATGTCAACACTCAGACCCGGCTCAAGCCGCCCTGAAGCCCGCAATCTGCCTGACGCGGCGTTTCCACACCGTCGCCTCTACCTTCTTTGATTTATAGGCGATATCGCGTTTCAATCAACCTACATCAAAGTGGTTTATCTATTTTTACTTATTCTGTGGACGGTCGAGCGGATTTTCGGACGCGAATTTGTGACGAAAATATTGGAGTGTCATATTTAATATCCCAACTAAGTTATGTTCGGTGTCAATGTTTTTGGCGTATGTTTGTAAAGGGTTGCTGATAACGGTTAAACGTCACTTATGGCTTTAGCACGTACACCAAAAAACATTACAAAAGCTTTTAAATCGGCGATAAACAACATATTTGGAGAATAAAAATATATTATAAAAAGTTTTAAAACAATAATAACCAATTAAAAGTAAGCTCGCAAGTATGGCACAGCGCAAATTCTTTTCTAGAAATTATGAACTAAGCATACAATTATAAAATATGAAAACAAGGGAAGAAAAACTAAACATACTACTTCTAACTACTACAAAAAAGGGGCACTTAGAAAATCTTTAGAAAAGCCTAAAGATTATCTAAGTGCTCCAGCCCACTACCAGAGGGCAGCGTGCCCAGCATACTGGCCGCATTACCACGCTGGATGGCAATGCTGATACAAATACAAATTACACAAATACAAAATACTTTATTTACAGAAAACTTACAATTTATTCACCCATGCTAAGTAGATACATATAAGATAAGATATGTCTTTAATGCACACCAAAAAATTACGTAATGAAATACATTTAAAAACAAATTTTATGCACATTGGGCGACTTTATCGCCTGAGGCAATTTTTTTCCAGGTAAACTTTGGATGGACAAGATTTAGTAGGTATACATACATATATGTATAAATGCATTCACGACAAATCATACAACACTGTTCTAAGCCACTCACACACTTAACAATAGCAATTTAGAAGCCGCATTTAGCTGCATTCAAGTTTATAATCGGTTTATTAAAGTCTTACCTGGGGGAAGCTCTGACATAGCGAGATAACTCCACTGAATACGCGCTTCCAGTTAAAGCTTGAGATTCACTGTGTATACTGTGCTATGTGATAAGAAATATTATGAACTCTATTTGTTTACTGATTTTGCTGCTCTGTTTAAAAGGCAATTTAATTTTTATGCAGGTTTTTTAAAATAGTGGCCACGACATTATATTTTTCTCAAGCCAAAGGTGGGATGAAGAAATATCATAGAAAAGCAGCAGGCATCCTTCGCTTTTAATGACAGTGGCACTTTAGCGGATGTCAGTGCTAGAAACTTCTACCAAAAATATGATATTTTCATAACTACTATTTCTGTAACGGAATGTCAGGACAACTTTAACAGATAAACAGATAAACGTTTTATTAATAACTAGCTGGTGCCCGCGACTTTGTCCGCGTGGGATAGTTATTACCACAAAAACGGCTCTAGTGAGTTAACATTTTGTTAGATTATTTCAAGAGAAATAATTCTTTCCTACATATTTTTTTGATACCTTGAACCGTTTTCGCAGCTCACGCAACGGAAGCCCTCAAAGATGAATAATTTTCCCCGTTTTTCCACATTTTCCATTGTTTCTTCGTCATCATTCCTATTAGTTGCAGCGTGATGTTATGTAGCCTAAAGCCTTCCTCGATAAATATGGTCTATTCAACACAAAAATAATTTTTCAATTCGCACCAGTAGTTCCTGAGATTAGTGCATTCAAACAAACTATTCAGCTTTATAATATTAGTATAGATTAGTTGGAATTACATGTCATGAATTATTATTATTAAATTAGAGATACATTCTAAATATATTTTTATTGACTTTAATTGACAGGTGGTCTGTTGATGATTATTCGTCTCTTAATTTATTATAACAAAATGGCGATATACGTACACTAGCTCTGTACATAAATCAAAGCGTTTCTCTAATCTATGTTACCGCACAGCGACTGCGGCGGACGTGTTCAAGTGTTTCGAACACTGGACTCAAGTGTTCAGGCGAAAAATATTGGCAGGAAATAGGAGGAGAGGTTTCCTATAACCCTAGGTATAGGTTTATAGGTGTTGCTATCCTATGTTGTTAAAATTTAGTTTAAAAAAAAACAGTAAATTAGGTCAACGTTATAAAACATAAGACTGTACATTATATATACTCTATTTAAAGAAGAAAAAGAATTGAAGAAAATTATTAAATAATTAGGTTAGGTATATGTAATTTTAAGATTAAATTGTAAATTGTTTATAACACCTCATATGGAATTACTTTGTATCATTACCACTGGGGAGCATGCACCTCTAAGACACAAGCTATGCTTAGTTTAGAGGTGCAGGCACACATACTAGTATGACTATTAATATGTTCCTGAGACACAAGCATTCGTGCTTAGTTCAGAAGAACCGGTTCTATTCATTGCTCAAATAAAAATGTACTTTACACATATTTTCTAATATTATATACTACTTTTGTATACTTTTGTATATTATAATATGTTGTTTGTGTCAATAAATGATTTTATTATTATTATTATTACTCTAATGAGTAGATGAAATATATACATCACATACGTATACAATCAAAATGTCAACATCAAATAGCAACGTTGTTTTATTATTGGTAACGTTTTGATACTTAGAATATTATGATGGGAAATCACTAGATCTAATAATAATCATAATATTTGCCTTCTGAAATTAACGTACAGATCATTATCTAAACTTTATACAACGTTAAATAAATATTGTTTAGTATGTATCTTAAACTATTTTACCTCCCGCTGTTTGCAAGGTATTAAAGTATTATTAAAGCCTTATCTCACAGTCTGGAGTGCAGCTAAAGCCATTAAGGTATTTTCAGACGCAATCAAGGCTTGCACGGTAAACAACCGAGTCTTTCAGTTTAATAAAATTACACCATTTCTTGAACAACTTTTTTTTAAATTAGATACTGATTGTTTTTAAACTAGATATGATTAAAAATAGTTTTTTTAGTGAACAACAGTGTTTTTTAAAACAAAAATGTTAACTAAATTAACGTCTGGTTTTCTTACTAACACAATTTCATAATTTTACTAACAAATTGTTGATAGAAGCGCCTTCAAGAATTGGGTGAGTTTAAAAATTAGTGTGTACTAATTGTAATTACAATTAGGTATTTCAAATAGACTAGTTTATAACTGTTTATTGAAGCCAGGGTAAACCTGGTGTGAATTTAACAAATTTTCTCACAAAACTAAGTCTCTTCTATGTCTAAAATTGTCCACAGTAGAGTTGACGTCGCCAAACTCTAAGCTGAAAACACTTCAGTCGTGAAGACACACTTGAGACGATGTGACGTAATCCTCACCCTTGACTATCACTATACAGGTTTACTAATGAGCAGCTGGTATATATAAACAGAGGTCTATGCCCAGCAGTAGGATAGAGAATGCTATGAAAGAATATAATTCTACACATTATGTCACAGATAACTTATGATATAACATATTTGCGGGTGGATAAACTAGCTGTTTTGGATTTATCTAACTCGTATTAACTTTTTTTTTTACTGCTCCGTTAGTTTAGTTGGTAGTGGCTCTGCCTTCTAATCTAGGGGTGCGGGTTCGATTCCCGCGCGACACAAGTAATTATGAATATTAAACTTTGTAATTACTTGTGTTGAATTTGGTCGTTTGTATGTATAATAAGTATGTATTTACAAAAGAAAAGTATGTATGTATTATATCCGTTATCTAGTACTCATGATACAAGCGTAAGCTTAGTATGGGGCTAGATGGCGCTGTGTGATATGTCCTGAAATATTTATTTATTTTATTTATTTATTTATTAATGTGGTTATAACATCGTAATCGTAACAATCGTAAATAAACAATGCGAAAGTTTGTAAAATATGTGTGTTTTTGTAACTTCTTGACAGCTAAACCAATTTGCATAACATTTGGTATAGCGGTTAGTAGTAGCCTGTTTTTTAATTCAGAGTCTGAATTCTGCATCAAGAACATTCTAGTTTTTAATCCAGAGTAACGTGTCACACCACGGGATGTCACTAATTGATCCAAAAAATACTATTTTATTCTCTTCTGAAACAAGTTAATAAGCATTCCAAAGGTATTTTTTTACTAGTAGTTGGAGCCAAACGATGTTTAAGAAGAAATCGAAATGGAATAGTCTCTTCTAATCTGCGCCAACTACACTCTATCCGCCCGCATCCAGTGTTAATCTATCAACAAACGACAGAAGGCTTTAGGTTTCGTTTCTAGCAAATACAGTCAGAAAATACACAATATGATAGTTAAACAATGAAAAATTAGTGAAGTAAACCCTGGATGTATAGAAAAAAAATACAACGATTTATTGCGACCATATTTCAACACAGAAATCAGTGCCTATAAAATTTCAGCGAAATATATTTACTAGTTTATAAGATACAGAGAAGTATGCTATGGTAATAAAATTGGTTAAATTTATTTAAATGACTACTTATTTTTTACACTGAGTAAAAGCTCTTTTAATATGGCTTGCAGCTTAATATATTACATCAAAGAGCTTATTAACTGCCTTTCATTGTACAACATCAGAAATAAAACGTAAATTATATTATATTTATGACAAAAATAAAAACAGGCTGCAATTGCTGCACGCATGTTTAATTTCTTTTTTGTCTGAATGGAACTGTTTCTATTATAAAATGAAGCAATTTATGATGCAAATATTATTCACAATAAACAAACATTTGATTTGATCCTCGTTCACAGTTTAATCCGGCCTATAATTATGAGCTAATTTAAGTATTAAGTTTCATCATTCAGTTTATTTTAATGAATGACAATCATTGAATACATAATAATTAATTAGTGCTTAAACAAATTTATGTAACTAAGTACTGATTTGATTTCTACACAAATTTGATAATTTGATTGGTTTGAACACACGAGACAATATAATAACAAAGCACTCTATTTGACGTCGAAGCAATTTTGTTTGCTTGTAACTATAATGTTCCTACACATACAACTTTTTGTGTATTGTTCAGTTGGTACTCGTAATATAAGACTCTTCCTAATTTATGATTGTTAATATAGGTATCATAATCATATAGGTAACAAAAATTAAATCAACAGTTACTGAGTCGAAGCTTGCTTTCTCAGTTCATACCTTCACTACGAATAATGTTAAAATTTTGTATAGGTTTGTATTACTCTATAATTTATACAAAAAATATAGCCAACGCTTTTCATAAATTTTTAAACGAAATTTCTGGTTAAAATAGTACACCCTTAATATATTCGAATGGGTTGGCATAAAAACTGCATACATTTGGTATAATTTACACAAATTCGGAGAGCTCCAGTTGATTTGTAGCTACGAAAAGTAGCAGTAAAATATCTTTTTAGCCCTTACTTATACATATCTTGGTATTTAAAAATGATTTTAGGAATAGTCAGCATTCTAACAGCTCAAAATGTATTGTTTCTTTGTTCATCACTGATTAAAAAAAGATGTAAGATAAATTGATACAAAATATATTCCGAGTCAAGTAAAGGTAGGTTTATGTAAATATCTTAAAATCTTGAATTCAAAATTACTATAATACTTAACCTACTTTACGTGTTTAACACTTTTATAATATGTTCACCAGGTATTTAAATTCGGCGAGAAATCCAAGCTTAAAATTCGGTTCGAATTGAAAATAATTTTCCACTCCGTATCGAATGAGATAATCTTCTAGGCCCTTCGAATACCTAACATTAGCATTTTTTCCCCTTTTCCCAAAGGGCCTATAAAACTATGCCTTTGAAAAGGGAAAATTTTAGATACGATCGTTATCTTTCAACCCTCGAAAATGTTTGAAACTATTCGCAAGGTCGTATGGAATACTAGTGGAGCCCCGCTGTTATATTTTGGTTAATGTGGGATAAAAAGTAGAATTTGTACTAAAATGCATAGATTGTTAATCTTAAATTTGACTCTAAAATGATTTTATTCATAGTTCGGCTTGGCGAGATTTGTTTCGGTGGAAATCATATACCTACCCTTCAGTGTAATCTATACTCTGATTCGTATTAATTATTAATGATATTTATAATATTATATGTACTATCATTCTATGGAATGGTATATTTTGTATTATAATATTTTATAAAAACTGTACAGCACATGCGCTACAAATGACGATTGATTTTTTTTAACACGAAATTGGCTTACGTTTGACTATAGCCCGCCTGATAATAAGCACCACTATAGTCTAAGATGTAGCACGCTTGCCTAGAAGAAACCTATTTACCTATTACTACCTTTATAATTATTAAAAAAAATACGCCGGAATAGCATAAAAAGACATAGTTATTGAGATACCCATTAAACAACTTATTCTTCAGATTACATTGAATGCGAATGATTTTAGCCGCTTACGATAACATCTATAATAGACAAAATTTGTGTGATATGATGTAAGATTTGGACTAAAAGCTGACCTAAAATACACCTACTACACTTTTACGTCAAGCCGGATTCATTATCAACAAACTCCAGATATCCTACAGAAATCCCTGAGGAACACGAAAACCTAACTTTCCTTCACTCAAACCTTTCAACCTATTTTAGCCCTAATTCGCACGTGATAAAGTTAAGTTTCCTGCGATAGAATTTAAAGAGTTACCGAATTACTATTAGCCGATCAGAGCTAAATCGGATTTAACTCATATTCTTAAGTTGTTAGAGATTTATTTTGTTTGGCAAGCGAAAGAGGAAATAATAAAGTTTTCCACGTTTAGAAGTGTTGTGAAGCTAAGGATAGAATCTTTAGTTGAATGAAAGCAAAAGAAATTTACTTTAAGAGGAAAATACTCTTGAGATGAGAGCTAGAGTTATCTTAAGACTAGTCTAATTTAAGTTTCTTAAAAGAAAACGTTAACCTAGCGAGTGGGGTTTTATTCTCTTCTTCAATTTGCATGAAAATGGAAACGGTATTACGGTTTTTATTTTCTTCAATGTAGTTTGAGACTATCAAAACTATTAGAAGTTAAATAATTTAAATGAGTCATGCCTTACACTTTTATCATTTTCAAGCATTTAAGACATTTGTAGTCGTTGTAATTTTTCTTTTCGTATTGGAATGGTTAATTCGTTATGTCGGGTGTTGCCAAACCGCCCTAGCGGCCATGGGCTTAAATTTATCAATTATTGTTGCATGAAATACCTACCACCGTTATCCTTTGCTATAGAGTGAAATGTTGTAACATAACAAAAATACTTGCAGTTTTCAACAGGCTGAAATGTTATTACCTACTTATTTTTTTTACGTTTGACTACAGCTTGCCTGATATTGAGCATTGCTGCAATCTAGGGTGTAACACGCTTACCTAGAAGATATCTTTCAACTCTAGATTTGAGAACCCCTGGATTGTAGCTCGCAGAAAACACACCTTCTGGTAAAGTGTTCCAAAGCTTTGCCGTCCGTACAATAAACGTAGAGGCAAAGCTGGCTTAATTTAAACAATTGGTCAACTAATCCTGTTTAATTATAAATGTAATTGCTACATACGTACATATATGTTAATTTAATTCCTAGAAAATTACTTATTAACTAAACTTTAAGCCCATCGCTTGGAACATTATTCTACGGCCGATTAATCTAAAGCATGTCTGTCAAGACTGTTAGAACTTAGCTTGAAACTAGTTAAGTCTACCTGAGCGGAGATGTTTCAAACTTATTTTAGAACTAGTTTCAAAGGCTTTGTTGACTCAAGAATTTGGTACATAATATAAAGAATATTATTATTTATAACCAAGTAACAAAAGAGCTGGAGTTGCCTATAAATGTTGCAATGCACCAGGCATCAGAACGCAACAAATGGCGACATTTAGTACACAAAATCAGGAGTCACGATCCTCAGCAGTGAGGGATACGACGAAGAAGAGAGAGAGAGAGAGATTATTTATAAATGGGATAAAAAGTGAACAAAAATGTATCTCAATCTAAGTTGTTTAGTACATGAAATGAAGCACAAGATTCAAATTAAAATAAAATAAATGAATAAATAAATATTCCGGGACATTTTGCACACAGCGCTAACTAGCCCCACACTAAGCAAACGCTTGTGTCGTGGGTACTAGATAACGGATATAATACTTATATAATTTTCTTTTGTAAATACATACTTATTTTACATAGAAACGACCAGACTCAACACAAGTAATTATAAATTTTAAAATTTATATATACTTGTGTCAAGCGGGAATCGAACCCGCTACCCCTAGATTAGAAGGCAGAGCCACTACCAACTAAGCTAACTGGCCAGTCAAATTAAAACGAAACAAATCATATTTAAATTCATATATATTGAATGTGCATATTTTATTTTAACTATTTAACCTTTTCTCTGCATTCCTTTTAATCTAGTATACAATAATCGTATGAAAATGAAATCTACTCGCTCTCATATTTACATTCAAATTAAATAAAAGCCTAGAATTTTATTCAAAACTCAGTGTAAATGGCCTAATTTTAATACAAAGCGAGGTAAATCAACGTCGAATTTACAGTCGGCAGCCGTACAAAGTTGCGGTATAAATCTTCATGAGAATTTTTGGCTCGGGTCTCCCGGTGGGAATGCAAGCAAATGTTTATGAAAATCCTGCTATTTCCTACCAAATTGCTACTTTGCTAATAAACTGGCGCTGGATACTGAAGGCTGCTGAAAAGCCTTATGTTAGTCATTTTGCTAACAGTTATTTACGGGCATAACAGGAGGAGGATCTCATTTTGGTTTTTGGTAATCCTTTGTCTACCACTAAGCTACATATTTCTTCAACATTTCGAAACATTGTAAGTGTTTAAGTTAAGTAATTTTATGTAAGTAGATTCACAGATTTATATAAGTAGATCCATACACATAGAAAATAATCTGCGTGTCTGTGTTTAGGATAATTTATACCATATCAATTATGACAAGAAAGGCACAAGACCGACACCAATGTCACCTAGGGGAGGAGGACTATATCAAGCAGTGGGTCGACAAAGGGTAAAAGATGGTGATGCCAATTTAATTTTATATATTTAATTGATGTGGTATAATAAAATATAAATTTATAATTATTACGCATAGTAAAACACGACTAAACAAATTATTTAAAACTATAACTGAATAATAATAAATAATAATAATAAATATTTCGGGACATTGCACACAGCGCCATCTAGCCCCACACTAAGCAAACGCTTGTGTCGTGGGTACTAGATAACGGATATAATACTTATATACTTTTCTTTTGTAAATACATACTTATTATACATACAAACAACCAATGTTGTAGTCATTCACAAGCAAAGGAAACTTAAAAATGACTCAGTTAATATTTTACATATTTAAATAGTCCATTACAATGAGCTTAATTTAAATTTCAAACAAAATGTTCTCATTTCGTACACAATTTTACATAAATTACACCCATTATTTACAAATTGAGCCACAATTTTAACGACGATCAACAACAATATTTACTGATCGGAAATTTTTCAAGCGATCATTTTAACAAACTCATTGTTTGTGACGTAAAACGTAGTTTGGGTCGAAAATTGGACAGAGTAAAATATTTTTGATACGATGAACAAAATTTGTAGATGCGACAATATAGTCAATCATATTGTTTTGGTAATGGTACATTCTTCTGGCAGATATTGTAACACTAGGACATTTAAGGTGCAGTCGCCCGTGCGTATTTTTCCGTGCCCGTTTGTAGTTTGAAAGATTTCACGACAAGCATTTTGTTTGAAAATATATTTTTGATAAAACTTAAAATCTATAAAACCTATGCCTGTGGTTTTCTACAGGCAAGATTTTTATTTAGATACAAAATATTTGGATATAAACCATCAGTCAATCTTTTTAGTTTTTGAGTTTAACTATACAACAGTTTGTACGGAAGTAGCAACCAGGCGATTGCAGCTTAATAATATTTGCTAATATGGTATCTTGCATGTACATACATTTAAGTCTATCAAAAATGTAGCAGACCCACATTTATCAATACTAAAAATCATTTCTCCAATTTAGTGTACTATCTAACTATGGACTGATGTTTTATCAGTAACTCCCGAAGCACGAAAGTGAAGCCTTTTTAAATATTTTTAGTATTTTAATGTCGTCTCCATAACATTTCGTCGTCCTTGCGCATACAATATTTCAATCTGTATCCGATCGTGGCGAAACAATATTCGGAATGAATGGATGAACATTCGTTTCGTTAATGCGATATAATCTTTTGAGCGCACATGGCTACGTTTTTAACTTTTGTGAAAATATTTTTTTGTAAAGTTTTGTTTTTATTTTTTGTAAGCTTAACTTCAAAGTTAAGCCTAAGTAAATAAAAATCTCAAACATATCGAATGGTGTATTTTTCTAAAGCTGAAATGGCATATTGTGTTACACCTTTTTCCATTTATTTATTTTTCGATGTAAATATTCGCAAGTTTAGTCAATAGGGCTTCCGTTCAGCGGATAGAGAACCTATTGCTCCTTTGCTATACCTACAATATACCTACTACTAGCAAAAAATAAGACTATGTGTTGTTTCGTTGCAGTGTAAAAGAAGTACAAACAGATCAAAATAACCCACAAATACTTTGCCCGGCTTTATTTATTAGCTAAACCTTTGTGCTATATCCTAAAAAATCCGTTCAATTTCAACATATATTATTTTTATAAGTGATAAACAAGATAATGGCTTTGTCAAACTTTTTTTGCCACAATTTTTTTTTATTAAAGTACTTAGCTGTTTGTTTTCTAAAATGAGACTACAATATGTTAGTAGTAGGTATTGATCAAACGTAGGCCTTTCTTTATAATGTATCCATTAATTAAGAACCACAAATGTTTTGAACCCTTCTTTCATTCAACAAAAACTTCAATATCGCAAATGAAGGTACCTAGACCTACCATCCCAAATGGTACCAGCTCACTTGCAGCGTGCTAGAAGTCTCCTGAGAAATGACCTATTTTCCGGGCTAATTCCGGCTTGGTTCGCTTTAATAGCAAACACCTTTGTTTTGTTTACTCTTGCTAATGAGTTCGGTATTACGCTGCAGGTATTGGTAATATCGCTTTGTAAGAGAATGACCCAGTTAATATTTCCTATTTTGTTTTCAGTGGCTCTTTTGGAAAGGATGGCTAACACCTTGTTAATAGTGGGATAAAATAAAATGATACAAATTACTCCATTTTTAAAAGCTTTTTAAGTTAAAATTAATTTAATGCTGGCGCATTCTTGGCGCAATGAATAAGCATTGCCATCCAACGTGGCAATGCCGCCAGCGTGCTGGGAACGTTGCCTACAGATATAAACTTTTATATGTGTTTTAAGTTTATTTTAACGCTCATCAACCAAAATAATGCGAGAAAAGCCACGGGCGTCCACTAGTTATAAAATGTTTTCGTTTACAAGTAAACTTTCCAGTAAAAGCCTGTAAATTGAAGCCTTTTGCCGCAGTGGGAAATGTTATGTTGCGCTGCAACAAAGGATCCACGTGATAACTAGTGAAGCTATCTATGTATGTACACTATGTATGTATGTACCTACGCACAACAAACACATGCACTTGATTGCTCCTATGTAGTTGGAATGTGAACATAGTTGCATATTTACAACATGTGTAAATTCTTTTTTTTTATCTTTCAATTTTCCCCTCAAACTATAAATAATCGGTCTTCAAGTCGAGAGTAAATCGGTTTATTCTAGGCAAGTGTGCTAGATCGTAGATTATAACGTCGCTTAACGTCGGGCAAGATGTAGTGAAGCGTGAGCCGATCTAGCTTACAAAAAAAAATACAATGCAACATTATGGTACAACACAGAGAAAAAATATTACAAAGAAAAATAAGTTCGTATGAGAGTGGCCAATTTTGGTGCCAGACCATTCAAACCGTCCTTAAAACCAGTAACAAAAAAAAGAAAACAGTTTTTTCACGACCTAAAAACGTAGGTCGCAGTTCACTAGACTTATAGATTCATGTCACAATTTTATTGTGAGATAGCACCACCGAGTTAGCGCCGAGACAAATTACCCGTAACAAAACAAATAATCTAAATCATTAAGCGATCAGTTACGTCCCGGACACGAGAGTAAGTAAGTAAATATGGCGACCGGAAGCGGGTCGTAAGTCACGCCGCAAGCCCCGCTTGACTTCCGGTGGTTGATTCACGACTGCGACTGTTCGGTGGCGTTGTCGCCATATTGGAATTAGAAGGATATTGGCTATCGGATTGTTCAATCCTTTACTGGGAAAACGCCGAATCAAATAGCGGTACATTTGTGTGTTTGGTGGCCGGCTTAGGGTAACAGTAGCTTGTTGACTGTTTGAGCGACATTGCTTTACAATTTAAAGTTCGTTGCTTTATAAAGTGGTACGCAATATTGCATTATTATGGTCGAGCAGTAAATATACAACCAGTAACATTCAATTGCGTATGAATACGTGAACATAATTTGACATGCTGTGAGAATCACTTAACAAAATAACATCTACAAACATAACAAATTTCTTTCAGTACCCTTAAATCATGTGAGTAAAATAAGATACGTATAATACCTAATTTTATTTGAAAAAACTTACAAAACAACTTATTAAAAATAAAAACTTAACTTATTAAAAGGTAACTTATAAACGATAACTTATAATAAACAGACATTATTTCTAAAAACGGCTGAAACTGTTCTTTTATTGATTCAAAGTATACCCAAACAATTTTTTTTATACTATCTTCTGTTTACAGATTTTTGACCCTCTTTATCTTTATTATATGTTTAGAAGAAGTATAAGTTTGTATTATTTAACGTATTAAAAGGTGGTGTAGTAAAATGCTACATAATTATAACACAAATTACTTACAGTACATGAGTTTGACTAGAAAAAGATATAAACAAAATATCATTTCGTATTCCTTCGTTGATTTTAATCTAAAATTAAATGTTTACCATATTAAATAAAAGTCAACTGATGCTTAAAATCAGGCAGGCTGTAGTCAAACATAAGCCTATTTCCTGATAAAAAAACTTAAATTACCTTCCGTTAACAGAGAAGAGAATGCCTGGAAGTGATCACTCCAAGACATAAGGCCGTCCTATATCCCAATCTTAAGTTCTTAATTTCCTTATACTTGTGTTCTTATGTAATTGGTGTAAGTACAATAAAGTATTTTGATTTAATTTAATCATAATTTTGCCGCTGTTATTCTCACCTTAACAAAATTTAAGCACCACATACAACATGTTCGTAATGACAATAATTTACAAAGCCCCTTCCTCCGCGGAGTTTAACGGAATTTTCCCTCGTTTTTATATAATAACGCTTCATGATAATATGTGTAGTTTATCGGGGGCATGTGAGATAAAAATCGGAATTTTTTCGCCCCAGCATTTCTATTAGGGAGTCGTATATTAATAAAGGACGCGAGTTACGATATTATTTCTGCGGTTAGAATCCTCGTCCGTGGAGCTTTGAGCTGTCTGACTCTAATTGGAATATGTTCTAGAAAAATGTTAATATAACAGTGTGGTAGGTGACTGGATGGAAAACACGGGGAAACTAGAATATAAAGTAAAATATTTTATTACTAGATATTTTACTAATAAAATATATTATAACTAAGTACTAAATTTGTTTGTGAATCCGTGATATATTTATTAATTTTTTTTTTTATTTTTTTTTACATGCCATTATCTAATTTAGACTCATAATTATATAAGCTACGAACTATCTACACTGATTTTATGTTTCTAATACTCACAAAACAATGCTTTAAAATAAATAGGTAAGTACTACGAGTAATTAATAGTAATTCATAATCCTAGAGATTAAAGTCGGTCCATTTAATTTGATTATCTGTGGTTGGATACATTTTCTTTATGTACGTGTAAAAGAGTCTGTTAAAGTAGAACAGTCAGATATACGGTAAAAATAAATATTAATCGTTTCTTCCGTTCATCAAAATAGATTTGAAGCATATTTGCGGAATTAAAATACGAAGAAGAAACTTGCAAAGAAATCTGAGCGACTTTCTTTGTCAGTAAAAGATTTTTGCAAGTTAAATGACGGATGCTTGCAAAACAAAATAAAAAAGAAAGAACATACATCTATGAAGAAACAACAACAGTTATTTACTCATACGAAGCCACGTTTCATAATTCACACACATAATCTATGTAAATGCATAACGTTTCGCCAAAAAACTTGGCTATACTATACTGAAGGCGGTAAATCAGACTTATGTAAACGGTTAGGGGAAAAAAAGAAGGGGAGTTTCCAAGAACGCAAATAATATATTATTTGTTATGATAAAATAATACTTTTGTTTAGTTTTGTGTTATATGATTATGATGATCGAGGAAGATACAGAAAAGAAAAAATAGAAGTAAAATATTTACAGCTTAGCCTGGTTCATTTAAAGTTTGGCTGGATTTTCTAAGAAGATATCAAGTAAATTAGTTTTTATCACTCACTATCAAAAATACTCTAAACTGAACTCTGTTACCACTTTTCTGTACAAGGTATTACAAAATTATGTAACACTAACAATTCGAATTATACTGGAACTTATGGTACCAAAAAACTATGGTCATTTACAAACCCATTTAAGTTAAAAAAAAAACATTGATTTTAAACCAATGTATATAGGTACCTATATTCATTTCCTTGAACAAATAATGTTAAAAAAATCATTGCAAAATTGTTATTTAACACATCAATTGGTAATCCGAACCTATTGGTAATACAACAAAAATATATTGAATATTTTGTTGTATAACAATAAAATTATTCAAAAATATTCCATTGCACATAAAATAACGTAAAAAGCGGATATTTTCGTAGTTATCACCATAAATGCTAACAGGCGGACTGCGAGACCCCATAGCTGCAAAAAGCCACTTCACGTGATAAACAACCTTCGACCCTATTTCCGAAGCCATAAAAGCGATGACAACGGACCTCATAAAGTTTGCGGCGCGATTTTATCATACGCGCTCGAATTGGTTGTCACTGGGTAAAGTTGTAAATTTTTCCGGCACTCGTGTTTTGAGTTGTTGCGCGTTTTTTGCGTCAGTAAAGAAAGTTGTTATTAGTTTAGTTGTCTGCCGCAATATACTGATCTTGTTTTTATTAGCGGCCGACGCGTTTGCGGAGATTTTTGTGGTCTTTCATCTTTGTTGTTTAGATGATAATCTTGTAGGGCGGTAATAAAAATCTGCATAAAATTCGGGACGTGGTCATATTATTTTTATGAAATAGGCATTAAGCTGTTACAAATGGTGTTAACTTAGCAATTTGTATATGAAATCGAAAAATACTTACAAATTATAATTAGATATTGATAGATTAAAAAAATTAATTTTGATAAAATGTTTTGTGTATTGAACAAATCAAGCATATGAAAAAGGTTTGGCTCCCGAAATACATGATAATTCTCATTATATATATTTTTTGATTAATCATTTTTATGTGTTTCATCATGATAATTTATTACCAACTGTAACAAGGTTGCTATTATTATTCAGGTATGCCTGTTCATTTAAAAAAACATACCACCACTTCTTTCCCTATTTGAGTGGTCAGCCAGACGTCAGAACAAAGTTAGAACAACAAACGCCCGTACCTGGAAACGCCCCTCAAAGGCAACTTCTCGAACTTTCTTAGGTTAATTTAACTTGTCTCGAAGGATTCCTCGTGATTTACTAGGAGACCGCACCACACCCTGTTTCTGAAATTAATTTGACTCGTTAAGATGGATTAGAGCTGTGGCCATAATATATTATGAATTCCCGAAGGATTTTAGAGCGACAAGTGACAGTTTGGTGCGGAAAACTTAATGAATTCAAATGATATGACTGGTTGCATAATTCTATGTTTTTTGGTAAAGGTATGAAAGTGCACTGCTCGCTGTACTCGTCACGAATAGTTTAGCTGCATACAGGCGCAGATGTAATGTTATATTAATATTATAGAACGCAACATATATTATATAATTTACACAGATAACATACATACTTATAATATAATATATAATATTGTCCCGGACGCTACATGTATATGTGTAGTATGTGTACATTACACATACTATCTCCCGTAGATACAAAATTAAGAAACATGACGGTTTTAATGCAGGTATGAAAACAAGCTTGCCTATTTTGATAAGATTGCATAATAACAGATAAAGGATCAGTGTCAATCACAACACTTCAGTCACGTTAATATAAGTTTTAGTGACCCATTAGTTTTCTTAAACTTCTTCTTATCAATCGAGAGTGGCCAACTCTGATGTCGTGAGTTTATCAAGCCGCCATAAGGGCCTCTGACAAGGCTTAACGATTGCCGTACTAGACATACTGCCGGGACCTACAAATTAACGTGTCATTCGACCCACGGAAGCGCCCAAAATGAAAAGACCACATCTTAGTCACCCATCCAAGGACAGACCGCGACGACCTTTGCTTAACATTGGTAATCGCATGCGATTGTTTCCGCTAGCTGAGCTACGGGCGCTTCGCTTTGCAATCATAATAGTTGAACAGATTTTGTCCTGAAGGTGAAACCCTGGTAGACGATTTTGTGGTCATTATTAGTAAAGCATGCCTGATTTTTACACAAATAGCTGAATTCATTCAAGTGACATAGTTTATTGATGGTATGTATAACAAGCCCAGCGTGCGAATGGACTATTTGAAATTACGGTCACAAAATTAGTAAACGGAATGCCTAATGTTTGAAACCATTCTTGGCAATAGTGTTTGATCTGTAGAGTATTTACGTAATCTTCGAGTATAAGCAAAATTATTATTGATGCTTTGCGGTGTTATCTTGTATTTTAATTAAATAACATGTTTGTTTAAATATATTTTCGTAAATACCAAATATGTAAGGACTAGTAGGTACTCGCTGCTTCACTCGCATTAAGAAGTAAAACTTGCATCCCCTATTTCACTTCTTTAAAAGTGGCATTTTCAAAAATCCTTTCTTAGCGATTTCCGACGTCATGTCATCAACCAGCAAGCCAAATTTCAGCCCGATCCGTCCAGTGGTTTGGGCTGTGCGTTGATAGATTACTATGTCAGACAGTCACCTTTGAATTTTATATATTTAGATTATAAAGAATATTCGTACTGACAGATACTTAAATTTTGCATAATAATTATATTGATAACAAACTTATCGCAAGACACACGGACATTAAGTTGGGTGCAGCTATCCTTTGACTAACCCACATACGAGTACTAATAGGATATTTTACGCATATCATTTAGTAATGTTAAAATTTACATTTCAACATAACGACAAATAAAACAATATGTACCTACCCTATGTATGTATTTGCTTTTACGTAACAATACTTTGAGAAACAATGTCTTCAAACTTTCTAAATACTGTATCACCTTAATATAAATATTTTATTTATAAACAAAGTAATATAAATTATTTCAAATATTATTTTAGAATGAATTCCGATAATGTTCGGATCTATTAGCTGAGTTTGAAACCATTTACGCCAATAGAGGATTTGTGAATTCCGCGTTAAATCAGCATTACCGTGTAATTTACTAAATTAATTTATTCATAGCCAAATAATCCAGCGTCCAAAAATATTTCATTTTAGGGATATATTGGCTGTTAATTTACTGACATAATTAACGAAACCATAATATTGTAACTGTCGTTTTATGTTTTAGGCATTACTAAAATAAAATAGTATATGATCCTTTGTATCCTTTGTCTCTAATATATTTGCTCGCAATATATATTAGAGATTGTAAAGTTGGTAAAAAGAAATCCACATTTGTTTAAACTTAAGACTTATAACTCAAATAGATCCAAGATAAACAGAGTATTGTTAAAACCTACTGTGCCTAGGCTATGTATGACTTAGAAACTATCCACTATAATGGGAGAGAAACTGTTCAATAAACTCCCCGCACACATTCAGTCTTTGAATAATGATCAGCAATTTTGCAATAGTGTCAAACAATTATTGTTAGATCAGACACTATACAGTTTTAAAGAATACTTTGAAAATGACTACAGTCAACTAGCAACTGATTCTTATCTTGCTTAGAAATTAAGTAATTAACTACTAGGTAAGGAGTGTGATGCCAAATTGTCATTTTAGCCCCTATACAGCTAAAATGACAGTACCAAGATTTATTTAAGTTGACATATTGTATGATTACATACCTATTATTACCTATGTTTGACATGTTTTTAATAACAAAAATTTTCATTATGTTATTAATAAAACTTGACATTGTAACTTCTAAAATTTTATTAAAACTAAATGTTATAAATTCAATTTGACGAGATATTGTAATTTGTGTAGCATACTCTATGATATTAGTACTTATACCTGTGTTACAACTTTACATTATCAATAAAGATTCTTTATCTTTATCTTTATCTTTATATTCATTCAAATGTCGCATATCTAAGTACTTAGGAATTATGGTTATAATGATCACCAAACTGATAATCTGTGTTTGTTATTTTATATAATACCTATGTCAAGAACATTGGTAAATGTACCTATATCTGACAATGCAGAATTGTAGTACGGTATTATTTATTTTATAAAAAAGTAACTTAACTTTACGATATTATTTATTTATTTACTTCCCTTCAGCATTTACCAAAGTAAAACCCAGAAAGGTTCGCTACTGAAACCTCTTTCCAAAGCATTTCATCAGTATAGTAATATAGTTAATTGTTACAAGAGCATGTTTTCATAAACCTCATGTTTTCGCTAACAAAGAGGGTGTTTCATTAGCCGTGACGTAATCACTGCGATTTAGTATATGTGTCTTACATGGTTACTCAAAATAAGCTCGCAATATATGTAACTAGCTGTGCCAGCGACTTCGTCCACATGGAATAGTTATTACCATAAAAACGGTTCTAGTGAGTTAATCTTAAAAGATAGACATATACTGTTGCAGACATTTTGTTAGAACATTTCAAGAGAAATAATTCTTTTATATGTACATATTTTTTTGATATCTTGAACCGTTTTTGCAGCACACGCAACGGAAGCCCTCAAGGATGAATAATTTTCCCCGTTTGTCCAATAAAGCGTTAATCTATCTATCTATCTACTCAAATGTCTGACTGTCGAGTGTAAAAAGCTCACACTAATTTTTTTACACTTTCACCTCACTGAAACAAAGTTATGAGATAAATCATAATATTATGGTCACTGGCGTGAGTCTGATGCTATCAAATATTAGTTTCCTGCTAACCGTCATATTACGGCCTTTTAGGCAAGCCAGAGGCCAAAAATAATGGCTTTAATTAAAAAAAAACTATGTTTTGTTTCATAGCACCAGATTTAGCCAATCTCATACGACATTATTACTTTATTAGCTCCTTTACACTTTACAGTCAGGCATTTCACCACCAGGTTACCTGGAGCGATACCGGCTCAAGCGAACACTAGACCCTAGACGACCCTAGGTGGAGCTTGCCTGTTTTTTTATCCATATTGAATTGTATTGCCTGTTTATGAGTAGCCCAGTAAATCTCAGCTATAATGCGGGGGAGTGTGTCGGTTAGTTAATGTATGGTGGAAATGTTGAAGGAAGTTGCTTTGTTGGAAAGCTGGCTTTTAATATCTGCTTCTCTCGTTGAATTATTAAATGGGGTTATTTGTGCGCGAGACGGCTCAATAATTGTATGCTGTTTCTATTAAAATTAAATGTTATGGTTAGGAAAAATTTATAAAACTACCTTCTTGCTGCTGTATCAAATTATAAGTTGACTTAGGTTTAGAAAAAAATATATATCATAAACCAAACGCGCAAAACAGAACATAATAATATAGTCGAGCAAACATGTTTGTGGACACATTACATAATAAACTTTTGCCGTCTTATTATAAAAAGAGGTCTAACTGTTATTCCCGGGCTAAGTCAATACTAAGTCTGGTACCAAATAATTTCTTATTACAAAACGACGACTAACGCGATAGTTCGGACTTCCGATGATCCAAACTTAGTTTGCCGCGACACCTAGTTTAACTATGGTTTAACTCGTAGAGAGAGTAATACTCTCTCTACGGTTTTTATTTGTGGTTTAACTCTGTTCTAAACTGGATTTGAAGTATGGAACAATTCTGACGTTTAGTTAGAGGTGATATTGATTTATTTTCAATATTTTGTTATTGTGTTCTAATAATCGTTTAAAAACTGTTTGTTTGGTTTTGGACAGTTTTGGATTGTTATAAAAAGAATTTGTGTGATTGTTGTATACCTAATATCTTGAGCAACATATATTACTGTAATCAGTGAAGTTTAAACTGTTTAATGTACTAAAATAAATTATAATACACATTTCTAATATTTATGGATTAAAACAAATTTATAGTAAAATGTACATATGATATTTTCACCTAATATTTTAAACTAAACTGGATCAATTTGTTTTCTTAATCTAAATTATGTAATAAAATATGCAAATGTTAAATCAAACTTCAAGTATAAAAACATTTATTTTAATTTTTAAAACTTGTGTCAATGTAAAAAGTTAATATAAGAATAATAATAATATGTCTGTGTATTTTTACTGCATTAAACCCACACCAGAAATAAATAAATTTAGTAAACTAAACTTACAGTATAAGTATATTTTGCAGTAGATGTTAAATAATTCCTTTCCAAGGCAATGTACTTAAAATGAAATAAATTAATAAAGCCACCAGTACCATTTTGCAGCTCGTTTTTTATTTTTTGAATTGATATGTTGCTACATAATGCAACTTTTTGAAACCAAAAAAAAAAAACAATCAATGACAACGTCAAAGACGCTAAAATATTTTCGTTGACGGTTATTTTAACTTGAAAACTGGCACATTATGTAGTTTTAGCAAACAAAAAAAAAAAACTTCGTGTTTTTGCTACCACAGATGATATAATATTTAAACCTAGGATCGTTCTTTGTAGCAACAAGTCTTGACTTAGTCCTGTTTTTGTAATAAGAATTCATGTTACGGTAACAACCCTGAACTTCGTATTACCTGACATAAGCCTAGAACAAACCATTTTTTTGTAATAAGACGGTTGCAGTTTTACTTCCAAGTCAGAGTCAATTCACTGATAATTAAAAATATGTACAGCTTTATCACGAAATAAATTAAAATCAACATAACTATCTAGAGTAAATAGGTTTCTTCT
The DNA here is from genome assembly GCA_964023185.1 of Macaria liturata. Lineage (NCBI taxonomy): Eukaryota > Metazoa > Arthropoda > Insecta > Lepidoptera > Geometridae > Macaria > Macaria liturata. Next base: position 6,196,964 of record OZ026811.1, on the reverse strand, counting down.
AGGCAAGCGTGCTACATCTTAGACTATAGCGGTGCTTAACATCAGGCAGGCTATAGTCAAACGTAAGCCTATTTCGTGTAAATAAAAAATCAATAAAATGATACTCCTGAAACTATATCGCATTCTATTCAAACCGTTCAAATTCCCTTTACTACCCTTTAATGAAACTCTATCTTCTCTCTCTATTCATTTGAGCTCTACAAAACTGATATACCCTCTCTGTCTATTTCAGGTAATAAAGCTGCTACAGAAGCTACTATTCAATCCGAACCGTAAATGCAGGTATAGAAAACCACGGTAGGCCGTTAGTAATTACACATTGCTTACTAATGGAAATAGAAAGCCAGATGTTGACGTTATACTGTGGTAATGTTGTTTTATTAATACTGGAAAATATAAATGTCAAAACACGTGTCTCAATAACTTGGACTGTCTTGTTTTCTCCTACATGATTTTGAATGAAATAACTCTATTTTTCTTGTTACTCTTTACAATCATTTATTAATACTTCTCATCCATTGGTAGCCTGGAAGAAATTACTATTAGAAAATAGGCTATCACTTGTGGCACTAAAGTAAGTCTTATATTTAATTTTAATTATGTGTCCTGTGTTACAATAAAGCTTTCTCTATCTATCTATGATTTTGAATGAAATAACACTATTTTTCTATTAATACTTCTCATCCATTGGTAGCCTGGAAGAAATTACTTTTAGAAAATAGGCTATCACTTGTGGCACTAAAGTAAGTCTTATATTTAGTTTTAATTATGTGTCCTGTGTTACAATAAAGAATTATCTATCTATCTATGCTAAAAATATTTATAAATATGTCCAGAAATATTTATTTTTTTATTCATAAATAAAACAGTAGTATCATAAAACCGTACTCGTGAAAGGAAATCCGTACAGAGAGGATACTATTCAAACCGAAGCGTACAAGCAGGTGTAGTAGAAACAGGAATGGCCGCCGTCGGACGTAGGTTCTAATTACGCATTTGATGTTTCGTGTGTTACTGCCTTGCTGTTGGAATTACAGGGGAAAATAATACTTACTTAGTGTTTTATTGTGATAATGTTGTGTAAAACAGATACACTAAAAGGATTAGTCATAAACACGCGAGTTTTTTAAAGTTTAAGAACACTGTTTATTACTCCAGGAATGATTTATATTGAGGGAAACATTTTAAATATCATTTTTATTAACCGTTAATTAAGTTTCGTATTTTATTAGAAAAATCTAGTACTTTATCGCTATCGCTACTTACAATACTTTAACGTGGAAAGCAGCAAAATGATATTTTATATTTATTATATATAGGTATGTGTTAGTATCTACTTAAAAGCGAGTGTGGCGTAGCGGTTCCAATGTGTGCTTTTCATTCAGACGCACCCGGGTTCGAATCCGGCCCTACACCAATTACTTGTATTTTCAAGTTATGTGTGGATTTGCACTCGCTTAACGGTGAAGGAAAACATCGTGAGGAAACCGACATGTTTGAGGACCACAATATCCGAGGACATGTGTCTTCCGTGGAAGGACCTGGGCGCCCACCACGATGTATCTGCCCAAGAAAACTTCCCTAACGGATTAATTCTGCGGGGGAGTCACGACCCTCAGTCATGAGGAATACGACTCAAGAGAGAGAGTATCTACTATTAAAACCATACTGAGTAAGTCTAAGTATCTTACCATCCAATCCTTGCCCAGCGCTGATTGCGGTGTAACATATTATAGATAGGTATAGGAATATATACCTATTTGTAGACTTGTAGTGTTGAACGAATTAGCTTCACTCTGTAAGCATTGCGGTGTTCTGGGCTACTGAAGAATGAGAATAAAATACTATAGTCATAATTATTTAGGCATTAAAGCATGCTAGACGACCAAATTCAGCAATATGTTTGTCAAAAATTTGAGTTCTCGTCATCTTATCTTTATATTGAAGTTTGCATGTCAATTGCAATTTTTTTCTGCGATCCCATGCTGCTTCTTTCAGATGCAGATGTCTTTTGTCCTCGGAATCTTCCCTTCCAGGATTGATTGGCACTTTTAAGAAGAAGCAAGGAGGAAAGTTCTACAAAGAACTTTCCACCGTGCATGCTCTATTAACTCTATTATATACTCTATTAACCCATTACCCATACACACAGTAGTACAAATTAGCCCACACGGTGATCTGCAGATCGCCGGTCATGTTCACCGCCGTCATGATACGATTAAATGCTATCGGAGTGCGTGCAATTAATCCTGCGGGGGAGTCACGACATTCAGTCATGAGGAAATACGACTCATAAAGAGAGGTAGCCAGGTGAGTATAAGAAATAATTCTACTACCGCACATGGTAAACTCTATTTACCCTGATCGCCGTGTGGGCTAATTTGTACTACTGTGTGTATGGACACAGTAGTACAAATTAGCCCACACGGCGATCTGCAGTCAGGTCATGTTCTCCGGGTAATTAATCCGGCCTGCCACGGGTAAGATGACACGGTTTAATGCAATTGGGGTGCGGTGCTTGATCTACCACCTTGCGTGATTGCAATGGGATTTGTATATGTGTCTTGTATGTTTAGGCTAAATGTGGCAGTCTGTTATGTTGAATGGCGATTGAAGGTGGTATACGTATTAAAATTTATTATTTTTTAACATGACTCATCCACGTTTTGCAATAGTTATAATTAATAAAAACACTCAATTATGTGTCAATATTTAGTACGCTTTAAGTTGATATAAAAACAAACTTATTGGGAAATAAGACGTATGTCCACATTACACAAGGCCATAGCTCCTGCACAGAATTATCATTAGGTTATAAGGAGTACACATTGTGGCAGGTATCCCTGCCTATTGGTATAAACTATGTAAGTGGTCAATAATATCAACTTAAATCTCAATTAATTATGAGTTAGATTTAACAACAAAAACATTTCTTACATCAACGACTATCGTATAACGTTCATATTATATTAAAGTTATGTTATAGTTTCATAAATATTTTTAAGTGTTGCAATACTTTTATGTATTAGGTATGTACCTATATAGGTATATCTAAGAATATTATAATTACAGTCGCTAAAATAAGTAATATCGAGTAACCATAATTGTTATTACAGATAGTTTTGTCCCCCCATTGTACATCGTAACCAGTCGTTACGGGGCAGTAATAATGGCTATAGTTTGGGTCAACTTTTCCATGACTTTCTTGTGGCACGTGCCCTCTTAATGGTTAGTAATTAAGGTGTAGTGTTTTGCTAGTTTTCCTTTTATTCGCAACTTCGTAAAGGCAGACGCTGATTACGTGATTAGAGGGAAATAAAAACAGTCTACGGTCGAAACATTCCACACTATATGAGTAACTTTATACTTTAGGGGCATTTTTTTGCGCGCCATTCAATAGGTTCGGTAACATAGGACGTAGCATGACTAGACACTCAAATTATTGGCGTGAAAGCAACGTTTTAATAAGCTGACGATATTAATGATATATAGACCTAAGAGACTGATTAAAGAGGGTCATACATTCAGTAGAGACGAACAGAGCTATAAAAGGCTGTATCAATTAATAGTACGTATATAAATTGACTAGCTGGTGCACGCGACTTTGCCCGCGTGGAATAGTTTTCACCATACAAACGGTTCTAGTGAGTTAACCTTAAAATATAGACATATACTGTTGCGGACATTTTGTTAGATCATTTCAAGAGAAATAATTCTTTCATACACATTTTTTGATATCTTGAACCGTTTTCGCAGCGAGCGCAACGGAAGCCCTCAAAGATGAATTATTTTCCCCGTTTTTTTCCACATTTTCCATTGTTTCTTCGCTCCTATTAGTTGCAGCGTGATGTTATATAGCCTAAAGCCTTCCTCGATAAATAGTCTATTCAACACAAAAATATTTTTTCAATTCGGACTAGTAGTTCCAGAGATTAGCGCGTTCAAACAAACAAACAAACATACAAACAAACAAACTCTTCAGCTTTATAATATTAGTATAGATATATAGCATAGATATAGTTTTGTATCGAGAAATGGATACAAGCTGTCAGATGATGATGATGATGACGCTTATTGCTCCACGGCTGTCTTTATGCTAGACAAAATCATCGCAGTTTCATTTAAAAATAGATTTCTCACAAACACACTGACTTCTACTGAGAAGTCTCATGAAACCACTTACGACGTCGACATCAGACGACGAGGCTGTTATTCTTTCTCGATGATACGTCTCAGCCGTTTCCCCTTAATTATGACTATTTTCTTTCGGTTTTCCTTCACTTTTGAATGGACGCGGGTGTTAGTGGAAAATTATAGTTGTTAGAATGCGTAGGAAAAGAGTAAGAGTTTATCCTCATTAAAGGCACAGTTCTGTTTTTATCATCATCATCCACAGCCATCTCTATCCCACTGCTGGGCATAGGTCTGTCTTTGATATGTACCAGCTGCTGATCTTGCGCCGACCTCATCCATAAAGAACCCCACGACTTGAATAATGCCGTCGACCCATCTCGCTGCCGGACGACCCACTCTTCGTGTGCTTCTGTCTGTTTGTATGTCTAAAATGTTACATACATGTTATGTCGGATTAACTAGTCCTTAATACAATATATTCATTTAAAATGAAACGTTAACATTTCAACACCAGGTTAATAATTATTACACAATATAGGTATATGTAAACCTAGCAAAGGTCAATATTGAAATTTGGTATAATGCATTCTTTTCAGACTTTAGGTACTACATAGCTAAATATTCACTAAAACTGTAATGTTTTCTCAATCTCAATCGATTCAATTTGCTAAACGTTTGGAATAGTTGGCAACAGTTCCACTCACATAATCATTATTTTGAATGCATCACAAAAGTTTTCACAGCATTGAACATTGACATCAACATCCCTTGCATTTATATTGAGAAGTGTTTTTCTGCGCTTATTATTTTATTAGTAGAAACCTGCGGCTTCGCTCGAATCATTTCAGGATAAAAAGTAGTCTTTGACATTTCTAAGATCTCATACTACCTACATACCAAAAATCATGATGATGATGGGTTTTAATAGTAGTATTTGATGCAATTGAGGGTAGTTGTGAATTGCAAGAGCCGACGGGACGTCTGCGCGTCGCAGACCCAGCGAGTAGCAAAGATCGCGCCATGCGCGGTGGTTGTGTCCGTGACACACCAGCACTTCACCGAGTTGAAAAGATCGCGCCGTGCGCGTTGGATGTGTCCGTGACACACCAGCACTTCACCAAGTTGCCAAGATCGCGCCGTGCGCGTTGGATGTGTCCGTGACACACCAGCACTTCACCAAGTTGCCAAGGTCGCGCCGTGCGCGTCGGTTGTGTCCGTGACACCCCAGCACTTCCAGAGTCCGTGACTCTGGAACAGAACTAAAGGAATTCGTATAGAAGAGGAGCAGGTGCAGCACCATTCGTCTGTCGCGCATCACGGAGGCTATCCCCGGAGAAGCAGCGTCGGGGATGAAAGGTTGGTGAATGCTTTTTATGATTGCCCTCTTTGCATCAATTCTGTTACGTCAAAATCAACCCCATACAGTCCACTTAGTATCGAACATGATCCTTTCAGCCGTTTATGCGTGATGAGCGTTTAAATAAACAGACCAACAGATATATAGACTAACAAAGAAACCGATAAACAGAAATTGGTGGAATATGTTCTGCTATCAATTCTAAGTATATTGTAACATACCTATTTTTTAAATATCTTTAATGTTTAGACCTTCGACTTCGAAGTGATATGCAAAAATATATGATATAAATTTTACTAACGTGATCACTTTATATAAACCATGTCAATTTACTGAACTTCTGTGTATTTTATTCGTGTACATGTACTGTACATTTCAGAACACATACAATCAAATAAAAAGGAACCAAACACCGCTACGAGGCTCTTAAAAGCATGAGCTAAACCAGACTGTATCTGTAAGCTACACAAATAAAAACATTGAACATGTTGCACTTCTCTCTGAAATAGCAAATATATACAGTTTGTATTACAAGACTAGATCAAGTTGTATAAAGGCACCTTCCATAATTTTCAATTAAAGATACACAAGGTTTGTTTTTAAATACCACTAGCTGTACCAGCGACATCGTCCGCGTTGAATAGTTATTATCATAAAAATGGTTCTAGTGAGTTAATCTGAAAAGATAGACATATACTGTCGGGGACATTTTATTAGATCATTTTAAGAAAAATAATTCTTTCATACATATTTTTTGATATCTTGAACCGTTTTCGCAGCCCACGTAACGGAAGCCGTCAAAGATGAATAATTTTCCCCGTTTTTTCCACATTCTCCATTGTTTCTTCGCTCCTAGTAGTTGCAGCGTGATGTTATATAACCGAAAGCCTTCCTCAATAAATGGTCTATTCAACACAAAAAGAATTTTTCAATTCGCTTTAGTAGTTTCTTAGATTAGCGCGTTCAAACAAACTAACAAAAATAACAAACTCTTCAGCTTTATAATATTATAGTATAGATTATTATCTCAGCATGTATACACCTTCCTTTATTCTTGGTGAAACAATACTTTATAGAAATACGTTTCACACATGACATTTCGTAGTAAGACAAATTGACATACATACATACTCTTACTATCTAGCCAACCCGTTACATGCTTACAAGCAAGTGAAGTTGTACCAGTAAATCACATAAATCAGATCTTACAAACACGCGCCCAAAACGATCCATTAAGACGAGATAAAAAGCGCTGTACGCCGACTATTTATGTTTTATTGACGGTAATATTTGTATCAGTTTTATTTATTAAAAAAAAGCGGACGCAAGTCGGGCGGCAGACGCCCGCGATCTAAATATAATCCACCACGCGCTCTCAAAACAACGTCTCATAATATTTAGAAACAGCCGCGATCACGCACGCGTTTCGGTTACGAAAACTACAGTTTCATCGTTGTTTTCACGCTACTAATATCTAGCGTAGTGTAGTTTTACTAGTGTATCTGGATAGCACAACACTGATCAAACAGTTTACTCGTATAATCGTGACTTGTCAAATACGATTTCAGTAATGAATAGAACGCAATCGTGAATGTGTGAAGGTGGTGAAAATCAGGACAAAATTAGCGTCGTGACAGTGATAAATCACCGCAAAGGTGCTAATCGTGATCCAGACAGTGATGAGTGATGTAATGTGAAAATGTTTTCCAATTTCAAACTGAACCTCAAGAAGGGGAAAGAAGACGTGCACTGCTACGGTAGTGTGAAAACTAAACCACCGAAAACACCGACGCTGTCTCGAGCGAAACGACATCAAAGGCGTAAGTTTGTGAATATAAGCGATATTGGCGAAAATAAACACGGCTTAATGAGGTGCGGCTCCGTTTGTTTGCTCGTGCTGTACAAATACTGAAATTAGATGTTTGTGGTAATGGGATGCGTTGGGAAATCCAGGATGGGAAGAGAGAAGCAACTAGTTTGGTACACAACACACTACACAAGATGCAAATTGAGTTGCGACTCAAATCGTTTCTATTCCACTCGCTAATTAAGTCTTCCCTCTGATATGAGCTCAAACGCTTTTGTCTCAATAGAAATTCCTCAAACTAACTTATCTTGCTGCTTATAATTACTCTTTATTTTACGGCTGGATAGTTTTCGAGATAAAAACTTAAGACTTTTATTTCTCACTAAAATGAAGTCAATACTATCAAACTTCACATAATATAAAACTTGAACATTTTACTTTGTTGACAATTTAATGTTGAATTTTCCCTTTTTCCACCATATATTATGAGTAATAAGTGTGTAGTACATTACCTTCGATCATCTTATTTGTCCTATAAGAAGTATAGAGAAACAAGAATTAATTAGGACAGATTTTTTATTTTGACTGCTCCGTTAGCTTAGTTGGTAGTGGCTCTGCCTTCTAATCTAGGGGTGCGGGTTCGATTCCCGCATAACACAAGTAATTATGAATATTAAATTTTGTAATTACTTGTGTTGAGTCTGGTCGTTTCTATGTATAATAAGTATGTATTTACAAAAGAAAAGTATATATGTATTATATCCGTTATCTAGTACCCATGATACAAGCGTAAGCTTAGTATGGGGCTAGATGGCGCTGTGTGATATGTCCTGAAATATATATATATATCTTATTTATCTTATCGCTTTGTTTGAAAATCTCAGTTCCCGAATAAGTAGTTTCTGTGAAACTGTGGCCATGTCACGTCCAGATTTGCAACTTTCATAATATTATGATTAGCATTGCGAATTCACAGCGTCGTTGTGGTTCTGAGTTCTGACTGCAAAATATAATTTACCTTTGCTATTGTGGTAGTGTAAAAAAGTTCTTTATAAATTTACTTTGGGTTAAAGTTAAACATGTATGTACGTGTACGAGTCAGTATAATAAAAGTAATACTTGTTTTGGTAAGTAGCTTCATCAAAATGTTTCTTTTTAAACGAAACGTTAACTACTCGCACATATGAGTTTATACAAAGTATAACTAACTAATAAATACAACGTTTGTTATAAAACTTCCAAAAACTTTTAAAAACAATCTAGAAATATCGGTTACAACGTACAACGTTCCTAAGCATCAAGCGATTACATATTCAAAATAACGGAGTAATCGCGTAACATACCCTCAAAAAACTGAAGAGTTGATAACCTTCCTTTTTTGAAGTCGGTTAAAAAGCATAACATGCTTTTTGCATATATGGTTGATTTGATTTGAATGTCATGTTTGTCTATTTGAAGATCTAGTCTACATTAGTTAATATTATTTACAGATTGTATGAATAGGAGAGTTAATTTATTCACCACATATAAGTAATAAAGGTTACGCTAAATAAACAGATGTTTTTGTAGTTTACATTGAGTCAACCAGTAAATAGTAGGGGCACTTGGGCAGGCCTACCTAACATAAAACAAAATGGCGCGACGCAACTGAATTATATACCTACTGCTCTGTCCGTAACCCACGCGCAAGCCAAATTGAAACTTAACATTTCGTGTTAACGTTCATATTGCGTTGAATACCGTCCGAAACTCGCCCGATGGTCATGGTTGTCATGTCACGTGAAATGGATGTGGGCTTGTATTACTTTCGTGTTATGCCTAATCATTGGTGAAACGTTTGTTCCCAGTATATTATACTTCATCAGTGACTTTGTTTGACATAATATTACAATAAAATATTGTACTAGGTACTTGTTAAAACTCGAATTGACATAAAAATAATTTATAAGTAAATACCTAGGTCAGTCGGTCTGGTATTTGGCTAGATTATTTATAACTAGTCATATACTAGGTACCTATGTAAATATACCCATAGCACATAAAAACGAAGGAAGGATCTAGTACCTACGTCCTGCCACAGAGTAGGGTACAAGTACCTAGTGCTGCGATGCGTCTGTAGGTACACAGTAAGTAGCGGTGGCTCGCGTCGCGACACGAGCGCGGCACAACTGTGGCGCAGGTGCGGGACGCGGGCAGTCTGTATTTTTTTGACTAAAGCGTGCTAAAGCGTTATCGAGTGATGACACTTTAGCACATTTTAGTAAAAAAAAATATTACACCATTTACATTTTAGGTACTTATTACTAATTAAACAAACTGATGTTTTATAAAATGAAAATAGATGTAATATACATACATTCATGGATATTTATCTATTTACTTGCACATACGGGTGGATTAAAAGAGTATACCGCGGCCCGCCCGTTCTCAGCCAATGCCTTTGCCATTCGCTTAAGATTTTGTATGTTGGAAATAAATAGCGTACCTAGTTACTTTTTTATCGAAAATATTTAAGTAAATTTCTTGACCATTATAATACAGACATTACCTATGGCCTACATTGTGTGTTTTTCGTGAGTAAGTGACTGAATCAGGTAGGTACCTACCATTTTTTTAAGTCGTGGGTACTAGATAACGGATATAATACTTTTATAGGTACTTTTCTTTTGTACTTACATACATATTATACATACAAAAGACTAGATTCTACACAAGTAAATATAAATTTTAAAAATCATAAATACTTGTGTCACGCGGGAATCGAACCCTCAACCCCTAGATTAGAAGGCAAAGCCACTACCAACTAAGCTAACAGGCAAGTCAAGGCCATTGTATTTTTTGCTCATTTTGTCACGCGGTGTGTGGGCGAGTGATGTGCCGTTTGACACACGACTGCCGAGCGTACTTTACTGTGCCCTCCGCGCGCCGCGCGTTACTAACCGGGAGATAGGTTTCTGTTGTATTATGTATTCTGTGACTTGGGTACCTATGTCAGTGCATTATTTAATGATATTCAGTTAAACCATATTCAGATAAAACTTAGTGTAAATGAAAATGTAGATAAACCCGAGTGTTTGAAGTATCAAGTAAATGGGACGTTGGTCAAATTCAAATTTCTTTATTAGCATACTTAAATGTATTTACATTTACCCTGTTAAGAGGGCAATAAGGGCGTTGCTAAAATTAAAATTAAATATTCTAAAATCTAAAACTTAAACTAGTTTGTATGGTCTTGGTTATTATTCTAAATACTTTTATCAGGCGTTCAGCTTATTTATTTTTATATTACACAAAAAATGTCGTATTTAATGTCGAAAGAAAACAAATCTTTAGCGTACACTTGGCTTATTATGTGATTGCATAGTCCATTCCACAAAAGACTTTACTAGGAATATTGAATCAATGCTTTCATGTATACTCCTTCCCATAGAAGCATGTACCTATGTATACATAACATACATTATGTATGCCCACCGACCATGGCGTCACAGGTGGTGCCACCTCGATAGAGCATGTTTCCAATATCATATGAAAGCAGTACTTTCGCAAAATTTTCATCAAACCCACCTGTCAGCCATATTTTCACGCACAACTCAATTTGTCAAACTCGATTCAAGATAATTGGGTTCGCGCAATATGGGGTGTGTTTACCCTTTTCTTTTTTTCAACCTGCCTGGAGGTGTGATTGGGAAAAATGTATTCGGAGTTCTGATTTGGAGTTGATTAACATGGTAAATGCTACCTACACTTTAACAATCAAAACCAGAATATGCGAACTTTGGTAGCTTGTTATCAAACAAATGGCCAGTAAAAAAACGTCTAAAAAAATATACCTATGTAATCAAAATATCAGCCAAATAGGTATGCCTGTGAAGAATGAAATGTATAAAATATTTTAAAATAAAATATATAAGTATACATAGGTAATTACTCGTAGCTGTTGATTCAGTAAATAGTAAAGATAAATGTTATTTATAACAATATTCCATAATATTTTCATAAAATTCGTCGAAAGAAAAACTTAGCTAGGTGAATAAGAATAACTCGACTATAAACAAATTCCTTGTAACCAAAGTTCATGCACAATAACACCTACGATTATCTTATTATTTACTATCTAACATTTTCCCTCAAATCCAAGAAAACAGATTCCCCGTTCCTTATTTCGTCCAAATTCTTTGAGCTGATTCCTTGAAACGATAAAAATAACCATTAACTGTAAACAAAAGGTTTATTAGGCCAGTTCGAGCTATTTGGATCATATTTGGGTATCTTTTATCGTTGCTTCCTTACGGCTCACTTCGAGGCTACATATACAAATACATAAACATAATGTAGGTACATATGATATTTATATGGTAGATGGTGTTGATGTATAGATCTGGTTTGCTTGAGAAAACTTTGTTTAACGTAATGTCTGATAAACAGTCTAACGATTAGGTTATACCCTCAATAGAAACATACGATAAGAAACAGATGATTGATTATTCTCCGTCGGTCTGGATGAAATTCTCTGGTAGAAGGTAAATAAAGATATTTAATAGTCTACAAAGTCTTTATATTGAAGATCAAATAAATGGAAATGTTGCCACTGTGCGCACGCAATGTTACGGTAGACGATTAACGCCACCCATACAAAATAACCTACGCTTCAGCCAATGATTTAATCTTACTGCGCTAATGTTCATAGATCTACCTACCTAGACATTTATTCACCGTTCATTTCATTCAGTATCATTCTCGTAGACCCACTACTAAATCTATTCTATAACACCACTAGGTATCTATGACCGTCTGGCGTCTCCCATTGAGTGTTGCCCGATCGCGATATATTTAGACGTATTACGTAAAACTGTGACCCTAATTATGAGAACATTGGAGCGGGGCCATGGGACGGCGGAAGTCTCAGTATTAACGGGTTTTTATGAAAACCGTGGGTTTTGAGATTTAGAGATTTTTGTTGTGGGTGGCGTGATGAGTTATAGCGTGGCAACTCTGACGCTGCGTACTTTGGGTTTATTTAGGATTGACTAGTGGTTTTATGTAGCTTTAACCTCGTGAAAAAATTTGTCTCTATATTATCTTCTGACTGAAAGTCATGATCATCTGTTGGTTGGTAACACCATAAATGGAAGCAAAGACAACACATTAACTATTATTTATTTATAACTAGGTACATGATATAATACATTGTGTCAGCATATCAATATATGTGTTATTCTTCAAAGATCTTCTTCATGTAAGTCGTAACGCATTAAGAAAAATATACTTTTTAATACTTTACTCTGTTAATAAAATTATGACCATGTATGGACTCAACCAAAGAAACATGCATTTACTTTTTCATTACTCATTCTCTGAAAGTAGGTCTGAAGTTGCCTGAGGAGCGGGTTGAAAGTAATACTTTTCATCCCTAGGGAGAATCGCTTTCACTGACAGCTGTCAAATTAACATGTAAAAACTGTGCGCGCGACTGGCGGCAGCACTTATGCCAAGAATTGGCCTCTGATGCAATTGCAATCAGAACATTTTAGTTCCAATTTTATCCGCGCGCAGATTTATCTTGAACTCTACTAACTTCTTTACAAAAACAAAAGAAGTCCTATACCTACATTCAAAGAGGTTCTACGTCACAATACGTATAGCAGAGATTTTGTACCTATGAAATGAGTTCATCTGATTTTAATATAAATTTAACGCCTGATTTTATAAAAGAAGAGGCTAAAGCGGTAGTGGAAAATCATCATACGATTTGAGGTATCTTTGTTTTGACTTGGGTGGTAAAATAAAATTTACTCATATTTTCTAGCTAATTCATGTTTTTATTTTTACTTTCCTCGTATTTGTAATGAAAAGCACAGTGTTTACCTCGGGTTAAAGACTTATTTAGTCCCTCGAACTATTGGCGCCCTCACTGCGTTCGGGCGCCAAACCCCGTCTCGGGACTAATTAAGTTACTTTCACCCCTAGAGTAACAATGTACTATTGTATCTAATAATCTACTCTATTTACACTGTAAACGATAATAAACTAAAATACAATGTGGCATACATATACCGTATTTATCATTGTTGTTTACATACTTTTTATTTAAGTAAACATTACTAATGCAGAAACATATCAAAATACACAATATTTTCATTTTTAATTTTGAGTTTCATTTCATATTTAAATGCAATAAGCTCCGAGGGAAAATTGAAATTTAAAAATTAAATGAATATTTCTTTATCCTTTTGTATATTATTCACGTATGCCTTTTTTTGGTGGAAAAACGTTTTGAATGCGCAAACATTTTGCATAAAATAGTCCAAAACATTATTTTTTATTCGGGTTGTAAAATATTATTTCTACCTGGCCATGGGCCAATAGTGATAAAGTAAGCAGAACTTACGAAATATGGTTCTTGTTCGAATCATTTATAATTTTCTAGAATCAATAGCTTCAAAACAAATCTGACTACACAACTAAAATAAAGAAATTTAAAGCAGGCGTTTTGCACATGATATAAGGCGTCAAATTAACGTGTGGCTTGTGAAATTTTATGGTTAAAGTAGATTAACTAACTATTTAATGATTATTACATTGTATAAATATTAACTAGTTTTAGTTCTGTTTGTCGTATTGGAATTATGCTGTAAATATACCTATCTATGAAGCTGAAGAGGGTCAAAAATCTATACATAGAAGATATTACAAAAAAAAATGTTTGGGTATACTTAAAATCGATAAAAACACGTGACAGCAGTTCTTAGAATTTATGTCTGTTTGTCTATTGGGTTGTGTTTATTTAAACGCTCAGCACTCAAAAATGGCTAAACGGATCATCATTTTTAGTATGTATGTATTGTATGGTATATCTTAGTTTCTTTATACCCCGAAATAATGCAAGCGAAGCTGCGGGCGTCGACTAGTATATAATAATCTCATTGCCATTAACCCTTGTGACATTTTAACACTGAATATTGTTTCGAAGATTACTTACAAGCTTACCTACTTGACTTACTAGTCAATACATACATGGCCGTTTTTTTGACTTAGGTCAAATAAAAATCTCAAATAAAAAAAATCTATATAAAACAAAAAATCAAATAAAAATGAATTTGATCTTTTATGTTCTGATAGCTACATAATATGTATTTTATTAGCAGATAGATAGTTAAATAATTCCTAGACAAAAACCGTATAGATTTCTTTGCCAGTCGAACTTACAGGACTAAATACTAAATTAGTTGTGTGTAGTCGTAAGAAATTTGGACAAGACTAAGAAAATCACGATCTAGCTTTCTTTTTCTAATGAACCAATTCGAGCTTTAAACTTATTTATAGCAGCGACATTTTTCAGAAATATAATTCTGTCGACCCGAAATCAAATTCTTTTTCGACGAGCGTCTGTAATCTAATGAATAATCCGTTTAGTATCCTGCAAGGTGTTCGGGGAAAGTATCGGGGAATGAAGCGTCCCAATTTCAGCTGATAAATATATATTTTTTAACTAAAAAGTGTTTGCACTTAACCACAGTATGCCTGATGGTAAGCAATAGCTATGGCTTAAGATGAAGCGTGCAATTACTAAACTACAAGTAAAAGACAAGAAAACACACAAAATCATAATTTACCTTCTTAATAACTTTTTAAATTACAGGACCCAGGTTTCTGATAGCTCGGCAGGCTTTTGAGGTTGGTCTTGTTTCGGCACTAAAATTTACCGGTTTGACTTACTTTTATAAAACTTTACAAACTTTTAGTTCTTTGAGTACGTGAACTAAAATTAAGGATTTACATCGACAAGTGTGTTTTGTCATGGGTCAGATGTCACATTAAATTGTACGGCTTGGCAGTTTGCCATTTACAGCAGTTCTGTAGGTACCACTCTCATACTTATTTACTATTGTGACAGTAAAATTGAGAAGTTTTTATTTCACTACGATATTAAATCATTGCATATTTACTTAGATAACTTTGCATAAGAAAAATACCTTTTTAAGAACCTTAAATTATCTTACTATTTTCAAAATATATTTTGTTTGCCTGGTTTGTAAGTATGTTAGTTAATTCTTGTCCGTTCTTGAACAGTTTTGGTAATGAAGTATATTTTATATGATAATGATGTTTCTATAGCATATTTAGATACATAAATAAACTGATATGTCAAACTTATAAAGCCTTCTTTTTCTGGGGTAAATAATAAAGGAAAGCTACATTGCATGGCAACACTCAATTAATGTCAGCCTCAAGCCGAACAAATCAAATTCATTGACGACGGTGCCAATAATGAATTGCATAACCTATTTATACCTTCGGCGAAGCAAATCTGATGAAAAACTGCAACGAATTTCGATATTCCGACGCCAATTTTACAAGTATGATGGGACTTAAACGGTTGGAATTGGCCTTAATAGCTCGTAATCTATGAATTGATTGCAATAATAAAATTATAGTAAAAATGTTTGCTATGTAGAATAAATACACTAAAGTGAATTACATAAGAATGCTCATTTATATTTTTCGAAATTTGAACTTTTAAAGATATGGAATGATTTTCAATGGTCTTTCAATACAATTTTATAATGGTTAGAGAAAAAACTCGCAAAAAAATTAGGTAACCATTTCCGGAGCCATATTTCTATGTTCCTGAATTTAATTAAAAAGATGTAGATCGGGAATCATCGATCTTCAATATTTTAAAAGCATCGGCCGAGGGACAAAGATTTTTATGTTGTGCGAATTGATACGCAGCAGTCCCAATTAGACAAATGACTAAATCCTTTTTGAAACAATGACAAAGAACTATAATTCCTTTAATAAAAATATTCCACATTCGAATTCCGAATACAATCCATGTCCAAACCGAAAATCTAGCGAGCAGCGTACGCCAAAGTCGTCAAAAAGTCCCACAGGATCAACATTGAACGCAATACAATACACAGATCACGTATGAAATACTCTCAATCAAGCTTGAAGCTTTTATTTATGGAACAGAGCCGACAGACGGTCTCTGATTGGTCCAAATTGTACTTTATTTTTCTTCTATTCAGGTACCGTTGCCATTACATTACTGCCAGGTGAGAATGATCTGAATTTTAATACGTTTTGTAAATGAGATTCTGTCGCTGACTGTACGTGGCTGAAAGGTTACTGATTTTGCTTGAATTTTAATTTATGGAGCGTCGGTTGACCCACTTACCTATATATTTGACGGGAAGTTCATTAGAAGTATTAAAAATTCATAATACGGGCTGAGATGAGAATGATAAATAATTTAAATTACATGGTAGTAATTTCAAAGCATTATGTTTCATATTGTGAGCTTTTTTTACAAAATACAATATTGTGTCCACATTCTTTACAAATTAACTTTTGAAAGTGTCATTATTTTCATATTCTTTTTTTTGTTTTTTTGTTAACCTATACTGTCCCACTCCTGGGCAAAGGTCTCCTCCAACTCCCTCCATACGTCCCGATTATTCCTTATACATATGTATATCTTCTTGTGTTTGTAATATGTAATGTACGTACACGTAAGTTTTTGGTCAAATAAACAAATTATTATTATTATTACATTATATCAAATGCAGTAAACAACTATAGATATTTGTAACGCGCATTAGCAACAACAAAAAAACAATACTATAATTTATCATACAAAGAAGACAATAGAATGTTTAAGAAACAAACTTAATTCTAGACCGTTGATACGAGTACTCGCACTAGACTAGTGCTGTAACATAGGTATCTTCTAGGTAAGCGTGTTACATCCCAGGCTGCAGCAATGCTTAACATCAGGCAGGTTGTAGTCAAACGTAATCCTAAGCCACGTAAAAAAAAAAACATAACTAATTGCACAAATCTGTTATGTAGTTATCATATCACAGGCGTTTGCTTAGTATAGGGTTAGTTGGCGTTGCGACTGTATGGTGACAACCATTTTTTTTTAGGAAAAATAACAGTCATTTTGCTTCTATACCTACAAAAACCTAACTCACATACACATCCGAAATCACAGCCAAGTCATCCGTACAGGCATTTCGGCCAGCTTATTACAAAGGCAGCAAACGCAACCTTTACGCGTCAAACCGTAAAAGACCGTCCGAATTCCACTGCTTTGCCCTTTGACCCGAAAGTAACGTGCGATCTCGGAACGTGAACGGAAAATGAACTTCGACGTACTGTTTGTTTTTGAACCTAGATTTGATAAGGGAAAGACTAGGATAGTTTAGTGAGATGTAAATTGGTTTGAGCTAGGACGTTGTGAGATTGATTGAATCTATGTATAATCTAGTAGTAGTTGAGGTAAGGAAACCATAGTTTTTTTTTTATAAAAATATATTACGTTTGCGGTAATCCGTTTTTGGTCATACCTTGTTTTTAAGCGGTGAGTGGCAATATACCAAGCAGTAAATAGTGATTAGTTTCCTATAAAATCTAGGGGACTGATGACATACGTATATATTGCTAACTTTACAAAATTTTTGGTTTGCCTATACGTGCAAAACGAATAAATTACAAAATATGTTTCTAAACTGCCGTATAAATTATCATAAAAGCATTCACTTCACCCACACCCTAAAGTACCAAAACTGACAAACGCTTTCAATTCACCTAAACCTCGAATTTCGTCAAGCAAAAACATTTGCCCAACACCCAGCCCGGGATCTTCAAAATAAAGCCACCGCAGCCGTCATCTCATTTGCCTAAACAAACGTATAAGGATGTAAGTATTATGAAAAGCCAACGACCCAGTAAATTACGGAGAGCCCAGCCTCAGTCTCCATGCTAAGTAATTGGTCTTATGTTAATGCGGCCACTGTCCAAGTCTTACTCCCGTTTTTATAATGGCGAAGATGAGTTATTCGCGAGCACTGTTAGTGTAATCCCGTGTTATGAATGGCTGAATAAATTTTACTTACAGATGCTGTTTTGTTTTTCTCTTTGCTCGATAACTACCACAGTAAGCTGGTAAAAGCTGGATTAATAAGTGTCTTCGATTGGCGATTGTGAATGATGTATCTATCTATCTTGTTTAGTATGTTATGTTAACTGTTTGGCTAAATTGCGAATGCGAACCGTGCACTTGTATAAAGAGGGGATTAACGTAATATAATATGATAATGAAACTTTAAGCTTTAAAAAGCTTTAATTGGCTCCTTATAAAATGTAAATTATGACTAATTTATTTATAAAAAAATTTTGGTTAAAATTTCACAATTTCATGAAGCATTTATTAATAAAATTTGGTGACACTTAAAATTATAATACCACAAAACACATGACAAAAAACTTACAATTTTTACAACACACATCAATACAAAATGGCGGATATTTATAAAAAATCTGTACTTTCCAAAAAAACGGCCAAAACTCCGCACATCTGCCGCGGCAAGGTGTCGATGGGTCCCATAAAATCGTTTACGACTGCGCTAAAGGTCCTCTCATAATGGTGTAGCATTTGTAGCCTTCGACGACATCACACTTGATAAAAGTCTCATTTTGACGGCAAAATTCCCATAAACATAGTTATTAGTTTGACAAGTTAACATTCTCCTTTGATTCCAGATCACTGGGGATCGTGACGCGGAGTAGGTATCATAATATAATCATTATAGTGATAGGTTATGGTTATCCTCTTTCTTCTTTTTATCGAATGAGAGTGGCCAACTCTGGTGTCGAGAGTTTATCAAGCCGCCCTAAGGGCCTCTGACATGGGTTAACGACTGGCGTACTAGATAAACAGCCGGGACCTACAATTTAACGTGACATCCGACCCACGGAAGTGACCAAAATGGAATGCTACTATGGTTATTCTAATGACACGTGCTCAATTATGTAGCTACAATGTATGCACAATATTCTTGCTTATTTGCCAGCATGGCTAAAATAGGAAGCTTATACTAATTATACAAAAAAAACTGTTAACTAAAGCAAATAAAAACAAAAAATCAAATAGATTTATTGCATTAATACAGGAAACACATTGTTAGGAAAATTTAAGGTTTATTAGCAGTAACTCTATTTAGGTATAAGATAGAAATGCTTGGTTAACGCGACGCTTAACCAAAAGGCTGGCTTGACCAAAAGGTTGGAGCACTTAGACTATTAGGATTTTCTAAAGATTTTCTAAGTCTCCCCCCCCCCCCCCCTCCTCTCCTTTTTTATGGTGTAGTTAGAAGTAGTTTTTATGTATTATTATTGTAAATAACGATATGTTATATAGTTTTACTTAGATAGATAAGTAGTTACATGTTTTTATATTATGTTGTCTACGTACTATCGTCGACGATGTATCGTAGTTACAAATGGCGTGTGTTCGATTCATGGAGATTTTTATAGGTCGTTGTCTGGTTTTCGATGGGTTTACGGCCCTAATAATTTGTTGTGAAATTGCGCTGTTAAAACTTAATAGTTCCGATGTTAGTGCGCAGGCTGCAATTTGATACCCTTATTACTTATTTTTATTGAAAAAAAAAATTGACAAAATGAAAATTTTCGTACTTACATATTTTTACATCTCTCATGTTCAATTGATGCCTTACAGCCCTCGGCTACTAATCTACTATTATTAATAAAACGAACTCTTTTATATAGTTACGGACTTACTTTACATTACTTATTCTGTTCATTTTTTATTACTTGAAACGAATTGTAACAGACACCTACGCACATATTTTACACTATTTTGAGAATGGATTTAAATAAGCAAGTAAGTATCTCGCATAATCATAGCACTTACCTCAAACCACTAAAGCTGGGTAAAAATGAAAATAAATAGTGAAGATTGAAAATATATTGTGATACAAATTCACGGGATTTAGGTAGTCAAGTGAACTTAACAATATAAAATCAACATTCAGTTTTGCAATATTGATTAACTTTGGACATTTATCTTGAAACTTGAACATAAAACCATCCATCTAGATAAATTTATTTTATTAATCTTAAAGTATATAAGGAGTTATACATAACTAGAAGTAACAATTCTATATTCTGCGTTAACTGGTAACAGTCATCTCAACATCCGCATTCTGTAAGCCCATAAACAGTTACAAACATTTTGTTACCCAATACATATCAAACAAACTTGTCTTCGAGCTTTCAAACGCACCATTCCACGACCCATGATTAATATTACCAAGAAACTAAGTCACAATTTCTTACGATGCCATAAACTTATGCTAGAGGCCAAAATAACTTAACCCTACTGGTGCCAGCACTTCTACCCCCCACTTAACAATAAGCTCAGATCCTTTTAGTTCAAATGTTAACCGTAGGTATGCAGAGTTGTCATAGTGGACTCTAGTACTACGAATTTCTATCTGTGGTCTTAGAAGTACGATTGAGGCTATTCAAGTGATAAGGGTTCTGCCGCTTGAGGTTTGGAGACCAAAAGGGGCCACGGGTTGAAATAGGGGGTCAAAAGGAGTCTAACTTTCTGAGTAATTAAATGAGGGCTTATAATACAGATGGTGTGACAGTTTAGTGGATAAACAAGTGATTTTACGATTAAGGGGAATCAGTTCTGTGGTTTTTGTTATTTGAGATTTTATTGCTGTTTGGTAGTTATTTTTATATTATATTGTCTAGTGAAATTATGTAAGCTTGAATAAAATATAAAACTTTTTAATTTCGATTTTCAGGCTGACTCATATTATTTTAAGAACCAAGCCGTTTTTAATGTCTTTGCAATTTGCCCGCAATACAAGGCAATAATCAAGCTTTTTAAATACCTAATTAAATGATTCTAAAATCTAGAATGTCTCTATGTTGTAAACTTATTTTGATAGATAAAAACATCCAATACAGGTAGAACAATTTCAATTTTATCAATTATTAATACCTATATTCATATATTTAATCAAAGTAAAGTGACTTTCATAGTAAAAGTCTTCTTGTTAACATTGAAGAGAGAATTTATTCCACGAAAAACTACTAAAGAAAAACCTTTATTTACAGAGTAACAGAGTACTTCCAAGCCATCTCGTTTGACCATTACCAATGTAACTTGACTATTGGACGGTTAGTGCTTCTTTATAAATGGGATCTGAAAACATTGGACCCTTATATTTGTAGAAAATGGTGAACAAGATTTTTTATTAATATTTTTGCAGTGAAGAAGTAATTGCGTTTGTTTATTTGAATTGTGGATTTTAAGTAGTCGTTTGTTTTGTTTATGGCTGCAGTGTTTGTGATATAGGAGATAATTAGTAGGTGCTAGTTTTTTTTTAAATAAGACTATGAAATTTGATTAAAATGAAATCAATTTTGTTCCTAAGATGTAAATAGCGTGTTGTTACATTATTTTTATCCATCTTACATAATATAGGTACCTACTAAGAAAATAAAAAATAAAACATCAAAAAAAGGAAAAAAATAGTTAAATCTTTGTCATAAAAAGTAACCTAACCAATCCTGTCATATCATCATCATCATCATCTACAACCGATTTTGTCCTACAGTTGGGTATCGCCCTCTCACATAGTATGCCACTGGCTTCGATCTTTAACCAGCCCCATCCAGGTTTGAACTGCGACAGATGTTATGTTGTCACCTATCTTATCATGTTATATACTAACCATTAAATACATACCGTTGTAAATTGGTACAAGCTTAAATGTATAGATTTTTGGCTGAAACTAAAATCCTCAATAGTTTCATCTTCAGATATTACAAACAAAAATAACTTACCCCACTTGACTGCCTACTACACCACTAATTACAAGCACTACCACAGGTGAAATTAATTCCCGTTTCCTCTTCTACTTTATCACTCACTGTTTCAATGGTAGACCCAGAACCTCTAAATCAGGACCCTTTTCACGGCTGCCAAGAAGGTCATACAGTTACACGCACGCTAAATCTAAATACCTACCTGTAATTAATTTTATACATTCCTACCGGTATAGAGTACTTTGCTACGGTACATTAATGTGCTTAGTTTCGCTTGGCGGGGGTCTGAAGACTGGCTTTAATTTTGGATGAACAGAATTAAAATAAAACAAACAAGTGAATAAGCAGTTCAATATAATGTTATGTCAAAACATGATTGCACTTGTAATTGATTGGTATACGTATTAGGTATTCATTTTTTAAGAAGAATACGAATTAAGGTCGGCGCAAACAGCATTTGTATAAGTGATCTAAAGTCGCATTTTAGAATATGAGCATTCGAAAATCAAACAACTTGTTAAGTTTGGATACCAGAGAGATTTCATATGAAGGTATTAAATTACACCAACATTTATTGGCGACACAAAATTTTATAGATTGAATCAAGGCTAACCTTCTCTATAATCTTGACATCACTCAAGGAAGTAATTTAAGTACAAAAACTTTGATTACTTTCTGGTTTTATATTCTATTCAACTGTGATATTTAAACCTACATAGTACGTTAAGTAAAGCATTGTAGCAAACGACTTCTCCATATTATAAATCCAGCGTTGATTTAACTGGCGTCACTAAACGCACACGCACGGTAAATCTAAATACTGAAACAATTAATTTTGCCATGATGTAGATTACCGACAGCAATGCGTATACATAGTGTTATACTGGGTTATTTGTTATTTGGAATCTATACCTATACATAATAAAGCTGAAAGTCGAAAGTCTATCTTCAATATTTAAAAAAATATATTCAGAGATACTTATACTTCCTAACAGAACGTGTTCCAACAATTTATAGAATTTTTGTCTGTTTCTCTGTGTCAATGTTTGTCTATTTGTTTAAACGCTCATCACGCAAAAACGGCTGTAGGTACTTCATGATTTTTGGTATGTAGGTAGTATGAAGTTCCATAAGTGTTTTATATAAGCTACTTTTTCCCAAAATAACGCGAGCGAAGCGGCGAACTTCCACTAGTTACTAATAAGATTAATACATGAGATTGGGAGGCCATCATGCATTTCATGTTGCAACATATAGCCGTCTTTGCGTTATGAAGGTTATACTGTTGCACCCCTCTTAGTTTTTTATTAGTTAGAAGGTAGCGGAAAATTACTTCTTACATCGTTATTTTATTTTAACTATAGGTATTTTATCGACTTATTTCGTACAGTTTAAAAATAAAAAACAAAACTATGGTCCTGCTGTAATTTTATTGTGTTTTAACAATTTAAATTTACTCTCAGTTTACTCAGAATTTAATCTGCTAAGTAATTTTACAGCCCAGCAGAATACAGGTAAAATAAAAAAGTGATTATTTTCTTTGTCAGCGTCACTAGTAAGCCAGTATAGATCAGCAGTGCTGCGTATAGCTGACAGCGCTATATTAGCTCCCCTACAATATTGCTAATGACATCGGTGACGGCACGTTCTGTTCGCACAGAAAATACAGTGTAACTACTTATAAGTTTTTGTCACTTTTTATACATATATAAAAATATGTATTGGTTTAAAAACTTAATGCCAGGTACACTATATTTGCAATTACTTCGCATAACTAACAATAGGAACATTCAACAAACTTTCTACGTCGTTCATGTTTGTTCATTGATGTGAATGAAATAAAAATGTACAGTAGAAAGTTTTATCTACAAAACAAATACTTACCTAATATCTATCATGGAGTACAAGTTTAGTAGGTAATGCTGATGCATTTACTAATTAAACTATTTTCTTATAAATTGTATTGTTTAATTAGTTTAACTTTTTCGTCCACGTCGAAAGAGTACAAACTCATAAGTAGATTTGATTACATTATTGGAACGAGTGACATTATGTTTCTGTAAAATTATGTATGTAACAAATACACATTTTTCGAAGCCAATTTAACACTACTTATGCTAATCAATATAATAAGTTTAAAGTTATCCTTCTGTAAGACATACACTGTATCTGGATCTGTGACGGTGACGTCACTAATCTCATTAACAAAGTGGCCAGCTAGCACTGCACCGGAGTTAGCTGCGACTTATTGACTGTATGCAAAATGCAACAACGGCTGATATACTTGCTTTCTAATTTTGTTGTAAACTTGGTAAAGTTCTCTTGATCTCTCTCCTTGGTCATTCCTCATTACTGAGTGTCGTGACTCCCCCTCAGAATCGATGCGTTGGGGAAGTTTTCTTGCGCATATACATTATGGTGGGCGCCCAGGCCCTTCTACGGATGACACAATGTCCTTGGATGTTGTGATCCTTTGACATGTTGGTCTCCTCACTGTTTTTTTTCTCTTGATAGTAAATTTAAATAAACTTTTATTGTTCATAATGTATGGTAGAAATATCGGTTTTTGGACTAAACATCGACTGTCATCAGACCTTTGCGAACCCGAAGGCATAACCAATATAAAATTAAACAACCGGGTAATGTCAAAAATAGTTTATTCTCTCTCAGTTGAATTCAAAGTGAAATTTACATTTTGATCTATCACACAAACATGCAAATGCAGTGCAACAGTCAACAAGTGCAAGGTCTCAGAGAACTTCATTTACGTACTAATATCCAATAGTGACTAGGGTCTGCGAACAAACCCATCAAAAACAATTAGACTACATTTTAATCACTCATAATTAACAAGTCAATAAAATCTCCCTTCTAATTATTTCCCCGTGCCACAAACAAACAAATTTTATGTCAAATTTTAACCCTCTAACGCTGCGTCACTCAATGACTCACGGGACTCACGCGAGTGTTTTGAGTCACGTATGTCACGCTCAGCGGGGCTGTTACAAAATGCTAATTTGCCTGTTAAACTTTGTGGTTTGACGTTTCTGTTCGCTAGTTGAGTGTTGGTTAGAGCTAGACTGTTGGATCGGTTTAGGATGACTAATAAAATAAAGATACACCGTGTGTTTTACCTTATTCAGCACATTATGACGAAAATTCTAAACGTTTTACTAAATATCTAAACAACATTACTTTTAATATTTGTGTGCAAATAAAATTTTATTCATTACCTCATATACATTTTATTAAACACGGACAAATTAAACAACACAAAACTATATGTTTCGTTATTAAATCAAACGAAAAAATATTTATTTTTAATTGTTAATCCATAAAATTAAACAGTACTGCATAATTACCGTGACATTTTAGTCTGAAAACGCTAATTACCTAAATGTAAATTGACAACATCAATTTAATGTAATTCAATGCACTGCGCTAAACAGTTAATGGAAGGCAGGTCACGCCAGCCTTTGTGACTCACTGGTTATCGTGTTTTATTGTTTAGGGGTGAATTAAAGGGTTAAATTCTCGACACGGAAAATGTTTGTTGTAATGAATAGGGCCATTAATAAAGCGATTTCCTTAGCGTTAAATCATGTAGACTAATAAGTCGCTGATTTACTAATTATACGTCTGTTTTTAAAGATATAATTAATACCTTAGCTAGAGTGTTTTTTAGTAGTTATTCGTCGAGAATCAATCATTTTTAATAATTTGGGTAATATTACTGTGAAGAAAATCTAGAAAAGGGGATCCAAATGACTACAAAAATATTCTAATTGATAGATAGATAATTCTTTATTTTCACACACATATAAAACAAAATTAATAAAAAATACTTACATAAACTACTCTAGTGCCACAAGTGGTGGCCTTATTGCTAAAAGCAATCTCTTCCAGGCAACCATTGGATGCAAAGATAATAATAATTAGTAATTGGGGTGGCAAAGGCAATGGTAGTGCTTAAAATAAATTCTCTGTAAACCATAACCATGGTTTACGATGGCGCTTGTTTAGCATGTTTTTTTATTAACTGACTTCCAAAAAAAGGAAGTTGTCAAGTCTTCTGAAAGTTTTTTTTTGTTTTTTTTTTTGGGGTATGTTACGCGATATTTCCGTTGTTTATCAACCGATTTCATTTTCTTTTATTCGATGAGGATAGTTTCTGAGATGGTCCCATAAAAATTGTTTTTCATTCGGTTCAGTACTTTTTGAGAAAAAACCAATAAACCAACAAATTGATAAAGTTTATGCAAACAAATTTTACCCATATTTCCAAAACTACTAGTCGGATTTTGATACAGTTTTCTGTGATGTGTTGAAGTTTAATGGGTGCATCTTTTTAGCTATGTATTACGATGACAACTCACCAGGGGGCGCTGCTGTATACACTATATCTTCTGAATTATCAGCCCGATTTTGATGCGGTTTTCTCTGATAGGCTTAGATAATGTTTAGCAAATGAATTTATGTTGTATTTTTTTTAAAGGCTTTGATTTGTTCAGTAACGTTACAGTAGAATTGTAGTTAAAGTCGGTTTTTGCTTTTGTTTAAAATAATTATTGTAGCTGTAGTTGTATCTAGTGGCCTGATTTTATATAGTCAGTTTTCAAAAAAATTCGCTTACCGTCATTCTTTAAAACCGAAATCTGTAGTGTAGATGCCAAAAAGAAATACGAACAAAACGGGGCAGGCCCAACTCAGTCCGCTATCTATTCAGGCCTGTGCATCCAGCTCCACAATGCCTTTTATTCTTTCAAACGCATTCGAAAGTTAACCATTACTTGGAGGATCTTTTAGAAGTCCGCTATTGTAAAGTTAAGTGCTGCTTTTTGTAGAGGTTTGAGCTTCTTTTCTTTTGGTAAACCAGTGTACTTTGCACTAGATTCTGTAGTGTATTTTGACATTAATTTTGAATACACTTTGTCGCACTCAACTAAGTAAGTCTATGTATTATAATTAACAACATCATCATCATTCACAGCCCTTGGGATTCCACTGCTGGGTATACCCAGCATCTCCATCTGCCTTGATCTTGTGGAGACCTCATCCAGTTCGGTACTTCGATTTTGACGATGTCTTCGAACCATCTCGATTTTTATTAATTATCAGTTATTTTATAACAAATAAATGGCAAGGTATAAAAAATTATGTTGGATAAAATATTCCTTCCTAAATATAATATGATTATGATAAGTAGGTACTCAAATTAAATGAGGTTTCATAATTCAGTTTCAGTTTCAATATATTGTACGTCTCCAGAAATTTATTGCATCTTCAAAATTCTAATGTAATATTGTTTATTTAAATCAGCGCACTTATTTCACCTAAATTCGAACCATCAATCGTCTATCCCGATACCTAAACCGTGTTCAATTAAATTCCCATTCCGGGTGTATGCAAGTGAATCTGTGGAAGTCTTCGTGAGCCATATCTTTAATTCAAAGGCCCATTCACTGGGAGCTAAGTGATCTGTTACATTCAACGGATCGAGTTCTCAAACTCTTTCACATGTTATTTCACAGTTAAGTGAATGTGGGAGAGAGATTTTGTGGAGGTATATTAGGGTAATCGTCTCACCTCGGTACTGTAAAATATTGTATATATTATTATGTAAAAGTGTTTTGTTAGTTTGTTATTCACGCCGCGATGGAGCAAATGGATCATATTTTTTTTAATACCATAAAAAATAATTAAACGAATGGATTCTGGTATACTTATAGAATAATTAAAAAAAATACTTAACTATACTTATAGTTAAGTAAATTTACACAGCTCAACATCAAGCAGGAGTTTGTCTCATGGATTTTTTATTATTATAAAATATTAGGACAAAAACAAATTCTACACGCATTGACTTAACAATTAATTTTCCCAAACATCCAGCATTGAATAAATATTTCAAAAGAAACGATGTTAATAATTCTTAATAAAATAGTGGTTTCAAAGCAAAAACTAATAACAAAGATTTTCTCGTGTAAAAAGTTTCAAAAGGTGAATTATTTAGAAAGCTCTCTCTGAAATTGCCTAAACGAAAGAATTGGTAAGAAAAAGCTGGGGCATTGTAATTCTAGTCCCCGTTCTACTTATCCCAATTCGTTTCGTGTGAGAAATATTGAAATAGCGGGTGTGGGAAGACAAAAATATATCTATCAACAAACAACAAGTTGTAAGCGACAGCGATCTTGATATCTATTCTTGAATATACGAAATTTATTTTACTAAACCTTTCAATATGTTATCAATTCGATAGATTAATAATGTATTTATAGCAGTTTTGTTTATGACACTGCCAGATAATATCCACCTTCGACTACTCGTATACTAAACAGAAACTCAACTTAATCAAATTTAACATAAGACTCCAAAATCAAAATAAAACCATACTCGAATGAAATCTACTACTTTATTGTAAACCAACTTTTTATAACAAGAACAAATTATTATAAATCACAAGTACAACTAACAAAGAAAATAAAGTGCATAAGATATCATACTCGTAGACAGGAAGAACTTACTCCGCCTTCGCTAATACCTCACGCCATCTCGAAAAGTGGATTTTCTCGCTGAGCTGTTGAATTAAAGATAGCACACGTACGCAGTCTCGCTGCCGAAATGATTCACTGCACTCCTCACTTGACTCACGGCGGCATTATATTTACGTAATTTACTCTACCTACGTGGATTCACGTGTTTTCTGATCGATTTGGGGGTGATTCCAGCGAGAATTTGTGTATTGGTTCATTTGTTTTTGGTTTTTGAATGAGTTCTTATTATTGACTAGGAATACTTGTTTATGTATTTCTGGCCTGTGTTAGTCATCTTAACGTACAAAGTAGGAGTTGTGTGTGTTACATTGATCGAAGCAGTGATGCAAATTTCTATTTTGTATGTAGGTTATTTACTATAACAAACAATATGATTAAATCGCATGTGTTGTGTTCTGTTTCAAAAGCTTTACTTTAACTCATGTACGTTGTTGTTATACCTAACATAAATGCTCATAAGCATTTTTTTTATTCTTCATCAAAATTCAACCAAAACATGAATAAATAATACAGTTCGGGAAAATTACGCAGCCTAAATACATGAAAATAATGGCGGCCGGTTTGGAACCTCACAGGTGCGTTTCACGTTCAATTTGATACATCCATATTAGCCTCGAATCTGTCGGTAGGCCGCCTCAAATATTCAAATCGTACTAGTGTGCCAACAATTTGGGGAGAATTGAGATATTTTCGATGTTGTTTCAGAAAAATTTTATCAGTTCTTTATGGAGTGTATACCTATATTTGGCAGCTAGTGTCTCTTTCTCACGGCCTGTGAATGAAATTGTGGAATTCTAAAGGGGAAAAGATTTCATTCCTGAAGTTCATGCTGTTAAGGTCGAATTTCCTCATGACTAAGGATAGTGACTCCCCGCAAAATTAGTTCGTTAAGAGAGTTCTGTGAGTGCATCGTGGTGAGCACACAGTTCCTTTCACGGAAGACACATGTCCTCGGATATTCAATAATAGAAAGATGAAAAAAACATAATTCCCCACCGTATGGTCACCACATCCCCGCTGCAGACATTTACATGTGAAACGATACTCAAACGTCAGTAATCATGTTGATATGCAGCGGTAATAGCACGGCGACGCAATTCTACTCTGCAAGATAGCACGCGTAATGACTCACTTGTGCTGAATACACGAATTGCATGAGGAATTAGGAACTGAAATAAGAACGGTTCCAAATGATTAACGTTAAATAGTATAGTGTTTTGGTATAAACTTTGGCACAAAGTTATTTCTGTAAATCACAAATGGTGTCTTTATTCGCGTTTCTTTGTGAATCGTTGACAATCACAATAACTATCTGTAACTTAACTCTAACCTTGATTTCATTAATTGTAAAACATAATTGCTGCTTTTTTCGTACATTTTTAAAAGTTGTTGCGTTCGAGGCTATATAAAAGTTTTTGCGATACTTAGGTACGTTATCTTGTAAAGTGTATTGTACACAATATTTTGGCCGTGCATATCTAAAACGGTTCACTACTACACTAATTAAGATTATTTCTACGTCGTGTTGTGCCTAAATAAAATAAAATATCCATAAAACTATAATTATACAATAACTCCCACCATCAAGTCTTCACAAAACTCGCAAACCGAAACTACAAGTAAAATCTAGTTCGGAAACAGACATTTCCATGCAAATTTTGCAACGGCCGGAAACATGGCGTCGTGTTCTCGCGTCCACAACAGAGTTGGGCCTCCACAACGATGCACTTTCTGCAGCTAACAGTATCGTTTGAACGCTGTCCAAAGCGGGCTGTGTACGTAATGACGTGTTATAGCCAATGTAACGCGGTTATGGGCGCGCAATGGATGATTAGACGGGCGATAGTGTCGGTTATGGCGTCTAGACGATAGATTTGGGATGACAATATTTGGGATGGAAGTTATCAAGAAATCGATCAACCGTATATAAAACACCAAACAATTACCACCTTAAAATAAACCCACATAGCAACTTAGAAAATTCATAGTCCATAAAACATTAGCATACATTGTGACGTCAAAGCTGAAACAGCGAGAGCCCGGGGAATACTCCGCTCTTGATGAGGGTACGGGAAAGGTTGTTTTTGTTAATATTTCACCTCTACCTACCACTAGTATCAAGTACTAAGAGCAAAGAGAAAGCAGATGTAGTGAGGCGAAACTGTGAAGCTGGGATATGATCATGTGACTTTGATATTTGAGAATATAGTGAAAGATTGAATGAGGTAATCCCAGATTAAACAGGTGTACGGGAAAAATTCGCGCTGATATGATCTACTATGCCCTTTAGCTTTCAAAGTAGTACCTACCCTAATTATTAGTGATTCAACATCTTGTTAGATCAAAATCTTACATATCATGATGCACAAAAATAAAGTCCTTGAAGAACAAAAATACACAAGATTATTCATATCATATCAAAAGAACACATCCGTGCTTCAGTTTAAAATGCACGCACTGTTCGCATGTTCTCAATCATACAAAAATGGATGGCTTTCAAACAGAATAAGTTTTGCGGAACAAAACGACGCGACGTAGCAACAACAAATAAACAAAAATGTATTTTTTTTTTCAAACTAAGCAGTAATGCAACATCTTTATTCTTTAGTCCAAGGTTATTGCGACCGGCAATTTAATTTAGTTAACACTGGAGTTAGACTCGTTAGTTTTGCTAATGTAAGTTGTAATGAAGAGAGAATACGCGGCGGAATGGCACATTATTCTAAAGGAACGACTTTTTGTTACTAAATTATTCGCAAAATTAAGGAACGGAATTTATTTCTAGAAGAAAAACTAGTTTAATTTAAACGTTTCGCTTGAAATATAATTGTGTGCTAGGAGTTATAATAGTCTAACATACAACGTAATGAATAATAATATTATTTACTTGTGTTTTAATACGCATTTTGCTTTATAATGTAAGAATTATAATTTCACTATACAAAATAATGGTTTTTGGAAATGTTAAAATGTACATCCCTTATTTTTGCTTATTCAGCGGCTATAAAAACAGTTTCATAGTTAATTACATAAATACATACTTGTAAACACGATATACAGCGTTTAAATATTGTTAAAATAAAAAATGAAATCAGCCATCGTTTCAGGAAAAATAATTACCGTATTCATTATAATTATTTTACAATGGTAATAAATTAACTTCGAACGCAGTAACTTAATGAATTTACAGAGACAACGTGGAAAATTTTAAATTAATAATGTGTAAATTTTGGAAAAGCATTGCATAAATTATTTTTGGCGACGGCAAAGATAAACCTCTGAAAATACTATGAAATTCCTTATTTACGTAATGTCCACAGATACGACAAAAATATTTAGGTAGAATGGTTTCTATTTTGTAGAAAAATATTAAAAATGTGTGTAACTAAAATTTGTTTTTATGAATGTTACAAATAGATCTAATATTTTATCATATAACCCACATAGAATCAATATAAATAAAGAGTTTATCACTATATTATGTACATTATAAGTAGTATATATACACTAAGCTCGGTCGAGTATCAATCACAGTTTCAAAATGAAATGCACTACAAGCTATTACAACACATACTATTATATTAATATTGAAACTTTCGTGAGACATTTTATCTATACTCGTATGTTAACTAAAACGGTTTTCATTCACGTGTGATTCGCGTATGTTGTTTACGCGTTTCGTCTGCGTGCTGCCGCGGTCCCAGAACATACGTTCTGAAGATGAATGTCATAACATCCGAAACGCGTAAACAACATACGCGAATTACACGTGAGTGAAAACCGTTTTAGTTAACATATAGATAATATTATATGTGTCATTTTAATTGTTTGAAAAAATACGAAAAGAACCTATATTTTTATTTCCGTGCCTGAAAATTTTATAAATCTGTGCTTTATGTTCGTGTTGGCGAAATGCCGTGTGCTGTAATCAGATGCAATTCCTAGTCCAAAAGGGTACCACCGTAGCTTGGCTACAAAATGTACCTGCCGTGATATTACTAAGCTACATTTCATTCTCCTCATTGCCTAGAATAATAGTGAAGCAAAAATTTAAACGTAACTTTGCTACAACTGACCTAAAGCTGGGGATACACATGCCAGTAAATCGGGAATGTAGGTGGCATGAAATTTACTGGCATGTACAAGTAACTGGCACACTGCGGATACATTTGCAAGTAATACTGGCATGCATACTGTGCCCTGGTACATGCCAGTATTACCCTTGTGTATACACAGGACAGTTCGTGAGAGTATTTCGTACCAATTCTTGCGGGCTAAACATGGATAACATTCGAAGTGAATTAAACAAAATTGTGTTGTTACTAGCAATTGAATGTGTAGCAAAATTAATGAGAGATAAAAAGAAAAAACGAAGACGGGTTTGGGTCAATCACAATGAGTCGGCTACTGGCATGCCCGTAGCTGTCGCGTCTGTTCACACGTGCCAGATTAGCAGCCCCCCGCGTCCCCTCCCCCAACGGGCATGCAAGAAAATCAAATGTTGTGCTAGCTACTTGCAACTAGCTAGCTTCCAGTTACAGGCATGCCAGTAAGTGAATACACATGACTGTAGCTGGCACTTACATGGAGCTGGTATGCTAGTGTGCAAGCTACGGGCATGTGTATCCCCAGCTTAAAATTAGGTATTTTAATTTTCATTTTTATGCGGAAAAAAGCAGTGTTCATTAGGATAGTTTAAATTAATTACAGTGACAGTATTTAACTTGCTTGTACCTTGACAAGAATAGTGTTATGGCCGCCTATCTAAAAACGGTTACTGGTAACTAACGCCTTTCAATGAAAGCATTAGTAAATCTAAACCAAAAACAACCACTCTTGTTCTAAAATATTTGAAAAGTCTTGACATCTAGGATGGAGCATTAGTGCACTAAGAGTAGTTTAAAACTCTCAAAATTAGAGCTCTTTCTCATATGATTTTACGAACAAAACAACCAAAATATAACAAGAACATTACCAACTAAAGCTTACAATAAAGGAAAACATACTTAAAAACAACTTCAAGGCCCGTTTGCACATGAATTCTTACACGTATTATCAAAATAACTTGATATTTTTTCCCTAAATATAATATTTAAGTGGAATTGTGCAAGCGTGCTTTAATCTTTTTATCCAAGATAAAACCTGCACTAAAACACTCGTTTGTTTGACTGCGGCGCGGGCACTAAAGTGCCAATTTTATTCTTCAAGTAAACGGAACCAACTTGAAAAGCTCGTAAAAGTAAAGTGTAGTGAATCATGGCTCAGTGCAATTCAATAATGTCGAGCTGTCTTCTGTTTTTACTGCCAAATCCAATTGAGGAAGAAAACTGTGGGTACTTTGATAAATGCTGCAATGTTGCTATGGGTATGAGTAAAGTTGGAAACAGTGTAAAAGTGCTAGCACAAACACATACATAGCGCGCGCCTAAAATAACATTGTATGGTTATATTATTGATGTCACATCCAGCCCCAACGTAAGACCAGCGCTGATTGCTTCCAGTAATCAGCAATATGCTGATTTGGGGCTGTGTTGGGGCAGAATTATTTATTTATTGTATTATATATTATGTATGTGTGTGTGTATATACCTACTACATGTTCGTAAATCTGTCTCAAATTTATTATGATTATGACACACTTATGATTTCTAACAAGGAGAAAGTTAGAAAATAAGTCGCTATTATTCATTTGGAAAGCATATTGTTATTCGAAGGTTTTGATGGTATGCAACTGCTATTTCTAATATTTCTACGATCGTCGATTGTTCCAAAATTCTTAAAACAATAGTTATTGAAAAGGAAGGTCATAAAACATAACTTAGTAGTAAGCATTTATTTTTAGCTTAGTAATAAAAAAAATCATTCTCTTTTTAAGTTAAATTAAATCCAGTATTATATTTTGTTGGATTACCGACAAGTCGGCAAAGTAACATTTACAGAACAGAACAAAACAAGAGTAGGTTATGGTGCTAACCCATTGATCTCCATCAGTACAAGTTAATGGAGGTCAGTGTGCTAACCGCTTTGCAAGAAATTGGCACAATGTTGCAGTAAGTGATTCATGTATTTGTTTTCAACCATTCTAATCTATCGGTAAAGATTTGCATTATATGAACATTTTCCTCTAGCTATATTTAGAAACTATGTTATTTTTTCCCGGATGAGTTGTGTACAAGAAGAGAGGTCTATGCTCAGCAGTGGGCAATAACGAGCTGATGATGATGATGATGTTATTTTTTTCTGTTTTTATCATTACTACCTAATAACAATACATTGTTTTGACACGGCTAGCGCTAAGTAATGTTGCCAGGAGACAAAAGTACCTCATTATGTCAAATAAATTTCAAAGTCTCAATCAATCAATCGCTGTTATGTTGTTGAAATATCGTTTTTACTTACACATTCGTATATATTTCCTTGTTATACATATAGCAAGTATATTTGTGTGTATGGCTGCAATCCATTGATCTTTTAATTAAACGTCAGAAACAGACCTCGATGGCTATTAGAACGCTGCCTTCCAATTCTAACATAATGCTTCAGGTACAAAAATGATTACTACATAGGATAAATGAGATAATACATACTATATATCATATTTCTTTAGCAACTAGCTACTACTAACTAAGAAATAATATCTGGTTGTATTAATAATTATGTTATGTATCAATGATAGATAGTTAGATACATAACATACAATAGTATGTATCTACTTCTTTGTTATTTTACCGATTTTCTAAAAAGAGATGATTAATACAAACTGTGTGTATATAAGTATAGTCTATATAGGATAGGACACGTGTGCCAAGGCGATTTAATTTTAAAATTGATACTTATAATAGACACTTATAGAACAACCATCAAATAATTTATTACATTTGAGCTATAATATTGTTTAGGTATTTAACCACAATGGAAGCTGAAACAAAGTAACAAGCCCTAAATATCAAGCTAAATGTCTAACTCTTGCAAATTCACGCGGTTCGAATGCGACACAATTTTCATACTTAGTGCAGGCTTTCAAGAGCACCAAGTTGGGTTTGCAAAAGCCTTTTGTATTAATTGTTTATATTTGTTTCATTCTATACAACGTATTTTTATAAATTTAGCCCTACGTTCATATGTTTCATTTAAAAAAAATACATTATGTACCTACATTTCATTCATTTTCATTCATCAGAAGAGTCCAATTTTAAAATGACTAGGTTTCTTTTTATCTGAAAGTCAGATATATAGGTATATGAAATCTAGACTGCCGAAATCGACTCTTGTCTTCAAATACAAATACAAAATCATTTATTTGCCAAAGAAATTTTGTCACATAATGTTTCGAATCCTCTGACCTCGTGGTAGCCGTTAGGCTGTGTTACGAGGCCAGAGTCATCTCCCAGTATGTTTCTAATTTAATTTAATTATAAAAAAAATTGTACAACAAGAACCGACTTTTTATTTTCAAAGTTCTAGACTAATATTTAAACAAAGTTTTCAACAGCATGCGTGTACTAAAATGGAACTTGATTATTTTTTTGACGGTAGTAGTTAGCCTTGCGGTAAACCAAAATCATACTACCACCAAGCCAATAGCCACCATACAAATAAATTAAAGTTTTTATTTCTTTCCAGGTCGTTCCGAGCCTGGCATCGTCCCATCCATAGTGGGGTTCACAAAGGACTCAGTGGCCCACGATTGTGACCGGCTAGCTCCAGGCGACAGAATCTGCAGTGTCAACGGGATATCAACAGCGAGACTGACCAATGAAGAAGTACTCAGACTGCTGGATAATGTGGAAGAACGGGCGTCATTGGAAGTGGAATACTATATGCCAAATTATGGTGAGTTACAGATCATTTTTCTTATAGATTAACTTGTACAATAACGAACTATGATGACTATTAGAACCCTAGGCTGCAACAATGCTATGCTATTGACATCTGGCTGGTCAAACGTAAACCTAAACAGTATTATTTGAAACTGCGATTTAAATATAATTCTAAATTTTTGAAAATATTAGGTCGGTTCTTGTTGTTCAAACATCACTATACAAACAATCAAAATGTTAACTTCAACTAAAATCGTTGTTGTTGGTTTCATTTTGTTAGTTAAACTATTTAGACAGAAAAAATAAATTTTGAATAACAATAACGGACTAAATATTATTCAAAGTACGGCACAAAATAGTTAAACAACGTTTTGGAATACAATACAGAATATTATACTCAGATTTCATCCAATTTTGGCAATATCACAACATAACAGGTCGAATTAATAACTATCAATTTCTCCCTTCCAGCGTCCCAGAATTCGTTGTACATCACGACGAAGCTAGCAGAGGTCCCGGTAGAGAAGGTGGGCGGCTCCCTCGGGATCACCATCCGAGGAGGACTGCCTGAGAACTCGGCTCCTAGTGCTGACCTGGTGCTCAATAGCAGGTAGTTGTAATAAGTTGTCATCGTAAAGTACAAACGTACATCGAGATACGGTAGGGTACTAAAATTTCTTATGTGGTTTATTACATTGTGTATAAGTCTTCCTGTAATTGTGGCATGTTGCATCTATACTCCCGGCTTCACACGCCGATACGTAAGCGACAGAATTCTGTCACATTTATGTCAGGTTTAACACCACTGCGTTCAAAATTTTAGTGGCAAAGAACAGATTGCATACTAACCAAAGTAAGGAAACGTTCGTGTAAAAGAGGGTTAAGTTTTCAAACAGTTAGGGCCATTAACACATGGCAAGTACGCATATTTGTAGACAGAACTTGTAACATTATAGTTGACTAGTGGATGCTTGCGGCTTCGCTCGCATTAAGAAGTAAAACTTGCATCCCCTATTTTACCCCTTTAAAAGTAGCATTTCCAAAAATCCTTTCTTAGCGGATGCCTACGTCATAACATCTACCTTCATTCCAAATTTCAGCTCAATCCGTCCAGTGGTTTGGGCTGTGCGTTGATAGATCACTATTAATCAGTCAGTCAGTCAGTCATCTTTGAGTTTTATATATGTTTTTAGATTCATACTAACCACCTTTCCATCAGATCACTGGACGCGCAGCCGCTGGTGGTAACACACGTGCGACCAGGTGGCGCTGCGTACAACACCTCGCGGATCAAACCTGGGGACAGGCTGCTCAAGGTCGACCATGTAAGTTTCTTCAAATACTTTTAAATCTAGGTCATGTTTTATTTTGACGTAGTACTACTATTTCAATATGTTAACTAAACGGTTTTCACTCACGTGTAATTCGCGTATGTTGTTTACGCGTTTCGGATGTAAGGACATCCATCTTCAGAACGTGCGTACTAGGACCGCGGCAGCACGCAAACTAAAAACCGTTTAGTTAACGTATTGATAAAATGTCTCACGAAAGTTTTAGTACTACTGTTTGTTATGAATATCTGAATCTGAATCATACTTGTCCATTTTGGCCTCGTCATTATTGGTTTTCTGCATGGATACATGGAGATGATAATGATTTATTATTTTCGTAGTAATTCGTGGGTAAAAGAAGATGTTCTTGTCGTGAATGCTTTGCCACTACTACATTTTCCACAACATTCGGTATAGTCACTGTTTTATTCTTATTTGAAGGTAGTTAAAAAACTCTTTAGGAATTAGATTTATCTTTTCTGACAGAGATTATTTATTGCAAAATACTTATGTGTATTTTATGAGTAATTTTAAAACAATTCTTGATTTTGAGTTTCTAAATAGTATACCACAAATATGATATCGTCAACCAACAGGCATATTATGGTCAAGTACAATCTTATCACTAAAACATGAGGCGTTTCAAAAACTTGATTCATATTTGTTTCAGATATCGTTAACAAACAAGACGTTATCAGAGGTCCACCAGATCCTGCAGAACTGTCCCCAGGTGACCAGCCTCACCATAGAATACGACGTGTCTATCATGGAGTCAGTCAAACTGGCCACTGGACCCTTACTTATAGGTTGGTTTGGTTTAAAACTTTATGTTAACACTTATAACTAATCATAGTTATGTATAAAATATATTATAACGGCAGAGCTTCTATCATTTCTTTAGATACCTAAGTAAGATGTTAGTTACCGATCGACGAATCGGACGAAAATGTCCATGTACGAGTATCTAGGACTGTCAATGTTAAATAATTTAAATTCTGTAAGCACAGATAAGATTGAATTTTGTCGACTTTGTATTAGTTGTACTAAACTTGTACTTATTGTAACTGTGTAACATGTATGTTTTTTTTTCAATATCTTGGAAATGCTGTTTTATAATTATTTTAAAGTGCTAATTACACTCATTATTAGTAATTACAAGAAGATAACATCACTGAGAGCTAAGCAAAGACTTAAAATGTAATTTTAGTTTTCAATATTTATTTATTCTATTTTTTCAACAGAAATCGAGCGACCCTGCAACGAAGACCTGGGTTTATTCCTGTCCAACCAGAGGGTACCTGAGGACGTATACAGTTCAGGTTCAGACACCTACCAGAGGGTCGGGACCTGCAACGCCATCTATATTGATAGCATACTGCCTGCTAGTATTAGTGATCGGTGAGTTTAGTCAGAGTTCTTTTAGTTTTTTTTTTACGTTGGATAGGTTTACGTTTGACTACAGCCTGCCTGATGTTAAGCACTGCTGCAGCCTAGGGAACACGCTTACCTAGAAGATACCTATTAACTCTAGATTTGAAGACCCCTGGAACGAGTTTATGGATATGAGTGAGAATTTTCACGCCTGGTAGTTAGTCTATTGTGGCTGAATGGTTAAAGCGTCATGGCGTTACCAGAATGACGGAGGCTTAAATCATGCCAGTCATGATTAATTTTTCTCATTTCCAATTGAGTTTGTAAACTTATGTTTTGGTTTTATGTATAAGCAATATAATAGGGTACAAGCTATAAAAATATGGGGCAGGACCCGACCCACCGCGTCAACCCTTTGGTTCAATTTGGAGCTTATAATATTATTCTTTTCAATATTTTATAATGAGGTTTTAAGGATAGTAGGAACTATTAGTACCTTTCTTATGATTTGACTAATAAATTTCTGTGATACGAAATATTTTCAAATGCCAACATTAGTTCTATTCTCTAATTCCATTACAAGAATCCCAAGTGGTACACTATTCAATTATCTCATTGTCTAGCGCCGCTTCAGCAATTAGGCTTCTTTCATTAGAACGTAATGCAATTACACTAGTTTCATTTAACTATTGTGTTTTTGGTACTGATTACTTGTTAGAATTTGTAGATGGCGCTTTAGGAAATATCACTTTGTAAAAGCTTAGTTGACAGCTACAAAATACAAATACAAAATTTATTTATTTACCAGAAATCTTAGGTTGCAGAATGTTACGAATCCTCTGACCTTGTGGTAGCCGTTAGACTGTATTACGAGATGGTAAATTATAACATTTTTTAAAAAGTTGAGGAATTTTACAAACGCAGTTTTTGGATAAATGTCTAAATGTTGGTGTTGAGTCAAAATGCTTGTGTTGATACAACAACTTAGCATAGTGATAGCACATTTTCTCATTGAAAACGGAGTCACAAAACAATTACATTACACCAGACAATAAAATCAAAAGGTCTTTTTTTTAGCTCATACCGAGCATTCTATCGTACACAAACAAACATCGAACAATGTCGTATCGTATCTACATTATCTACAATCTACAAGGTGGTAATCCCCAACTCGTGGCTGTAAAATTGCTTTGGAATTACGCTCGAGGGCGTATTGTATTGAGTAATTTGTTTGGACGTGTCTTTTGATTAAAAAAATACGAAATTTATTATCTTCGCTGTGTGAAATGGCATCGTTCAGCAGCGGTCGTTTCAGTCTCTAGAGAATAATTTTAAATGAAATTGAGAAATAAACGTATTACAATGTAGCATGCAACAAACAATCATGAACTTTGGGAATATAAAATAAATAATTTATTCATTGGGAAGCGATTTCTGGAACACGAGTTGTAATAATGATAAATGTAAATGTATATGTACTGTAAAAAATGTAAATAAATGAATACGAAATGATAAATGTATACCTGTATATATTTGCTAATATGTTGTTGTGTTTGCCTATCCCTGTAATGTTAAAGTATAATTTTAAAACTACATGTAGCGCTTAATTCGCGACGATTATTTTATTTTACCCCTTGTCTAAAATATTTCAATAATGCCGTACTAAATTTGCAAGTAAGCCTTTAGTAGATTACAGACGCGATCTTCGCCTCGTATCTGAAACTTAAAACCCACTTCAGCTGTGCGACTGTGGCGCCCTCTCCACGCAATTAATGGACTTAGCAAACCTATTGACCTCAATTTTAATGTAACCAGCTTAACTCATTAGACTCTGAAAATTATCCTTCCTCTTAAAAGTAACTAATAAGGTTAATTTTACATTATGGTATTGCTTGTGTAAGTGTAGTTTAGGCACCTAGTCAAATCCCTACTCATATATGTATATTTTATAAAAGCAAGACAGTGTTTGTTTTGTTGGCCAAATTGTTCTGGTTTCACAACGCAAATAAGCTACGGGTCGACATGAGCAAAGCCGCGGATAAATACTTGTATAAACATATAGAATACATTTAGCAAATCGCTTAAATTTAATTCCCAAAGCTGACCATTTCAACTCTGGTTTAAATAAAAAAGATAAACTTTGTACCGTCCACATTGTTCCTTTGAAACGAAAAAGGCTTGCAGAGAAAAGCTAACTCAAGAACTTTTACAATTTACTTGTACAAAAGAATGGCGGTGAATTCATGGTTGACGCTTGTACTTACTCTTAGCAAGTTTAAACTAGCGCAGATTGCTCATTCTATTTTTACTTACATACTTTAATGAGCTAAAACTTTAACTTTTTGACAAAGGCATGAATTCTGTTGAGACAGATTGTCGTAGTTTCTGTTCCCAATTTAGTTTTTTGGTTGGCTCCCGATCATATATTTTTCTAGCACAGCTTCTAATGCGTTAGCCACCTGCTAGTACTTGTTTTATAGGTAATGTCTTTTCTCCATCCAAATCATTTGTGTCCTGACCAGCTTGTGACTGGGAGTCAAACATTGCGAATCATGGTACGTCATTGGAGAGTCGTATTGTGATCAGGGTTTTACAGTTTTTTCTGGGGGAGTATACTTAGTATTCATTCTCCATGAGAACGCTGTTTACATAATCCCACTAATGCTTTAAAAGCGAAAAAGTTTGTGCATTTGAGGCTACTTTTTATCCCGGATTAACGTAAAACTTAAAGAGTAATTAATGTTTGAACTACCTTCTCAAAAAGAAACGTTTGCCGGGTATTACAAAACCACTTCTAACGTCTCATGATCATCATTATTATCTATTTCCAGTTGCGGCGCGCTCCACCCCGGAGACCAGCTCCTGGCCTTCGACGACCACGTGATAGACGGGAACAACTACACGGCGGAGGAGGTGATGTGCTACTTGGAGACGTGCGAGGGAGGGTTCACGAGACTACACGTCGCGCCCAGACACGTTCTCGCACATGGGGGACGGTATACTAGAGGTAAGATAGATAGATAGATAGATAGATAGATAGATTGATGTTTTATTGGACACAAAAAACATAATACAAAACGGAAAAAAAGTTAATTAAAACTAATGCCACAAATGGCGGCCTTATCGCTAAAAGCGATCTCTTCCAGGCAACCGTAGGATGGAGAGGAAAATATATTTTAAAAAAAAGACTAGACGGGGTGTACAATAACGAGCACATGAAATTTGACTATAAAATAAACATAAACATTTAAAAAAAAAATAGTACTCAAACCCATACTTACATAAATGTATATTATACTACGTAATATATAAAAATATACTAATGTGCTAATACTACAAA
The DNA here is from genome assembly GCA_964023185.1 of Macaria liturata. NCBI lineage: Eukaryota > Metazoa > Arthropoda > Insecta > Lepidoptera > Geometridae > Macaria > Macaria liturata. The sequence continues at coordinate 6,154,589 of OZ026811.1, read as the reverse complement.
AATAACTACTATAAACTTACATATAAATAAGTACAATATGCTATAAACTTACATACAAATAAGTACAATATATATAAATATAATTTCATAAACATACATAAACTAATAAGCAGCAGGTTTAACTAGTTTGCATGGACAGATACCAGTTCTTTACTTGGCTTTTAAAAGATTCCAGTGACGGAGCCTTCTTAATGCTAAGAGGTAGCTCATTCCAGAGGCGAACAGCTTGCACAGCAAATGAGCGCCCAAAGAAGGATGGCGAGTTAAATTCCGGGTGAGACAAAGTTAGCATTTCCGACGACCGAAGATTACGAGCATGGGTGTCATGTACATATTTGAAACGACATTTTAAGTAGCTGGGAGTTGTAGGATTGAATAAAATATTGTAAAGAAGGGACAAGATATGTGCATTCCGTAAGAAGATGTATATAACATTATGACTACCCACTTTTGAATATAAGTCTCAAACGCCCGTAGCTCAGCAAGCGGAGGCAATTACCAATTTTAAGCAAAGGACGACGCGGTCAGTCCTTGGATGGGTGACCGAAAAGTAGAATTCCATATTGGGCGCTTCCGTGGGTCGGATGACACGTTAAATTGTCGGCCTTGGCTGTTTTTCTAGTACGAGAGTCGTTAAGCCATTTCAGAGGCCCTTAGGGCGGCTTGATAAACTCGGGACACCAGAGTTGACCACACGTTTTCGATAAGAAGAAAAAGTATAAGTCTCCACCTGGCCAAATCTTTCCGTGTATCTTGGTCGTCTTTGTGTCCCCATTATCCCAGTGACCTCTTCCTTGGATCGTTTTCTAAGGACCATTAGAGTTTATCTTCAGAAGATTGCAGAGCGTCGTGTAACATTGTAGGCTCAAGAGTGGCACAAATCTGGAAATTTAAGAACTAAAGTGTGTTATTTGGTTTCCTGTTGGAGAACGGTATACTAGAGGTCAGAAGATGTAGAATAATCACGAAACTGTCTTTCTTAGCGAAATATGTTAACCATTAATAGCTATGCCGACCCCACATAGGGAGATAAGGCAAAAAAGGCCATATCAAGCCCTTTCAAGCGTCTCGGTCGATATTATATTCTGAATTTCACACAAAAAACGTTTAATCAACATTCAGAACCTTTAGGTATCGGGCCCACCTCTTACTTACCGTAATTGCTTACAAAGTCTTTACTGGAAAAACGATGAAACATCTTAATTAGACCTCCTTAATTACCGAAATTACTACGACTCGAGATTAAAGCAAGTGGTGGAATTAAATTACAAGTTAGCTTACACGAAGGAAAATAATTAGCCACTTAGTTCAAACTTAGAGAGTTGCTTAGAGTAGCATGATAGGCACTACTTGACTATGACGAACATAACTTCATCAGTTGTAGATTTAAAGTTAGGTTCTGCACGTATTTAGTTAGTAAATATTATTATATAGCTGAATAACAATTGAGTTTTAAGTTTGATGACGAAATATTAAAGTTAAAGATTAATTTTCTTATAGTACACAGTATTTTAAAACTTGTAATAATTGAAATAGGTACAAGTACATTATATTGAGTGTTGTGCGTGCATATATGTGTTTCTGAGAAAAAAAAGAGATAAACAGAGAGAACGAAAAAAACGCAAACGTAACGACAACATTACCATGCTCATTAGATCATAACTATTATTTTTACGATCACTGTTTTTTTTTTACCTAATAAGCTCTTAAACGAATCCCTCACATCTCAAACTAACAAGCAAGCGTTTCTCAAACTTTTCTCGCTTACCTCAAAAAGCCCGATCCTGCACCGGTACCGTAATATGCACCTCATTAACCGCCCGTACACTGTACGTGAAACTTTAACGGTTGTACTTTTAAACCGCTCCCACACTTTCCTGCAAGAATGAAATTTTACGAGTTTTAGAGAGCTATACTTTAACACCTCGGTTTGAGTGCAGTGCTTAGAAATTTTTACCTTGTTAAGAGGTTAAGTTTGCATGCTTGTGTCGATTTATTGATCGATTGGCATTTTAGTGGTGTTTACAACAAGACAGACTTTTAAGATTCTTTATAATGGCAGTATTTATAAATGGAAATAAATTGTATTAATGAGGTGCAAGTATTGTCAATACGTCTAGGCCAGTATTTAGTACATATCATTATACAATAAATTGTTTCACAATATTAAAATTTAATTTAAAAGTTAAATTTATAGTTAATAAAAATATCTTTTGGAAGCCTTCACTTCCACTTCACTGTTAGTTATAAATAAAGCCGGACTGACTAACCAGTGCATATTACATATCATTACAATATGGTCCTTCATAAAATGAGTCAAACATTTCGTAGTTTTACAACACTGTAGCTAACTTAACTATTCCTACCTAAATTTGAGGCAAAAGTTCTACGTTTTACTTGAAACACCTCAGTTAACCAGACATTTAATCTAAAAGACAATACTATCTAACTTATACTGTGAAGAGGACAGAGCGATTGAAGCGAGTGAGGTGTATCTGCTCTGCTTAGCTGTCAATGGCAGCCAACCTATGAGTCTGAAAGTCAACATGATAAATTTCTTGTAAATAAAGTATCAAGTAATGGTTGGCATGGCATTAATGTGGTCCATTGCAATACGTTTTTTTAAATTACGTACACATATGAGGTAAAAATGTTTTATGTGTGTTTTTGTGTTGTGTGTTTTTTTGGGTGTTGTCGTTATTTTCCGGACGATATAGAAAGTTACATGTTTTTGACAAAAGGACAAAAAAAAATTGTTTGCGGATGGTACAAAAATCGTCAAAGTTTTGTACCTACTTAGTCCCTAAATTTTCCAACAATCTACGCAAACTTGAGGTCCACGGTCCACAAAACTGCCACTGAATAGCGTAACATCAAACTTGCGTCGTATAACTCAAAAGGATGAAGTTGCGATGTAACGTGCAATATATAGCTCATTAAACGAAGCCCCTAGTCTTGCCCCAAGTTTGAGAACTTGTGGCCGCTATGTAGTTAATGTGGGTAATGTCTTAACTTGGATTTTTGTAGAAATTTCGCTGGGTTCTGTGAAGTAAAGTTTAGGTGTGAGATGACAATATTTTTTTTGTTTATCTTAACGAGTTAAGAAACGCGTTCTGCAACTTTTGGTGTAATATTTTCTTCATGATTTTGATTACGTGCTTACTTACTAAACTAATGTGAACGCTAGATTTCAAGACATGTTTAAAAAACAGAAACAATATTTGTATAAAACAAATAAATCATGTAGGTACTAACTAAATAAACATAACCATTAAAATATTAATATATTAACTAAACGGTTTTCACTCACGTGTAAATCGCGTAAGTTGTTTACGCGTTTCGGATGTTATGACATCCATCTTCAGAACGTATGTTCTGGGACCGCGGCAGCACGCAGACTGCGCGCCGCCGCGCGAGCGGCCCGCCGGGACACGGGCGCGGGGGCCTGGGGTGGTGGGGGTGGAGGCGAGGCGATGTTACTACTCCCGGCCGCTTCGTCCTCGGGTCGCTCCACTGCTTCATCAGGGACAGCAACATCGACCGATGTACCAGCGCATACAAAACTGACCGTATCTTGATCCAATGTTTCAATGATCTTTCTCTTTGTCATCGTATTAAGAGCTGGGACCCACGCCGGTGGAAGCGCCCATCCACGGTCTCGGTTGAAATTCGGGTAGCGGTTACGCGATTTACGCGTGAGTGAAAACCGTTTAGTTAATATATTGATAAAATGTCTCACGAAAGTTTTAACATTAAAATATTGACGGAGGCAGTATGCGAAAAATTCACAAAATAAATCAACTTTATCACAAAATCAGAACGCATCTAAATATATGTTGAGTCAGCAAACTTGTAACATAACAAATCTCAACTAACAAAGTAATTTTTAAACGTAGCGAAAAATCTCCTTGTGTTAGTTAATTAATGCTCGTATATTTAAAGGGAAAGCCGCAGCTGCGTTAAGTTTTAAACAAGAATTCGCTAAAGTTACGCTAAGTTTGCGCCGTTGTAGTGCAGGCAAATTAAAAATATAAACCAGGGGTTTCTTGGCTTGGGATTTTTAGCATTTGAGGACTAATTTTTCAGTTGAAACTATAGACTTAGACTTTTTAAAACTGTACTAAAAATAAGCATTTTAGGATATGACAAAAACCTTAACAATATTTTTTTTTTCCTTTATCAAAATATTCTTTTGTGGCGAAAAGTCTTTCCAATTGTTTAGGGAAACCAAAACTTCCACAACATTTCGTCTAATACATTTATCAGAACGAAACTATGGACGATGGACAAACAACATGAAACATGAAATAATAAAATAAAAAACAAAACTTTTTGTTTCAGAAAACTCAATATCCGGGACGTCGACCCTAAATGCTAAGAAACACAGGCAAAGGAATTACAGACAAAGCTCGATGCCCAAACTAGGCTTACAAGATGACTATGGTAAGTACATTCTGGCCTTTACTCATAACAAGCTACCAAACCAATATGCCTCCTACACTATGGACATAAGATTGAAATTCACTTGGACATTTAGTGTAGATAAATCTTTTTAAGTCAAATGGGAGTGAGCTTTATCGGATATTATCTCAATGTTAGAACTGTTGTGATTACATAGGCCTTGTAGTATTTACACTTCTGAGAAAATAACTGAAGTATAAAGTGAAAAGGTTATGTACACATCTTCTAGGATATTGGTCGAGTAACTTCTAGTAATAAGTCTATTACAAATAGTCCTGTCAGAACAATTAGTTAAACAATTTGGTTTCCAAGATTTCTAGAATTTAAAACCTTTGTGGTAAATTTTCATGGATAGGCAATACTTACTAAAGGTAGGTTGCAAATATATTTATATGAAGTTCAATATATATTAAAGTATTCCTCAAGTTAAATCTAGGGTGCTACACTTCTCTCATTGTTTTCTTATTAATACAAATTGTGTCATACGTGTTCATAAGTGACATTTTAATAGGTTTTGGTGAAAATGACACTTAATGTGGCCTCCGTAAAGTCTCCAAGCCATAAAGACAGAGCAACATTTACATCTGAACAGTTTCCTGTAATAAGAATAATGTTAAATAGATTCCGATTGTCTTTCACAGTACCTCAACCGTTTAACTATGTCAGAAGCCTTTCGGGCGGATTGAAAACTCTCCACGTCAGATTTTTCCAGACTCATACCTACTTACTATTTTATACCTTAATATTTTTGTTTTCGTGGCCCAAACAGCAAACTCATTTAACTCCACCCGTAGAAACCAAAACATTCAATCAGCCTCCCACCGTATAACGATCAATCAGTATAAATGCTTACCCAGGCCCTATCAAAACAAAGCATCTTTATGATAGCAACTTTGTTTCCTGTATTATCGAACTGGGTCGACACTGTCCAGAAGAGATCAATGTTTGTACTTTTCTAATAACATTGCAGTGGAAATACAGGCAGTGGGATGAGTCGTGTACATATGCAGCATATTTGTAAAATATTAACTCTCTTTTTTTTCTTTTATGATACTAAATAAAAACGCTGGCACTTAGCCGCTCTGTGACGATGCTCATACTTTGATGTGTCTCATAAAAAAATTTACTCTTGTAAATTCAGGCAAAAGCTTATGATATTGTGCAACTTTATTTAATTTGGCGCTTAAAACTTAAATTTATTTTTATCCCGTATTGACACAATGATCAGTATGAAACGTTCTCAGAGTAAAATACCTAATTGAGTAAAACTTATACACATATTCTCAAAGTACGCTCAGAAGATGGTTTGAAAGACGGCGTTAGTTAACCACCTGCCCGATACTAAGCAATGTATGAAGACCACTGAATAATTATACTGTTAATATCGCGCTGTCTACATTTCTCTGTACTTAGATAAGAACGTGATCGAAAACACGCAGCTTGAAGCCCGCACTCGTTGTAATCTATTTCCTTCTACACCTTTATCAATGTTTCTCCAATATCAGATAAATAAAGAAAATTTGAATTTGAATTTGAATCAGGTAGGTACCTAGTTAATATACTCTACTATAGTTTTACTCTTATATAAACAAACTAGTTTCTTTAAAAACGAGATAATGCCTAACAGATAAGTTTTAATTTTTTCTTAACCTAAGGTTTATAATAGTTATTTTTTTTTATATCTAGGTAAAAAATGTTTAAAATGTTTAAAAAAATCGTATAGCGCGGAATAGATTGTAACGTGTCAAAAATTTTAAGGCCATCTTTTCGTTATGTTGTTTATATTCACCATGACGTTATCACATTTTCACTATCCCTAAAAAATGTTTACAACAAGAGTTGCTTAGCTTGCTTTCAGTTACTCTATGAGCTACGCTAATTACATTATATTAATAATTTATCTAACGAAAAAGAACTTTGGCTTATTGTATACTAGCCCTGTACACGTAAGGCCTAATTTTCTTTAATTAAACTTGAACGAGTGATGGAGTGGATGGGAATGAAAGATCTAGAGTTACGAGACTTGACTTTTGATCGGAATTGCTTTGGATTGATGTTGATCGAGCCGGCTTGTTCACGTTGTGGTGTATTTATTTACTTGCATTTGTACGTGGATATATTACAAATGTAATAAAACTTTTGACATTTGAAAACCTCTTATTAAAATAAATAAATAAATAAATATTCCGGGACATTGCACACAACGCCATCTAGCTTGAAAATGAAAACTTTTGGTTAATAATGGTCAAATTAAAAGGGATATATTTTGCTTTCAGTTCAAATAATAGTGTTATGAATTTTAAAACATTGAAAGCCGGATCAGTTTCTAGGGCTTAAGAATGTTTTGGTTTTTTTGACACAGATAAAGAGTGATAGATGAAACATATTTTTTGTAAAACGAAAGTCGGATTTTTGCCCAGAAGTTCACCAAAAAAGAAACATCTCTGTCAAGAGAAAATAGTAGAAACTAAACGAGACTAATCTTGAAAAATATTGTCTATCTAGAATTAATTAACTAAATAGCCTGAATAAATCTCTCTAGGTCACGTACGCACAAAGCCCTGGACACGTGACAAAAACTTAGTTTGTTTAGGTGCTAGTGTAATTAGGTCCTGATACCAGTTCCTAAACTTCCCGACCCCAAATCGGAGTTCCAGAACTTGTATCTTGTAATTACTATGATGAGGTCTTCGTACATCTACGGAATTCTCCAAAATTCTCCGGAACCCTCTAGGGAAGACCGCAAATAATTATTTGGACAGAACTAATTGCAGTGCTGTTTAGAAATCTGGGGCTAGCAAGGGTTGTGTGTTCAGTTTACTTGTTTAGGGACTGCGGAGGTTTGTGTGTTTGCATGATTGTGGTATGTAGGCACATAATTACTTGCTGTACTGTATTGTAGATAGTATCTTTATTATATCGCTAGATGGCAGTAATGAAATATCTCCGCGCCTTAGTTTGTGACTGAGTTTCTAAAACAATTTAGACAAGTGTGTCCATCTAAACTTAATCTATATCGGTCCGAATACTAACCCGGATATTTATGCGTACCTACATAGGTATATTAAAATAAAAAAATATTAACTTTTTACACATTTGGCAAAAATAATTAATAAAATATTAACTAAGTTTAGAGGTTAGGGCTTTAGGTTGTAGAAAGTAAATTAGAGAGACAAAGTTGTGATTTTTTATACGAAAGGAAAAGTAATGGTAGTAAAAGAATTTAAAATTAGTATTTTTTGCGGGCTGTATCTTCTTTTATGAAGTTCGCTACATAATTATTTACTAAGAAGATTTTTGGTTCGATACATCAATGTGAGTGCTTAGATTCTTCCTTGCTTGACACTTTTCCTCGGATTTTTCTTTGTTTTTCCACGAAATATGTCAGTTTCCTCACTATACTGAGAGCGTTACTACTTCTTCATTGTTTTCTATATTCTATTTGTTGGTTACTTCTATATTCTATTTGTTGGTTTTAGATTATTATTCCCTCAGTACACGACCTTCCAAAAAGATAGACATGGGAACCACTAATTAATTTGTTCGACGAAAACATCCGCTTCGGAAAAGAACGTTTACTTAGGACCGGGATAGTAACTTGTTAAGGCTAGTTTAGGTTGTGTGTTGGTGTAAAACATTATGCTAATCGACTGCTGATTGCAAACAAATCCATAAATTAACATGGGATGAACCTTTTGGGCGCTTTTGGGTTGTGCTCTCGCAAATCAGTTTAGTTTGCGGTTTGAGTTGTGTGTAGGTGAAGGCGTGAAATTCATGGACGTATCATAAAACAGTCTATTTTCATTTAAAGTAGTTCATATAATAACTATTTAGTAAGTACGTACTGGATCCTATAGATATTCTAATAGTGTGTCGATTCACCAGGGTGAGTCTCTCTCTCTTGAGTCGTATTCCTCATGACTGAGGGTCGTGACTCCCCCGCAGAATTAATCCGCTAGGGGAGTTTTCTTGGGGAGATACATCGTGGTGGGCGCCCAGGTCCTTCCACGGAAGACACGTGTCCTCGGATATTGTGGTCCTCAAACATGTCGGTTTCCTCACAATGTTTTCCTTCACCGTTACCAGGGTGAGTAAGCATCACAAAATAAAATTGTTGGTGATGATCACACACATCGGTAAAAAATATTACAACAACGAAAGTTTTCTTGAATCTTCTAACGACCAAACCAATTAGTATGAACTTTTTGTATTGGTTGTTTATTATCGACCCATATTGACCGAATTATAATCACAGGGCCAACCTACCTAACAAGTTGAAGAAGAACCGTTCAATTTCTATACTAATTCACTATTTTTCATCACATACAGACAGTCAACAGAACTACATGAGCATGGGCGTGTGTCGCACCGAAGCGCTGAACATCCAGCTGGAAGTACCTCCGGGACAGAGCAGCGGGCTCGCCGTGTACGAGGAGAACGCTGTGCTGGTCGTATCGCATGTCGCGTCGCAGTCGCCGGCCTTTCGGTGAGTTGCGAAACTTGCATGTTTGAGATTCTGACCGTGAAAATGATTGCCTTAAGCAACTCAAGCAACTAGTGTTTTTTATTTTCATTTGACAGCTTTTATGGATAACCACTTATGTTCTAAAACATTTAAGTATGTTCCATCTTCTACTACAATGATATTAGCTAGGCAAGTATTGATTCAGGTTAAGCTGGAGGTCAAATATATTTGTTGTAAAGAGGATCGTCAGTAATGAATTATGTATTCTACATTATAGTACAAGTACTAATAAATTTTCAATGTTACATCTGATACCTATGCCTATAATAGCATTTCCTACTTTATTTAGAATTGTGTACTTAATTGTAATTACGTACATCACTTTTAAACCCCAACTAATTGAAATTGGCATCTTAAAGGTCTGGTTGCCTCCAAATCCGTGATCGAGTGATGTCTATCAACGGTCACGAGAATCTCACCGTAGACGTCGCCAACGAGATCCTGCAGAGGAGAAACGACTCTCATAACCACAAATACCTGACTTTGAACGTCGAGTTTAGCATGCCCAATGCTATAGAGGCATCCAGTGGAGTATTCAGTGTCAAACTTGCGAAGACTACCGCTGGTCTTGGAGTTACTATTACAGGTACAAACGTAACTTATCACGTACAAATTATGTTATAAAATCTAGAGATGGAGGATGAGATTTTATAACTTCTTTGTCTTCTTGGTTCTTGCTCTGATCTTAGTTACATCCAACCAAAGATATTTTGTATCGAGAGTATATTTTCCACCTAACAATTAATTTATTTATTTGATTCAAAGGCGAGCAGCCATTTGCTTTTATACTCTATACTCATTCTAGCAAAAAGTGTTTTGTAACTTTAATAACATTTATTTTTTAAATCGATTTTTGTTTTTTTAAACTTGTAAAAAATTTAATACTATATAATATACTATCTACAACCCACATTCAATATCCATCCATTTACAAATTAAATCTAACAACTTCAAATTTTCATTCCCACTAACACTAGACACGTCAACAGGATGCAAACAGAAGCTTCTCAGCACCGAGGAACCGATGGTGATATCTGACATCAAGCCTGGGTCCGTGGCGCATCGGAGCGGAGCGCTCGCGCCGGGAGACCAGCTACTAGCTATCAATGGACAGCCATTGCATAACTTGTCACTGGTATGTTGGTTTTGTTGTATTTTTTTAGAGTTTGGTTTAAACTAAACAAAACATTAAAATAAAATATAAAATATTTTTTTATGGTGAGACAATTCCTTTGCCTTTGAAAATTGCCTTCTACATTATTGACAAAATGTGAATTCTATTACTCTGTAAATTAGCACATTAATATATAACTGACACCACCTATGTAACAGTATGTGTATGTATAAGTAGGATATAGTTATTAACAGTTTTGTTCGTTTCAGGATACAGCTTTCAACATCCTCCAAAACTCTCCAGATGACATTATAACTCTAAAAGTGCGGAAGCGGGATCTCACAGAAGACTGGGCAAATATCCACCGTCAAAATCCTAAACTCACTTTACAAAGTTTCAGCAACATAGAAATAAAGGCCGTTGTACATAGTGGAGAAGATTCTGGCCATCATACAGAGAGTCCCAATAATAGTGCTAAGGAAAGTGAAAGAAGTCATGGCAGTGGAGAAAATGAGAATACAGCTGTATTTACTGTGGAGCTGATTAAACAGGAGAATGGACCCTTGGGACTTACGATCGCGGGCAGTGAGGATGTGACGCAACCTGTGCTGCTCAGTGGGCTTGTGGAAGGTAGTTAAACTATTTCAAAACTCTTTTAAAATAACACTTGCAAGTTGCGAATACTAAAAAAAACCACATAAAAGGATTTTTTTTTTCTAAAAAAGAAACTCCTTGCATGTCTTTTCAATCACGGAAAATAATCAGCAATGTACTTTAGAGTAACTTTGTATAACTGTGTATGTTTAAAAAATGTATTGCAACTACAATTATATTCTTGTCTCTCGCACTATCATCCTGAAAATTCTAACGTCACAGAATGTTCGTTGCTCATGTGTGTGAGTCTAAGAAAATCGTATATAGTTCACCTTACCTCGCAGCACTCTCAGAAATTTAAAGCTCATATTGCACGCAAATTTAATTTTAGGCGGCGTAGCGGAGAAATGTGGAAAATTGCAAATAGGTGACGAGCTCTTGAGCATCAACGGGGAAAGTGTTCTGAACAAACCACTCTCGGAAGCTATCAAATTGTTGCAACACTGTGGCCAGAGGGTGCAGTTGCAACTCTGCAGGAAAGTTACAGGTGAGGTTACGTAATTCTCGATAGGCAAGAAATTTGAAAAACTCTAATTGTACATGTATCCATTATGGAAATTAGACTTTGTAGTAAATAATATTTACATTCAAGGGCAATACAAATAATATAATATATTTATAATCTGCTAGCAAAATTTATCACATAATTTTACAAGTTTGTATGTTTCAAGTATCGGTTTACCATTATTTTAAACAATTTTCCTTAATAAATAACTGCGCATAGGTAAATGAAACAAGAAAATCTGGTGTAAAAAAACATGCGTTTTATTTGTTCAAGGATCTATAGAAAGCGGGGAGTGCAGTGCAAGAGACTCAAGTCATTCCACATCCAGCCCTGGACTGTCCAATGACAGCGCTGTCGAGTCTTGGGATCAAAACACTCCTGTCAGAACTAGCGCTAATTGTGGTAAGAATTCTTACTCATTTATTAAGTATATGTATTGTCCTTCTGTTAGACTTCGAGCTCTCCTCAGCAGTCTAGGGCTTGCTTTTTGCTGCTTTGAATACCAGGTATACTTACTAACTTATACATTTTTAGAAAGCAAAATTTTAACAAGCATCTCATTTGAAAATACTTTGTACGTTGCAGGTACTTCTGAAGTCATAGAATACGCAGTGCCAGACAAAACAAGAATAACAGACAAGCAACCAATCTACTCGCCAACAGATGAAGACAAGCTAATGGCTTCCAGCTTCAATTCAGCTGCACCATACAGCATCAACGACTTGCCACTGCCAAACTATTCATTGAACAATTCCTTGAAAACTTTCCATTACGAAAACACCTGTATCATTCCTGAAAACACGCTCAAGAATAAACAAAACATAACTAGAGAAGACGATGTACAGCAAATAGAAATTTTAACTAGCAATATGAAAGACTGTCAAATTCATAATATGGAGAAGTCTTCGTGTAAATGTGACTACGTACCGATGGGTCCTTATGGGATGGTGTCTCCTAAGAGTAGAAGGCCTAATTGGGATAGTGATTATTTGAATAATGGCATCTATACGGTGACGACTCCCCAAAAGTCGCCTCTGAAACCTGGGATGCCCGGAACTAGCTTCCAGTTTGCTGCGAGTCCCATTTATGAAAATGACGTACCAGGTAAATTACTGCTTATTCTAATATAATACGAATTAGTTTCAGAAAACACCGAAATTAGTTACTTTTTGTCAGAAACTTACATGTAAGTATCTACTTATTTCAAAATAAACATATCATCAGTACTTTTGCAATAGGCTCCTATTATCATGAAAGAATCTTAATCTGTTCTATTATTGGGGATATTCATTTTTTTTTTACTGCGGATTAAAGTTTTATAATAATTCAGAAAATCTCAAATAAATCATTTGACTTTTAGATAATAATGTAATCGTAGAAATCTGTAGTTTTGTTTTGTAGTGTGGTCTAGAAAACGTGAAACAAACTACAATGAATTCTCAAACTAACTATGTAGTGTACAATAAATCACATGATTTCTCCCCAGGTCTCTACAGCTCCGAGACAGTATCCCCCGCCAGAGGCTCCATCCACCACGTGATACTCTATAAGGATGCAATCTACGATGACTATGGGTTCTCGGTCTCCGATGGCCTTTACGAACGAGGCGTCTACATCAATAGGATCAGGAAAGGAGGACCGGCTGATATCGTGGGCTTGTTGAGGCCTTACGATAGGATCTTGCAGGTAAAGATATTAAAAACACCATCACTAGATACGTATAAATTCTATTTCTTTGTCTTCGCGCATCCGTTATCAACCTAGGCCTTTGAATGGATTTGAAGAGCATTAAACATGTATTATTATTACCTACCTGAAGGTAATAATTATGAAAACAATTCAATCACCCTACAAATTAACGACTTGTATTCATTTTAATACAAATTTTATAGCTAACGTTGAGCATCATTTAGGTGTCCTTCAGTTTCTTAAACAGGATTCTTTAGTTTTCATTTATGAAATAAAACCTCAACTAAAACTAATTTTCAGTTAAAACATAATGTATTCATCGGTTTAGTTATTTTTCTCATCATTTGAGAATTTAGGTATGTTGGTAGGTAAATGGTACAAGAACACAAGTAAATTATCTGTGGTAGGTCTTTTTCCATCATGCAAACGTTTCTAATGGTTTTTTATTTCTCTAGGTGAATGGCACCAGAACAGTTGACTACGACTGTTGCCTGACAGTTCCTCTTATTGCCGCGGCTGGCGACAGGCTGGAGATTGTAGTGCAGCGACTTGTTACATCTAGGGTCAGTACTTTCTACGCTAACATATTTATATCTTCTCTGAATTAGTGTAATTAGTTTAAAAGGACGATTTTTAAGGGAAGCAAAATATTTTTACAAAACTGTAACTGTGTTTTTTTACTTCATATTTTTTTCTTTTTAAATATTTCTCTTTTTATTTCTTAATCTCAATTTTAATTTTGATTAGCTTTGTTTCTGTTAGATGAGTTTTCCAACCTATTGAAAAAATGTTTCCCTGAAGGAATCAGCTGCTACAACACGAGATACCACTTTCTCTCAGCGTAGCAGCTGCTCGACATATCTTTTGTTTACTAAAATGCCCTCTTTTAAATTACATTATTAATAAGTGTTAATTTTATAAGAATTCGTGTGTCCAATAAACATTTTATTTTATTTTATTATTATTATTATATCTGAATTTTGATCGTAAAAAGTGAAGTATTTTTTCGAACATTTTAAATATTCGCGGTAGACATAAATATTCTCTGTTTTTACCGCTGCATTATGTATTCTGTGTCGCCCTCTGCACTAGAACGCGTATAGATGATACCAATGATACGATAAGATTTAACTGCCTTTTTAATATTTACTCCATCCAAACGTGTTGGTATGACATGCTAAACATCATATATGCCAATTGTGGGCCAATAAAGGGCCGCTTTCATGTTCGAGTAACTTTTTACAATTCTATTTCCTCTTCCTCTAGCTTCCCCTTTTCCTAAATCGATTCCTCTTTGACACAAAATTATGTTACGAGTTTCTTTGGAGCTTTGCGTCTTAAGAAAACGTTAAGCATCCGTGAAAAAACCCGGAATAACAATGATATGTTGTTTTTCGAATAAAAGGAATTATTCAGGCAAAGTCGTGTTTGTACGGAATTCCGTTCAACTTTTCCACTCTTTGCGCCACTGATGCTGGCTTTTCCGTAATAGGCTCAATTATTTTGTAAAATGTACGTAAATGTTTCTGTGCGTTTGTGGATTAGCTGCTCTTTTTGTATTCTGCTTATATGGTTTGAAATGTGCTAGTAAAATTTAACTGAACATGATATTAATTTCTGACTATAGTGATAGAAATTGTTGCTTTCCAAGGACATAAACATGAATAAATCTCGTAAAAGTTATAATTTGTCCCATTGCTACAGTTTTAGTAGCTACTGCACTTGTGGCACTAGTGCAAAATCTCTTTATGAATATGGATGATTTATGAAGTCTATGAACTTAAAACTGTGCATAAAAATGCACATAGATAAACAGCCCCATGCACGAGTGAAATTCTACCAAACTAAAGTTCTCATTTATAAAACTATGTAAAATTTACTAAATGTTTACATTTTTTTATTGTTTCAGGATCTAAAGAACAGAATGGACGACAACTCAAGCGCGAGTGACAGCAGTATAGTGACAAAGACAATTTAGTGTTTAACACGCCTTTAGTGAGAAACAGACAACGTTATAGTGTAGTGTTTAGTGAATTGAGTGTGTAATTTAGGGGTAATTATAAAATAGAATAAGAAAGGTTGAAGTGGTGGAGGCATTGGTGGAAATAATGAAGAATTTGATGTGTTTAATTATTAGTGTTTATTGTCAGAAGTCTGTAATTTGTTAACAAGATTTGCCATATCTGGCTTCAGATACTACAGTGGTGAAAGTTTATAAAGTGATTTTAACATTTCCAAGCCAATTTTTTTATCGATTTTTTTAGTTTGTCTAGTAATTAAAGCAATTATATATATTTATTATATATATATATATATATAAGCAAATTAATATATTTATTTCACCCGTGCTAAACAGTCATCTATTATTATTGTTTATTCTTCTGATATTGAGACGTATTTTGTTTATGTAATTATGAATTTGATTATTTGTCATTTTGTCAGCAAACATTTATAGAATCGATGTCGTTTGGAAAGTTCAATAAGTGGTCAACTAGGTTTAAGACTTTTAATCACACACACAAACACACGAAATCTTCATTATTTTCATCTTGAATTTAATGGTGCATTAAAAATATTGACCTATTAAATTTAGTTGAATTGTAAATAGATTAGGTATGTGATAAGATAAAAATGTGAGATTTAAGTACCTAATGTATTGCTATAAATAGGGTTTAGTTTATACTAAATTACTGATAAATTTCACGAATCTTTTCAAAGATGGTTTGGTAATTTAATACTAACAACTACCAACTATTTGCTTTGTATATGTGCATCAAAATAAACAAATGTCCCTAACTGAAGTTAATTGT
This sequence comes from Macaria liturata, assembly GCA_964023185.1. Taxonomy (NCBI): domain Eukaryota; kingdom Metazoa; phylum Arthropoda; class Insecta; order Lepidoptera; family Geometridae; genus Macaria; species Macaria liturata. The sequence goes on along the minus strand of OZ026811.1, from coordinate 6,138,831 downwards.
TCAATGTTTACTCACGACGACATTTTGTAAGGAATAATTTTTTTAATAACGACATTCCGAAAGTCGTATTTTCTGTATCAATTGCATTAATTTACAAAACAGACTACTTTTTTTACATTTACCTTTAAACTGCATAATTATGTTTAGTTACTCGTGAATAGTGTTATAACTAATTAAGTAAGCCATTAACGAATGTTGCTACACTTTCTAGTAGGTAAATAGTTATGATTCAATATCACTTATTTTTAAGTGTCAATAGGTATAAAAGTTGCAATAACTCATCCAGTATTATGTTTTTAAAAAAATTGTTTTTTTTTTACATTATATAGGCTCACGCTTGACTACAACTTGCCTGATGTTAAGCAACGTTGTAATCTACGATCTAGCACGCTTGTAATTTTTTTAATTTTTGTTATTTCTTTTAATTTTGACTGATTATGAAGAATATATATTTATAAAATATGGACTCTTAATATGAATGATACTCTACATTTCGTTATCATAATCCCAAAATGTGCCTCATTTCTATGCGTATAAATATTATAATAATATATAAAATACGATGACATTATTTCATATTTACTTAAAATTATAGTAGCTAAACTAATGTCATTACTTTTTTTCTTACCAAAAAAGAATTACGTTTTTTTTTTAAATAATTGTATCAAATATTTATTTAAACCAAAGAAAAAAAATATATTGAAGAACATAATGCCAAAAAAATTCTAAAAATTACAAAAATAAGGAATAAAAACATAACCAAAAAGCACATACACGCACAATATTTAAAGCATAATTTTTTGACAATCATTATGAATGAATTATGAAAATAAAGGCGGTATCTACTTCTCTAATTATGTATGTGTTAATATATGTATAACATAAATATGTACATAATATATTGTTTAGTAGTACCTAAGAGTACTGTTGTTAAAACCAGACTGATAGACAAATATAGAACTTAGAAAAATGTACTTATAAATAAATAAAAAATAGTATAACATTATATTACGAGAAATTAGTTCATACTTTAAAAAATCACTACTAACGAGAATGTATTTAGAAGATATAGAAATTCAAAAGTAATTCAAATTGTCAGAATACATTGTGTGCTAATTGAGTTATATTAAAAAGCTTTTATTAAAAATAGGAAATAAAATAGTCCCTGTAATTTAAATAAAAGTGTTTCTGAAATAAACAGATTTGCTAAATGTAAAAAGTGTGTTGTTTTAGAAAACAGAAAGACTTTGTATTATAAGAATAATGGATAAAGTTTGGCGTAGATAAGCTAAAATATGTTATACCTAAACCGTTGTTAGTTGAAAATGTTGGTATTCTTTCCAAGGGAAGAACATAGGGTTTTGGCATAACATATTCTTAGCTGTGAAATCTGTAACTAGGAGAACTGTGTGTTTTTTAAAAACTGTAACTTATTGAAATAAAAGTAACTGAATTGATGTATTACAGAATAATTTATTTAGATTTTTGGAATCTCATAAAATATGTTTTTAAGCGCCATACTTTCTATTGTTTTGTCCTAAAGAATCCTCAATATTTGTTTTAATAAAAAAAAAACACATAGCCTCTGCAACATTATAATATTGATTATAACATTACCCATGTATTGTGTAGATAGTTTGTAATTTTTTACATTTTATTTTTGTACCCTTGAATAAGAATAATTTATATTAATTGTCAATTAATGTGTATTAATTGGAAATAGAAGAGAGCCTAGCTATCACACTTGAATTAATAAAACAGTATGCGTGAGTTAACTTACTGCTTGTTTCAATTTATTAGATACCTGTCGCTTCAGGGTTGGTAACCATATAGCTGCTTGGAATCTCAATGAGGGCCAAAAGTGTTTGTGTGTACATAAGTAACTTAAGTATAAAGAAAACTTACACAACAAAAAGTAATACAAAGGTCTTATCTTCGGACGGGCGGGTAACTTGCAGCACACTTATAGATCTTTTGTTGTATAAGCATTAGCGACGAGTGGCGCGGCCGGCGGCGTCATTTACGCCATTAGAATCACAAAGCAATAGATAGGGCTAGTCACTATCACTATGTACATAGCATAAAACAAAGTCACTTGCCTCCGTAGGTGAGTTGTATGCTCAGAGCTTTAAAATTACGCAACTGATTTTGATGGAGCTATTTAATTTTAATGATAAGAGTGATTCAAAAGGAAGGTTACAGAAGGAGAAAGGAAGGTCGTAGCCCTGCGGGCGGCTTGAAAGCTCTCCAAACCAAAGTTTGCTACACTCACACTAAAGATAGAGAGACATACTGTTCGGACGCGGCTGTTAGCCACGACAACGTCCGTGGACGTCTCAATCATCGGACACGTCTGCGACATCTTGCACGGCTCGATGGACTCTCATACTCTAGATAGCGTTATGCTGCATCTAAATATATAAAACTCAAAGGTGACCGACTGACTGATATAGTGATCTATCAACGCACAGCCCAAACCACTGGACGGATTGGGCTGAAATTTGGAATGAAGGTCGATGTTCGATGTCGAGGTCGAAGGACGACGCAGGCATCCGCTAAGAAAGTATTTTTGGAAATGCCACTTTTTAAGGGGTGAAATAAGGGATGCAAGTTTTACTTCTTAATACGAGCGAGGCCGCGAGCACCCACTAGTTTTGATATAAAAAGGTTTCAAATGAACATAACTTTTTTATTTACGTACCAATTGAAATGAAATAAACACTAAATGTTAAGTTAAAAATGCACCAACATGTTAGTTAAAACCCTAGACAAATCGGTTCAGCCGTTTTCGAGTATATAACGAACAAATATACCGACAAACCCAAAGACAAACAGACATTTTTTTTAATATGATTTTTGTGTTCTATTGCATCAATGAAAACCCTTCAACTATTTTTTTTTTCAATTATCTTCAATGTACAGACATCGGCCTGTTACAGCTTTATTATATTATGTACTAGTGGGTAGTTTGAACATATTATGTCGCGACCTTAACTTACACCACAGAATACACAGTACAACTTGTACTCTGTATTCTGTGCCTTAACTACTTACATATTGCAGCGTGATGCGCCACCCGTCGCGCCAAAAAAAATGAAGATGTTATCTTCTACACACAAGCGAAGTGACCAAATCTTATCGATCAAAACATTTATTTATACTCTATAGAGCAACAAAGTCGTGTTTTAATTAAGTCAAACTTACAAATTTTAATGATCGTTCTTACCTTCTATAAAAAACTAATTTAAACAGCTTGTAGCAAAATCAATAAGATAAGATAATGTTATGTGAAATTATAGTCTTTTTAATAGTAATTTGGTTGTTGAAAAGTGGTGGTTTTTAAGTAGACAGATGGAATTAGCAGCCACGTTTAAGTCGACTCTGACATCCTGATATGTGATTGGTCATTCTCTGATGTTTATAGGAAGTGATGAAGGTGAGATTAGTTTTAATTTAAAAATCATGAAGATCCGTCGCTCCATTAAAGCGTTAAGTAGGAACAAAAATCTTCGCAAAAGACAACAGTTTATCGGTTTGTCGTGATTCAACAGTGTTAATTGAACAACTGCCTTTGCGAATTCGATATATCTTTCAGGACGAATTGCGATAACTATTGAAACTGCTGTAATTGAAAGCAGAAACTCATATACAAAAAATAAATAATAATAAATAAATAAATAAATACAAATACACTACAAATACAAAACACAATACAAATACACTGAACTAAATTTTATTCGTCACGTTTTAGGTCTTGTCAGAAGAAATTTCGTTAAATTATGCGCCTTCGGATAGCTTTTTGACGTTTTCAACTAAATTGAATGACCATAAACAATTTGTTCGTCTCGATCTAAAAATAGTTTATTCGTGTATGCAGCGGAATATCAAAACCAGTTTGAAAGGGACTAAACCCATTTAGTGGTAATGTAGTTTATTCCGTTTTCCACCGAATTGCTAGCATTGGCCTTGAACAGTAACTAAAATAGCTTCAGCATTTCATTTTCAGATTACTTGAAGTATTCAGTAATTCGCAAGAGCCTGCCACTGCCAAAGATCTGTTCCGATTGAAATACCTGGAAGCAGTGATTAGAGAATGTTTACGGTTGTACCCGCCTGTGCCGCTCTTGGTTCGACGAGTAGACAGTGATGTTACTTTACGTGAGATATTTGATACAGTATTTTTAAAAGACTTGTAAATGAAATTACATTTATTTGCTCTTGAATTCAAGTAGGAGATGCTGTCATATAAAGTAGATGTCCCGTGTATTCTACCGTTCGAGGTGTGCAAATATTATAATTTATGTAATATATTAACTATGCTTAATCTAGGTGTTAGTTGTAGTAGTCAATTTTACAAACTGGGATGTCACTATGCAAACCTAAACACTTATCAACACTGTAGTAACACTTGTCAACTAGCCAGTTATGCAATTTGTATTAGAATCTAGTCGAAGGCAGTTCTTTAAAGTCCTTAAGTTAGATAGTTCAAGAATGTATTTTAGATTTTTAGTTTGTTAGTTTTTTTTTTGTTGAATTGGATCGTATGTGTGTCGCAATGGAGCAACGTACCGCGTTGGTTTTTTGCCATATATATGTCTAATAATAACTTTGTATCGTAATTTGCTACTTATATCAATCATATCTATCATACATCTCTTAAAGCAAATTTTACTGAGCTCTGTTTTAGCCATGGTTTGTAACTTCACAAAATGAACAATATATAATTGGTCGGGCTAACTTTGGCTGCCAAGTTTGTATCAGTTCGGAGTTAGCCACAGCTAAACATTGAGCATATACACATTATTATACTACGACGACGTTACATGCTCGAGATTTCTTTATTAACTATGTAGTCTCACTTCTGTATGTACTAGGCGTCACACTTTTTATAGCTGTGAAAATAAAAACACAAAAAAAAACTTTTGAACAAATGTCACTGTCAATGTCGCGCCTGTAGCGCCGTCCTCCTGTCAAACCTCATTCATTTCTTGTGTGCGGGCGTCGCAACATCATAAATTTCGTTGAATTTTTCTATTTGAATTTTTCGTGGTAAAAAGTGTTTATTTCAAGTGTTCCAGTGGTAAATTAGGAAAAGAAGCATCGAAATTTTAAAATAACGTCGAAAATTCGACGTTTGGTAAAAAAACTAAACAATTTATCAACCACCTCAAAGGATAAAGGTTAGTGCATTTACTAACTTATCAAAGCAATCTTACTGCATTTATTCATCATCCATTTTAATTTTCTTGGTATATCTATATATTTTATAAAACTATACCGAATAGATCGTAAATATAGTTTTTTTTTCAACAAATGATATAACAATCTTTTTTTGTAATACCCACATTTTTGTCATGTAGATCGGAAACATGACTTTTCTAGCAATGTTACTGTAACGATCTTTTTTCAATGTACCGACATATTTGTTGTTTTTGTAACAAATACAATACAACAAAATATGAATTTATTTATTACCATTTTCTTACATACATTGTTCTACAGTTTATTCAATCTAAAAAGAACTAGATTTTCTAACCTATAACGGTTATTTTGTTTGTGATTCATATTTATTTGAGCACGGTTGATAACAAACAAGTCTAGTGGCATAACGTGATTATGTACAATGACTTTAAAAGTGTACTGCTTCATAGGAAGTTAGCAAATGTTCAGTTTAGTGGAATACAATACCAACATACAATAAATGTAGGGGCGTAATATATTGGGCGTTGAATAAAGCACGATTGATAAAGAGTTAGTCTAGTGGCGTAACGCGATTACGTACAATGACTAAAAGTGTTACTGCTTTATATCATAGGTATAAACAATTATTCAATTGAGTGGCATACATTACCTATATTCAATGTACATTGAGGCGTTATACTCCGTGACATTAGAGCGCGGTTGATAACGAATTAGTCTTGGGGCGTAACGTGATTACGTACAATGATTTTAAAAGTGTTACTACTTTATAGCAAAGTAACAATCAATAAATTTTGTGGCATAAAGTAGGTACCTATATTCAATGTACCCTCGTTATACTCCGTGACATTAGAGCGCGGTTGATAACGAACTAGTCTAGTGGCGTAACGTGAGTACGTACAATGACTTTAAAAGTGTTTCTGCTTCGTAGCAAATTAACAAATATTCAATTTAATGGCAAATAGTGCATCCAATGTACCTACATTGAAGCGTTATACTCCGGGACATTGGAGCCTGGTTGATAACGAATTAGTCTAGTGGCGTAACGTGATTACGTACAATGACTTGAAAATGTTAATGCTTATGACAAATTGTCAAATATACAGCCCATATACAGCGGCATAAAGGGAGCACGTATAACGATGATGTGAGAAAGTTAGAATACTTTTCTTTCCACAATGATACTATTGATCTTTATATTTCTGTTGTAACAAAATATGATTGCTATTACACAAGGTCACGGTCAGTCAATAATAGTCTCATGACGAGATTAGAGCCCCTTTTATTTATTTTATTAAAAAAAAGGAAAAATTATCCAGTGCAGGTTTCTAAGAAAAAACTAAAAGTTTTATCTTGTAGATCAAGCCAGTAGGTAACGCACTAAGTTTTGAAAATGTGTATGAGTCGGGAAATACCATGTCGTTCCTTAAAAATATTATAGTGCGAGACATAAAATGAGGCAACTAATTTTAAATATGTTATTTTCATCAAAGCTACTTTTCGTATTCCTATCACGTTACGCTCTTTGCTGCTTGCCTCGCTCTTTCGATATAGGAATATGGTTATTTTGTGTAACCGGATAAGGTTGTATTTTGCGTGTGGTGGTGGAAAGTGTTTGTGCGACGGCATATTTGGTCTTGTGAAGGCGGATGCCACGGGCTGCACAAAATTTCCATTTTCCGCACGATTTACCACAAATTAATGCCAGAATCCGTCGCTAGCGCCAATTTATACTGGGATTTGGTTGCAACCAACTTTGGTGTTAGTTTGGAGGTGTTATTGGTTATTAGTTTGGATAGACATATCGATGAATTAGCTCGAAGCAATATATTATTTTCGTATCTTTTTACAAGTGTTGCCTTCAAAATATAAATGTACATTTTCTCATTACTATACACACATCAGAGATCCATATTCCTTTAAAAATAATGAAAAAATACTAGGTTAATATATACTAAACTTATAGAATTGGCCTAGGCATAAAAAGTAAACTAATTTAACTAAAACATGTACGATTTCCAGAATCAAAACATTGTCTATTCAAAATCAAAGTATCAATCCCTAAATAATATAGTTTTAGTACAAACGTCACTTAGTTTTCCCAGTACTTACCTATTTAAGGGATTTCCATAGCAGCTAAAAAATAATATCTAGGTACTTTAAAAGAACGGATAATGCGTGAAACGTGAATTATAGATTGTAGGTTTCTTTTACTTTTAGTTAAAAAAACTAAAACACTGGTGAATGGATCACCAGTGTTTTAGTTTTTTTAACTAATGGCCGCCCGCGGCTAAGCTGGCATATTTCAGGATAATAAGTAGTCTATCACACTCCTATAGTACCTACATACCAAAAATTATGATGATTCGTTTAGCTATTTTTGCGCCATGAGCGTTTTTAAATAAACAGACAAACAGACCATTTTCTTATAAATTATTGGAACGTGTTCTGCTATCAATTTGATGTATCTTCAAACATATTTTTTTAAATAATGAATATCTTCCTTGATAAATATCTTCAATGAGATTTTCGACTTTTTCCAGCTTTATTATATGTTTGTATATACTAGAATTTCACTGCTCTTAGACGATCTTGCAAATTGAGTCTACAAAATATTTAGGTTCATAACATAGTCTACAAAAACTTAGGTAAGTAAGAAGGTATGTTTTTCTTCAAGTACGTTAAGTATTTCATCAAGTAAAAGGAGCTAGATAAGTCAAGCCAGATTTACTTTAAGCCCTGCGTTAACGCACTTAGATTGTTTACCGGAGGCGTTAAAGTTTCTTAGATGTAAGGGACTAGATGTGTCAAATTATAATAATTTTACGAAACATTTGTTTTTTTTTTGTATTCAAAGATTAAACTTAACGTTACATTGTTGATGTAAATCTGAAAAAAAAATACCATTTGATTTTATTTTTCTTAAAACTATATCTAATATCAGTTTGGCTTGGTGTGGATTAATCAGTTAATTTATATGTAATTTCTTGTCACAAAATAAATAATTTTCATTTCATTTCATATGGGAAAAACAGTTAGACCAATCAAAATATTTCCTGCTTATCATTTTCTATCCAAAAATGGCACAGGCATAAATTAAATGCCCAAAACTAAGTGTAGGTACTTATTTAAAAACCAACTACCAGTTTACAAAAATAAAACTACACAATCCCATACACACTTTCTCTAGGTCTACGTAAAAGGTAAGCGGCTTAGTTAAGCCGTAAGTTAGCACAAATAATTAGACTCGGAAAGGTGCGGCCTGATAATAGAACGCTCGATATTTCACATACAAACATACATCGCTCGCAAAAACAGATCTTATCACTACAGAATAAATGCTAGAATTGCATGAAACAGGTTCTTGCTTTGATTCGAGGTGATTCTCCAAATAACTGATATTAATGGTGTAATTATGAGAATTTGATCGCACTTTGGGGCTGAGTTAGAAGGAGGATGAAAATGTCATTGGTAAAGGTAATTGGAGTGATAATAATTAGACCAGATTATTAATTGGGTCGTGGATAAATGTGGGTTTTTTCTTTTGTGGCAAATGAAATAGCTAGTATAATAAATTTAATTTTAATGAATGTAGATTCATATCATTGTTAAAATAATGTAGGTCAAGTATGCAAAACTCTACGCTATGCTTTATTTTACTTTAAGACTATAAAGAATAACAATCTTAGGACTGCACTAAGACTTACGATAACGAAAGTTGAGTGGGACGAAATTGTATCACTTGGCGCCAGACTTCCATAAAAAATCATTGATTGATGAAACAATCCATTTTTTTGTATAAACTAAACTGGCGTTTCTCCAATACATACATGTGCTTACTTTTACAAATACCATTACATAATTTATTAATTTGTGCCTGTAGATTAAGTAGCTATACGTATGCGATTACCAATGTAAATCAAAAGTTTACGCGGTCAGTTCTTGAATGGGTGACCGAAAAGTGACATTCCGTTTTAGGCGCTTCCGTGGATCGGATGACACGTTAATTTGTAGGTCCCGGCTGTTTGTCTATTACGGCAGTTGTTAAGCCATGTCAGAGGCCCTTAGAGCGGCTTAATAAACCACCACCACTACCACCACACCACCTCACCACCACCTCTCGACCTCATAGATGGCCACTCTCATTCGATAAGAAGAATATCATTACTCCGATCCAAGTCGCTTTGTTCTGTTATTTTACAAAGGTTACACAGTAAAACAGAAGTATAGCAATAAAACAGTCCGATGTCAGCTAGCAGCTCAACAGTTCAACGACCAAGATTACTCGGATTAAGGTACGATTCTAACAAATCCATCACGAAATTCTCTTTTGTGGAACATGGAAGGGTTTGATTTAGTTGGTAAGCAAAATTGATGCTCTTAATTCTTGTAAAAATAAAACAAATTTATCTGACATTCACTTATCTGCTAGAAAGTATTTTTATGCTGCATAAGGTAATACGGATCTTTGGGGGAACAATGGTTCATACTTATTTACATTGTACATAAGTAGATGAATTCGTACTAGGTTTTCTTTGATCGTTAATTCATTTTTATTGGATATTTGAATCCAATATAAATTTAAAAATCGTATATTTCTGACCGTTCTTTATATTCATACGAAACTACGTTTTAGTATAGCAACCTTTTCACAGAATAAGTATGCGTACCTTGAAAAGCAACATACTCTTCCGATTTCATGCCTCAAAAGCATATAATCTATTCATGCATAGGCTGTGAAATATTTCTAAGTCCTTGAAATAGCTGACCGAAACATCAAGCCTGAATATTAAAACTCACCAACGCCAGGTGATTCAATAAACTTCCATTCAATCATCGAAAACAACACACTTTTCCAATTTTATGCCTTAAAAGCAAGCAATCAATTCAATGCATAAGCTATGAAATATTTCTAAGTCCTTGAAATAGCTGACCAAAACATCACTCCTCAATATTAAACCTCACCGACGCCAGGTGATTCAATTAAAATCCATTCGATCGAATTGAACTACCTAATCCGGTTCATCTATTACTTCTGGGACGGAATCAGGATTCAATTTGGCGGTGAATTGCGTAAATTATGATTGGAAGATGAAAACTTCCCCAGTGACTTAATTCTGCGGGGAAGGTTTGACCATCAGTATTGAGGAATATGACGCAAAAAGGAGGGGATTGATTGGATGTTGATTTTCTGAACATATCTCGCCATATTAATATATTACACAGACGAAGGTTTGTATGTATACTTTGGCTATGCTCAACGGTTTCGAATTGATCGAAACTTTGTGTGGAAGCAAATAAGACTTAAGGTCTTATTTCCGGTTGACTATATTATAAAACAATATCGCAAACGATATAATGCTTAAACGTACATACAGATAGTAAGTTAATATTTTACCAAAAATAATAATTTAAGGTAAAGAAAATTGAGACATCATTTTACGGTAACATTATTTAACTCAAGTGGTAGAAGACTCTTTTTCAATTTCAACTTTTTCAATCAAATCCAGTTCTATTAAAAGTTTTGCCATTTTATTTAACGAATAATAAAGTGAATGGCCTATCAAAGGAGTTGTTGTTGATTGCGTTTCAGTGATGTTTTTTTTAAATTCACATCATTTTGGGTTTACTATGATATTGCTTGATTGCTCAGCATATCTAATAGACGTAAAGCTATAAATTCAATGTAGTACCGCGCTATTTAAATACATTTAATTGACTGCTCCGTTAGCCTAGTTGGTAGTGGCTCTGCCTTCTAATCTAGGGGTGCGGGTTCGATTCCCGCATAACACAAGTAATTATGAATTTTAAAATTTGTAATTACTTGTGTTGAGTCTGGTCGTTTCTATGTATAATAAGTATGTATTTACAAAAGAAAAGTATATATGTATTATATCCGTTATCTAGCACCCATGATACAAGCGTAAGTTTAGTATGGGGCTAGATGGCGCTGTGTGATATGTCCTGAAATATTTATTTTATTTTTATTTATTTTATTTAAAGAGTAAACGTAGCTAGCGTATTATAGCTAGTTTACAAGTATGGCTATGATTTGACTAGCAATAAATCTACCATAGTACCTTAATCTTTTGCACGTTAGTCCGTTAGGTTTTTGATGGAACATGCCTATAGTGAATGTGAACTGTTACTCTATCCAGGCTTCTGTGTGTTTTATTTTCTTTTGTCCCTAGTTTGTGGCTCTGATTTTTCTCATAGACCATGTACCGAGCCAGGAAAAGTACCATTTATTAGAAAAAAAATATCATATTTCTTCTCATATCCCCCCTTAACTTATCAAATTTTCCTTAACAAGTCCCTGTTTCTCAAGCGGGACCATGGCTGAGGAGAAAATTAATCGAGCATCCAATCGTGGCCCACGATGAATTAATTCCTAATCTGGCCCAAATGTGGCCCAAACGCTCCCCGACCACTTAGCGCCCTCTTGGGCAGGTTTAATTTACAGGAGATACTGGCAATTTTTGGTGTTGGCAATAAATATGTTTTGTATGAAGCCATTCAGGAATATATGTTGTCATCAAGTATTTTTATATGGTGCCGTGTAAAATGTCATGGTATATTTAGCCACTTAGCACCCTTTTGTGCAGGTTTAATTTATAGGAGATACTTTTACTGGTAATTTTTGGTGTTGGCAATAAATATGTTATGTAAGAAAGCATATGTTTTGTGTGAAGTCATTCAGGAATATTTATGTCATCAAGGTTTTTCCAAAATTAATTGATCGATTTTATTTACAATAATAAAAATATAAAAGCAAGGGAAGAAAAACTAAACATACTACTTCTAACTACTACAAAAAGGGGCACTTAGAAAATCTTTAGAAAAGCCTAAAGATAATCTAAGTGCTCCAGCCCACTACCAGAGGGCAGCGTGCAGTGTTTATGCGTGTCATCAAGTATTTTTAAATTGTGCAGTGTGAAATGTCTTGGCATTTTTTATTTTATTATATTACAATAACATACACTTTTATTACTATTAGAGTATAGTTAAGTGGTATAACCTTATTTTAGGCCCAAAAGGCGGTTTAAAACCTCGCCACGCTAAGTCTTAGGAAACTTCCAATAGTTACGTAATTAAACCTTAATTTTTGTTTGGGACAAAAGTAAGTACTTATGAAACCATATAGAAAAACAAATTCTTTTTACCCACCCAGACTTTTCCCGAAATTCTTTATGAAAACTAGCCGAATAACGTTTTTCCTCTTAAGTTCAATAATAATCCCTTTTAGCCAACTGCAACTTAATTTAGCCACAGATTGGCTCACTTCGAGGAAAATCTCCGTTAAAAGTTAATAACTGCCATATTTTTGCTCAACCATCGAAGGTAGGTTTACATAACTGGGCCATAGAATAATAGCAGTTTCTATGCCAGAGTTCAAGTTATGTTGGTCGTTCTCGCAGATTGTGGCGCGCCTTTAATTAGCTAAACTGGATCGTAAATTACCATTTTTAAGAGATACCTGGGAGGTTCGTGAAGAAGTGTTTCCTTATATTTTTTTGTTTCACTTAGTGATATTGTAGCACGAAAACCACTTGCCCTTAAAAGCCTTAAGCAATTAGATTTTTTTGTCATCGTATTCTTATGACAACATATCACAATACAAAATAACCATGCCTACAAATATGCAAAGTAAGTAGGCATAACTTTGTACGTAGGTAATTAACATGATTTTGTCATTTTTTTATCATCTCTTTTATTATTTACCGTTTTTTTCTAATAATTGCAATCATTTCAAAACAATAATTGACACATACCAATAACAAATAAACACATAACTTACATCTTATTTCTTTTCAACTGTTCCTGAAAGAATAGCGTGACCAACCTAAAGACCAATACCTATTCCTTTTAACCACAAAGAAGAGGCGCGGCCCTCAATAAAAGCTAAGTGTGGAGATAAATTTCTATAAAATGAGCCTAAACGGGAGTCCGCGATTTATAGGTGATTTAGCACTGCCTAATGAATTAAGCGCCCTAACATTAGTAACGTTGAACGGACGCTTTTTTCTTGCCCAATGGTTTGGAAACATACGGAAATGTAAAGCAATTTATAAGTAACACCTGAACAAGAGATATTTTTATGATGTAGGTAGATTCTTTTGGAGATTGAAAGAAAAAACTATCACTAACTAGACAAATATTGAAAAGAGATGTCTTTTCAATATTTTTCTTTATAACGTTTAGTATATAAGAAACATTTTTTGTTGCAAATTGTAAGATAAATTTTAAGTCGTTATATTTGTTTATTTTTTTCTTAGTAGTCAATTTATGAATACAACGCAGCATTACTGTCGAGCTTTACGGATTCGTTGAAATAAATATTTCAGATCCCATCTCATGATGTGTTACTTTATTTAATAATGTAAGACTCCGTAAATCAGATAAAGAAGCATTATTATATGAAAAGTCATAACGTATTTTATATTATTCCATATTTATCTATGTATAGTAATCCGGTAATTAACGAAATAAATAAGTTTGAAACCGTGTGTTTCCAAATGATACCCATTCCCCAACTCCGCGAGCAAACCCGGGCAGTAAAAGCTGTTTCTTTGTTTAATTTCGTTAAAAAGGAATTAACCCGGCTTCAGCGAACTTCTTGCAGGTGTTTTTGATTGGAATAATAAAAAACAAATATTGGTTAACCGCTTCATTATAACTCTGAAGTTGGAAGGATTTAAGTTGTTGTTTTAGGAGAGAATTTCAGCGTAGAGGTCGAATTTCGGGTAAAATTTATATCAGTACTTCTCCAGTGATGCTTGTACTCAACAGAAGCGAATTCAAGGGATTTAAATTGTGAATAATTTGGCATATGTATTAGTTTGATAATTTTAAAAAAATAAAGGGAACGGAAGTCATGCATTTATTTGTATTATTTTATTTGTATTTGTTTTTTGTATTGCTACTTATTTAGCTATTTTATTTAACTTCTTGTTTATATAAAGCGTAAACTATCTACGTATTAAATTTTATTTTATTGTGGCTCAAATTTGAAAGTAGATTACAAAAATAATAACAAAATTATATATTTTTGTGTGAGTTGCTATTAACATATTATTATTAACACCAGTTAATGGTATTCGGATCGTAACAAATAGTAAATAGTGTTTAATAATTTACCAATATGTATATAAAAAAAACTAAATATTAAATAAAAGCCGTTCACTGCCGTTGCTGAAACCAGGAAACCTCTGAATCTATTTGCATTAAAATTAATTATTATTTTCTCTAAACAATTATCTGATTTAATTTGTATACTAACAAAAGAGACCTTGCCACGTTCCTTTACATTAAAACTGGATCTTATTTATATTATTTGACTGATAACATTTCTTTACTAGTGGTTACTTGTAGTTTTTCTGTCGAAATTTGTGATCTTAAGTAGCTATTATGTAACTTTAAGGACCTAAATATTACTTTATTACTTTTCGCACAACCATGATCTGTCGCCCCCTTGTGCCATGAAAGAGAAACATATAGGTATACGTATATCATCAAAAACATACCAATAAACTTTGTTTTTTTGTTGTGGTTTTTTTTGTGTAAGTTCGATTCTTACATAACACAAGTCATAAGTCTGTAACAAATCGCACATACTTTGGCAAATTGTTTTAATCTTAAAAAATCAGTTATACAAATATACAACTAATATAAAAAAACTGTATTAACATCCGTTAGTAATGAGCTTCCTCGTTCAGCTTAACTTCTTCATAAAGATAAAGTGCTGCTATGATCCACTGGATCCATTCATAAGGATCTATATCGTTGCGTCACCAGTGGAACTAAAATTCGGTTTGAAATAAAAGTTTTTTTTTTGTATTAAGTATAAATTTTATTTGTTTATTTTTTTGTTTGTGAGGTCATCCATTCATTATTTTGACACTTATACTAAATAAAACGCCTATATTTTTAAAGTTCTTAAGAATTTTAAACTTATTTTATGTTTTTTTATTACAATTTATTTATAGTTTTAAGATACCTTTAAACAGTAAATTTTAATTTCGTTGTAAAAAAAATTACTACCAAAAACTTACTTACCTACTTTATAACATATAATTTTTCAACTATGCACGATACAGCGCCGCCTTAATTCAAATAAAACAAAAACGATTTTTGCCCACTGGTGGTACCAAACAGTGGGCCCAAAAGACACCTCCAAATCCGCAGTGAGATGGATTACCCGCGTCGCCGCAAATAAAACAAATGAGTGGATTCAGGACCGAAATAAAATAAATTCGTCGCCTGCAATTATCTACTGACCCTACTGTTGGACGAAGGAATTCTCTTGTTACAATGAAGCGAGCAATGCATTATTTAACAGGATGCCAGTTTTAATATAGCTTCATATTGAATGTTTTCTTCTGGTTCATGGATACGTATTAATTCCTTGTAAATATTTGCAAACGCCGGTGAAACATTGCCTGTAATTCAAACAATGTGTCAATTTAAAACTTAAGGACTTACAGCAAGCTACTTTGAATATATATCCAAAAAATCAACAAATTGTATATTATGGGACCACTTCTGCACCATGACTTACCTAAAAAACGAATAAATAAAATAGATATGTACTAAAGAGAGATTTGACAGCAATGTTATGTGGAATACGACTAAAGAGAGAGGGGGATAGAAAATAGATACCTACCGTTAATACTACTACTATTTAAACTAGCCAACAAATGATTAGTAGGACTGGAAATTCTAGTAAAATCCCACGTTCACGTCGGTGTAACACTCACCCCGGTTTACGTTAAATGAGATCTGTGTTTACGTAATGGAGGCCTTGCCTACCATAATTGATTCTGAATTAAACTGGGCCAAGTGATAAAATGGCCGCTACGAACTCGCCCCGAAGAAATTGGATATAAATTCATTTTAATACTCTTTTGTAACGGTTATAGGGCTGTTATAAGTGGAGATATGGTCTAGTTTAGCCGGATAATGCAGGTGTAAATTCAGTTGTCTAAGATTTGAAATTTGATGATATCTTATCAGTCTTTTTTCTTCTTATCGTTAGAGTGTAAGTAGTCAGTCTAGTGTCGAGAGTATTCAAACCACTTTATGGGTCTTTAATTTGGGTTAACCGTTGCCAACTATAACAAACATATTACATGATTGCTTACCATCAGACGAATTATGATCAAGTGCAAACCCATCCCATGTAAAAAAACATCATGTAAGGACGTACAATTTAGATGTCATCTGATCCACGGAAGCACCCAAATGGAATGCCAGTTTTTACTCACACTTTCTAAACATTACATCTAACATTACCCTTGCGTGCTGAGTGAGCTATGGGCGATTTTCTCATCAGTGAAAAATTGAGACTCAATACAGGTTACAAAAATTCTTCTTACTTGTATTACTAACTAAGAAAGGTCTTACGAATTCTAGTTTGTACTTTCTCAGAAAATATTCCAACCAATTCCAGCTTGCCAGAACAAAACCCAATAATATGACCGTTTATTTTCATTAACCAGCGCCACTAACCGTCAAATTCTAATAAAATTATTGCCAACCTAATCCTAACGTTTTCATTTCATAAAAACTAATTTTCCTTTTGTCGCTACAGACGCTACAATTAACTGGCAAGACAAAGAAATAAGGAGAAAAGAACGTTTTAAAATAATAAGGGTAAAAAATGCTTTCTTTTACATTGTTGCAGGTGAAAAGACTAAGATTTTTGTAGATCTGACTGCTATTATACATTTTATATATGTTACTAGCCATCCTTAGTTCAGCTTACAGCGTTTTTTAATGGTTTAAGATTTTAATGAGAAACATAAGAAGGAGTAAAACTAAACATTCTAACAACTCCTATCTATCAAAACAAAAAAAAAACACTTAGAACAAGTAAGTATTGTATGTAATAACGATTACTTTGGATGAGTTATTTTCTTTCTCACTCATCATACCGTTTAACTAGTGTTAATTACTCAGTGTATACTATATTTAAGTAAGTACCTAAGTAAGTTCGTAAGGGAGTGGCCAACTCTACTGACAAACTTTTCAAAATGCCCCAGGGGCCTCTGATATGGCTTATCGACGTGCCATATTAATACAAAGAGACTTCCATAGGTTGCCACTATCATATTATTAACTGTTTTCCCTGACCTATTCAACCTGTCTCTGTAATATTTTTCCCTACCGTGTAACTAAAAGCGTCAACGCCAGAGGAAAGCATTACAAGTGTTTCTGACAAAGACATCATTAGTAATATACGTCTCATTATAATCAAATGAGAAAAATTATGTCCGCATATTGATTCATTCTTTGCCATAAACGAGATCCCACCAAAACATCATGTAAAAAACTAGCCAAGTTTCGATGGAGCTGCTTGTTTATCTCTAAAAATTAATGAAATCTAGACAAGGTCATGCTAAGTCTAAGGTTCGATACTGCGATTTCTTTATTATTATTAGTTAATGTCGTGTGACTGGGACTATTACATAGGTACCATTAATAACACGTAGCTATAAATAAATGAATACAATGCCCGAAAAACCAAAGAAAAATGGTGCAGTAAGTTTAGATGTAT
Organism: Macaria liturata; assembly: GCA_964023185.1. NCBI lineage: Eukaryota > Metazoa > Arthropoda > Insecta > Lepidoptera > Geometridae > Macaria > Macaria liturata. The sequence goes on along the minus strand of OZ026811.1, from coordinate 6,121,076 downwards.
GGTTTGACTATTGCTAAAAATTGTATTTTTTGTTAATATGTAAGTTCTTTAGTTTCAGCATTATAAGGTTAATAGATGTTGTTCCAAAAAACATAGACATCTGGTGTCTCTTGATAACTTGGTCCATGGTCAGAGCTGCATTATTCACTCGGAATTATGCGCGCACACGGCGCCGTAATGAAGTGGGCAGTGACGTCATCACGCGTAAGGAGAGCTCTGACAGTTTAGGAAAGTATTCTCAGACTATGTTTCATACTTCCTGTCATACGGTCCCCTTTCTGATATCTGGGGCTGCTCCCTTAGACAAAAGACATTTTGCTAATAGTATGGAATAGAAAGACTTTATTAATTATGATATATACCTAGTCAGGTCATAAGTATTGTCACACAGTAAAAACTTTTCTTTTAGAATGCTGGCCAAAAAAAAGTTTATTGAATTCGAATTTCGAATGGTTCATGAAAATAAAAATGTATGCTTTTTAAACTTTTACTCATTTTTAAATATGGAGTGGACGCTTAAAGAAGACCGTGTTGCAGTTATTGCATTGCATCGTTGCGGTTACGCGCCAATTCAAATTTTTGACATACTGAAAAATTTGAATATAACCAAAAGATTCGTTTATCGTACCATCAAACAATACAATGAAGACTCTAGTGTAGATGACAGGTCAAGAAGTGGTCGCCCTCGGTCAGTTAGGACTCCAGCAGTGATAAAAGCTGTGAAGGCGCGAATTCAAAGAAATCCCAAACGTAAGCAGAAACTGTTGGCCCTTCAGATGGGGTTAAGCAGAACCACGGTGAAAAGGGTGTTAAATGAAGACTTAGGGCTTCGGGCATATCGTAGAAAAACAGGACATCGTTTGAATGCTCGTCTAATGGACCTGAGACTGAAAAGATGCCGCGCTTTGTTGAAGCGGTACGCGGGAAAAAAATATCGGGAAATTCTTTTTTCGGATGAAAAAATTTTTACCGTAGAAGAGAGCTACAACAAACAAAATGATAAGGTGTACGCACACAGTAGTGAAGAAGCGAGCAAACGTATTCCGCGTGTCCAACGAGGTCATTTTCCATCCTCGCTCATGGTATGGTTGTGAGTTTCTTATTGGGGCTTAACAGAGGTACATTTTTGTGAGAAAGGTGTAAAAACGAATGCAGTTGTGTATCAAAATACAGTCCTGACGAACCTTGTGGAACCTGTTTCTCATATCATGTTCAATAACAAGCACTGGGTATTCCAACAAGATTCGGCGCCAGCTCATAGAGCGAAGAGCACACAAGACTGGCTGGCGGCGCATGAAATCGACTTCATCCGGCACGAAGACTGGCCCTGCTCCAGTCCAGATTTGAATCCGTTAGATTACAAGATATGGCAACACTTGGAGGAAAAGGCGTGCTCAAAGCCTCATCCCAATTTGGAGTCACTCAAGACATCCTTGATTAAGGCAGCCGCCGATATTGACATGGACCTCGTTCGTGCAGCGATAGACGACTGGCCGCGCAGATTGAAGGCCTGTATTCAAAATCACGGAGGTCATTTTGAATAAACTTTATTGTCATAAGAGTCTATGTTTTGTTAAGTTCATTTTGGTATATAAATGGTTACATAAAGAATAAAGTTGTTTCAATTATTTTATATTAAACATGTGACAGAATTTATGACCTGACAGGTATTATATAATTCATTAATTACGGAATGGATTGAAATACGCTTTAGTTAGCCTTAGTAATATGCCTAACAGGCTACTAAAGCTGACAACAAATCTAGGGCTGAGCTATCATAAAAAAGATGTCGCGGATTTAGTCCCCGTACAACACAAGTGTGTTGTACTTTTTCAGCTACAATTTTTATATTACATTTTAGTTAAAGTATGTCTCATCTTTAGCCATTTTTGTTTGGAAGTCTCTTCAAGTAACTATTATTTACCGCCAGGGTAAATACGGTGAAAAAAAAAAATAGCACCATTATTCCAGCCCCCCTTAATAAAAGTTAAGAATGATTAACTCATTGACAGCCCTATAAAGCGCATTCAATTTCCTGCAAATAAAAGATTCAATTCTTCACGGCGTCCCTTAAAAAATGTTAATGGCAGGACTGATGCCTATTTTCTCTTATCACGGCTCTTTAATGACTCTTCATTAAAAGGGGTCTTAATTTCTCTTTTGTAAAAACTCGTGATTGCTTTGGAAGAATAAATTGCTGAGTTGCATGAATGTTATTCTTTGTTGATATTTTGTTTTGTTTTGTTTTTTTGTTGCCTGTATCTATACTTACTAATATTATAAAGCTTAAGAGTTTGTTTGTTTGTTTGAACGCGCTAATCTCAGAAACTACTGGTGCGAATTGAAAAATTATTTTTGTGTTGAATAGACCATTTATCGAGGAAGGCTTTAGGCTATATAACATCACGCTGCAACTAATAGGAGCGAAGAAACAATGGTAAATCTGGAAAAAATGGGGAAAATTATTCATCTTTGAGGGCTTCCGCTGCAGCTATAATTTATATAGCTTAAAAGGTTGTTTGCAAAAATAAATATGATAGCCAAAATAACTATTCCACGCGGACGAAGTCGCAGGCACAGCACATAACTTGGGTAAAACTACTCCTTCTTGCTCACTGATTATCTTAATATTACAACAATTATTGTTCATTACACTCACTTTAATTAACTGACCATCATAATTTAGGAAAATAAATCCAAAGCTGTAACTTTTTTAATAATCGTATTGATTGCTTACCATCAGGCAAATTACGGTCACGTGCAAACCCATTCCTTCAAAAAAAAAACATTCACAAGCTCACAGTAATTAGACTTTCAATTTTAATTTAGACTTTGAATTTCAATTTATGTAACATAAATTATGCTTTTTGATAATAGTAAAATACAAAACATTGCTGATTATCACAATGATACATCAAAGTTAAGTACTTAGTACATAAATTTTAATGAATCAAATTCTAATTTTCATTGAACTAAATCCCTTAACTCAGCGAATTTAGGCAACACAAGCTAATTCAAAATATTACACGAAGCGCGATGAAATAACTGAATGATTTATACTACTAAGTAGAGTATTTAGCTTTGCTAATTATAAATATATAAATATAAATAAATAAATATTTCAGGACATATCACACAGCGCCATCTAGCCCCATACTAAGCTTACGCTTGTATCATGGGTACTAGATAACGGATATAATACATATATACTTTTCTTTTGTAAATACATACTTATTATACATAGAAACGACCAGACTCAACACAAGTAATTACAAATTTTAATATTCATAATTACTTGTGTTATGCGGGAATCGAACCCGCACCCCTAGATTAGAAGGCAGAGCCACTACCAACTAAGCTAACGGAGCAGCAATTAAAGTTAATGTGAAATATAGTATTAAATTAAGTTAAATTAAATTAGTACTTTCAAGTAGGTAAACGTTTAAAAATAAAGTAGTAACAATAGACTTTATCTCAATATTCATACTTTTCCGGTTACTTCTTCTGAGATCTTGAAAATCTCAAAATGTTAAATTATGGTATGTGCCTCACAAAATAAATATTTAAAAGTTGATAATGATTCGTAAAACAAATAAACTTATTAGTAAGAATAAGTGCTGCTTCTTTTTGCACCGCTTTGATTTGTGCCACCGGCATGCAGTTTTATATTGTTTGTACAAAAACTATTTGTAAACATTTTTTTTATTTATTTGAGGCTTTGTCGCTGAGCGACCATATTGCCTTATAAACACAATAACTTTTTGGAATGTTATCGGAAGTAAGAGTTTAACCTACGCATAAGTTAATCAAAATGAATAACTTTATCGATTTTCCTAAGGCTTCATGATTGACTTGCTGTTGATATCAGATACCACTTTAAAGAGCTGCTCTGCTCTGTGCTTAGTATTGTACATCCCGCCTAGTCTTTTCAATGATTTTCCTCTGTATTCTATAGTTGCCTGGAAGAAAAAAAAACAAAATGGTCACCTTATTGCTGTACAAGCTACTTTTTTCTCTTGATAATAAATCTAATTTTTAATAATAAAATAAACAATAAAATATGTTATTTGACACACTCTTATGTTTCACACAGCATGAGCTTAAAATTTATATTATTATTTAAAATATCTTTCGTGTAAGTAAGTATATCTTTAATAATGAGTGTAACATCAAATATAAGATGAGACAAGGCATTAGATTTTAATTGTATTTGTATTTGTGTGTCCAATCAAGTCTTATTGTATCTTTCTATCTAAGAAGCACTACCAAAGGTAATGATATCTAGGCAGTAAACAAGTTCCATCATACAAGTACCTACCACCATTTATCAGCGTTCACAAGCCAACGCGTTTCGAGGCGAGCTCGTAATCCGGTGCGGTCGTAACAAAGGATTTTCATGATGGGTGACTTGCGATGACCCTTCATATGGACAATGTCAGTTAATGCACAGATTATACTGGATGTTAAAGCTAGACTGATTTGAATAAATATTTAATTTTTAGGCATGAAAATTACTCTTGCATTGCATTCGCCCACTACGATGTTATCTATTTTCTATCTAACAAAGTTAACTCGGAAGAATACTAGATTTATTACTTTATTAATATTTTCTCCTTAATTCATTTAAATTTAAGAACACGCCTCTTGTCGGTGGAGTATGCACCATTTTTACGATTTCCTGCAATTTACAAGACTTGTTGATGACACCTGCTTTTACTTTGACTGCTCTGTTAGCTTAGTTGGTAGTGACTCTGCCTTCTAATCTAGGGGTTGTGGGTTCGATTCCCGCATGAGACAAGTAATTATGAATACTAAAATTTGTAATTACTTGTGTCGAGTCTGGCCGTTTCTATGTATAATAAGTATGTATTTACAAAAAAAAAGTATATAAGTATTATATCCGTTATCTAGTACCCACGACACAAGCGTTAGCTTAGTGTGGGGCTAGATGGCGTTGTGTGCAATGTCCCGGAATATTTATTTATTTATTTTATTTATTTGATCTTCTGGGCATTAATTACTCTTCCTTTTCGTGCCTCTAACTTCCACTCAATGATGTTCCTCAAAATTTTCAGGTCGTTATTTCATGTTTTCTCATCTAATAATACAAATCAGCTGTTCCATGCATACGATAATATATACGCCAATCTTTACTCTATATTATTTTTTTTTTTAATAAGATATATTTTATTTAAAAAAAAAATATGATAAAAAGTATTTTTCTTTATGTAAGAAATGAAAAAACACAACATGGTGTATATTATTAATGATAGCACATACAAAAGGAGGCCTATGCACAGTAATTGGATCCCATCTGTAGATGATGATGATGAGGAACCGTGTACTCTTCTAGTACAGTTCACTGTAGAGTCGCAAACAAGCAATTATAATACCGCTTCTCAACAAAATTTCCGCAGATACGTGTAATTTACTAATTGGCGAAATTCGTAATTACCACTGAAGCGCACTTTGAAGTTCTTTACAACGACAATATAGCAGAGACTGCTAATAACTGGTCAATTCTCTATTCAAATCTTTGTAAACAGTTATATCCGATATAATATCCGTAGGCCAATCAGCATCTTTTTCTATCACGTGTGCAATATGCGTAGTTTCAGACTTATCTGCATAGCATATTTAGTCGAAATGAAAAGCAAATAAATTATTATACCAATATGTGTCGCAATAAAATGTATCATATCTATACTAATATTATAAAGCTGAAGAGTTTGTTTGTTTGCTTGTTTGAACGCGCTAATCTTAGGAACTACTGGTGCGAACTGAAAAATTATTTTTGTGTTGAATAGACCATTTATCGAGGAAGGTTTTAGGATATATAACATCACGCTGCAACTAATAGGAGCGAAGAAACAATGGAAAATGTGGAAAAAAGGGGAAAATTATTCATCTTTGAGGGTTTCCGTTGCTGCGCTGCGAAAACGGTTCAAGATGTCAAAAAAATATGTATGAAAGAATTATTTCTCTTAAAATGATCTAACAAAATGTCAAGATTAACTCAATAAACCCGTTTTTATGGTAATAGCTATTCCACGCGGACGAAGTCGCGGGAACCAGCTAGTGCCTAATAATCCATATAATGCGCTGCTTAGTGACAATGTGACAGTGGTAGAAACAGAACTAAAGGTACAATTCCAATTTCTAAACAATGTTAATATTCATCTTTTTCTTTTTGCAGACACTTTATGTATTTTCTTTTTTTTAAATGAGGCGTTTATTTAATATATTTCCTTTGCCCTCAATGATTCTTCGAACTTCACAATACGCAATTTATAGATAAGGTTGGGATGCTATTATTACAAGTACTTTGAAGCGAAAATTGTAAACGTTTTGTACTAATGTATGAATGGAAAGATGTCTTGTTCGTTATACATGACATGTGAGAGTGAAGATCAAAGCAATGATTTTTTACAAACTTCAGAAAAAAATAGTTAAAGCAAAGAATAAATAAATATTTCAGGAATATAAGTAAAAGTGTAGTGTCTAACGACGTATTGGCTCGTCAAGTAATTTTTGGTCGATGTGAGCTTAAGAAAAATATATAAAATACAGATTAATGTTGTACGGCAAAATTATACAAAAATTAGAAGTCCATAATTTTACACATTAAACACATCAAAACGTTATGTAAGTGGCTAAAACAATACCACGGTATAGTAGGAAAGTAGTGTGGGCACAAATTGAAATAAAATACTTCAGCTATCACGTGAAAAAATAACGTCTAAAACAAAACCCGACATCACAATTTCCCCGGAAACTAGAACAAAAACTACAAAAAGCGGTGGAACGGTTCATTTATTATACAGAAGAACGCAACGTGGAAGACAATGGTACCGCTCCCATGTGCCTCAATCAGGCCGGGGCTAATTCCGCCCCATCAGATGTCATAGGGGACTGCGGCACAGGTTATAGAAGGACAGAATTAAAACTCTATACAAGATCTTGGTTTTGATCTTACCGGTGTAAGGAAAATGGTTATGTGCTCCTGGTTTTTGCGTTGGCGGGAAGCCCGCCCATTGGTCCGTTGTTGATGTTGTTGGTTGGTAGCCTAGTGATTCACTAACAGATATTAACATATTTTTACTATGATTCATTTATGAAACGGCTATTACCATGCCGGACTTTCTCTCGTTTTAGTTCCTACAATAATATTTTTTATGTCAAGATTGTAACAAGCAGCTATTTTAAAAGTTTAATTGACTTCTCTCAGTACTTTTTAAGCCGCCGGCGACGTTGCTAAGTTTAACGCGAACTTGGAAGAATAATTTTATATACATATAAGTAGGTACATCTTAGCAGTGGGTGGTACAGGTTAAATGAAATAAAAATGAGTCTGAGAAATTTAATAAAAGTTAAGTAAAATAATAAGTTAATAATGTAAAATGTGACTTGCCATAAATGACGATTGTTATAATTATTGGTCAATAAAAAATCTGAATCTGAATCTGAATCTGAATTTTACCTAAGATGTATAATCACGCTTAGTACAGTATTTGTGCAATCGCTTGATTTACTCCATATATATTATAGTGACCAGCAACCAGTCTCTAGCATTGTCATTCATTGCATCTGTCTCTGCCTCTTCCAGTACAGTGAAGTAGACAGTTATACTCAGTTAACCTTCTGCCACTAAATATTTTGTGTAAGAAGGGCCCGCCACTGATCTGCGGATCGTGACAGTTGTCATGGGACCAGCAGCTTATGTTACCTTGTTTGAAAGCATCCTCCCCGCTGAGATGTTTGTTTGACTTGTTTACGAAATAAACGTATGTTTGCTGGAATTGGAGGAAAAATACGTTGGCGCTAGTTTCTTCCGTTGATATTTTTTCTAGTTGCTACTTATTTATCTATACTTTTCATGGAAAATTACTGAAGTGCGATAATTTATTCTATTGACAGTGTAAATCATTTTTTACTTTGTAGATGTCCGTAACTTTGCCTGCATTGATTTAGTTTAAAAAGCCTATCTATCTATCTTAGTGACTATCTTAGTGAAAAATGTGTCTCAATAATACCTACTTTACAAAAGGAATAAACAGATCATGGCTTCACTACGTAAACACTAAAATCTTTTGCTCTACTTACCACTTTTGAAATAGAAAAATAAAAGCGGTTGCTTTTGATGTAAATGGATGAATAAATAAATAATAAATAATAAACATAAATAATAAATAAAAAACTAGGTTTATTTGTTTTACAAATTTTACCCAAGCCGGATATTGTCACGGCATTATTATTTTACTTTACTCCATAGTATTATATTTCGCTAAAATTTGGCAAAAAAATAGATTCCTGTTGTCCATTATGTTTGTTCGTAAATACGAGCAAATAAAGGAAGAGAAGGGTTGTTTGCGACGCGGTTACAAATTGGACCGTAACGGAATTAAATCGAGATTATCCCAGTTAAAAAGATTATTCAAATACTAAATGCGGAACACAAAAATGTATTATGCAGTGTATAAGTAATTGTTTTTTTTTGTGAACAGTAATTTTTATGAACATAATATTTTTTTGAAAAATTTACTTACATAATTTTTTTATCATATTATTCTTAAATTGTATAAAAACCTTATTCTGTGCAGTTACTATACAATTTATTCCTAATTCAACTATAAATATTCCTTATCTTATTCCATTTCCAGGATCAGTCTGTTATCGCTTGACAAAATTGCCATATTATAACATTAGTACGAACAAGTCGTAGTTAGAGAGCAGACAGTGATTCTCAACAATTGGAGTTCGCAGTGCGTCTAGAACTACCCTAATTGCCCATTGTTCCTTAATTTGTTCATGTCGCCACATCTCCCTGGTGGCAACCACTGGTCATTACAAAATACCAACTTGAAACCAACACACATTAAACTAATTTCAACCTTATCACAAGGCAAAAAAGAAAAGGAAAATGGAAAAAAGAGCTGGTAAAAGTAGTAAGGATTTAAGACTGAAATACGTGGTAGGTACTGAACGCGTTGATAACTCCTGACTCACGGTTAGACATAGTTAATTTTAAGTATTGTGTCTTTGACCTCTTATCAAGAGGAAAATTTGTAATAATTTTCTTGTATTTTTATTTTGCGTTAAGTTTTTGTACCTACAATAAAGTAATTTCATTAAATATAAGTAAAGTATTAGGTATTAGTGACAAGTATTTGTTAAAAAAATGTTCTTCTACGTACAATTTACATAAGCAAGCCTTTACTAAAAGATAAAATTTAGCAAAGAAAACTACGTTTCAATGCAATTATGCGACAGGTACCTAAGTCAAAATTGAACATTGAACGATATGACTCCGTTTTGATATCAAATAGTTTGCATGCATACATATACTACGTGCAGAATCTTCTCCTAAAATTATCCTGCGAAAATTATCACCTCATGTCGGTTTCCTGTTGCCCAAATGTAAACAACGAACATGGATTTCCCATCCGAGCTTTTATTTCATTATCTTTGCGCTTGTCACAAAGATTTGGCCTCGTTTTTGGAGATTTTAGATTAAACAAAGTGTCATAAATTTAAGTTATGTAGGTACCTACTTATAATATGTGCATATAGGAATACCAACAAATACAATATATAGGTAATGTTGGTACAGATAAGGTTACAAAAAAGTATCTAATAATAACAAATACTCTCCTGTAAAGCTGAGGGAATTACTGAAAATACATGCATCATTGTATTGTGGTTACAACAAATATCCTTGTCAATGCAGATTTTTTTAAATATTACCTTATTTTATTCTTGGTCTAGTCAATTGGCTAAATATATCAATTTAAAAAAATCAACAATATTTCCTTATCATTTATATATGATATACCTACATATAACATACATCATAGACACTGAATACATTTAATTTTTTTTTCTCATCACTTATTTTATATACTAGCTGTGCCAGCGACTTCGTCCGCATGGAATAGTTATTACCATAAAAACGGTTCTAGTGAGTTAATCTTAAAAGATAGACATATACTGTTGCAGACATTTTGTTAGATCATTTCAAGTGGAATAATTCTTTTATACATATTTTTTGATATCTTGAACCGTTTTCGCAGCACATGCAACGGAAGCAAGATGAATAATTTTCCCCGTTTTTTTTTTCTCATTTTCCATTGTTTCTTCACTCATATTAGTTGCAGCGTGATGTTATATAGCCTAAAGCCTTCTTCGATAAATGGTCTATCCAACACAAAAAGATTTTTTCAATTCGCACCAGTAGTTTCTGAGATTAGTGCGTTCAAACAAACAAACAAACAAACAAACTCTTCAGCTTTATAATATTAGTATAGATTAACACACCATAGAGCTAGTCTTTAATATGTCTCCAAAAGTAATAAAATGTTAGAATGTGGGAGGCAGTGGAGGTTTTGTAAGGCTTTATTAATGTGTAATGGCTATTTGATGGCCTCTGTTGATATAAGATTGATGCCTTCAAAAATGACGGCGGGTCAGGAATTTCGGGTAGTTGCATACTATACAAGTTTGATATAGGATCTGAAGTGAGGACGGTTATTGTAGTTAATGGTCTTTTTGTGTATTTTTCAGATATTTTCCATGGCAATAATAAATAAAAGATTATAAATTATGTATCTTAATAACAGACAACATACTGATAATATTCTGTCCATTACTAAGTCATAAATTATATGCAAATGTAAAGCTTCAAAGACTTCTTGATTAGTGAAACATATATTTTTGTTTGATTCTAAAGTCATCTCAATAACATAAATAATTTTATTAAAACATGTAAAATTGTTACCAAAAATTGTGATATCATTTCGATGTAAAAGTTACTGACAATTTCAGCTGTAGATTTGATGGCAGCAATATCGTTTATATGTCCACTGATGACCGAAACCAACGATTTACTACGTAGACAATGCAACTAAACCTTTGCTTTCATGTCAAATTTTCAAGGAAATACTTTACATGCTTACGTTTTACGATAATTCACCTGATGATGATCTCCGCTGTAGTTTATGATGTAGGAAACTGCCTAAAATAAATCTAGTTAGGTACTTTGGATTGTTGAGTTTACTTTAACGATTATATTATTACTCATACATTACTTATAAAATCGAGTCAGAATCAGTTTCTTTTAAGTGCCTTCAGACATTATTCAATCACATCGTCATCATCACATATCATGTGCTAGTAAAACTTGTATTGTTTCTGGAAACCTAATATCTGACCAATGTTTTGTGCTGTTGAATCGTGTGTTTATTGTTGTCTCTTTCTGTCGTTATAGTATGTAGGTATAATATGTATATGTGTTATATATTTATAATTATTTACACTTATAAGTAATATGTGTTATTTGTTATTATGTATATAATATTGAATATTTTATTGTTTGTATAATATTTTCTCTTTTTTTGAACACCCCATCCTTTATTTTTCTTTCGACTCCTGTCCATCCTACGGTTGCCTGGAAGAAATCGCTATTAGCGATAAGGCCGCCAGTTGTGGCACTATCTTTTAAGTCGTTTGTGTTTCTGTTTGTCTTTATTTTTTTTTTCAATGTGTGTTACAATAAAGAGTTTTATCTATCTATCTATCAATGTACCTAAATAAATAAATAAATAAATATTTCAGGACATATCACACAGCGCCATCTGGCCCCATACTAAGCTTACGCTTGTATCATGGGTACTAGATAACGGATATAATACATATTATACTTTTTCTTTTGTAAATACATACTTATTATACATAGAAACGACCAGACTTAACACAAGTAATTACAAATTTTAATATTCAGAATTACTTGTGCCTTGCGGGAATCGAACCCGCACCCCTAGATTAGAAGGCAGAGCCACTACCAACTAAGCTAACGGAGCAGTCAAATTCGAATAGTTCATCCATTTCTTAAGTCTGCGACTGAAAATGATATCGAATGCTGCAGTCCGCTGATCCGATAACTCGCGGCTTTAAAATGATAGGACAATTAAATCGACACAAGAGAATTTATCGCTTATTTTATTTATTTTTCGATAATAATGTAATTGTTGTGTGTAACTCTCATTAATTACTGCGAGTGATTCGATTTATTTCGCCGGAAGAAGGTTCAGATTTTCATTTTATGGATTAAAATGATTGTGTGGAATGTGGGTGGAAACGATAACGGACTGGTTTGAATTCTGAAAAGTAGAAACTACAGGTGAATTTCAGTTAAATTTCAATAACACGTAAGAGCAAAAATGATGCGAATGCCGACGTAATAATGTAATGAAAGAACAATATAGTTAGTGTGAATTGTACAGATTTTCTTCTTTACTTACTTTCCATATAAATTTGCCGACATGTTTGAAATTATGGTAATATGCGTTAGTGTGCTAGAAGTGTCAATTATTCCTTATTTTTTATTTGTCTAGTATAAAAACTTGACCATAACTTATATATCATGAAACAGTCAGTTCCCTGTGCTGCCTACTGCATTTAAAAAAAATCTTTTAAGAAAATAAAACAATACACATAACAGACTCGTGCCATACATAAGAAAATGATTATTATACGTAAATATATAAATATTCCGGGACATAGCACACATCGTCATCTAGTCCCACACTAAGCAAATGCTTGTGTCGTGGTTACTAGATAACGGATATAATACTTATATACTTTTCTTATGTGAGGACTTATTATACATAGAAACGACCAGACTCAATACAAATAATTACAAACTTAAATTTAATAATTACTTGTGTCATGCGGGAATCGAACCTGCAACCCTAGATTAGAAGGCAGAGCCACTACCAACTTAGCTAACAGGCCAGTCAAAGTACATACATACATATTATATTCTTCCAAAAATAACCAATACAACTTTCAGTTTCTCTATCCAGCATTACAATACAAATCTTTCCAACTTGGCTCCAGTGGAGAGTGTGACCCTTTCACAAAGTTTGTTGGTGGCAGTTTTCAAAAGGCAAGTGCAACCTTCTTGTTAGCAGAATCCAGGCGAGCTCTCGTACTTGCACTTGTGCGCAATAGCACTTTACAAACTACATAGAATATTTTAAACTTACTCCCTAACAATGGATGTTTTTCTTTCTACTGCATTTCGGAGTAAAGATTGGGCCAAAAGTAAAAATTTGGACGTTTGATAAGCACTTCATGTACATAAGATTGCTGTAAAATAAAAATATATGTTGCTTCAAAACTTTCACGATGAAATCAAGATTTTGTAGTCGATAATTTATTTTTTTTACCCTTTCAGGGAATCAATATTGGTAGCATTTCGGATCTTTTTCGTTGAGCGGTAACTAGTTAGCGCTTGGCGTAGCTCGTAGACATTTTCGTAGCATGACATACTATATTCAAAGATCTATGAAACAAGTTCACTAACAATGATCTGATATAAATAGGTACAAAGAGTACTGAAAATATCAAAAGATGCTAAATCTATATATAATATAAAACTCAAAGGTGACTGACTGATTGACTGACTGATATAGTGATCTATCAACGCACAGCCCAAACCAATGGACGGATCTGGCTGAAATATGCAGTTAGATGTTATGACGTAGGCATCCGCTAAGAAAGGATTTTTGGAAATGCCACTTTTAAAGGGGGTGAAATAGGGGATGCAAGTTTTACTTCTTAATGCGAGCGAAGCCGCGAGCACCCACTAGTAATACATAAACACACAAAGCACACCACATGTTCTCCGTTACTTTTGCCTTATATAAGAAGAAACAATATATGGAAAACATCAACGGCATGTGTCGTTATTGTTTTGTTTTTGCTTATTCAACGCTAAAAACGTACCAGTTAATAAGTCATAGTCATTATGTACTCTAATTGAAATCTGGAGCTGCTTTTATTCACATAAACAAAGGAAAGATCACTTAATTTAACAAACTACTAAATGTTTCCCAATTAGTCCCCTTCCTTATCCCAATTTATTAGCGTCCAAGCCGTTATCTGCAAATTAAACTCAACTTCTCGTAATCTCAATGTTTTTCAATGATTTTTATTAACTTCCGCCCCGATAAAGGCCGTTTCACACTTTCTCAGGAGAAAGTTTGGCTTTTATTTCGCGATAAACCCATCAAGTGTCGTTAAGATGAAGTCGCTTCGTCCCCAAGTCGACAGTTACAAAGGCAAATCTAAATTAGAAAGAGACATTTAAATGATTTATTAAGATAGCTAAGTTGAGAGGCTAAGAGTTAAGTAGACTCTTGGGTTATTTTACAGGTGGAGTGAGGGCGATAAATTAGGATTGTCTAGAGGTAATTTATGGGCGGAATTTGTTAATATGATGACTTATTAGTCTTATTCAAGTAATAGATAAAATTTAATTAGTTTTTATTGTAAAACTGATTTTCTTTTATTTTTCACATTTTTATTTTTTTTGTCAAACCACACTTCCTGCTTGGGTTTCCTTAACCCTGAGAACCTTAATCAGATCATTCATCCTAAAGTATCTGCTGATTAAAGTCGGTTCAGCCTCATTTGTATAATACTCGTATAGATAACATTTTGAGACTTCATTTTTTTATTTGGCGGTAACGAGGTCCCCTTCCTAAAATATCAACGCTTTAAAGCAGTAGTCAAATCAAAATAGCGTACCAAAGTTGATTCAGTTTATAATTTAACTGTGTAATCATTCACTCGCCTAACCGTACTATATATTTACTCAGTACTAGATAATCAGGCGTTTTTAGGAATCCGTATTTTCAGTGCCTGCCGTTTCTTCGTCCAGCGAGCCCTATCCAGCGGATCCTAAAAACTTTACGCATAATTATTGTATCTCATTTGAATAATTTGGTTTGTAGGAGCCCACGATGCTTAAAAAGCGTAGATTGATCTAATTTAGAAGCCTTGCAAGTACATAATATGTATCATATCACGTTAATACTTCATCATCATCATGTAGCCTAATGAGACCATGAGACCCACTGTAAGGTATAGGCCTCCTCCCTATTACGACACTACTCCCTGTCTTGCGCGGTAAATACTTACTGTTATAAAAATCAATGGGTGTCTCACGTGAATTGGTTAGTTATGAACGTCTGTGTGTATATTTAAGAAACGATAAGAGGTATAATGTTTTACTAGATTAATAAGTAAAACTTGCATCCCCTATTTCACCCTTTTAAAAGTGGTATTTCCAAAATTCCTTTCTTAGCGGATGCCTACGTCATAACATCTAGCTTCATGCCAAATTTCAGCCCGATCCGACCAGTGGTTTGGGCTGTGCGTTGATAGATCACTATGTCAGTCAGTCACTTTGAGTTTTATAAAAACTAAAAAAAATTTGATTGAGTTTGGGTAGATATAAAAAATAAGCAAATTTTCTGAATGATGAAATTTATATTAATTTTGTCACAATATCTCTGGTCGATTTAGGTTTATTGGTATATGACAGATATTTTTTTGGTCGTTTCCGTATAACACAAGTGAAAAAAAGAAAACTTCTCACGTCGGTTTCGCATTGAGTGTGGGGAAATTTTTAGTTGGAAAAAGTTTGTAGTTTGGCCGAATGCTAAATTGGGCCAAACCAAAAGTTTTTTTACGTTAGAAAATAGGAATTTTGAAGTTGAATGCTTTTAGTTTTGTAAAAAATAATGTGTAATAAGATTTACCCTATTCACGTAATTATTTTTATTAATAAGTAACTAGTAGATTATCTTTAGGCTTTTCTAAAGATTTTCTAAGTGCCCCTTTTTGTAGTAGTTAGAAGTAGTATGTTTAGTTTTTCTGCCCTTGTTTTTATATTTTATTGTAGTAAATAAAGTTATTTTTTTGAAGAAAATAACATCAATCCAAAATCTGAGTTTTGCTTTGAAAATCTTAAAAAGTTAGTAAATTAATACTTACATTTATCCATTTTGAATTCCAAAATACCTCGCGTATCTATTATTAAACTAATATCCAAGACAGACAGTAAGTTTGTGGATCTAATATGATAATACAATATTGGGTACCACCTGGCTGAAAATTAACTGCGCCTGAAAAGATTGTAGCAAACTTTAATTTTATTTTTTGTTCAAACTATGAAATGTTTTGTAAAATTTAGCAATGATTTATAGCTTTCATACTTAACTACGAGATCGGTCGACGACATCGTCAAAGTCGAGAGTCCAACCTGGATGAGGTCTGCACAAGATCGACGCAGATGGCACGTGCAAAGCCAGCAGTGGTATCCCAAGAGCTGTGGATGATGATGATGATAGTTAAATATTAAATTAGAACAGAATTTGTTTGTGTTATATATACCTATTATATAAATTAGACTACTGACATCGCAGAATAGATAATAAATAATTAATTTTGTGTTGAGTCTGGTCGTTTGTGTGTATAATAAGTATGTATTTACAAAAGAAAAGTATATAAGTATTATAATATCCGTTATCTAGTACCCACGACACAAGCGTTTGCTTAGTGTGGGGCTAGATGGCTAGATGGCGCTGTGTGCAATGTCCCGGAATATTAAAAAAAAAACGCTATTGTGTGTACTAGTCTCATCGTTCATTTTAGTTGTGATATTTTTCTATAAGTACTATTTGGAAATTGATCATATTAGATACAAAGAGAGCAAAAGATTTTATTTGTATTAAAAAATATTATAATTGCTAAATATGTATAACATGCTGAAAAAATTAAAATAACTCTTGATACCTATATAAAAAAATAAACCTTTGAAACATGTATGAAAAAAATAAAAATAAAACTTTATTTTTCATCTTATTTTTATAAAAATATGAAGCATTGAAACCTGTAAGCAATAAACCGAAGCTCGCGAGATAAGTATAACTCATAAAGCATCTTCCAACAGTCTCAAATTACACTTCCAGGGTGAAACTATGAGATAAAATTAGTCTTCATGGAATAGGTGACGTTTAAAAACAAGTGGTTTCTATTTCAATTAAAAAATACGAAAGAAATAAGTTATAAACAAGAGTTAAAATTTCAGGATAGATTCTAGCTAAAAGTAAAAAGTATGTGGTCAAAATACTCTGCTTAGAAAATTCATCATTTTGGGTGTCATCTTTAAGTTTGAAGGTCAGTTTGCTTCTTTTACATTTCTTATTGCTGATGCTATTTTCATATTTGTACATATATGACAAGAAGATGAACGAAGAAGCTATCTCACGTCTCTTATATTTTTTATGACGAAAAAAAAACACCAAAATCCTTTATGAAAATCAAACATCATTATAACGTATCATAGTAACTCCACCCAGTAAATCACCGCATGTCTGTAATCACGGAGTAATTATTCGGCGTAATTGCAAGATTTACAGCCAGTAATAATGATACTGTACGTTACACGGGAGTTTACTGCAGCGACACGTTCGCTTCGTTATGAGGGCTTATTATCTAGCAAAATATAACTCCATTTTCAATAGGGAATGTGTAAGTATATACCTATTTATACTAGCACTGTGCCCGCGACTTCGTCCGCGTGGAATAGTTATTACCATAAAAACGGTTCTAGTGAGTTAATCTTAAAAGATAGACATATGCTGTCGCGGACATTTTGTTAAATCATTTTAAGAGGAATAATTCTTTCATACATATTGTTTTGATATCTTGAACCGTTATCGCAGCGCACGCAACGGAAGCCTTCAAAGATTAATAATTTTCCTCGTTTTTTCCATATTTTCTATTGTTTCTTCGCTCATATTAGTTGCAGCGTGATGTTTTATAGCCTTAAGCCTTCCTCGATAAATGGTCTATTCAACACAAAAATAAAATTCGCACCAGTAGTTCCTGAGATTAGCGCGTTCAAACAAACAAACAAACAAACTCTTTAGTTTTATAATATTAGTATAGATTTGTACTTGTAAGTTACATATCGTTGGATGATAAATTCGACTTAAAAGTTGTGTGTTGAGTAAATAAATGCTTATTTCTAAATGAAATCTATGTGCCATATTTTCATCTTATACTATTTCTTAGACTGATTTCCCTCAACTTGCTTGATGCGAGTGGTTTCTAGACAAAAAGTCTCGTATGTCACTCTCAGGCCCCTATACTCGTACCTACTAGCACAATGAAAACAATTTTCTACGACTATAATCTATCAATATGTTGTGACTTGAGAGAAAGAAGCAGCACACTTTCGCACTTACATACATATATAATTTTATTCGTAGTAACTTATATAAGGATTTTTTATACAATAATAATAATAAACAATATATATATATATATATATATATATATATATATATATATATATATATATATATATATATATATGTGTATATATATATATATATACACTAAACTAATAAAGAGTATGTCCACTTGTGGAATGGAGCCAAGAACGCTGGCTGCATTCCCACGCTGGATTGCTATAGAAATCCTTTGCGCAAGGAACCAGCCAGCGTTCTCGTCTCTAGTGATGTCATTCAACCTTTTTTTTTTTTTTTTATAAAAGACTTCGTGTTTTTACTTTACGGACCAAAAGTTTTGAAGCCAAGCGGTACAAAAATATAGTCAGTCGATAATGATGTATATTTTCGCCGCGTGGCCTCTTCTGCTGCATCCGCCGCGGCTCCTGCCGCTTGTACTGTTCCACTGAGGCGAGAAGGAGGTAGTGTATCGACGCAAGTTGCGTCCCATACAAGAGCCCTTCCCCGCTCCCAGGGAATCAGTGTAAGGCCGTCGGGGCGCTTACCATCGTCACGGAACTTATATTAATTTGATAATTAACACATTGTTATTCTTACACATCCTCTTTACCTTAAATATTAAATTATTTCAATTAAAGGAGCGTAAATAATAAGTACAGTCAAATAATAATTACCATTGTCTCCCATGTTTAACTTAATTATCACAATCTTTGCCTTTCTCGAATCAACTGAAATATTTAATTACTACCCCCACATTCAACCCTTAGCGACCCAATTTAAGTTTCCCAAGGGTTGTTTTGGAGATTCCGACTCGTATCTGACAAACATCCAAAAGTTATTAAGCCCTTAAACACTTCTAAACACACTTTACGTCGAATAAATTCGATCCTGTGGACCTAACGGATAACTTTAGAATTTTGTTGGGGCTTTATCGAAAACAACAATGTTTATCTTCAAAGTCTGCTTGTTGATGTTGATCGTCTGACAAATTATAGAGGTTACAAAAACGTTTCGAAATTCAAGGTTATAGTTTTAAACGGTTTTAAAGATAAAAGTATGTAATGGTGAAAAAAATACATATTTTAACATTAGCCCGCGCTAAATATGTTAACTTTTACTTATTATAATGTTCACTTAGTATAGATTGAGCTTTCGTTAAAATTAACACCTCCTCCTCCGCTAGGCGATAGCTCAATGCTGAGCATCGTGATGACCCCGACCAAAATTGTGGACCATTAGACGCCATTTATCACGGTCGGTAGCTTCGTGTATGGCAGCACTTGCTTTGGCGCCAATGTGTTAAGCCACCTGATCGGACCATCTTGAAAAAAACAATTAATGTATTTGAACCGTTCATTTTGACCAAGTAAATGTAACATGTAAACTTTAAAATTGATACAGCTTGTGATTTTGGCAGATTTGGCTTTCTATTTATACTCTAATCCTTCAATTATGGTTTTTGTTTCATTATTTTGTGACTAAAATGAAAGAACAGAGAGAATACATGGATAATGATCAATATTATTCAATTGATTTGTTTGACGCTATTTATTTTACTTAAAAGAACATGCTCTTTAATATTTGTTCTAGACTTTATATTGTAAAATAACGATAACAACTTTAAAACAACTTCACTGCAGCTTCAAAACAACATCAGCTTAGAGCTTCTAAAGTCCTTAACGTCTTGAATGTTCTACAAACTTTACCTACACGCTAAGTACTGCCTATTACATATACTGTGACCATCAACACAATACAAAAAGAAGACTGCCCTTGTGAACAGATTTCCCTCAAAAGTAATATATCTGCACAGTTAGATTAGAAGAAGGGCACCAGGGACTGAAGCAAAAGTATTATTCATAGTTTTTGTTCGTTTTTTTTAGTTATTGCTTCATTTTATGCTTGACTACAACTCGCCAGGTTTTAAGCAACGTTGTAATCGATGATCTAGCGTGCTCAAAAGCATCGTTTTCGAGCTGTGTTTACTTAGGTATAAAATGTTTTGTTTATGCCGGTTCGTTTCTGTTGTATGTCATTGTTTGTGGCCACATTAACGATTCTAATTCTTAGCACGTACAAAGGCAAGTTAATAGGTAATATTTGGCTTAATTTGGGTTCGGAGTTGGCGAAACAAAACGCTCAGTGTTCTAAACAGGCACGTGTTAATACACTCGATGTTTTGGGTTCAAAGGATACAAGTTAGCGTATTGAGAGTTATAGTGGTTTTGAGATCGCGGGTCTTGACGGCTAAGATACCGATGGTACCTCTCTATGAGATATCAGAGATGAGTTGGACTCAACAGTTTACAATAATAAATACTAAATAGGTGTGAATGAAGTGTGTAAGCATTGAAGAGTAAGGAAGATTTTTAACACACAAGCCCGCATGTTTTTTAAGTAATGTGCACTTCAATTTCAGGTTTGCTATCTTTTATAATCATGTCAAACGCACACTAACGAGTTTGTGCCTTTTGTCAGAAATACATATCTCTTTCAGTTTTTAGTAAAAAAACTATTTATTCATTACTATTAGGACTATGTCTTGGCTGTTTGTTAACATTTTCGTTACAACTTCAAACTATTTTGTTACTAACCTAACATACATGAAAAATACGTTATTTCTCATTGCATATGGTATTTTTATCTTTTACCTAAACGCTGTTTGGTTTTACGCCCGAGGGAGAATTGACACCCTGCGACTAGACCACGTAAATTAAACTTAGACTGGACATACTCTAGGGAGCAAAAACTGTGAATGTTGGAACACAATGTAAGGGTCAAAGGGAAAAAAAAGTCGTGGAAGAAGAATTATTTGGATTGGAAAAAGGTATAAGTATTAAACTTTATACAATTTTTAATACTTTTAAAAAGATCACTATGTATCTAATCTACATATGTAAATTACAAAAAAATAGTATTTTTGTGATTAGTTTTTAAAATAAAGAAGTGAATGAAATATCATTTTAGCTAGAACCAACTTAAAAACAGGAATTAAGTTTGATCATCACTGTCACTGTATAGCAAGAGCAAAGTGGCTTCTCGCGTCTATGTGTATGCTTCGATCTTTAAAACAACTCCATGAATTGTTTAATTGGTGGAGTGATTCAAGAGGAAAGTGAAGGTTACATAAATTAAGTAAATAGCGTCGCAGTCAAAAGTCAACATCAATTCATCATCATTAGAATAGAATAGCAAATTTATTTATTGCTAAAAGCAACTTATTGCTAAAAGCAATCTTTTCCAGGCAACCATTGGATGTAAAGGAATAAATAAGGGATAACAAAGGACGTGGTATACAATAAAAGGAGAAAAGATTAGATTAAAAATACATACTACAAACCTACTTAATAAACTATATATATAAATCATACACCCTAATACATATAATAACAATATACCAAAAATAAAATAAATTAATACATATTGTTAATAAATACTGAGTACTTATACACATACATAGATGATAGCAAAGGAACAACATAGATCTCACTGTAATGTTGACAAATACCATATTTTTACTTGAGTCTTGAAGCTTTCTATGGACTATCATTATCATTATCGGCATTGGTCTAACTATTTTCTATACCTAATACTGCTTCGCAAGACATACCACTTGTCTACAGTTTCACGAACTCTCTATATCTATATAAACTACAGTACATAATGTACATATCTCTCTCTGGTATCCAATGAATACCTGATCAGCTATCGGGTGCGTATAAAGAATGTATCGCCTGTCTCTCAGATGAACACGCCGTGTGTCTTGTATGGTGTAAAATATGGATGGGAAAGATTTTGTTAAAGAATATTTGTTCACGAGGTGATATGTTGTTCAGATTATTTATTTGATGAAGCAAAGAAGAAAACTGAGTGGGAGAGGCATGGCAGATATTTATTTATCGGAAAATTTGTTAATTTGGTATATACGAGATGTTAGCTTACTATATACGAAATCATAAAATCAGATCAAATTTTTTTTTTTTGTTTTACTTAATAAAGTAAATAAATTGATTATTTTAGTGTCTATTATATTCTATATTCTATAAGGTAGACATGAGTTACACTAACAAGTCACATATTCGAGTAAATTAAACTAGAACAAAGAAATACAGCATAATAAAAATAAACACCAACATTTCGCACATACATAAGTCAATTAAATATACATAATAACAAATTTTTGACTGGCCTGTTAGCTTAGTTGGTAGTGGCACTGCCTTCTAATCTAGAGGTTGCGGGTTCGATTCCTGTATGACACATGTATTTATTAGTTTTAAAATGTATAATTACTTGTGTTGAGTCTGGTTGTTTGTATGTATAATAAGTATATATTTACAAAATAAAAGTATACAAGCATTATATCCGTTATCTAGTACCCACGACACAAGCGTTTGCTTAGTGTGGGGCTAGATGGCGCTGTGTGGAATGTCCCGGAATATTTATTTATTAATATTTAATATTTAATTAGAAATTGTGGGTTAAATGAAATGGGTTTTCACATAAGCATGCTAACTAATCATCAAGAGAATCGTGTTTCAGTATAAACAAACTCATTTGGTTACTAAAACGTATAGGTACTTATAATAATAATAATAACTTTTTATTGCAGACACTGAGATCCATATCACACGCAATCATAAACAGAGAATATATACAATATTATATAGAAAGGTACATTTTAAGTTGCAATTGCTACCCATCGTTCATTATGTACTTATTATGTACTTATATTTTGTGTCCATTTGTGGACGCTGGACGCGGGAAACTGGTCAATGTTATATTTGTAAATTGTTTGTATTTCAAACACAAACAAATATTACAACAAAGCACCATTTGCATTAGAATCATTGGCTGATATAATCCAGTGCCTCCAGTGCCTTGACAAATTTGTTCCGCGTCCCGAGTTTCTAAAATAGGGAACAATCCTTCCCAATCCTTCTTTATCCTTGATCCGGATGTTCAAGTAATCCTTCGTCTTTAAATCATAAACAAACACAATGTTTACATCATTTTGTCTATAAACCCCTTTACTCCTTACAAAAGACGGATAATTAAACGGAACCAATGATTAAAAATTAAAGATAAGCGTAACGTATGATTCAAGTGGTAATTTATTTTCCAGTCTTTTGATAAAAAATGCATTTTTAAATTCAGATCTTTAATGGAACAGTACCTAAATTGGAAATTAGTTTTTGTCTTTAAAAATACCTACTTTACGCATATTTAAGCCTTGTGACCATTTATAGAGCCTAGTTGTGAATACTAGATAAAACTTATAATTTATTCAATATGTTTACAGTAAGTACCATAAATCTAATTAAATAATTTATGAAGGATGTGAATTTCTTTAAGTGCTAAATTTCACACATAAATAAATAACTTATCTATGCCTGATGTTTCATCATTGGTTTCATTTTGGTTATATTGAAAATTTCTGAAAAGAGGCTTCAAAGGAGGGCGTTGATATGATTATGAACCTTTGTAATATTATGAAACGTGTTTATTGGAGACACTTGGCGCCATGCTTGTTTTGGCTTTATTTAATTTGGAGCTTTTGATACTCTTTGAATTGATAACAGTTTTAAAAAAAGTAGGTTAGCTTGATGTTCTTTTTATAAACTTTTATTGATATGCGCATGTGATTATTACTATAAAACTACATACCTAATTATAGAACCGTAATAGCAATGTAGTAAGGTTTCATACAAAGGATTCATTACTGAATTGAAAAACAATTAAACGAAATCTTACAGTCCTCTCAAATCTTAGGGTACCAACAAATAACTTCGTATTTTTACGTCATTGTTAATGTCTCTGCGCTGTCGCGCAAATGCTTCGAAGCAATTATCTTTCAAAATGAAACTCTGGAGAAATATTATTATGCAGTGTTCTTCCGCTGCGATTGCTCCTTAACCGGCTTCAAACAACTTGGTGGTTTTTTAGGTTCATTCCTTCATAGACCACCGCCACACCTCTCCTCCTAACCAAAGTGGCCTACTTGGCTCTTAAGATCTTACAAACAGTTTTGATGTTTTCCTTCGGCAAGATATCGTCTCATCGACGAGAATATCTTACAATGGATTTCGGCAAAGTAACGCCTGATCAATATTTTACATATTTTTTTTCATCCTACTCATCGTTTTGCCGCCCAAAACCGCAGCAGCAATTCGCATCCCATCTTCTCGCAAAGCGTCTTAAGTCGTATCAGTGATATGTGCTCGCCCTTACTACAAAATAAAGCCTGGTGTCTGACGTCACGCCCCGCGGTGCTTATTTTGTCCGAGCACGCGCGCCGCTGCGGCTAGAGATTAATTCGCGAATAGTTGGAGGCAGCACGTGACAACCATTCATTATTTTATTATTGTGATTTCCTTGAGCGGTGGGAGGTTTAGATTCAGTAGTCGTTTTGTTATGATCGTGTTACATATTGGCTTTTGTTTATATTATGTCCTCTATGCTTTAATAATATTTAGATTTTGCGTTCAGAAGCAGAAGCGGACGGCATAGTCGATACCGGCGTGGGTGATTAATGTTATTGTTACATATTCGCTTTTGTTATAGAATATGGAATACTAGAATTAGACTTTTTTGAAAGAAATGCAAGTGACAGTTATAAAACGATGCTATAAAAATCTCATAAACAACACATAGCAATATTATGAGTTATTTTTTCATGTGCAAAACCCGCACTATGGTTGTTTAACTTTAACTTTCTATTGGAAAATGACCGAAAGTAATCACTACCGGCAGGATTGAAACCTGCGTATATCTAGCTGGTAA
Source organism: Macaria liturata (assembly GCA_964023185.1). NCBI lineage: Eukaryota > Metazoa > Arthropoda > Insecta > Lepidoptera > Geometridae > Macaria > Macaria liturata. Next base: position 6,096,192 of record OZ026811.1, on the reverse strand, counting down.
TCAGATAAACGCTAATTTTTGACCTTCGAAGCCTGCCGGTTGTGATTATTTTCGCTCAATTTTCAATAAAGTTTAAGTTAATAGATAGCAATATTGATAGCAAAGGCTGCTGACTGGTGATGGTTCTAAAAAGTTAAAAAGTAACAACAAGAACCTTGTTAGTTACTTGTGTAAATTTTAATTTTCTAACTCGTAAACATCAAAAGGCTTTTTCTAACCAAAGTTGGAGCCTGTGTTGGACAACCGCTCATTATAAAAATAAAGTTAGAAAAACTAGAAAAATTACACCACAAATACCAAATTCGTACAACTTTTTTGAATACTCATTTGCAGAAAATTTCACGTGGGAATTGTAAAAGAAAGCGTTTCCATTGTAAAACTACATCAGGTTCCCAAAACGCAACCGCAAGCCGACACTAGTTAGCCAAAGATTTATAAATAACCGAGAGAGGAAAACTCAAAAAATATCCATCCCGATAACACAGTCTCAGTACAAAAATATTAGCACAAAAATCTCCGAAATCACAGAAAAATTATCTACGTTTTGGCAGTGGCAAATAGTTATGGTTTTTTTTCTATTATTTTAGATAAAACTGTGGTGACTTACAAATGTTTTTAAAATCATAAAAAAGTTATACTTTTTTTTATTCATGTTCGACATCCAGTATATTAAGTCTCCTAACAGTTGACCTTACTTACTTAATCATCAAGAAACATGTGTTGTTAATTTGGACAAATTTCTAGTTTTTCTTGCTAGGTTAAAATTTTCCCCTGACGTTATTGTACTGTCTGAAACCTGGATTGATGACCATTTTAACAAAATCGACTTACCTAATTATGATTGTTATGCGTCCACAATCTTGCGTAATCAAAATGATGGGCTAGTTGTTTTTATTAAAAAAGGTCTCGGATTTATTGTAGAAGAACCCCATTTTGATGACGCAAATTGTCTCGTATTAAAACTAAAAAATGAGCTTAGTATAATTGCACTATACCGTTCTCCATCTACGGACAATACCAAAAAGTTTCTGGCATCTCTTGAGAGTACTATACGCTCACAAACCACAGAGTCATGCATCATTACAGGCGATATCAATATTGATATAAAACCCACCAGAGTATGTAAAAAAACAGCCTCATATCTCGATCTAACCAGTCACTATGGATTTATCCCAGGACACGTTTTACCTACTCACGACCATAACTGTATAGATCATTCCCTTATACGGACAAAAAAGAAAATAAGAATAGTTGTCTGTGAGTCTGACACTACTGATCACCTCACAGTCATCTCTGGCATTGATAGCAAGGGCACCAAGCTAGCTACAAAACAAAAAGACACTCGTATCATTAACTATGAAGGACTTATAAATTTTTTAGAAAATAGTAACTGGGACAATCTTTATAACGAATCAGATGTAAATATTGCTACACAGTACCTTATTGATCAGATTGGACAAGCGTTGAAGCACAACACCTCTTACAAAGCACCACGTAGCTCAGAAGTCATTTTAAAGCCTTGGATGACCAAAGGATTACTAAGATGTGCCAGACGAAAAGATACCCTACATTCAGAAGCAAGAAAATTTCCTTATGATGACGACTTACAAACTAAATACAAAAACTATCGCAACTATTTTTACAACACTATACGTACCCTAAGAAATAAATATGAATCTGACTTAATTGCTACAAATAAAAATAACCCCAAAAAACTATGGGAGACAGTTAAAAATTTATGTAATATTAAAACAAGTAAAACAGAAACTTATGACCTATTATCAACTAAAACATCTGAAATTGACTCACTCAATCATGTTAATGATTTCTTTACCTCAATTGGTAAAGAACTAGCGTTAAATACATTAAATCGACTACAGAAAACCGAGAAAGAACTAGCTGATCAAATAAAACTAAAGAAATCACCTCCAAATTCCTTTTTTCTCATGCCTACTGATGCTTTTGAAGTTAGAAAAATAATTTCTAGCTTAAAAACCTCCTCTGCACCAGGCAGTGATATGGTTAATAATGGAGTGCTAAAACGAGCCAACTCTATTCTAGCCAGTCCCATTGCGCATGTGTGCAATTTGAGCATGCTCCATGGAATAGTGCCTGATTGTTTCAAGAGTGCTGACATATGCCCTATACACAAATCAGGCCCTACATCGGTTGTATCAAATTATCGCCCCATATCATTGTTGCCCTCTCTATCTAAAATATTAGAAAAAATAATTAACCATAGACTCCTGTCATATCTTGAAAAAAATTGCATTCTCTCCTCAAATCAGTTTGGCTTCAGAAATAACAAATCTACGGAAGATGCGGTCATTGCACTTACTAATAAAATTTCATCAAAATTGGATTCTTCGAAAAAAAAAATCCTGGGTGTTTTCCTTGATTTGGCCAAGGCATTTGACACCGTGTCTTGGCAAATTCTTCTCAAAAAACTAGAATTGCTTGGCGTGCGCGGCTCTGCTCTACACTGGTTCAACTCATACCTCACCAACAGGAAGCAAAGAGTTCGTCTTAATGATCAATATAGTGAGTATGACTTAGTTTCCTTTGGAGTGCCTCAGGGGAGTGTACTAGGACCGACACTTTTCTTGGTGTACATCAATGACCTCTGTGACCTTGAAATCAATCAGGCTGACATATATACTTTCGCCGATGATACCGCAATAATATTCCATGGAAAACACTGGGAAGAGGTTACTGAAGTTGCCCAACAAGGACTGGCCAAGGTATCAGATTGGTTAGGTAATAATCTTCTGACACTGAACACCGATAAAACCAAATTCATCACTTTTCAACCAACAGCCCGTACTCTACCTAAAAATCTACGTATAAAACTGCACTCATGTGGTTCTCATATTGACCAAAGCTGCCTATGTCCTGATCTTGAAAGAGTTACGAAAATTAAGTATCTGGGAATAATAATAGACCACACACTTACTTATGACTCTCACATAATGTCCCTTAGAAGTCGTCTTCGCAAAATGTTGCATGTTTTTAAGAAGTTAGGTGCCGTAGCTGACCCAAAAACTCTTAGATCTGTTTACTTGGCTCTTTGCCAATCAGTTCTCAGCTACTGCATCATATGTTGGGGATCTGCTGCTATGACGCACCTCAAAAAGGTAGAAGTAGCCCAAAGAGCGGTTCTAAAAGTTGCGTACAGAAAGCCTTTCAGATATCCTACTTCCTCACTTTATCAAGACACGCAATACCTCACAGTCCGACAGCTATACATTTTGGCAGTGATACTACGATTTCACAGGACGGCACAATTTTCAGCACTCACTACCAAACCAACCTCACGACGAAATACATGGAAGATACCGAAAACCAACACATGTCTCGCTCAGCGTGCTTACTTTTATAAAGGCCCTAAACTATACTCTCAATGTGATCTGGACTTAGACCTTCTCGAAACGTCTAGATTCATTTGCAAAAAGAAAATGACCAATTGGTTGATTACACTTGACTACCGCTGCACTGAAAAACTAATAGTTTTTGATTCTTAACTGCCCTACACCCGCTTGTACCTATGCAACTACTATAAACATATAATTTATATAAGCTACTATCTATCTATTATAATCAACTAATAGTAATATATATATATATACGTACCTACCCAACCAACAAGCATAAATAATATTTATATAATATTACGTATATATATGATCTAGATATCGGTCCCTCCCTCACATCCACTTACACACACAGACACACACATTCAGCTTCACGCACTAAAACGCTTACGGTATGATACCATTACTAACAAAGTGTATCTTATAAATAAACACAACAAAAATAGTTGTATGACTCATTACTCAACGACTCAATTCATACAATTTGTTAAATATTTCATACATAATGTACATAAGTAGCCACTATTGGTTGATGCCTGGTAACCTCATTGCTTTCCTTTCACCTTGGATATAGCACGTGTGGATCAGCACGACCGTGTCCTGCGACACAGGTTCGACCTAGTGCAGAGCGCGGCGTGTTTGTTCCGCACGATTGCAAGTTCATTTCATCTGTTACCAGGCGTCAGCTAATCCTATATATTTTATTGACTAGTATGTAAGCTTGGATTGTATCCTTTCATTTATCTTAAGGAAGAGCCTGCACTTCACAACACAGGTTATCCTAGTGTGGAGTGCAGTGAACATGTAATAGTTCATAAGTTATATAAATAAATAATTTGAATTTGAATTTGTTACCAACTTCAATTTATATAGACATTAACACCCAAAACTCATACAATACCCTTAATTTTACAAATACGTACAGCAATTAGTATGGATATAAGGCTATGCCTTGTGTATGTTAAGCATAAATAGTAATTGTAAATTGTACACCACAAAATAACTGCTCATACATTTTCATCCCACATCCGTTTTACACAAAAAAACAAGCAATCTCTGCGGTCCCCATAGTTAGGTAATCGTTTGTGCAATCACCCGGAAAATTGTACAAAACTCACAAAGGATTTTAAAAAACTGTTAAAACAGTGAAACTTTTGTACAACAGTAACGGTGTATGAACCACTGTTCGCGCCGCCATTGTTTTACAAAAAAGTGCAGCGTTTCAGCTTAATTACTTCTTGCACAGCAGAAATGGGTAAAGCATTATTTTGCTACCGTTTTGAGAACTTTGGAATATACGAGTAAATATGTTTTAAGTACTTGGTATATTATATATTTATTTAATAAAATCTTGTAGCAGAGCAGACTTATTGAAAGTTACGTAAAAAATATATACTTACCATTAGGTAAGTACAGGTGTAGGGACTTGGCTTGCCTAAAATCTACATTCATCAAGTCGATGTAAAATCGAATATATATCACACTCGCGCATTTACCCCGCGCTTGCGCATCTCTAAAAAGAATGACGTTTACCTACATCGACAGTGCTGCTCCAACCCTTGAACAGAAAGTACGTCATGCAAAACAATCTAAAAATATCACGCGAGTGTTATAACCTAATCAGTGATCCCGTACATCTATATTGTGTGTTCCGATACTTGGACTTTACCTGGATGCCAGGAGGCGTCCAGGACTCGCCGGCGACCACATTCAGGAGGACTTGCTGCAGGCCAGGTTTTTTTAGAGAAAAAAGGGGTACGTAAAAGTTTCGCGATTAGTGTAAATTGTAGTTTTCAAAAGTCCTGACTACAGGGCTGTCCATTTTCGAGTCGGAATTCTCAGTTTACTAGCTTAAACTATAGAAAATTACATATACTAATACACTTTTAACATTTTTTCCATTAAAAACTGTCTATCTACCCCAAGATTTGCTAACGATATTGTTTCATTGTTTGGACTTTATCACTATAGTCATAAGATCTACTTTACTATATTTGTACAATGAATTGATTGTCTTGAAATTCGGACTTGTGTGATTTTGCAATTTCTTAAAATTAACCAAAACTACTCTCATTTTTGTGTTACTTTAAAATAAATTCGTAGTCGGGAACATTTTAATCAATCAAAATGACCGATAGAACTAAAAGAAAAATACAAAAAGAGGACGATATTATGGATCTCGAATTAATGCTGCAACCATTTCTTACGTCAAAAGAAATGTGTTTTTTACGTGTTCAAAAGTTGTACGACTTGTCAACCAAGGTTCTTTTAGATCCCACGATTTTACCCAATTTCAAATCTCGCGCTGAAGACCTTGACGATTTACGCGTAGAATATAATCGTTGCATCAAAGAAATCAATTCTATAAACAAATTGTATGTACCTGGCTATATACCAACATATACCGAAGTCGACGCATTTGATGATTTGTTCTATTCTATTCGCACGGTTTGTGATAGTATATCTGAGCCATCATCGGTGCGTCGGGACTCTAATGAAAATAGTGACAGCACTCGCCGACGAGTAAAATTGCCCGAATTACAAATACCTAAATTTGATAGTCAATTACAAAACTGGATTACGTTCCGCGATACATTTCGTAGTTTGATACACGAAAATAATACTCTTTCAAACATTGAAAAGTTTTATTACTTAATCGCTTCTGTAACAGGTTCCGCCTTATCTATAGCGAAATCTATGCCAGTCACGTCGGACAATTATCCTATTGTGTGGGAATGTATTGTAAAGCGTTTTGATAACCGACGTGCGCTTGCGTCTTCATTCGTTGATAAGATTCTTTCATACAAGGCGTTCACTACAGATTCGACTGAAAATCTAAACAATTTTATACAGGTTTATCAGGAAAATGTAGCCGCATTGCGTAATTTAAAACTAGCAAATTTATCCGAGTTTTTGTTATTTAAACTTGCAATCCGGAATCTGGATCCAACCACGCGCCGTGCCTTTGAATTGAGTATGGATCAAGACGAAATTCCTGCTATCGGGCAGTTACTTGACTTCGTCGAAAAACAGGCTCGTGCTCTGGAGATGTCAGATGCTAGGCCGGTGTACGTCAAGCCGTCTATGCCGCCGCCTAGACATACTGCACACAAGAACTACGTTAGTTCTAACATTCCAGACTCGACCAAACCGCTTCGTACGAAATCGACTTTCGTATCAGCTGTGGCCAGCAAGGCTCCCGCCGTTGTCGACCGTCAGAAATCCAACGAGTGTCCTTGCTGTCAAAAGCCACACGCTATATATAAGTGCGATATATATAACGCACTCACGCCTCAGCTCCGCGCTGCTAAGGTCAACGAGCTAGGCCTTTGTGGGAACTGCTTGAAAAGGCATGTTCCTACGGGGACAGGCAGTCATACCCGTGTCACGGACTGTCCGTCCCGAATGTCGTGTGTCGTGTGTGGAGCTCGCCACCATTCATCTTTGCACGTAGATACGCTCACGTGTCAAAAGAGATCGGCTGCGCTAGTTTCTACATCAGATACTACAGTACTTCTAGCTACTGCTATAGTGCAGGTAGAAGATGTTCAGGGTCATTTTCACGATGTGCGTGCCATGATTGATGGAGGCTCAATGGCCGGTTACATGACAACCGAGCTAAGTGAACAGTTAGGCTTAAACAGACGCGCACTAGATTTCTTACCGACGGCGTTAGGTAAAATACCTGTAGATAACCACGGTCAAACCACTAGTCGAATTCGACCGCGCGACGGATCAGATAAACTGCGTTCCACGGACGTAGTGATTAGTAGACGATATCGCAGGCAATTTACCTACTATGGTTCTTCCTGACAAGATACTACATCACTATCAGCATCTCGAGTTAGCGGACCCTGACTTCCTCAATTGTGGACCCGTGCAATTATTAATATCAGGGGACATATTCCCGCACGTCTATGACGGTGTGAAAATATTTTCAGACATTCCTGGAATGCCCCCGGCCTTGCATTCTATTTACGGATACGTTATCACTGGGCATGTTGATTTGGATTTACTTAGCGCAGAGGTCAATGCCCCCGCATGCCTCTCCGAGTGTTTACAAACAAATGCATTAGATCAAGTTGAATCGAACAGCGAAAAAGTAGACGCTTGCGCCACAAGTTGCGCCTCTTTTTCAGCTTGTTCAAAAATAGGTGATTCTGATATAAACGAATTGAATCAACTACGCGATAAGGTCAACGACCCTTGTGTTGTTCCTCTATCCACGTTGTCAACTTCGCTACAATCGACACCAAATCGGCTGAATCAACTTGAGGAAGTCAATGTCCCTTGCGATTATACTTCCTCTGGGTTTTCACCCACTCATGACTTGACTACAGTGATGAATTCGTTGTGGGAAGTTGAAAATATACCACCTGACCGGGCAATGAAACCCGAAGATGAACTACCGAAAGTACTTCACGTCAGCGGTGAAAATAACCCGTGCGCTGATGTACTATCTAGAGGAGCTACTCCATCCGCGTTGCTCGCCATGCCAGAATGGACCCATGGCCCTAACTGGCTCGCGCGTCCAGACTGGCCAGTCAGATCAATGGACGAGTTTAAAAACGAAAGTGTACCGGAGTTGAGACCTTTGAACGAATCAAAGGTGATGGTCACTAGGAACGTGCCATCGGATCCTATTTATGATTTATCTGAGAAGTGTTCCAACTACAATAAGTTAGTCAATGTTGTAGCTTGGATACATAAGTTTATAAATAACTGTCGCGCGCCCAAAGTCGAGCGTAAAACTACGCTCACGCTCGGTGATATTCGTCAGGCGCGGGACACAATCGTTAAGGCGGTTCAGCGGCATCATTATGCTGGAGATATACGTGCCCTCTCTCAAGGTCAGAAACCACAGCAGTCATTGCTGAAACTCAACCCCTTTGTTGATGAAAATGGTTTCCTGAGGGTGGGGGGTAGGCTAGCACATTCCACGCTGTCCATTAATGCGAAGCATCCTGTGCTGCTACCTAAAAAATGTAATTTCACTGACCGACTGATCGATTACTATCACGTCACATATATGCATATAGGCCCCCGCACACTGCAGGGTATACTCACTCAAAAATATTGGATCGTTTCCGCACGCAATGTTATCAGATTGCGAACAAGACAATGCATTGCTTGCTTCAAGACTAGACCGACAACTAGACAACCTATTATGGGTCAACTACCTAAGTTTAGGTCACAAGATGCTCAGACGTTCTGTGCTGTAGGTCTTGATATAGGAGGTCCATTTCACATAAAAGAGTCTACTCTCAGAAACGCGCGCGTTCATAAAGCTTATTTATGTGTATATGTTTGTTGTTCAACTCGCGCTATTTACACGGACGTTCTTACGCAGTTAAGTACGGAATGCTTTTTCGCGTCGTATGACCGTTTTACTGCTAGGCGCGGATTAAGTAAGTTACTGATTTCTGACAACGCGACCAACTTTGTTTCTGCGGGCAAACAGTTAGCTGAAGTTTCACACTTTTTCCGTACTCATACAGATGAAATCTCGGCCGGTTTCATTTCACGAGATGTTGAATGGAAGCATAACCCGCCAACCGGTAGTCATTTTGGCGGTTTATATGAAGCTGCGATTCGTTCATGCAAAGATCTGCTTAAACGGACGGTCGCCGACCGGTCTCTAACACTCGAAGAGTTGACAACATTATTCGCACGAGCAGAAGCTGTTCTAAACTCAAGGCCTCTTTGCGCTTTGTCATCAGATCCTAACGAGTTCGAGATACTCACGCCGGCTCACTTTCTCATAGGCCGCGAACTTCTCAGCGTACCGGAATACGACATAACATCTACTCCTGTACATAGACTCACGCGTTGGCAAATCGCACAACAGATGGCACAAAAATTTTGGCATTCATGGCGTAAGAACTTTCTCCACACACTTCAGGAACGTCAGAAGTGGTTCAGTGGATGTCGAGATCTGAAGGTGGGAGACTTAGTGCTCATTCATAGCGAAGCACCTCCCCTTCAATGGCCTTTAGCCAGAGTTACAAAGCTCCATCCGGGAGCTGATAATGTGACCCGTGTTGTCACTGTTCGCACGAGGAATAGTGAATTTACTCGACCCGTGGTCAAATTGAGTCCTCTCCCCTTGGACGATGACTCATAGTTAATTCTATGTAAATTCACACAATTCCCTAGAAGTAAGTTAGTTAAGACATTAGACTTAGCAATATCTTTACACCTAAAATTATACAGTCCACTCATATCGTTTTACAAACATTTATCCTATTAACATTGTATACAGTCCACACGCTCTCGAGCTACATAAAATATTATTGTTCATCACATTCAACAAGAAATACTGTACAACATTTAGTTACATATTAACACTAGCTGCTTGCACACTTTACAGTGACACTGCTAGTAAGAACTGAGAAATCCGAACGTCGGATTTGGTGGGGGGAAATGTAGGGACTTGGCTTGCCTAAAATCTACATTCATCAAGTCGATGTAAAATCGAATATATATCACACTCGCGCATTTACCCCGCGCTTGCGCATCTCTAAAAAGAATGACGTTTACCTACATCGACAGTGCTGCTCCAACCCTTGAACAGAAAGTACGTTATGCAAAACAATCTAAAAATATCACGCGAGTGTTATAACCTAATCAGTGATCCCGTACATCTATATTGTGTGTTCCGATACTTGGACTTTACCTGGATGCCAGGAGGCGTCCAGGACTCGCCGGCGACCACATTCAGGAGGACTTGCTGCAGGCCAGGTTTTTTTAGAGAAAAAAGGGGTACGTAAAAGTTTCGCGTTTAGTGTAAATTGTAGTTTTCAAAAGTCCTGACTACAGGGCTGTCCAACAGGCATGTCTTGTTTATGTCCTAAATCAAGCTTGAGAAAGTCCTATTAATTCTATAAACGCGAAAGTAGGTGTGTATGTTTATTTTACTTAAAACTCACAGGGCTTAATCATTTAATTTTTAACAATTTTGTAATATTGACAAATAATGGTCTGCAATAAATGTTTATTATTATTATTATTTAATCAAATTGGATACAATTCGGAATATAAGATTTTACCCTGGATTATTACATGGGCTACTTTTAATCCCGGATCAACCCAGTTAACACTACGCGGTGCTTCTGTATAGGATTATATGTAAAAATTGAGCTATTCCTTGCATAAACCAAGCTGTCAACTATCGTACACCAACATGCATACATACAGTGCCTATAAAATAAAATAAATATTACAAAAGTAAATTATTAGTATTCCAATATATAGGTACATATATAAAGTGGCATCTAAACCTAAGCCCCAAGAAGCTCCAGTAGCTGTATTATGAACTTATACCGCTCTCACTCAATTGAGCCGATCTATAAAACTTCAGGAGTATAATATGAGTGAGCACGCTAGAACAAATACTGCCAGTTGTGACACATTGGGATAGTGCAGAAGGATAACTTCACAAACTTCATCGCGTTATGTCAGTCAAACCAAATTCCAATCCAGTACAGGCATGCTCCACATTGGGCCACAATTTAGTAGTTTACCCGCTAGATTGCGAGAGAAACGCATACCATGTTACAGGTAACAACAAACACGGCTTCTGTCCTCTTGTTCTCATGCGGTGGCCAAGACGAGTTACATTCTATAACATGCATGCAACCTATGCACGTATGCAACCTTTTTTATTCTACGAGTATTTATAAACACAATAAAGACACACACATACTCGTTTTATCCCATAATCTCTTATTTGAGCATGATATACAATATTATTAATTTATTAATACAATAATTTGAGCAAGGATAATTTTACTTTTGTGGTTAAAAAAATACAACGTCATTAAATTACTCGCCCCATATCAACTTAGGCTTGTACTCTGCATTAGCATGGTCTGTGCAGTAGCAAAACTCTTTAGAGCCATTACAAGCAGTTCGACAACTCGTTACTGAGTCGGCTCCCGGATGCATGAAAAGTGCCCGGACAGGCATCTACTACTGACTAGATTAGCCTTTTAAATTCATAACGAGAAAAAAATATAAGCAAAATACATTCATAATAAATTGACTAATTAAGTAACACACGAAAGTTCTACAGTGTAATTGAAACCTTCCTACTATTTTGAAGTTGGTTTTTAATAAACTGTATTTCAAGTCTTTTGACGCAAAATACAACAAGGCACAAGAAGAATAACAAGCGTTTTAATTTCACAATTATCTATGTACTTATGTAAAATGGTTGAAATGATCAAGAGCCACTGATTTATGACAAAGGCACTCCAATGAGATTATTACATTACAATCGAGTTGAGATGTGATTTTTTTTTTCTAAACTTGAGTTGACTGGAAGTTTTTTTTTTACCTTTTATTAAATTGCAGTAGATGTAGATATAAAGTTCTTCCAGTAGAGTATTACTTTCTACGGTAAAAGTTCCCCCACTGCTGGTAAAGTTTCCCGAACGCAGTTTTTCTGTTTACCCGCACCGGAGAATCCATTAGTGAAATAGGCTTTTATTTGAACTCTATCGGCCCATTTTAGACATATATTTGGTGCAGAAAAAATCACGTGAAAGTTTTAGCATTTAAAATAAAAAATGTAGGTACCCCAAATATATTAAAAAACTAGAGAGTGCTAGAGCTTTGCTCGCATTAAGTAAAACTTGCATCACCTATTTCACCCCTTTAAGAGTGGCATTTTCTAAAATCCTTTTTTAGCGCATGCCTACGTCATAACATCTACCTGCATGCCAAATTTCAACCCGATCCGTCCAGTGGTTTGGACTGTGCGTCGATAGATCACCTTGTCAGTCAGTCACCTTTGAATTCATTTATTTAGATTGGTAAAGGTTGTACATACTTATGATTAAGTTTATGGAGTAATACATCAACTGATTTCACATAGTAATATTAGGTAACAGATTCCCTAACACAGTTAAAATTACTTCACTTGCGTATAAAAGCTAATTATATGAAAGGCAGTAAAAAGAGCGAAGTATGTGTTTACCCTTAATTTAATATGTATCAATTATAACATGTGCGTTTGATGATCACTCTCAGAGCATTTAATTTACCAAGCGGGCACCCACGTTCAATGATACGGTTGCGAAAATCATACGAAAATAGACTACGCCTTTTAGATACATTATTGCTTAAACAACGCGCCCATAAAACAAGGGAAGTTGCCTAGCAAACTCTAGGTACGAAAGAAGTTGAATTTTACTAAAATATGTGGAAATGTTATTTAAAAAAATAACAAAACACCGTATCATACTTATTGTATATTTTATTTCAATAACGTTTTGGATATAGCAGCTTAGTGAATGGCAGAGAGAGTTGTTTCCAGTGTTTTTTTACATAATAATTAATTATAATATATCTACTACCTAATTACTGCTGGGTATAAATCACATACGCTACTACCAAGGGTAGTTTGATCGGAAATAATTCCGTTGAGCCATTGACATAGTCGCCTCGAATTCTTAGGAAACCATTTTGAAAAAGTTTTACTCCACTTTATCTATTAATGGTAATCCACGGCCATAAACCACTCTACGCTAAAATTATCTGCTCTATTTTCACGTGGATCCTTTGATGTTACTCATGTGCACGCGGAAAATTAATTACCAAGTACACCTTCGATTACACATGTAATTTCATTTTAGAACCGGATATTAGTAGAACATTTAGTACAGCCCCCAATGTTAGTTGCTTGCGAGTATTTGTAATTTATCAGAGTTACTTTTAACTAACGCAAAACCTTTTAAGGATAGGATTAATAAGTCAAAAGTAAGTATGCTCGAGTTTTGAAAATTCACGAATAAAAATCATCTGATGATCTGATCTATACAAAAAGTTCTTTGTCGTTCTGACAAACGTATGAAAAACTGAATTCATTGAATGCGAATTCCAAAAGTCATACATTGAAAGTTATTTCTGTTAATTATTAGTATTATGTATAAAAGTAATCATTGAATTTTACTAACATATTAATAATAAAGAAATTAATGAACGGAACGAAATACGTACGTAATTGGTTTTATTATACAAACGCTAAAAAACATGTACCTAACACTAGGATGCAACAATTTTATTTCCAAAAAACATGAACAGAATTAAGACTAATTTACAGTTTCAAACATACAAAAACATAATTATCAAATCCAAATATTGTATTTAAAAAAACGTTTTCATGTTGAAAACTAAAATTACGCGAATGCTTTTAATAAACATTCGAACTGGGAGTGGAATGATAACATCGGTCATCATCAAAAACGACGGAACTGCTAATATTGGTCGTACAGCGAAACGTTTTAAGTAAACACCCTGTATGTTTACAGGCTTACTTTTTATGAAAAAATGAACTATGAAAAAAGAAAGATTTAAGTTGGGCTGTCCGTATTGAGAGTCCAACATGGATGAGGTCTGCACAAGATCGACGCAGATGGCACATACAAAGGGAGGCCTATACTCAGCAGTGAGATCCTAAAGGCTGTTGATGATTATGACGTCCGTATTTGTCCTAACCCAGTCCATGCTCCATCTTGGGCCAAAGTGAAAGCTATTGTAGGTAGCGCTTGAGTCTCCTTAGACAAGAGGCGTATTTTTATAGGCGTACTAACGCTTACTTAAGGAATAGAAAGACTGTATGGGATTGACATCACGATGCGCTTTGCGGAGTGGATTCTTACGTCACTCCCATACATTGGTTTTTCTATTCCTTATGTATGCGTCAGTACGTCACCTCTTGCCTAAGGGGAGACGCCCTTAAGCAAGAGGTGACCTGGTGGTCAAATGTCTGAACGTATAGTGTAAAAACATTCTTTGACCTGAAAAAATAACTCTTCATTACGATTATATCTGAAATAACTGTTTAGTCGATTCAAATTAAACATATTAACGTAGTATACCAACTAATGTTGATCTTGACTAGTAATTTGATAGTCTTTTGTTTACAAATTATTTTACCCTTGTGCATAATGAGCAATATCAAAAATGTGGGCTGCAGAATAAATAAAGTACATTTTATATAAAATTTATAGAGTGCGTATTTTAATCATACCAATCTGATCAAAATGTATGGGAGCCATGTTTGTTGAGTCAGTCAATTTCATATTTAAGTATAGTTTACTTAGTTAATTATAAAGACGCATTTCCCATTCATTTCTAGTAATCCTGTATACGTATCACTAATTGAGCGTATTCAATACATTCACAAATAGGTTTGGTGTGCTGTCGAAATGATGTGTCATCGCAATTTTGTATCAGAATTATAAACGCCATTGACAATTCGATAAAATTAATAGAGATTTTTGAGCAATAGGTTTCAGATCTATTTGGTTTACATAATAATACTAATTCCAATTTTTGTTATTATGTATTTAACTTTTCTATTTCTCTTCTCTGCCTCACTAGAATCAATATGAACAAAAGTAATAAAGTAAGTAAATAAATAAATGTATTTTATATTGGTACCTCATTTACTTACTATATTAAAAGGGTTTAAATTAATAAAGATTCCAAAGCATATTTACTTATTTACTTAAACCAATTATTTCAGCGAATTTCCACTAAAAAAAATTCGCGTATATTATTATATTATTATATTATTATTATTATTATATTATTTACATTAATCTTATAAATATTTAAAACCTTGTAGGTACATACCATTTACAACTACACTACTTACCGAGCATCACAAAAGCGTCTAAAAAAATGATCACAGCCTTTTACGCACTCAAGTTGCTCTGAAAAATAAGGCTTTTGCATAAAAAATAGACGCTGCTCATAAAAATATGGCAGGTAAAGTGCTAAGGTACACTTAGGTTAGTAAATAGATCCTCGGTACATCCAGCTGTCACAGTGCCAACATTTTGGAGAGGTTCAGATGAAACGTCGGTATTACCCGTCTGTGTGGATCACGTTAGGGAAGGTAAGGGACGAGAATGTAACGGTACCTATTGTTATTTTTTTAAACTAGTACAGGTTTGCACTTAGCTTTAGTTTGCCTGATGGTAAGCAAAGGCTAGCTTAAAACGTTACAAGGCCTCAAACCATCCTAAAAACTACTCTTTAATGGACCAAATTTTCTAACATTCATAATGATCTATGACAAACTCCATATAAATAAATTTCATGCACACACTTTCAAACAACAGGCTGCAATACGTATTATTGCATAAAAATATAGTATGAAGGTTAGGATGACCTTAAGTAATTATTTCATTTAAATTGACTTATTTCTATGTGAAAATCAATGTAAAGTACTGTGACATGGCTAGAAATATGTTTGAACTGGGTGTGCTTTTAAAATCTACATCTGACCTTATTTGCCTACCATTCAATTTTCGAATTACAATATTATACTAGTAATATTGTCACAATTATAATATCTTTCTATCTAATAATAATTTCTACCCGTTTTATTCCCGCACCTCTCCATAACCCCTATGTTTTCATCGCATCGATGTCAAAGATTTAATATCGTACCGAAGTCGAGTCGCGAGCGATCGACTCACGGCTTGAATTATTCATTGCACTATAGAGGTGATTTTAAAACTATATTTACACTTCAAGTTACTGCTCATTTTGCAGCGAACTGCATTTTCCATTCTGCGATAGATTGGTTTTGTAATAAAGTTGCAGAGAAAATATGCTTCATGCATTTATAGCTTGGTACAATCGATGGGGTATCAAGGCGTTTGCGGTCTGAGGAATATTTTGTTTTCGTATTTACATATTTATGAAGTATGGATTAAGCAAAGTGGCTCAACGGTTCTAGTGTCTGCTTTTCATCCAGACGCACCCTGGTTCGAATCCGGCCCTACACCAATGACTTACAATTTCAAGTTATGTGTGGATTTGCTCTCGCTTAACGGTGAAGGAAAACATCGTGAGAAAACTGACATGTTTGAGGACCACAATATTCTGAGGACATGCGTCTTACGTGGAAGGACCTGGGCGCCCACCATAACGAATTAATTCTGCGGGGGAGTCACGACCCTCAGTCATGAGGAAATACAACTCAAAAAGAAAAGAGAGATATATATTTATGGTACTAAAAATTTTGAGTTCACTTACTTGCGATAGTTTTCTTTGGATGCTACGTAACGTTTATTATACTTAGTTATAGTGTTAATTTGATTTGCTTTGAACGCTTGTTTTGTCTTTAAATACAGTATATTTCTTAGAGTTTGATTTCAGTGATCGCTTTTCGAATGACAGGTCATAGATTTTAAAAACTAACAATAATTACTATATAGTAAAAGGCAGGCAGGCTGTAGTCAAACGTAAACCTATCACACGTAAAAAAAAAAAAATATGTAATAATGGTTTCTTGAACCATTTAAAGACCACTTTGAATTTACAAATCAAAAGGTCATTCTAAGTTGGGTAGGATAATTTCAGCATCATGATCTTCCTCCTACATTTTTGCTAACGCGTAAACAAACTCAAATATCTCCATTTAATAATATTTTTGCGGCTATTTTCGTATAAAATATTCTACCTCGACTAGCGGAGCGGAGCTAATAATTTGGTTCGCAGAAATCTTACAGAGATGATCGAATAAAAAAAAAAAGTTTCAAAGACCGGATAACCTCCTTTTTTTGGAAGTCGGTTAAAAATAATATAACATGTAGATACTTATTTTTAATATTACATTTCAAAATTCAATACAGTATGAGTTAGTTACAGTATTCTATAAATACAAGATGCTTCTAATTTCACTGTCGGAAATTTTGAGACTTACCTATAAAATTACTGATTGTAAAGGATCTACGTCATTAGTACATAATTTATAACTGAACCAGTATATACTTATTTTATACATCTGAGATATAGATGACCATTTCAATAATATTTAATAAAAAAATATCAAATAAGGTATAAGTAATTCAAAAACTTATCGACTATGCATTCATGTTGTATTATAGAACTCATAAGTTTATTAATCCCAGCTGGATTGTTTTAAGAAGCAGACTGTGGCGCCACCGGCGGCGGCGATGGCGTGATGAATTAATAATATTTTATTAATTCATCACACGCGCTGAGAAGTTGATTTGAATTGTGATACCAGCATCGACTTAGACAGGAAGGTGTTGAAGGGTTATGGAGTTGGCGATTTTTGTGAGGCTTCAGTTCACGATCAGTTGGCTATCAGTGGAATATACCCTTTTCCTTACTCAAATGAAACTGGCTAGGTAAGAGCGTGCGAAGTAAGTCTTTTAAGATGGTTGCTAATCATATAAGAAAACTGAGATGTTTGTGAACCACACTATCTGAGGACTTGTGCGTAACCTGACCTGTGACTAATCACAAGTCTATTACAGATTCATGTCTGAAGCATCACAAATACTCGGCGGTGGTCGACCGTGGAACGTGATTCTCAAATTCCCACACACGACTAGAACTATTTCTTAAGCGAGGCTACTGTAAATCAGCATAGCGTGCTTGAAAACTAGTGTCCGACCGAAAGTTCGGTTTCGGTTTCGGCCGGAAACCAATTTCGGTCGGACTCTATTGAAAATATTTACGTTTTCAAAATAGTAGTTATTAATTAACCAACTACTTTACTTATTCGACTCAAGGGTGAGGAGGAGCCAACCATGTGGAGACTCGAAGTCATTTCACCATTAAAAAAAAAACAAAGACAATATCGCTAATTCCCTAGCCCCGTCTGACAGCAAGTCAGCGCGGCTATCTGCCACTTCCCGGCCGCATTGTGTCGGCCGTATTTCATCGCCCGCAGTGGAACGCAATCCTATTATGTACTTATAATTAAGCTGCACTTACAACGTAAACATATGCTAGATATGTGTGTGTGTCTGTGTGTTTATGACAAATGTTCTGGAGTAATAAGGATCTGTAAATTTTAGGTTATGAGGTGTTAACTTCATTTATTCAACTTACTCATTTTATGGCTCTGTGAAGTGTGAACTTGCTGTGTAATGTGCTACTCATAGTAAAATGTTATCGTTGTTAATTGTTTCAAGTATTTTTTACCCAGAATGGTTTTAATTTTTTTCTGCATTCTTTGCTTATTTGATCTTGATTTTGGATGAATACTATTTTGTCTGACGAAAAATTATAATGAGTCAGTATTATGATTCGTTTTCCTGATAAAAGAGCTACATGTTGAACACAATATTAACATAACAAGTTAACGTTAGTATAAAATAATACTGATGATAAAATCAAGAAACAAAAAAAGATCTGTGGGTCAGAAATCATATAATAACCAAATAGGTAAATACATCTTTGTCGTATTGCCCTATTCTCCTATACACCTGATGCAACATTCAACGTATACCCACATGTTTCACCCAGCTACATTTCTAGTCATTTCCTCGTGATTTCTGGAACAAACAGCTTCAATGCAAATCAAGAGAAGCAAGCGTGAGTGTCACAACATGATATATGGCGCGAAGCGACATCTGTCGGGAACTAAAGGTAATCCGGATATCTCGGTGCATATGCGTGCAGGTGGTTATTTTAGAGATGGAATATTTTTACTTGGTAATCAAAAACCACCAGCCAAAAGACTGCCTAGTATTATTTTATGTGAGCAAACCTTATTAGCAAACCTACGAATGTAAAACTCTGTGGGTCGAGAGACTGCAAGATTGTCTGCAGGCCTAGACAAGAGCCGTTTATTGTTGTAGCGCCAAACGCTTAGAAAGATTAAATGTATGGAAATCACCTAGGGTGACGCTCCCTGTTATCACCTGCAGAATAGATATCAAAATTTTTAGACAACTTCATAAATGTCATCGAAAGTAGTGATCCCCGAACGATTAGAAACGGAATCGAAAGAACAAGTTGGTCTTTCTCCATACAAATCATAAAAAAGAGCAAGCCAAATGCCACATTATGACAAGCGTTTCTCCTGGGGAGCGCCAATTTCGAGCGTGCTCCAAAACCTTGGCGTTAGCCTTGCGCTAGCGGATAGAAAGCGATTCAAAATGGCGTAGTGTTGTCATTTGGTGAAATATTTTGAAAAAGTTTTTCTTTTTGCTGCGATCTAATGCATAAATTTGCGATCACATTCTGAAGAAGTGTGGTTGAGGCGTCAACAGAGAAAAAAAGAAAGGCTGTCCTTGGGAAACTTAAGTGAAATGCCAGAAATTATTTTTAATGAGAGATTTAGACTGAATAAAGACACCTTCTACCAGCTTTGTGAAGATTTATATGACCATACCTTACTACGGGGCACAGCAGAAATCCCATTGGAAATTAAGGTGAGTACTTAATAATAATATGAATCTTTCAACACCTAGCTATTATTATTGTATACCTACGTAAAGTTATAAGGCTACACCTAGATTTAAAGATGATCATATTTGTTGTTTTGCAGGTCCTCTGTGCACTGAGCTTCCTGGCAACAGGTTCATACCAAAGAATCGCTGGTGTCACTCATCATTTAACTCAGAGAACTGCTAGCCGCTGTATCAGTCAAGTTGTAGAAGCACTAAATAGTGATTATATGGGGCAGAATATTGATCTCCGCTACCATCCACAAGTTGCCAGCAAAATTGTAGATGATGAGGATAGAGTGTCGGCTCACGCCACTGCTTCCAGCAGATTGTAAATAGATTATAAAAGTAAACTACGTAAAAGTGCTACCTAGTTTAGAATTAATATAAGTTCAGTAGGTAACATTTGGTTTTATAATCAGGTTTTTGTAAATAAAAAGCATGACATGGAATGTAAAAACATTGTTTTATTTATAAAATTATAGGCGCAATCTCTGCCTCGAGGTTTAACCTCTGCTGGTTGTGTATGCGGTCCATGTCAAGTCGCCTTTCCTCGATAGCAGAAAATCGGGCAGCAGTGCTTTCTAAAGGCGTCATCCTGTTTCTGCGGCTGGAGTCGGTTTGATTTACTTATTTTAATAACAACAACAAAATTTACGAGATTTTTTGGTTATATTTTTATGTTGCCAGTGGCACATATTCAAATTAAACAGCTAAGCAGTTAAATAAAAGTATCTTATATATAATCATTTATTACTAATACAGCCACAGTGAAAATACCTACTTACAAGAATTTTAAAAGCGAATGACTTACTTAAGCTCCGTGTTGGAAACGAAATGTTTTGTTTTATTAATATAAGAAATTATTAAGTATAGGAGTAAATTGTTTGCGTTTAGGCGAGACTCGTCGGTAGGAACCGTACACGTGATGCACGCCTTGTTTGTGTAAAACCATTATTCTGTGGTAAAACTAGCCCCGGTCACATATGCACGATTTATAAAAAAGTTAAAACCGTCATCTTAATACTAAAAAAAAAACATATCAAAACCCGTTGAGTAGTTTTCGAGATCTAAATATGTAATATACACTTTTCGTACAACGTAAAGGATAAAAATCGGTTATTGTGGGTTATCCCTAGTAGATAAACATATACTACCATCGCGGACTTTTTTGTAGACCGTTTTAAATCTATTTCTGTTTTACTTAGGTATTTGTGTTGGTAAGATCTTAAGAGCCACGAAGGCCACTTTGGTTAGGAGTAGAGATGTGGCGCTAATACTATATTTTTATCCAGAGTTTCATCAACATATTCTTATCTTAATAATAAATACTTAGAAGTACCTACATTATTTTTCATTGCCCAACATATATGACTTTGGTATTTATTATCTTATCAAGGTATGCCTTTGTTTTTTATGTTAAAAGCATTATTTTTTATTATTTGCTACAATAAACGATTTTCTTTCCTTTTTTTCTTAAAATCTTTCGAACGCTATTCAAGCAATTTCGTATCTGTGAGAATAAGTTACACAAAATGTATTATAATTTACTATTTGGTAACATTTATTTTTTATTTGACGTGAAAAGATAATGATAGTAAAGAGGATTGTTTCCATTTGTCGTATGAAATGTCAAAGTTAAAAGTGACGTTGACTGTTGAATGTAGAAATGAAAATAAATTCCATCGTTCGTTCTCAAGTGAGCACCTGTAGAAGAGATGTAGCGTACACAGGCGTAATGGGAAGTTTGCTAGCGATGGGAGCGCCAGCGATGGGGTTGGGGATTGAGCGTCCGGCGCGTTCGGAAGTGCTTAGCTCCGGTATGTTTGGAACTTGTCTAGGCCTGCTGTTTTAGATTGTTATTATCGTAACCATGGAAGATGACGACTGGATTAAATAGTAGTGTGATATCGAGTGAAATGCAGAAATATTACTTCGTTTAATTATTCTGAGATTAGCAATTATTCTGAGATTAGCGTAGAGCCTATATCTACGACAAAGTACAACGCGCTGACCGACCGCTTGTTTCGGTCGTATAATGGCATCTGCCAGGAGCTCGATATATTTAATTCAACAGTCTCTTCTATTAAGTCGTTTGTTTATGATAACCTCTTCTCTGTTTATTTTATCTTAAATTGTACTAATAATGAATTATTATTTTTTCTTATTTACGTATTTAAGCATAGATATTATCATAACGTTAAGAGTGTTTTTTATGTTCAATGCAAGCAGTGTCTGTAGTAGGACATGAGGCTTTGTTTGTAACCAACAACTGTATTGTTACTTGTATGTTTGCTGTGTTGTCCAGTTTACAGACCTTATAAATAAAAATAAAAAAAAGTATAGGTACGAGCCTGTCGAGCATTCAAAAATTCTCTAAGACTAAAGTATACGATTAATATATTGTTCTTGATTTCTTGTTCATGATATAGGTTATGTTATATTATTTTTCTCATAAAAAAACCTAACCTTTTTATTAACCTAACTTGATATTTTTGGATTGGTTATTTTATTAATATATTAACTAAACGGTTTTCACTCACGTGTAAATTGCGTAAGTTGTTTACGCGTTTCGGATGTTATGACATCCATCTTCAGTACGTATGTTCTGGGACCGCGGCAGCACGCAGACTGCGCGCCGAAGCGCGAGCGGCCTGCGGCCTGGACGCGGGCGCGGGGGCCTAGCATGGTGGTGGGGGTGGAGGCGAGGCGTTAATTATTAAAACCGTTTAGTTAATATAAATGTCTCACGAAAGTTTTGGTTATTTTATTGTTATTAATTTCCAGTGTTATGCATTTTTTTTTTAAATAAAAGTTTTTACTTGTTATTAAGTGACACTAATCACCTATTTACCTGCCTAACATTTGCACGCCATCTATTGGTCAAATGTGCGGAACGTCAAATTGCATAAATATATACCTGTCATCTTTGTTTCTTAAGCAAATAAATATTTCATTTCATTTCATTTAACTGACTATAATGAATTCACTTAAACCACTCTTAAATAAATTACTAAAACTAAAACACGTCTTACCAAGCACTCGTTTCAGATAGAAATAACAACCACCACTTACTAGTTGCCGTTAATTGTGTGTAGTTAAAAAAACAATAGCCATTGTATCGTTTTGTAATCTAACGGCAGTTATCTACTTTTAAAATAAGTAATAACTAACACGCAACATCGACTTTCTTAATTGGCCTTCAGAAACATTTATAGACATGATTCAAAGAACTTTCAATCAGCATCAGCTCTTGCTATCATTTAATAAAACAAAGGTCGCGATTTTGCTCCAATTAAGAAGTACATAAATGCAAGATTTATGTACTTGTTAATTGGAGCAAAATCGCGATCCCCTTTCACCGCTTTAAAAGTGGCATTTCCAAAAATCCTTCCTACCGGATGCCAACGTCATAACATCTACCTGCATACCAAATTTCAGCCCGATCCGTCCAGTGGTTTGGGCTGTGCGTTGATATCTCGCACAGCCCAAACCATAGGTCAGTCAGTCACCTATTAGTTTCACATTATATTATTTAGGTAACTTATACCTTAGTCACTTTTTACCCTTATATGTTACGATCTTAACACGGAAATAAATTATATTATCTACTTTCATATTTCACGCTCATGATGATATGATATTAAACTATGAATACGATTACATTTATTATTCTAATTTATATTAAAAAAATATGCTGCTTGCGTGCTCCTGCTTTTGACATAAAGAATTGTAAAAATTTTGTAACGGTCATCAAATCAAACTCACTATTAAACAATTATATGTATTTTCATCAAGTGAAATCATCAGAATGATATGAATCATCATCATCATCCACAGCCGGTTTTTTCGCACTGCTGTGTATAGGCCTTTTTCTTCTCATGCCACCATGATATGAATAGAAAGGAATAATAAAAAGGATGATGATAGTGGATAAAGCCACTTTTTTGCAAAACATTAAGGTAGATATACTCGTACCTACACTGAATGCACATATGTAAGTACGATTATCTTCCCAGCCTCTTACTTCTTCTCTTGAACAAATTAATATATTCAGTGTCTCCAAGTCCCACTTTTCCAGTGGTTCCACAAAATTACTCCAACAATGAAATTCATCTTGCGAACTAAATGCTCAGATAAGGGTTGGAATTACATTTTACCAACGCGATATTTAAATAATATTCCCCTGGGTAAATTTTGCAAAAGTTAATTTACTACGGCAGGTGTACTTTTGGGAATGGCGTTTTTGCATAATTTGCTGATAAATAATATCCAAATTGTTATTTTAAAATTTGAGTGGAGTGATGCCAGCCTAAATTAGGATCAGTCTAGGGATAATCAACTTTAGCTTATTTTGGTTACCATTTATTTAGATAAAAATTGCGTAAAATGCTCAATACCAAGGCACTCAATTTCCAAAATGAAACATTTACTCAGAATCATTATGCGCTTTACAAAAAAACTTTTTACCCAAGAAAATTAAGTAAAAATAATTTAGGTATGTATGCGTCGTTGACATTTCTAAAATTAATTTAGTAGCAACTTACAAACTCTTATTAACGACTGTCATTCAACAATATAATTATTTTCTTCAACTTCTCGTCGGGAAATTCCAAAATACCGCATTCATTTTCCTAACATGCCTCCCTTGTACCTTGACTAATTCAAAATCAACTGAGAACTTTGAAAATAATCCCAACGACTTTGAAAATTCGAGACAAACGAGTGCGTACTTAGACTTCCCGAAGGAAGTTACCGCGCGGAATGGAAGTCAGCGGCTGTCGCGATTTAACTTCCCTCGTCAACGAAAAACACTCACGGCTTATAAAATTGACAAGCGTTATAAGCTTAATATTGATAAAAGCAAATACGTAGATTATTTACTTTCTAAAAAATACCACTACACAAGTAGAAATTTGAAAAATATAAACCAATCCCGCTGATTTTTATGGAATTGACTGTTCCCCAAATTAAAATATACACACTACATACATACTATTAAATTAGTTTTTTTCTGGTTTCCTAAATGATTTCGAGAAATCTGTGGACAGTCTTAAAGCCACACGAAATTTTTAGAAGCATAAATCGATCATATTTTTTTTTAATTTATTCAACATCTGACAATATCACACCCATCCGATCAAATTCTTAGCCAATTGTAGTATTTTTGGACAATGTCATACATTTTTAGCCGTTATTCCTGAGCGGAAATTACAAACCATTCATTGGGATCTTTGTTAGCTGACAAAGAGAGCAGTGTGTCACCAAAATTAAAACTCACTTCATTATTTTCACGCAGATTTTGTTTATGATAAAGTTGGAGGCTTGTCGTCGTGATTTCGTACGCGTGCTTCTAATTTATCAAAGTGAGTGCGGGCTAAAGTTACTAACAAATTGATTGCTTTGAGCAACGGCAACTTATTCATTACACATACCTATTCTGTTTATAACAGCTTATGGGCACAACTTCAGAACGAAGAAAACTGTGTTACATGTGTACTTGGCACTTTATTGTCTTAATAAATAAATATTTTTGTAAGACATCAAAAATCGTAAACTAAGTTACGATATTTGTTTGTTACATATTTATATTACTATGTTAGATTTGATTACAAATGATGTGATCTATATTCCCCACACTAGTGTCGTGGGGAACACGCTTATCGTTCTGGATTACAAACAACTATACGATTTTAATAATATTTTATAGGTACATGTAAGTTAACGGAGGAAGTAGTTTACTTAACTGTCTCGGAAACGGGAAGTTAGGGGGAGGGGTATTATTACTATCAATTAAGCTATGTTATTTTTATAGTTCAGGAATGGACCACTAGATCGCTTGAAATAATATCCATTCAAACAAGGCTATGGACTAATATGGCGCATGCTGTTATGGAATAAATTTATAAAAACAAACTGTTAGAAAACAATACTAAACATGGCATACTTCCACATTGCCATGATGTAAAACATGAAGAGTTAATTAGTTTAATATTTTAAAACTGAGACTAAAACATCTTGATCCTTATTTCTACAAATTATTTTTTACACAAAGGAGAAAGTGGCAATGCATCTCATTACAAAAATAACACGTATTTTATCCACAGCCTTTTATTATTCATTAATTGACGACTATAGAGTATTTAAAGAGCTTCATTACATTCCAAATACATCGAACCGTGCAATTACTGGCAACATTCAACGATGTTACATTTGCATGTAATAAACACGTATCAAAGGTATATAAACACACTATAATGAGCTACGTCTTCTATGTTCAATTTTTTTTTAACGAAACATTGTACCGCTCCCACCTTTATTGAATTGCCCAAGATAACCTCTCAATAAATAAATTCCGCGGGGTAGTCAGGACCCTCAGTAATGAATATTAAGACATGAAAAGGGAGTGGTTCATTCCCCTATTCAGATGTCAATGAGTAGCACAATAAGACAAAACAAACCAACACACTATACTATGCTTAAGCAGAGAGCCTAAATGAGTCGCGAAAACCCCTTTGATACAAACATTTCAATCAAATCCGATTCTTTGTACATCTCATCATTCAGTTATGTAAAAACCAGAGTCAACCATATAAAATCTACCCACTAACTTTAATTATTAACTACATTTTCTCCACGCAAAATAAAATTGAAACATGTCGAAGTTTTATTATAATTTTGTGTTGTGGTCGGCGCCAGTGCTCCGACGCAATTTGCTTGAGGCGTTGCTAATCAAAAAGTCTGAACCTTTGATCGTTCAAACTTCAAAAACCATCAAAGCACTAAATTCGAATTTTGTGAAAGTAATTTGATACAATTAAAGTTCGCAGTCAGGTTTCAGTAGTTATAAAAAAAACCAAGTACTTACTACCTATTCTGAAAAAAAAAATGTTTTTGGTTTTATATTCTAATGACTATTACGATACGAGCATATATTTATACGAATAAGAGTAGTTATCGTAAGTCTAGTCCAACATTATGAATAAAATAAACCGACATTTTAACTAAATTTGATTGGTTTATGAATTAATAACAAAATCAGTTTATTTACAAATGCTGATATAAACTTGATATCTAATGTGCTTTTTGCGGTCAATTGTCCAAACAACAACTGCGGTAGACCGCAGTGCAAAATTTGGCTACAATAGGATTTAACGACGATATAATCGTAAAATTGTTAATTAATATAAATCAGGAGCAACAATTAACAATAATTGATTAATGGACGGTTGTAGAGATATTTTCTATAAAATAAATTAAGTCATTTTTCCAGAAATATAATACAAAAATTTTTTTTATAATTCCAATGAAAGATTAAAGTGTGTACAGGAATTATAAAATACCAGAGAATGATTAAAATACGCATAATCATAACACAATCTATTAATAGATAATTTATTTATACAATAAAATAAACACTGATATATTGTTAAATTTTGTGTAAACAGATAAATAAAAATAGTTGCAATATTTTCTTATACGTTCGCATTATTGCTGCCAATTTGTGTGGGAATTTCTTTACTTATCCGAATATATTTATAGTAATCCCGCTAAGCACGAGAGCCGGGATAAAGTCTCCTCCATACGGCCAAGGGTTTATTGCCTCCAGTCATCCTTAAAATTGAGGTTCTAATTCTTTAATATAAACTAATCGTCTGAAAATTTATTTTGGATAAAACCCCGCAAAATTAAAGACCAATAAAATAAATAAAAATACTTGCACAATAAATGAAAACTTAACAGATTTATGTAAGCTCGACGAAACGCAATAATCGGTCAATTGAATCGGTGAGAATAGCTAATACTACTAATAGTTTAGATTCGGGCCTAGTTATAAGTAAGTAAGATACCGTCGCCTAGGTTATAAGGTCGTCTTTGATTGCAAAGGTTAAATTTATACCTTAGCCGTCTTATTACAAAACGCGGCTTAAATTATTAGTCCAGGACTTTGAAAATAAAAAGTGGGTTCTTGTTGTTGTGACATCACATACAAGCAATCAAAATGTCAACAAAAATTGGAACTTTGATTTAACATTGGTACATTTTGACAGTTTGATAATTATGACGGTAGACAGACAATTTTCGAACAACTAAAACGGATTTAGTCTAGGCTTATATTTAAACCACGTTTTGTAATAAGGCCCTAGTAGTCTTAATAGTCTTTCCGAACTTGATTAATTATAATATCAGATCACTCAAGTTCGATCCCAAATTAATATAGATACTTACACACTTACGTCTAATGCAACAACAATTCCGTCCATTATGAGGGAACACACAAGTTTTACTTGTTTATAACATCCCTAAATAGCAGTGATTGCTGCGTTACATACTTCATTGGGGCTACAACTTTATAACAGCATAATTCATGCAATTTTAGACACTAATGACCTGTGTATACAGTTTATATGAGATGTTAATATAAATTGGTGTTGCAGTAAGTAGCAGTTCACAATTCCGGGCACGATTTGCTCACGACACGGAAAATAATGGGGGAAATGGAGGGGTGATGCTGTAAAATGTGATAGCAATCGGTGAGGACTGGAAAAGTGTTTAGGTTTTTTTTAGGAGGAGAGATAAAATTCTTTGTAGAATACAAATAAAATATTGTAATATTTTTATTTTGTGTACTTTTGTCAGCAGATTATATAATAGATGTGCAACTTCTTGCGCTTGATGATTAGTACTTTAATTGTTTTTTTTTTCAGCTGGCTCTGAATTCAAAACCAAAAGAGCATCATTTGGTGATCGTATATTTTTGGGTAAGTATATTTAAAATAATGTGTCTCTATAACCTTTTTTAAGCGCCATCTACACAACATTAGCCGAACTATATCAACATTCATGAAAGCTTTAGGATTCGAGTGAATATTTCGTTCTTTGATCCCAAATACTTACATCGGGAACGAAGCAAGTAATTTTGTACCATATAAAGACGTTCATAGATGGCTTAGATATTGAAAATATTGACACATATTCAACCTACACTTTGTGAAATTTACCAAATTATTTAATTTCTTTTTGTTATTTATTCTCTACTCCCAGGGCCCTTTTCTCATGTTCGATAAGGAGCTATAGTGAAAAGTTTTTCGATGATGACAACATTTTGCATTTCTCAGAGGCACGAATGAAAAGTCAAATAGCAGCGATGTTGCCTAGCAATCATTATGTCACAGGGACGTTAAAAAAATATGACGGCGAGTGATAACTTATCCTTCGAATTTTTTTCAGTCTGAAATTTGTAACAGTTTACGAATTACGCAACGGTTGTTATTAATGAAAAACTTTTTGACAGCGTTTTAGCTGGGGGAAAGATCCCGATAAACGTCTCTCTCCCCTCTCTTTTTAATATAGACTAAACAAGGGCTTACTGAAGTCAAACATCTAACAAAAACTAAGAAGTTTAGAGTTTAATACTTATGATTTGAACAGAAAATCAAACCGATAACGAACGAAAACTATAATCTGTCCGTTAAAGTTTCGCGTTAGGTACCTAATTCCTTACAACGCATTCGCGTCCGGGGCTCCCTCTGTGCTACATTATCAAACACTGTCAGTGAAACCTTATCATACGTTAACTTTAACGAGCTAAGAAGATCATTGGCGAAGCCACCGTTGCTAAATCGAAACTCCAAAGCTTGGAACATCGTCGCAAGGTTGCTAGCCTGTAGGTCTTCTATCGGTTGCATTTCGGTGAGTGTGCAACGGAGCTTCACAACATAATTCCTCCATCTCCATTCCACCGTCGAACAAGCAGGAAGTCAGCGGGGCGTCACCGGTTCATAGTGGAAGCTCCAAAGACTAGCACGAAGCGCTTTGCTTCTACCTTCTTAGTAAGGACAGCGAGACTATAGAACTCTCTACCTGGAGCCCTGTTCCCAGTTAGTTATAACCCAGGGGTCTTCAAATCTAGAGTAAGTAGGTTTCTTCTAGGCAAGCGTGCTACGTCTTACTCCTCCCGAGGAGTTGATGCCCGGATGTCCCTGGGCATCACTCGCGCAGCAAGAGGGAGGGTGTCCTCCTGAGGCGGGTCCACCTGGACAGTGGACTGCGGTTGGGACGGGAATTGCGGAGGAGTATTGCTCGCTTGCCCGCGAAACCCGTCCTTGCCGAGGTGAAGGGACATCGTGGTAGGTTTTAGTCGGTAGTGGAGTCCCATTAGCTCCGAGCCCGACATACCCCGCTGCCCCCCCCGGGGAGAGTGCGGGGATGCGTAAACGCATTTCCTCCACGAAAAAAAAAAAAAAAAAAAAAAAGGCAAGCGTGCTACGTCTTAGACAATAGCGGTGCTTAACATCAGGCAGGCTATAGTTAAAAGTAAGTCTATTTCGCGTAAAAAAAAACTTTCCTCGCTGAGAAACCGGGCCCTGTACTAAAATAATAATTCAAGTAGGCATTCCTAATTATTAGGAAAAAAATGCCTCATTCACACTGAGAAGTATCCCATTATGGATGTCGCCATTAATTACCTAGCTGTTAATTACTTACACATTTACTGATAAAACAGATGACACTCGCAACATTGTAGTTATTAATTGGGTATTTAGTTTTCTGTTCGCTAGAAACATCATTAGGTAGGGCTGAGCTGCGAGCCACTACCGGGGTCCATAGGTGGCGGATAATGGATCGGCGGTAAGATATTACCGCTAGCTGTTTCGACAGTCCCCGACCATGCAGCGGCAGATTTGGAGGGTGTAGTGGGTATTTCTAGGAGGGGATACTCTATAAAATGCTACAAAAGACCCAATGATATTTCTGTGACCTGGCGAGTAAGTGCCGCCAGTAAATAAGCACTCCCTGTACCTGAGCAGCTGCAGGTGCAGTAGGTCGTCGAGTGGAGATCCAGTGGATTAGTACAGTCGGCGGCCAGTATTGTCATCCGTGACAAACAGCGATGTGGAAGGCAAAGGGAAAACCACCACATAACATTTTCTCAGGACAATCATTATGGCAAGTACAACACAAACAACGGCCCTCAGTCCCCGGCAGACCTTTAGTGGTCAGAGGGTGCGAAGAATCCCCGGGTGTGCCGTAAAGATTACTACGTGGAATGTGAGGAGTTTGTATACATGCGCTAAACAGAAGAATGTAATACAAGAGATGAAAAGATTGGACATAGACATCCTAGGGATTAGTGAATCTAGATTAAAGGGTACTGGTATAGACATTTCCAAAGACACCCTTACCTACTATAGCGGAAATGACGACACAGAGCATAGCAATGGAGTTGCCGTTATGATCAAGAAACATCTTAAAACCTCTGTTATTAACTTTTACCCAGTTTCAGATCGTGTTATGCTTTTACAATTGAGTGCTAAGCCGGTTAACATAAACATTGTGCAAGTCTATGCTCCCACCGCAAGGAAAACTCATGACCCATTAATAGACCCTTTTTACGAAGAAATTACACAAGTTCTTCGGAAGCTGAAGGCCCATGAATGTAACATTGTGATGGGTGATTTTAACGCTAAGATTGGCGAAGGGATTTTAAATGGTGTTGTTGGAAGTTTTGGTTTGGGAGAGCGCAATGAGCGCGGCGATCGGCTGGTACAATTTTGTCAGGAGCATAAACTTATAGTTGCGAACACTTTTTTCAAATTACCACCACGTCGACTATACACTTGGACATCTCCAGCTCACACTCCTGAGCACATCGTCAGGAATCAAATCGATTTTATGCTAGTTAATGAGCGTTTTAAAAATAGTGTTAAGTCTGCAAAAACGTACCCAGGTGCTGATATTAGTTCTGATCATAACCCTGTAGTGGCAACAATTTCAATAAAAATGAAAAAACTAATTGAACCTAATAAGAGACCTAAGATTGATGTCATGAAATTACGACAAGAGGATGTGAGACTTAAACTACACGCCAAAATTAATAGCAAGATTGATGAGCTGCAAAAACAACAGATAAATTTACCCATGGATCCAATTCAAACCTGGGACTCTTTCAAAT
This sequence comes from Macaria liturata, assembly GCA_964023185.1. Classification (NCBI taxonomy): domain Eukaryota; kingdom Metazoa; phylum Arthropoda; class Insecta; order Lepidoptera; family Geometridae; genus Macaria; species Macaria liturata. The sequence continues at coordinate 6,064,636 of OZ026811.1, read as the reverse complement.
CTGTTATAGTCACGACTTCTTCAGAAATACTAGCAACAACTGAGGTTATCATGAAAAAAGACTGGGTTACGGAAGATATACTTCAGTTGATGGAAGAACGACGTAAATGGAAGAGTGTTGATGCGAAGAAATATAAGTCTATCCATAGAGAGATCGGAGAGAGATGTCAGGAAGCCAAAGAAAAATGGCTTAGTAATCAATGTCAGGAAATCGAGAACTTAGAGAGGAAACATGACTATTTCAACATGTTTAAGAAAATTAAAGAAATAGTAGGCAATAACAGATCTCATGTTTCACTAACATTGCTGGACGATGACGGAAATGTTGCCATGTCAATAGAAGACAAATTATTAACTTGGGAGAAGTACGTGAGGAATTTATTCAGGGATACAAGGGCTGACATACATTTTGTTCCAGGTGACAATAAAGGACCCAGTATAACAAAGGGAGAAGTCGTCAATGCCATTAAAAATGCAAAGTCAGGAAGAGCTGTTGGCTCTGATGAGATTCCTAGTGAAGTTTTAAAGCTTTTGATGGAGGAGAACATACCGATTGTTGTACGTTTATTTAACGCTATATACGACACTGGTGTTATTCCACAAGATTGGCTACATTCCACGTTTGTTACTCTCCCAAAAACCAGTAAAGCCAAGAAGTGCAACGAGTACAGGACAATATCGTTAATGAGTCATGTATTGAAAATTTTCCTAAAAATAATCCACAATCGCATACATCAGAAAGTGGAAGAAAATATTTCAAACACTCAGTTTGGATTCAGAAACGGTTTTGGAACGCGTGATGCTCTTTTTGGTTACCAGGTGCTTTTACAACGTTGCTGGGACATGAATCAGTCAGTTTACGTGTGTTTCATAGATTATGAAAAAGCTTTTGATCGAGTACGACACGAAAAGCTAATACAAGTTCTATGTAACATAGGTCTCGATCAAAAAGATCTGACGATAATTAGGAACCTCTATTGGCAACAACAGGCGAGAGTACGAGTCGACCAAGTATTTTCTGATTTCATTGATATTATGCGAGGCGTACGACAAGGATGTGTTTTATCTCCTTTGCTATTTAATATATATGCAGAAGCAATATTTAGAGAAGCCTTAGAGAATGCAGAAGAAGGTATTGTAGTCAATGGTCATCCAATTAGCAACCTTAGGTATGCAGATGATACCATTCTACTAGCTTCTAATTTTGATGACTTGCAAGCATTGCTTCAGCGCGTTGATAGCGTTAGTGCGAGATATGGTCTCAATATAAACCTAAGAAAGACCAAAGTCATGATTGTCGGGAAGTCATCTTTCTCTTCAACGCCAGCATTGGTGGTGAGAAATGAAGTAGTTCAGAGAGTACACTCATATAAATATTTAGGATGTATTGTGAACGACGTAAGTGACCACAGCGTGGAGATCAAGTGCCGGATAGAACAAGCTCGTAACGCTTTCATGAAACTAAGTCACCTACTCTGCAACCGCTCGCTCAAGATCTCTACAAGGGTGCGTTTGGCACGATGCTACGTGTTTTCTGTTCTTTTGTACGGCGTCGAATCATGGACATTGACCGAGAAAATGAGCGATCGCTTACAAGCATTTGAAATGTGGGTATACAGAAGAATTTTGAAGATATCGTGGACTGATAGAGTCACAAACGAGAAAGTGTTGCAGTTGGTAAACAAAAAAGTAGAGGTTTTAAATACTGTAAAACGACGCAAACTGCAGTATTTTGGTCACATAATGCGCAACGAAAAGTACCAGCTGCTCCAGCTAATAATGCAAGGGAAAATCCAAGGCAGAAGACCGCCTGGCAGAAGAAGAACCTCATGGCTCAAGAATCTCAGGATGTGGTTCAAGCTGAGCACCAGATCCCTATTTCGCGCAGCTGTGTCAAAAGTGAAAATTGCCCTAATGATAGCCGACCTCCGGTAGGAGATGGCACCTCAAGAAGAAGAAGAGAAACATCATTATAACACACACTGTTATAGTAATTCTGCGCACAGTAGAACTTGCGATCTTTTATATTTTACCACCTATTTGTTTTATTATATTTATTTGTTTATTCTAGAACCTCAAATTAATAACGTCAAATAAGTAAAGTACTTTTTTTAATTTCATTTGATGCCTTATACATTTATTTGATTTGCAGGAAGATTGCATCAATAAATAAAATATATAAGAAGGTATCGATCCACATTTTCTTTAAAATATCCGGTTGAATATCTGATTTCGAGGGATTACTTATAACTACAAATTTAATCCCCATTTAACGATGTCCAAAAAACTATCGATTTAAATATCTATTTTTATGGTTTTGTTCATTTAAAAAATAATAGTTTCTTCATCTACTGACTTTTGATCAGAAAGCTGAGAACTGATAACAAATCTAAAAAAACATTACCTATTTCATAAATCATATAGTACTTGGTTTAAAAATACCTTTATACCTACATTATCTATTTTGATTTTTGAATTGTATTAAGAATCATTATATTAATTTTGACATTGTCTGATTGAAAAATTCTGTTACCTACCAAAATGTATAAAAATTACAACAGTATATTTAATAAGTATGTAAGTACTAATGAGCTGACAAAGAGAATACCAGGTGGCATAAACCCACAATGAAACGTTGTACGTTCCCTATTGATGCAGATGCCCTTAACTCTGATATTAAAAATGCTATCTCGGAATAAAAGCTTACCTATACCTCTGGCACTGCCATTTTCTCATTATCAGTTAATGATAAAGGATCCTTAATAAATAATTTTCATTTGACTTGTTTTCGTTTACGTCAATTTAAAAATAATTCAATATAAGTAAAGAGAAATGGAATTAATTTACACATTTATCGTATGTGTAATAATATCATGGGTTTTGTTATTTATATGGAGGGAAAGAAAGTTTGTGCGGATGTGCACAAAGTTTTACCGCGACCCCTGGAATTTGCCGGGAGTTGGAAATGCTATAATGTGGACTCAAGGTGGAGAAGGTATGATCAGGCATACTTAGGGATAAGAGCATAAAAAACACTTTCAATTACAAAATATTTTCTAAGCCAATAGTCTGACAACGATATTTTTAATCGAAGATATGAAATTTTCGAGTTACCTTTCATTTAAAGCAGCAGGATTTCTTGAGTCGGTTAAATCAATTTAAATTATTTAAAAATGCTCTTGTATCATTTCAGCACGAATGGAAATGTTGCAGCGATTTGGAAGAATATCAATAAAGAATGGAGGTTTAGCTGGCATGTGGCTAGGACCGAGATATTTTCTAAGTAATTATAAAAAACATTATGTATCCATAATTCATTATTCTCCTTTTCTATTTGTTTTTTCATTCAAACCATATCAATCACCATAATATTATTAGATGGTTCAATCATCATCATCATCCACAGCCCTTGGGATCCCACTGCTAGATATAGGCCTCCCTTTGCATGTGCCATCTGCGTCGATCTTGTGCAGACCTCATCCAGGTTGGACCCTCAACTTTGACGATGTCGTTTAAATTACGTACAAATTGAATTTTAGTATGTTTATCCTTTTTCGTCAGTCTGCTGATGTGATGCTAAAATCCCATTGAATATTGAAAAGTAGCTTTCAGTATCTTTAAATTTAATGATGCCACGTCCTTTTTAAAACACATTTTTTTTTTAATATACGTACCTACTTGAGATAATTAGTACACAATTTGTCAACCTTAACACATGCCACCAATGTTTCTAACAACGTTTAAGCGCGCCTCCCATACCCTATGTCAGTGTTTGCGTACTAAAAATAGTCAGTGGTTAAAGGTAAAAGGCCTGCAAGTTTTGCATGGAAACTACTGTGACAGCCATACTAAGGTCTAACTTAGATTTTGTGTGTTACGTGACCTAGCTAAACATTTTTTTTTTCAGTGGTCTCAAACGCTACAGCAGCAGAAACCGTATTAAAAACTTGTCTTGCAAAAGATGATATATTGAATTTCATTCAGGAATTATTAGGATACGGTAGCATTGTTGCACCAGGTCAGTATTTTTGGTATAATCGTCTTATCATGGGTAGTGATCGGTGTTTTATTGGTTTTTCCTCTCGTATTTCTTAGAAGTAATATAGGTTAACCAATCGAAAATAAGTACAAGTGTGTAGAAATAATGACGTAAGAAAACAATAAAATTTACAAGAATTTCCAAATAAAGTGTTTACAGTACTCGTAAGCCAAAAGTTAAACATTTATACAAAACTATAAAACTACCAGAAAATATTGGAATTCTCCTAAACATTTTAGTACCAATCTGGCGCCCCCGTCGGAAGGTGATAGCTCCAACATTCAGCATGAAGAACCTGAACCATTTCGTGGAGGTGTTCCAGCAGCAGAGCAGCATCCTGGTGGAACAGCTCCAGGAGCCGGCTGGGAAAGGAACCTTCTCCATTTGGAAGTATCTGACTTCATATACCATGGATTCCGTATGTGGTAAGAGGGACGTTTTTTTAAAGAAAATATTAATCTATCTATTTATGATAAAACTCAAAGATCTTACTTACTGACTAACTGACTGATATAATGATCTATCAACGCACAGCCCAAACCACTGGACGGATTGGGCTGAAATTTGGAATGAAAGATGTTATGACGTAGGCATCCGCTAAGAAAGAATTTTGGGAAATGCCACTTTTAAAGGCGTGAAATAGGAGATGCAAGTTTTACTTCTTAATGCGAGCAAAGCCACGAGTACGAACTAGTTTACCTATATAAGTAGCTTCATCTGAGAGCCAGTTCTATTCCAAAACATGCATCAAGAATTTTGTGAAGATTACCTGTCTGTCAGATGTAAAAAGATTGCGAATCAAGTGACTATGAAAACACAGATAAGTTTTTCATAATTTTTCTACACTATTTGAAAGCTTCACCGGAATTTCGTTAATTGTTGGTCACTATATTTGAAATAGGCTTTGATCATATTTTAGTTTTTTATCTTATTCATGTTCTTTACGACTTAAACTGTTATTATATACCTATTTAGCATTATGCTGAGTTGGGGCTGTGTTGTGGCAGATTTTATGTTTGTTTGTTTATTATGTTGTTACTTGTGTTTGTTTCTCTGATAAATCTGCCAAAAAAAATGTTTTCTATCATTATTTCTTTCTTTTCTTATTTCAGAATCAGCGCTAGGTGTAAAAATGGACATACAACGTTTACCTTCACACCCTTTTATACAATATTTTGATCAACTTCTCAAAATTGGTGCCAAAAGACTTATACTACCTGCAACGGCCCAGAAAGCATACTTATACCTACCTATCTACAGATTAGTTGACCGTCTTGTAAATTTCATACATAGTTTTGTTGATGATGTAAGTAGAATAATATTATTTATCTACACTAATGTTGTAACATTCTACTTATGTTTCCAATACTTGACTTATAATTACTACTGTTATAGCGCAGACAACAAAACACTCAATTTAAGCAATTTCACATGATGGTATAATATCCACATCGATATCGTAATAGCTCATTATAACATCGATAAAACGCGACCAACCTGATTGCAGGGCCAAAATCAGGTTGGTCAAAACCTGATTGGCGCGCAGCTGCGCTCTCATTGGTTAGATTTTAATGGCGGCAAAATCACTGTGACAATACACGTACGCGTGAATTTAATTTAATAAATTAAAAGTTAAAATGTTACAACACACTTTTTCTTTTTTCAGATAATAAGTTTAAAGCGACAGGATTTGGCGGAAAAGGAAGAAAAGCATAAAAAATCTAACAATAGTAAGTAAAGTTTGTGTTGTGTTCTTCTTATTACAAATAACCTAATCACATATATAATGTTATAACTTTTGTTATGATGCGTACATTTGAAAAGTAATGAGCTTATTTTATTCATTAAAAATGCCAGTGAAACTGAAAGCAAAAACAATGTCTCAAAAACTCTAGTTAGCTCTATAAAACAACAGAACCTTCTATATCCACAGACACAAAAGACATCGAAAATCGGAAGTCTTTTCTAGAACTATTCATCGAGTCTTCAGGAGAGTCGTCAGGGTTCACCAACAAGGAGCTGAGGGAAGAAACCCTGGTGCTGCTACTGGCTGGAACTGATACTTCGGCAGTGGGAGCTGCCTTCACCTGCATGATGCTGGCCAGACATCCTGGTGTTCAAGAGAAGGTCTATTCTGAGTACGTGAATTCGCAAATGCAAAACCAACTGTCTATCAGCCCAGAAGAATAGTAGCCTAATCAGCCGCATAGGTGTAGATTTTCGGGCCTAGCTGTGATCAGATTGTGGTCTAGCGATAGATGCATCTTAGGCATGTTACTAATAGGTCTTTACCTATGAAATTGCCGTTTTTTTCTTACATTTTAATCTGTTTGTAACTTTTACGTACCTACAGCTATATTTTTTCCAAATACAATTTATATTGTATCAATTTTTGAATTATGTACTTTTTAGATAAAAAAAAATGTATTACTAGTGCATTATTACTTATAGGGAAGTCATTGAAAACACCTCTTTCAATGTGTCGTCGGTTTCACTACTTTAACTAGGTATATTTTTATCATATACTCTGTTTTTGAGAAATTGATATACGCAGTACATAGCTTTTTTTCCTAGAAACATGCAGGCTCAAATCCTGGTTGCTGAGATTGTTTTTAAATAAGTTTATGAATAAACCGGTAGCAAATATTTTTCATATCATAGGCCAGATTTCAATTGCGATATATTTTATGTTACAGATTGAAAAAAGTTCTCGGTGATGAAAAAAAGCCGATCGCCCCTAGGGATCTACCACAAATGAAGTATCTCGAGGCTGTCGTCAAAGAATCGATGAGGCTCTATCCACCAGTTCCAGTTATAGTTAGAAAAGTGGAGAAGGACTTAAAACTGTGTAAGTTTTTTGGATTGCACCTCAACCATAATTAGCTTAATTAATTGATAATTACCGACTTGCACACACTAATGTCACTATGTCATGATATAACCAATCATAACATGTATTATTATGATGAATAATTATGACATGTAGTTATTTGTTGCCGAACCGAATTATTTGTTTGATCGTGAATAACTTTTTAATGCCTGTCACGTTATTGGTAATTTAATTCATTTCTACTTTTAAAATTTTGTTGACTTTTAATGTGGTATATATGTCGCAGGCCTGGTTGGATCTGCTATTCGATAGAATAACTAGCGCGTTCATTGAACAACGACATTATATTGAATGACTACGGCCGAACGTTGATTGAACAATCGTCACTAAACGTCTAACTAGTTAGCGTATTATAACATGGCTATTTGAACAGAGCGGACATAAAATCAGTGAAGTTATTGAATGACTAGCGCGTTCATTGAATGACGACAATTTTTTTTCGATTAAGTTTACTATAAAGTGCATTGTTTGTTATAAAATAGTGACGAACAACAAAATCAAGGTAAGCTGATTGTTATTGTTTAACCTAACCAATCATTACAAAATAGGCTATATCACATTCAACGATTTCACTAAATGACGTTCAGGCAAGTCCTTGGACGTTACATTCAACGACTTCACGAGTTGTCCTTTAGTCATTCAATAGAATGTCGTCGTTCTATGAACGCGCTAGTCACGCGCTTAGGTATTTAATCGAATAGCAGATTCAATCAGATGCAACGACATATACATACATGTATATGCACACCTTATGGGTAAGAATGTAGCCCTCTTGTAAAACCTGTTACCAAATATATAAATAAAAACATCTAGGTAATTATTTGATTTCATTTCATTGCAAAATCTAGCGGGTACAGATACATTTTGTTTTTCGCACTGCCTTACTTCTTGTTCCCTATGAACTATAATCCTACGATCTTTAAAGCGAGAGTGAACCGGTTATTATTGGGTAAGCACGATCCAACTTAGACCATAGCTAATGCTTACTGTTAGCTTCCATAGTTTATAGGTACTATAGTTGGATACATATACGAGTAGATATTGTTACTAAACCAATGTTTTGAGTAATTCAGATGTAATGTAAATAATTAGACGATTTAACTAAAATATCTGCAAATTTATAAGCCAAATTAGACATTAAATTAATGTATACAGATAATTATTTGACCAGTGGTGACTTCGGGCGCGTGGCCCAATCACGCCCGACTGATGGTGGGGTGATATGGGGGTGATCGAGCGACGCGCCACGAGGCTGCCTGGCGGGCTAGGCATTATTCGGTTGCCAACAGGCAGATAAAACGGAGCTCAATATTATAATTTACTATCACTCAGAACAAAGGAAGCAAGTTTAAAGTGATGTGCTGTGTTTTTATTCCTGACCTATGTAGACAATATTACTATCTGGCAAACTGTGGTCAAGTGCAACCCTGTATTAGTAAAAAAAAATACTCCTTCTCATGCTCAAGGCTAGTGGTGGACCACCGACCTCAGACCGAGCGACCATTGGACATCACTTACACAAGTGAGATACTAGTGCTTGGAGGGCATGCGCGAGATATTTTTACTGATTTTGCACGTGCACGTATCGAACAGAACACACAAAGAGCTCAAATATAGATAAAAAAAATGCTGTTGGAGACTAACTTACAGTCTGCTTTTAAAACGCTGCCTACCGTGTAGCTATCTTTCTAATAACACATAAATTTACCTTCGCCTAGTAGTGTTTGGGAGAAACAAAGGATCTGACAAGAATGCTAAGTAACCTGGTGTCAATGTAATTATGTATGAACATTTATTTTATTGCAGCATCTGGTCAGACCTTGGTGGCAGGAACAGCAGTGATGATTAACATCTGGGCTATCCACCGGAACCCTCAGTACTGGGGAGATGACGCTGAGGAGTTCAGACCAGACCGGTTCATCGGAGCCACCAACATACATCCTGTTGCCTACATGCCCTTCTCACATGGACCCAGATCTTGTTTAGGTAAGACTTTTTATGACAAATAGGTACATACACTACATAGCACACAGGCGGCATTCCCGCGATGAATGGCTAAAGAGACTTTTTGGGTCAAAAACCAGATCAATAAACCTGAAAAGGGTTGATAGTCTGAACATTGAAGACAATTTAAAAAAATATTGCAGAAGTTAGAATTGATAGCAGAACATGTTCCAAAAATTCCTAGAATTTTTATCTGTTTCACTGTGTCTGTTTATTAAAAGGTTCATCACGTAAAAACGGCTGAATGGATCATCATGATTTTTGGTGTGTAGGTAGTATGAGGTCTTAAGAGCGTATACATATAGGCTACTTTTTATTCTGAAATAATGCAGGCGCTTGTTATCATAGTAATAGTATATTGTGGTCTGCCTCCTGAGCTAGATTTTTCTCAATCTTTCATAGTAAATTCATATGGAATAAAAATATTTCATAAAAAAATGGAAAAAGTTATCGGGTGTGAATGACTTATTATATGAGTTTATGTTATCGTCAATTGACATCTTTTCACATGTGTTCTTTGTAACATTTCAGGGTACCAATACGCAATGATGTCTATGAAGACAGCCATGGCCAACCTGATCAGAAACTATCGCATCCACCCGACATCACCTGTTCTAGACAAGAACGCACCACTTCGCATCTCTTACGATATAATGATGAAACACGTAGATAATTTTCAACTAAAATTAGAAGTTAGAGATTAATATTTATTCAAATCAATTTTATGAGGATAGGATACAAACCATAAATAAATTATGTTACGAATGGATACAATAATAACACCGATTAGAATCCGACATACATTTCAATGTATTTTAATGTAGCCATGTCAGAGACCGTTACGGAGGTTCCAAAACTGTCAAGACCATAGTTGGCGACTCATATTTTTATTAAGTACATTTCCCATGCATGCATATTATACGATTGATCTGTCATAAATAGGAGTGAGTTTCTCACAGTAACAATGTCTAATTGATTTTATTATATCACTATAATGTAATTAAATGCAATCTCTATAATTTCTTTGAAACCATTTGTTATGTTTTATTATAGATTATCTTTGGAGTTCCTTCCCAAAGAAAGTGTAAATAAAATAGGAACTTTTTCAAAATCTCAACACAATACACAAAGGTGAACAAAATGGTAAATATTTTATCATTAAAATTTTCATATCCATCGGTGATCGCCACTTGTATTTGAGCTTACCATGTTATTTGATTCTTATGTTTAATTTCAGTCAGTTTGACTGACGGTATGTTGCGGAAGCCTCGTAAAGGAGTCAAAACCAGACTGGTGTACTTAATATATAAGAAATAGATTGAAATAATGATTGCATTACAATTAAAAATAAAGGTATAGGCAGAACACTTCACGTAACAATATTTTTTTCTCTTGCATAATGTAATTATTTCATACGTTAATAAAAGTCTTTTCATTTATTTTACACTGTTATTTGATTATTATGTGTAAGTGACAAAGGATCTGCTTTCAAATCTTCTCGAGTGTTTAAAAATTTTCTTGGACAATAAATAATAAAATACTTATTATTAATTTGTATTATAAAAGTAAAATTATGTTGCTATTGACATTTTTTATTTGTTTGGTTGTGTCCTGGGTGTTTTTTCATTTATGGAGAGAAAGAAAATGGATGCGAATGTGTACCAAATTTTACCGCGACCCCTGGAATTTGCCGGGAGTTGGAAATGCTATAGTTTGGACTCAAGGTGGAGAAGGTATGGTCAATTTTATTATAAGTATATTGTGATTTTTTTGCGCTATCTGTTGAGACTTTGGGCCCGAGGTCTTCGAACACTAAATTATTTGTCAACAAAACTAGCAAGCGTTTGGTCTTTGCCACAAGAGATAGAGGCTGCCAGCTATTTCTCTCTACGTTTGAGTCTTTCCATTCAAAGAGGAAATAGGTTCTGCCAGCATCCTGGGATCCCTGCCGCACAGCGACAGTTTGGACGGTGTGCTGAGTTTTTTTTGTAAATATATTTGTTTTTTTAGTTTTTTTCTTCTCTACGTTTAAGTAAGTTTTGTATATATGTTCAGTTAATTATTGTGCCACTGTTTGACAACAAGTATGTCAATGAGCACAGGATGACTTGGATTCATCGATACTGATTTCTTATCTTATAATCTGCTTCAGAATCCAAAAAAATAAATTGCTACTCCGCTCTAACTTAGAAAACATACCGGAAAATATATTGTAATGATTTTTTTTATTTATTATTTATTTATTTATTTAATAATAATCAAAACGGCCGAAGCCAATTACATTAATTATTTAAAACAATACTAATTCTACAAACACAATATAATCAATTAATAATAATCATCGTAATATAGCCAAACAAGTCAAATTTATATATTATCTACATTAAAACATTCGCACATTCATTCATTTACAGTGACTTGTTTAAGAATGTATCGAGAAATTTATTTATAATGCAATTTTTTGCCTTTATTTACCACTAAAAAGCCTAAATTAAAGTAATGTTTTATTGATAGATGGCGCTGTGTGCTATGTCCCGGAATATTTATTTATTTATTTATTTATTTATTGATAACATTTCAGCTATTTCATAACTATTCAGCTATTTCATTGTGAAGCTTCATGACTCATGCTTCAAGCTTCATCGTGGACATCTTCACGCTTTACTTACCTACTAATAATTTAATACATGTAAAATAAAAAAGTTAATGTAAAAGTCATTCGCAGTCTATCGTTTTTATTAAATTTATATTTATTTCAGGTCGAATGGAACTGTTAAAGCGATTTGGAATGATTTCCATAAAGAATGGAGGCTTGGCTGGCATGTGGGTAGGACCGAGATATTTTTTAGGTAAGTGTCAGCACATTTTAATTATTAAAATAAAATAGCGGCTTAGCTGGCACTCCTTTACAGTGTCCAAATTAGTTTTAGTAACTATGGGTCAAGCCTAAAATAAATGTCTTTTATTTATATGTATTTATTAGTGCGGTGCAACACGCGTTAATCTGGGATAAAAATTTGCCAATGTGATATTCAATTAATCCAGAATTTTATCTACCTCCACATTATATTTTTTTTTTCATGAAATAGGCTCGCGCTTGACTACAACTTACCTGATTTTAAGCAATGTTATAATCTACGATCTTGCGCGCTTGCCTAGAAGAAACCGGTTTACTCTCGACTTGAAGACCGACACATTATAGTTCAAGGGGAATAGAGATTCGGGCAAGGAGTTCCACAGTTGGGCTGTTCGCACGATGAAAGTCGCAGCAAAACGCTTGGTTCGCATTAAAATGGATTCAGCCGTTTCAGCGCGAAAAAGTAACAAATGTTATAGTTTAAATTAATAGTGATAAATAGCTTCTCATGGTTAATCTGAGATATAAAGTAAGCCATAATTCTGTTTCTAATCAATTTGTACTGTAAACTTCATCTAAACCAGTTCAAACCATAAAGTTAGAAGAAATAAATATACGTTTTAAAAGTTAGTAGGTTCTATCATGCGATGCTATTTTTCTTATTTATAAAATCTCGTGTGGGTGTAAAAAATAACAATAAATTTTACTATGTAGTAAAATCGAGAACATTATAACAAACTTGTATTCTTTTTAATTTAAATTGATGTTTGTGATATTTCAGTGGTATCGGACGCTAACGTAGCCGAAATCGTCCTTAAGACTTTTCTTGCAAAAGATGATGCTTTGAATATTGCGGCAGATATATTTGGCTATGGCAGTATCTTTGCTCCAGGTTAGTACATTTTTCTATTTATTATATTGATGGTTTTTTAATTAATGTTCTGCACATTTAACATTTTTAAACTTCCCTCAGAAGTGACACTTGTGGTTCAAGTTGTATCCAAAGTCGTAAACAAAAGATGATGATATAAATGGATGTATTAAAATCTATCTCCAAATGATTTTGCGTTATGTACCTAATAACTTTTTTCTACTACTTATCAGAATTTCATTAAATCTTAATAATTTTACGTTATAACTTATTTTAATTGTTTGTAATTGTATTAACTTATTATTTTTATTAAAAAAAAAACAATAAAAATAGATAAGTATTAACCATGACCCAAGCGTTTGCTTAGTGTGGGGCTAGATGGCGCTGTATGCAAAGTCTTGGAATATTTAATTATTTATTTATTCATCTATCTCTCTTACGTCTTCCTATATCTCTTCCAGTAAATATCTGGCGCACGCGCCGGAAGGTGATAGCTCCAACATTCAGCATGAAGAACCTGACCCAGTTCGTGGAGGTGTTCCAGCAGCAGAGCAGCATCCTGGTAGAACAGCTCCAGCAGCCTGCTGGGAGAGGAACCTTCTCCATTTGGAAGTATCTTACTTCGTACAGCATGGATTCTGTGTGTGGTAATATTTAGTCATCATTAATTTAATTTTTCAATAGTTATTTGATATAAATGAGTATGGCTCGGTGCTCGCTTTAAATTATGATGTTTACAAGTTAAGATCAAGTCTAATATCAAGGACTTATTTTACAAGCAATGTGTATATTTCCATTCTTTAAATACAGAGGAAATACCGTGCGGATATTGTCATTTTTGAGGACCACTAAATTCGGGGACACGTTATGGAAATGGTGGAAAGACTTGGGTGCGCGCCACATTGTATCGTCTCAATAGAACTTCCCCAACGAATTCTTTGCGCAGGAGCGTCATCCTCAGAAAATAAAAGTGAAGACCATCAATTATTTAAATAAAACCATTGTTACAGAAACAGCATTAGGTGTAAAAGTGGACGTCCAACGTCACCCCGAGAATCCTTTCATCCAAGCGTTTGAAGATCACTGCAAGATGGCGGCCAGGAGACTCACTCTGCCCGGTGTAGCTCAGAAAGCATATACGTACCTACCTATCTACAAGCTGTATATGCATGTGATTCATATCATGCATGACTTTGTTGATAATGTAAGTAATTTATAATTTACCCATGAATTTCTTTCACTCTAGTACATACATGCCTTTCGATCGAGGTCGATTAAGTCAGCCACCTGTTTAAAAATATGGGACGAATACAATAGTTTACTAGTGCAGGTGGTTTAGAAAATCATCAGACGGTAACAGACGTTTTTAAAAAAAACAGTGCCATGATAGCATTTATAAGTACTACAACAATAACCTTATTCTTCTTCTTCTTATCGAATGAGAGTGGTGAACTCTGGTGTCGAGAGTTTATCAACCCTAAGGGCCTCTGACATGGCTTAACAACTGCCGTAGGTAATAGACAAACAATAACCCTATGTGAACATAAAAAAATATGAATGGCAACTTTTTCTCACCTACATAACGCAATTAAAATAATATGAAAGAGTTCCTGTACATAAGGAGATAACTCTTAGTCACGTAAATACAATAGTTTATGGTGTAATTAAGTATTGTATCATTATGCTATTAAATAGAATTTGCGGAAATAAACTAGTGTAAGGTTATTTTTAAATGGATCTAGTTTTTCAATACTGTAATTGTTTTTTTATAAATTATCTGCCATGCTGCGAATACCAGCACCTTTAGTCATCGCTCACAATAATATTAAAGTGTCATGAACATGGTTGTGTATTTGATTCTCAAAGACTAGCAAAACGGTGAGTGTGGCGATGACATAGAGGTGGGGGTATTTATAGTCGTATAAAGGCAGGAGAGAGACCCGCGACGAGGTTAGTTCCTGTTGAGTCGTCGCGCTGCAATAGCCTCTCCCTCCCGTGAGGTTGCGTGCGCCGTTCGTCGTGCTGCTGCTCCCGAGCGGGAGGTCGACGCGCCTGCACCACCTCCAGGAACCACCGCCTGTCGTCCCGGCGCTATAGAAATGCGCCGCAGCAACAGGCACATCGCCTCATCACGTCGAACAACGCCGACCGTTGCTGGTACGCCGCCGGACAGAGCGACTCGACGTGAACTGTGAACTTCCCCGGGGTCACTGTGCCCCGGAGCCCAGCCCCTCGAAAGAGATTTATCTCGTAGAGGTCCTACCAGCTCCCCTCGGGGACTGGCAGACGACCACGTGAGTGAGAGAGCGACGAGGTTAGTCGGCCGTTGGAGCTCGAAAGAGTGTTTTCAATAGATTGTGATCTAGTAATTTAAGTCAGATTGACGATTGTGAAAAAGTAAGTACCTACTGTAAATAAGTACTAGTACTAGTGTAAATAAGCTGGTGTTTAATTTATCCCTGTAAAGTAAAGGTTGTCTTACACTAGTTATCAGAGTTATATCAAATTAGGATTAGCTCATATGCGGTAATCTTTTAAGACTGGTTTTGTGCCAGTCTTCGGTTAATTTATGCAAAAAATGCCGTGAAATACGCATTAATGTCATCATTTCCTTGATTTCAGATTATAAATGCCAAGCGAAAAGAGCTAGCTGAAAAGGAAGAAAAGTGTAAAGAATCCAACAATAGTGAGTAGTTTATTTTTTCGAACCCAACAGCTGTAATTGTTGAATAAAATGCAAGTTGATAGAAAAGAAGTCAATTAAAGTAGTGTGTGACTTTAACACTTTTAAAAACATATTATATGAACTAACTTTTTATTTGATCAGTGATTCAGTTTTTTCAATAGTTTACATAGATTAATGAAAAAAAATAAAGACTGATTGTGATAGAATTAACTGATGAAAAATTTAAGTTTATTAAATGACTATTAATTTTTTACAAATTATTCTTTCCCAGATGACGTATATGACTTGGACGATCACAAGAAGACCTTCCTAGAACTGTTCATCGAGTCTTCAGGAGGGTCGTCAGGGTTCACCAACAAGGAGCTAAGGGAAGAAGCCCTGGTGCTGCTACTGGCTGGAACTGATACTTCCGCAGTGGGAGCTGCCTTCACCTGCCTCATGCTGGCCAGACATCCTGAGGTGCAGGAGAAAGTGTTTGAAGAGTAAGTAATAAACAATGTGTTCTATTTTAACATTAAAACTTTCGTGCGACATTTTATCAATATGTTAACTAAACGATAACGGCGGCGCTCAGTCTGCGTACTGCCGCGGTCCCAGAACGCACGTTCTGAAGATGGATGTCATTTACATCCGAAACGCGTAAACAACATAAGCAAATTACACGTAGGTTAGTGAAACCATTTAGTTAACATATTAATGTGTTCTTTATTATTTTTAGAAGAAATTAGGACCATTTCTTCATGTTTAGTAAATATGAGAACGAAACGAAGACGTTATGTGCTTGGTATGGTGTAAGAAGATTATTGTTAGTTATCGTAACATGCTGGCAATGCTGTGTTTTCCTGTGCTGGAAACATCTTGATTAATATGAGTGAATTACATGATTTCAGTTCCGGAGACTGAATCAATGTTATACTTACATTTAGGACTCATTTTTAAGTAGTAATATGTAAGTATAAAGTTTTGTGTAAGTATATGCAAAAGAGGCAGAAGTTTTGGCGCGGGGAAACTGTACATCATAATACAGAGTCGAAAGATATCTAGTATGATGTACAGAAAACCCTCAGCGTACAACACGTACAGCAATTCAAATATAAATAGTGTAAATACCTACAAATGTACGCACACCATAAATGGACCAATAAAGAAATTTTGAATTTGAATTTGAATTTGAATTTGAATTAATAATTTAATTAATTATTTGCAGTGCAGGCAGATTCTCCCGCCACGGCTCGCTGAATGACATAGTGAGACGGGCACTTGCCACCGTCAACGTACCATCGGTTCTTGAACCGATTGGCATGGTCCGTGACGATGGTAAGCGTCCCGACGGCCTCACACTGATTCCCTGGGAGCGGGGAAGGGCTCTTGTATGGGACGCAACTTGCGTCGATACACTAGCTCCTTCTCGCCTCAGTGGAACAGTACAAGCGGCAGGAGCCGCGGCGGATGCAGCAGAAGAAGCCAAGCGGCGAAAATATACATCATTATCGACTGATTATATTTTCGTACCGCTTGGCTTCGAAACTTTTGGTCCGTGGGGTAAAAGCACGAAGGCTTTTATAAAAAAATTGAATAAAAGGTTGAATGACATCACTAGAGACAAGAACGCTGGCTGGTTCCTTGCGCAAAGGATTTCTATAGCAATCCAGCGTGGGAATGCAGCCAGCGTTCTTGGCTCCATACCACATGTAGATGTTTTAAATTTAGGTTAAATGTACATACTCTTATTTAGTTTTATTAGTGTATATATGTGTATAATTAATTAAGTTGTACAATATATTTGAATTTGAATTTGAATTTGTATTTGAATTTGAATTTGAATTTGAATTTGAATTTGAATTTGAATTTGAATTTGAATTTGAATTTGAATTTGAATTCAGTAACTTTTAATATCAATAGACTTTTCTAAGATACAACTATTGAATTAAAAATATTATACGACTATTATTTAAATTTCTATCGATCCAACTGTCTATAAGTACTCGTACATATGGGTCGTATTCTGACATACTATTTTTCTTCACAGAATAAAAGAAGTTCTTGGCGACGTAAATAAGCCAGTCACTCCTAAGGATCTCCCTGATATGAAGTACCTTGAAGCCGTGGTCAAAGAATCTATGAGACTCTATCCACCAGTTCCCATTATTGTCCGAAAAGTGGAGAAAAATTATCAACTACGTAAGTACACATTAAATGTAATATTAGGTGAAGGCTGGAAATAATTTTTCGATAAGTAGCAAACCCGGCGAACTCCGTTTAGCCACCAGATGGCTTCGTTTTTTTTTATAAACCTCACGGAGCCCGAGACCTTTCTAACGATTGCAAAACCGTGGAAATCGGTTCGTGCGTTCTGGAGTTATAGCGCCAGGAAGGAAAACCCGACTTATTTTTATATAGTAGATAATAATAAATAATAAAATATCTGATCAACCCAATGACTAAGGTGTTAATTGAAGAATCTATGCAGCAAAGATCACAAATACCATGAAAAAAGATGTTGGGAGAATGCGTTCCGTTTATTATAAGTAATTATGGTATCACATTTTAATGCTCTAAAATTGTATGTGCATTAAAAGCAAACCGAAGGAAAGTCAAATGAGCCAAGAGAACCTATCTTTTTGTTTTCAGCGTCAGGTGAAATTCTGGTGCCTGGAACATCATTGATGCTGAATATCTGGGCCATCCACCGCAACCCTCAGTACTGGGGAGACGACGCTGAGGAGTTCAGACCAGATCGGTTCATCGGAGCCACTAACATCCATCCTGTTGCCTACATGCCCTTCTCCCATGGACCTAGATCTTGTTTAGGTACGCTATATTTTTTTTATTAATGTAGCATTAATTGATTGATTCTATTCGGAATGGCATATTGATATCTTACACAATACATATTGATTGCAATTTAGCACCAGTATTTTGATTTCACATTATAGATATGCTGTTGAGCTAGCAAAAGGTCATATTTGCATCCTTAATAATATTACCTTAGAAATGCATTTTTTTTTATATATACCTACTTATTCAGAATAAATACGTAAAATATCAGAAAGACGCAGTAAGTTCTGACGGTGTATACCGTCACATAGTACATAAAAAATAATGCATTTCTATACGCAGGTTTGAATCCTGCCGGTCGCGATTATTTACGCTCATTTTCCACTCTATACTAATATTATAAAGCTGAAGAGTTTGTTTGTTTAAACGCGCTAATCTTAGGAACTACTGGTGCGAATTAAAAATTCTCTTTGTGTTGAATCGACCATTTATCGGGGAAGGCTTTAGGCTATATAACATCACGCTGCAACTAATAGGAGCGAAGAAACAATGGAAAATGTTCCACGCGGACGAAGTCGCGGGCACAGCTAGCAAAAGTATAAGTTCAAACAACCATAGTGCGGGTTTAGCACTTGACAAAATAACTTTAATACGTAAAGTGTCCTAGAGTATGAATAATCCCTTTTATATTCTATTATACGATGAAGTTTGAATCAATAAAACAGTCATTATAATATTGAAATAGGTACTTATGCTCGCTCTGTTTTTCTGCTTTCCAGGGTACCAATACGCAATGATGTCTATGAAGACAGCCATGGCCAACCTGATCAGAAACTACCGCATCCACCCGACGTCACCTGTTCTAGACAAGAACGCACCACTTCGTATCTCTTTTGATGTGATGATGAAACACGTAGAAAACTTCCAGTTAAAGTTGGAAACTAGAGAATAAAATGTTACTTTTTTTTAAACCATTTCAATATTGGACCTCTATTGGATAATAGTCTCCCCTAATACCCTCCAAGTGTCTAGGTAACATAGGTAACTAGATTTTTTATAATAATAACGATATACATTTTGAGAGTGTCCCGGGATACAAGAAATATAGATGTTTGCTATTATTTAATCTAATCACACAGCACACAACTAACACTAACAACTGTACACACACTATATTCACCTAACAATTACACACTTATACTTATATTTAAAGCTACGTATGCACATTTTTGTCTCTACAAATTTGAGTGCATCGTCTTTTTCCCATATTATATCAATACTACTTACAAGAGAGAAACTGGCACCAACGCTGCACAATTCCTTCTTGCCCTTCTCAAATTTGATTATGGATAAGGTCCCTAACGATATGATAAATGATATTGACAAAACTGGTACTGTTTTATGTAGACATTGTGATGATCCCACAAATTGTTCTCAACTTTTGAATTACAAAGTAAAATACGATAAAAATAAACTAACTATATTATCATTGAACATACGTAGTATACAAAAGAATCTCGATGAATTTGTAGTGTTCCTAAGTACCTTTGACATTCTTGTGGATATTATTGTATTGACAGAATGTTGGACACGAAACTATACTCCACCACCTCTACAAAATTACAATATATTTTATACTAAGATGCATTACAATCAAAACGATGGGGTGGTAGTATATGTTAGAGATCAACTTAATGTTAATGTTTATGAGCCAGATATGGATGAGGGTAATTGTTTAATCCTCGAATTGAATGCTACTCATTCCATTATTTGTTCATATCGTCCATCATGCTTTAAAAACCCTAATAAATATTTAAAATCTCTAGATTGTATTCTATCAAGTCTAAATTTTAAAACAAATATCATTTTAACTGGAGATATGAATATAAATACGAGTATCTTACCTGACGATGACACTAGTTCTAACGCTTGTAACTATCTTAACCTTTTAGCTATGCACTGTCTGGTACAAGCTGTGAACATACCTACAAGGTACAAGACATGTCTTGACCATTTTATGGTAAAATCAACGCATAATTTTCAAACATTAGTTTTCAACAAAATCACAGATCATCAACCCATTCTATTGTCTCTTGATACAAAAGATATTATTAGAAATATTCATTCTAAATACAAAACGATCACAAACATAGATGCTGTCAAAGAATCACTTGCATTGCAAAATTGGGAAGAGTATTACAGCATGCAGCATGTAAATGAAGTGGCTAATTTTCTCACGGATGTCATTAAAAAAGCCATCGCTGATAATAGCACCACCAAGAAAATATCCAACAAATTTAAACCAATAAAACCGTGGATAAGTTATGGTCTCATTAAAAGCATACGGAAAAGAAATCACATGCAAAAGCAGTGTAGAGTTTCTCCGAACAATAGTGACTTGATACTCAAGTACAAGAGATACAGAAATCTTTGTAACCATCTTTTAAAAACTGCTAAGCAAAATTACTACAAAAATAAGTTACAACATTCGAAAGGCGACATCAAAACCACATGGAACATTATTAAAGAAATTTCAAATTATTCAACTCATAAAGTACCTTCTGATCAACTATTGGATTTAAAAAATGATCCTGTGGAATCTTTAAATGAAGTCAACAAGTTTTTCACATCAATCGGTAATGACCTAGCCAGTTCAACGCTCAAGAAACTAAATAAGACTGATACTCAATTAGCACACAATATATCAAGTTATTCTTTCGCACCAGTAAGCTCTTTGTCCCTTTTTCTGACAGATGCTAAAGAAGTTTCGTCTATCATAAGTCGACTTAAAACACAAAGCGCTCCTGGTCACGACAAAATTTCTACAGCTGTTCTGAAAGGTTGCACCACAGTATTATCTGAACCCATTGCACATTTGTGCAACTTGAGTTTCACTACGGGAGTATTTCCTGACGTTTTCAAGCAAGCTATTGTAACACCTATTTTCAAAGCTGGTAACAAAATGCAACCTTCTAATTATAGGCCCATTTCGTTGCTGCCTGTTTTATCTAAAATTATAGAAAAAATAGCGAACCAAAGATTGATGTCCTACCTTGAAAAAAACAGTTTGCTTGCTGTGAACCAGTATGGCTTCCGTAGTGGAAAATCCACAGATGACGCGGTGTTACAGCTAACTACCCTCATTTCATCGTACATGGATAAAAGAAAAAAATGTGTGGGTATTTTTTTAGACCTTCAGAAAGCATTTGATACTGTGGCCATCCCAATTTTATTAGCACGACTAGACAATATAGGGGTACGTGGAATTGCTCACAGTTGGTTTTCTGACTACCTCACAAATCGAAATCAAAAAGTAAAAATAGACAATAAATTAAGTAATAATGCTGCTTGTACATATGGTGTTCCGCAAGGTTCTACACTTGGACCTACTCTATTTTTAGTATATATTAACGAGCTTTGCACACTTAAATCAATAGATGCTGACATACTGATGTTTTGTGACGACACAGTTCTATTGTACAATGACAAAAGTTGGGAAAAAGTGTATGAAAAAGCAGAGATTGGTCTCTCAAAGACAATTGCATGGCTTGATAGTAACCTGTTATCTCTTAATACATCTAAGACAAAATACTTGTCGTTTAGTAAGACTAAAGCCTCAAGACCATCTCCCTCATTGACCATTAAGGCTCACTCTCACCCATGTAATACAGGGCCTCCCCCTAGTTCTTGTAACTGCAACACATTGTCTGATGTTGCCACAATTAGATATCTGGGAGTTATAGTAGATAACCATCTAAAATGGGGAGCTCACATACAAACTGTGTCCAAACGCACAAGAAAGCTAAAACACGTTTTTAAAACTCTCAAATACGTGGCTGATAGCAAACTCCTTCTACAAACTTATAAAGCCTTAGCAGAGTGTGCCATAAGCTACTGTATAACTTCATGGGGCGGCGCTGGCAAAACCAATATGAAGGTAGTTGAGAGAGCCCAAAGAGCACTGCTTAAAGTAACGTTTAACTTACCTTTTATGTACCCAACTGACAAACTATATAAACTGTGCAATGTACTTACCGTACGTAAACTTTTTATGAGTCAATGTTTGCGTAAATATCATAGAGAAATAGTACCATACCTCCCACAGAATAACAAACGTATTAATAGATGCCCAGTCCCTGAATATCATAGTGAAGTTGCCTGGCGACACTACTCCCACCTTGCGCCTATACTGTACAATAAACTGAATGAATTCCAAGATACAAAGAAATTAACTGTACATAAGTTGAAAAATATCATGCATAAATGGCTAGCCACGTTAAATTATGATGCAATAGAGAATATACTAGAAAAACAAATTAAGTAAAAAAAGACAATTATCAACAACACCTTAAGTCACACTTACAAACACACCAGTATACGCAATCTCAAAAGACACATAAACACGTAGCACACACACACCCATACGCACACGCGAACGCACACATATGCACATACAAACACACACACACACACACACACAAACACACACACACAAACATCCAGAACTAATCGCCCTCCACACATAACATCATTGTAAATATATTAATAGCTGTTCATATTATATTATATAAAATTCAATTTAGGATACAAATAGATTAAGTAATATCATATTATGCATAAGCAATAACTAGACATAGACTATTTTGTAATCACTTAACATACTACATTATTTTAAGTTGTTAATATAAAACTAAGTTGTAAACTAGAACCCCCGGAAGAACCTGCCTCTCTACGACACAGTTTTTTACTAATGTAAGAGGCAGAGCTATTTGTAAAGTGTAACATATTGTTTTGTTTACAATAAATTTATCTTATCTTATCTTATCTTATCTTAATAAATCAAGAAAATAATAAAATATAAATAATAAATTAACATTCCGTGACATTGATCACAGCGCCATCTATCAATCATCAATAAGTATATTTCAGGATATATATTATGTAGTTAAAAATGTGCATACACGACGGACTCAGCAAGCAAAATTCATGCTATTATCATATAAACATCTAACCTGATTTGCTTTTACTAGCTGAAAATATAGGCAAGTTATGATTGTAGTTTTAATACAATGAGCAATTAAAATAAATTGCCTACCAAAAACATATTTTCATTGCACATTCAGTATTTTGCTATGAAAAATTGAGTAGGAGTTTATTTTAATGGACCTTTGTCTTGTAAAAGTCTAAACGAATACATCATATTCATTACTTTTATGTTTTTAACAAGAGTTTAAGATTTAAATTTGAAGGCTCTTCTTAAATTATTCTGTACAGGGGTCATCGCGAGAAATATCAGTAAAACAGGGGATTGGGAATGGATTCTTTTTAGCTAGAATATTATATTACTCTATACTTCTTAGTCTTCTTAGCCACTAATTTCAGTTTACGGGTCATAGGTATATAGGCGTTAGCAAATTTTAATTTCGGGGTAGGTAAGTATATACGTACGTGAAATAAAATTAATAATTATCAATTACTAGGTACATTTATAGCTTGTTTTACACTAAAAAAAAATAAACCTAAGTTTGAAATGTTTGGTGCGTCGTTTATTTACTAATCGTCAAAAAACGACGTTGTCAATTCGATCAAATGTTTCGTAGACGTACCTTCACTAATCTGCAAATGAAGTCATATAATTAAATAAATTAATTTTAATAAAATGAGGATGAAAGTGAAACCCGTTATCTTGCAGACATGCAAGTTTGTACACTACTTTCACGTCTGTAAAACTGATTAAAATGCACAACAAAGTCGCCACCTGTCTCGCAAAAATCATGTTTCATTGTTCACTAGAAATATTCTGCATCTCATGGTAATTTTATTATCAACGCAAATAATATATTGAACTGCTAAGGGTGCAACGAAGTTTGACGGCTTTTCGGTTCATCTGAACCATTCAGTGATTATGCCTTCATAATGGCCACGATTTTTTTAATTTTGCCATTTCGAAATTAACATTTAAGCCATTTAAGATCTTAAATGGCTGCGCTAAAATATGGACCAATTTCAAATCAATACAATGCTAATTTGTACCTATACGACCATGATTCTCACCAAATATACATACCTAGACACATTATATTTAGAAAAGTAGCTTCTTTAATATTTTCAATATTAATTGAATATGTAGGTATAATTAAAAAAACTAATGGACGCCCGTAACTTCGCCCGCATTATTTCAGGATATAAAATAGCCTATGACACTGCTAAGACCTCTTACTACCTACGTACCAAAATCATGATGATCCGTTCAGACATTTTTGCGTGATGAGCTTTTAAATAGTAAACAGACAAACAGAGACACAGATAACCAGACAAATAACTAGAAATTGTTGGACGTGCTCTGTTATCAATTTCAAGTATCTCCTAACATTTTTTATTAACTTCAATGTTCAGGCTTTCGATTCGACCCTTTATAGCTTTATTATATAATATATAGATAGATAAGATTTTTTAATGTATTCACCGACGCACGACGGTACCTCAGTGCCACAGCCATTGTCATAGTAAGGTAATACAGCAAGAAAAGTAAGAAAACTATATTATAAAATGCTAATGCTAGATCATTCTCCATGACGATTGTTATATTTTGAATATTTTTATGTCTGCTATCTACCTTATTCTGTTGACGTTTTGGTATAACACTCCTAAAATGGTACACAATTTCTAGAATTTCTAGTTTTTAAGTTCTTTTGTTCCTAATTTAAATCAAAATTGAAATTAATTGAAAAAAAAAACTATTTCATTGGTACATTTGATTCTGTCATAATTTATCTAAGTACCTATCATAACAAAAACTATAAATACCATATTCACAAACAGCGCGACAAAAAACGACAACAAACGTTCTGTCGGATAAGATTAAGTTCAGCATAACTTAAATTTCGCGACCCAAAATTCGTCTTTCGCGGAGCAAGCGGGCTCATTGACTAACTGACTTCAGTCGAAAACGGGTGTTCCAAAGCTATTGAAATGTTTTTGGTACTTGTAACATTTTTGGTGTTTCTACTCTGCGGTATTAGATGGCAGAGAAGAAGGAAGATTCAGTGCGTGAAGCAATTTAGAAATGATCTAGTGTCTTTTCCTTTTGTTGGACATGCGCCTTTATTGGTGGGCAGCGGAGAAGGTTGGTTATTTTTTTTATAAGTAAACCTAATATTGTAAAAATATTGAAATTTATTGCACTGATTAAGATCTACATACATAGGTATAGTAAAAAAATAATAATAGTTAAATAGGTACGAGTACTTATCTATATTAGTGTCATACTATTATGTACATAATTATATTGTTTAGTTTGCTTAACTATGATAGCTAAATCTAAGTACTGTTTAGTAGTTACACTATTGAGAATTTGGAATTCTACTTTCTTCTGCAGATAATAATATTATATATGCACATTTAAAACTAAAATGAAAAAAAAAATACGCAATCTTGGTATATATTTTTAATAGGTTAACATTAGTTAACACATACTTAGTTTCATTTCGCAAAAAACAGTACTTACAGTTATTTTGCTATGAATAGGGAATATTAACCTGTGAATTATCCCCTATTGCTGAGCAATACTGAGCATAGATCTTTCTGCTAAAACCAGCCTTAACTATTTGGTTTTTTGAGCTAGGCAGATACAAAAATATACGATTACGTCACTAAAAACAAACTTCTAACCGATACTATAACATAAGGTAAGATTTAATTCACAATCCATCAAAAAATAGGAGTTAATTTATAATCAAATCAATACGTAGCTATCAATTCTCTAGGCCAATCACACATGAATATGTAGTTAGTATGGACACTCACGAGTAGACTAGTTTTACGTTAATTCTTTTCGTTTTGTGAAGGTCATCTTGTCGTATTTTAATATAGTCACATAATATACATATATAAACAGATATTGTTTCAATGTTCGTGTCATAGCTTGTTATTAATTTAATAATTGTTACGAATCCTATAGGTATAAATGTATATACTATCCACTGCCCTGTAAAGAGAACATTTGTTTCTAATCACCTGATTACAGATAAACACATTTTTCTGTGGTAAAATCAGTCATGATCAGATGAGACCAAAATATCACTCCAAAAACAAACAAAAAACGTGAAAAACAAAATAATAACAATAAAGGAATAGTTCCTTCACCATGTCAATATTAACTAACAAACCCACGGCAACGTCAGAAAAACTATATTTGACATATAATGAGAAAAGTTCGCCTAAAATCAGTAGGTACAAAATATTCGAAAAAAGTTTTGCGTATACTTTAAATTGACAGTAGAACATGTTTCTGCAGTATCCTTTTTTTGTCTGTTATGTGTTTGTCTGTTTGTTTATTCAAACGCGCATCACGCAAAAACTGCTCAACGGATCTTATATTTTAGGTATGCAGACAGTATGAGGTCCTGAGAGGAACAGAGACTACTTTTTATACCGAACGAATGTGAGCAAAGCCTCGGGTATCAGCTAGTATAAAAACATACTTAAATACGTGCAAAAAATCCGTAACAATAAACTTTTCGTTGTATAGAATATTTTTTAAGTGCGACTCAAATCATTCTGTACCAGGCTGCTAGTTTTAAATTAATTCAAGGCTAACTTCATTTGATATTATTTTAATATGCTTTTTCCTGGAAAAGCTGTTTCAATGTACCTATATTATGTATAATATTACGCACGCTTTGACATCACATCACATTATTTTTATACAATCTGCTGTGTATTAAGTAGAACCTACAATTTCAGATTCAGACTTAATCATTGTCTCGTACGTGACGTCACAGCCAGCCCCAACGGAAGACCAGCGTTGATTACTTCCAGTAATCAGCATTATGCTGAGTTGGGGCTGTGTTGAGGCAGACTTATTTATTTATTTATTGTATATTTATGTGTGTGTATGTTTGAAGACTGTCTTAATAAATGATTTTCTATTCTATTCTATTCTAGATATATAATATAATATTATATATTCATCTCTGAGTTTTGTTAGTTTTTATATTTTGGATTTAAATATATTGTACTCAAACGACGAAAATTTGTACGAACATAATCATCATTCATTCATAAAGCCATTTTACACGTCACACTGTACAGTTGTAAATACTAGAAAAGTATATAAGTTGGTTATAATATAATAATTAATTAAACATGCAATTAACAAGAAAAAAAAACAAACGTTTATAAGTTAAACCTTAGTGCCGATTTGGCACTAATCTGAGTAAACTAATACAGATTAGATATTTTTATCGTGGATAAAACTAATTTTATGGGTCCTGTAAAAAAATATCAAAAAAGTCACATAAAAATTGTTTAATTTATTTTTCAGCTAAACGTAAGGTGGTGGAGGCTTTTGGAAGAGAGGCCCTCAAGCAAGGCGGAATCACTAATCTTCATAGCTGGGTGTTCGACCAGTTCTTCACAGGTTAGTTGTTCGATCATTTTATTATTGCTCTAAAGTATAATTTATGTGTATACGGTCTACACTTACCTACATAATACGTCTTCAATAAAAAAACTTAGGTCGTTCGTAAATCGGTATAGAAGGACTCACACCACACTAATAAATATAAAGGCTAAAGTTTGTGCGTGAGTGAATGTGTGTGTGTGTGTGAGAGTATATTTGTTACTTCTTCACGCTCAAACAGTTGAACCGATTTGTTTGAGAATTGGTATGAAGATAGACCCCAGATTAGTTACAGGCTACTTTTTATTTCAGACTATAGGTAAAACCGTAGGGCGCTTCTAGTAGGCATAATATAATAAAAATAAATAAATTGTTTATATTGCATTTTAAAACTTATGACATAACATTGGATGGAAATCTAAAGGCATCCGAACTAATTAATTGTGTTTAAAAACATAATTAAAAAATCATAACTGTGTTTCGCATAAGCCTTGTTGTTGCGGTGTTAAGTCGTTGAGACTAGATGCACCGAGTTGTCGCTTACACTTGACCTTTAGACGCAGCGACTAGCTGTGACATTTTGTCATACATTTTCATATATTACTTTATAGTTCAAAGCAAGACGCACTTACTTATTAACTTATTTAATGACTATGACTATGAGTAAGACTTATTTACTTATTTTCCTCAACGTAAAAAGACCTCTATATCGAAAAGAATCTACATAGCTATCACTCTATTGTGACGCTCGCTGTATATCTTAGCAATAAGACCAAAAAAAACAAGCAGAATATACTTAGATAAACGTTCATATTTTACAATGTAGTATTCAGGAAATTCTGCAAGACACTGCTAGTTTACTAATACGCCTACGCAAACCTTCGTGTTGTAAAGAAAATTACATAGGAAAACTATGTAAGTAAGTACCAAACGCGGTAGCAGTTTTCCTTTCACCATTGTGTTTATATCTTGCAAAGAAAATTTTATAGTTTACGACATACTGTAGGATATACTCGTAACTAGGCTTTGTTAGAATTTATAGGTATATAGCCTTTGATTGAATGGATTGGATTTTATTTTACAATAGAATTCATAACTGGATCAAGAATTTATTTAGGTATTAAAAAATTACTATTAAAATAGAATTGGTTATTTATGTGTGTGTATATTGTGTGCATATTGATATTCAAACGGCAAATCCTACCGCTACTTGTTAGGTAATTGAGATGATTCTTACATAGATAAAAAATCCTAGTCAAAGCTAAAATATGAAGATTTTTAATACATAAAATCTCCATTTAGTATTGTATTACGTAATCGGCACTCGTTAAGCCATGTCAGAGGCCCTAATGGCGACTTGATAAACTCTTGACACTTGACTTGATAAACAGTTGGCCACCCTCATTCGATAAAAAGAACTAGACTATTTTAGGATATGAAAATAACACTTATTACCTTGATGATGTTTATGTTTGATCTATTTCTTTGTATTTTATTTTTATTTCGTGTGTTACAATAAAGAATATTCTATCTATCTATCTATCTATCTAATATTTTTATTGTTTATTGTAGTGATAGCCGACCCGGTAGCCGCTGAGGTGGTATTCAAAAGCTGCCTAGAGAAAGATGACTCAATGAAACTCTTTGGAAAGTTCTTCCGAGACAGTCTACCAGTAGTACCAGGTAATTTTATTTATTTAGTAGTTTGTATTATTTAGTTTTTTTCAAATGCATTTGTTCACGGTTAAAATACAAATAGCTAAAATTAACCTATTACGTAGAATGAGGTCTTAGGAGTGCAACATAAACAAAACAAAATTTCTAAAAAAAAGGTTAGAACGTGTTTTGCTATCAAAGGGAAATATCACCTTATTTTTTAAATATCATTCAATGCGCAGACTTTCAATCCTCTTCAGCTTTATTATGTGTGTAGATATATTTAAGACTACGAAATAAAAAATTATATCCTGTCCATACAACCGACATTTAAAATTATCATGTTTTCGCACTAAAACTGATAAAAATCAATGAAAACGACAATTTGGCAATGCTCTATCACTTTGTCGTCAAATTTCAATTTCGTGCCATGAAGTCCATGTACCAAATTTCCAAGGATCTTGCACTCACTTTCTCCTGCATGTTTTCTGTCGGCCAAACCCGCTTTTGCGATGCAGCACACAAAAAACGTGCAACGGGACTTTCGAAATTTAAAAATGCACATAAACTGGACGCGTCGTATGCGCCGGTGATTTTATTTTGCAGAAAGGTCTTAAGCGACAGTCAGACTATGCGACATTGTACATACATGTTAATATTTTACGTTAAAAAAAAAACTGTTTTGGGAACAAAAACAATAATTCAAATATTTTAAACGGTTGGGAATTATTGTATAGGAATAAAATAAATTGTGGAATATCAATT
Source organism: Macaria liturata (assembly GCA_964023185.1). Taxonomy (NCBI): domain Eukaryota; kingdom Metazoa; phylum Arthropoda; class Insecta; order Lepidoptera; family Geometridae; genus Macaria; species Macaria liturata. The sequence continues at coordinate 6,034,688 of OZ026811.1, read as the reverse complement.
CCTTATTATTAAAAACTTCATTACCTCTATTATTTTATATAAGTACCTATATACATATTATAAACAAGAAAAAATATTTAATAGGCATACCTACCTTATTTGAATTGTAATTTGCAATACATAACACAGCAGTTAAAATAATAGGTAAGTACATAATACCTATCATCCACAAGGTTTGAAGGAAACGAATTGCAGTGTAGGTTTGGTAGAATTACGCCATACTTCTGGACAACATGATTTATATTTAACAGCCATAATTAGCATGACGGCTAGATTAAACGACACTGTAACATTAATAATACACTATGTTATCTAGTACCCATGATACAAGCGTAAGCTTAGTATGGGGCTAGATGGCGCTGTGTGATATGTCCTGAAATATTTATTTTTTTATTTTTATTAAGTATTAATATGGTCATTTTCCATGTGTTACACTTCTTCTTCTCCTTATCGAATGAGAGTTGACAACTCTGATGTCGAGAGTTTATCAAGCCGACCTAAGGGCTTCTGATATGGCTTAACGACAGCCGTACCTACTAGACAAACAGCCGGGACCTAAAACTGCGGAAACCGAAGCGCCCAAAATGGAATGCCAGTTTTCGGTCACCCATCCAAGGACTGAACGCGTCGACCTTTGCTTAACATTGGTAATCGTAAGCAATTGCCTCCGCTAGCTGAGCTACGGGCGCTTCACTAAAGTTTTATACTGATGATCATAATAATCTTTAGCCTTATTAAGTTAGCATATTCAGACCAGACTTAAATGTGAGTATGGTAGACGGCCACTGTTGCGATTTTTTTTAATTTGCTCTGCTATACTTTCAAATCGTCTGGTCAGTATAGTGGGAGGTCAAAAAAGCAATCTCTGTTACTAAGCTACCTAATTTTGAAGACAGCGCGTTGAACTCTTTTGGACTAGACAAATAAATAAAACGTTGCCTTTGGGTAAATTAAAGGAGGGTTCACCTGAATAAACACCTATCAGACTACAATAGCACTGGGCTGAAATAAATGGAAAAAGGGTAGGGAGGCCATTGCCCAACAGTGGGAAAATACAGGCTTATAATAATAATAATAATAGCTCAGCTATTGGAAGTATTTGCTTGCGATTACCAATGTTAAGCAACTCTCAATGCTGATAGTACTTATGGGCGCTTCCGTTAGTCGAATGACATGTGATATTATATGTCCTGACGGTTTGACATAATATGACAGTTGTTAAGCCATGTGACTGACATCAGAGGCCTTTAGGACGGCTAGAAAACTCTCTACTCTAAAGTTGGCCACTCTCAACCCAAGAACAAGAATATAGGATCACATTTGATGCATTATATTTGAATATATGTAGATATTATTAGAATATTTATTATTTACATACACAGAGATAATAATAATAAAATGTATTTTCATATCAATATAACATTTTTTTTTCTATCCAAGGTAAGGTATAGGTCAAGGGTAAGTTTCAGCCGTCAAAGTATCTCATTTAGATACATAATACATACATATATGTATTATACTGGCCTGTTAGCTTAGTTGGTAGTGGCTCTGCCTTCTAATCTAGGGGTTGCGGGTTCGATTCCCGCTTGACACAAGTATTTATGAAATTTAAAATGTATAATTACTTGTGCTGAGTCTGGTCGTTTGTATGTATATTAAGTATGTATTTACAAAAGAAAAGTATATGAGTATTATATCCGTTACCTAGTACCCACGACACAAGCGTTTGCTTAGTGTGGGGCTAGATGGCGCTGTGTGCAATGTCCCGGAATATTATTTATTTATATTTATACAATATAGTAAGTATGTATATTTTATATACACACGGGAATACGATGTCGCTATTATGTTTTGGTAAAATACAAGAAGCAGTTTTTTTTTCATTTTTTTTTTTACATCTACCTACTTCTCAGTTGCAATTTACACAAATAAACTGTATTAGTATTTAAAATTAGCAGTGCTCGCGACTTCGTCCGCGTGGAATTGTTATTTTGGGCATTAATTCTTTCATACACATTTTTTTGATATCTTGAACTCGCAGCGCACGCAACGGAAGCCCTCAAAGATGAATAATTTTCCCCGTTTTTTTTTTCATTTTCCATTGTTTCTTCGCTCCTATTAGTTGCAGCGTGATTTTATATATCCTAAAGCCTTCCTCGATAAATTATTAGTCTATTCAACACAAAAAGAATTTTTCAATTCGCACCAGTAGTTCCTGAGATTAGCGCGTTCAAACAAACAAACAAACAAACTCTTCAGCTTTATAATATTAAGTATAGATACAACAGACAATGTTCCAAAAAAGGATGCAAGCCAGACGATATAGCGGTTCTAGATAATGTAACAAGACACGCCTTACTATATAACATATCTCATCGACATAGAACAGGTAATAGACAGGCTGCACATTAATTAATTCTACGGGGGGGCTGGTCCTGTAGTAGTTTACTACCATAGGACCAAATACGAAAACAATACGACACACGGACGACGGATTGAATGTTACGTATTTTAAAAACTTATGTACCTGGAGATAAACTATAAAATACAAGCTAAGTATTTACTTTTTTTTTATTGCTGATGGAGGTTTATTCAATAAACAACATAAATAAATAATAAATAACACTTTCGAATAAAATATATTTATATATATATATATATATATAAACAACCTAATCTACTTTTTCAAAAGGCAGTGTAGAATATTATTAATTTACTTCTAAGTAATTAACCAACTTTAATATTTGAAATAACGCTTATATAAAAATATATATTGAAAAAGAAATTATGTCAAGACATCTCTTTACTTATACCATGTCAAAGCAATATCTACCAAATTAAATACAAAAAAATTGCTAAAATAATTGAGCAACATTTGCAGACGCCAGGTCTCGTTTTTGTAACTAGTCAGGTCTAGACCCAGACAGAGCTATTGTGGCACACTTAGACTCCCACATTATATATAGAAAGATATTTTTATCAAATCGAATGATCTGCAAAATTGAGTTTTCGAAAGAGATTTCATTTAGCTATTATATAATATTATCTATGTTTACACATAATTGTATAAACAGTTTTTACGGTTTTATACTCTGCCCCACCTGATGTTAAGTAATACCTAATTAAGAAAATATTAGAAATATTATCATAATTTCTACAATATAAAAAAAATACTAAATTAGCGACAAAAAGTTCGTTCATAAACTTTCATTCTGCATTAAGGAATTGCAATCGTTCAATTAAAAAGATGATAATAAAAAATTTGCATTGCTAATTTTTGCTTTCATAACTAGCTTAATCTAGTTTTGATTTTTTGCTCGTCGTAAAATGTTTTATGGTTAATGATATTTGGTTATGGAGATGGGCAATCAGTTCCTGTACTTTTCGAAAGCGTTTAATTGGTGTTTGTACCAAATAAATATATATGAAAAACAAAGAGACAAAATGATAAAATATATTATTATTAATGACAAACAACAAATAGATAGAAACTATCAACAAGACATATCATAGTCGCATGTTAACAATACCAATGTTAAATAAGCAACTGTCTTAGATGAGTGATCAAAAAGTGCCACAAATTTGGTTGCTCTTGCGAGTCGAATTATAAGCTTATAACTTTACGTACCGGTTGTAAGTCATAATAGTACATAGCTACATTCCAATAGCAATCGCTAAGCCATGTCAAAAGGCTCTGAAATCTCTTGATACCTAAGTTAGTCTTTTTATACGAATTTACCATTATCATTTTTAAACCTTTAATTGTTTTTCCAGTATCACAATGGCGACCCCGAAGAAAGTTCTTGAACCCTGTCTTTGCCATGAAACACCTGAACCAATACTTTGAGGTATTCCGGAAGAAAGCCAGCATTCTGGCTGAGAAGCTGAACAGTAAGAGCGGTGTCGGAACATTCTCCGTTTATGACACCATGTCGGCTAACTCTTTCGATATTATCTGTGGTAAGTATCTATTGATTTGTTGAAAAAAAAACTTGATAAGCTCTCGACACCAGAGTTAGCCACTCTCATTCAGGCCAACTCTGGTGTCACGAGTTTATCAAGCCACCCTGAGGGCCTCTGACATGGCTTTTGTGTCAGATGGTAAATGCAGACGCTTTACCACCGAGCCACAATAAATAAATAATACTGACATATCACACAGCGCCATCTAGCTACTTACAATCTTTTCAATCCGTAGCTAACCACACTGATCTCTTTCTTTCAGAATCAACACTCGGCGTCAAAAGCACGGCTCAAGAGAACGTTGATAACTCAGAACTGATAGCCCTAAAGCAGATGGGGCGCCTCATAGCTGGACGGATGACACAACCCCTGTTGCACAACCAGTCGATCTACGAGTTGACACCACTGTATAGGCAGTTGAAAGATGTTACTGATAGCTTATGGGCGTTTTTAGATAAGGTATGTTTGTTTTTTTTTCAAATACTTTATTATGGTTATGAGCCCTTAAGCAGTTTATGAAAGCAATATAACATTTTAATTCTAAATAAACTCAAAGGATCACATAATGATAATATATCTATCAAATGATATGATAATCAAATCGAAGAATTTTTAAAAAATATAAATTCCGATGTCTAATTTTATATCTAAAACTAAAAAGTAAATATGTACCTACCTAGTTAAAACTTAACAAATGCTTGAGTCTTAAGACCGTATATTTTGGCACGATTGTGTCGTTACGAAAATTCCTATCAAAGTTATTAAGTGAATATCTTCCTATTACATATATTATTACAAAAAATATTTTTACCCACAATTTCGAAACAAAGATTATACAAAAAAAATCTTTTTCTTACAGACAATACAACTAGGATATGAAAAATTTACAAAAAGCAAACCGGATCTATGCCAAGACCACTCAAACAATGGTATGTTTGGTAATATTTAATTTTAGCCTCCTAATGAACATGCAAAATGCCTTAACTAGAAATTCCGAAAACCTAGACAGTCAATATTAGCAAGACAAATACATTCTAGTTTTGGTGCGAGTACAAATTGATGTCACTTTTGTTTAACTATACTGCATTTTAATTTAATTGCGTTAGGTCACAGGTAAGGAAACTTATCTTTTAAATTTGAAAGCAATTTATTATTCTTTGAAGGACAATTCAGACGATGGAAGTGTATCGCCTAAAATAAGATGCTAATAAAAGAATCATGTTTTAATAATTAGCTATTTTCATTTCGGAGCATTGCATAGCACAATATTACTTTACGTGGCTGTATTTTAACAAAACGCACGTGAACCATGTAATGTAAAACCAGCAGCATACGACATTTCGTCGCAGTACAGAAAATATCCATGTAAATCCGTGGCTATTATCGGGATAAAATGCGTCTTTTTTTAAACTTGATGGGCTCACGCTGACCGTTGACTACAACCCACGTGATGTTAAGAAACTTTGGAATCCACGATCTAGTGATATGACGATAAATTATACATCAGCTAGATATCCGTTCCGTTCTATAGTAGAGAAACGAACGGCCCCCCTTAGACAATCGGCGTATTTTAGTGAGCGTACTGACGCACACTTATGGAAAAAAAAGACCAATGTATTTGATATCACGAAGGATTTTTGTTTTTTTTTATTGAGATTCCACACATATAACACCCCTTGCCAAAGCAAGGGACATTACTAAGTCTTAAATACTGATTTAAAACTATATAACTGCTATTTACAAAGCTCTGGAGTATAAAAGTGTCTTAGCAGGTTAACATTTTTCTTCTATGATTTACTACATTTTTTAAATATAATACATTTTGTGTTCATGCTTTTGGTTAGTTATCATTCTTATTTATATATCTGTACCTACATTGTTAAACATCACTCACTAGACATATTTTTACAATATTATTATTATATGTACACATGATATTTTTAATTCCACGAGGGATTTTTTACGTTAATCGCATACATTGGTTTCTGTATTTCATAAGCGTCAGTACGCTCACTAAAATACGCCTCTTGTCTAAGGGGGCAGACCAATTAACCATCAAAAACTATGCTTATAATGAATTGTAACAAAATATTTTTCGAAAATATAATACCGCTTCACTTTGTTAACCTATTCTCCTGGTATTTCCCAGAAGCCTCAGCTCCATCCATGCTGGAACTCCTTCTAGAAGCCAACCAGGGTGACCTGCGAGGGTTGAACGAGGAGATAATGGCCATCGTGTTTGCTGGCACTGATACTTCCTCTGTGACGCTGTCCTTCACCTGCCTCATGCTGGCTAAGTACCCTGATGTGCAGGAGAAGATGTTCCAAGAGTAAGTATTTAAAGTGAAATGCCCTTAGTGAATAGTTATTCAATCTATCTATTTATACTATACATTATGTATAATAAAGCTGAAGAAGGTCCAAAATCTGATCATCGAAGATATTTAAAAAAAAATGATTGGAGGTACTTACTTTGAATTGATAGTAGAACACGTTCCATTTTTTTTTCCCGTTTATCTTTTCTCTGTTTATCTGTGTCTCTGTTTGTTTGTTTAAACTCTCATCACGTAAAAACGGCTGAACGGATCATCATGATTTTTTTTTGTATATAGGTAGTATGAGTACTTTTTATCTCAAAATAATTCGAGCGAAGCCGCGGGAGTCCACTAGTATATTATAAAGTGAGTAGACAGATTGAGGGACCAGGTTTAAACGACAGAATAAGCTTTATTGTTGTCATTATAATTGGAACAAATATCGATATTTCAACCACATTTTTCGATACTTGCCCACCTTATAGAAATGGTAAATGTGAGACAGCTGTGTAAGTTGTACTCGATGTACCTATCATTGTTACAACGGTTGTGTATGCTGTTCCAGTTTGAAGTTATGCAAAAATATTCTGTAAAATTATCCACTGTCAAAATAAGTGCCAATGACCAATTTCACACCCTTGTCTCATGATAATTATGTCATTAAATGAGACATACTCTGTCTTTATTTGCAATTCGATGCGGCACTCCTACTTACCTACCTGCTTAGTAACACATTACGAACAATTAATCTTGAATCACACTATCTATAAAAAAAACTGCATCAAAATCTATTGTGTATTTTTAAAGATGTAAGCGTACACACATACGTAGCTACATACAGTTACAGACATACGGACAGACGCGTGAAAGGACATTGCTCGATACTATGTAGTGATACTAATTTTATGCGGCCACTCCTTACCTACTTTATACACAAGTGATTGCATATTTTATGGAAAATAACTATTATTTATTTATTAAAAAAACATCTATTTTCCAGATTACAAGAAGTTCTCGGTGATTCCGACAGGCCTCTAGAGCACGATGACCTCCCAAAGCTTAAGTACACTGAAGCTGTGTTGAGGGAAACTCTGAGGGTCTATTCACCAGGTCTACTATTGCTAAGAAAGATTGATAAGGATGTAGAGTTACGTGAGTAAAAGTTTTTTTTACTTTTAGTTCCTACTAGAAGTTCGATGTTTATTCACGTTAGTGTCAAAAAACTTATATCGTAAGGCGCTTGGTTTTGTTTTCCTGCTTGCGTCTACATCAATGCAACGCTTTCGCTGATCACCTTTTTGTAGAATAATTTCTGTGTACCCCTTTTTTAAATTCCAAAATACGCAGTGTATGGAAAACGCACACGTGAGCGTCTCGGACATAATCATAATATCCACAAAATCATACTGAGGCATTATATTCAGCTAAGCCTGTTGATACATTTATAGCAAATCACTCCAAGAGGTATAGAAATCCAAAATCATTCCTGTACATGTACAGATTGGATACTACATGCACCGAAATAACCTCTATAAACCAAAAGTACACTCCTAAATTGCTCTTTAATTATCTTAAAGTAATAAGCCAGAGTAGTAGCTTCGTATACAACTAGTAAGTTACTTACAAGTCGATAATTCACCACTCCCCAGCATCTGGCCAAGTGCTGGTCGCAGGTACGAGTGCCATGATCCACGTTTGGGCCATCCACCGCCACCCTCAGTTCTGGGGGGAAGACGCGGAGCAGTTTCGCCCTGAACGCTGGTTCGACGCGCCGGCCAAGCACCCAGCAGCCTTCTTACCGTTTAGTTATGGACCTAGGAATTGTATTGGTAAGTAATATTTTTTATTTTGTTTTCATTCCCTACATATTTCCTACCTATTTTTCTTTTGGACGACTTGAAAAGACTTAATGTCACAGCTTCGGCACACTCATTCGAACTTATTATTATGTTTTATATGAATACCACAGAATCAATCAGTGGGAACTAAACAGAAAAATGCTATGAAGTTTTTTGATCCTGGATTCTGATAACGCCTGAACAAAACTAAAAAACATAGTGTAGTTCCGCTGTTCTTTATTTTGATCAGGCGTTAAAAATATAATTTGTATGAATGAAACCATCGTTTTTTGCTTTTATTACTCTTTTAATGTCTTTTTAGTAACTATTTTGGCTCTTTTTAGTTAATTCAAATTACTTTTATTACGTTATCACACAAACCAATTTTTATTTTTATTTTTATCTGTCTCTAAATTAAAACAAAATAAACCCCTTAAACTAAAATTTGCCTGAGATTGTGAGTGCTAATAAAAGTTTTTTATTCATTTCCAGGCTATCAATTCGCAATAATGGCAATGAAGACATCCCTGGCCTACATCGTCCGCCACCACCGCATCCTACCAGCTAACGATGATGATGATGAAGCAGACAACGTTCACAAACGGGAAGAAATGAGGACGAGCTTCGATATACTTATAAGAGATGTCAATCAATTCCCTATTAGGTTACAAACAAGAGAACAACATGTGTAGATTGTGTAGCTCTTTGATATCTGACTAACTACTTAGTTACCACTATAAAAATGTTATTTAATTGCTAAACCTTACAGTGTGTTTTGGCTGCCTTATTTTAGAGCCGTGGGGCCTAGACCTGAGGACCTGGGTGCCCACCACAATGTATCTGCCCAAGGGAACTTCCCTAACAAATTAATTCTGCGGGGTAGTCACGACCCTCAGTCATCAGGAATTACTCAAGACAAAGATTTTAAAGCATTCCATTCAATGTAAGACATTATCTACCATCGATCTAGGAGGAGTCGCTTTTGCGTGTTATACCAGGTGACTTTCTGGACTGTTATGTGTAAAATAAGAGGATTTCCTAATTTTACATTGTGATTTTATAAGGTAGAGACATTATTACTGAACGTTCGCGTGGATGACACATTCAAATGAAGTTTATATCGTTACAGAACAGATGTATGCGAATTATATCAGAGGTATTGAAACTCAATACTACAAATGTCATGTAAACTTATTAACTTTTTTATATGTATTTCTTCTGTTTTTACAAAATTTGCAGTGGAAGTTAATTTTAATATCTATGTTATCTTCTTTTTTGTATAAGATGATGCTGATACTTAAGGATCATTTTGAATGTAAATACTGAAGTAATAAGAGTTCCCGTTAAAACGTTGAGCAATTTCTGAAATCGCTATTTATTAGTCTTAATTCCTGATAATGGCGGATATTGCGCTGAGAGCTAAGCTAAGTCACAATTTTGAATTAATGTTGTTAGTAAAATAAGTGGTGTATTTCTCTTTCTCTCTCTCTCTCTCTCTCTCTATCTATCACTTTGTACTATGAGACAATATAATTAAATTAATAAGGAGTGCAGAGACTGTGATCTGTACAAATTTTATTCAGAATTATTTAAATTTTTGTTGATAGCATCATCATCACCCGCAGACGGTTCTCTCCCACTGCTGGGTCTCCCTCTTTCATAATATTCTATCTTTAGCCAGCCTCATCCAGGTTTGACAGATATTTTTGTCGTTGATAGCATATTTTAATAGAATTAGGTACCTGATTGATAAGACTAGCATTTAAAATACATGTTTTTTTTTTGTTATTTGAAGATTAGATTACTGTCAATAAATATTTTTAAATACATTACTCCATGTTTCTCGTGCCTACATATATTACATTTATACTACACATTATACTGTCTTGATACAGCATATACTTGTACAGTCGATATCAAAATCAAGATACTTTAATATCTTTACATCATTGATCTCCATCAGTACAACTTGTACTGATGGAGATCAATGCTTTACATACATGTAAAGCTGAAAAGGGTCAAGAATCTGAACATAGAAGATACCAGAAAAAAAGTGTCTGGATATAGGTACAGCTACTTTAAATCCGTAATAAAATACGACTCAGCAGTTTTTATAATAGCTAGACAGCTATTATATATTATGTTTATAAATGTTTTTATTTATCTGTGTCTCTGTTTATCTGCTTAATTATCTGTTTATTTATACGCTCACTACACAAAAGCGGCTCAATGGATCTTCGTGATTTTTGGTATGTAGGTAGTATGAGGTATTAGGAGTGTCATAGGCTCATTTTATTCTGCATTAATGTGAGCGATGCCGGAGGCGTTCACTAGTATCATAATATATTTCCACCTTCTTAATTTTAATATTAAAACTTTCGTGAGACATTTTATCAATATACGCGAATTAACGTCAGTGAAAACTGTTTAGTTCCCATACCTTCTTAATTATACAAGATCTTTGACCATAACACCATAACTAGTAATTTGGTTTATTCATGAACCTGCTCAAGTGAAGTTGCAAAAAAACTTGCATTTCTTACTGCAGTTGTAACAATCCTTATTTCAATGGGATTAGGTTCATTTTAGTTGTTTATGATTTATAGTGAAATAGAAGCTTCCGGACAGGAATCTAGAAGTTCCTGACTAGCTACTTACTGTTTAGTTCTAGGCAGAAGTTGTGAACATTTTGTCTAGGATTCTAATTTTAGTTTTCCTGCTTATTTTTGACAACTATGAGATTTTTATGACGTTAAGAGCAAGTTTCTCTATAGTCAGTTTTATAATAAGACTTCTCGAGTACCTACCTTCAATGAAAACTTTTACACTGAAGATTGTTTTAAAATAATCTATGTTGGTATCGAGAGGAATGGCGTGTCATGAACTTTGTGCAAGGTACATCCAAATTTTGCACTTTTAAGACGTGTAAGTAAACACTAATATTGGCGAGCTAAAGATTTGTCATTTGACGCGGCAAAACAGTTTTAACCTGCCACTATCTATATATTTGTTACGGCTAATACCCGAAGTGCGGCTACCCCTAGTTTTAGCCGGTTAGAACTAGGTGTAGCCACTTAGTCTTAGTTAAACCCCGAATCGAGTTATGTTTTGAAAGAAGTTGGCTCCTCCTCGCTTCACTCGTCGTCGCATGTGCGTGGTAGAAAGCAACCTAACGAACCTAATCTACCTTCTGTCACAGACAAGTGACTTCGAGTCCAACACTTGCACTACAACAGGACTTGAGACCTAGTTTTACCCGAAAACAATCGGCTCGTACTAGGTTTAACCAAGAGTAAGTGGCTACACCTAGTTCTAACCGGCTAAAACTAGGTGTAGCCGCACTTCGGGTATTAGCCGTAACATATACATATAATAAGCTGAAGAGGGTCAAAAGTCTGAACATTAAAGATATTTAAAAAAAAATGATGGTACTTCGAATTGACAGATTGGAACGTGTTCTACGTTCCAAAAAATTCTAGAAACTTCTTTGTCTGTTTTCTGTTTATTTAAACAATAATTACGCTAAAACGGCTGAACGGATCAGCATGATTTGTGGTATGTAGGTAGTATGTGGTCTTAGGAGTGTCATAGGCTACTTTTTATCCTGAAATAATGCGAGCGTAGTCACGGGCGTCCACTAGTTAGAAAATATAAAAGCTATTAGATAGATAAATTCTAATACAGGTGCAGTACACCTGCAGTTCAAGAAGGTTCAGTCAACCCTTCGATGCTGGAGTACCGAGCTCAGTAGAACCCGGGACGTCGCTTCAAGACCCGGATATCAAGGTAAGCACTTAAGGTTTATAATATAAAAATATTATAAAGGACTTAATTGCGCTAAATTAGCAAATGATAGTTTGAAGTGCTTCCGTTAATTTCATAAAAGAAAATGGTATGGAGTTTTCTTAGCTCAATTATTGCTGTTTTTTTTTTTGTTTTTAGCAGTGGTAGTAGGAATATTGTATGTTATTAATATTAAAGATCCGTACATTTTCAAATATCTATCAACCTTCCTATAGTTTAAAGTATAGCTACTGTTGAACTTGTGCCACTTCTGACTCTGAGGCCATATCGTTCAAGAAATGTTGAATATTTGTATCATTATTTTACTTTTTTACATATTTATTAAGACCGTCAATGTCTCAAAATCGTTTTTAATGTTGTCTTTTATTAATTTAATTTCCACTCGCATTTCTTGCTTCATAAACAATCCGTACATTCTGCTTAAGGACAAAAAAGGGAACTCCCAAGATTCCTCATATACCTAGCAATGTGGCACTAACATACCATCGCCCATAGTTCTATACAATTATTTTGTTGATCTTGTCCCTACGTTGTCAAACCAGTCCGACAAATTAATCGTTAAACCTCATATTAACTTTTTATTAAAAGCTGAATCACCACCCAGTAGCTTTAATGATCAATGTTTATTACAATCCTGATACAAATATGTCTACAAGTGTTTGTATCAAGTCACGTTTCTTATGAATGTTTTGTCCAAAGGGACGTTTTGAGAATTTTAATTCTATACAATGTTCTTAAATAACATTACCTGGGTTTTGAACACATGACCTGACGTACATGTTTCTGTTCTCTTCTGGGTCAGTGGTACGAAATTACTCTAACAATGCGACCAGATTGCCGGCCGATGCCTATCTAGCAATTTGCGCTTTGTATAGTCTTATTGTACTTTCATTTTCGGATCGTACTTTTAAAAGTTTAATGAACTGTCTTCTTTTGTACAGGGTGAGTGATGTCAGAGTTTCACTTAAGACTTTTGAATGTGCTTTTGATCATGATTGTAATAAATATTATGATAATATTTGAATAGGATACCTCTATTTGAATAATTTGAATGATAATTTACAAACATTAGAAGTTACATGTGTCTGGATGTATGTAGATTATTCTAAATTATCTGTTTTAAGTAGACAACATAAGACAGCTAACTTTTGTAAAATTATCAAATTATTGTTACTTGCCATCCATGTAGTTGTAGTAAATTAATCTAAATACAAGCCCGTAAGTTTAAGCTTTTATTATAGTAAATGATTTAATGCTAATTCTGTTTTGTTTGGTTTTCACAGATGCATTGCTTCATCTGCGTTACGTACATGATCATCTTAACCAGCGCCAATCCAATAACGACTCGTGAAATTGCTACAAAACATGAAAAAAGATCTCTCTTCCGTGATGTCTTAGAATCTTTGAGAATCCGATCGCAGCTCCCTGAAGAAATCAATCAACACGATGATAATAATCTGTCACATAGCTATGATAGGTACGGATATGAAAATGAACCACTACAGCTACCTAGTGACGCTGATTTTATACCAAGGCGAAACGACAGAATCGAAATGCCGCCTCTCAAATACCGCTTCCCTAAAAGTCTCGAACTCAACGACACCAACCAAAAAAGCAATGAACCACCAAAAGAAGAAATAGTATTATACATCGATACTCACGAATCAACTCCGGCGCCAAAACCTACTACTCAGAAGCCTCATAAAAAGCGGCCAACAACTGTCAAGAATAAGCAAAACAAAAATAAAGAAAGTGAAGATGCGCAGTCTACAGAATACAAGCCACTGGTTTACAATATGAGTGGTCTTAGTCATATTGGGTACCGTGAATCACAAACTGTGGTTAAACCAACGGTCATTGTAAATATAAGAGGTTCTGTAAGCAATCACGAAAGCGAAATAAGACTTGAAAAAAATAGTCAAAATGATACTTTAGACATACCACCGCGAAATGTGTTTAATATTAACCAAGAAATAAACCTTGATAGAGAATTTGGAAAAGTAAACCCCGAAAAAATAAAACAAAATATTAAAATAGCTGCGAGGGAAAATGTGAAGGTAGAAGAGGACATGATGATGTGTGAAACGAATAAAAATGTCAATAGAAAACAAATGGAAGAACAAAACCGCAAGTTTGATAACGTCCTGCAAATATTATTCTCATTATAATACATTTAAATTTTCTACAATTTATTAGTTTTATAGTAAGGTCAAAATTTAGAATAAGTTATGGTCCTAACAATACATGTTTGTGAATTTTTTTGTAAGAATTAAATTAAGTATGCGATAAAGGTTGTTTCTTTTAATCAAAATTCAAGTATAGTACAGTTACAGTGGTTGTTTATGGTAAAAATAGTGAATCATGTAGGACCAAGGTAGCTTCCCTTACATAGTCCTGCACCGTTAGCGCTCTACTGGGCCTACGCATTTACTAAATTTGTAAAAAAGCAACATCAGAATCCACCAAATCGTTTATGTTGGTAACAATAAACTTTTGGCCAAATTTAGACAAAATCACTTTATTATAATGCCCCACAAACAAGTTACTATCCTATATTAATATTTGATTACAATGCTGTAAAATGTCTTTCAAATATATGTCTGCCAAAAAAGCAGCGGTATTTAATTTCCTTATGGTTTTGTTTAATTAAGTATTTTTTAATAACTGAAAGTTGATGATCCATAGTATATCTAATTCAAACGGCCAATGTTTTTTTTGTTTTGAATCCTAATCTTGGTTACTTTCGAAGAAGCCCTTGATCTACAGACGGTCAGATTGATTAGACTCCTGATTTCGATGTCGTCCGCAATCAAATGCCATCGTGTGTTCCAACATTATACAATCTCTTTACAAGGTCATCTGTCAACAAAGGATTCGATTACCTAAACTAATGCGTGGATTATTTTAAAATTACGAACAACAACCATATCGCACTAACATAAACCAAAGTATTTATAAATCTGTGCGTCAGCAAACATCACATTTATTTTGATATGGTAAGAAACTGATCAAGTGGAATGAATTAATTGAGTACTGAATTTTGACGCTTCCTTGTGGTAAGTATGTATGTGTTATCGCATATGTCTTTTGTCAGTCATTATTAATGCTCTATAAAAGCCTACCACAATACATGAGATCTAGAGTACTTTGTTTATGCTTTTAAGTAGTCAGTTATGTTTATAGGTATTAATTTAAATCAAACGAAGAGTGACCTATTGGTACTGAGACATATTTATTATATATGTGTGCATACAAATTTTAATAAATTCATACTATGTGCGGGTAATTAGATAAAAACAAAATGAGAAATAATTAAATACCTGGAAGACTAGTGATTGTAATTTATAACTAGATTATTAACATTTTATTAATAGTCTGAGACCAATCGAAAATAGGTAGTAGTAACTTTATAACACTGGTAAAGCTTATGCAACTTTATGTTTGTATATTTCAAGTATTGCAGTCTAGTGGTTTGATTGATCAGAGGCTGAGTATAGCATATTCTTATAATAATTGCGTGTAATTTACAATTTTAATCTATCATAATCACAAAACACAGATAAATTTATACATTTGAAATGTATTATATACGTGAAAAAAATGCCATACGAAAATATTAAAAAAGTGGTTTTCTTATATTATTTCTTTCTAAGCTGCAAAAGTCTTATCACAAGTAGATACCAAATATCTCACACAGGTCCTGATGAGAGTTGTTAAATTATTCGATATTATATAAAACTAGTCTACCTTGTAGAGTTCAAACAGTGCGATGATCTGACATCTCGTAATATTGAGATCAATAACCATAAACGGAACGGTAGAGAGAAATAAACTAAAGTAATAAAATTTAGAAGATTAGCTTCATACATAATGTTTATATGACGCGTTGATGTCTTTTATTAGAACCATCACATCACTCCGCAAAAATATAATTAGGAATGCAAAAATTTGGTAACACGTAAGTCTTTAACGTCTTTAACCAATCAAATGAATACGAACCAAGAAACTTTTGTTTTCGCTAAATCATAGGAATGATTAGTTTTGTTTAGCTGTGCAATGTCCATGAATATCGTAAATCACTGTATGTAGCCTACAAGTAGTTTTCTTCATAATTCCTATGTAATAAATTTTGCTCTCTCTTCACTCAAACTCACTGCATGTGTCACGGAAATAATTTTCTTCAAAATTCCTAAAATATAATGTGACAAATTTTAATATCTCTTTACTTAAAATAAAGGATTTTTCACAGATAACAAGCGTTTCTTAGTAACACAAGACGAACAAACAGTTGATACAGAATTTTCGATATCGAATATCCGTTGTTTTTTACCTTATTAGTGGAACGTGTAATGAAGAAGGTTTATAATTGCAATTTTATTATAACAGTTAGCTTAATAACCATTTCGTTACATTAGACTAATGGGTTTGGAACATGATTGACAGCCTTTTTAATGCGTCAATTAAATGTGCGTAGCGGTTGGAAAAATATAACATTAAATTTATATTATTATTAGAAAGAGGTTCAAAAAGTATTCATTTTTAAATTAGTTTTAGAGCCAAATATAGAAACTGTAGTATTGTTTTTAAATATTATTGTTATGACAAGGAGTTGTAACAGTTTTTTTCTTGTTTTGGTCCTATCAGCACAACTTAAATGAGAGATGAATAGAAAACATTCATATAGTAGACGTTGATGAGACCAAATCTGAATCAATTGATAAATTTATTTACTTTGTCAAGATCATGAGAAATTAAATAATTCTGAATAAATAAAAATAAATAATAATAAATAAATATAAAAATTATGTCTATCATAGAAATTACATTATATTACAGAATTATTGTCTTATGACTGCTTCGCACATATAAAAAAACAAATTTATGATAACCAGTCACACTTGTAATAATTGTAATAAAAACTATAACACGATTGGTCTGTCATTCCCATTTAAATAAAGCTGTGTATCAATTACATTTTATGACACTAAAAATAGTTTTAGATTTATGACTTGTGGCCATTGAACACTGAAATTATTTTAATGAGAATTTATCAACTATATCATCAAAATACTTTATTGTTCACCAATTTAAAAATAAAGCAAGTATAAAGAAACTTAGAATTTGAACATAATATTGGGACAGAGGACGGCCTTATCACTTGGAGTGATCTCTTTCAGGCAACCTTGAACCTGAAAGTCGATTTATTTTTATGGATTTTAAGTGCTTATCACTATATTAAATATCTTTACCATTGTTTTAAATAATTTCATAACATACTGCTGTGATTTGTATTTCGTATGGAATTTTTAGAATGACTTGTGACTTTACTTTGAAAAAGTCAACAGTACAGACATCCAAGTGAAGTAAATCGCGCATGTAAACTTATTCCAGTTTGATATTTAGGCCACAAGTACAAATTACTTAAAGTCCATGGTCAAGTTCAAGACAACACTACGAGTGATTGTTCACCACTTTGAAAGAACGCCGCAAATGTAGTGATGGAAAATTACCGATATCAAACTTATCGATAGATTGTCGAACTTGTTCCTGTAATATTGTCAAAATCAATAAGTCATATACACATTTTATTTCTCACTCCTATTTTTTTTGGCAACAATAATAATCCAAAAAAATACTTGATATATTAATATCATAGAAATCTTTGATAGGGTATGTTCTTATTGACAGCCTAGGAAAAAAATATCGTTGACAAAAATTACAGCTTCAAATATAAAAAAAATATGTTAACGCGTAAACTGTTAATAAATCATACCACCCAATAATAATGATATATTAGCAGGTTGAGATAGACTTCTAAATATACGCCCTATAATTTAGAAACAATTTAATTAATTCAAAAACGTTTTTATTAAGCGTTGCCTTCTCTAATAGCTGGATATTTTGTGATAAGCATAAGATAAAACTTTAAAGGATGTAATTAAAATCAAATCCTGTTTAAATATATGGCTAGTAAGTTATTGATGGATAATAATGGCTTGATTATTAATTTCTTAAGGAAACAGTTTAAGTTTTGATTAGACGCCATAATAACACTGTGTTGCCTTTAAAGCTAATAATTATTTGACAAACTTGACTTTCACATTCGCATCCCTGTCGCGATCTACTACTAGTTCTCGAACTCAACTATAAAGGAGATCGAGATAAGGAAGAGTCATAGCTCTACTAGTTGAGTATAGATAACAAATAGGTAATAAGAATGAAGATTTCCGTTGGAATTCAACTATGATTTTATTAATATTAAAACTTTCGTGAGACATTTCATCAATATGTTAACTAAACGGTTTTCACTCACGTGTAATTCGCGTATGCTGTTTACGCGTTTCGGATGTATCTACACCTATCTTCTATCATCAGAACGTACGTTCTGAATAGGTGTCATTAGTTATGGTTATGTTGATGGGCTGACATATGATTTATCATCAATTTTATACGGAAATCAGGACCATATAATTTCTACATTCATAGATTAAAATACTATATATAACAACATATTATTTCAACACTCATACAGTATAAATATATTTATGACTTATATATTAAACCACTTAAATATGAGAATGAATAAAAACGTTACTATTCCATAATAATACGAAAGAGATTTATAGGTACGTTTATAGAAATAGACAAGACAGCGAGTATCTATCGAGTTGATCCAATAGTAGGGCCAAATAGTCATTTAGCAAAAGCTGGGGAGATCCGGCGAGTGTCTCGACTCTATAGTTGGTCGGCACACGGAGCGCACGCGGGACTGTGACGAGTTATCGATATAAATACTACGCTTCCTGGAGGAAGTAATACATCGATAGAAATCCGAAAAAATGGCGCGTCACTATTCTTTGGGATTAATTGTGAGTATATGCGTTTGTTTTTTTTTGTCACTGTTGCTTTTGTTTTATTAGTAAGTATTTATATCTGTTGGTGACGTAAAAATGTAAATATTATATTGAACATGGGAAATATAACATCAAATGTCAAATTTAGCTTTTATCTCTAATAGCGCAAAATTACTGACATCATTATTGCATTGGCTCGGTCAATGGATAGAATTTGAATAAGAAACACCTAAAAATTGTATTATGTATTCTAAAAGCGGAGATTAACGGTTTATTTTATAAACAATACATACATTTAAAGATAATGACATACTAGGTATTGATAGCCGGCGTGTCGAATAAGCGTTACAAACTCTATTATAATGTGACGGCTTCGCTTGCGGTTAGCAACAAAAAAAAATTGCTGAACTAATTTCCAGCAAATCCGCATCACCGCAATATACCTAATTATTACTAGATAATAATTAAGAAAAATTTGTTAAGTACATAATATTATTTTGTTCTGGTAGATCATTTTTGTTAGTGTAATAAACAGGTTGGTTCGATCAGAAGTTCATAGAAAATTAGGACTAAAAATGCGAGCTAATTTTATCCCAACTGTCGTTTTATAGCAAAAAATATTAACACATCTATTACTGGTATGCCAATCATCTTTAATATACCTATAACAAATATAAAACGAAAAAGTGTTTTGATGAAGATAGAATTTTTGCTCAAAATGTAAAAGAGAAAAAACAAAACAACAAAAAGTTTAATAAATGTCATCGACTTTGCGATCACCAGAATTGGTTTAAAGATTTATAGTTGCAATAAACCCGTAGTAAAATGTGTCACGAGAAAATCAGTTAAAATAAATTGTTTCGTGTACTTGCTTGCATATACATAGCGCAAAGGCCTACAAATCAAAACGTAGGCATGACTTCCCAATATAAATATAATGAAGTTAATGCGTATAAGTAATCGTAATTGACATTATACGACCTACACTACATACAGGGATAGTGGTCACTACCGCTAAATCTTTTAAAGACGGCTTTAATTCGTCATCATCTACTTTGGATATTTGCAAAAAAAAATTGTTCCTCTTTTTCTTATCGAATGAGAGTGGCCAACTCTGGTGTCGAGAGTTTTCAAACCTCTCTAACTCTGACATGGCTTAACGACTGCCGAACTAGACAAACAGCCGGGACCTACAATTTAACTTGTCATCCGACCCACGGAAGCCCAAAGTGCCCAAAGTGGAAAATGTCACTTTTCGGTCATCCAAGCCCATCAAAGGACTGACCGCGTCGACATTTGCTTAAAATTGGTAATCGCATGCGATTGGCAATAAAAAATTTGGTTCTTCATACATTTTGTCAGGCCGTGATAAACATTTTTGTGAAGTGGTTTATATCGCAAATTTCCAAAGGAGAGAAGAAGATATCGAATTTGTTCAATATCTTAAGGTTTCAGTTGTTGAAGGTTCTGCGATAATTAGCAGTAGTCCTGTATTGAGTTCATTTTCAACAATCGAAATTCAATGCCTTTTCGATACTTTCTTATTTTTTATGATAATGAATTTGAAAGTATTCCTAATAAAGAAAAATATATATAAACTTTAATGCATGTAAGTAGGTAGGTAGAAAACATGCATAATGATAAAAAATACTCTTTTGGCAATTTTTACCGAATTCTTGATGTAGTGACATTTTTAAACGCAAACCTTTCATAATTAGCATTTTCCAGTTTTTCTGACGTTTCTCAGTCAATATTCTTAAAAACATTAACAAACCTAGTAAAACATACAAAAATAAAACATGACATTGCTTTTTCGCGAAGTAATGCTAACCAATAAGGCAAATTGCCTTTGTTTTCTAGACCCAATATTTGTTTGGTTTGATTACTTTGATTCATCCGTCTCATTGCCATATCAACGTCATCATTAGGTTCATGTTTAGGTCAATAACCTTTGTTTTAACCTGTTTTTTATATGATGATTGTGACTAAATCGCCAAGGAAAAAGTCTACAAAATATCTTAAAATTATTTACAAACTTAGAATTACTTATGTTATAAAACCTATTTGAAATAGATAGGTTTTATTTATAGTAACATCAGTGACTAAACATCTGATCAGATAGGCTGTAGTCAAGTGTAAATCTAAAGGGTTCAAAAATCTTTAATTATTCCTTTATGTAAATGTGAAGCAAGACTTATTCATAACTGAGACCACTAGTTACTCCTCCAGGGAAACCTTGTACATACAACAACTCTCGACAACTTTCCAATATTTATTTCAACCAGCATATCTAACCAAAGAAGCTTTCTTGCATGTCTCTTTAGTTACTAACCGACCATCTAACCACAAATTAACATGTTTCAATTACTGTTCTCTTATGTCGGTCAACATTATGTGACACAGTATATAATAAAATGTCGGACATCAAATTATGTATATACGGTTATTTTGTAATATTTTTTGGTTTCTGAGGTTTAGGCCTAATCAGAAAGAAAGTGGATCCGCACAGGATATCGGGGTTTCTATCAAAGAAAGGAATGTTTTAGAACGCCAATATCTATCTACTAACAACCTGTGTTAACAAAAACCTTCTGGAAACATCAGAACAACTGCAGTTTTTCACAAAAATAGCTTTTATATGAAAAATCATTTTCCAATAATAAGATCTCTGTCAGTCTGTAACGTAACTTATACTAAACTCAGTTCTAGCGAAGATGATATGGTTTGCCTGATAATTATAATCTTTCACACAAAGCATAGCTCATAAATAAATCGATCAAATAAAACATGGCGTCTATTGACTTGAGAGTATGATACATGATTATCTGTAGTTTTAACTTTTTATTGGAAAATGAGCGAAAATAATCACGACCGGCAGGATTCGAACCTGCGTATTTCCGATCACCGTCCGGAACGCCTTAACCAACTAGGCTACGGTCTACTTACTGCCAGGCGCGAAAATCCACACTCATTTCCAAACACTTCAGACTGAGCGGCTGATGGCGCCACTTGTGCTGTTAGAATATGTCTAACAAGCCCTCATATCGATGTACTATGGACACCTGATATGACGAGAAATGGGCCTTTCGCATTTTTATTATGAGTTAATTTATTAAGTGCTAAACCTGCACTATAGTTGCTTTAAATTAAACTTTTTATTGGAAAATGAGCGAAAATAATCACGACCGGCAGGATCTGTAGTTTGTTTGCAAAAATTATACATGTATCGAATGTGTCAAAACACCAACACAATATTCTATGTGTTTCGTTATACTAATGATATATTGATGTTCCTTTAGAAAGTAACGATTTTTTCATACCCAATTTAGGCAAAGTTAAGTTTATTTAATTGAATTATTATGCATGTCAACCTAGCATATTTTTACAAAGGATCAGACATGTACTTTAAGAAAAAGATAAATTATTTTATCAAAGACTTGATGCCTAGGAAACAAAGCTTGACCCAAAAACTTGAGCTTTCGTTTAAGGAATTCCAAACAGGTGCTAAATATAGTTTGATAAGTAATTCAGATAAAAATGTTAAACAAAAGCAGCAAAAAACTAATCTTTCCAAAATCACTAACTTAAATCTAGTTTGACTTGCCTACGGAATTACAACCACTTTCTTTATTTTTTTACATATTTGTATACGAGCTCAGAAAAAAAGAATTCGGAGCCATGATTGTACGAAAAAAACTGTATAAAATGAAGCTGACTACAATATGTTTGAAATCTAATCAAAAGCCAGTAGATATCCTAACAAACACTACCTACTAAAGCTATTTTCATAAATGAAATGAGATGAAAACCCTGTACAAATGTAATGTCGTTCCGCTGCTTCTTCCAGAGTTGCCATCTGCCATGAATTTCCGCAAAGTAACGCCTAATTCAATATTTTAAATTAAATCAGTCAAAACGTACTTGACTTCAGTCAAAAACTGCTTTTCGAGAAATTTGCCGACATACATACATGATCATCATAACACTTACAAAGTTTAATAATACATGTTTTGGAAACCTAAACAGATTATCAAAACACCATCTCATTGCAACAATACCACTTACTCGTAAATAACAAACATAACCTCCTTTTTGAACTCGTCAAATAATAATAAAAAAAACTCGTCGCAGTAACATCGTGGTTGAAGTTCAAGGTACATAGAGTGTTGTTTATAGACCGACTGACACTTGGCCTGCTTTCTCGACAAAGAAAGCCCAGTAATGTTGATAAACTGTAGGCTTGGAATTAAATAGATACAATTATAAAGCACTTTCATTCATCACAACTAAAGTTAGGTACATTTAGTCTTTGTGCGTATTACGAGTGCGCTTCTTCTTCTTCTTATCGAATGAGAGTGGCCAACTCTGGTGTCGAGAGTTTATCAAAGCACCCTGAGGGCCTCTGACATGGCTTAACGACTGCAGTACTAAACAAACAGCCGGGACCTACAATTTAACGTGTCATCTGACCCACGGAAGCGCCCAAAAGAGTGCGCTAAAGAGCAAGTAAAAATGTAAGGTTGACGCTAGTTTAATTAATTTAGTATGTATCATAATATGTTACAATACGTAGGCAAATGTTATTATAGCGGTAATAAAAAAAAACTTGTAAATAATGCTGATGAATTTTGGACCAAATTTAGAAAATAAATACAAGATTAAAATAAACTGTTGCACAAAAGTAACTATTTAAAAATCACTCAAGTTACTTAATGAGACGGTGTACAAATTCAATTAACAAAACTGATGTGCAAATTCGATTTAACACACTACATAATACAACTACAGGTATAAATATAAGTACCCAGTACAAACATTATTGAAAATTGAAAAAAAATATGAACCATTCTAGAAGCACAGCCTCCAATTGCACGTCAATAATAGCTAGTAAATTAACTATACCTTCTGAGATCTGAGAAACCATGCGGTAAGTAGATACATTATCTCTGTTCTTTATTTAGATGTATAACAAGAGAAACAAGAAGCTCCCTAGAAGGGCAATCTTTCGCCTACATCTTTATGACAAAAACTATGCGTCTCTGGACTTTAAAGGTCAAAGCCATTTTAATAATGTCTTCTCTAGGATTTACATGAAGCAATAGCCTCATCTTCAGTACCAGGTAAATGTCAATAGTGGAGTTTTAGTTCTTCGTTTTTATTTGTGGTAGATATTAATATTAAAATTGATTAAATTAACACTACGCTCGTATTAAGAGTTACTGTTAGATAACTTATAACCTTTTAGCTTAGTCTGACCAATTAAGCTAACTGGCCTTTTAGCTTAGTTGCTAGTGCCTCTGCCTTCTAATCTAGGGGTTGCGGGTTCGATTCCCGAGTGACACAAGCATTTATGCATTTAATAAAAATATAATTACTTGTGCTGAGTCTGGTCGTTTGTATGTATAATAAGTATGTATTTACAAAATAAAAGTATATAATATGTATTATATCCGTTATCTAGAACCCACGACACAAGCGGTTGCTTAGTGTGGGGCTAGATGGCGCTGTGTGTAATGTCCCGGAATATTTATTTATTATTATTTATTTTAAAGGTGGCTTTAATACTGCAAATTCAAGAAGATTGAATCTGAAAATAATATTTTGTCAGGGCGATGAACTTTTTACTAACGATTTTTTAAACAGCTTATAACAAAACTAAAGTAATAATAAAAATAAATAAAACAACCTAGTGTTTGATATTAAAGTAAAAAAGAAAATGTAAAACTAGTGTTAGTTACTAGCAACTTAACTTATTACAACAGTAGCTATAATTACTCTATTCGGACAATTCGTTTAAAAAAACATTTATTTCGTTGTAAAGGCAGACAATCTTACAATTAAATGAATTAAATATTCACATGACAACGTTTACTGATTATGATAAATGGATCAGCTTTTATTCATTCTTCTACTTAGCATACAATACAATTTAATAATAATTCATCAAAACTTCATCTTATCATTTATCAATATAACGCAGGTACCTTATATCTCTACCTGTTTTGGTTGCTTTTTTGTTCAAAGTATTTCTTATATCAATCTCTCAAATTATTATGTCAAAAACTAGTTCTTTTGAATAACACCAAAAGGAAGACATAAACTAACTTTAAAGCCAAAGGATTTTTGCCATTTTCATATTATAAGAAACTGTTAGAGATATAATTCTGGTTTAATTTTGTAATATATTTTTTATTTTTATTATTTTATTTTAACTACTAAATAAGTATCTTGTTTTTCTCAAATTTTTTTTGTAATATCGTGATATTTATAAGTCGAACATTTAGTTTTAGTAAAGGGCAATGAACAATAAATTCATGTAAATTATTTTCAAACTAGAGAAAGAACGGATAAATGTCTATAAATACCTTTATTAGTCCAAACTTAGAGGTTATTCATAAATCGAATTCATACAATAAGGTTATCGTGATTTAAGATTCAATATTACTTCTCGATTTGCTACAATTTTAACATTTAATATTACAAAATAGTATATTAAATATTTTTTCAGGACGTATCACACAGCGCCATCTAGCCCCATACTAAGCTTACGCGTGTATCATGGGTACTAGATAACGGATATAATACATACATACTTTTTTAATTGGTTGATGATGACAAAAAAAATATTAACGTTAAATTGTTATAACAGAGGATTATATTTTTAAGCTACCTTTTTTGTAAGTCTACCCACTGTGTAGATAAGAAACATAGAAAATATTGTATGCTAATATTCATCTAGGTTAATATTGACCTACCACAGCGTTATTCCAATATAAGTCATACAAGTAACATTGAATTCTCTGTTCGATATCGCGTGGGTCACCAAAACAGATATCTGTCGACCAAACAAGCACTAATAACGGTTCATACTTTCATCACTGTTCGATAAACATACGTTTTCTGACCCACAAAATTTACTTTCGACGTTACAAAATAAAGACTTCTGACAAGTGCTGACGAGCTAGTTGCCAATTTGGTCATTTTTTGCGTTCCCTTTTCACAAATTACGAGTTCACTAGCATAGTTTCTTGTAGCATAATTAATGAGCAAATGAAAGCTTTGTTTACTAAAACACATCAGCTGCCACACTAATTTGTAATTGTTAAGACGAAATCTATGTTCTCATGTTATATTGTACGTAACAGTTGAATAAGAACAGTAGTTTTACAATCAGGTATTATGTTTTGATAAAGTTTCGACATGACAGCTAGTCAACCAAACAATAATAATAATAATAATAATAAAATCATTTATTGACACAATTAACATTTTAAAATATACAATAGTTGTAGCCTGTAATATAATCTTATAAAGTATGTGTAAAGTAAAGTACATTTTATTTATGCAATGAATAGGCCCGGTTCTTCTGAACTAAGCAAGAATGCTTGTGTCTCAGGAGAACCGTACCGAACCGAGAACAATCAAATAAGTAATTATTATAGACACAGATTTGCAAGTAATATGATATCCATATCCCAGCTACTGCAGTTCAGGATATAACCTCAGGTCATTACAGCAATTTATTCAAGAAAAAACATCTGTTTATATTCTACCAATGTCAAGGTTGCTGCTTGAACTTGCATATCAAGTTTCACACATTTCAATAACTTTGCAACCCTGTTATTTGTGTGATGCATTTTATTTGCATATTTTCTCTTTTTCTGGTGATAAGTTACGTATAAATCTTGAAGTTAATTAGTTTGTGTGGTTACTTTTTTGAAAATAAATAGATTAGTGTGTCATATTTATATTTGATTAAAACCACTTTATTTTCTCTTTGAGTTTTTTTTTTACTGTGTATTTTCTTATTTGCAGGTCCTGCTCTCGTGCTCTCTTTCAGAGGCTCGGCCAAGTCCTGCTCTTAACGAGTAAGTATTAAATAGAATTAAAGTAAAATAACTAAAAATTGAACATAACATAATGTAGCAATAGTAATAACAATTCTCTTCATAACTCTTAGTAATAGACAGCCGTCGCGCTAGCACGTTAACGATATTTCCTACGGTTTAATTTAAATATAGGATTTCAAGTGGTTGACGATGGTGATATCGGCTTAGGGGCTAAAACTCAATGAAGTTTTAAATAAAAATCACGTATAAATAACGCACAAGCACGACTAACACAAGTAGAACACAAGCTTTAAAATAGTGAAGCTAGAAGAGTGGCTCCAGCGGGTAAGGTATGATGTAATTTTATTTTTTCTTTTGCTTGAATTGCTTAAAATATGCGTAAATATTGCTTTGGGGCCAGGTTGATTTATTATTCAACATAATTTGATAGCAATACAAGCTATCTCCCATCAGAACACTTTTTTTATTTTCAGTGAAACAACGATTCTTCCATTTGAATTGACAACAGATGCAGAAGAAGAAATAATTAATGCTAAACAAGAAAGGACTTTGACCTTTCAAGAAGGAAATGATTCACAGACCAATGCAAAAGAGATAGTTGACAAAATACAAGCAATTAATGATGCCATGTCGAAACCTCATAAGAGACCGCAAATAAACTGGAACACGCAGCCGCAGACGGGTGGTTCATATATTCTGGACAAGGAGGTTCTAGAAAAGCTACAGCAGATTATTGCCTCGGGAAAGCTCAATTCTTACAAGAACGATGTAAATCTACAAGATGACAACTCTGTATCGGACATAGACATGCTGCGGAATTCAAGACAAATGGCAGCTCAGTTTGCTGGAGCGCCAGGATTGTCGATGTCGTCAGCGCCGTATTTAACTAGTATTCCCGTTCTTGTTATGCCAACTCCAACTCCAATGCCTTCCATGTTTGGCTACAATGGCTATAATCCCATAAATCCCACACAGTTCAAGCAAACTGGTTTGAACAATGGTTTTAATTCTCTACGGTTAAGTTCGCTCAGCGGATACCAAACAAGAGATGGCGAAGGCTCCTCACCTTTTCAATTTCAATGGCCTTTCGCTTCTTGGTTCCCAATCTTAATCAGGGACCCATTGTTGTCCATTATGAATGGAGGTGGCTGGAATAATTTCATAGAAGTCGGACAAAACGCCGATATATGCAGAAGGCAAAAATCCGCTGAAGACGAAGAGATTCAAAATAATATTTTAGACGAGGAAGTCTTAAATTCAGTAAACAGCATTAACACGAGACAGGGCCGCGCTATCAAAAAACGCACAATACCTCATCAAACTAGACTACAAGAAGTTGACAACACAAAGAAAACGAAGAAAATACTTTTAACAAAACCGCTCGCTACTCGGAAACCTGTAAAACAAGCTTCGGTCGAACCTGATATAAAAACTGCCGATGAGGGAGATCTGCGTTTCCCGTTTGGCGATTTTACTTTGTTTGGTAACAGAAAACCTGTAGCTCCTAGTCCGGGATTCTTCATTAACAGACTGAAGGTCAGGAGAGGAGGTGTGGCGATAGCTGGCCCTGGAGGTGTGGCGACTGCTGGAAGAGGAGGAACGGCTATAGTTGGACCCGGGGGGCTGGCGTACACACAACCTGGAGGACTGGCGGTGGCTGGACCAGCAGCTCGCGTCGTGGCTCTCGCTCCGGATGCAGACCTGAATAGCCTCGTCGCCAAGCTCCAAGCACAAGATGGTTCAGTACCCCGATCTTTACAACCTATAATTGAAGGAAAAGTTGTCGCTACCGGTCCTGTTATTTACTACCATCCTAACCCCTCGTAGCCTTCTAACACCAACCCGGCTTTCGCACTTCTGCTAACGAATAATGACCGTATTTCTTTCTCTATTAGATACGACCGAGGAACCGGAAATGGAGATTTTGGACGAGGAGACGCAAGAGAGTCGGACGTTTACCAATTCGACGGAGTGAGATTTGGGAGAGGTCCCTTGAAGACTGTGCCGATGTTCCAGCTGATCGTGAGCCCTGTGGCGAATGCCCTGAGCCCGAAAGGGATAGCAATAGCTAATCCAGTTTCTAATGTAGTGATTGCTAGAAACATGACAGGGTCTATTCTCCACTCCCCCGTGGCGACGGCTATCGCAGGCCCGGGCGGAATAGCGCATGCGCAGTCTGACCTTAACCTTTATGAATATGTATCAAACTAGATTTTATCCTACTTAGTCCAAATGTAAATATTTTTGTTGGTATTGATTTCGGAACTTAATTTCGACTGTTCACTTGAAATTATTTTTCGATGATTGTTTTGTTTGTAAGCCTGAATTGTGTTTTCCAAATAAAAATTATGCTTTTTAATATATTTTGTTTCCTTAGTAATGTATACTGCCTCATAGAAATAGCACGTTAAAAAGTTAATTATAGTCAATATCATTTAACTTGGTTCATATTATGTAGGTAAGTTTAAAGAATTCTTTAAAAAAAAATGTACTGAAACCGAAGGTAAACCACATAACTTAAATTTTTGCTTCCTACGCTCCCATATGGTGACAATATTAAATTTATTAATTTAACATCTATCTGCCACAGTCTATGCTTTTAAAAATAGCTTAAAGAAAAAAGCAGCTTTGAATAATTTTCACATTTTGAAAAGCCAAATAGAAAGATAGTCGTAAATTGTGTAGACAGATTAGGATTTCAGAATATAAATTGATCTTAATTAACACGAGCATCACTAGTATACTAGCTATCGTATATTTATTAAAATATCATCAACTTTGCAGGGCTTCCAATACACAGTATCTGCCATTCTATGGAGGAGCTAAAGGGCAATACTTAGAAATTAAGAAAGACACGGCCGGGTCAGTGACCAGCGAAAAGATCGTGTCAGAGGACAAAATCAGTAGCGATAACATATTTAAGAACAGTGAAGACAGTCTTCTATCAAAAGTGTTGGCAGCGAATCTTCAAAGTCTACGGTCAATCTCCAACAACATACTAAAGCTCCATACGCTCGGTAGAAAAACTGGTCGCCTAGGAAACCCAGAAAAAGCAAGATTTAGGAACCAACTGGCCGCGTTGGGAGAGGCTGCGTCGAATACGATAAAACTCATCGAAGAGATAGGAGACAATGTCGATATGCTGTTTAAGAAAAATGAAACTGTTCTGAGGAAATATGGAGGTTTCGAGGAAGATACTGAAGATGACGATGATGTAAGTATTGATATATTTTTATATGAGTACCTAGCCCGAATCGATTGACATATTAATATTTTAAGTACAATCATTAGTGGTGTTTTAGTAATAAAAAGCCAATAAAAACACTAACATAGTCTAGTAAAATATACCTATATATACGTAATTAGTCGTTAGTACGAGAAAGTTTGCATGATGAACAAAATAACGTAACGTGTATTTTGTCACATTCCAGGTTGGGGAAGAGGGTGTTGGTATCGACGCGGATGGCCCCACTCCTGGAGTGGAAATCAATGATGATGAGAAGACACTCGTTGCTGAGGCCAAACCTATTGGTATGAGTTAATTTCTCTCTTAAAACTATTCTACCAGTACTTAACTTTGAAAAAAGCACTTACAGATCGTTTAGCTAAGTTGATTATAAAATAATAATGTTATCAAATGACGTTTGATACAGTGACTATTTGTTCGGTATTCTATACTTGTGCAGTATAGTACCTTCATATATTATAAGTGGGTACGTTCATTTGGTACCTAACTACAATCCTTCAATTGTTTGACTAATATCAAAATTACTAATCAACGTGTAGTTCGTAAGATATGTGCGATAGAATTTGTCTATGAAATGTATGCCCCATTTTTCCTAGTTCTCGGCATTTTGGTGATTTGTAACAGACACGAATCCGTTCATGTCTATTCTCGGTTCTTATAAAAAGGATCTTTTTTCTTCGTGACTATCGATGGACAGGCTTGCGTCGCGTCGTCGCTGTTGGCTCTCGGGGCTGCTGCACGTTTCGCGATGTCTCTCTATTTCTGGCGATTGGTCGCATTGCAAGTGCACTGCAGGCAACTCAGCACCCGTTTTAATTAGGTCAATCCAGCAATCGGGCAACCTCGGGGCTTCTTGCCTTCAATAAAAATGATATAAAGTAACAAATACCGCCAATAGGAACAGAATATCAGCGCTGGTGGCCCTGTGCCATCAGCATTAGGCTGAGTTGCGGCTGTATTAGAACATCACAATCTTAACATGTAAGTTTAGTAAGTAAATAAGTTTCAGTTTGTGTTTCTCGATAAATATATTTCCTTTTTTTTTCTTTCAAATCCCTTTGTGTATGTTTCAGGCCTAGCAGTTATAGGAGAGCACGGCGTCGCTGCGTCTCGACCACTCGGTACTGCTATAGCTCTGTCAGGCATTGCAATCGCACGTCCTATAGGTACGGCTATTGCAGGCTTCAGCCCCGCTGATGTAGGTCTTAACTTGTCGATTAATCATTCTAATTAATATTATAGTAGAAATTGACATTCAGATGCAATAGACGCGATGAACTGTATCGTTGATCTTGAAAAATTTTAAGACCTTTTTTATCGTAGGAGCTCACAACAGACCTATGTATATAGATAGGTAAGGACAGTAACAGGAATGTGAATATTACAAATTGTCTCAATATTAGCCGAAATATTGTAGAACATGCCATTTGTATCAAAAAATAATTTTAGAAATTAGCGAAATTACTTATAACAAAAGCAAGGAAAACATTGCCCGAACATGCCATATTTTACCATTTAGCATTATACACAATTCTAGGCATTTCAAGAATTTTGGGACCCACTTCTTACAACGATTTGCAAAGTGTACCTGTCAATATTGCATAAATCATAATTTTTATTTGGAAAGTAAAGCATTTTTTCTATGAAAATATAAAAGGTTTACACAATCTTAATTCCAGGCAACAAGATCAATATCAACGATGATATAAATGATGCTTTTAATGGGCCAAAACTGGTAAATCATCCAAATGTTTTAATCACACACCCTGTTAGGCGTTTCTATAATCAAATTTCATAAACTTATTATTATAACGTTTCATTAACATTTTCTTACTTTTTATTAATTGAATTCAGGAAGTTTCTTCTCTTTAGAAAATCTATTCTGTTATCCATTTGTTTGAATTTAAATAATTTCTTATAACAATTTCGTCTCCTGTAGATTTTATAGTTGCACTCTAGTACTTTGCTATTATAATAATGTAATATTGACTGTTTTGTCTTGTTTATTTGAGTTTAGGTTTTCTGTAGACTAATTTAATATAATTTCAACTAATCTCCCTACATCATATCTTATGTCATTAAATTATTAGCCTAAGTTACATACTTTTTCTACCTAGATTAATATAATCATTTTGTTTTTAGTACTAAAATATGGATAGCTCCTGATTGTTTGTGATTTCGAAGCATGTGATAAACTTAATTCCATTTTTTGCTACATCAATTTGAAAAACCTTTTCTAATTGTCTTGTATTAAATTAAAAACTAGATTTAAAAGTAATATGTGGCAATAAATTGGAATTGAATGTGATTGAGAGTGAAAATGATGTGATAATTAGTCTAAAGAGACAAATATAAAATATTTATTTAATTTATAAAATGTGTAACCGCCTGCTTACGTTTTATTTTATCCACCTTAAGCAAAACCTTTTCCTATAACAAAATTCATAGCAAACTAAATTGTAGGCAATGCTTATCGAATTACTGCCAAAGAAGACCTAAAAGTCTACCAATTTGTGGTTGTGTTCATTTATCTTTGGGTCAGATTCTAAGATAAATTTTAGATCTATATGCTTCATTTTATGTAACTTAGTTTAGTATACAGTGGAAGACTTATTACAACATAGTTGTTGTCTCCTAAGAAAGGAATGAATTCTTCAACAAAAAATGTATAGGTCTCATTCAGTACTCTTATCGGCTTCACTAACTTTTACTAACGTTCAACAAATAAAAATCAAGAATTTTGCTACAATAAAAACCTTAACTTCCCAACAACATTATTGAAATATTTTATCTGAAATAATTATCTTTTAAATGTAAGTAGCACTTGTAGTGCTGAAAATCTTGATATGTCGATCAATCGGTGCCTTGCTGCCTGCATTTACTTAAATGGTCTTTACAGCTTATTAGGTTATTTAGGCAATCAGCAGACCTGTAAGACCTGAATAATTTAAATATATTAAACTCAAAGGTGCCTGAACTACTAAGAAGGTAACTGACATAGTCATCTGTCAACGCACAGCCCTAACCACTGAACAGATCGGGCTGAAATTTGGCATTCAAGTTGATGCTTCCTAATGCGAGGGATGTTGTGAGTACCCACTAAAATGAAAATAAATTTAACATAGACACTTCGCACAATTGTTGTGTCTATTATACCTAAAAAACACCATATTTCTACTGACCGGTCTATTTTTCCATGTAGACCATATTTTGTCATGCAAAGTGCGCAGACACATGATAAGATCATACAACTTACACGGCGATGAGACGACGTGATTTGAAATATATTAAAATAAACAGTTATTTACAGCTAAAATATTACGTTTTATGTAAGTTAGATAATATGAGCGGTGACACGAGCGAATTATATATTACTCAGGTCTAATACACAGGTAAATGTTTTTACAAGTAACTGTGGGAAGGTAACACAAAAATGCATGTAATGAATTGATAGCATTAAAATCCAGTCGTTTTACTTCAATAATGTTCTGATATATTATTATGTCAACCAACATCAATACAGAACAAAAAGTTTTAATTATTTTATTAAATCCAGTCATTTGGCCTTATCTAATTTTTAAATTTCAGAACTTCTAATGTAATTGAGACTTATGAGAACATCGAAGGTCTAACAAGAGGTCAGTAAGGCTTACAACAGACATAACAAAGAAGGTACCAGCCAACAACGGGACAATATTCAACTTAGACAAAGTCTGCACAAGATGAACGCTGATAACAATAATACATATGTACACATAGACACAAAGTATGTACCTGGTAATGGAATAACAAAAGGTGTTGATAATGACAATGTTGAACTCTACAAAGCCCTCGAGTCGTAACCAAGCCAGCCGCAATGATGTGGTTTTGACAAATCTTCCATCTTACGAAGAAGTAGTGATAGGTACGCAACTCAACCCTAAAAAAGGTGCATAATTATTCCTGTTACTCATTAAACAGGGATTTTCCACAATGACAACGTTATAATTATACTTAGTAATTCTATTGTACCTACCAAATTTCTAACCGCAAACTTCAAACACAGGTTAGTCACATTTCATGAATGAATGTCTACGTAAAGTTGCATTTTACCTTTACCACGAATTTGACAACATAGGGATCTTACAAGTCAACAATAAGTTTTAAAAGGGAAAAACCGGGGTATAATACCTAACAAATGTTTAAATTACCTAACAAATTTATTATAATGTACCATATGTATGTATATGTATGTATATAAGATCATAATTCATTAAAATGTACAAATTCTATTAAATACTACATAATATACATTAAAAAAATATGTGAAAAAGATATCTTCTTTTTCTTCATATCGAATTAGAGTGGCCAACTCTGGTGTCGAGAGGTTATCAAGCCGCCCCAAGGGCCTCTGACATGTCTTAAAAAAAATGAAAAAGGTATGAAATCAAATTATATTTATTCAGACTTTTCTTCCAAGTCACTGAAAAGAATGCAATTGTCCCCATAATGAGGCTACTTGAGCATACTGTAAGGTCTGTATTAAAGGAGATAATCTAAAATTGATAGCTAATTCACAATTAAACAATTATGTTGCTTATATTACCCTGGTATCTAAATATATAAAACTCAAAGGTGACTGACTGACATAGTGATCTATCAACACACAGCCCAAACCACTGGATAGATCGGGCTGAAATTTGGCATGCTGGTAGATATTATGACGTAAGCATCCACTAAGGATGGATTTGTGGAAATGCCACTTTTAAAGGGGTGAAATAGAGAATGCAAGTTTTACTTCTTATTGCGAGTGAAGCTGCGAGCACCCACTAGTATATTCATAGGTAGGTAGTATTACTACGTTCTATAAAATTGCAAATTGCATATTTCCTTTAAGGGATTATTAGTACAGTTTGTTATTAAATTGCGTATTTGTTTACAACTATTGCTAATACCACGTGGACTAAAGATTAACATACAAATGTGTCAATAACCGCCTGTATCATACACTCTTTATTACCTTGTCTAAATTATATTTTTGCAGTTCACTTATTCCTAGTTTATAAATTAATAACGGGTCAATCAGCGTTGTTTAATATAGCATGTTACATTCATGTTATTAAACATACCTACCAGAATTTATAAAAACCTACTAATAAAATAATTTCAATATATTTCCTATTTGATGAACCATACCATACATATAACATTTATTTTTTATTTTACTCATTAAATGCACTTAATTTAACTATAGTCCACTCCAGTCACCAGTCACTTAATTAAAGGATAAAGCCTTCATTCGCAATTATATTAGTAAAAACTTGGAATAAAACTCTTACATAAACAAATCTTCAAAGGTGCATATTGCAAGAGATATTTTGAAGAAATTGATCACAAACAAGTTCAAATCATAATAAATGATAATATAGATAGATAAGTACTTCATTCATTTACTATATTGTATTTTGATACCGTAAAGTTCTATCTAGATCAAGAAATTAGATTGTAATGAATGCGTAAACCTGATTCATCAGCAGCACTTTTATCGTAAGGCACCTAATAATTCATGATTTATTGAATTTAACCAAGAAATGGACAATTTAATTAATATTTGTAATGTAGGTGGTTTTATAAATGGTTATTTTCCTTGTTTATGAGATTATGTAAGAAAATGATACTTTGATTTGGGTAAATATAGGTATTTTTACATTGAGACGTACCTAGTTAAGACGTAGAAAGAACACTTGCAATATTAGTGGCCAGGGTCTGATGTTATAGTTTTATAATTACTCATGTACTTTTTCGCCCTTTTTCGGTTTTAACATTTAGGACCTCATTTTATAAAGATATTTATAAAGATTTGTGTATTCACTTTATTAAATTATTATCTTTAATTATTTGTTTAAACAGCGTATTAGCTAAAACAGGAAAGAAATGACTAACCAACGGCAAAACTTGCATTTGGCATGTATCCAGCTTAGTTCTTCTAAACAATAAGATAAACCGTCGGAAACACGGAATACTGCATTTATGAGGAATATATACATATATGTCTAAGTACTAAGTATGTATACATATGCTTAGCCTATCGACAATCAGGCTTGTTTATTGCCTTTTAGAATTGTTTGTTTGCTTTAAGATTGAATAATTTAACAATATACACACGTATAGATACATACATATAGGTATATGGGTAGATTATGAGCCACGCCTGAGATCTAATTGATGAAATTATAAGATATTATTGGCCTGCCCGCCTTAAAAATATAATTAACGTAAACTTAATTTAATTTTTTATTATTATATCGGAATGTTTTCTGAAGTATGTTCTAGGATTACGTTATATATTTTAGTTAGGTATATTATATATAATCCAGTAATCTGTAATCAGTAGTAATCTGTGGCTTCGGAAACCACACGTGCTTTACCAAAAATTTTGCAATATTATAATCCAAAAATATCGAGACATTTTCTTTCGCCTTTGTTTTATGTGAAAGCCTTTGTTAATGAAATCACTGAATCAGCAATTTTTGGTTATTCTGAATGTTGCACGTTCATCAAAAGAGGGTCTTATTAAGGTTATAAAAATAATTTTTCGAATAATTTCTTCTTGTCTTGATGTATGTATGTATGTACGTAGTGTCAAGTAGTTTGTACCGTATTGAAGGAACTATAAATAGTAGGCAGTAATAGTAACTAACAATACTTATTCATAACATAGGGTAAAATTAATAAATCAACGATGACATATTTCACATATGGTATTTCGACCTTTAGAAAGTATACGACATTACAACTGAAAATAATTATCAAATCTCATCTAATTTTGAGTAGGGTTAGAAAACTATAGACACTTAAGTTTTTCCAAAAAAACTACACTATTGGTGTTCTACCTTAATATACATACAAAATTTAGAAGAAAACTTATGTATTTTTTCTAAAAAGAAAGACTTAAGAAATCATTATGTAGTAAAATTCGAATCCTAAAACTATCAATGTACTTCCTCCGATCCAGTTTCCCCGCACTAGGTCTAGGGGTTAGTCACGGCGTCACAAGCACTGAATATAAGGATGCGCTCGCGCCGCCGCCAGCATTTCCTTGACGGATTCTGAGCTGTCACACCGAGATGGCCTCCTTTGTCGTGAGTCGTTTACCTTTATTTTGTTTTACACTAAACAGTTACGTTCTCAGTTGTTATCGAATTTGCAAAGCATTTGCTAATTTATGTTTACGGTTGTTACGATATGTCAGTTATCTGTGTAGTGAAAAGATATACAGGATTTTTGTGTGGTGTGGTTGAATCATGTTTCGTATAATTATTATTCTAATCTCCAGTTTATGTAACATGTTAATATTGATATCTATACTAATATTATAAAGCTGAAGAGTTTGTTCGTTTGTTTGTTTGTTTGAACGTGCTAATCTCAGGAACTACTGGTGCGAATTGAAAAAATATTTTTGTGTTGGATAGACCATTTATCGAGGAAGGCTTTAGGCTATATAACATCACGCTGCAACTAATATGAGCAAAGAAACAATGGAAAATGTGAAAAAAGCGGGGAAAATTATTCATATTTGAGGGCTTCCGTTGCGTGTGCTGCAAAAACGGTTCAAGATATCAAAAAAATATGTATGAAAGAATTATTCCTCTTAAAATGATCTAACAAAATGTCTGAACAGTATATGTCTATATTTTAAGATAAACTCACTAGAACCGTTTTTATGGTAATAACTATTCCATGCGGACGAAGTCGCTGGCACAGCTAGTTAGATAAATATAAAGGGCTTCACAATTGCATTGTGACATATGATAATGTATGTGAAAATTCCGTCAAATATAATTATCAACTTAATTAACAATAAGTGATTAACAGATAAAAGATCAGTGCTTAGACAGATTCATGTCTGTTCTTATTGTTATTATGTATTTCATATCGTTTATGAGTTGTTTTATGGTCATCTATGTACAATATGTCATGATACCAAATCTTGAGCCGTAATAAAAATGTTTAGTAGTATTTTTGCATGTATGAATGTAAAAATACAACTTATCATAAATACTGAAATTTGCTACACATATTACCATTATCATAATAGCCAACAATCACTATTCCCCAATTTTCAAACTGATTATTTTATTCTCTTCTATGCATGTGTTTGTGCATTTGATTCGTCTATTAATCTACCTAAATCTAATATAACATAGTTTTTCATAGGGTTTTTCTTGGGGGGGATTTTTATGCATATGAAGGGTACAGGAAAAAAGGGGCTCATCGACAGTTTTCGTAAAATCTAACTAACTATGCCATTCAAATCGTTCCAAGCGGGCCTTCCATTAGTTAATTCAAATACTTACAGTATAAAAAGCGCCCATTGCGAAGATAATCTGCAAACAAAGAAACAAGCAAACGATCAAAAGGGTCTCATTACATCTCAAACTTGAAAATAAGGTGCCCTTTGCATACAAAAGATCTATACAAATATATAAGATATAATAATAATATAGATATATAAGATATATAAGATCTATACCATTCACAGTAAATAAATAAAAGTGAAGATTTGAGTACATGTTGAACATTTAAAAATCCATTTTCTCTGAAAACATAATTTGTTGATCAGCCCCTTCTTTCCCTGTGCCCTTCATATGTTTTTGCATATTGGGTTGTCAAATTTATCAAAGTATCTGAACTAATATCAGGTATTATTATCATTATAAGATAATTATTATCATAAGAAATGAACTTCAGGTTTCTATAGTTATCAAGCACTTTAGGATCATTTTACCTAGCTTCACTATATT
The DNA here is from genome assembly GCA_964023185.1 of Macaria liturata. Lineage (NCBI taxonomy): Eukaryota > Metazoa > Arthropoda > Insecta > Lepidoptera > Geometridae > Macaria > Macaria liturata. Next base: position 5,996,034 of record OZ026811.1, on the reverse strand, counting down.
CATTTTCATCTCTTCATTGATTATCTAAGAACATTGAATATGTGCAAGTATTATTTACTAGTCAGATCCACAATAGCAACATTGCTTCAAAGTAGGGGCGGCAATCGCATGTTATAACCAAATGTTACGCATAGGTCGACGCGGTCAGTCCTTGGTTGGGTGACCAAAAAGTGGCATTCCATTTTGGGCGCTTCCGTGGGTCGGATGACACGTTAAAATGTTTGTCTAGTACGGCAGTCGTTAAGCCAAACTCTCGACACCAGAGTTGGCCACTCTCGTTCGTTAAGACGAAGACTAGTTAGATATCTATCAAAAGAAAATAAGTAAGTTGTGCTTGCCGCGGCAGGAGATACTGCGGCTTTGCATCACAGGATCCCAGGATACCTAGCGCATAGCCCAGTTATACCTACCTGGATTAGCCAAAAGAAACCAAAAACTCTCTATTTATGTAACTAGGTATGTACATAGACATTAAGTTCTTTATATGAATAAACGATTATTATTATTAATTATAAAAAAAAAAAAAACTTCACTTACAAGTAGATGTAACATTGCATCAATGTAGTGATGTAGTCCACCGGACCACATCCCCTATTTACGTTAAACGTCAGTTTTGAAATTGTCACAAGCTCTGTGGTTAAGTGTGGCATTGTTGCAATGAGGAGGAAGTTGCGAGAAATAAGTGGCGGGTGGTCGCCGTTTGTGAAACGTAAGGCTTTCGTATGGGAAATACTGTCATATCCTTATCGTATACCATATACTATGTTAGCTAAGCCTGCAAATACGTGATTTTGTAATGATAATGATTAGATTTTATTAACAGTCATATAGCATTTATTATATTACTAGTGGACGCCCACGGCTTCGCTCGCATTATTTCAAGGTATAAAATAGCCTGTGACACATCTAAGACCTCATACTACCTACCTAAATATCAAAAATCAACAATGATCCATTCAGCCGTTTTTGTTTTATGAGCGTTTAAATAAACAGATAAACAGACAAAAAATTTTAAAACTGCTGAACGTTTTTGGTTGTGGTAAAGTATGCTCAGTTTTTTTTTTCTAATATCTATGTTCAGATTTTTGTCCCTCTTCAGTTTTTCTATATAAATAGATTTGGGATGCTTAGTGGCAGTCATTATATTGTGCCTTGTCATCAGAAATCTTGTGAATAGAAATAAAACACTTTCCAGATTTTGGTATTCTAAGAGATATACCGTCCCTAACTTGATTTCTTCTCACGATTAATTCAGAATAATATGTAACTTTAACAAATAAGATCATACACTAAACTGGTTTGCACGCAGGAAAATCACCAGACTCCATCAGGATTTCTAGCTAAGATAATATACAAGTCACATTTTTAGCATATTTACAAATGATTTCCCAAAAGTACTCTTTCAGTTATTTCGGCCAGTTTTTACTTTGAGACTAGCACTAGAATAACGTGGTCATAACACGGTATCTCAGATATTAGTAATCCGTACATCCAATTTTAATAAAAAATCAGCCACCCTTGACCGCATACAATTCTTTTACTCTTTATTTGTTGTCTGCAAACGTTGAAATTACTCGTAAGATCATCAGATATGGCACATTTTTTTCACATTTTCCATTGTTGCTTCGCTCGTATTAGTTGCAGCGTGATGTTTTATAGCTTAAAGCCTTCCTCGATTAATGGTCTATCCAACACAAAAAGAAGTTTTCAATTCGCACCAGTAGTTCCTGAGTTTAACGCGTTCAAACAAACAAACAAACAAACAAACTCTTATAATATTAGTATAGATGAATAAAAACTACTTCCTATCACAAAAATGCGAAATCATCATCAGATTAATTAATTAATTAATTAATTAATTAATCATGTTTTTATCTCGATTTACAATCTTGTGCTAATCCTACTGCGCTCTCTTCTGGTTTATTCCTAGATTAAGATGCCAAGTAAACCCATTCTGTTCATTCAAAGTCCATTTACCTCCCTAATGACGGTCTAGACGGAACATCACCTTCTTTTTTAATCACCATGATGTCACACGTGAGATCCTTAACGACGCAGATCTGGGTGAAGGCTCTACGAGGAACACATACTAACTATAGGCTTACTCTTACGTTGTAAACCATGGGTTTAGTCAATTGAAGCTGTTACTTACTATACAATATCAATGCTTTGTATGCTACACAAAAAAAGAAAAATATGTACTACAGGCAGTACAGGCTTGATTATTACAGTTTTAAACAATTTCTGCGAAGTTTCCTTTGATCTTTAGAGAAAAAAATAATGTTGATATCTGTAGAATAATTACGTTACCGTTACGTTACTTGACGAAACATTTTTTTAACAATTGAAGATTATTTATTGTATGTATAATGAGTATATATTATATGGTATATATATACGTTACCTAATTGAATAGACGACATATCTACTTCTCTTAATCTTTGGACTGCTAAGGAAGGAATGTTTGTTTTTAATATTTTTTTCAAATGTAAGGAATAAAAGTACATACCTAATTATGTAGGTAATGAAATTTTCCTATATACCTTGCTCATAAGACTAATAAATTGATATTTCCTCTCTTAAATCATACTTCCGTGCAATTGGTATTTTGTTTGTAGAAAATTGTCGCAAAGAAAGATATGTACGGTAAATAAAAATTCAGTGTGCAAAAGATTTGGCCAATTGCCAAAGCGTAATTTTTTGGTAAAATGTTTTTCCAACAATTATCCTCAATCAATACAAAAGTTCATTGTCCTGTTATTTCAATGTATTTATTATTTACCCATTATGTAAACATGTGGTTTCCACCTTCCTTCCGTTTTGCCTAAATTAATGATAATTTCGTAAACCCAAAGATGATAATTTTCATCTTAGGTGGACTGAGGATGTGTAGTTCCTGTCATTTTCTAAAGTAGGCCCTAAGTAAATACATATGTTGGTAGGTAGTTTATTAGGTAACTTTAACAATAGGTGTATTTTATACTTTGATTTGACAATTGTTGCAATTCTGCTTTTGTTTTGTTATCATCTCTTGTATTATTCTTACATCCTGTGTGTGTTGATTTTTTTCTTTATGCTGATTTGGTTACACTGTAGAGAAAAATCTTATTATGAGAGCCCGTCTCTTAATTAAGAAAGGTTTGTACCTTCCAAGTAGTTCTAATTATTTTTCTAAAGATTTCGTGGGGGTTTTTTCAAATGCATAATTTCCAGTTTTCTCAAACGATGGATACAGTGCAATAAACTTTAAACAAACAATATTTCACAGTATTGTGAATGGTGAACATTTTGTATTGAATATAACTGTCGGTTAATTCAGAATGAAAATTTGCATTTTCTAAACGATACGGTAAAGTTTTTGATATAGATCTGAGGTCAACGAAACATTATTTTCATTAGAAACTAGTGGAAAATAACAATATTAAATTTGTTATGATTACATCATGTGATATTAGTTTTTTTTTTGTATTAAACATAATATTATTTTCCTTAAATACTCTTTGCCAAAATACGATTTTGTCATTTACTGTATCAATCTGTCTTATTACCTAATAATCTTAGTACTTTACATACCAACAATATCTTCTTTTATCAAATGGCACACACGTAATTTTTTTCTTTGACCAATATCAGAATATGACAAACACTTCAACTTTTGTTTGTGTTAGCAATGCCCATGTTTGTCTAATTTCGCATATACATAATAAGAACTTACATAATTAAACATGACTCAGATCAACGCCGCCAACAACAATTAAAAATATATCTCGACTGCGTTAGAAATGCAGACGAGCATTCTAATTAACATAGAGGGCTACTACATAAGTCGTAATGTAATACCATATAGCTAAATAATATTGTTTTGAAGAGTGAATTTTCCCTGATGTCACTTATATACTTACATAATAATATAATAAAATGCAGTTTTAGCGTTAAACATTTTATGAGTGCTTTTTTATTTGCGACAAAGAAATCAACATTAGTGTGCCATATTATTCAAAGCAGAAATGAGCGTAGTTAAATAACATTTTAACAATTTTAACAAAGTATTTTTTCGCCTTTTTCTTCGATGTTTTTCTGGCGGGGCGTGTGGAGTGAGAATCATGACCAAATTAATACATACAGCATAAGACGTTCTTCTAAAAGAATACGATTTAAATTAAGCCCTGAACTTAGGTCATATTAAAACCTAGGTTTATTGGGGTTAGTATATCATAGTAACCTCTCGCTTGTTTACGTGCCGTCAAATACCTATGGTAATGGATACCTGTCATAGTTTACGGTACTTGTTAACAAAGGGTTACCGTCTGATGGCAAATTAACGTGGTCTTAGTACGATCATTTGTAATCGTTATTCAAGTATCAACCTACTAAATAGATAAGTACTATTCAATATATTTTTATCGATTTATTTGTACCTACTAAATAAATAAAATACATGGTTTCTTGAAGCAGATACATACAGGTACGAATATTTTAAAAATATAATTAATAATAATTCTAAATGCATAAAGGATTAACATGTACTATCTATTGTACCTATACCTACATGAATATAAATGTTTTCCTGTCTATATTATTAACTTTTCTTGTTAATAATTTCATATCGTAAAACTAATTAATTTTTTTATCATCTCTTACAACTCCCCAAGCCCTTACCGAGATCCACAATTCGCAAGCCACTAGTTGCATAACACAACAGTACCGCCATTACAATGACTATCCTCCACGAGACCTCATCCAAGGCTCACTGGCACCGTCTCCGGCATCGTAATCAGGAGTGATAGCACGGTTAGTAAGTAATGTGGGATGCGATTCATTATTGTCATAGTGAAACATATATTAGCCTAAGTTTGAATCCAGATTTTTTTTAAATTAGGATCTTGTTTAGCAGCCATTTAGTCTAGATAAATGTAAAATGGGTATTTTTTTTAAAGAAAAATATAATTATATTGTTTCCATGAGAAATAAGATTTATAAAATAGAATAGGATTTTGTTAAGTGAGTATTTACCGGAATAAAAGGCTGACAATGTTAACCTAGAGTAACAAACTTTACGGAACACTGAGATTTGACTCCAAATCTTTGCACACTTCTGCTTGATTGTAAAATAACAAGTAGATTAAATAATAAATCTGCAGCGGGTTTCAAAAATAAAATTCATGACCAGGAAGAACATATTATTTTCTTCGTCTTCTTTTGCCATTCGCTCTATCACGTTGAGCTATTCTGAATCACCATAAGTATTGTCAAAGTACGCATGCTAAGCATAAACTGCTTGAGATGCCTCAACGTGTTAGGTGTGATATCGGGATTGCTTCGTCACCCATTAGTCGCGTAGAAATTGATTAGACCTTGCCTTGATTTCGTTTCTCTTCTACTGAAAGCAAATGAGGTTATGTTTGAGATTAGAATATAAGTTTTACTTAAGTATCCAATTATGTAAAAGAATGTCTTAAAAATAGGAAAAGGCCAAATTTGTTCAGATCATGTATAAAGTTAATTCATATAAAAATTGATATACCTACATAATATGATATACAGGTTATTATATTATATCAAGTTATGTTAAGTTTCAATATAGGCAATAACCTATATCTTATAACACTTAAATTAAAATACTAACATCAGGCTACAAATTACTGATAAAACCGAGGAGCCCATTTTCACAAACAAATAATGTATTAAGTCTGCATAGGAAAACACAAAACAGCAGTAACTTAACAACAATATATTTGCAAGATTAAATTTAGTTGTAATACCCAGTTAGCTCAGTTTTCCGAAACTTGTCGAGCTAATTACTAACATATTCTTCTTCTTATCGAATGAGAGTGGCCAACTCTGGTGTCGAGAGTTTTCAAACCGCCCTAAGGGCCTCTGACATGGTTTAACGACTGCCGTAACAGACAAACAACCGGGACCTACAATTTAACGTGTCATCCAACCCACGGATAGTAATTACCGACCTTATTATTGACGTAAGTGCTAATCGGTTATTACAACTAAATATATTTCCATTCTTCCAGTTCGTATTCGCAGCGCTATGCGTGTGTGTTGTGGCTGCTCCTCCGAAGCCTGCCCAGCCGCCCGCCGCTGCGAGACCTCAAGCAACAGCACCAATGAACCAACCCTTGGCTCAACTGCAGCAGGCTGATCCGTGAGTTAAATAATTATATTATACTAGTGGACGACCGCAGCTTCACTTGAGATAAAAAACCTATGACACCTAAAAACCTATGTCATGAGATAAAAGACCTCATACTACCTACATACCAAAAATCACGACGATACTGACAAACGGATGAAATTTCTCAAAACTGTTGAAACGTGTTCCGTTATAGATTAGTACCTATACCCAAAAAAATGAATATCTTCAATGTTCAGTTTTTGACCCTCTTGAGCTTCATTATTTACGTATAGATACTATTGTAAATAAATTCTCGTGTATTGTATAATGTTTATTTATTTGCGTGTGTATTTTCTCAAGCTGACGCATTCACCTCGTGCATTCACCGATAGGCTGTATAATAATGTAGGTGTGCACCATGAAGTTAGAGGTAGAACTTCTTGGTGTGCACTCTTCAAGGCGGCTAAGAGTAAGCCTGTAAAATATATTGGAGCAACACGTCTGCTAATGTTTTTACTAAAAAATATGGGTAGGCGTTTCAACCTAAATGGTAAAAGCCTAGCCTCATATTTTAACAAGTAGATAACACACTTGTCTTATACACGAAAAAAGGTATGTTTATTAAAATATAACTATTTATATACCGATCTAGCGCCAGCCATGCCATTGTGCAGTGAACTACTACTACTAGACCGCGTTGAAGTCTTTTCTATGAAGAGACATATAAAACATCTTTTGGTGTTTTCTTCAAGATTTATTTATTTCGTTTATACTTTCAGGTTGGACTATTACCTCGACCACCCAGATCTTCGAAACTACTACAGTCAACAACAGAAGCAGGATAATAAAGGTAAATTCCAATTCATTGTTTTTATTTAGGCCCCACTAATTATGATTCATTCATAATTATAATTTATAGTAAGTGAAAAAAGGCTGTATTTAATAGTATTAGTTTATTATAATTAATAAGGGATTGAGTACAAATATATTAAAAAAAACTAAAACTTATTACATCTATCTTAATTTTCCCAAACAAACTTTTCTGTTCTATTCTTTTGAATCGTGTTCTATATTACCGAGGTTCATGATTCTTAGTGGAATTAATTCAATGAGAAAGCTCTCTTGGGTATTAACTTTTCTTTTATATTATTATTCTAAAGCCTGCTACTATAAATATATTCCAGGTGCAGCTGCTAACCCGGGTCAGTCATCTCGGCTGGAGAACCTTGAACCTGACAAGGAGGTGGAAATTCTACCCGGGGCTCAACTGCCACAGCAACCTCCGCAACAGGTACCTTACTTGTTTTTCATTGGTGCAGGGATAATAGAGATAATGAAATAAAAGAATCATTTTAAATTGTAAGGTAATATCTAGATACGGTTCTTCCTAGAAAAAGCTAAAAGATATCAGGAAGATTGAAAACCACACCTAGACAAGAGTAGCACAAAACAGGAAGTATCGGCATATGAGGGACGAGGCTTATGTTCTCTTATAGGGCTATACAAGCTGACGATGATGCTGATGATGATAGAATTTTATGCAAGCTGTGTTTGAAACGCCTGATATAATACTAACAATCACCAAGCGAATATCTTATTCTTGTAGCTGTAGGAGTAAAATTTTTCAAATCATAAAAATTGAAAAGTTTTATTTATTTTAACATATCAATAAAAAATCCGATACCAGGACCAGGAAACATATATAGCTGAAAAGATTAGTTCTTATAGAAATTATTCAGCACAATATAATATCATAATTTTATAATATTACATATTGAACATAATTTCAAACTAGGTACCTACAGAGAAACTTTCTAGATGCTAAAAAGTATTGTTGTATTTTGTTCCCAGCCTCCAGTGAGCCCCAACTTGCCCGGTCTAGCTCCCGGGCAGAGAGTGTTCATTGTACACATGCCTATCCCGGGATACAGGTACTAATTTCTAATTCTAATATTTTTTATTGCATATGCTTCTACTGCTATTTCTATACATTTGTCGGTCAAATGTATAATATATTTCAGTCTTATGAATAAAAATTAAATAACTATTGTATTACAATTTAATACAAAATGTTCACCTACCACTATATACCACCTACTATTCGAAAATGTATTAGGTGTTCTTAAATAATGTGCTGTACATATTATATTATATTATCTATTATCTACTCAAACCAAATAATTGTACTTATGACTATATTACATGGATCTTTGCCTTATATTTTCAGGCCAGGAACAATTGGCGGATACCAGCCAGTCTATATAGTTGCTGCCGCACCACAAGGACCTCAGGGTAACATCGGATTCCAAGCTGCCAATGGTAATTACTTACACACACATGAATATGATAACTTTTGCTGACCATAAACTGTAATTTTACTAGACGAATAAGAGGCAAAACTTTTAAACATGCCTATGTACATAATATGTAGAACCAAGCCACCAGAAGTGTTATTTTTTTACGAGCTGATTCAATCACTTGTGATATTTATTAGACACGTTTAAAAAAATATCATGGATTTAGAACACTATGTTACTTGAACTGTTATTTACTATTTCCACCACGGCTGAAATTACAGTCGATGTGTGTACGTGTGCTTGTATTTTTTAAAGCTCACAAGACTGAACTGATTTGTTTTTTTTTATTCCCAGGTTTCCACAACGCAGTGCTAGTAGACCCCTCCTACCAGCTCGCACAACCTGGCTACAACGCCTACCCTCGGCCAGGCACCAACCTGCTCGCCTACAACCCAGCAGCCATCGGATATAACGCACCGGGACCTGCGTGGTGGCAGTAAGTTATTCGTTCTTCATCTTTGAGACGTATTCCTCATTTCTGAGGGTTGTGACTATCCCACTTAATCAATTTGTTGGGCAATTACTCTTGGGCGCAGGTGTATCGTGAAAAGCCTCCAGGTCTTGTCATGTTTGATAGTCTTCACAAATGTCTGATAGGTAATGTGCAAATCTACACAATACTCAAAATACAAGTCATGGAAATAAGAGAAACCGTAGTTCAACAGATACGAAAAATGTTATCAGTTTATACGTGTTAGCGACTACGCGGCTACGAGGGGATGTAGGCCTGGCGTCGCTAGGAGCAGGCCGCGGCGCGGCCACCCGCCGGCACCTGCAGGCGGCAGTCCTTGAGAGCGCCCGAGTGACGACACAGCCTTCCGCTAAAGCCTTCAATAGAGCCTCATTTTACCCTTGTGACTGTATAACTTCTTTTGGAGAATATATTATTTGTATTATCAACCCTTGTTTCATTTGGGTTGTGTAAGTAAACATTTCTCTATTGTATACCAGATACAGAAAAAACAGCACGTGAATAAAGTTTAAACCTATTCGTCTATAATTTTACAGGACTCAAGGTCACCCAGGAGTGGTCCCACAGCAAGCTAACCTCCGGCTCCAGCCACATCCAGCTAAACTGCAGGCTTCAGGTCAGATTATACCCCAAGATATAATTACATAAAAAGAAGGAGAGTTTGTCGTTTCCTCATTTGATGGCATAAACTCACAAACAATTATATAAATTTAAATTAAATTTTATTTGTCATTTATTTTATTCTGACATTTTTACCATTATAAAAAATGTATTATTTTTGGAAAATTTTAGACATGCTTAAAATCTTTTATCTGCCAAATATTTTTGTAAGACGAGACAATAGAATTACCAACTGTTAACGGTCTAGTTCATAAGTTTAGTGTTTCTATTGATGATAAAATGATTACCTTATCTTATCTTAAAATTTTATAAAAAATAAAATTGTCTCAGCTAGATAGCATAAGTCCTGGAGTACCTAGTGATGTTTATTACTGAGCCAGATAGATATCAATAACGTTTTTATTTTAAGTTGATTAGGTACCTAATATTATTTTACTTTTTTTACAGAATCTCTATCAGCCGAACAGAACTAGCGCAAATACAAGTAAATCTATAATAGACCAATAACAAAATCATCCGACAAAAGATGTGCAAGAGTTTGGAAATAAATCAATATTAATCCAGCGATCTTCAAAGCGAGAGTGAATCGGTTCTTATCGGGTAAGCACGCTCCATCTTAGGCCATAGCCTTTGCTTGCTATCAGGTAAACTATGGTCAAGTGCAAACCCGTTCAAGTTAAAAAAAAAAATTCGTGACAACCGAAACAAATAAAATTAAAATGATGTTATTGTAAAACTTACATAAATGTAACACAAAAACCCAGTTTCGTTTGAAATTTGTAAAGAAAACTGTATGATTTTAATAATAGGTGTTCTTTGTTCTTAAATTTTCAGTTATATAATCTTCTATTTTCATGTCTTCTCCTTTTTTTTCTTTTCGTTTCCTTACGATATCAATTTTTCTCTTCTATTTCTCATAATTGGTTACCATTATTTTATAAGTAGGAACTTAGGCCACAAATTGTAAAATTGTTACTTATAAGCAAAATAAAAGACATTTTTGACAAAACTTTTTTTACTATTGATCAGTTTAATTACCGGTTACTAGTCATAAAATTTTCATCTCTCTTGAGTCGTATTCCTCATGACTGAGGGCCGTGACTCCCCCGCAGAATTAATCCGCTAGGGGAGTTTTCTTGGGCAGATATGTACATCGTGGTGGGCGCCCAGGTCCTTCCACGGAAGACACAATGTCCTCGGATATTGTGGTCCTCAAACATGTCGGTTTCCTCACGATGTTTTCTTTCACCGCTAAGCGAGTGCAAATCCACACATAACTTAAAAATACAAGTCATTGGTGTAGGACCGGATTCGAACCCGGGTGTCTGAATGAAAAGCACACACTGGAACTGCTACGCCACACTCGCTTATAGCTGAGAGAGAGAGAGAGTCATATAATTTTCTTTAGAAAATATATATAAGCAAACCATATTATTTACCTATTTTGATGATAATTAAAATCAACATAACAGAGAAAGGATACAAAAAACTGTAAATAAAATACTTAAGCTATACGTAAATTACAATCTCAACTACTTGAAAATAAGGCTTATTTTATTTATCTCTGTTTTTTTATGTAAGGTAGCAAATTATCTTCAGTTCTAAACCTTCTAGCATTTCCAACAAGATATCTTTCAAATCAATCGCAATGTAAAACGCCCTGTGCAGTAACAACTAGGTCGTGTATACAGGCCCTAAGATATGGAGCGATATCTCAGACCGGATGGAAGCTGCTTTCTACTGTCTCTAAGTAACATTTACTTTATCTTAACTAATATAAAATGTTACTTCTAATTGCTTTTATAGCTAGTTTCACTTTTGATATAGTAAAAATAGTAAAAAAATATATTTATGATTAAATTTAAAGTTTACCTATTAAAATATAAGATTAATTGTTAAAGCAAAGCTAATCGACTGAACAGATTGTAAATTTGCATTCCAACAAATATTTATGTATGTTATTATATTATCTAATCACTCTAGTTCCTGAATAAAATACGTCCAGTATGTAATCTGTCTTAACAAACCTAATCCTAAAAATCCATTATCCCAGTCATCTTCAAGCTAAGCCATCATAAGAAGCAGGAAATCAGTAAATCTGCCTCACTCCCCTCTATCGTAACTTAGTTTTATCTTCATCACCGTTACCTAAACTACACTTTACCACCCGGAATGCCCTGTAGACCTAACGGACTTGCATCCTGAACCATCTTACCTCTTCATCAGAAACTATCACCACAGAAAACATTAATAACTCTTATTTCTAGACCAATAAGGTTGTGAATTGTGATGAAATGGGTTTAACAGGTGTGTTTCTGAATGTGGTAAAGATTCGCAAGTGTCATGGGTAAAGAAAATTACTCCATAATCATGTCCGATAGCATTATAAGATGTCTGTCTAACAGCTGTAATTACAGAAGATAGTTGTGATTAGAAGCTTTAATGTGATGTAATTTTGCTGTGGATTTGAGTGCCATTTTAGTTTGGTGGTTGGTTTTGTGGATTGTAAGAATATTTTTAGGTATTTTAGTTCATTTAAAATGTACCTCGATCAATACATTTGGATGTCAATTATGTGAAATTTTGAAGGTTGGTAAGTAAGTCAGATTTTAAATTTGTCATGATTTTTCATAAGCTTGATGACTGGTAAGAATACAACGTAAATTTGCCATAACAATGGTACTGTAACTACAAGAAAACTTGCAAATGAACTTTTTATTTTACATACTATAAAACCTAACAAGCGAGTGGCTGAACAATTGTCGCGACTCTCACTATTACCAATTCGTCTCGCAAATTGATACCAATTTAAATCTAATTTAGGTAGATTCAACATGCAAACAAAAGAAAAGAACAATCGGAAATCCTACAAACCGCATTTTGTTTATTTTTTCTGACCCGCATCGTCGTGGCCTTGATACAATATCATTATATTAACATCAATCATCTGCTTTCTTGATTGATGCCTGTTACTATGATTTGAAAATCAAATGTCCATGTCATTGTAAAGATATCTTACAGCCCTTAAATTCGACTCTACGCCCTGGACATAAAGGCTATCACAACTGCATGCAAGTTGCACTTCTGCATCTCGTCAGCTTCAACGACTCGATAATAGCTCGCGTGAACCACTGAATCTTGAGCTTCCACAATTCATCCATTTCCTCACACGCGAAGTCCACGAAATTCTGGGTGTTGAAGATGACGCATCCAAATTAAGATAGCATCGCTTTCCAAAGGAAAGGTGTGCAATTATCCGTAGTAGCAACGTGAGGCAATTATGATCTTTTTACCCGGCCCGTTAGCTCAGGCTAGATGTAGGGGCAAAAAGTACAGCGCTCAGTGCAGGCTCTGTTGCGATCCCGCGCGCACGTCCCGACCATGTCTCGAGTGTTGCTGGTGGTGGTGGCGGTGGTGTGCCTGCAGCAGGCAGAGCCCAGGCCCGTGAAGAAGACCCTCAACTTCAACATGTTCGTGCTGCGGCCGCAGAAAGACGTCCCAGAGCGGGTGCTGCTCACGACTGACGGCGTCTCCAGATTCGGCCCCCTCCTGGAGTACTTAGTCCAACGCTTCCAAGGACTGATGTCCGTACGGCTGCCACAGGACCCTCAAGACACAGTGGACAGGTTCGACAGCTTCCCTCCTGAGCCTCCATCGTCGGCTGTCCCTATCGCGGATTCAGCTTTAAATGAAGTGGACGCAGCTCCCGATACGAGAGCGCCAGGAGTCGTCGTCAGACCTTCCCAAGACAAGCCAGGCACCTTCGAGGTAGAAATCAACGTGCTCGTCGACGACGGCCAGCCGGACAACAAAAACAACAACAAATACTAAAAAAACGATATAGACACCTCGTGCTAGTGACTTTGCATTTATTTACAGTGACTTAGGTTTAAGTTTTAACTTATTTATTGTGCTTAATTTATCTATGCTACAAAATGAAGAAAAAATGGTCTATATTTTGAGTTATGACGGCGAAAGTACGAGTCGGTTTTAAATTCAGTGAAAGTATTATCGTTTACAAAAGGACGATGTTGGCCAAGTTATTTCAAAACCGGCTTCGTTATGTCATGTGGACGTAATATTTAGTAAACTGAGACTTATCTTGATCGTAATGATGCTTGAAATAAAAATATGTTTTAAGGATTTTTTTTTGTTTTATTTTGTTCTTTTGTTTTTATGAGGACTCAGAGATATTTTTGTATTATGTGCGATACAAATAATAACCTACATATCTTTTGCATTAGGCACATAGAATAAATAGATTTAAGAGAGGTTTTGTAATGTTGTTTTTTACATGGGACAGGTTTGCGTTTGACCACAGCCTGCCCGCTGCAGCCGAGGGTGTAACACGCTTACCTAGTAGATATCTTAAACTTTTATCGGAAAATGAGCGAAAATAATCACGACCGGCACCGGATTAGATACAATTATATTATTTTGATAGGATAGAAGATACCTATTAACTCTAGATTTGACGACCCCTGGATTGTAGTGTTGTAAGCATTGTTGATAGTATTGTGTTAAAGAAAAGGTCATACATACTTATACCAAAAACCTGTACCCGCTTTACAAGCCAGCTATTATATTGAGGGTGAAGTTATGTAATAGAGCAGCCTCTACCTATGAACGATAGGAACGAGTAATCTTTAGGTAAAGTGTATCAATAATGCTTAGTAAATATTAGTTAGGATTTGGTCCAACGCAAATTTATGAATACAGAGCCAGTAAAAGATTTGAAGTAGGTATAAATATTTTCAGGAATTATGTGAATTAAATTTCTTTCAACAGCGTAGGTTCTGTATGAATTTTAAAAAAGGACATTGTAGATGTAAGCTGTAAAAATCACGTACCGATGGATCACGATGTGCCCTGACTTATCATTATCAGATAAGATATTGAATCAGGCGTTACTTTGCGGAAATCCATTGTTACTGAAACTTTGGAGAAATATGTAGTGTTTTTCCGCTGCGACTGCTCCTTAACCGACATCAAACAACAAACTTGATGGTTTTTAGGTGTGTTCCTCCATATACCATCGCCACACCTCACCTCCTAACCAACGTGGCCTCCGTGGATCTCGAGATTTACCAACTTTCGGACCGACGTTTGAAGAGTCAACACGAGTCCTGAGGATGCCTCGTGGAGAGGCGAAACACGTGTCGACCAGAATATCTTGCCGAAAGAGAACAACGAAGCTTCAAGACAGGTGCGGTGTTGGTAAATCTCGAGATCCACGGAGGCCACGTTGGTTAGGAGGTGAGGTGTGGCGGTGGTATATGGAGGAACACACATAAAAACCATCAAGTTTGTTGTTTGATGTCGGTTAAGGAGCAGTCGCAGCGGAAAAACACTACATATTTCTCCAAAGTTTCAGTTATCATTATCAGCCCAATCCAATGATCAGCCTTTTAGGTTTTAAAGTAGAGTTGTATTTCTATCTACCTGATACAGCGTATAAGTTAAGCGATGCTAAACGACATAGTCCAAGATAACACGTCAGTTTGATAGACATTACAGTAGCAGTTATGTCAGTAACAGTAACCGTACTTCGACTGAGATGTAACTGGTTCGCTAAATGATGCGCGCATTCTTAGAACTGACGTGATCTAGCTGTCTTCATCTTAGAGCGTTGATACTGGGTAAGTATGTAATAATAATATGTAGGTATGTATGGATAAGTTGTGGCAGTAATAAAATGTTAGTTTGTGAGAGACAGTTTATAGAGTAATAAAAATCTGCTACATAATAATGGCGTTCTTCATATCGAATGAGAGTGGCCAACTCTGGTGCCGAGAATTTATCAAGCCGCCCTAAGGGCCTCTGATATGGCTTAATGACTGCCGTACTATGACAACAGCCAAGACCTACAATTTAACGTGTCATCCGACCCACGAAAGCGCCCAAAATGGAATTTCCCTTTTTGGTCACCCATTCAAGGACTGACCGCGTCGACTTTTGCTTAACATTGGTGAACGAATTCGATTGCCTCTGCCAGCTGTGCTACGGGCGTTTCAATGGGCATATAATGGTATTATTATCACTATTTTAATACATTGGATAGCCGAGCATTGATTACCAAGACTCCTGAAGCGACACAAGCACAAACGACACTGTGGTCTAAGGTGAAACGAAACTGTTTGGGAATGAAACAAACTTCTAACTAAGGTATCAAAAGATACATCTTTTTTCTGTGTAAGTAATCTAGTGTGTTTTAATGTATAAGTTTATCAACTGGGAAAAAGTAACCATGGACTTTTTATGTAGACGTATTATTTATAAAAAGTCCATATATTTTTATACTGAGATTAAATTTACCCATCGTCACTAAACAAATTACTTTGAAAGACTACTTTCTTAAAAAATATAATTCTGCAAGGAATTGTACATTGAACAGTCTCAAGCCCAAAGCCAAAATGAAAGGAACCATATGCTCGCTAGCCTCCTCCCGTTTAAGCCATGTAATCTATGCGCCGATGATGATGATGATACTAACTAAAATAAATCTTCGATGAGTTTCTTAAGGCAGAAATCTCACTTTGATGTTGACACTAAATCCAATAAACCTTCACCATACTTATTGAGACTTCAAATCTCACTTGTCATGTAGTATCTACCTACCTATGTAGGTCTAAACACCTACTTTCCAAAGATTTCCACTGTTTCTAGGCAATGCACGTCCATAAATAATTCCTCTTTGCAGCAGAAACTCAAACAAACTTCCATAAACATGCAATATTGAATGGAAGGCATTTTACCGTGTTACCTTAATGGCGAAGTAAGTAAGCTAATAAACGTACTTGCTCGGTATAAGACGCAATGATAGCAAGCTTAAGCATCTTTAAGAAGAGAGTATGGCTCTGCGGTTCCAGTGTCTGCTTTTCATCCAGGCGCACCCTGGTTCGAATCCGGCCCTACACCAATGAGTGGTATTTTCAAGTTATTTGTGGATTTGCACTCGCTGTACGGTAAAGGAAAACATCGTGAGGAAATCGACATGTTTGAGGACCACAATATCTGAGGACATGGGTCTTCCGTGGAAGGACCTGGGCACCCAACACAATGTATCTGCCCAAGAAAACTCCTCTTACGAATTAATTCTGCGGGGGAGTCATGACCCTCAATCTTGAGGAAATTCGACTCAAAGAGAGAGAAGCAACTTTAAGCTTCCAGATTGTATAAATCAAATACAACCATGACCAGCACTATGCTGAGTTGGGCTGTGTTGTTGCAGATTTTATGTTTGTTTGTTTATTATGTACTTACTTGTGTTGGTTTTTCTGTTAAATCTGCCACAAAAAATGTTTTCTTTCTTTCAAATCTATAAAAAATAAGTAATTTAAAATAATAATAAAAATGCAGGACATAGTGAGTACCTGAATGAGTGTGGCCCAGTGGGTAAACGTCTAACTTCAATCATGTGGGTTTAGCTCTAAAGATAGAAACGAGCCTCAGTAAAGAGGCATATGAGTAAGGGAGAAGGAAGAAGTCCGTACAACACATCACTTTCGTGGCATAATAATAGTCGCTTCCTTGTTCAATATTTCGCATATAGGCGATATTCTAAGGCATTAAAATTATATCAATGTAGAAAAATATAGTATCGCATGCTGAATAGGGACGTGCTATAACTTGGTAGATAAAATATTAGTTTTACTGTTTAATGTCACAAGGTTAGATGGAAAGTAGGTGTCCATAGTTCACTGTTTGCATTAATACTTTATGCAAATATTCAACATGCTTGTAACAGGGTCGACAAGCGCGGTATGATTAGTAAGCAAGTATACACTTAAGTTGGTGTGTTTGCCTCCTTACCCTACAATCATTTTTTTTTTAATTCAAATTTCTGTTTTTGCTAAATGTTAAATTCAGATTTAGGAACCCTGTTGAAAGGGGAATAAGAGCGTCTTAATTGAGGGAATGAATCTGATTAGAATAGACTAAAATTTGAGAATCAAAAATGTTGATATGTGAATCGGTGACTAGATGATGGCTAGTCTAGGCTGTTTTATGGGGAAACGACCCGGGGGTGGACCAAATCAGTGGGTGAACGCGGTATTCCACTATTCACCCACTGGTGTGTGGACGAAGAATATGGATTAGGTACTCGTTGTAACACCACTATACTACCATAACAAACTAGTTCAATATATCAAACTAGAGGGTGCTCGCGGCTTCGCTCACATTGAGAAGTAAAACTTGCATCCCCTATTTCATCTCTTTAAAGGTGACATTTCCAATTCCTTTCTTAGCGAATGCCTACGTCATAACATCTACCTGCATGCCAAATTTCAACCTCAGGTCAGTCAGTCAGTCACCTTTGAGTTTTATATATTTAGATAGCAGATTTAATTTATTATAAGCTGTAGCGAGGTATTAATAATATCTGCCAGAAACTATGTTAAAAATATATTAAGCATTCATAAATCAATATATCAGGCACACCCAGTGATATAATTTAATATCAAAACTTTCATTTTTATCCCACTAACAAAAAAAACACTTGCAATTTCTCAAGGCCAAAACAAGTAAGATAGAAAGTCGCCAGGTCAGGACTCCTGTCAATGGTACAAAGCTGTCGCCCGATGAATAACAATGTGCTGCGCGAGCGCATGTCACCTTATTTCCTGTCAGACTTAACTGATGGGTGGACATATCCTGATCAAAACCTAGATTTTAAATATATGTTTTTAAAAGCAATGATTTTTTGTGTATTGTTGTGAAGTATCGGAACTATAGAGTTTGTGATTGTTTTTTTTTTAAAGAAAAATGAAGTGATATTAATAATTAAATTGTATTGTGTTTGTAATGTAATGACAAACAAATAAAATGTGGAAAGTGTAAACTACTAGATTAATACAGAATGCTTACATACAACACTGAAAGTACCACAAGAACGACGAATCAAACTTAATAATTAAAACTCTACCGATCCGTATCAAGATGGAATCCATGTCCAAACAAATAACACTGATAACATCTTTAATGTTACTGGAGATCTCATCATTGCTAGCAGCACCTCTGCAGTTTCCATTGCTGCAGCCATTGCCAGGGACCTGGCAGCAACAGCAACTAGCAGTGCAAGAGCAGATGATGGCAATACAGCAGTTCCAAGCGTTGCAGCAGATGAATGCAGTCCCTTCACCTTTGGTTATGTGAGTACATAATAAAAAAATCATAAAAATAATTAATTTTAATGTACGCAGATGATGCAATCAAAAGTTACATTGGAGATATTTTTCTTGTGCTGCATTTGAAGAATCAATCAATCATCATCAAATCAAAATATATTAATTTACCATGAAAACATTAAAAACATTGGTGCACTTATAAATAAAATATGAAAGACTTATTAAGGTTACAGATTATTTTAGTTTCATCTAAATTGTATCTGTTTTTTCGCTGAAAACACAGTACCTAAATTTTGCTGTTGGTAAATAGAATCTTGTCAATTTCCTGAAATAACTTCTCAAAAATTGTATGCGTGTAAGGTAATGTACCTGAGTAATATTATACCTAATCAATCTTTGTTTGTAATATGCCACCATATTACACGATGGTACTCGTAATTATTTAATCTCTAAAATACCTTGAAATACCTATGATAAGGACTGGCACTATGCATTACTATCACTCAAGAATATGAACGACTAAAACGAATTAATAAGTGTTTTAAAACTAGCTGTGATTAAAGTTTACTTAAGTTTACTCAATATTTTTTCCAGGAATCCAAACCAACCGTTGCTAGTCCTGCTACCAAACACACAAATAAAGACTAAAGACAACAAATTCACCAAAGAAAAAGACGATTACACAACCAAACGAAAACCGACCAAAGATATCGAAGACGAAGATTCTGACTCCATCATAATAGAATCTAATGATGAAACAAATGAAGTGACAAGCGACGAAAATACAGAACCGGCAATGAGAGCAATTCTTCTCGTCCCAAATAGAGCAAGATTTTCCATTGGAGGTTTTGTATCGAGCATACCATGGCTGCCGATAGAAATCAACGTCCCAGATTCAATATCGTGGATCTATGAAGGCATATCCGGTATTATATCGGGACTTGGGCAGCGATGGCCGTTCAATAGACCTCAGACGAGTGAAAATCAGAGCGAAAACGCGAAAACGAAATTTGTATCGAATGATTTCAAGACGAATAAAGTAATGCCGATAGTAGTGATGCCACTGCCACAACCTATGTTACCGATGCAATATTAAGTAGCAATTAATGTAGATACACTCAAAGAAAGTATTTCACTAGAAAAGTATATAATCGACGACACGCGACTTATGTACCATTTTGTATATAAAATGGCAAGCAATCACGTATTTATGTCGAATTAAATAAAAAAAAACAAAAAAAAAAAACCGGGACTTTAAACACAGCGCCATCTAGCCCCACAATAAGCAAACGCTTGTGTCTTGGGTACTAGATAACGGATATAATACTCATATACTTTTCTTTTGTAAATACATACCAAGAAATATGTAGTGTTTTTCCGCTGCGACTCAGCCGCAGCTTTGTCAGTCGCAGCGGAAAAACACTAAGTACATATTTCTCCAGAGTTTCATTTACAATTCGCAAAGTAACGCCTGATTCAATATCTTAAATACATACTATCTATACATACAAATGACCACATATTTTATTCGGTTTTTAGTAGGTATTTGCTGCCGCATCGCACTAAAATACTTAATTATCTGTAAACTTTACCTTTATATGGGTATGGCCAAAAGACTTAGTAAAAGCATGTACACTAAAAAATATCAGTATCTATGCAGCAATTAAAATTATTAGACAGAAATGAAGCACAATTACCTACGCATACGAGTGTATCTGATTTTATCTTTGCTAATTATTTATACTATGAGGGCGCCACTGCTGCATTGGTAGGCTAATTTAACTATTGTTTTGTAAAATTTGTCCCGAAAAATATTCAAAGTTAATTAATCTTCGCTCCTGAAACTTAATGTGAAATTATTGTTGTTGAAGTGCTAATTTAATAATTTTAACAATTACCTAGATACCTATCTACTTACCAAAGTACCACATAATTTTGTTCAAGAGTTTGATATAAAAAATCTATTTTTTGGAATGCAATGCGCTTTATTATAGAAAATTAATAATAACCACTATTGCTAAGGATTTCAAAGTATACATACGTCAACCATTATTTATTTCGTATTTGAAAAAAATATATGGCTTGTAAAATGGTAACAGATATTATAAATTTCAAAACGCGTCTAAAATTACAATGTTGTATTAAACGCTTGTACTTATTCAAAACACGTTTTCTAAATTTATTTTTGTATTTTCACATCAAGATCGGGCTCAAGAGTTTAACAATATTTTTATAAAGTACTTTATAAATCCTAAAAACAGGTTACACTATCAAACACCGATCCGGTTAAATCTTTTTTTCTATTGAAAAATGTTTTTATACAAAAAAATAAGACGGACAGTCCAACCTACGCTATACTTAAATACAGACAAATCACTTAATTAGCCTATATCTACTAAAATGGCAACGGTAATTACTCTAGGCGTCACAGACTAAATACGACTACCATATATTAGTAACTTCAATATCAGAAGGACACTGACATACAAATAGTCTCATTATACTGTGTACAGCTAGAAATGATCACATACAACTATTTGATGACCGTATTTACACCTACTGAACTCTTCGATCAATAATTGATCGAAGACTGAACTAAACAAAACAGTAGGAGAAATCTATCATTTAAACAATGTTTTATAAGGTTACAAATATCACGACTTTCTAGTGTACTTATTTGCAATTATATTTGTAGTCAGTTTTGTATTTAAACGACATTTTGTTTTTGTATTGTAATTAGAATAAGTCCTTAGATGAACATTGATTGGAATGTTGTTGCTAATCTGTTTTAATAAAAACAAAAGGTGGAAATTACTTATTTTTTTACAACAATGTTAATATATTTTAAGACAACGCACACAAGAAGATTCAAATAAAAATACTTGCATTAATTGTGTGCGATGACTCTTGAATCCTGCTAAGATATTTACAAGTCGTTCAACAAAAGGATGGTTATGCTACCTCAATTAAATTGACGTTGTTAGATCATCAAATGAATTTCTCTCGCTTATTTCTTCTGTCCCTGAGCGAAGGTGTCACTGTCGACAGGGTATCCAGGGCTGTAAGAGGCAGGTTCTTGACCCTGGCTCTTCTTGTCTACAATGATGGAGACAGGGTACTCGAAGCTGTAGAAGAAACCACGGGGAGGACCCTGTAAGGAAAAAATATGACCATTATTAAATAATAAGGAACAAATGGGAGCTCAAATATTTACATGAACTTTATGTGTAAGAAGTCATATTAAAAATCTTTGGTTTTCTATACATGACAGTAAGATATACAATTTGCACTTGTGAAACTAGAATGGAACTGGCTCTCAAACATTGATGCCAAATGGCACCACCCAGAGTAGCTAAAGTGGCTAGAAACTGCAGTACACTTCTTAGGAAAAATACAATAAATGGTGAAAAGTAATACAGGCAGCGATTTCATTATTTCTAACGTTTTTGCCCAACTTGCAAGATGCTTGGCCTTTTTTATTATACTTTCATCCTAAATCAAGTAGATAGTATTTTGTAAGTACTTACAGTTGGGTCAGGAGCGGGGGTGGTGGTAGTGGTGGTGGTGGAGTAGTCCTGGCCAGGGTACTGATTGTACTGGTTCTGAGCCTGGAAAAACATTATTGAGTAATTATAAGAAATTTTTATTGGTCTAGTAAGTATGAATCGGTCTATCAGGCGAGTTATGGTTGCCCATTTAGTATAAAAAGAGCCTGTACAATAGTGTACATTAAGTAAATTCAACAAAATCTAAAAGGCGGCACGTACGAGAAACAGAAATTGACTGCTAGACCAGTGATATGTGATATAATTTGTCTAAGTGCTAGACATATCTACATACATATAGGTATATACCGGGTCCGGTGCTACAGAAAACATTACTACAAACGGTGCACGGCTTCAATTGCTAGTCAGCGTTTTCTTCGCTTCATAGATATTTCCGATCAAATTAGCGCAAGGGGTTGAATAAAAACCATAAAATACGATTTACACTAACGATAAAACAAAAGAGACAATCTCTCATAAAATTGTACCTGGTTGTAGGGCCCCTGGTACTGCGCCTGCCTGGCGCGTCTCAGCTGGCTGGGAGGCAGAGTGTATGCGTTGTATTGTCCAGAGGCACCTCCTTGGTAGTCGTAGCTCTGTTGCTGGTAGTTAGTGGGGTTGTAGTTCTGGTTGTAGTTGTTGTATTGGGGCTGGGGTTGAGATGCTGCGGCGGCGGCGCTATGGAGGAAAACAATTTGTTTTACACTATTCCAATCACCATCATATCGGCTTGTCTACCCACTGCTGAGTATAGGTCTCCTCTCCAGCGCTAACTCTAATACCATAACAGTAATGCAATTGACATTACAATTATTTAAGAAATATTTCTAGAAACAAGCAGTCATTAGAGACCTTCAATGTTTAAAAACAATGTTCAAACTTTATAAACAATGTTTTTGTTGGACTGTTCCTACTGTAATGTCTGATACTATGTCCGAGGCATCCTCGAAAGATTCTTATGGAGGTAATTTGAATTTGAGAGCGTTCATTAATTAAGAGAGCACTAATTTTATAAATCTAGGATATGTTTTTACCCAGGGTGCAGGTTAGCGTAAGCAGCCTCCTGCCAAGCCTTCTCGTGCGCGAGTCTGGCTGCCTTCACCTCCGGAGCCTCCTCCACTGGCTTCGGCACATACTTGGGGATGTTGTCCTCTTGGTGGAACCCTTGGCTGTCTGCCCAGTAACGGACCTGCAAGGACACGGTAAAAAAATAAGTTATTCCTGGTGAAAAGAAAATCATATTTACTGTCGCAAGGGAAATTACTAAGAATATTTAAAGAACCTTCAAAATGAAGCTAACGATCTTAGCTTTACTTAAATTTGTGTAAATCTATATTGTCCGCCATTATAAGCATGTTTTTTTTTACGTGGGATAGGTTTTCGTTTAACTACAGCCTGCCTGATGTAGTTGTTGAACTTTTTGACACTGGATAATCAGACATTTAACCTTCAAGGTCGTCTGAATCGGCGCTCGCACAAGCGACGTTGTGGTCTAAGACTAAGCATATCTGAGCTGGCATAGAAATTGCTCTCAAACGAGGATGTTCGAGGCAAGTAGCCATTTTTCCTCCAATTCCGGAGAGAATATAATTTAAGGCTAAGAGGTAGACCTGTTTCCTGTTTCCATGAGGTACATTTAAGGCTGGTTCTTTTATAAATCGTACCTTCTAAGAAGCTTTGGACTCACCTTGATCAAATTATTGCTGCTGCCAGCCTTGTAAGTGTAAGTACCCTGCACATCGCCGGACCTCTGCTTGGCTTCAGCCTTAGAAGACTCGGGAGTCTCGTATCCGTAAGCGTAGGCTCCTAGACCGTCCTGGCCGTGGTACTGACGGGCGTTGTATACCTGAGGACATAAATAAATAAAATATATATTTCGAGACATATCACACAGCGCCATCTAGCCCCATTGGAAACAAACATAGAGTGAGTTGCTGAATCCTGGTTTGAAATATTGTCCTTTACGATACCCAAATGTGTTTATGGTCTGAATAACATATAATGTTTTTTTACATCTTTCGATCTTTTGCTATATTCTTCTAGCTCTGACATATGACCCAGTTACAAATTCATAACCAAATATTAAACCGCTGCAGTGTTTCCTCAGAATAATTTCTAAAGATGTTGTAATATCCAAGTCCAACAAATACAATCCAATCATAGAAGTTCCAAGTCTATGTATATGATAAATTGGTGTTTCGTTTTCGAGTAAAAACTTTCCATATTTGTGAAACACTAGTGATCTGATTTGGAAAACATACAAAGTAATAGGCTCGAAATTTATACCATACATATCTGTGTAAAACTCTTTTAAGAAATGGATAAAAAGTATAAATCGCAGTACCTCCTCAACATAGTCGTCGGGGTTTTCGATCTCCTTTCCGTTCTTCCAGTAGTGTCCGAGAGTGGGACCTGCTTCTGCGGTGCGAAATCTAGGGTCGTTGTATCTGATCTGCAAATATAGAAATGTAGCTGTTGGAATACATGTATGTGCAGCGATTTGTATAAAAATCGTAGGACTTATTATACCTACTTGATAGCATAGGTAGAGAGTATTTGTGTAAGATTTTATTCTAAAAATCCACCATAATCTAGGCGTTGCACACACACATGTATGTATGCCGATATGTATACATGTGAGTGTGCAACGCCTATTTTTGTATTAAATTAATGGTCCTAAAACATCGTCCGAAAGATTGTCATAGCTTTTTGTTTTAACTTAAAAAAAATCTAAAGTACTAGATTTTGCTAACGAAAATACAAAATTATGTCAGAGTCATACAAATCAGACTAAGGTATTGTTTTTCTTCGTATGGGAGAGGCGCAATTCTTGTGTCGAGAATTGTCAACCAATCTTATGGAAGCAGGAATATAAGTGGCCAGTCTTTTAAGGCAGCAAGTTTTACGGCCATTAGAGCTCCTGGAATATCGAAGAAGAGAACTAAAGTATGGTAATGTTCAGTAAATTACCAGGGGCAGCACATTGGTGCGTGGAGCAAGCTGTGGCTCTGAGAAAGGAGGGTTGTTGATGTACTTGGCAGCTTCTTCTGGGTCCAGATCGATTTGGAACACGTTGTGCTGCGGCTCCGCTGCGGCCAGTGCTAGCTGGAAATAAATAATTGGCTGCTTAGATGGAGAATAGAGTAAAGGCTATTGTAGAATTATTTAAGCAGTTTTGTAACTCATACAAAATATACACAACCGAAAACAAACGTGTGTCATAAAAGCCTGTAGAAAACAGAAAATAAATTATAAATGACGGCGGTATTATCTGTATTAATACCTTCAAAGAACAAATAAACCTAATGACAAAAGCGCAGCAAATTATGTAGATTGGATTTGCAAACGATTGTATAGTTTTATTTTTCCTTTAGACCAGAATAATCGATAATGGCTAACGACATAATCTTAATAAATTACAGGGCAAAGGTGAATCATCTTTAAGGTCAAGAGCATTACTATTTAAAACCGGATCTTTCTGTGGGTTTTGAACACAGACGTGTCCAATATTCATTTGATATTTATTTTATTTTTTTCAAAAATATGAACGCATGGGTAGTACCTTTAGTAAATTTAAGAAGGTTGTAGAAAAATTATGATTCATGATATTTTCTATAACTAATGTGAGAAGATACTAAGTTATAGTTATATTGTCTGTTAAACAATCACGAACCGAAATAAAAACTTAATTGCTCGACAGTTTTTGTATAAAATAAAATGCTTTTAACTTTTTTGGCTAACATAGCAACAAAGGTTGAATTGCGATGAACAAATGACAATACATAGAAATAAAATATACTTAAAATAATTGAGTATCTTGCTATCTCAAAAACAATGTATCAGATTTTTAGCTAGATAAGATGTTTCCCCAGACGCATAAAATTAAGATAATTTTGTACTGTCTTAGTTGATAAATAGCAATAGCGAAAACTTATAGAGTACTTACCTACTTTATAAAAAAAACTATCCAAGATTTGACCCCCCTTTTTAAAAGCCAGAAATGAAAATAGTTTATTCAAATGACGTTAACTACTTTAATATATCGGTGACCTGCTGAGACTTTACAATGATGAGTCGACCAACTTCGTGACTCCTTGATTTAAACCTATTTAGAAGTGCTCTTCAAATATTAGGTGTATAATTTAGTAATTCTAACTGCGTGGCTATTTATATGAGTCATGATTTAAGTATGGCTTAGGTATAATAGGTAAATACTAGATAAGTTGGCATGAAATGCAAAATACAAAAAAAAAATCTATACACATATTATTATAATAAAGCTGAAGAGGGTGGACTAAGTGACTACACCTAGTTCTAACCGGCTAAAAGTAGGTGTAGCCGCACTTCGGGTATTAGCCGTAACATAATAATATATACCCTCTTCAGCTTAGATTATAGAATTAGATATTAGAAAAATAAATTGTTCAATTCAGTAGTTTTTATATCTTTTGTTTATTTATCTGTTTCTCTGTTTATCTGTGTATTTGTTTGTCTGTTTATTTAAACGCTCACCACGCAAAAACGGCTGAACGAATCATCATAATTTTTGCTATGTAGATAGTATGAGGTCAAGAGAGGAGTGTCATAGGCTTAAATAATGCGAGCGAAGCCGCGGGAGTCCACTAGTACTTAATAAAAGAATAATGATTCACCATAGAAATCAATACTCGTACGTATCGCATTTTTCGCAAAAAAGAGATATCCGTTTCAATAATAATGTTTGATTCTTTGCGTATTATAATTGAGTTGATCAATACCAGTTTTTTGCTAGAATACCTAGACAAAAAATAAAACCTAACCACGTTTATGAATTAGTTTTTACAAGTATAGATAATACAAGGCAAATAATAATCTTTCCGAACATTCAAGTGAGGATATTTTCACGTGTTAGGTTTTCATATCAGTCTTTACCTATATTTTTCTTCGGTTCTTTTCATACGTTAATTTTGAATTGTCATTTTTACATTTGTAAAAAAGAAACCTAAATTATTTGTATGAATCGATTTATTAATAATTGAAAAATATTATATTTTCTGTACAATACTTCTTTTTATGTTTATTTTTACAGTCTATGATTTGATTTCTACATGTTTGACAAAACAAACTATAAATTGCATGCAAGAACACTATAAGCAATGCTTACCTGATTATTTTCAATCCAGCTAGTTATTTTATTAAACACAATAATAGTTAAGTAACGCAACTTGCGTCGACACATTGGCGCCGTCTCATCTGTCTTTGACACGGTGTCGGGCTGGAGCGGCGGCTATTATTGCCGAGCATCACAAGAGACGCAAATATGCTAACCTCGGCCAAGGTTACATATTTGAGCCTTTTGGAGTTGAGACTTTGGGTCCGGGAGCCCATACTATTTTCCAAAACCTCTCGAAGCGCTTGGTTGACGCGACGCGTGACCAAAATGCTGGCCTTTTTCTGGCTCAACGTATCAGTATTGCCATCCAGCGTGGTAATGCGGCCAGTATGCTGGGCACGCTGCCCTCTGGTAGTGGGCTGGAACACTTAGATTATCTTTAGGCTTTTCTAAAGATTTTCTAAGTGCCCCTTTTTTGTAGTAGTAGTTTTTTTAGTTTTTCTTGCCTTGTTTTTATATTTTATTATTGTAAATAAAATATCTGTAATGTGTATAATAGTTTATTTAATTAGGAATAGAGGTTTTTGCCAAGTATCATTAATGATCTTATAATAATAGGCGCGAACTTTGACTGGTTTGCAAATTAACTATACATCGACATTAAAATTGCCAATCATCTCGTAAACAAGGATATAATAAAATACATATATTTAATTTCAAATTTTATTAGTGTATATATGTGTATATATTTTGCCATTAATAATTTTAACAAAATTGGGTTATTTTATGGACTACATATGATTTTTGTTCTACAATAATGTTCAGCTTAAAATGGATAAATATATATGTATACACATTAGTGCGGGTAATATATTATATTATGTAAATGTAATATTATAATAGAGCTATTGAGAGAAAATTCAAGATTCTTATTTCATCTTCAAAGGCTTTCAATACGAAGCCCACTAGATTTTCCTTTTAATAAACTATTCATTTGAATTACCTTAATTGATTTTAGTGTTCTGGAGGCTACGTGGGTTGTGTGTTTTAATAAAAGAAATCTTATCACACTGCATTGTATAAATTAAATACCCTAACAATTAACATGCAGAATTTATAAAATACGATTGAAACATGAATATATTGTAAGTATTTTACAGCTAATTTACGAGAAGATTAGATTTATTATTTTTCTAATCGAGATCACATACGATGCCTATACAGCTAAAATAACTATAAGTTTAATTTTATTTCAATGTAATTTTAATTAGAATTTTTTTTTTGACGAGACTTGACTTATGCCAACACCTATTATCATTGTAATAAGTTAGTTGTAATTCTGTATGTCAATAAAATCTATTTATCTATCTATCTATCATACTAGACTGTTTGATCGACTTTACAAGAAATTAAATCTTAGCCTTGGTTTAAAAACAAACTATTATGTTACATAGTACCTAACTAGATATCTCAGTCAACAATAGTAGGCAATTTATAATACAATGTATACGTTAATTTTAAACCAGTAGTGTAGATAAGTAATTCCAGCTAAGGGCCATGAACCTAATCTTAAAATTATGTAATAGATAGATAGATAGATAGATAAATACTTTATTAAAACACCACAAATGAAACAATACATGTTTTTTTATTGGCAGCTTTATCGCTATGAGCGGTCTCTTCCAGGCAACCAATCTGGCAGGGATATATTCTTCAAACGAAATGAGTAGGACGAGGTGTTTCAGATATTAAATAAAATAATGAAAATTAGAACAAAGGTTTATACTGCTTATATATGAATAAACATAAACAAATATAACAATAATATATACATACATACATACATAATAGCATAATACAAGAGACAAAATAATAATAACAAATATAGCAACTTATGTCAGAACCAAAGCAGATAAATACAATTTCTTAACATTATTTTTGAAGACATCCAATTTAATAGATACTCTTGTACCTACGATTGTTAGAAAAGCTTTTTATTGGTCTATAGACAGTCAGTTGATTGAATAAAAAGTAAAGCAGAGTCCAATATTTCACAACAAAATGATTTCCATAATTTATTATTTTTAGGCTACCCAAAAATAATACACAACCATTCATAAGAACCTGAATTTTTGTTCAACAATATTTTACATGACTACAAGGAAAACGTGTCCCAAAATAAGTTTTGAGCAACCAAAATAAAGCAGACAACTGGATTTCCAGTAAAACCCCAAATTTACTTATAAAGCTTCAGACTGTCACCATAATTTAGATATCAAAACCCAAGGGTCAGAAATCGAGATAAAAATCATGCTTTGATAAAATTAAATGCATATAAATTTTGTTTAGGTATTATTTAAATGGATACATATATATATCAAATTAAATGTCTTGTTTTCTTTTTCTTCGACATCATTCTCTAAGGTAACTAACGTTCTTATGAGTAACAAATATTGTGCGCAATATTCTTGAAATATGACGTAGGCTAGACTTAAAAAATTATGAGCTTCCACATTTTTAGAATTCGCTCTCTGTCGGAAAAGCTTCAAATATACTTGTGTAGGGATAAACCTACTTCGTTATTTTATACCTTCAGTACCTACTTATGCACGTACTTTCATCACATTTTGTAATGAAGGAAATGAAATATACATTATCTGTAACCCATAAATCCCCAAAAGCCAATACAGCTACAATACTGAGAAGATCCATCAATCCCAAGGTGAAGGTTGGTG
Source organism: Macaria liturata (assembly GCA_964023185.1). Classification (NCBI taxonomy): domain Eukaryota; kingdom Metazoa; phylum Arthropoda; class Insecta; order Lepidoptera; family Geometridae; genus Macaria; species Macaria liturata. Next base: position 5,965,957 of record OZ026811.1, on the reverse strand, counting down.
GTGAGGTGAGCAGGAATGCAGATAATCATTTAATAACGTCGGCGTCGGCGAATATCAATGAAAGCTGTGATAAATTGCATACAGCTTATTTCCCTGTGGAATTCTCTCACGCATGAGTAAGTACTTGAGAGGAATCTGCTGCATTTATGAATTCTTTTACAGCAAAAGACATATTAATTAAAGAATATCATAATACTACAAAGCATTGAAAGCTATACTCGTTTCTGTATTTGTATGTGATAGGCATAATTATTTCTTCGGTCTACATATATATAAATGTGGGTTGTAGATATTTACAAACATGCAACATTACTAAAATATAAGACTTCCTAAAAATGAAAACATTTGGGCATAAACAGCGCAAGACAGGGATCAGATCACCCTACAGAGAATTCCAATAAGCTAATGATAATGATGATTAAGTTGTCTTCAATTCTACGAGTGAATTTATTTATTTAAAAGTTCCCAAAGATAACACCCAAACAATTACATATGTAGACAATAAGGTAATAAGCTAATCATGTGAAAACAGCTAACCAAAAACCCAGAAACCTATCGAACTCCAAATATCCAATGTGCAATTAAAATATTTAAGTCTATTATAAAATATATAAATAATAAATATTCCGGGACATTGCACACATCGCCATCTAGCCCCACACTAAGCTAACGCTTGTGTCGTGGGAACTAGATAACGGATATAATACTTATATACTTTTTTTTTGTAAATACATACTTATTATACATACAAACGACCAGACTCAACACAAGTAATTATAAATTTTAAAATTCATAAATACTTGTGTCAGGCGGGAATCGAACCCCCAACCCCTAGATTAGAAGGCAGAGCCACTACCAACTAAGCTAACAGGCCAGTCATTATTAATTTTCTATTGTGTAATTGAAGTGATATTCTATTCTTTTCTAACTGTATAGAATAAAACTGAAACAATATAAGACTGCACTACTTGCACATCTATTTACTTCTATTAGTTCTACAAGATATTAGTGGTTAAAACACACATTCACAAAACCACTGTTTCTAAGATCTGCGGCATTGATCTAACATTTTTACACCGAGCGTCGTAAATGTCTGGAAATTAATTGACCGAAAAACAAATAATCTTCAACCATCACGGAACGAAGAATTTACAAGACTAAGTTTTAATTGGGAAGATGTAAAAATTGTTTACTTAAATCAGGTATTTTCGATCTTAGTTTTTACCAAGGCCGTAAGTTGAGACTAAATTCTTTGAATAAATTACGCGTATTAAATAATAAGAACTGCGATCGAATTTCGTAGTCTTTGACTTTTATTATAATTAACTAGCTGTGCCAGCGACTTCGTCCGCGTGGAATAGTTATTACCATAAAAACGGTTCTAATGAGTTAATCTTAAAAGATATACATATACTGTTGCAGACATTTTGTTAGATCATTCATACATATTTTTTGTTATCTTGAACCGTTTTCGCAGCGCACGCAACGGAAGCTCTCAAAGATAAATAATTTTCCCGGTTTTTTCACATTTTCCATTGTTTCTTCGTTCCTATTAGTTGCAGCGTGATGTTGTAAAGCCTAAAGCCTTCCTCGATAAATGGTCGTTACAACACAAAAATAATTTTCCAATTCGCAAAAGCAGTTTATGAGATTAGCGCGTTCAAACAAAGAAACAAACAAACTCTTCAGCTTTATAATATTATTAGTATAGATTAAAAGTTCGCAATAAAAAGTGATACACTTATATACTTTCACTTCATATTACACTGATATCATCATCTTCATATCATCCCGTGTCCACCCCTGATACCTTCATATACTATGCTCTAAATTAAATATAATACTGTGGCTCTGCCTTCCAATCTAGGGGTGCAGTTTCGATTCCCGCATATCACAAGTAATTATAAATATTAAAATTTGTAATTTACTTGTGTCGAGTCTGGCCGTTTCTGTATATAACAAGTATGTATTTACAAAAAAAGCATATAGGTATTATATCCGTTACCTAGTACCCACGACACAAGCGATTGCTTAGTGTGGGACTAGATGGCGCTGTGTGTAATGTCCCGCTATAAATATTTTATTTATTTATTTATGTACTATAAAACACACGTATGCAATTCACGTAAAACTCAAAAGGAATCACTAGATGCCGTAGTTACTAGGTAATAACAATCGGAAGTGGGTATCGGGCTGAGTTAGTGGGGCGAGGTGCTATTGCCTTAGACTGCAGACATTATAAAATTTGAGACACCTTTTTACGTGACAAAGTTCGCGTTTGATTATAACCCGCATGATATCAAACATGCTACAGCTTAGGATGTAACACCATTGTATGATCTTCTTCTTATCGAATGAGAGTGGCCAACTGTGGTGTCGAGAGTTTATCAAGCCGCCCTAAAGGCCTCTGATATGGCTTAACGACTGCTGTACGTGCGAGCGTGTCATACGACCCACGGAAGCGCCCAAAATGCTACTTTTTGATCACCCATCCTTAAGAACTGATCGCGTCGACCTTTGCTTAACATTGATAATCGCTTACAATTGCCATAGTAAGTCACACTAACATACTGCGTTACGGTTGCCTATAGATTAAATACTATAGACTCTAAAACGTTCTTGCGGTACGCAAATTACTCATGCCTTTTATGACCATGTATGCAGTTATATATAAAACCTACATATATCAGTAAATTATCCACGCTTTACTCGTATCTAAGATATATTTTACCACCTGTAAATAAAAGCAAAAGTGTTAGTTGGTTTGTTGATATATGTTCCATCACGTCTGATCACTTTGGTTAAACCAGGACTTAGGACTTGAAAGCGGCAGTCTACTTTTTATCTGCATATAATTAACGCGGACGAAGACACATGAAATTAACTACTGTAGTATTGCATTTTTTATGAAAGTTTCTTATGTTTCTATAAGTGTGACACTGTTCCTTCTTTGCAGTTTGCTAAATTGATTCTGCTATAGTGTAAGATTAGATCCTGGATTAACACATAAGCTATTTTGTTTATCTTAGAATCACGCGAGTAGCACCACGGGGCACTGCCAGTATAGATAGGACATGTTAGCACCCAAGTTGCCTCGAACCGACCTCGGGTAGCAACTTGTTAACAAAACGTAGTAAACTTGCAACGACATTGTTCATCTATTGTATGAACTAAACTAGAATTTTACTGGGAAATCTAGTTTTCAAAGGAAAATCTTAAACCTTATGTGCCTTTTACAGTACATGGCGATTTTAGGCTTAATATAAGATCTTTTTTATATACCAAACTAATATTAACTAAGACTTGGCCTTTTCTCCTTCTCAATTTAATAAGACATTTAGCGCTGTTATATGTACAACATTTGTATTTGTTTTCTGTAGGACGACAGAATACAAAAGTGAACACACAAAGTTCACATACATAATATCTTTTTATGCGTTTCATTATGACTTTCAACTTCTTTACAACATTTTCTTTGTCATTGCACAAACGAGGTTTTCAAAAAATCTTTTGAAAGTTTGGTTGGGGACACTGATTACTTTGATTTGTCAATTTCTTTCAAAATTCTAAATTTTTGTGAACAATAAAATAAATAAATTTACTGTTTATAATATTTATCTTATCCGTGTAGCTTAGTGCACATTTTTGGTGAACTAAGGACTTGCAAGTAAAATACAGTAAGTTAGTTATTATTTTATTGATGCAATTACTTTCACATATTTTCATATAAGTATATTCATTTTCTGTTTCCTCATTGATAGGTCGTCTTCATTATTAAAATAATATGAGTTTCCTATACCGCTTCGTAATAAAAAACGCATTCCTCCCAAATCAGGCGTAAAAACCAGACCTATATCATCTTCATTACTAAATCTGTGTTCCTACACCAATAAATCAAAAATTATAATAAAGCACGACAGATCTTCCCAACTTAAAAACGTTGCGGTGACTTATTTGCTTACCTAATGATATAAATCAAAATGTCCACAATAAAATCATTTTGATACAATAAAACATTGTTATCCATATAGATTGACCTTCTATCTATTAAGTTTTCAAAAGTTATTTACTAAAGTCAACGTATTTGATAATAATAATTTGCGACCTTCTATATGATGACACCATATTTAAAAATAGAAAATCAGTAATCTTAGTAAATAGGTAATACTTGTATTTTAATCTTGTGGTACGAGTATATATTACTTAAGTAGTAGTTTAATATAAAAGTTAATATGTACACCACAACAAGTTAAGTATTAATTAAATAAAAAATAATATACACTACTACATAAACATTTTACATAATGTGTATAAAGAGAGAAAAAAAAACTATTAAATTAAAGAGTACGTAATTGATTCATTTAAGATGTGTAAAATTTAAAAGAATAATCATACCTAGATAAAGTTAATTTGTTGATTTAATTGTACTCAAGTAGTTACTTACTTGTATAATAAAATTTTTCGTTAATAGTTTCTAACATAATTGCTTTATTAATGTAAACTACTCACATGTGTATTTAATTATGTCTATTAATAATTCATTTCTACTCAGGTTGTATAAATTAAGTTATAGGTACATTAAGTGGCCATCGAAGATAAATGTAATGTCCAGTAATCTATTTCCTCATGACTGAGGGTCGTGACTCCCCCGCAGAATTAATTCTTGTACACCACGATGTATCTTGGGCAGATACATCGTGGTGGGCGCCCAGGTCCTTCCACGTGAGACACCATGTCCTCGGATATTGTGGTCCTCAAACATGTCGGTTTCCTCGCGATGTTTTCCTTCACCGTTAAGCGAGTGCAAATCCACACATAACTTGAAAATACAAGTCATTGGTGTAGGGCCGGATTCGAACCAAGGTACGTCTATATGAAAAGCAGACACTGGAACCTCTGAGCCTCACTCGCTTCTAATAAATAGTGTTTATTTATACGAATATCACTCAATTCTGTTGTGCATAAATCCAGAGTTTTCTACACAACAGACAAAATATACATCTAAAATCTAAACAACTCTGTATACACCAAATTATAAATTGTCATCGATGCATGTAGAAATTTCTACACAAGCGTAAAAGCCTCCCAACAATACTAGATACCTACCATTATTAAAAACTACAAACTGTGAGTTTTTCCAAAAGAGTTAAGTTTAATAATCGTCATTATTATATTAAGTTTAATAAATACGTACCGCACCAAACAATGTCACTAAAAGCAGCATTTTTCGTTTTCACCGGTTTCAGTAACAACACAATTTTCTCACGTATGTCAAAATACTAACTTGACGTCGGCGCGGGCGCATCTCCTATATACCTTCGCAGCCTCGGATGACGTCATCGCCGACCCGCGACTCCCAAGGAACCAGTTTTGATCATCTTCACGACATTTGACCTTCGTTTCGCAACCATTGACGTTTCATCCAAGCTACGGCGTAGTCTGACTATTTTTAGACGGCAATGTATGCTTAACAAACTTGCACGCGATCGATTTGGTTGCCCTATTCAGGATTGTGTTCCAGCTCAATTAGTAAGCTGAGCTAAGCGTTGATAAGATTCCAGATTGGTGATAAGGTGAGATTCTATTGGATACCTACGCTGTAAAAGGAATTTCCCTAGCTTCCATTTTTGGTTTTCTGGACTCTCGGGAATTCTTGAAATAGTTTCTCGTCGTCTTTTGATGCTGCATAATGCATAGAACACGGAACAGCTACTTATGGTTTATTTATTCTTACTTACGCTGTGTCTATAATATCGCTGCTTTTGATATATCTGTGCAAAATATCATTACTGCGACTTCGAATTAACATAAACCAGTTTTTTACTATACTTAATCCGAAATATTTTCTTTAAGCATATGATTTTATCATGAAATTGGTCAATAAGACAAACTCTTAAAACTTGTACCAATTAACTTACGAACTCATATTATGTAAATATTCACGATTCATATCTGCACAGAATTTTTGTAGTCTGTGATTATGGAGCAAAATATTCATTCTGTTGGAAATGTCCAAAAGGTAACGTTGATGGTTTCTCTATTGCTGATTGACAAGCCTTATCTATTTTAATAAGCCAAGCTCGCTAGACGCAGTAGTATCATCAAACGAAACTCATGTGTTATTTGCGTAGTCCATTCAAGTAATGTTTGAAAATAACATTAGTCAGTCCTGCTACGTTTCTCATTTATTTACATCAAAACCTTGACTTTGATGCGTAGCTTCATGTTTGATTTAGGTGACTAGGTTTCGATTTCGTCAAGTTTTGCGGATTTCCGAAAATATTTGTTGGTCTATTTAATTGTCAATATATTGTAATTGAATTTTACTTCCCTGTTATTTCAGTTAGTTGTTAGTTTTTAGAGGCTAGTAGGTATAATGGAAAATGGCCTACGCCAGCAAGAACAGGATGAAATTTTAAAAGGAAATAATAGTTATTAAAAAAAGGTAAAGGAAATAATAGTTTTTACAGCTTTGCAGTTCAGTTTTTCTTGGATGATTTAACTCTTGTCTTGTTCTTCAAATATTGCAATTTACCGCATAAAATGTCTCCCATTTCTATTTAATTTATCATATTTGATTCTGATTTAGCTATTTCTATCTAAAGGCCAGAAACACTAACATACAAACAACCCATCACCTTTTTTTATGAGTATTTCTTAAGAGTATAATCATCATCATCCACAGCTTAGCTCCTTAAATCCCAGTGCTATTTATAGGCCTCCCTTTCTTTGTTTTACGTCGATTCTATGCAGACCTTATCCAGGTTATCGTGCTACATCTTAGACTATAGTGGTGCTTAACATCAGACAGGCTATAGTCAAACGTAAGCCTATTTAGTGTAAAAAAAAAAGGTTGGGCCATCAAATAAAATGTTGTCGTCGCCCCATCTCGCAGCCGGACCACCGGCCCACCTCTCGTCTTCTTGGCCCTTATAATATTAATTCTAAAATAAAAAATATAAACCATAAATACAAAGATGCATCTGAGGAATAATTGCAATTATCCGGTCAATCATGCGAAGCCTGCATAGCTGATCAAGTGTCAAAAGGTGTTAAGCTGTTTTCGACTTGATATTTCCGCAAGCCATATACATTATACAGAGCTACTAATTACTATCGAACATCATTAAAAAAAACTTTACAGATACAAACATCTATGTACGAGTATGTATATTAAGCAAAACATCTATAGTTGTATGACGCTGAAATTCGCGAAGATTAAAATCCCTACAATTGTTAACAAATAGTATGTTGTTTAACAAATTTTTGATCAGTAACCCTGTATAATATAATATGGCTATTAAATATAGTATCATCCTACATAGTTAATTTAAATACATGTGTGGAGAGTAAGATAACGCTTTATGGTGTTAATTAACATGATTGCCAGATATTTATTATCCATATTTTATCTATCTTCAGCACAAGTTGTTGAACTAAAGGGTAGATTTATTAATACAAGCCTATAAAAATTATACAAACTAACTTTCATTCTTATTTTAATGTATTCATTGAAATAAATATAAATATTTACACCTTACATACATAAGTATGAAGCTTTATCTACAAACGTCCAATCTTACATAGTTTTGGTAGAATTTGTATGGTCACCATTTTCCTACTAAATTTCTTCGACTACCTTTGAACTTTGCAAGGTATTCCACAGCTATTAAATATCAATTTTAACAAGGAGCGTATACGATAATTCTCAAAAAGAAACAAAAATCCACATCCTAGTGGTTGTTAATGGTTTGTACCCGACCGAAACAAGAAATAAATTCTACCTAAAAACAGAAAAATATGAAAAAGAACAAGAGAAACCCTTTAACGATGTTTATGAACATAAAGAAGGGTTAATTAATGGCTTGGGGACTGCTGGCTTCATTTGCAATTTTTTATAGCTTTATGAATAACATTTTATATAATATAGCTACAGGAACAAACTTGTCAACAACTTATATTATTTAGTATTTTTAGTAAAAATCTTCAATTTTCCTTCGCACAACAATGTCTTAATGCCAAGTAAACGACATTAAATTGTGTAGTAGAAGTTACAGCATGTATGTACTTTCTATAGATAAATAAATCTAGGTATAAGTACCTATAACTAAACATATAATAAAACGGGAGCAGGTCTAAAATCTGAACATTGAATATATTAAAATAAAAATGTTTGAGTATACTTTAAATCCATAACTTAACACGTTTAAGCAGTTTTTAGAATAATAAATAATAATAACGCTCATAACGCAAAAACGACTGAACGGATCATCATGATTTTTTGGTATGTAGGTAGTATGAGGTCTTAGAAGTGTCATAAGCTACTATATATATCTCAAAATAATGCGAGCGAAGCCGCGGGCGACCGCTAGTTTTTACTAAAATCTTAAATTACTCTTGTGGTTTGTTTTTAAAAGGTTGTTGTATATTTAAGTGCCTACTTGTCCCATTTCATCCATCTCGTTAATAGATGTCATAGATCTTATGTCACATCCGTTTACCGTAACTAAGTGATGCTATTAAAAAACTAACTTATTGGTTCTGTAGAAAATAATTTAATAGCTAAGTACCTAAGTTAGCTACCTCAGTTCTTCAGCGTCAATAATGCAACTGAAGATGATAATATATTAAAATGATGGTGATATGCATATACTTACTTACTATTCAACTGAATTGTGCCTTGGTAACTTGTAAAAGTTACTCCTATTTCTATAACGCTACCGAGAAAGGACTTGACGTTCTTCACGATATATCTACCAAAGAAACCTCGAGAAAGTCGATCCTCAGTTGAATTTCGTGACCTCAGTAATAAAGAATACTTCTCAAAAAGAAAAAAATATGATAGATATATGTATATGGATTGTTGTAACTAATTTTATAAGATTTAATCAATGACATGTAAGAATTTACTTACCAATAAATAACTTTGACTTTGACTTTTACTTAGATAGTAAGTACTTGATAAAACTAGAAACTTAGAAACTAAAGACGATGCATCAAGACACCTAAATTATGACTATATGCCTAATTTAATAAGTACCTACCTACTAAAGATTTCCGGGACCTGTCAAAGGATTCAAGGATAAAGTGATAAAGTTGTTGAGATGTGGTAGACACCTACGCTTTATGCAGTACCTTACACCTGTTTATGACTGAGTAACTTTTATCTCAATGACTTGATCGCAGACTTACGAGAAAAATGTTATCTGTCTTCATACAGTTTTTGAGAAAATACTTAATGTTGGATACTGAATGACAATAAAGACAATTTTGCATTTCGTTATTTTTACCATCTCTTTTTATTTGTAGAGCTAAACACACATATTGTATAAGATGTACATACGTACATACATATATGTATATATGTACATACATATGTATATAACTATTAATTTTACGACCAAGTATCTCATACTTAATTTGCCTGTTCTTTTATAAATTGGACATGAAAAAGCGAGCGAAAAAGTTACGTTTTAAAAGCATGATAAATTAACGATTAAACCTTATTTATTATTCCATTTAATGAAAATAAAAAACATAATAATCTTCAGTAATTAGTAACCAAATGAGTTTTATCAGAGAACCCTAAAATTAGAAAATGCATGCTAATATTATTCCACGCGATCACGACAGATCGTTGGTCGCGGTTTGTATGTGACTTCAATCTGACTTGTAAAGTTCAAGGATACATGAGATGACCACGATCTAAAGTATTGTAGGTATATGTAATGTAAATATGGAAATAGGTTTGAGATATAGCTCGGTAGCTACATATAAAGTAAATGATCGAGAAAAGAAAAGACTCTAGTCAAGAATCAATAGGTTTTTTTAGGCAAGTGTTTTACATCGTTGACTATTGTAGCAGTAAGTAAGTGTAAGCATAGGTACCCAAGCTTATTTTGTGTTTGAAAAGGATGGAAGTATCATCTTCTTTCTGTACTCGGCAAATAAATGCTTTGATTTTACCTAACTTTGACTCTTTTTTGAATTCGTTTATTTATTTATTTATATATAATGGTTCACAAAACAGAATGTGTTCCCAAATAAGCTAAGTATACATTCAAAACTGGTTTTGATCCAGAATAAATTCCTAAGATAAGTGTACACAGCTTGAACAACATAAATGCGATTAATAATTTCAAAAACCTGAGTTAGACAGAGAATACAGTACCTAACTGGTACTGTATTCTCTGTCTAACAAACACACAACAGAAGAAAGTTTCGTAAGAAAGGCTTTCGGAACAGCTGATTGCACTGGTACCAGTAAAATATTTGATTCATGCATGCAGTAGTTTTGGTTGTTAACTATATTAATTAGGTATGTATCTGTTCTATCATTAATTTACTGAATGTCATGCATGCGATGATCACAAATAATTACTGTTAATTAGGTAACGATCCATTATATAACATTTTTACTTATATTATTGAAAAGACCAACTGTGATTAATACCGATTTTGCGAGAAATCTCTGGAAAACAACCTATTCTTCGAATTTCAGCTGCGATCCAATAAATTGCGTCAATAAAATTAAAACAAACAGGTAAAAGACGAGACCTATAATGGATTTAATTGATGTTTAGCATTTTAGCCAGCTTCAAAAAGAAGGTTTTTATTATACAGGTTATTATACATGTATGTTGTGCTAGATATCATTGGATGTCTAGATAGGCTTTCTGTAACTTCGTAGATGAATGTTTAAGTGTTCTTTTTTCGTTTAAAATTAGATAATTTCAAAGCTGAGAACAATAATGATGGAAAACCATTCACTAGTTTTTAAAATAGGATTTTTACGTAAATGGACATTATAAATAAATAAATATTCCGGGACATTGCACACAGCACCATCCAGCCCCACACTAAGCAAACGCTTGTGTCGTGGGTAGGTACTAGATAACGGATATAATACTTGTATACTACTTGTCTTTTGTAAATACATACTTATTATACATTATTGACATTTGGTCAAGCTAGTTGATTACTTAATTATTGTTTTTTTTTAAATCATATTTTGCATTGTGTACTAACATCTGTCCGCTGTTTCACAGCACCGTTTAGAAAAAGAATCATCATAAATCGAATTTTTTCAATATATTTTTTTTACATTATTTGGGCTTGCATTTGACTGCACCTCGCCCGATGGGAAGCGACGGTAAAATCGAAGATGGTTCGAAGCACGCTTGCCCAGAAGAAACCAATTCACTCGTACTTTGAAGACATTCAGATTGTAAGACTGGGGAAATACAGACATCGGGAGTGAGTTCCACAGAGCTGCTGTACGCTGCTTTTCATATTCATATATTTTTCATAAAGCTTATTTACACGTCCAATAAAAATAAAATAATTAAAAGTATCAAAATTATAACAAACATGCCTTTTAATTGATCTGTTTCGGTATTTCTCAAGTCCTATAGCCACCTGAGTAATGCTTCGTCAACAGGTGGTCAGTAGATCATCATTCTTAGAATAAGCCACACCTTTGACCTTTTATAACGAATTTTGTACCTTACACGTATACCAACATCCTCATAGTGCGTAATTTCTAAACAAGTTTGCAACTTCCTTATTCCTTTAATTTTACTAATCAGCAGAGGTATTTTTATGATTAAAAAAATCCTGTGAATTAAAGCTTAAGTTTAGTAGGGACCAAATAACTAATTAATATGATTTAACTTAGATTCCTATCTGTTACTCTACCCATAGTAAAAACTTAGGTATAAAATAAGAGACAAAATATGAAATCGTATCTAGCTATCAAATAAGTCTACCTTACTCAATACATTGCCTTCTAATATCTGACATTACCAGGACCGAGACTTGTGACCGTGGATATTTATTAGACTACAGTGACATATTCCAAATTTATGTCCTCAACTTTAGAATTTCCTAAGTGCGTAGACTAAACAAACAATTTCGTCTTGCTAGTCTAGACGAAATAATAGCTGCAGGTGCTAATTTGTCAGCACTCATGGTTAAAATTATAGAAATCAATTTGTATGTTTTAGTAGATTTTTTTATTTAAGTTGTTAGGTTTAAATGATGACGATTGACATACCATGAATTTGGTTCGCTAAACACTTACTTAAATTATAATAAGGCAAATCATAAAGAACAACTGCAACCTAAATAACTATAAAAACAACAATGCAATGTTTTTGATTTTGACCATTTAACTCTTTGAAGACTTCTAGACTGAAGTGGAATGTGTTGATAATTACCTATATGTCTTATAGACCTACTATGTGTCTTATAGTCATATATTATTCTTAACAGAACAGAATTAGAATTATTATACTCCACACAGCTTTGGAATCTAAAAATAACACTTACCATTTTCTATTCAAACTTTACAAAAGCTAAAATCAACAACATGTTATTCGATAGGAATAAAAACCAGCTTACAAATTCGTCGATTTTACTTCCGAAGATGAGTCTTTGGTTTGGTTTGTAAACAGCTTGATTGATGCGGTAACGCCCAGAATTTTAGTCTTACGAATAAAATAGGAATGAAATGCATCAAATTAGTCCCTCGGGGCGTCTGTTCCCAAGTTTAAATCATGATGGGAATATGGGAAGATCGGTTTAGTATGTTGCATCATAGCTTGGTAGGTTTAATCATAGCTTGTAAAGAAATGTTGAGAAGTTCGGTCGATTATTGCATCAGAAATGTTTATATCGACTCTATGTTTAATAATGCATAACATGTACCTACCTATGTACGTCGTAAATATGGAGAAAACTAGCACACATTCTGCTAAAAGATGAAAACTACCTTTTCATTGTTGTCATAAGCACAATCACAAAAAGTGAAATATACCTACATATGTGTACCTACATATATGTAGGTATTAATGGAAATTATGTTAAAACTACTAAACCCTTCCGATTACATTATGTATAAGTACAGACATAGTTTAAATTGTGAATTAGTTTCTACTATTTTCCCGTTTTGCACAATTTCGAGCAAGCTGCGCACCACACGACTTTGGACAACTGCTTGACGATCATCATTATTACCTATTTTCACATCAATGTTTGGAAATTTGATTTTTTTCTGCGACTCCAGGCAACTCCTGGTATTTGTCATGTATTTATGCTTACCATTTTTCCTGCTCCTCAGAGTAATAGGTACAACCATGGGAGGTCAGCAGTCAGTGCGTGCGACTCACTTCCAGCGTCCCACAGACTCCGCCACCGCGGAGGAGGAGCCTCAGGAGGAACCCACTGAGGAACACTTTATCAGCATCTCTAACAAAATGGTACTTATTTCTTACATGTACCTACTGCTCTCCTCTTCTGACTACCTATCGATGTGTCATAGTCATAGTGTCGTATATATGAGTACCACCTAACTAAGGAAACAAACAAGAACTTAGGTATCTCTTTTACTATAAACAAGTAAACGCCTGATTAAATTGTTATGCTCTTTCTTGGTCTCCTGTTTTATTAAGTGTGTTTAACTAGTATATTGAATCCTATTCGAAGTTCTCTCTACCTGGATGTGGCCCAAATTTGAAACACATAAAGTGGCATATAAAGCTCTGCACTTTGCTGTGACCCCTAATCGACGTTTTTGCGCCCTATTGCTTTCATAGTTTTCAATGAATTAGGTAGTTATTAAAAAACTTCATCACTAAAATGCATTCTTGAACAGTAAAAATTTGCCTATGTCATACTGGAAAACTAATATTAGCATCTGCTTTACACATACATTTCTCCATTGTGGCATAAAAGAGAAGCAAACAGTTTTTACCAATAACGATACATTATAATTTCAGGTAGAACGTTTAGTAGAAGATGCAACAATAGGAGGCGGAGAAGGAACTAGCATCGAGCCACCTCGTCACCCGCGCGGGGATTACAAGGAGAAGATCTTCATGGAGAAACTCAAGTGTTTGGATGACAGCCACTCTGAGAGGACTGGGTATGTAGGAGGATACTGGAGCTGTCTGCTGCTGCGGAGCTGATAAAGTCAACTCAATTTGTTACAGTTTCAGAAACTCATATATAGGTATATTCGTTATACAGTTGAGGTTCCAAAGACTCGCACCAAGCGCTTTGCTTCGACTTTCATCGTGCGAACAGCCCAACTGTGGAACTCCTTGCCCGAATCTCTATTCCCCTTGAACTATAATTTGTCAGTCTTCAAGTCGAGAGTAAACCGGTTTCTTCTAGGCAATCGCGCTACATCGTAGACTATAACGTTGCTTACCATCAGGCAAGTTGTAGTCAAACGTAAGACTATACCATGTAAAAAAAAAAAAAAACTCTACTAGTGTTGACCTGATTTAATGTAGCTAGTACCTACATTAAATCAGGTACTGTAGGCATTACCACATTAGTTAGCCGTTTTGAAATATAGAGGAAACACCGAAAAATAATCACAACCACTCTATAACTTGGTTAAGGACCTAGCCTTTCCTACATCACCTAGACCTAAGCTACTGATACAGTTAATCAGTTTATAAGTAGTGACAGATTTTTCAACGCATTTTGAAAACTGTTGATACCAGAATTACCTAGCTCTAAAACATTAACTATTTGTGTGCCCAATGTCCATTCAAGTAATAATCTATAGGTATCTCTCAGGTATAAATTCTACTAATCAATATTCGTTTATTTAACATTTTTTTTGTTTGTTTAATATTCCAGATTAACAATCCCCGACATGAACAGCCTGGTCAAACGCATAGACTACCGCACTGCGAACATGGTCAGTGTGGAACCAATCTGCGCAGATTTCAAGGAGAGGGTCATTGAATGCTACAACACTTACGAACTGCCTGAAGACAATATCAAGTGTTGGGATACTGTTGGTAAGTTTAAACTTCTAATGCAGTTGCAGAGATTGAATATTTTTGAGCGAACGGCAGTATTTTTTTTAACTACGGGTTTGCACTTGGCCATAGTTTGCCTGATGGTAAGCACTTTACTAACGTTGCTTATTTGAAAGCAGCAGTAACGCATAACCTTTTAAAGACGGCTGTAGGACGTCAAAAGCAAAAATTTTTTTTTACGACTAAGAAATTCGCGAAAAAATGTTCGGTTCTCCATACATGACATACAGGAGGCGATGAGCGAGGTGGTCCAAATCGAATGTATGCTTGATGTCATCAGCACCTTTTACCTGTATTTCAAGTGCAGTAAACATCCGCAAGGTAGGTACGGAGTAAATCTAATGATTAATCAGTTTCCCAGAAATCTGATTAGCATAAGCCAACGACATTACACCTCATAAAAGTGTCATTATAATGTATGTGATACCTTTCGATTTTCGGCACCTTATGTCAACGTATTATCCGCTTTTCTTTAAACCAACCTGATTGCTAGATAGGCCGTCACCATACCATTAACAATATATTAAAAAAAAACCAATGACTATTGATTGGGTTTTTGTAGAGAAGAAATCAGTAGTTAGGGATACTTTTAGCCATATTCCCAGTGTATGGTGCTGGCTCCCGATCCACTTGATTTGGCAGAATGCCGGTTTTACACATAGCGACTGCCATCAAGACTTCCGCAAACTTGAAACGATTTCCATATTCGGTGAAAACCCTGGAGATGTATGTAGTGTTGTTTCGCTGCGACTAAGCAACACTATAACATATTTCTCCAGTTCTCATCAGCAATGGGTTTCCGCCAAGTAACGCCTGATTCAATATCTTAGTATTCGGTTGGTAGGATTAGTAGTTAGCTATCTCTAGATTATATAATCTTTGACATAACCAAACCGCTGCGCACGATTTGGCGCCAATAATAAGTCTGACAAAAGCATAATGCACAATTTGAATAATAAGCTCTTGTTGAGATTACTTGGTGGTTTCAAGATTAAATCTCGGTTGAAAGGATTAAATACAGGAATTGCGATTGGACGTTATTGACCAGGATATTGTGTTTTGTATTCCTATTAATTTATTTTTGGACAGAGAGATTACAGAGAACGAATAGAAGAGCCCCAAACATTTTAATCGTAGTTTAGAGTCTAAACGTTTTTTTTTACCAAAGTGACTGAAATTGAGAAGACAGGCATTCCCTAGCAATAGCAATATGACAAAAGTGATATCTGATTTATCAACAAAACAAGTGTTTCATAAGTAACTTGTCTGTGTATTTGTATGTCTATCAGCATCATAACTCTCAACGGATTGAAGTTTTTTTTGTTTGATAATATTGTAATTTAATCATTATATTCCCGCAGGAGAGTTTAGCCCGTGCTAGAGAAAGTCCTCAAACGGATTGACTGATTTGATATATTTTTTTCTTTTTTGATAATTAATTGAATTACTATATTCCCGCAGGAGAATTCAAAGCCTGCGTAGCCGCAGCAGGTAAGTCTCGTCTGCGCGAGCGCACCGTCCGGGAAGAGAAGGAGCTGGCGCGTAGAAACAGACACATGCAGCTAGCGAGACAACACGAACTTAGGGACTTGGGACCCAGGCCGAGGGAGGAATCTACGCCTGCTTAGAATATCTCTTGAGTCGTTTTCCTCATGACTGAGGGTCGTGACTCCCCCGCAGAATTAATTCGTTAGGGGAGTTTTCTTGGGCAGATACATCTTTGTCGGCTTAGAATAAGCCACTTTAATGTTAAACTAGAAGATATTCAATATCCGCCAGAATAATCATGAATGCACGTTTTATATTATGTAATAAGATATCTTTTCATAGATCAGAAAGATTAAAATGGCATTCATGCAATCATACAAAAAATCTTTAGTGTATTTTTTGAGCATATTTTTAAATAAGATCACATTCATAGCACAACATTTATAATACTTGGGTCATCATAATAAACTATATTCATTAAGGTCCTTACACAAAATCTATTACTAAATGCTGTCTCGAGATTCTTTTCAGATTTTATTTTTACAGTTAAATAGTAAGTAATCTTTTAGATTTATAGTTTTGTATCGGAAAAGTTTGGGATATTTGTTACTTTTTATTTAAGTATAAAACTGTCTCAAAATAAAAAAAAAATTAAAAGTAAGTACTTTTGTTATTATTTTCTTAGTATACCTATGTATAATTATAAGGTAAATATTGAAGCACATACGTACAATATTGTCTAATCAATCTTATTCTAACAATTACAAAAATATGCGGACTTAATTAGGTATGGTAAATAATGATTAATTTAAGAGAAAATTTAATATCACATTTAATATTACATAATCAAAATGGACTGCACAATTATGAAATAATAGAAGCTTACTTATTTGTGTATTGAAATTTTTTTAATTACTCAGATTCGGTTCGGACAAATGTATACTTACCATTGAGTGACATTATTTAATTTATTACAAAAACATTTATACATACTACTTACAATTCATCAGTTAAAGGACACTTTCTTCTTAACATCATCGACAACCTTCTTCGTAAACGTGGGTTGTTTCACGGGAATCTCGACCTTACTGGCGTCTTGTGTAGTGTCCAGTTTGTTAGCAGGTGAGACTGATGTCTTGGCTCCGCTGGCGGTCATAAGGGCCACTTTCCTGCGCAGCTCTCTGACTTGTGCCGCTGAAGCCAGTTGTGCTGCTCCACGAGATAATACCTCCGCTCGGAGACGCTCGCATTCTGATCTGGAATGTTTAACAGTCAAACTTAATACGTAAAATCATAAAACTAAATACAAATACAAATTAATTAATTTATAAAACGGATTACAAACTTGACTTTTCCTTAATTGTTAACAGTTTTATTACATTGTAGGTACTCGTATTAAGTACCAGTAGGTACTGCACTAGGAATACGTGTATCACAGGCACCTATATGTAACTAAAACTCCAAACCACCCAAAGGCTTAATTAATAAAATTGCTGTGTTATGATGAATACCATTATTATACGAGGGCGGGTCAATAAGTCCGTGACTTTTTGAATAGTTAGTTTGTGTTTGACAGCTATCTTTATCAGACTACCCAGTAATTTGAGGAAAAAATGGAAAAAAGTGAATTTCGTGTGCTTATTAAGCATTATTTTTTGCGAAAAAAAAACCATTACCGAGACCAAGGCTAAGCTTGATAAATACTATGGGGACTCTGCACCATCGATTTCAATGGTAAAAAAGTGGTTTACTGAATTTCGTTGTGGCCGTACAAGCACTGAAGATGCCGAACGTCCTGGACGCCCAGTTGAGGTCTCTTCACCCGAAACAATCGAAAAAATTCACGATATGGTGTTGGCCGACCGAAGATTGAAAGTGCAAGAGATTGTGGAAGCCGTAGGGATCTCGCATGGCTCAGTGGTTTAAATTTTGAATGATCACTTGGGCATGAGAAAGCTTTCCGCAAGATGGGTGCCGCGTTTGCTCACAGTCGACCACAAACGCAATCGTGTAACAACTTCACAGGAAGGTTTGGCGTTGTTTAATCGCAATATGGAGGAGTTTTTGCGCCGTTTTGTAACCGTGGACGAAACATGGATCCATCACAACACACCAGAGACCAAACAACAGTCAAAACAGTGGGTTTCTAAGGGTGAATCGGCGCCAAAGAAGGCCAAGGTGGGTTTGTCAGCCAATAAAGTTATGGCGACTGTTTTTTGGGATGCACGCGGGATAATCCACATTGACTACCTTCAAAAGGGAAGAACAATCAATGGGGAATATTATGCCAACTTATTGGACCGATTCAATGACGATTTGAAAAAAAACCGACCTCATTTGGCCAAGAAAAAAGTTCTTTTCCACCAAGACAATGCAAGGGTGCACACATGTGCAGTTGCCATGGCAAAAATCCATGAATTGGGCTATGAATTGCTCCCTCATCCGCCCTATTCTCCAGACTTGGCTCCGAGTGACTACTTCTTGTTCCCAAACCTGAAGAAATGGCTTGATGGAAAAAGATTTGACTCCAATGATGAAGTCATCTCGCAAACAAAGGCCTATTTTGAGGACCTCGACAAATCATATTTTTTGGAAGGGATAAAAAAATTGGAGAAGCGTTGGACAAAGTGTATAGAGCTCAAGGGAGACTACGTTGAAAAATAAAAAGATTTATTTATCAAAAAATCTGTGTTTTATTCCAAAAGTCACGGACTTATTGACCCGCCCTCGTACCAGCCACATTTTAATATGTAACAGACATTATTATCTCCATGTTTGTATGTATAATAAGTATGTATTTACAAAAAAAAGTATAAGTACAAGTATTATATCCGTTATCTAGTACCCACGACACAAGCGTTAGCTTAGTGTGGGGATAGATGGCGCTGTGTGCATTGTCCCAGAATATTTATTTATTTATTTATTTTAAAGAGTCTGCTGTCCCATTAAAATTACAGATCAATATACTTACTATAGTTTTTTTGTCACTATTGCTTAACTTTGTGGACTGCTTATGATTTATAAAACAGTGATTACATTGAAGTATTGTAGCATTCTTAGATTGGAGCTCAGCTG
The DNA here is from genome assembly GCA_964023185.1 of Macaria liturata. Classification (NCBI taxonomy): domain Eukaryota; kingdom Metazoa; phylum Arthropoda; class Insecta; order Lepidoptera; family Geometridae; genus Macaria; species Macaria liturata. The sequence continues at coordinate 5,946,557 of OZ026811.1, read as the reverse complement.
CTCCTAACTCTAAATTAAAATCAAAAACTAGTTATACAAAAAAAGCATTTTGCTCAGCTATATTTAGCAGGCTTTAGCTACGTTTTATCACGCGCACTACAGCTATTTGTGATATATCCACAGCTAAATGCTTAGTGACTTGTATCACACTGTAAATATAAATATGATATACTAGTGGGTGTTCGCGGCTTCGCTCGCATTGAGAAGTTAAGCATGCATTCCCTATTTCACCCCTTTAAAAGTGGCATTTCGAAAAATCCTTTCATAGCGGATGCCTACGTCATGACATCTACAAGCCAAATTTCAGCCCAATCCGTCCAGTGGTGTGAGCTGTGCGTTGATAGATCACTATGTCAGTCAGTCAGTCACCTGTGTCTATTTATCTGTATATCTGTTTCTCTGTTTATTTAGACGCTCATCACGCAAAAACGACTGAACGGATCTTCATGATTTTTTATATGTAGGTAGTATGACGTCCCGGAAGTGTCATACGTAGGCTTTCTATGCCACAATAATGCGAGCGAAGCCGCGGGCGTCCACTAGTTTGAGATATATCCACAGTCAAGTGCCAAGTACCTTGTATCACACTATAAATATAAATATGATATACACTGACTTGAGGTGGTCGAGCACGCCGGCCAGCCAGCCCCCGGCGCCGCTCTCGGCCAGCTTGCCGAACCAGCGCGCCAGCTCGCGCCGCTGTCGCTCGCACAGCCCCTCCAGCTGCGTGATGCGCTCCTCGTAGCTCTCTGGAGCATTAGTTAAAAAAAAATCAGGACTTATTACACAGCGCCATCTAGCCCCTTACTAAGCTTACACTTGTATCATGGGTACTAGATAAGGGATATAATACATATATACTCATAGATTAAATATTTAAGGCATAATGTTTAAGGCTAAGTTAGTTAATATAGAACCTAGTGCTACAAATCTTAGTAATTATTTTTTCAGTTCATAATGTTCACAGGTTGTGACTCCATCACGGCATTAATTGGTTTGGTAGGTTAATTTCTCTTGGGCAGATACATTGTCGTGGGCGCCCAGGTCCTTCCACAGACCATGAATATATTAACATAGAAATTACTCACTTCATAATATGGAAAATAATGTGGTGTTTGACTTACCACTAGAGGAAGTGTGTGATGTGTGTAGTTAATGAATGAGCTTACTAGAATGCCCCTTGGATTAATTTAATTATCAGTTAAATAACAACCTGATCACAGTCATTTACTGTATTTACTTAACTATCAGTTTGGGAGGTTATTCATTTAATTGTATGTCACTTTTACTTATTTTTGAGTTAACAAAAAAAGTAAGCATTTAGATAAATTTGTATGTGAATGTCCACTAGACATACATAATATGTATGTCTAGTGGACATTACAATTACAATATGGACGGACAATATACATAATATTATTATGTATATTTATTGGATTTACAGGCAAGCAGTAATTTGCTGATGTGCTATAGCACACAAATAAAATTCTCAATCATAGTATAAGTTCAATGGTGCAGTACACCAGTTAGTACACCACAGAATACAGACAAGTACTGATCACAGGTTAGCAAGAGATTAATTTATTAATATTTTTAACCAACTTCCAAAAAAAGGGAAGTTATGAAATGCTCTGAAAGTTTTTTTTTTTTAAATCATTTTATAAGCAAAAGTATTTAAATAGGGTATAAGTATTCAAAATTGTCTCACCTATAAGTTCCCTGTCATAATGTGCAGCAGCCCCGGCCTGCTGCTCCCAGATGGTCTGCTTCTCATGCAGGAGTGTGTCCAGCTCTGCTTGCTTGCTGGCCAGCTCACGACGCAACTGGGAACCGTCAGCATTCAATATTACAAAGACAAGTAACACATAAAATGTAATGCCATCTTTCTTTTAGGTATATTAGGCCTAGTATGTATCATTATAACTTACCTGGAACTATTTGACAATAGCCTGACAATTTTATATGAATGATTTAATAAATAGTCCGGGGCAAGTGCCATCTAGCCCCACACTAAGCAAACACTTGTGTCATGGGCCTGGGTACTAGATAACAGATATAATAATTATATATTTTCTCTTACAAATACATTGTTGAACAGGATTTATTTAGAGTGATAGGTATACTATTAATGAAACTATCATAACATAGCAGGTTTTATCCCACTGCTGGGTATAGGCCTCTCTCATAATTTGCCAATGGCTTCAATCTTTAGCCATGAAACTACATAATACTATGAGAAAAATGTGACAAGTAGGAATTTAATCATCAGTCCTCGCAGCATGGCTTGGCAATGTCTTCTTGTCCAAGTAACAAGCATGAGTTGACAGTGCTGTACTAGACAAATTTTTAACTAAGTAAGTATATGTAAATTTACTATATAATGACTCGCCAGTATTGTTAAGATTTATCATACTACCATGAAGTTAACGGGAAAACTTTTTAAACTTTATGAACTTACTCTGGAGTTAGTCTGCTTCATTTGTATTAAATTTTTAGCCATCTCCTGCCTCTTATCCTCCACTTCGGCAAATATGGAGTTGCCTTTTGCAGCTGAAATTAAATAAGTGAAGTTTTAAAGATAACAGATACATATACCACATAATTTGGACAAAGCAGAATACAAAAACGAGTGGTATAGTTTCTGGTGTAGTCTCTCAGGTTTTAATTTAATTTTTTACTACAGTAAGAATTATTTACTATAAATATGGCCAACAGTAAAGAAGTAGGTTCTAAAAGCAATGAAAAAACTTGATAAGTAAAATGAAGAAGTTTTTGTAACATATTGTTACAGGCAATTTCTTGCAGGCAATCTTGTTTATCAATTAGGTAGTTATTTATACTTTAGTTCAGAACAAAGAAACATATAGCATCGCCATGTTTGAAAATTTAAATAGGTAAAACTCACCATGAGGTTGCAAGTCAGGTGATTCAGTGTACTGATGGAGCATGGCCCTGGCCTCGGCCAGCTCTGCCAACGCCACAGCTTCTCTATCATTAGCTGCATGAAGCTCCTCTCGTCGCAAGTCAGCAGCAGCACGCATCTCACCAATTTCCTCTATCAGTTCTTCAGTCTTCATTCTCCAAGACGCCACCGCCGTCTGCAACTCTTGGACCCCAGCCTTCGCTACAGCAGCTTCTTCTAAAGCCGCATTTACAGCTGCCCTTGCCTCCTCTAACTCACTGTTGTCGGTAACGCGAACAGGACTCTCTCTCGATTTTATTGCCTGCTCTTCTTTTAGATTTTTTATCTGATCAACGTACTTCTTTAATTCTAAAGCATGGCGCTCTTGGGTTTCCGAACGCTCTGTTCGGAGCTGCGAAATCTCTTCTTGTAGAGACGTGACTCGGTTATTGATCTCATTCTTTTTCCTCTCCTGGTCAGCCTGGAGACACTCTAACTCAGTGCTCAGGTGACTTTGGACATCTAAGGCGGTTTGATAACTTCTTTTAGTATCATGTAACTCTTGTTTCGTGGCTTCATAACTATGAGAAAGGTTGTCGAACTGTTTTTTCAATAAATAATAACGTTCACTTAGTTCACCATTTGTTAGTTCCTCGGCCTCCGTGCAGTTAGTTTTGTTACTTATAGTAGAGTAATCCATTTTAGTGCGACACACACGAAGACGTAATATTTATAAAATTTATACCTTATATTTTTAACTCACTAGAACAACGAAATAAAATAAAATTTGCGAAGCTGTCCTTTTACTTTTTCCAGTAAATTCAAACCAAACGACTAACGAAACAAGCAAGCACACAACAAAGAAAAGAAACGGAAAAATTTACAATAATGAAATGACATTGACAAAAACATTCTGCTAGACGTTTGTTTGAGATTTATAATTTATAACCTTTTTGGGTTCGATTTATACGCTTGTGTATGGTCAACTGTTGGCAAATAATCAATCTGTCAGTTTATTTGTCACAAATATGTTAATGTCACTGTCAAATCCAAACTGACAAACATGACATTCGCGCGTGACAGTCTTCCAGTCCAGAACGAGCGAATCAACGAAAAGCATGAATTTTTCGAATAAAGTCCATGAAAATTGACTGCGCTGCGCTTGCCAGATTACATTCGTTTAGTGTCAAAGGTAAATACAGTTCGAGATAAAAGTAATTGTAGGTATTTAGTGCTGTAAAAATACGTAGTTTTGTCGCAAACATAATCGCGTAGGGAACGCCTTGTAGTATCATGATGTCTCATTACTAAAACATTGAAATTGAATGGAGCTAGAAAGGAGCCAGTTATATAACCTTGAATCACGAGGGACTTCGGTATTGATCAGTTATTTTACTAGTGCATATTGTTCTGGAGACTGTGCCCTTCAGGTATGTGCTCTGGTTTATGATGACATGTGCAGGATGTGACACATAATCCTTCCTCAAATGGGAGGTTAGACATCCATTGTATAGACAAGCTTGTGATCGATTTTTCCTTATTATCTAAGAATATTCATCAACATCGCTTGCTGATATAAAAACTGAACTTACAAATTTGGCTACCTTCTCCTTTCTTTCTTTCATTGACTTTAACCTTGAAGGCCCCATGGCACAGTTCTCCAGCTGTCAAAATGTGGCCACCTTTCAAAAATGCATATGTTCTAATAGTCCTGTAATGTTAGTTATTAGTAGTAATTATAATATTCAGAAATAATTAAAATGCTAACTATCTTGTATACAATTCCCTGCTTATGTCACTGGTATCTGAAATAGTTTTTTATGGAATACTTTACTCAGAATAAACTAGTTGATCAGCTGGCTGTTTTGCTATAAAATTATAAGCTATGACATAACCAGCCATTATTATGCAGATGTCTGTTAAGTTATTGATTTTTCCAGTGAAACCATACAGTTTTTATCTCAACCATGACCATGAACTAGATAGAATTGTACTAAAAATATGTAACATCACTTTTATAATACACATAGACAGATTCAAATGTTGATATCTTGCCAACTTTCTTGAGCATACCTGGGTATGTCAATATCAAGCTTTACAATGTTGTACGCATTTGTATGAGATAGTCATATTGTGTCATGAAAACGTGTACTAGTCAGTTCATGGAGCAAATACTTGGATTACTCTATGTTTTAGATATTTATTGTGTGTGTTATACTTTTTAATTTCAGAATTATAAACTTCTCATAACATTCACAAGAAATAACTGATCAATACAGTATTATTAATTTCTTCTTGGAATAAGAAGTATGATAGTTAGTGTAAAAGTATTTGTAGAAAGATCAGCTTGTGTTTACTTAGTGTTGTGGCAAAATATATATGAGTGATTTTTTACATGAGAGCTCATGCTTGGCTACAACTTGCCTGATGTTAAGCAACATTGTAGTCTACGATCTTGTGTGAATATGTGATTGAGTGAATCTTCAACTATTTTGTGAACTTACCTGCTTATTGCTATAGTATTATAGTGATATATAATGTATGTATATGAAAAGTATTCTTAGTGATCAAGTGGTTAATAATAGCATTCAAAATTAAAATTTACAAACCAAATAATAATATGCAATTATCATCTCTATTATTTGAGAGCTAAGTGTGAGTTGTGTCCGCAGACCTGACACATTGAGGGGCCGGGCGTATCGAAAATTCAAACATGCATAGAGCAAGGATAGTATTACAAGCCACATCCAAACTCGGGAACTCCGAGAGATTTGCATCATGGCTTATCCAGAAACCACAGGTGAGTCACTGTTTATCTAATACTGTTATTTTATTTCTTGGTATATTTGTCAGATGTTGTTATTGATATTGGTGGTTTAAACATGTAACTTACAATATTTTTGGTAAAAGAGTATTTCACCCATCTCACAGTAAATAAATAGCAATAATATAATTATATCTATACTAATATTATAAAGCTGAAGAGTTTGTTTGTTTGAACACGCTAATCTCAGGAACTACTGGTCCGAATTGAAAAATTCTTTTTGTGTTGAATAGACCATTTATCAAGGAAGCCTTTAGGCTATATAACATCACACTGAAACAAATAGGACCGAAGAAACAATGGAAAATGTGGAAAAAACGGGGAAAATTAGTCATCTTTGAGGGCTTCCATTGCGTGGGCTGCGAAAACGGTTCAGGTCGTGGGTAACAGCTATAATTTATAAAGCTGAAGAGGTAGTTTGTAAAAATAAATATGATGCCCAAAATAACTATTCCACGCAGACGAAGTCGCGAGCACAGCTAGTCTCTTATATGCCTCTAATTTTCTCTTGCCAATGAATTGTTCAATAATAAATGAGCATAGTGCAGTGAGTAGGATACTATATTTTTTTTTATAAATTGGGAATATGTGATGCTGTCCATCAGTAAAGAAAGTCTCTTGCATTTCTAAAAAAGTAAAGATTTTGCTTTTCTTCTTGCTTTCAGTTACTTAATATTTATTTATTATCAGTGGTATGTAGTTCAAGGTTTGATTCACATAGTTTGAACTTGTCTGTGGTTCGAACCAATAAGCAGGTAGGTACATAATTTACTACAATGGATAACCTTGCCCTGTATGCCCGTTGACTTGTTTACAATGAGAATAAAAAGTGAGTCTAACCTCATTAAATGCTACAGAGATGGAAAATTCCCTGGTTTCCTTTATAGCATTTAACAAATATGGGGGAGGGTAGAGTAGAGGCACGGCAAGGAGGCACCGTTATACAGTTGAGGTTCCAAAGACTCGCACCAAGCGTTTTGCTTCGACTTTCATCGTGCGAACAGCCTTATGATTGCGGAAAATATAATATTTATACCTCAAATTTTACTTGAGTACATACTAATTTTCTACAACAAGATAAATGTTTACTGAGTATCAAACCAAAAACTTAAGTCAAGATCCTTGACAGCCACCATGTCAACCTTTGTAACCAGATTATGTGTAATGTAATGTGGTTCTGGCATAAAAATGATCACTTTTGCCCTTAAATAGGCACTTATTTATCTATTACTACATAATAGATAGTTTGAATTCACTGAAAACTTGGTACTTTTGAACACTTATGGAGTTTTCCATTGTCTAATCTGGTTAGGTCTATAAAATATAAGGTTCAAAATCTATAAAATGTATGCTGCAGTACTTTTGGTAGAAGTTTGTACATCTACTGGCGACTACTGGTGATGATGATTAATTTTTTTAAACGGGTTTCCACTTGACCTGAGTTTGCCTGATGGTAAGCAATTATTTGATGTTATTTTTTCTTTAAACTTACACAGCGCCGTCTATCCCGAAACTTAGTTAGTTTTACACTAAAACTAGTGGATCACTTATACTGCAGACGATACGAAAACGACGCATTGCAATCTAAATTACTAAAGTACTTAGTTCTTTAGTAAAACCTGGCAACCAACCGCTCATAAGGAAAAACCCGTGATACTTGTTAAGATATGAAATCATGACGAGAGATAGAAACCTGACGATGTGACGAGCCCCCTTTAACGTGCGATAAACTTTGTCCGCAGTCTTATCTTGTTTATACTTAATGACATTTTGTTTTGAGACATTTTCGTCGAAGTCGGTCTGTTGCGCAATGAACTGTGTGATTACACGGTGTTCTTACTTATATATGTAGATAGGTAAATCGATAATATTATTAACATTTTTAAGAAATTGTCCAAAAAAAAATCATACATAAAGTATTGCTTCAAGTTACGGACTTATTACAAAAAGATGGCTTATGAAGATAAGTGTATTTATGGGTCATAATAATTGGACAGAAATTGAAGTTAAAGCTTGAATAGTTTTATAGAAAGTAACAATTTAATATCAAGAAGTGTACACAAATAAGTATACGAAATTGTTACAATATATCATAGTCTAAAACCTGTAAATTGACGATTTCTAACATTCAAAAATCAAGAATAATATTATAATTCATTTTATACTGATAAACAGTCCCCTAGCTGTCAATAGGTAAAATCTCTACCAGCAACATGTCATTTTCATGAATTTATTTTACTTTAAATTACAAATGTCTATAAATATGATCAATTGGAGGCTCGTGTCCTTCCAATAGAAATTATTTATTATTCTACTGCTATTGTATTTCAAATTATTTTACTAGCCTTTATAACTATGACACACTGCTCCATGAATAGACCAGCTAGCCAAAAAACGTGCACAATGATGATGATATAAGTATTATAACAAAACCTTCCAGATAGCTCAATCAATTAGCCATCCTAACTCAAAACAGTTGTCCTCAATTTTTATTATTTTTGCATATTTATTTATTTATTTATTCATAATAGACACAAAAACAACATACAAACTTATAAAAAAACAGAAACATGATCTAATAGGATATGTGAAACAATTGTAAATTTATAGATCTAATAATATAATATTTCTATTGTGTCCTCCACCTTGAATCGTATCCCTCATGTCTGAGGATCGTGACCACCACCTCCCAGCACCTTCTCCTTGATGACACCTTTCCACTTCCTTCTGTCCTCGGCAACATGCAATGCATTATATACTGTAGTGTCTAAAGTGGCGCGAATTTGGTCCGACCAACGTATTGGGCTGCGGCCTCGGGATCGATTGCCTATTGTGTACAACTTTCATATATAAGTATAAGCTAACCCTGCCTTCTCCTGCCACAGACCACCGCAGTGATGGTAAACGCCCAGAGGCTGAAGAGCTCTACCGCAGCGGAGCCATTCCTGAACGGGTCCAGCTCCGCCTACGTGGAGACCATGTACAACAGCTGGCTCAGTGACCCTAACTCTGTGCATGCGGTAAGTTTTACATTATAAGTAGATATAGCATTTAACATCTGCATGGTGTTTCACAATGAGTCGGATATGATCCGATCCGCTCGTAGTAGAAATGGTAGAAATTAAATACAATGGAAGAAATTTAAAATATAAGGTTTAAGGGTAATTTTACCATTTTTACTGTAGATTTCATATGAATAATTATATATAAAAAATAATTCAATATACATATAATTAAGTGTAAATCGGGTTTAATATCATGAAAAAACAATTTTGAACTTATCATCGACGGAAACGAATCCGCTAGCTTTTGGCTTGGGGAACGTTTTCGATTTTTCTGTTGTATAAATTTGTCAAAAGAATCGTATGGAATCATTGTGATTTGGAAAAATCCTTCATGCCGATTGATTTCCGTCTCAATCTTGTCTTTTGACACTGTGCACAAGGGAAGATACTGAAATGATTCTCAGGTGATAATGTGTCAGATGATAATGAAATAGTAGGTCCCGGCAGTCGTTAAGCCATGTCAGACGCCCTTAGGTCTGCTTGATAAACTCGACACCAGAGTTGGCCACTCTCATTCGATAAAAAGAGATGATGATGTGGCTCTCAGTCTGAGACATTGCATAGTTGTTTGGTGACTGCAAGCTAGTCAGACAGGCACTAAGAAGCTTTGTAAATTTATCACCATGTTACTCGTAAGTCCGAAGTTTACACGTTTAGTCCATCATAGCGCGCTTCGCTAGGTAGAATTGTATTTCGAACGAAGTTGCTGAAATACGTTATAAGGTGTTTTACAATAGATTACAATTTGAGCTAGTGATAGTTATTTTTTTTTTTTTTGTCGTTCCACCATTGTTTTCCTCAACATTAGTCAAGGACATTTTCTGGCTGAACATTTGCTAAGGCGTAATGAGATTTTATGATCGGTTTATTAGAAACGTCACATGCAAAATTTGTACTTGTATATGAAAACTGATTGTAAATGTTGTGAATGAATGTGTTAGTAGTGTAGTAGTAGCTAGTGATAGTTATTCAACTTACATGCAATAAGTTACTAATAAGTAACACTTTATGACTAATGTCCATAAAATTCAAAGGTATCGGATAAACGGGGTTTAAAAGTTCAAGTATCCAACTGCGGCAATCGTGAATAAGTGAGGATGTTTCGTAAGTAGCTAAGTATGCCACGCTAAGGTTTCTGTGCCCGCCGCGTTGGAAATAGGACGTTGATCTAGGGTTTATTGTACTTAACCTGCCGGTGTTGGCCGAGAGCCATGTTGAAAGGTTTTCTGATATATAGGTACGCTATCATTTTATAAAAGAACATGAATTAACCTATTCTAAATGCCACATCATTTAGGTATCTAGTTAATTTCAATCGCCCGTAGCTCGACTGACTGAAGTGTTGTGAGCGTGATTACCAAAGTTAAGCTACGGTCGATGCAGTGAGTTGTTAGATGGGTGACCGAACTTACATTGAAGTCGTATGCGCTTGTGGGTTTAATAGAATTATGTAGTCTAAGGTTTTTTCATTCAGTTTTCCCAGTTAGTAGCCCTAGAGCGGTTAAGAATCTCAACACCACAGTTTATAAATCAAGTAGAGGCCTTACTTCTGGCAATATGATTATTGATTGAAGTAAACAGCATTATGACAATAATTTTCTTATTTGCATGACTCATCCAACTCTAAGATTTAGCACTTGAAAAGATTTGTTCAAGACATTTCCTTAGATATTTGTTATCTTCTTAACAAAACACTCATGTAGATTATGGTATATATTTTTACATTTTTTATGATATTGTACGTACATTGTTCATTGTTGGATTAACCAATCAAGTGTTGGATCAAATCTGAACAGAATATGTCATAAAAAACCCATGGTTATATGTTATATGTAACTGTTTTAGTCATAATATTAACTTTCCTAAGAATCCTATCTTGTGTGATTTCTTATTGGCACATTGAAATTGTGTTGCCAATTCTTATACATATACCAGTAAATGTTTATAATCTCGACGTAGTTTTATAAACTCGACATTAGAGTTAGCTACTCTCGTTGATAAGAAGAAGTCATGTTCAAAGAATTGGATAGGATTTTTTTTATCTTTAGATAGAATATATAAAGGTATAACGCTCAATGTCGTAAGATTTTCCAGTTGACTGACCTAAAGCCAAGGCCATTATAAGATTATCCATTGTTGCTTGTAAAATTTTCCTTAACAATTATCACGCGTAATTGATTCCTTAATTTGTAGTATACTCAAAGGACGGCAGGTGGACCAAACATTAACGGACTGGAGACCCATGACTGGCCATAGAAACAGAGGTCGCCCACCAATGCGGTGGGTTGGCGACATTAGAATAACCGCAGGGAGCACCTGGATTCAATCTGCGCAGGACTGGGACGAGTGACGTACAAGAAGAGAGGCCTATGCTCAGCAGTGGGCGATAGCAGGCTGATGATAATGATGATGAATATTCAAAGACGTAGTCGTAATTATATTTTGATGTTTTATTTTGAAACTATAAATGATATCGATATGATTATTTTTGTATCAGATATATCATATATATATCATCAAATTATAGAAGAGTGCGAGTTTCATCTGAGATTAACATTTGTTTTTAAAACATTAATTTTAGTTGTCTATGGCAAAGAATTCTGTTATTTTTTCAAATTAATTAATTATGTACACATGCATACTTTACAATTAGGCCAATAAAGTCGCTTCAAGAGACATGCAACGACGGATGGCTAGCAGGTCACTTTTAGCTCGATTTATTTAATCATCTCGGTCTCATAGCCTTATCGATGTACGATACATACCTATTAATGTAAAGTCGATAACTCGCACTCAAGTTTCTAATTACATCGATCTTGTTGTATCTAGACGGAGCGCAGACCATATCCGATAACGAATGTGCAAACGACGATTGTCATATCTATGGGGAATACGTGTTTGTGGGTCAGATTTACCATGACCCCATTAAAGATATGCTAATGGTAATTAAAATTAGTTTTGTGTCAAAAAGATAAGATTATTTTCATATGTTATATGTACTTATTAAATGATAATTCTTATGTTCATAATGTGATATCGCTTTGTTTATTTTCTTTAATGACCATAGAAGACACCGAATATTGATATATATAAGTTGTTGTTTCTTTAACTCATAAATTGTCTACTTCTTTTATTAAAGTTGTTATCAATCTACGCTATAATGTGAAAATTGCGTTTGTAAAGTTATTTAATTTAATTGCAATGCGTTTTCAAATTTGGTCGTGCAAGAGAATGGATTTCACACTTTGATTGTGTGAAATCCTAATTACCTTGTACCTGTATTGAAAATAGCTAGCAAAAACACAAAATGTTTATTGATGGAATAGTCACTTCTATTTTACTTCCAAGCAACGCACGATGTATTTTATCTGACAGTTTCTTTTGGGACACATTCCCATTCCTGTTCTTGTGAGACATGCTCCACCTATTTCTACAGAAAAGCCTATGTGGATGTTGCTTCAGTCAACCTGGTTGTCCATTTCCTTTATTTTATAAATATAAAATAATGAAATAAATATTTTTGCCTGTTAGCTGTAAAGTGTCAGTCTTTTTTTGCGCGGGATAGATTTGAGTTTAACTACAGCATGTTTGATAAACATTGTTGTAGGCTACACGCTTACCTATTCTAAGTCTCTTAAGAAGAAAGGTCATCTTCGTATCTTATCAAAAAGTATCAATGTAAAAAGTTTAATATTAAATTAGTTACATAGGTCTTACAAGTATTACACGAATAGTAACGTAAGTCACGCGCACGTTTATAATTGTCGTTTATCGTGCCCGCCTTGTTCACGGCTGGACTCTAATTCGATCCGAGAGCATTCATGCCTCGCCTTAGACAAATTATTGCCTCGCATACATGCATGGCGAATAGATTGTCATCGTTCAGCCCAGTCTACCGACAAAAAGAGGGTAGACGGAGGTAATATATATATTTTTTGTCATAATAGCACTGTTTACATGACTTTCACTAATGATAGGAAATAATTACATTTAAGTACTTTATATGATTAATTTAAGTTATTCGTGAGGAGGCCTTCGACCGGGACGCATGGCGGAGTTGGCGGAGACAATATAGGTTAACAAAAAAAAAGTTATTTTAAAAAGTCAAACTTTATTAGAAGTAAGTAAGAAAAGTCATACGTAATAATCTAAAAGAAAAATTCAATAATAATACAATGACGAATTAAAAATACAATAATCGTGTTTTAATACATTTCTCTTCTTAATCTTATCTTTCGGAGTTCATCGCAGATTTTCATTTGTGTAACCCAGCTAATGCGCCGGCGCCGTCTAATCTCTTGTTGGTTGAGTGGACTTGTTTGTTCTCTATTCGTGAAGCATGTGTACGGGGCATCAGACTGAGACTCATCTGTCTACAAGATGATGTGCGAAGGCCAAGGGCGTCTGTAGGATATACGTGATATGGGAAATGGTATAAGGAAACGTGAATACAGGCTGTGTCGACAAAAACTAAATCTATGCAATGTAAAAAAAAAACTTTCAGAAGACTTGATAAACTCCTTTTTATGAAAGTCGGTTAAAAAAGTCAATGAAAATATAATCGGGGGTTAGTGTTGAGATTCATTTCGGTAAGCGTGTCAAAAATATAGTTTGTTCTAAAACGCAACTTACTCAGTTAGTAAGCAAGTTTGTTTGAGAGTGGCTAACTCTGGTCTCGAGAGTTTTCAAACCTACCCAACGCACTCAATTGGATTATTGTATAATTTCAGAGAGATTTAGTCGATTTATGTTCAATGTTTCGTACGTATGTACTACTAGGTCGTCTTTGCCAAATCAGATTGTGAAATAGATTCGAAAAATCTAAAGTTTGGAATCTATACCGGAAAGAATCAACAAATACAGTCTTTCAGATAGCTTAGGTAATGTTGTTGATCGATTACACACAAAATGATTATTTATTATCATTGAAGTTGATTTGCTTTTCTCTAAACTATATTTAGAAACCTAAGAGATATGTTTGCTATGCTATCGCACTGATATCAATGTTGACGATAACATAGCATCTAGGCAAGGATCTAATCTAAAATTCTACTAACTAGCTTACGCAATAAACATACTTTCAGATCAGATGTAGGTACATTTTCAAAGCTTGCAAAGCTAGCAACTCATAAAATACTGGGTCTAGAGTGTTTATGGAGTAAGAAAGTTTATCTCACCATAAACACCGTCTTGCAAAATATTGCTAACACGAGACCATGGCTTTTATTGTAATATTAGTGGCCGCCCGCGGTTCCGCTCACATTTTTTTGAGATATAAAGTAGCTAATGACTCTTCTGAGACCTCATATTACCTACATACTAAAAATCATGATGATCCGTTAAGTCGTTTTTGCGTTATGAGCGTTTAAATAAACAGACAAAATTCAAAAAACTGCTGAAACGTGTTCTGTCATGGGCTAAGTTTTTGTTCAGATTTTTGACCCTCTTCAGCTTTATTATATGTATAAGTAGATAAATAAATAAATAAAAATAAACGGTAATAGATGGTTCTAAACTCACTTATACACATACTACGTGTCACGTGTATGAGTTCTAACCAATTTTACACTTTTGCGAGAATACGTGGCTACTGGCTATAGGTATGCCTACAATTTAATATGTAAACGGATAGATGCCACTCAAATGGCTCACAAATTACATGTAATTTTTAATGTTACTAGTTACTTATAGCAAATGGCCACATAAATCATTGCTTAAATTTGATAATCCTTACAGACGTTTCGTTTTATAGATTAGCACGTGTTTATCATATTTTTTTTTATTTTTTTTTTATATATCTGATCCCGGACAATATCGGGGGCCTTATTTTCTTTCTCATTCATTCTACTTCTCACTTTTATGCTTCTCGCACTTTCGCGCTTCATACTATTTTTCCTTTCATCCTTCACCTTTCTTACTTTTGTTTGTCTTATACATGCATTTAATAAATTGACGATCTTAACTATACACAGATAGGGAATATGGGAGTCTGGGGATGCTTTATTAATCCTACTTATAATTATATAAGTACATACAACATAAACTTATAGGCACATACTACATAAACTGAATTATGCAGTTGTACCGTATCTTAATTACTATTTGTTTTTATTTACAACTTTTACTACAATGTTTTTACAGTAAGTATTCTAAAAATTTATTCCTAATGTGTTTATTTTCCATGATTTTTTGCAGATTACATACTTTAATATCTATATATCTAGCTCATTTTGTGTTTATCATATTGCGTCTAGATCGAACCAGTTACCAAAAACGACCAACTAAAAATTCAGAATATAATGATGTTTTCAAGAGTTACCTACTCAACGTTGTCTCTACGTTGCCACTGTTTGCCTTGCCACAATGAGCGCTGGTCCCAATTCGTTTATTCAGATAAAATTTGGTTCCAACCAGATTCATTCTAGTTAGGCTTTTAAGTAGATCGTTGTATGATGCACTGTAGATAGCTATTGTTGCAGCTAAACTGGGCGATTTGAATAAGTGGATGGATTTGAATGGAGTCACATTGAAGCAATCGTAGGATTATTTGCGAAGAAATTGTCGTGATTAGGTAAAATGTTAAATTACTGGGTTTTTGATTAATGTGATCTCAGAATACAGAAAGAACATGTGATTTATAAGAGAGCAAAGCCAAGAACACAGAGGGTATGCTCTTGAGTGCCGGCTTCTTCAGATTGATAAGTTTTGTATAGAAATACATAGGTAATCAATGTTTCGTCTATTCATACAAAATCAGTATTTTGTTGTCAGTGGCGGGCACACGTCATTTCAATACAATTCTCAGCTTATTGTATCGTCTATGTTCAATTGCTTCAATAGATAGTTTATAATAATAGAACTAATTTTACATCTTCCAATGTCAAATTTAGTGATACATTTACATAGATCTTTACTGTAGACCAAAAAAATATGCGTTTTGCCATGAAATAAAGACGAATTATTGGAATAACATTCTTCTAGCTCACATTCATTTAATTCATGTCAAACGTTTCATATAGTTTATAGTCTATTGTTTTAGAAAATATCACGAGCACGAATGACTGGAAACCACGAATATAAAAGTTATGGCAGGTGCATAGAAACCAAATGGTTATATAATGCTTCGGTTATTTTCGTACACTGCGCTGTACGTCAGAGTATACCTATATTATACGTCACGGTATTTGTTTGTGACATCAAACACGATACGGACATTTGGTATGTCGTATATCTGTATTTGTTCTCACTGATTGGTATCTATAAAAAGACTGATTTGTGATAGACTACCAATTATGCTGAAAATTCTGATGCATATAATATGCATGCCAAAAACGCATTCATCACTACTTACCATTACTGCGTTTTAAACCTGGATGGTGTTAGGTTTGTGACATTCGGTGGTTGATATTACTCACTCTATAGGAAATTTGATGGTAATCGATTAAAGCCTAAGCGATGATGGAACGCTTACCCAGTTATTCGTTTGTTTGTTTTTTTAGAAGTCTCTAAATCATTTTGTCCGTGCACATATAAATTGTTTCAAATCTTATGACTAGTATAAAATGACGCAATCATTTATTTGTTACAACAAATATGTGTAATCAAGTGGTATATGAATATCACTGTCATCACGAGCATTGAAATTTTCACTGCATTGAAATAAAATGTCATAAAGTTATTGAATCAGGCGTTACTTTGCAGAAATCAATTGCAGATTTGGGAAAATATGTAGTGTCATTCTTGTCTAGTTGTCTTTTTAAAGAGCTAAAAAAGAAAAAGAAGAAAGGAAAAAAGAAATATGTAGTGTGGTTGTATTGGACAGACCATCTAAACACAAACGCGTTTGTTTGTTATCTCAAGTCGCAGCGGAACATCACTAGATAGGTCTTTCCACAGTTTCCACAAAATAACGTTACTTATAATATAAAAAAAATATGCGAACAATGTGCTGAATTGTCATGGAACTAGGCTGCCAACAGGAAAATATTAGCATAACTCGCGATAAGGGCACTCGTTGGAGTTTTTTCTTTGAACGTTAAATGTGTGACTAATGAGAGATGACGTCATCATCACATGCCTGCAGTCGAGATGAGGCGAAATAATAATGACGCGTATTTAGGAACGTATGGAGTTTACGCGTAGTATATTTTAGGATTGATTTAAATTTAACAGATAACACTGCGGTACGAAATCCGTTTATCGTGTGAGATCTAAATCAACGCAATTAATGTGATTGTGCTGATTTAGATAATGTTAACGCGCAGTGCGTAATAAGCGACTAAAATTTTAGTTATCTGGACAAAGATCTCGCCTCTATAAAATGAAATAATAAATATAGACCATAGGTTCGGAATTTTATCAGAAAATATGATACAAAAACATGAACACTCTTAATTTTTAAGGTTGATATGTACCTACTTTGTTTTCCTTCCCCCATCTACAATTTTTTTGTGTCCCACTTTACAACAGCTAGTATAAAAAGTGCTTGAGCCACAGCTAAATAGTGCTAGTTTAGATATTCATCATCATCAACAGCCTTCTCGATCTCACTGCTAGGCATAGGCCTCTCTTTGATTTACGAGTATGTTTATATTTGTCTATACATTCGAATCGATTAAAGTAAAATTGCTGTAAAATTATAACCAACTCTGTAACCCACTTCTACAAACTACAGGAGTCAAAGTGACACGCGGAGTCTCTCAATAACGACATCAGAATTAGGGCCTACACCAGCTATAACTTTCTAGATAGTAAGATCTCATTTTAGACATTGTTACAAATTATGATTTAGCAGCAATCGACGCAACAGCTTCCTTGCTCCTACATGCACTTATATTAGTAAATCTCAAAGCGCTCATTCTCTTCCAGTCTTGGGATGCGTTCTTCCGCAATGCGACAGCGGGCGCGCAGCCCGGCGCTGCGTACACGTCTCCTCCCAACCTGGCGCCCTACAACAAGAACGAAGTACCACTCACCTCGCTGGTGCCCTCCGGAGGCATGCCATCCATTTCCGCAGGTATGATAGAAAATAGAGCAGTTGGAATAAGTCAGAGATCCTTAGTGTTTGAAAAGTCTTCAGACTAAAGTTACTGGATGCCAATCTTGTTTTAACTTTCTTAATTAAACGTAAAATGTGCATACACGTCTACTCCCAACCTGGCGCCCTACAACAAGAACGAAGTACCGCTCACGTCGCTGGTGGCATGCCATCCATTTCCGCAAGTATGGTACTCGCAGAACATAAAGTAGTTGAAAAATGGAAAATGTTAAATAGAATGCTGAAGTTGCACAGGAAAAAAATAAATTATCGAATAATCGAATTAAAAACCACCTTTTTGACAAGTAGTAGTAAATTCAAATTTTTATCTCTTATGGAGATAAGGTAAGACATTATCCCTTTAATTTGTTATACTATAGATATCTTTTGAAATATGGATTACAGATAAAAAACTACAAGATTGTATACAAAATTAATAAAATTTCGTTTCTGATTTGTTAAGATCTCTTTCGATCGATGTCAACAAATTGGTTGATGTTAATTAATTTGGCGCCTGAAATGGAACTGACCTACGTATTGCTGTAAATTCTAGAGACTGTCACTTATTTGGCTCAAAGCCATGGATTCGAATTCCCAGGGACGTTGTTATGCTACTTTTCACGTGGCCATTTGGCAAACAAAAGGGGTGAAGTAATCACAATTTACCTATGTATATGCAAAACTTAATTTCGGTATATTGGGATACCATACTCACAAAGGTAATTTACATTTTTTTGGTCAGTTTGTTTTTCTGTCACGTCGTTAAGGAACGACGAGTCATCATGATTTCTAGAATGCCAATAATTGTAGGTTAAAATAGGATCTTGACAATGACATAGGCTACTTTGTGTTTAAAAATGCGGACAATGTCGCTTACAAAGTAGTGATACCTTATATAATTTTTCATTCAATCATAATTGTTGGGTGTCTGTGGACTTTTTTTCATCACGGAATAGGCTTACTTTTGACTACAGCCTGCCTGATGTTAAGCACCACTGTAGTCTAATATGTAGCACGCTTGCTTAGAAGAAACCTATTTACTCTTGAGTTAAAAGGTTAAGGTTTCTTATAGGACTTGGAGTAATTGCAACATCTCTCGGTTTCTATCTAAACCTACAAAGATTTTACGCAGCAAAATTTTGTAATATTTAATATATTCCCAGGTTCCCCAATAAACGAGAAGATCATCGACGACCACCTCGCAGTGCAGGCCATCATCAGAAGCTACCAGGTGACACGTGTTCCATACTAACTCAACACTATTTGTTATTGTTTGCACTATTTTGCCCCCACACACATCGGCCCACGCTAATGTGTTGCTATTTGTTTTCACCCTGACTCAACAGGGCGTAGGCTACTCATATGAACATATCACACGAAATAATGACAAATATGTTAGTGTGTAAATACAAACATAAAACTAAAGACTCAAGTAATGTGTCTTGAATAGTCACATACATATAAATATTACAAGTTATTTAAACAAACAAACTCAAGAAGTCACGTCTAGACCATTAGAACATGAATAATAGAAAAAGAAACATCCAGATAGGAATATGATTTGTGAATGGGACAAGCTAATATCGGCGATACATTTGGTCATCGTAACTGCGTGTGTATAAATTGGCATTGCGGTACGAAGGCATGTGAATATGTCCAAGCGTTTTACACGACCCGGCGACCAACTTTCCAACATATTGGTTCCACGTTGGGTGCCAATTTCTTGAACTGTCCCATGTTGGGTGCCATTAGTTTTTCTTTTAATTTTTGACACTTACTTTTTGCCAGTTGCTTTTAATTTTGGTCGAGTTTCTTGTTGTTCGTATAATATTGTTTTAAATTTGATCCATAAATTGTGAGTTTGAAATGTCGGTGGGTCGTGTAAGACTTTACATTGGACTAAACGATGACGTGGTGGCGGATGCGACAGGCTCGCGGCCACCTGGCGGCCGACGTGGACCCGCTCGGCATCACGACCGCCAACCTGCCGGCCCTGGGCATGCGCGCGCCCAGCTCCGAGCTCATCATGAGGAAATATTTCAATTTCGGTACGCTCGGTCGTTACACTTGGAAGCAATCACTCTCGCCGCGAAACGCCGTCGCCGATCTATTCCGACGGCGGTATTATGACACACATGCATATATCTGACACGTACGCTATGTATGTAACCTATGGAAAATATAGTAGGGCCAATTAGATAGGTCACAGTTGATGTCTGTCAATTGTAAACATTTCACGGCAGTTTATGTGAAAGTGGACGTAAAATGTGCCGAATTCACAGGTGCCATGTGACCTGTTCAATTGGTACTGCAAACAGCTATTCGACGCGGACAATTTCAGACAATTAATTTCTCACTAACGTCCTCCATTTTAGAGCATCATTGATGTTAACAGTACGACCCCTGAACAGTGATTGTTTTCAATTCATTTGTAAATTCATGGAGATCGCATCGCACCCTGGATTGCCTTCCGCGGAGTCACGTGTGGTTTCATCTGCATTATAATATCTTGCATCGTGTTCATACACTTGTATCGACTTTTAGTTTTATTTTGTTCCATGCACGTGTGTGATAATATTGGCCCTCGAAGTACCTACTACATGATTGTTGCTATAGAGTTTCATTTTGATGTTGTCGTAGTCCGATACCCTTAACAAGTCGTATAACAAAATCATAGTTTGCATCATAAAATCGTTTTAATAAGATCGTTCCCAAATTAATAGCTATCATTCTGAATGAGTTAAAATGACTAACGTTCGAATTAGACCGACCGACCTTGAAATTGCTAGTCTCAAAATAGAAATTAGTCCATAGTGCATAGTTTTGAATACAATTGGTTTATTTTATTAATTTTCCGATATTTTGCGCTTATATTCCTATTATGTATGAGTTGTGCTAAGAATACTTTTTTGGGCATTTATTATGTTATGTTATTGTAACATTTCATTTTTTCAACAATAACAAGTGGTTCTTGGACCTGCCAGATTTCGATGTTCAGACGTCAACATTGACGCATATGAAAGCGTGTTTGCTTTCTAATCTGCTTGGATCTGGGATGGTGTTATGCAACACATTAAAGTAGCAAGTTTGTCCTGGATGTAGTCTCGAGGGCACCTGGTCGCGCAGCTCGACCCTCTGGGCATCACGTCAGGCGACCCCATTCACAGCGGGGACTGGCACGGCGGTCTCAGGGCGTTCGCAAATGAAGCCGTCATTAGAGAACACGTGCGCTTTGGTATGAACACATCCACTAAACATTCTAAATCTAAACGTATTGCGATTGGCTGATGTTTTTGAACGAACCTTTTTAATAAAACAATAAAGTTACTTTATTCCTGTAAATATAAAGAACTGAAATTGATTTGGGGTATAATATGAAGTGCATATTTCAATTTACAATATGCAATACGTTTTTGAATTCGGGTTAGGGATCTGGCTTGTATTGCACTCGACACCAGGAGGAACTAAGCACTGCAGCCCTTTGAATCTCTTTGAAAACGGATCTCTTTTTATTTCTTTTTTAACGTAGATTAAAACGCTGATTTTGCTTTTAATTTTTTTGGTGTATGGCTAGTAGAAAACTTGAAGTAGTGCAGTTTACTTGACCGGAGCTTGGGCATTTTATATAATAAAGAAAAAAAAATAGAAAAATATGATATGTAACGCTATATCTACCTAATATTTAAATTATTTATATGCTACAGTAATATTTGTACGTATATTATGTATATTTTTTTAGAAATATTAATATGAATTTTAGCACCGAAAGATAATACGAAAGTAGTCAAAGAATTGAGACTAGCTTTTTGAAACATTCGGTCATTGCATTTTACTAAAATTTTAATGCTGCATTGAAAAATATACTGACTTACTACCCGTCATTATCATAGTTTATCATTGAAATATAATATAGTGTTATGCGTATGTATGTAAATATTTATTTACTAAAATAACTTAACCTTTACAAGTTTGGTTGAGGTTACGTTGAATAATGTTTGCGATCATATTCCTTTACTAGACCACTTGACTGAAAGTAGGTTAAGGTTAATAAATGTTAACCTATGTATAGGTATTGTTGACTTTCCAAACAGGGTTATCAAGAAAGGGTTAAACCGACGAATTTAAATGGACCCGCCAAAATGAACTATAAATGATTTAAAAAAAAAACTAAATATATTTAAAAACTAAAAACTATATATATAAAGACAATATCATTCGTCAGATTGTACAAATTATCCGTAAATCAATTCATCATATAGAAATTGTATTAGAAATACAATTAGGTAAATTTCCATTACGATTACTTACTTGAACACCAAATTTTTTTTCTCTATTGGCTATATTAAATATAATTCACACTGTAATATTTTGGTTCAGTTTACCTTTTTGTTAACCCTGTAAGATAAAAAATACATATTATACACATACCATACACACATGCAAAAACATACGAAAAAGACATTCGATAATATGATTCATACTTACACTTAAGTAAAGGGGTAAATGACCTGTAAGATATACGTAGCATTATTTACAATACAACTACATTCACGAGCGATTAATAACAAAGAATGGATCGTAAAACAAATAAATAACACTTTATACAAGTTGTAGGTAATCTACCCGTTTATCATCTACGTGTACACTCGACTTTATCATCGAAATCGTAGAGTACGCAGATATAAGTACTTGTAACTATATTAATATGCAGTTAAATTATGCTTTACCCTGTTGTTGTAGCACTTAATATTTTAAGGGCACAAGAAAATGTTATAAATAAGTTTTGTTTTAAAAAAATCCGTGGCAAATGTACCTTAAGCTCTTTACGGCTATGATTACATTTCAAATTATTAGATATTATTTTTACGGTTTATTGATAAGAATGTGTTCATTGAAGAATGAGTGTCTATTAAATTTCTTTAGGTATTGTAGCTATCTTGAATTCGGTATTAAATTTAATAAAAAATTAGGTTCGGAAACTGTTTAAAGATTTGGTTATATTTAAACTGTTTAATCATAGTAATGCGGTTCTAGTTTAGGTATAACTTACTAAAGGTAAGATTGTATTTGCACTGAATAACCCCAGTGCTTTGCAAGCTTCTCTGTGTCCCCTTAAGTTTATTAACGATTGAGGCACAAATACTATACCTATGTTCGTAAAGTGTAACAAATGCAACACATCGTCTCTATTTCTAACATATTCATTATATTTATAAGTCCATGCTAAGATACAATAACAGTCGATGAATGACACTTTAACTTTATCTATGTATATAATCTTTTGAACGCCAAAGGCCTTTATACCTTACCAAGCACTAGTGGAGCCTGTGCGCCCACGAAGTCTAAACTTGTCAAAAAAGCTACTGAAAATAGGCGTACAGGGTACAGTAGTGCGTTTAAGGCTCGACTTTCATAAGGCTAATAACTTTTTTACAACAAAAACTATTGATTTCCGCTTTTTAATTATTATTTACAAATATATGCAACAACTAACATTGCATTGAGCGAACACATACTAAAACTGGTACGTTGTGACCTAAAAAACAGATTCGAGGACATCATATTGCGAAACTCGACCCCTTGGACATTGCCAACCAAGATATGGGTGGTAAAAACCCGCGGGAAGTGATTCACAACAGCTACAGGTTTGGTAAGGTGGCATAAGGAACCCAACGTCCGATATCTGATAGCACTCCGCCGCTCGATGTCTTGTCTAGTAGTTATGGCGGTCCTACTGTTATTATGTCCCCGATTCTACAACTGCAAACAATACACAATTTAATAAGTTAAACCGACTTCTTTCAATTCCCATTCATGCCCCCTTAGCAAACGCAAGGATGTCCAAATACCTATATGTACCTATATCGAACACAACAGAATCGATTTTGCTGAATCTTATTTTGTATCAACTAATTTCAAGTAAAATAATCATTTCGATATCACTTTTGGTATTCGAGAAATCCGTGAACAAACATACATGCCTAAATTGATCTTGGTACTCAAAATTTATCTAATCCCGACTAGGTATGCCAATTACATACCTACAAGTCGAATCGATAAAATTATTTTTATGAAGAAGTCGGTTAATGCATAAACTAGTCCAAAACAAAACTGGGTTGCTCTACGAATGTAGAACACCTAAGAGCAGATTAATTTATATTTGGCTTTAGTATCAAAAGATAATACTTTGTACATGCAATTGCGAATTGGGGCCATAATTTATGAACAGAATGAGTCGACTGCAGGCTGACATATAGGCGCATTTGTTTTGTGTTGCGTTTTCGTTTGGTTTGAACTTGGTATCTGTTCGTTAACTATTTTCGACGCCATAACTACGACATGTGAATGTAACGCACAAGGTCTCCGGCACGCACGCTCGTTCCTCATTATATGTATATATAAAAGTTACATATACTTTACATGTCTACGGATCATTAGCTATCGCAGAGAAAATTTGGAATTACTGTAATATATGTTCGCGATAGCCAAGTTAAAAATTAAGACAACTTCAGAGTACCTAGTACAGGAAGATTACTATGTTTATATTAGTTTTTCTTTTGCTTTTTATAATATGTAATAATCCATTTTGTAATACATACCTAGTTGTAGTAATTTAGTATAATCGTGATCATACCCACATAAAAATTGTTGAGTTTTTTTAAATTTAATTTACTGTCATACCGTAGTTCCAAATATCGCTGCGATGCTATAATTAACTCCTCGGACTCTCTTCATTTTGCACGATAAAGCACATATATCATATATTTTGTACATTACCGCATGTTATAAATTTAGAAGATTGTAACATGCATGGCGATTTATATTTATTGAAACCTAACGTTTTCTATAAGTATTTATTTTTCTATCGTAAGTAGTATAGGATAGAACCACGGAAGTTACACCTTACATATTTGACTTGTTCTTTTAATCAGATAAGAGATAGAATAGTACAAATGATTCGTTTTATTGTTTGACATTGAGTGTTTTGAAGAACTTTAGGCGTCTATCTATAGTCTACCCACATCGTTGGATCTCGGCCAGTAGCCAATACATCTATCGCTATATGTATAGTACAGAAGTTACCTCACACAAAATTTAAATTAGAACAAAACTATGCACATCGAAAAATTAACAATGTATTAGGACTTCACCAAAATTCATGAAACAAAAATGATATCATTATTAAAGGGATGGAAACATTTACAATTTCAAAGGAAACGCTAGTAAAGGGATATGACATGACGCTTCCTATCTGCTTCTTATCTTTGCTTACTGCTAGCTATAAGGTTCAATATTCTATGTATTTCACGCCTTCATTTCAATGGGAATATGCTGGGGTTGGTAGCATGGGTTGCTAAAGGAGTTTGAACGTTCGTACTCTCATGTTGGTCTTATGTTTTAGATGAAGCTGACATGGACAGAGTTTTTAAACTGCCCTCAACTACTTTCATTGGTGAAAAAGAAAAGGCTTTGCCCTTGAGGTGAGATGAATTTTAAGCATACTATTTTCAACAAAAAAACTTACAATGATGACTGATAGATTTACACCGACCCTCCAAATTTTCAATTCAAAACAAATAGAAAAAGAAACCGCCTATCTAAAAAGACCAAAATAAAATCATTAGATTAATGAGAACAATTTAAACTTTTTTGATTAGTTAATCACTTCACTGGCAAGAATTATCGTCACTATAATTGCACGGCTGGCAGATATCAATATTTATCAATTATCTCAACGACACTTGCTAGCAAGATATACTAAAAAATAACTTTCAGAAGGCTTGATAACCTCCTTTTTTTGGAAGTCGGTTAAAAATCATTTTAATCACTATTAAGGAATAGAAAAAATAAACATGACACCATTATTGGTATCCGAAAAAACAACGCTGATAATGGTTTTTGTATATTTTTTGACGCACACCTTCCGAAGTAGATAAGATTGGCTGACGATTCTTTCATTCCTTGTTTACAAACTTTACTGGTCTTTTATCGATAGATTACCAAAATTATAGGGATTATCCGGCGCCAATCATGAAGCGCTATAATTTGTTGCATTTTTATCTAACCTTGACATTCACTGTCTTTTATGGCATCGATAAAGTATGGGATAAGCTTAACACTTTTCGACCAATCCACATACATAGGTTGTATTATAAGAACTGGGTAAAATTAAATCTGCAGTAATAGGGAGATTCAAATAGGATATTTTAAATACTTTTCTGAGCTGGCAAAGAGCCGTTGCAAATGTCCATATAGGTGATTACTTACCTTCGACTTGTAATCAAACTTAAACCTCGTAAATAAAAAACAAAACTATTCACCAACGAGTGTTACCTTTTGTATTATGTTAAAACCTATGCTCACAAATACCATACAAAATAACTTACCCTACAACACTTCGTCTACCATTATACTTGTGTCTTATCCCTGCCAGATTGGTTACCTGGAAGAGATCGCTCATAGTGATAAGGTCGCCAGTTAAGACACTAGGCTTAAGTTTTAATATTTTATGCAAATATCTGTATTGTGCTGGTGTTTTAATAAAGTGTATATCTATCTATCTTACCTTTTTACTGATATTTTCCAGAGAAATCCTGAACCGCCTCGAGCAAGCGTACTGCAACAACATCGGTATTGAGTTTATGTTCATCAACTCGCTGGAGCAATGTAACTGGATCCGGCAGAGGATGGAACCGCCCAATGTCACCAAGATGAGCCCCGACCAGAAGAGGCTGATCCTCGCCCGTCTTACTAGATCTGCTGGGTAAGAGCTCTTTATATATTGGATTATTTTTGCTTTAGAAAGCGCGCTCTATCCTTGATCATAATGTTAACTTACCACCATACAAATCATGGTTAAGAGCGAACCCGTTTAATTTAAAAAAGTTGGATAAGAGAAAGTTGTTGAATGATTAGTTTTCTCGTTAAGGATTAATTCTACAGGCCCAGAATTTTAGCTGAGAAAAAAAGACTTCTTTTGGTTACATATACAAAAAAAAATATTGTTTATATTATATCAAACCTGATTATTCCTTTTGCCTTTGCCTTAGTTTTTGGGTTATTTCGTATGATGTTGTCTATATGGCATACAAAAAAGCGCGCAAAAATTAGACACTCAATTTAAGATGTCTTCCCGAAGAAAAATATCCACTGCACCTTTTTTCGAAATTTTCTCAGAAATAAACACCAAGCTATTAAAATTTTATGATCTCTATCTTCATTGTACTATTATAGTTCCTGTAAGCAATGATTTAATTAATTTTAATAACCGGCTAGCCCTAACGTCAATAAGTCTTATAAGTATGTTTATCTTAAGATATTGAATCAGGCGTTACTTTGCGGAAATCCATTGTAACTGAAACTGGAGAAATATGTAGTGTTTTGTCGCATGGGAAAAACGTTTCTTCAGAGTTTCAGTTATCTTTATCTTGTTAACAGTTTCGAGAATTTCCTGGCCAAGAAGTGGTCCTCTGAGAAGCGTTTCGGTCTGGAAGGCTGCGAGATTCTGATCCCGGCCATGAAGCAGGTCATTGACGTGTCCACGCGCCTCGGGGTCGAGTCTATCATCATGGGCATGCCTCATAGAGGTACGTTACCTTATAATATGTTCTAATTAATTGCCCATAAGCATTTGATATAAAATTTATTAAAAAAAAACAAAACGCCATTTCATTTATCACTTAAAAGACATCTCCTACATTTCCAACCTATTACATGTTATCTTTAATTTTTAGACTGAAGAGTCTACAGGTAAAAAAAAGACAGTGGATTTAAATTCTTGATCCGCCAGTATCATAACAAAGTTCGGTGTATTATTGCTGTTGAAGCTGAGAAATGGCCAGGCCTTAGATGAGTGACCAACGCATAAGGGAGCCGTTTATCTCTGGGTGGTTCCATTCAGTTGTCAAATTAAATTGTAATTTACGTTTGTTCGCTATGATATAATCATCATCAGAGACCCACTGCAGGGTATACTCGTAGGCCTCCTCCCTCTTACGCCAATACTCCCTGTCTTGCGCTGTTCTTGCCCAGATGTTTCCTTCTAACTTTCTAATATTATCCAGCCGCCGATCGTTAAACAATATCAAAGGCACTTGGGGCGGGTCGAAAACTATCGCCACTCTTACGAGTTTACTTGTTCATTTCCAGGTCGTCTGAACGTGCTCGCCAACGTGTGCCGCAAACCTCTCCACCAGCTGTTCACTCAGTTCGCTGGACTTGAGGCGGAGGATGATGTAAGTTGCTACTTCAAATAATAGTCTTTTTATCTTCCTATATTATTTATCGCACTCGTAATATATACGTACTCATGCAGTGGTAGCAATCTTAAGCTAGTTATATCCAGATTCAAGCATTTTTGGGGTTGTACAACGTAAAGGCGTAATTTTGAAATTACCTACTTAATACAAAAACACAGGACTAAATACGTTTGTAATATATTATTTTTTATCTTGTAAGTATTGTAATTCTTCCTCATCTAGTCTTCTGTTTATTCATCTAACATGAGACATTGAAAACCCATTTTAGGCAAATATGAGTCCGACTAGGATATTCAACTTTTTATCCCGCAAAAGTACGGGTGACGTCGTTTTATATTCATTATAGCTAAGGAGCGTGACTATCTCTTACAAACTACTAGCGGCCTTACGATTAATTCACGATGTATACTTAAAACCATCCTCTTAAAACACTATCTGTTAAAAACACATCAAAACCCGCTGGCTAGTTTTAAAGATCTAAGCAAACATATATATGTACATACCTACAACAGACAGACGCAGAAAGCGACTTTGCTTTATACTATGTAGTAATTGACTTTCACTTAGTCCTATACTTACCTTATATATATTCCAGGGCTCCGGCGACGTGAAGTACCACCTGGGCACGTACATCGAGCGCCTCAACCGCGTCACCAACAAGAACATCCGGCTGGCTGTGTGCGCCAACCCATCCCACTTGGAGGCCGTGGACCCTGTGGTGCAGGGGAAGACCAGGGCGGAGCAGTTCTACAGGGGAGATAACGAGGGCAAGAAAGTATGCACATCTTACAGATTTAGACTAAAAAAATGACTTCTCTCTCTTTGAGTCGTATTTCCTCATGACTGAGGGTCGTGACTCCCCCGCAAAATTAATTCGTTAGAGGAGTTCTCTTGGGCAGATACATCGTGGTGGGTGCCCAGGTCCTTCCACGGAAGAAACATGTCCTCAGATATTGTGGTCCTCAAACATGTCGGTTTCCTCACATTTTTTTTCCTTCACCGTTAAGCGAGTGCAAATCCACACATTTCTTGAAAATACAAGCCATTGGTGTAGGGCCGGATTCGAACCAGGGTGCGTTTGGATGAAAAGCAGACACTGGAACCGCTGAGACACACTCGTTTTTCGGCGCAAAAAATTTACCACATTGTGATAAATAGATGTCTAAGCAAATTTAGATACCTTTGGTTTTTTATAAACCTAAGGAAAAGGATAAAAGGAGTATGAAAACTGCAAAGTTAGTTAGTCCTTGATTTGATCTACATGTAGGTTATAAGTAACCACAAGTATTCGTTATTTGATTTGTAACAGTTTCAAAAATTACCTTAAATATTTCGAGTGAATGATGGCTAGCCGCGTTTTCACCTCGACATTTGCCATGTTATAGGTTTTAGGTTTACTTTGAACAACGTGTTCATATCATAGATATTTGAAACTACAAAAAATCTTTCAGAAGACTTTATAACCTCCTTTTTTCGAAGTCTGTTAAAAACACGACAACATGTTATAGTAACATTACCGTCCTTCCCCAGGTGATGTCTATCCTCCTGCACGGAGACGCGGCGTTCGCGGGGCAGGGCGTGGTGTTCGAGACCATGCATCTGTCAGACCTGCCCGCGTACACCACGCACGGCACTATACACATCGTGGCCAACAACCAGATCGGATTCACCACCGACCCTAGGCATTCTAGGTCCTCGGCTTATTGTACCGGTAAGTGAAGTGAACTTGTGGGAGCTATTTAAGTTAATGATCTGGGCCATTCTATAGTAAAAAAAATACAAACTTGTCTCCTGCAGCAATTGATAAGCAATAGAAAAATTAATTATTACAAATTACGTGAAACTAAACATTTACACTACGATTCCGATGACAAAAGCGTGCTACTAAAGTCTGCTATCTTTTTAAAATTTTTGCGGATTATTTTCATCGTCATTTATAGAAAATCTGTATTATTATTTACTGATAATAATTTATGTACAAAGAGAAGGTATATGAATGGTGTTTTTTTCTCTTCCAGATGTGGCCCGTGTAGTGAACGCCCCCATCTTCCACGTGAACGGCGACAACCCTGAAGCAGTGATGCATGTTTGCAACGTGGCGGCGGAGTGGCGCGCCACCTTCCACAAGGATGTGGTCATCGACATCGTCAGCTACAGACGCAATGGACACAACGAGGTGGACGAACCAATGTTCACGCAGCCTCTTATGTACCAGAAGATTAGGAAGACTAAGCCAGGTCAGTACTACTTTAAATGTAATAAAGTGTGAGGTTTTTGGACGAAATTTTTACAAATTTAGAACCGTTTAAATGCTTACATCTTATGTATATATTGTATTATGAATAATAAATCAAGAATTAATAAAAAGAGGTACAGATAGAAGAATATTTTTTCTATGACGTCCTTGACTATATTTTTCGCTTGTGCGTGTCATATGGAGTGGACAGATGCTGAATTATTTGCCTTTTCCACGTACTTCTACTAAACTTCATTCAGAGGAGTTGACAGCCCTATCTTTGACGTTGTGTTTTTTTGTAAAACCACTATAAGTAATTATATAATAATAAAAAGGGAAAGATTTGTGAATGCGGTTATCTTTATTGATGTGAACTTCTGTAATAAGAAGCATAATTGTTTTCTGTAATTAGGCTAAGTTATGTTAAATAAACACATTTGATTGATTGATTAATACTTTATTCGATACTCACATAAAAATCATTATACAAAACGGAAAAATAAATAAATCTAATGCCACAAATGGTGGCCTTATCGCTGAAAACTTACTAGCTTAATTGATTTGATTTCCCTTCCCAGCACTGGAGAAGTACGCCGATCAGCTGATCGCGGAGGGCGTGGTGACCGCCGAGGAGGTGAAGGACGTGCACGACAAGTACGAGAAAATCTGCGAGGACGCGTACAACCAGGCCAAGCAGGAGACGCACATCAAGTACAAGGACTGGCTCGACTCGCCCTGGTCCGGCTTCTTCGAGGGGAAGGACCCGCTTAAGGTGGGGAAAAACATGATTTTCATATAAAAAAATACTACTTATGTGTAATTTATCAGCGCCGGCCGCTTATTTTAGCTTGGAATTGAGTGTGGATTATCGCGCCTGGCAGATAATAGACCGTGGCCAAAAGATTAGACGCTCTGACTTGTAATCAGGAGTACACAGGTTCGAATCCTGCCGTTGTGATTATTTTCGCTCTTTGATTAAATTCATTTTACATGCGAATAAATGACACCTTATTTTCCTATAAACAAGATTAAAAAATAACTGTAATTAAAGTAAATTTCATTGATTCAATCCAGGTAAAGAAATCTAGAAAGAAATCTGAGCTGTCGAGATTCGACTAGTTTTTTGGTCACTTATGGTTAAAATTTCAAATTAAGATGCAGTATATCCATATATTGACTAAACGAACCGGATCGCCTTTTGATTATATTATGAGTCCAGCTGTTATTTCAAATCACAATCATGTTCCGGAGAGTGTGCAGAGGAGCTACATGAACTGATACCCTCAGCTCCTTTCTATAACTGAACAAGAAGAAAGTCCGCAGGTAGCCACCGTTTCATGGTGAAACTGCCGAAGTCGAACAACAGCGCTTTGCCTCTACGTTTCTTGTACGGACGGCAAAGCTTTGGAACACTTTACCAGAAGCCGTGTTTCCTGCGAACTACAATCCACGGGTTTTCAAATCTAGAGTTAATAGGTATCTTCTAGGTAAACGTTACACCCTAGGCTGCAGCAATGCTTAACATCAGGCAGGCTGTAGTCAAGCGTAAACTTATCCCACGTAAAAAATAATAAAAAAAATGTTATATTAAACCCTTTATTCCTCCCAGATGTCCCCTACCGGCGTGGTGGAAGAGACCCTGGTCCACATCGGCAAGCGTTTCTCTCAGCCCCCTCCCAACGCGGCCGAGTTCGAGATCCACAAGGGGCTGCTGCGCATCCTGAAGGCGCGCATGGAGATGGTGGAGCACCGCACCGTGGACTGGGCGCTGGCGGAGGCCATGGCTTTCGGCTCGCTACTTAAGGAGGGGATACACGTCAGGCTGTCTGGAGAGGATGTCGAGAGAGGCACTTTTTCGCACAGGTGACAATTATTTGAAGTCTTGTATTGTATTTTGTTGTTGAGTTTTCTAGAAAATCTTGTTAGCTTATGTTGTGAAAGGCAAGTTTCGATAAAATATCTGGCCCGGTAAAACTACTCGCAAACTGCTTACCCTGAATTTATAAAAGTAGTGCATTAAATTATGCAAGTTTTTAGAGTCAGTAATGCAAGTTCAAGCAGTATCAGCCGTTTCAATAAAAGCCTAGACCTAGAATCGTTAAAGAGATAAACGAAGGAGACTGACTTCTGCCATTTTTTGACCCGATGGAATACGTCATTTATGCAGTAACTACAAAAATTACCATCATTATATAATGTCTAACAGAATCTTAGTGTTCTAAGAACAATAAACCCAGATACAGACTACATTACACACTAGATTACACAACTCTTTGTTAATGGATAAAATTACTCTATTCTTTCTTCAGACACCACGTGCTCCACCACCAGAAGGTAGACAAGGCGACGTACTGTCCGCTGGCGCACCTCTACCCCGACCAGGCGCCCTACACCGTCTGCAACAGCTCGCTGTCTGAGTATGGTACGTATATTTGTGGAAATTAGGTTGAAAAATGTAGTCTTTTATTATGGCATAATTCAAGAAACCACTCAATGAAGGTAATGAGAGCTGACCGTGGCCATAATGGTGCACTATTGAGGATAAAAGAAGAATATAATAGTGTAGTTTATGAACGGAACGGGACATAACACCCATAGACTTGCGATAAAAAAGGTGACACGTAAGATTCAAAAGTCAAACCCATAGAGTAATATAATATACCAGGAATAGAGAGCCATCTAGTGTAATTTTAATGCCAATCAAATTGAAGCGCCCTCTGTATTTCTTGACCAAAAATAATATTGTATATACCTATACATATATACCTACGTATACAAGCGCGCTAGATCGTAGATTATAACGTTGCTTAACATCAGGCAAGTTGTAGTCAAGCGTAAACTTATATCATGTAAAAAAAAATAATCTAATACCTAAAATATAAATACAACACCTACCTACACCTTGCTCCTTACATATATACATATGTTAGAAGTTAAAATAAAACGCAGAATATTATTTTATTATTTTGTAATAATTGTGTCTGTGTATTAATTTTGCACCGTCATTTTGAATATATCGTCACCATCACATTATAGTATTTTCCCGGCTAACATTGGACAACAACTGTATACTATCACATAAAAAGATACTGTAGCACACTATTATAGTTGTTGATATAAATATGAAGAAATCGCAAAATAAAACAAACAAATTCACACAAGATCTTGGTTTTTTCAACTGAAGTTTCCAAATTTATTTTTTTCAAATCTCAATCAGTGTCAATGTTGATTGACATTTTTTCTTCTTAGGCCTTAACTTTTTTTTTTTACTAAAGCGACATCTATTATTTCGTTTTTGGTCAAGAAATATAGATTAGCAGCACTATATTTCTATATTTGCATTTTGTTCTAAGTCTCACCCCCCTGGCCAAACCTGTGTTTGTCAGTAGACCGTACAACTGGAATGATAGACTATATTGGACAAGCGTCATGCTTTCCACTATGGACATGACACAGTCCAGTAGTATGTATAGTTTTAAAATAAAACTCAAGAATTTTATTTTGGAACACCAGAAAAGGGAAGCTTCATTAGTCAATGACACCAGTGCTATTTAAATTGAACTGTATACGTACTATAGATTATAGTTTATACTCGTTTTTGTTAAAAATAGATTTTATTATTTTTTTTCTATCGCCCATCATATTTGTCTTTGGTATTTGTTATGTTGTCTAGGTATGTCTTTGTTGTTTATGTTAAAACACTTTAATTCCATGTACACGTGCGTGACGTCATCACCAACCCCAACGGAAGACCAGCGCTGGTTGCTATGCAGCCAGCATTATGCTGAGTTGGGGTTGTATTGTGGCAAATATGTATCTTATTTAAGTAGTTATATATATATATATATATATATTTCTTGTTTGTGCTCGTTTGCTTAGTATTTGCTACAATAAATCATTTTCTTTCTTTCTTTCTTTCAGTATTACTCAAATTTTGTGAGACTCTTTTTACACCAGTTTTATTTTTTTTCCCAGGTGTGCTCGGCTTCGAAGTGGGCTACAGTGTGACGAACCCCAACGCGCTCGTGCTGTGGGAGGCTCAGTTCGGAGACTTCAACAACGTGGCTCAGTGTATCATCGACCAGTTCATATCCAGCGGACAGGCCAAGTGGGTGCGCCAGTCCGGCCTCGTGCTGCTGCAGCCGCACGGCATGGAGGGGATGGTGAGTATTATATTATATAATTATCTTATTCATTAATAATGTATTTATAATGTATGAAATTTGACGCATAAATATTTTTTATGTATAAATGAGCATTGAACGTTGCGTAGCTTGTATAGGTATGTCCCGTGTAAGAAAATATCTTAAAGAAGAGTAGTCTTGAATTATTTCGAAATTTCTTCAGACTCCGTTTTAGATAGATAGATAATTCTTTATTGTCATACAAATTAAAATTAGTACGACAACTGGCGGTGTTATCGCTGAAAGCGATTTTTTCTTGGCAACCGTAGGATGGAGAAGAGTCGACAGAAAAATAAAGAACATATTTTGTATATTGTAGGTACATATTGCGACTGATCCCTTGTTCTCCGCGAACTATAAATCTAGCAATCTTTAAAATATGAGTAAATCGTTTCTTACTGAATAAGAACGCTGAATCCATATTTATTTATTTTATTTAAAGTATTATCGTGTACCATCAGGCAGAATCTAGATTTAACTTATTGTGTTGTGTGCAGGGTCCCGAGCACTCCTGCGCCCGCCTGGAGCGGTTCCTGCAGATGTCTGCTGACGACCCAGACTACATGCCGCCTGAGAGCCCCGACTATGAAGGTACCTACATTTTTAATAATAATTATATGTATCGCGTAAACGAATGTGCCAATATTTAATGGTCCTCTGAATTAAATTAGGAGTGCTTAGAAAAAATATTATGACAACAATAGAACAAAATTAAGAATAGTTGAAGTTGATTAAACAAAATTAAGAATAGTTGAAATTGCACGCCCTATGGGTAGGACTATAGCGTTCCATTATATAATATCGCAACAACTGTATTTACCTATATTCCGCAATAAATATATTTTGATTTGATGTGATTTCAAAAAGTTAAGGAAAAAGAAAAAGTGGTAGGTACTTGTAAAATTTTAATGAAAAGCATGCAGAAAAAGAAAGAAAACTAGAAAAGATCTTTGAAATCTCTCTGTTGATTTTGTAGGTAAATCATAGAAAATATGCTTATTTTATGATATTCTATTACAGACCCTTGTTGCCGCGAATTGTCTGAAGATATGCTTATTGGTATTTAACATAAATCTAACTAATTATAAAGTTGGCAAAGATTTATGTTGAATTTATTTTTGTAGTAATATGCAGTGTTGTATGTTACAATATCCAAGTTTCTCCATAGTGAAGGCTCGCCCATCTATTATATTATAACTTCAAAATTCAAGTTGTTAAAAAATGGACTGTCATGCTTTCCATAAAGTACATGATTTACCCGTTTTGTTATTATTATTACATATAGAAAATGTAGGTGAATAACTATGATTTTAGGCTAAAAAATATGACTCGAAAAGAGAATTACAACGTTGGTTTCATAAACCACTCTAGCTAGTTATCAGCCTCAAAATATTCAATCTTTATCATCAATCCAACCACCCAATAAGAGAATCACATAGTTGTTTTCGGAAAATGTTCTGGTTACTTTACCAACCTGAAAACTAAATTAACTTCCAGCGCCATCTATCCCCAAGTTGAAAACCTCTTGTACTTGCAGTCCGCCAGCTCCACGACTGCAACTGGATAGTGGCGAACTGCTCGTCCCCCGCCTCCTACTTCCACATCCTGCGTCGTCAGATCGCGCTGCCGTTCCGCAAGCCTCTCATACTGATGACACCCAAGTCGCTGCTGAGACACCCGGAGGCCAAGTCCTCCTTCGATGACATGAATGAGGGCACCGCTTTCAGAAGGTAACTGGTTTTTTTCTTTGTATCTGATTGTTTGGCTACGACACATAGTGTTGGAAGAGAAAACTGCCTAAGTAAGAAATATATTATATAGCTTGAGTTTAGTTTCTTCAAAGTGACAATAATTATGCATCTGTATAATCTGCAAAACAAGAAATTTATAGTTGCACTTGATTCTCTCTTCAGAAAAGTAGTAGTAGTTTCACATCCTGCTTGAAAAGACTTTTTTTGTTTACAAAGGATTTTATTACATAAGCTTGATGGTCTCATAGATATAATCTCAAAAAAAGATATGGTTATAACGCCATACAAGCCATGATGATAGAGAGGACTTAAATAATGAAAGTGCCAAGGAAGTACGCAAAATTTTTCTCGTAAATGTTCAATAACGAATGCAATAATCTTCTTTATGGAAAGCATTCTCACAACTCAATGCTGAAGTGAAGAAGAATTTATCTTGTAAGAACATTCATTTGAGTCTTCGACTGAAAACAACACAATATGTAGGTATAATATAATTTT
Source organism: Macaria liturata (assembly GCA_964023185.1). Lineage (NCBI taxonomy): Eukaryota > Metazoa > Arthropoda > Insecta > Lepidoptera > Geometridae > Macaria > Macaria liturata. The sequence goes on along the minus strand of OZ026811.1, from coordinate 5,909,801 downwards.
GTTCAACGGAAGAACCCTGGCACCTACAATGTTAACAAATATATTGACGCAAATAAATATTCTTTTATCTTCTTGTTCTAAATTCAAATTTCTCTATAACTCACATACAATCTTACCCACGTTTCCCCTACAGAGTGATCCCCGATGAGGGTCCCGCGGCTGAGAACCCGTCCGGTGTCCGCAAGCTGGTGTTCTGCTCGGGCCGCGTGTACTACGACCTGATCAAACAGCGCCGCGAGCGCGGCTTGGAGAAAGATATCGCTATTGCCAGGTACGACAAATTAAATAAATAATAGAATTTAAAAAAAAAACTAAATAATAACATATTTATCAAGGAAATGCATAATCATCACAACACGTTGTTAAAAAAATTGTGTTCACTCTACGTGGGAAAACGCCCAGCATCCCAAAATATTGCCAATAAACTTGATACCTATGTTTATAGTTAAAAAAATATTATATTCTACCCAAACCTGTTCATTACATCATTGAAACTATTTAATTGAATTTTGAGACAGTCAGTGATTTGACCAGACCAGGTTTCTTAGGACAACACTTGCACAAACGATTCTGAGTTCGAAAATGGAGCATGACTGTATTAAATGAGACCGTTACTTTGAGTGAAACTTGTTAAACTGGGACGATTTATTTATTTATTTGATTAATGGACGAGCAGCAAATTGCTGATGTGCCCATATCACACTGTGTCAAAATTGTTTTATATACCTAGTCCACACAAAGTTCAAAATTATACAGTCCACTGGTGCAATGATCACAAGTTAACAAGAGATTTTTTGGTTTTCTGTAACCAGCCATCAAGCCGGTACTTACTAAAGTAAAAGAATTTGATTGACTAAAGTGATGATTTCTCTCCCCAGATTGGAGCAGATCTCCCCGTTCCCGTACGACCTGATCAAGGCGGAGGTGGCGAAGTACCCCAACGCCCAGCTGGTGTGGAGCCAGGAGGAGCACAAGAACATGGGCTCGTGGAGCTACGTCGAGCCGCGCTTCCGCACCATGCTGCAGAACCAGAAGACCATCAGGTGCGTGTACTATTTTAAATACAACTTTTGGTCAAATCAAATAAAAGTTTTTTTAATTCTGTAGGGAATTACATGCTCTTAGAAACGGTTGGTTACCAACTATAAGAATCTCTCTTGAGTCGTATTTCCTCATGACTTAGGGGAGTTCTCTTAGGCAGATACATCGTGGTGGGCGCTCAGGTCCTTCCACGGAAGACACATGTCTTCGGATATTGTGGTCCTCAAACATTTCGGTTTCCTCACGATGTTTTCCTTCACACACACACACACACACACAGGAAAATGCGACACAAGTAGGCATGTTAGTTACTAGTGGAAGCCCGCGGCTTCGCTCGCATTATCTAAATATATAAAACTCAAAGGTGACTGACTGACTGATTGACTGACTGACTGATATAGTGATCTATCAACGCACAGCCCAAACCACTGGACGGATTGGGCTGAAATTTGGAATGAAGGTAGATGCTATGACGTAGGCATCCGCTAAGAAAAAGAAAGGATTTTTGGAAATGCCACGTTTAAAGGGGTGAAATACGGGATGTAAGTTTTACTTTTTAATGCGAGCGAAGCCGCGAGCACCCACTAGTATTGATATAAAAAGGTTTCAAATGAACATAACTTTTTTATTTACGTACCAATTCAAATGAAATAAACACTAAATGTTAAGTTAAAAATGCACCAACATGTTAATGAAAACCCTAGACAAATCGGTTCAGCCGTTTTCGAGTATATAAAGAACAAATATACCGACAAACACAAATACAAACAGACATTATTTTTTTAAATATGATTTTTGTGTTCTATTGCATCAATGAAAACCCTTCAACTATTTTTTTTTCAATTATCTTCAATGTACATACACCGACCTGTTACAGCTTTATTATATGTAAGTATAGATTTTTATGACAATTGAACATTTCCACACCAAGCCCTTATTATGGTATTACCGTATGGTATGTGTAGAGAGAAAAGAAAATGAAACTACCCAATTTAAACGCAAACTTATTGTTTACAGTTTGGATTCCAATAATCTATACTAATATTATAAAGCTGAAGAGTTTGTTTGTTTGTTTGAACGTGCTAATCTCAGGAACTACTGATCCGAATTGAAAAATTATTTTTGTGTTGAAGAGACCATTTATCGAGGAAGGCTTTAGGCTATAAAACATTGCACTGCAACTAATAGGAGCGAAGAAACGATGGAAAATGTGGAAAAAACGGGGAAAATTAATCATCTTTGAGGGCTTCCGTAGCGAGCGCTGCTACGAAAACGGTTCAAGTCGTGGGTAACAGCTATAATTTATAAAGCTGAAGAGGTTGCACCAAATAAATATGATGCCTAAAATAAACAATTCCGCGCGGACGAAGTCGCGAGCGCAGCTAGGATTATTATATATCTGTTGATTTAAATTTGAATCATCAATTCACAAAATGCATGACCAAAATCCATCGATTAGGTTTAGGTTTGGCTTACTAACTCTCGCTAGATCTATCTAGAGTAATTTTTGTTGAAGCTTCATTTATTATTCCGTCAATAACTTGGGTCATTAATAATCTGCACCGTTCAGGGCTGGTGCTGTCAACTCCGTACCGATATGGGAATAATTTAGAGCGTTCTATCGACGGAATCGTATGCCCATCCATAGGATATTAATATGTAGGGTTTATAGATAGTGCAGGTCATTTCATAATGCAAATGACAAATAGTAGACCGTTGACGGCTATACGGTTCGAAAGTACTATTTTTGGCTGGCGATTTGACGCGCCGTTCTTATTAATAAATCGATGTTACATTACTGTGTGCAGGCTCTTCTTAATTGAGAATTTGGTTTAAATGTTATAGATTTCACTATGAATATTAAACGGAATATAACATAAGATACACACACGCTCTTGGTGGTGATTTCCAATGAGAGAGTAGTCTAGTTGTTAACACAATACAGGATCGAATGCCTAGTCTGGGATACATGCAATCCTAAAGTACAAGTCTCCAATAGTTTAAAAAAGCAACCAATACTTTAAAAAAGCAAATTAATTATTATTTATGAACGTCAAAGAAATCAAGCACCGCCATTGTCCTCACATGTGTATAACCGGACTTGGTTGCAGGGCCAAGTCACACTCGGGGGGTGGTTGGCTCAGCAGCCTATTTGGCGGGGAGCAGAAAACTGACGCACAAACTGAAAACGTTGAGACTGAGAGCGTACCGCGCACTATTAGGTGAGCATCGAATATAGCTCGCGATGAATAACTGCCCAAGATTCAAATTCATTTATTTATAATTTTTGTACGTACAAACTGGGTGAGGGTACACCCGTGCCATATCGGTTAGACCCATCCTGTGTCTTCGTTTTAGTAAATTAACAATATTGTATGAGTGAATGATAGATGCAGATTTCGATGAGCGTTCTAATGCTAACTTAAAGAATAGATAGCCCACTGCGAGGGGAGCGAAATGTTACGTCAATCCCATACATAAGTCATTCTATTCCATAAGTATGTGTTAGTTCGCTTACTAACATTTAGCTGGAGGGGTCTGAATAGTGAGGAAAATATGAATGTTAATTGTGAAACATCGCTCTGTCTCCTTCGCATTGTTTCCTAGTTATTTGATCGCAACTATATTTACATTATGTATACGTTATGCTCAGATATAAAGCTATGCAAATCTGCTTTATATGTCTTTTTTTTAAGGATATGTATCTATCGCTTAGCAATTGGCTCGACATTTTCGCACTGCGCTTTTATATGCTTTTGATGTTGATTTTATCATTTTTCACATGATTTTGGTGCTCGGCATTATCGTGCAAAATGTACACTAATTGATTTATTTGCACTGGGAATCCAAGCTGTAAACATTTTTTTTTGGCATAGGGTTTTTATATCCAAAGCAATTATGTATTTTATATGTTGAAGCGTGTAAAAAATATGTTCATAGAAATTACATTCTTGCTTGTTTCTAGGATAAATCAACATAAGAATCTGTAACAAACTTATTGCATTCATAATACCCATTCACAAAAAAAAAAATCGTACATAATATTAATCGCCCTTTCAATCAAATCAATCAATCAAATATACTTTATTGTACACCAAAAAAAGAACAAAATTAACACAAAGGTGGAAGGTAATCAGGGACATTGGGCGACCTTATCACGAAAGTGATCTCTTCCAGGTAACCTAGTTTGGACAACACTAGAGGAAATCCGTAAAGCTGGCGTACTTATCACAATATTAAATAATTAAAAAAAAAAACACAATAACCAACATAACATTCAAAGTAACAACATACAAACATACCCCAAATAATACGTAATAGATTTTCGCCCTTTCAGAAGCGAAAATCTATTTGAAGTTTCAAAATGTTGTTGAATGAGGTACTTACTAATTACCTATTACTCCGTGTTTAATTTGGTGTTTTTTTTATAAAAACCTGTGTCATTAGTAGTAATAATGAGTTTACCATATTTTAACAAATATTTTTATTTCCAGCTACAACGGTCGTGCGTCCGCAGCGTCCCCCGCCACCGGCTCCAAGGCGGCCCACAACAAGGAGCTCAAGAATCTGCTCGATGAGTTTTGTGTCTTATAAACACACACACATACACAGCCACACACACACGTCACAGTACATCTGATTCTCTAGGACTTGTGTTCTCTATGACCGATATTGTTAAAAGTAGGTACGGCTTGGTAACATCAGCTATCTGACATAAAAACAAGAACAGCATTGGTAACATCGTTCGTAAGTTAAAGCTGAATGACAGATTTGAAGATTTGATCTGAAGGTATGGAGCGATAAAAATATCGCTGGGAAAAGAATCCTTCACAAAAAAGCGCAAAATGTAGTCGTTGATTTAATGATATCATTTTGGTGTTCTTTGGTTTGCTAATGGTTTTTTCAGTGACTGTTTTCGCCGCAAGGAACGCATGGTAAATCTGATTTGTATAAAAAAAAAAACATATGCTGGCTTACTATAACTGTAAGATCGCGTAATATCACTTACGTATTTATAATATGTATTGGTCATAGAGAAATAACCGAAATCACTACTAAAACTTGTATCATGCTGCTCTTAACACATCAACTGTGACTTAAAATTCAGTTGAACTTCAAGTTTGTGATACATTGAGGCAAATTTTGTAAAACAATTTATTTTGCGATGTGCCTATTAAATACTACAACCGTCATTGTTGTGATGTAGTTAGCTTCTGCATTGTATAGGCTACGTAATCCACTTGAAAACCTTTTTTTTTTTTGCAAAAAGTCTTTTATAGTTTGCCTCAATGTAAACCAAGCTATATACTTTACAGTAATGTAAACCAGATACATAATATGCCATAAACTTTTATTAGAATCTTAACTATCTCGTAACGAAATTGTAATTTGACAATCTATTTTTCACGATCGATTGAAGTTTGTTTGATTTGTTCAGTATTTTGTTTATAATTCTCCTTGCGTTTAGGTAGGTTAGTTAGAGAAATTCTTATTTATTTATTTAAATGTAGCATATTAGTTACGTGACTCGAAAAGTAATTAATATTTTTAATTGTTATAAAGCGATAGCGTATCACGTAGTCTCCACTCTAGGTGTTTCTTCTTATTCATAGTTTTCAACGTAAATTTAACGTAATAGGAATCGTAACTGTTAGCGTCAATGCGCTGGTTGTGTTGATTTTGTACATAAAAGGTACACTTATATTTTTTTTATTTGAACTTTACACGATTTGTTATCGTTAACGGGTTTTTAGTTTATACGTTTGTTTTACTAGTCTGTGAGCCAACTTTTTGAATCGTTCGTTGTTTCGTCGGTTTACGACTTTGTGAAGCTATAAAGGCGGCGCTAACGTCGAGACCGCGCTCTAACTCGTTTAACGATATTACGTATGAGATATTAGTATGTAGCGTATAACTAAACACTTGTTTTGAACTAAACTGCACCTTAGTACATATAAAGCATGTAACATGTCCTAGTGTCAGTCCTGTGTAGTTTTGTTTGCGACCTACTGGCCCCTAGATTTAGTTTGCTCGTAGTTACCGCCGTTGTAAACGGCATATTGTAAGGAGTAACACCAACCTTCGCTTTGTAAATCTACGCGAATTATATTGTAGTAAATTTCGAGTGTACGTATGTCGTTACCTTAATGCTACCACTTGAGGTCGCACTGAACCTAAAACAAGAATTTTCAATAAAATCGACGTATAAAAGAGTAAGTAGCTATTGGAAAGAAACGGAATATATATTATCTTTCTATTAAGACCTTATTCAGTGCGACCGAATGGACGCTCTTATTATAATTATGTTTAGGGTTGTAAAATTATAATTATATATGTAACACGGGCTATCTCACTCTCGTGTAAAACTAAGTTTTACAAGTGGGCATTCAGTCTTGTATTCTATTTAACTTTGTAACACTATACGCATGTATTAGATGCACTATTTAATTGTTTATTTAAAATTTGTATGTCCACGTATTTTGGAAGCTCAGGACCGGCTGGATTGTGAGGTGATTGTATGCCAGGAATGTGCAAGAAAACTGAGCCTTATTGATATGTTAGTTTGAAATAGTTACTTTACAATAAATGTAATAATTTGAACTGTTCGTTTTTATTACCTACCTATTAATATATAAGAATTTAAGAAGGTTGAAAGGTAACCTAAAATTAGTTATATATGTAGGTAACCAATGTTCGACAACTGAACAGAATTATGTAAGTAGATATACAATAAAGAGTTCTGGTAGGTTTGTTTCTCACCACAACGGAGAGGGATTTTATTCATTACTATCACGATAAATTTTTGATATGGACGTCTAAAGCTCCTGTAAACTCGATAGTATCATAGACTACCAAATTAATTCATGAAAAACCGGTAGTTAGTGTTGTGTAGCTAGTAATAAAACAACTGGTGACATTTTATCACTCAAAAGAATATCATCTTCATCGTCATCATCATCCACAGCCCTTGGGATCCCACTGCTAGGTATAGGCCTTCCTTTGTATGTGCCACCTGCGTCGATCTTGTGCAGACCTCGTCCAGGTTGGACCCTCGACTTTTACGATGTCGTCGACGCATCTCGAGACCGTGCGATCCTCATAAAGCCTGAAAATGTTTGTACAGAAATTTCTGCTTAAGCGCAAAAGCATATTTCCATTGTGTTAAGTCGAAGACAGATTTTACAAAAATTGCTTGAGCCGTTTTCCTACTGTTTATCCCATACAAACCCGAGCTAAGTACAAGCAGTAAGTAAAAGATAAAAGCGACACGTAACAAAGCCGCACAAAACATTCCGTGCAATAGAATTAGCTGCAGCTTTACTTAGATTTATCAGGCAGGAGCAAGCGCTCGCGACGGAGAATTGTTTTTAACAGAACAGCGGTGTTTCACATTAGACACCTTTTTATTCCCTACTGTAGGGACTTGGCTTGCCTAAAATCTACATTAATCAAGTCGATGTAAAATCGAATATATCTCACTCGCGCATTTACCCCGCGCTCGCGCATCTCTAAAAAGAATGACGTTTACACCGACAGTGCTGCTCCAACCCTTGAACAAAAAGTACGTTACGCCGAAAAACAATCTAAAAATATCATGCGAGTGTTATAACCTAATCAGTGATCCCGTACATCTATATTGTGTGTTCCGATACTTGGACTTTATCTGGATGCCAGGAGGCGTCCAGGACTCGCCGACGACCACATTCAGGAGGACTTGCTGCAGGCCAGGTTTTTTTAGAGAAAAAAGGAGTACCTACGTAAAAGTTTCGCGTTTAGTGTAAATTGTAGTTTTCAAAAGTCCTGACTACAGGGCTGTCCACATACAATAGGCGAAAAAAATTACTCTAAAAAATTACTCTCTCTAAAAGAGATACTTGTAAAATTACAAGTATCTCTTTTAATTATTTTTAAAATTGTGATTTAGTGGATTTGTTTTTTTTATGTGGAGTTAGTTTGTTTACTTTCTATGTACTCGTATGTGTAGGTGTGTGTCTCATAATTCTTACAATAAGCTTGTAATTTTTATCGTGAAATAATGCGAGTGATGCCGCGTGGCAACCGTTAGTATTAAAGTGAGTATGTTTACATAATGTCACAGGCTTGCTTCTCTTTTTAAAAACCTTCCAATTTCAGTGGCTAATGTACATTCTACGACCTATATATAACATTCTGAATGTGATCGATATGTGAGAGGTCATGTTGATACGAGTAGGTACCTAAGTCCAGTTACGAAATGACTTCTATACAAGATAGAAATATTGTTTTTATTTCTTCTACGTCCCGGAACAAACGTGCGCCGTGCACCGTAAGATAACTTACTTAACAATGACGTAAGCTTGGAAAATAGGAAAATATACGCAAGTGTAAACCGTCTGTTTTAATGAAAAGCGCAATAGATCACGTTCCGCTCGCCGCAACGTCAGTTGAGCAAGATTCAAGATTCTTATCGTTGGCTAGTCTCATTTCGGAGCACAAAGCGACGCCTATTTATATCGTCCAAGCTCGTCCAGACCAAAAGGTGCGAAGATTAAAGATGTTATCAGTACGGAGTGCGTTTTTGCTCAACACGTCGCTTCAAAGACGTTCGGATAAGGCCGTTTGTGAGGTTTCTTTTTTAATGCGGAGAGATTATATCGCGGTGTTTTACGTGTGCGTGCGTTGAAATTGCAGGCTCAGTTAGGAAGCGTGGATGGGGCTTGTAATGCCTTATAGATCCTGCTTTGTTATACCTTTTTACAAAAGATGATTGTAAAAAAATAAATTTCATGCGTATCTCAAAGCGGATGTGTTTGGACATATTTTTGGTTTAGAAAGTGCTGAATTTAATTAAAGCATTCTTATCTACTACGTTCAATTAACAACCGACATAATGTTCCATATTTTTTGCCCATTTTTATTGAGTAAAAGTAAAAGTTTCGCGTTTAGTGTAAATTGTAGTTTTCAAAAGTCCTGACTACAGGGCTGTCCACATACAATAGGCGAAAAAAATTACTCTAAAAAATTACTCTCTCTAAAAGAGATACTTGTAAAATTACAAGTATCTCTTTTAATTATTTTTAAAATTGTGATTTAGTGGATTTGTTTTTTTTATGTGGAGTTAGTTTGTTTACTTTCTATGTACTCGTATGTGTAGGTGTGTGTCTCATAATTCTTACAATAAGCTTGTAATTTTTATCGTGAAATAATGCGAGTGATGCCGCGTGGCAACCGTTAGTATTAAAGTGAGTATGTTTACATAATGTCACAGGCTTGCTTCTCTTTTTAAAAACCTTCCAATTTCAGTGGCTAATGTACATTCTACGACCTATATATAACATTCTGAATGTGATCGATATGTGAGAGGTCATGTTGATACGAGTAGGTACCTAAGTCCAGTTACGAAATGACTTCTATACAAGATAGAAATATTGTTTTTATTTCTTCTACGTCCCGGAACAAACGTGCGCCGTGCACCGTAAGATAACTTACTTAACAATGACGTAAGCTTGGAAAATAGGAAAATATACGCAAGTGTAAACCGTCTGTTTTAATGAAAAGCGCAATAGATCACGTTCCGCTCGCCGCAACGTCAGTTGAGCAAGATTCAAGATTCTTATCGTTGGCTAGTCTCATTTCGGAGCACAAAGCGACGCCTATTTATATCGTCCAAGCTCGTCCAGACCAAAAGGTGCGAAGATTAAAGATGTTATCAGTACGGAGTGCGTTTTTGCTCAACACGTCGCTTCAAAGACGTTCGGATAAGGCCGTTTGTGAGGTTTCTTTTTTAATGCGGAGAGATTATATCGCGGTGTTTTACGTGTGCGTGCGTTGAAATTGCAGGCTCAGTTAGGAAGCGTGGATGGGGCTTGTAATGCCTTATAGATCCTGCTTTGTTATACCTTTGTACAAAAGATGATTGTAAAAAAATAAATTTCATGCGTATCTCAAAGCGGATGTGTTTGGACATATTTTTGGTTTAGAAAGTGCTGAATTTAATTAAAGCATTCTTATCTACTACGTTCAATTAACAACCGACATAATGTTCCATATTTTTTGCCCATTTTTATTGAGACCAATCTATTAACACAATAACTACCTACCTACATATCCCCATGAATGTTGAATTGCTTGTACAATTTTAGCAGCTAAACTAAATTTATAGGTAATTACTTGTTCAAAATATTGAAAGCCTTAAACACTACACTACAACACACGAGTCCCGCATCGTTTAGAAACCTAAATACTAATTAAATTTCCACATTAGCAAGCGGCCACAAGAACACATTTCTCTCCCACATTCGCAATAAGTACCTACTCCTGCATCTACAAGGTTACTTACTACTAACTAACATATTGTGACTTTCGGAAATAAGTGACAAGAAACACATGTCCGAGTGCTTCTTTTTTCATGAATGTTTTACAGTCATATAATAAAAGTTGGCTATAGTACGCCTAAAGTCATCCTTTAGAAGGTTACGCGTTAGCCTACCTCTAGATGAAAAAGTTTACTCTTTAAGTTTCAGTTTCTAAATTTTCTCTTGTTGTCATCATCAACATCATCATCAGCCCACAGTAGTCCACTTCTGGAGTTAGCCTCCAGTTGTAATTATTTCATCCATTAGTCCTTTTCCTGAGATTTACACCATCGCGAGCACAACTTAGTAAACTTTTGGTGTAAAAATGAATAACAATTCTGTTTAATTACTACACTTCTTGGTTTTATTGTTTTACTGTAACCCAGTTCACATCCGCGGGGCAAACTAAACGTGCCGCGAAGAGATTTCTCTAAACTAAACTGTCATCCGTGCAGCGAACAATCCGTAGAGGTATCACAGCTCTTTGTTGCATCTCCTGAGGCTTAGTTCTTTGTTTTCTAAAACCGAGCTCCTTTAATACTTTGTAATGGCGGGACATGTTCTGTGTCTTGCTGTGAGGAGTGAGCACTGGTGTCGAGAATTTTCAGTTATAATGGGCCTATGACACGATGCACATGTAAATACCCACATAATTTCTCATATCTTTTAGAATAGAATAGAATAGAATATAACTTTAATGTACACCATAAAAACACAAAAATTACAAAACAGAAATAAACATACTTAAATTAAAATGTTGCACATTGGGCGGCCTTATCGCCTTAGGCGATTTCTTCCAGGCAACCTTTTGGATGGACATAACTACCAATTGTAAACAGGCGGTGTACAATATACATATATCTTATTTATATTATTAAATTAATTGAAAGATACAATACACACTCAATCATATAGGTTATTAACAATACACATACTCAATACAACTTAAACACATTATACAAATACTACATTACACAATACTTATATATGCTATAATGACGTTAAATAATGTTGATATATCATATTTTGGAAAATGTTCAGTGACTTAGCCTGCATCTTTTATGTATGATAAGATATTCTGTGATTGTAAGTTAAATAATTATTTCAATTTCTGTTTGTGATCGAAACTGCACCGTGCAAGAAACATAATTTATTTGTAGTATTCATTTTTTTAAAACGAATTTTTAAATAATTTTAATATCTAGACATGTTGTCCGACATATTCACACACGACACAGCACAGAGTCGCATTTAAATAATGTTTGTGTAACGAGCTTGTTAATTATAAAAGCTTTCTAGCTTTGCGGTTAGTTAATTAAATTACGCAAGTTCTGTGGTTCATTAATGAGTAAATATTTGTCGAGGGTTGCTTGGTTACTCCAGTCAATTACCTTGAGATAATATTTGTTTAAGGCGAGAATTTAGATATTTTTGGGTGTCAAAGAACTTCTTTAGGTTTTTTTACCTTTGCTTTTATGTTTGGATGATAGCGTATTAACATTGTTGAAAGAAAACTCGACTGATATTGTAATTTTGTTGCCAAAAACCTATTTTTAAACTTATATTAGTTTGAAGAGCAATGTATGTGAGTAGACGGAACATCATTTGAATGACATCTGATGCGCCATCCACTCTTAAATTCGACTTCTGTAAGCCAAGCTTATGTCTCCTTATGTGCGGGATGACATTACATAAGGACAATACAATGAATTTGAAAACTCTTGAATGAATTAGAGCAACAAGATTTATTCATACTATCTTTTAATATCATAAAAATGCATATTCTTGCTTTAAGTAGGGAGGTGCTAAGAAAACCCACCAGACATAACTGCACCTAGTATAAATGTCGCGTAAGACTCAGGTGTTTGCAAAGAAACTAAGCACTATTATGGCCGCTCACTCGTATATAAGTGCCAGACCACGCTACCTAAACCGTCTGCAGCTAGCCTCGACAATGTAATCTAGAGATGTGTAACTGCTTATCCTATAATTTTTTTCGCAGACTAATCAGATATCCGGTTTTAGCTTTCCTTCGAAATAATGAATCAAAAGCACCAAAATTAAAAAAAAACAGTGTGTAGATTTTTTTTAAGTTATATTTCGGCACACTGCCTTAACGCATCTGTTCAGTTCTTTATTACGAGTTTGATAAATTAAATGTAGTGTTTCTTTACGAAAAAAAAATATCCTTACGCCCTATGGGCGTAAGGGTATTTTTTTAGGTATTTTTTTTAGGCTCAGCGTGTTACTTAAAACTTTTACCGCCGATAGCTGCAAGCTAGCAGAGATGTTTCATTACAAATTTGTGTGCTGATAATTTTCATCATAATTAGTCATCTACCAGGCTCTAAGTCAGTGTTCAGCAACGCTAGCCCTCAAAAGATCCCTAGATCTTTGTGTTGGCGAACAAGAGTTCAGTTTGTGTACGCGTGCCTGCGTGTACCCAGCCCTTTGTGCGATACCATCTTTAATTTCAGCATTCCGACTTTAAGCGTTTACGTTTATCGTTATTGCGCGTTGTAAAATGTAAGAACTGGTTTGCTTGAGGATGAATGTTGCGTCCTGTTTCGGTGGCTATTTGGGTGCGGAAATGCTTGAGATAACAAGATTTTGAACTAATTAGTTTTGTGAAGACGAGAAAGTGATAAAAAAACAAAAACATGATGGAGTCATTCAATATTTAGATTGTTACATACTTACAATATATCTCAGACATGAACCTTTAAGCTATACATGAGTAAGATTAAGCGTCACTAGTATAATGTGTAATCGTGAGGTTGTATATTATGTGGCCATTGAGTTTGATACCACTACAATTGTATATCCTCCTACTCCTACTTAATATGTTAACATCACTATCAATTTGTATGGAAGAGCCTGAACGCCCACCACATTTTGTATGCCAAGAAAACTACTCAAATGATTCTGCACAGAAGTTTTTTATCCTGCAGCTAAAAACATCATTACGTTAATGATTTATACTTGTATATTTTGTAAGTACATACATACCCACAATTTAAACTAGAAACAAACTTCAGTAATGAAAATACAGACTAAGAAGAAGATTTAAGTATAAATTTGTAATATAATAATAATATACTCGAACATAATATTCATAGCTAGCAGTAGTCTAAAATAGAGAAACCTAATTTTAACGGCCAAATTTATTTATAAGCCCTAGACTTTGTAGTACCTGCCTAGATTAAGGTTCCTATCATAAATCTTTCGCTATCTAGTGCCTACCTACACTTGATCCAAATTACTATGTTCCGGCTTGATAGCATATATTGTGTTCTTTGGCCTTTAAGTCGGCTATAATGTATTAGCAATTTATATTGAAGCACTTAGAACTCATTCTAGGTTCACTTTTTGATTCTAGATAATATGCTATTCAAAGATCCAGAGAGAGGATATAAATCAGGATAAAATTTTCTGATGAAAAAATTTCAATATTATTACGATAGCACAGACGTGTCGTATAGAATAAACGTAGATCGTCTTTTGTTTTTAACAAAACAATTTCTATAACGTTTACATACATTTTATACTACGTTATAAATTAACTTGCTGACGTATACGTTCAATTATTATCAATGTACATACCTACCTATTACAGATCATAAACGCCAGTTTCTCATATTCCCATATTCTTTTTCTTTTTTCTGTCATCAATTCTAAGTATCTCCCAATTTTTTTTTATGTAGATATCTTTAATGTAGTCTGAACATTAAAGATATCTACATAAAAAAATGTTGGGAGATACTCGGCCCTTCGGCCCTCTTTAGCTTTATCATATATAAAGATTAGGGCCATAATTTACAAAACAAAACATAACAGAAAACTGACACGTCCACATAGAAAATGTTTTGTTTCGTTAAGCCACTCTATTTTTCAAGCGCAATACACGGTTGCCCGGTCACAACGCAATAGGCACCTAGGCAATGTCCCGGCTATGAAAACTTAATAAAAAGACTAGCCTTTGTGCAAGCATTGAGCCATGCGTATTAATCGCTTGTAGCACGTAGAAAAATAATAGCACGGTACAAAATAAAAATAACCTGGCTATAAAAACACTAGCTTTTATGTCCACTGATTAGATTTTCCTTCGCTCGCATGAAAAGCTTTAAATAACGCGAAATATTCTCGGGTAATGTAGGTAATTTTGCTCTCAATTCTGGTCGTAAATCTTAAAAAGCTTAGGGCGAGTCTAAGGTGCGGAATATATCTACATAGGTATACAAACATGCGTTAATATTGGAAGGAAGCCATATGATTTGTTGGAACACCTTATGACAACATAACGAATGAGAAATCAGACAAAATTAATATGCTATAGAATGTTTGCTTACGGTTAAAAAGGTACTTAATGTGATAAGTTATTTATGATTTTATAATCATCTCAGAAATTAAAATCTTAAACGTTTCTTTTTCTTATGAAAAGCCTAGATTTTTGTATTTTTTATTTGTTTTGTACTAAATTTAATTTTATCCCATACGCATAATACTTTTTTTAGTTTACTAAGATAAATACTAGCATAAAGCCCAAATCATACTGAAAAATACACTTATACTGCTAATAATATAATATGACTATTTAGAAAATAATTTATATATTATTTTCTTTCTACAAGACATAGCAAAGCAAAGGGATCCATGTGATATTTGTACTATAAATAGAATAGTCTCAAAAAGGGCTTAGGTATATTTTTATCACAATCACGTAAACAAAACTACTGGCAGCTCACAAATAATAATTTCGGTTCATTGATGTACTTTGTAGCAAAGAAACAGTTTTCACCATGTCATGCATATGAGTCTCAGTATATACCCGCGGGGAGGCGTGTCTCTGACATTTATCCCTATAGTTTGTAACAAAGGAGCCAGATTCGTCGTGTTATAATGTCGCTGAAAGGGCCACCTTTGTTTTGCTATCCACAGTGACATGTACGAGGGTATTTTAAAATATATTCGCTTTGTTGAAGCTCTGAATAGGTTTCGCTGATCATCAGTCTGTGAATTGTACTTTGTATGTTGTAAGTTGGTGTCTGTTGTAATAAGTTTTAAGCATAATTTTGTGAAGAGTATTTTATTTTATATCTACAAGAACATGTTTTAAATTGTTCTTTTTTTTGTATAAAACTAAATGTTACTGTATTTATAGTTTGCATGAAACTAAAAGTCTGCGATCAAAACTTAAGCAAAATATGAAGAATTTTGTACGAACATTTTTTGATGCTTGTCTGCTCCTAATACCTAAATACAAAGTACCTGAATCTTTCTGCTCTATAACTGGACTCAAGAAAGTTTTCTACTAAAATAAAACTAATCTTTTCACTACAAATCTAAGCCCTAGTTAAGTTCTTTACAATATTTATAGAGCTACGATACGATACCACCTAAGGTGTATAGTAAATACTAGCTGTGCTCGCGACTTCGTCCGCGTGGAATGTTTATTTTGGGCATCATATTTATTTTTGCAAACAACCTCTTCAGCTTATTAAATTAAAGCTGTTACCCACGTCTTGAACCGTTTTTGCAGCGCACGCAATGAAAGCCCTCAAAGATGAATAATTTTCCCCGTTTTTTCCACATTTTCCATTGTTTCTTCGCTCTTATTAGTTGCAGCGTGATGTTATATAGCCTATAAAGCCTTCCTCCAGTCGCGCGACGGACTTCGTCTGGAGCGTATGTGTTCGGAGCGCTTACGAACGCTACTCGACAAAAACATAAACAAATCTGCCGCTGCCGCTCGCGGCCGCTCAGGCGCACGGCATGGCAACCGACGGAGTGAATAACTCGTTTGCGGGGCTTCCATTGTCGCGATCAAATAGTGTAAACAACTTTGAGAATTTGACCCCTCAAGTGACAAATAATCAAGTAGATTGGATCGAAGAAATGGGACCAAACACAGAATGGGAAATAGCGGGACGCAAGAAAAATGACAAAAGGTCTAGACCGGAATCTGACGATGATGACATTAGGACGAACCAGAGAAAAGCAGCGAGGAAAAATTCGCCTATTTATCGTGATAATGAAGGTTTTGAAGTAAGTTTGACCTCTAAATCACCGCTGCCTAAACAAATGGCATTAGCTCGACTCCTACGAGACGCTTTAATTAACAACGTGACAAGAATTAAAATAAAAAGTCCATACCGAGTTTTGATTGAACTAACCGACAAATCCGAAGCTGAAAAATTAATAAGCTGTCCAAAACTAGTGGAGCTTGACATAAGAGCACAACTCACGGAAGAAGGAAATTTCTCCTACGGCCTTGTGAGAGGTGTAGACTTGGAAATGAGCGAAGAAGATATTTTGGCAGCATTTGAATGTTCAGTGAACATTGTTTCTGTTCGACGGCTCATGCGGATGAGTAGTGGTGGCCAGTGGGTGGCTAGTGAAACTGTGAGACTATGTTTTAAGGACTCAACTTGCCCGGAATATTTATTCGCCTACGGATGTCGATTCCCTATTGAGAAGTACGTGTTTCCTGTTACACAATGTTCTAATTGTTGGCGTTTCGGTCACCCTCGTAAATTCTGTCCAAGAACAAAGCCATTCTGCCCAAAATGTGGCGAAGACCACACGAACTGCGAGACAGAGACGTTTAGGTGCGTGAACTGCAAGGGTCGTCATATGGCTTTGGACAAAAAATGTCCACATTTTTTAAAAGAAAAAAGAATAAGACTAGTTATGAGCGAACTTAATGTGACCTACAAAAAAGCTCTCGACATTGAAAAGAAAGATTGCAGATTACTCGAGCACAACGTTCTTGAAGACGAGTATCCTGCACTTCGTGAGGTTAGTCCAGTGAGGGGCTTCACACCAGTTGAACCTACAACACCTGTGTCATCTATCAGGCCATGGCCAAGTGTTAATACAGCGCAGAAACCAAAAGAATCAATAGTTTCCCCGATTCTTGTGAGCAAAACAAAGAGAAGCATACTCAAAAATAAAAAAACCTCCGTGAATGAAAATTTTACAGCTGATTCTACACTATCAGGCGGTTCTAGAGGAAACAGTCATTTGAATGAAGACAAAAATAAGAAAGAGTGGAAATTTGAATGGAAAAAGATTTTTGAAAATATAAAAGAAATAGTTTTTTCACAGACAAATATGGAACAAAAGATTGCATTAGTGGGTAAAATTATCTTTGAGGAAGTAAAATCGTTTTTGACACACTTATTTTTAGAAGGAGAGATGCTAAAAAACTTCTTTTTTAGCTTCTATAATGGATAGTACACCCGAGAAAGACTTTGCAATCAACATAATTCAGTGGAACGCACAAAGTTTTCAGCCGAAATTACCCGGGTTTGAGCCCCTACTTACACAAGAAAAAGTCCATATAGCTATTTTATCGGAGACGTGGCTTGATGAAAATGACGCCTTGACTATTAGTGGTTATAATATTTACCGTAAAGATAGAAGTGACTCGTGGGGAGGGGTGGCAGTCTTGGTCCACAAGTCTATACGGTCTCACGTGTGTCCCATTATTACATGTAGCCCCGATATAGAAGCTATACATATTAAAATATTGAACTGTAAGTATTTAAACAACATTATATCCGTATACAGTACAAAACCAGTTAGTGCTAGTGACTGGGACACGATATTTACTATATGCCAAAGAAAGACTATAGTAGCTGGGGATTTTAATGGCCACCACACCAATTGGTCCAACCGGATCAACCGGCGAGGTAACGATATACTGGACTCTGCGCTGGAACACGGATTCATCTCACTCAATAATGGTCAGGTAACTCGAGCTAGGCTGGTCAATAATAGACTACGGCAATCAAGTCCAGATATAACATTTGCGTCTTCGGATATAGTTACATTGTTTACATGGAAAGTGCTCAATGAAAATTTAAGAAGTGATCATTTTCTCATTAAATGTACAATACGGTATAAGGACAGTACGCAATTTGTTCATAAGATAAATTTTAATAAAGCCGACTGGACTGCTTATCGAGACGAGTTATCAGATCTGTTTTCCAGTACAGAATTCATTGACAATAACAATGTTCAAGAACTATATGATAATTTTGTTAAATTAATTTGTTCAGCTCGAGATAAACATATTCCACTTGTCAAAATTTGTATAAATCCTCAAAGTTGTTTTAAAGCAAAACAATATTGGAATCCGTCGCTGTCCGCTGCAGTAGCACAACGTAGACTAGCGCTGAGTCAATTTCGTAGAAATCCAACCCCTAATAACCTTAGTATACTTGATGATAAGATTAATAATGCTCATAAACTAATTAATGAAGCGAAAAGTAACCATTGGCATAAGTTTTGCAGTAGCATTGACGAAACCACATCAGTGTCGGAAATGTGGAATAAAATGCGCTGGTATAAAGGTCATCGGCAGCCTACTCAATATCCATCATTAGATAAACAAGAAGAATTATTACGTAATTTAGCACCAGACTCAGTTATAAGTAAAAAACCAACTTTAATATCTCAAAACAACCTCTTAGAAATACCTTTTACATTTAATGAACTCGATAATTGTTTTAAGAAAAAAGATACTGCTCCTGGCAGCGACGAGATCTCATATTCAATGTTGTATCACTTGCCACGTGCAGGGAAACAATATTTACTGCACCTGTACAATGTTATCTTCGCGAGCGGTGAGGTGCCGCGCCAGTGGCGCTCTATTACTGTTGTTCCTATACCTAAGTCTAATTGTGGCGAGGAATTAAAGCTACGCCCGATATCATTGATTTCATGTGTATGTAAAGCATTTCATAACCTGATTGGAAAGAGACTTGAATGGTTCATGGAAAAAAATTGTCACCTACCTACATATGCAACGGGCTTCCGAAAAGGTCAGTCGTGCCTAGATTCCCTCTCCAGATTAATAACGAACATACAAATAGGCTTTTCTCTTAACTTACCGACTGCTGCTTGCTTCTTAGATGTAGAAAACGCCTACAATAATTTATTAATAGATAAAATGGTTGCTATATTAGACGAACTTCTGGTAGGTACTAAGATATGCACATACTTATGGGAATTTTTGAGCTGGAGATGTCTTCACATAAATAGTGCTGATAAAACTCAAGTTCTGTCTAGCCGGTGGACGCACAGGGGCCTCTTACAAGGGGACCCGCTTGCACCTTTACTTTTCAATATAGCAACACACAAGCTGTGTAGGGATATAGTTGATAAGATAGCTATTGCTCAGTATGCGGATGATTTTGTATTGTATATACGAAATAGTAATTTGAATATCTGCAAATTTCATTTACAAAACACTTTAGATCTATTAGTCAGTAGACTAAACAGCATAGGCTTGGAACTCTCAGAAAATAAAACAAAATTTTGCCTTTTTAGCCGAGGGAATAGGAGAAGTACTATACAATTAAAAATAAACGATAAGACTATCAAAAGAGTTACAAATATTAAATATCTCGGAATATGGCTCGACCAATCGTTACGATGGAGTAAACATATTAGTGAAATGACCGAACGTACGACCCGATTTTTAAATATTTTAAAAGTGCTTGCAGGTCCTTCGTGGGGCGTTCACCCCAAGTACTTACGCACATTGTATATATCGCTAGTTAGAAGCAGATTAGACTACGGATGTTTTTTGTACGACAACAGTGCAAAAAAACACACTAGTAAGCTAGACAAAATTCAAAACCAAGCACTGCGTATCATAGGCGGATACATTAGGAGCACACCCATTCATGTAATGCAGAGTGAATTGTGTGTACCACCTCTGCACTTAAGACGATTATATTTAGCTTACAAATATTTGTTAAAAAGTCAGTCATGGACCAACAATGTAACAATACAGCTTGTGAATGAATTAAGTGGCTACTTAGACCTCCGCTTTTGGTGGAACAAAAAAAAACCTGTGTTAACTGCGGCACTTGATGAATGTAAACTAATCAATGTCCACTCATCGATCATTCTTGAAATGTATTCGCTTACTACGTGGGTCACATATATAGACATAAGCGGCATTATTGAAACTAACCTAGAATGTGTGACTTTATCCAAAAGAAGCTATGAGTTCTCATCGATTAGAATCAAAATAATTAAGGAAATGAGTAGCAAATATTTAGGTTACGCTAGATACTATACAGACGGGTCAAAGAATAATGATGGTCTAGGAGCTGCGTATTGTAACCCTAAAGATAAAATATCAGCAATGTACAGAACGACAGCCGATGTATCAATAATGTCCATGGAACTCATTGCAATCTCAGCAGCGCTCGATGCTGTTGCGATTTCAAGCCACCGGTATATCGTAATATTTACTGATAGCAAAAGTGCGCTGCAACATCTGGCTCGGTGTGCCTCTGGAATCAGAGGCGTCTCGGTAGCCTACTCAATTCTTAGTAAGATTCACAACCTTGTTAAGGAAGGTCGAGTTTTGAGGTTGCAATGGATTCCGTCGCACATAGGCATCCACGGGAACGAGGAGGCTGACAGGTTAGCGAATCTATCTGTTACAGCTGGCCAGGAGTTTGTCATACAGCCCAATTTTAATGAATTATTGTATCGTTTCAAAACAATCTGTTGGTCAGCTTTCAATGAATATTTCGACGAGAGGAGTAGAGAAAAAGGCATTTGGTATAGAGTGCTACAATGTCAGCCGCCTCCTGTACCTTGGTTTATTGGTCCTGAAATTAGCAGAAATGTTACTGTATTGAGTAATAGATTGCGATCCGGACACTTTCCATCGAAGAGTTATGCGCACCTTATAAAGCGAGCCGAGTCGCCGCTGTGCGAAACTTGCGGGGTCAGAGAGGACGTATATCACTTGTTGATGGAGTGTGCCCGGAATGCAAACGTGAGACAAACAATTTTTTCTAAATATAATTTGTGCCGATACGATGTGGGCGTGTTCACGCACATCCTAGCGGCTCCCGCGTCTGAAGGCGCGCTCATGATATACGACATGTTTGCGAGGTTGTGACCGCTTTATTGTGGCTACAGCTTCGTAATGCGTCGTGGATCATGATCGCGCCCATTCGATTTTACTTATAATTACTTATTTGTGTTCATGATGTATAATATTGGTTAAGGTATGATGGGACTGACATGCCAATGTTGGCCAAAGCCCCAATAAATAAAATTATGATTAAAAAAAAAAAAAAAAAAGCCTTCCTCGATAAATAATCTATTCAACACAAAAATAATTTTTCAATTCGCACCAGTAGTTCCTGAGATTAGCGCGTTCAAACAAGCAAACTCTTCAGCTTTATAATATAAGTATAGATTAGTCGGTGCTACGCCGTAGGCATTAGTGCTACGACGGGCTACGAAAATGTCTTCTGCCTACGCTAAAATACATCACGGAGACTGGTAGGTAACCAATACGTGACCTTTTAAAAGCGACTCTAGTACGTTAAAAGCAAGCACTTTTGTTGGATTTTCAAAAATCTTTATTCCCCTTGAACTATAATTTGTCGGTTTTTAAGTAGAGAGTAAACCTGTTTCTTCTAGGTAAGCGCACAAGATCGTATATAACAGTGTTGCTTCACATCAGGTAAGTTGTAGTCAAGCGTGAGCCTTTCTCATTTAAAAAAAATGTAGCGGTTGTCAGTTACCCTATATGTGAATAAATACCTTAGTACAGTTCATATTCATTACCTACTTAAGATTCACAAACAGAACCCTTGATATTACATAGGCTATAATAAAGATACTTACATCGTAGGTATTCCCGTACTTATGGAAGAGGTCCAACTAAGAAAACTTTTATTATAAGTTGAGATAGGCGCACCGACGCAAAGTGTCTGCCTACGGCCTGAGTTTCACTCTGCCGCAGTTATAAATGGCTTTAATAAGATGCCAAGGGAGCCGAGATAAAAGTTGTGGTTTCAATACTTTTATCAAAAAGGCGCCCGCCTTCTGGCGGGTTGTTACCTATCGTAATTTAGGATTCGATAATTTCAAATGATTTACGAGTGTTTGAATTAAACTTCTTTATAAGCGAGTGTGGCGTAGCGGTTCCAGTGTGTGCTTTTCATTCAGACGCACCCGGGTTCGAATCCGGCCCTACACCAATGACTTGTATTTTCAAGTTATGTGTGGATTTGCACTCGCTTAACGGTGAAGGAAAACATCGTGAGGAAACCGACATGTTTGAGGACCACAATATCCGAGGACATGTGTCTTCCGTGGAAGGACCTGGGCGCCCACCACGATGTATCTGCCCAAGAAAACTCCCCTAGCGGATTAATTCTGCAGGGGAGTCACGACCCTCAGTCATGAGGAATACGACTCAAGAGAGAGAATTAAACTTCATACAAAAGCGGCTTGAATGGCTTGTTTAAATTTTATGTTTTCTTGCTCAATTTATACGTTGGTCATGGGCTTTTATAGCGATTGAGTCAGAAAACTAGGATTGGACTAGAGATTTTTTATAAATACTAGCCTTTTACGCAAAATTTGCAAAAGATCTTAGATTTTCTTTGGCTCTTTTTACACATTATAAAATAATAATTATAACACATTTGTGCAACAGGGTGCCCTAAAAATACCTCAACACAAGTGACATTGAACTAGAAGGTAGAACAGAACAAGAAATGCAAGTGACTTATAAACAAGGCTTCACAATCTACTAATTCAATTGTCCCACCTGAAGAAACACATATTTAAATACTTCAGATTCAATTATCTTACCTACTTAAATAAATAATACAGTTTTAAAATCCAAGTCACATATCAAATTAAATCCATCGCCATCAAATTCGAATTTAATCGAATTTCTTCTTGCAAATAGCGATGGGAAGCAGATTTAACGAGATGTTAAAAACGAGTCAAAGGCAAAAAGACGAAGTGTACTTCGTAGAGCAATATTGAACGAGTTTCCGGTGGTGGTATTGCAAGACCGACTTCGACGCTTGATTGTACCACTATAAAGGTAGAATACAGTTGTTTATCTTCATACAAACAGGCGTAATGCGAAAAAAGTAAGCGCTTCAAATACGCCACTGCTATCATGTATAGAATTTGAGCTCTGCTTGTTCTGGTCCGCAAACAAATGACAATCAGAAGTCGGCAGGACGCCGCCATTGACTAAAATTCAACAAAAACTTGCTATGCGACATGTTTATGCCTCTCACCGCCTGGCCACTGGCTTGTTGATTCATATTTATTTCTTAATGTTAGATATATTTTATACATAGGTATATGGCAACATCAAATAAATAATCTCTCTTTGTTGATTCTGAAATAAAGATGGTGTTCGATTATTCACAGATATACGTTGTTTTATTACTTGCTAGCGGCACCCTCCCATATTCCCGCCTTGATTTGGGGTAGCTTTTTTGTTAATTAAGGCTCTTATCTATCACCATGCATAATTTGGTTTAAATTGGTCTAGTTAAAGCGTAAAGAAATAACAACCATACATACGCGCACACTCACGCAAACTTTTGCCTTCATAATGTTAGTTGCGATTTGCCCGAGTTTAAATACTGTATGCATACTTTACTGTGTATATACTATAGCTTCGAGATTTTGTGTAAAAGTACTCCTAAATGAAACATCGAACCAGCGGAAATACTTCGGCTGGACAACTTTTGGTTTCTCTTATTGTGTAGAATGAGCTGTGGATAGATTTGTGTGTGCTAGTTTTTTTTTATTAATAAAACAATTAGAAAAGCTAAGCAGTGTAAAGTACATTATACCTTTAATATAGTGCGTTTGGTAAAATATTGTTGTGTCTACAAATTTTTATTTTTTAATTAGACAAGTTTAAAAGTGACTCGCTTGCATTTTGAATGTTATGGATATACACACAAATTTGCAATGAACGATATTCAGATCTCCAATTAAAAAAATAAAATATAAAAAGCACACTAGGTGTTGCTAGCAATAAATAAATCTGATAATATTTAGTGCATGAGGGACAAAAATTCTACGCGCTTGGGTGGCGCCATCTCTTAGCAACATTTGATTCTTAAATTAAGTTGGTAGGTACTGGAAAAGGGTTCATCAGGTAAGTAATCATTAAAATTGTCTGTCTTAAACTTATGGCAAAGCACATAATGATGTAAGTCGCTAATGTAATATCATATTTAGCAGAATTCAATAGTCCAGTCAATTACTTACGCTACTTTGCTATAGTTAATATTCAATGCAGTCGATTGTATTAGCATAAATAATTCTCTATGGAGATATTGTGTCCTGAATTGGCGAAGATGCTCGTCGATAATTCAAGATTTGAATAATTCAGTAGTCGTTTTTGGGGTAATTCCCAAATTGAAGGTTCCACGGTTACGCTTGCGATTTAATGAAATAGGTACTTAGTTCTCTTTCAAGTCGTGTAATGATCTAATTCCTTAGAAAGAAAGAGGAATATTAGTTGGGGTTAATATTTTACCAAGTTTAGTAAGCGGTTGCTAAAATTTCTTTGATCTTTAAGGAATTATCTGCTTTGAATAAATAATCAAATTGTAGCTCAAATGAACTAGTATTTATGAAATAAGTAGGTAACTTAAAGTTACAAGTACGAGATATTTAGTTTTGACTGGCCTGTTAGCTTAGTTGGTAGTGGCTCTGCCTTCTAATCTAGAGGTCGCGGAATCGATTCCCGCACGACACAAGTTTTTACGTACTTTAAAAAATTATAATTACTTGTGTTGAGTCTGGTCGTTTGTATGTATAATAAGTATGTATTTACAAAAGAAAAGTATATAAGTATTATATCCGTTATCTAGTACCCACGACACAAGCGTTAGCTTAGTGTGGGGCTAGATGGCGCTGTGTGCAATGTCCTGGAATATTTATTTATTTATTTATATTTTATATTTCGCCGATATCTTGTCGCGCTGAAAATGCTTTGTCCGTTCGATTGAATCGCTACTCTTCGTTTGGAAGCCCTAATTCGAATCTAAATGGGAGCTTGACTTCTGTACAAATCAAAGCTGCCAATTTGTAATCGCAAATTGGACCTATTCCGGTTCGGTCTGAGAAACGACACCGACGAGGGTTAATTAGAAGGAATCGGCGGCATTGTGTTTCCGAGGGACGGGAAAAAATGGCTACAAAGGCTCACTTCAAGAGCGATTTCATAAAAGTATAAAATTTCAGTCACTTTTTATCTTTCCCTTTCGATCTTGATTTAACGTTCTTTGAGGTCATTACTGGGGCTCACCGGAATGGCTTCGCTTAATGAAGTCGTGAAAGAAAATTGAGTTTAGTTAAAGGGGCGAATTTAATTCGATTTCAAACTTTTTGAATGAATGTCGCAGTTTAAGAACGACGGCATCATGGACCCAAATAAGATGGAAGCGAAAAATGGGACGCTGTCTTTCGCGGTTAATTAAAATAAATTATTCAGAGGCCTCTTAAATAGATTGGCGGGCGCCATTACAAATCGCTTCGAGTTAATTGTGATTCTCGAGTGGACACCTAATGGGGAAGATTAAATGATGGCTTTATCAGGTTTGTTTTGAGCTTAATTTTCTTGCGACAGTCGAGTTGGTTTCCCCAAAAGGAGTCGTTTGGGAGCGCTTTCATCGGGAGTAGGTGTGGAGGCAAAGTTGCCACTCTCACGCGAACTTCCGACGTTTTAACTAGCACAAAGCCGTTTAGCCTGCATTGATTTTATAACAGGAGTTCGTGCTCGAAGCATCGCCTTCAACTTAGCCCGATGGTTCACCTTCAAGAACAAAAGTTAGATAGAGTAACGAAAGTAGTTTGTAACAGCCACTTTCGAATGGCGCGTAACTTCGGACTTCTTACGTACGTCGGGCGTCGGGCGTCGGCGGTAACAACGTTTACGTAACTTGCTATACTTGGGCTTTCCTAACGCACTTACTGGCTTTAGTGACGAATCAATGAGCTGGAATTGTGAATGAAAAAGTTTCAAATACCAACAAACTATGAGAGTTGAATACATAACATAAATTCCAATTTAAAATTAAAATTCAATTGTAAATGTACTGTACAGTTCATTGATTTGTCTACTGATTAAAATTTGTATAAAGTGTAAAAAGAAAAAATAGTTGTAAAAAGTGAATAGAATTTGACATAATTTTTGCGTAGTGCTAGCCGGCATTACAATTAATTTAAAATTTAGTTCAAATGAAATAAACTCAGCAACTAATTATAAAAGTAAAATAGCCGTTTTCATCTAACTATACCGATTCACTAGCATCCTGGACAAAATATACCAGACACTTTACACTTACATTATAAGAGCCATACGCAATAACTGTATACTACTCGGATACTCACTTTTTTCTCAACGAGAGCTTATAATGGTTTCTGTGTAAATGGTAAGCTCAGTAGAATTATTATTCAGTAATATCATAAACAGTGCTACAGGTGTGCCTCCGCAAGCTATAAACTAGCTCCTTTGCAGCCTGCTTCGTGCAATGGACACATTTTACTCTCTTTATTGGCGGCTTGCTCTGGTTTCTATACACAAGACAGTTTACTCCTTTTAGAAACTTTAAAGCAGTCCTTGCCACAGGACCCTCTCCAGAATTGCTACAAATGAATAAGAGATGTCCTACATTTTGTTAGGTAAGAATCAAAGTTCAAGTGCGAAACTATTTGCCGGGCTTTACCCACAAAAAGTTTACCTTTTCTTCAGGTGGGAATGTAAGGAAATTACTTTTGCATATTTTATTTTACCCCCGGACTTTTTGCTCAGTTTATTTTCCCTGCATTGTTTGAATTTCGTGCGTAAAAAGTTAGAAATCACGTAACTTTGTGAATTTTTGCTGTTGGTACAAAAATGTACCTGCAACTAATTATTTTTTCTTTACACACTAGGCACCCTGCAGTGATGATGATGACAGATGATGACGCGTGGCTTATTGAATTGAGGTGTTAATTCACAAATAAGGTTTTTTTTTTGTTTTTGATCTACAAAGAAAAATAAACGCTTACACCAAGGCGTTTTTTAAATCGAATGGCCCGCCAAATTGCGGCAGCTTTATTGTCAGTAGCTTATCATAGTTGCAGTACTATGCCAGAGCCCTACAAGGCGGTTGAAAAACTTTCCGTTCACGATTAGTCACATACGAACTACTAAATTTACTGAATCGTAACTTTCTGACGTAACTTTACTACAAAAATACGCTAAATACAGTACATTATACACGCATCATATACTCTTTTTGTATATCCAGTCCCTGAAAAAACCTCCGGGTCTCAAACGGGGAGTCTTAGGATGATAAGGTAGAATCTGCTGTGGCGTATCTAACTGAACCGATAATGTTGTATTTACCTGCGAACATCTTTATTTATTCACTCGGGAGTAATTTACTTACTTTGAGAGGTTCCAGATTTATTTGCAAGCTTAGATAGACTTGATATATAATTATTTGTAGAAAAGTTTACTTAGATATAAACTTCTTCTTCTTATCGAATAAGAGTGGCCAATACTTAGAAATAATAAATGTCATACAATAACAAATACAATTTTAATTCATATGATTAAAATGCACCTAAGTCTTACTCTCAAAAATTTTATCCAGGTATTAGGACCAAAAAATTTTAATTTTAGAAAAAAGAATAGCAAAAATTTCATACTTATAGCTCTTTTTATGCTTTCATATAGGTAATGATCAATGGATTAGACGAACAATTCACACGCTTGATACCAAATATTCTGTCAACAATTTCAATTATAATTTAAACCAGAATCATATAAATAAGTAGACGACAAATTTTGACGTAACTTTAGATTAAGCAATCCACACAAAACAAAGCACTATTATTCATGAAGCCATAACTAATTCCGGGAATAAATTAGTCAAAGCAAAACAGTGAGCTTTTAACAAAACACACAAAGCTTTTCTGTACCCTTTTTGAAGGAACAACAACACTCTGTCACCATAAACGTCGCTTGACGAAAGCTTACCCACAAACGAGAAGTCTCGGTTAAAATTTTCAATCCGGCAAGTAGGGGCAGGTGTATTGAAGCAGTAAATAACAAGTATACAATACTTGTAGTAGTAAGGTTGTTGTGGGAGAAGTAGATCTTAGTTCTAAAGGTCAATTCCTTATTTATTTTCTCAGATATAGTCTTCTTCTTCTTATCGAATGAGAGTGGCCAACTCTGGTGTCGAGAGTTTATCAAGCCGTCCTAACGGCCTCTGACATATATAATATGTATAGTTATAGTTATCTTATTTTATTCTACACGCCAAGTATCTTTTTGAGAAAACACTTGTGAAGATCTTATTTGAAACAAAATACAGACAGAAAAAAGTATGTACCTAGTTCTTCTTTATCTCGGACATTGTTCAAGGCATTATAATCTTGGCGTACTTATTTTAACCGACAATTATTTAACACACAAGCCGCTATGGCGGTACATTTTACGATTGACGTGTTTACTTAGTTAGATAGTAATGCTTTCTTAAACATTACAATAAAATTAAACACAATAAAGTTTTCTCTGTTGATACAAAGACGCTTCGCTTACTACGTTATCTCTGCACTATGTCTCGACCATAATGTTCGGGGCTTTCTCAATAACTATGATGATGGGTGGTCGAGACAAACATGTTTTAGCTGGCAAGATATAAAGATCGCAAGAAACTGCACACTCAAGGATGCACCATACATTCGTGTAGGTATGCCACAAAATAGACAGAGTTGTGTTGATAACTGTTTTAACATAAACTTTATATATATAGGTATATACGAGTACATTCCGGGACATTGCACACATCGCCATCTAGCCCCACACTAAGCAAACGCTTGTGTCTTGTCTTCTCTTTGTCAGTCTAGTGAATGGGGTATTTTCCCTTAATTATGTATTTGTACACGTTATTATCCATAGTAAACTTTGGTTTTTCGTATATCTTAAATTTCTAAATGCTCTCTACTAATTAAAATTAATTATTGTCGGCGAATATTAAAGAGATAAGAGTCAGTAGTACTTTTTAACCATTTTTTTTATTCTCTAAACTCCCTCTTTGTCGGGAGACAAAGTCAAATAGCTTAGTTAATAAATAATGATTGTGCTTATGAAAGACCTGATAATGAATAAACAAGCTTTCATGTCGGTCTTTCTACAGGAATAGTTGGGGACAAATAGCTATTGAGGTAGAAGTGATTAAATGAGTTTCTTTCAGCGTAAAACATCGCATTATACAATACACACATACATTCGATTCTGTAGTTTTATATTCCTCAGCAGTGCAGTTAGCTTGTCTCTCTATGACGTGGTATATAAGCCACGGCGAAAAGGAAATGCGGTTGGGGAAATCACCGAGCCAGCGTAAGTAACTTTGATAATTCGACACGTGCTCGGAGGATGGTGTGCTTAGCTGTAGGTATATACTTATCTAGTGCAATTCAAATATAGTGTTAAACAATACTAGCAACATGGTTTAATTTGGATGGATTTGTGCGAATATACTGTTTGAAATAACACATTGCCCATAAGGCAGGCTAAGTCACTGAACATTTTCCAAAATATGATATATCAACATTATTTAACGTCATTATAGCATATATAAGTATTGTGTAATGTAGTGTTTGTATAATGTGTACTTATAAGTTGTATTGAGTATGTGTATTATTAATAACCTATATGATTGAGTGTGTATTGTATCTTTCAATTAATTTAATAATATAAATAAGATATATGTATATTGTACACCGCCTGTTTACAATTGTAAGTTATGTCCATCCAAAAGGTTGCCTGGAAGAAATCGCCTAAGGCCGCCCAATGTGCAACATATTAATTTAAGTATGTTTACTTCTGTTTTGTAATTTTTGTGTTTTTATGGTGTACATTAAAGTTATATTCTATTCTATTCTATTGTTTGATACGTAACAATTATTCGTTATGAATAAAATAAATAAATAAGAAATAATTATATTATGAAATTCATAAATAATACAAAAAAAGTAAATAATTACAATGCATTGCAGAAACATTGTGATACATTACATTTGTACCCGTTCGTATTGGGTAAGCATGTTCCATATTAGGCCATTACTCTTGCTTACCGCTAAGGAAACTAAAGTGAAGTGCAAAACTGTTTCAGTTAAAAAGAAGAAAACCTAGACTATTACGACCAAGCTATTTTGGTCATAATGATAATCATGACATGCCTTTTTTTTTTTTTCGTGGAGGAAATTCATTTACGCATCCCCGCACTCTCCCCGGGGGGGGGGGGGCAGCGGGGTATGTTGGGCTCGGAGCTAATGGGACTCCACTACCGACTAAAACCTACCACGATGTCCCTTCACCTCGGCAAGGACGGGTTTCGCGGGCAAGCGAGCAATACTCCTCCGCAATTCCCGCCCCAACCGCAGTCCACTGTCCAGGTGGACCCGCCTCAGGAGGACACCCTCCCTCTTGCTGCGCGAGTGATGCCCAGGGACATCCGGGCATCAACTCCTCGGGAGGCCCTTGTCCCTGCTAGGGGGTATGAGATGCCCCCACATCCCACGCCCCAGGGCCTCCTAGCGGAGACGGATTCCGAGCACGAGCGGCTCGCCTCCGTGTCCGTCTTCTGCGGATCGGATGAGCGGCAGGATTCACCTCCTGCTCCCGCTCCTCGGCCTCCCTTTGCGACACCACCGTCTCGCAAAAAGAGGCCACCGCATGCCATGACCTCTCGTCGTCAGCCATCTTTCGCAAGATGGTCGACAAGGAGAGGTCTGTCCCTACTACCGATCATGACATGCCTAATTAAATATGTAAATGTCTTAGCCAGCGTGTTCCATTATTTAGTAACAGTAGTGGTTCTAACAACGAGCAGGCTCTGAATAAACGTATGCCGACGTAATTGACAACCTATTTTATGTTTCAACATCCATAAGGTTTCTAGAGCAAAAATAATGTACTGTCTAGCTCAACCCTTTAAATTAGGTCGGCACAAGACGGCCAGTACTTCCAACTGTATCAATCTTTTAAATCGAACCATGCTTTATTTATGCCCTGTTACATATTTATAACATTTCCCGGGTTACGTACGCGCAGTACATCGATACGAATAAATAATGTGGGTGTCTTTTAGCTTCTGACCCTAGGTCCATTAACTATAATGGAGGTCTTGGGGTCGCTATCGAGATAGAGCTGCTGACCTGAATTAGCAGACGAAGATATCGATTCAGGCGTCACTTGAACAAATATTTTCTATCTATAAAAGCAATAAGACTAACTTGAGGAGTACATTTGTTGTCGGTCAGAAATAAAGGCAATTGAGTTTGATAGTAACGCGCAGATAGTGTTGTTAGTGTCTAGTGTTACTTTGATTTTAACTTTATTGTTTATTTCGTGGGATACGGTTCTAGTATCACAAAGTTGTATAAAGTAACTGAACTTGGCCAACATAATGTTTTAAATTTGACATCTAACATAATCGTGATCAATAATTAATAAAACC
Source organism: Macaria liturata (assembly GCA_964023185.1). Taxonomy (NCBI): domain Eukaryota; kingdom Metazoa; phylum Arthropoda; class Insecta; order Lepidoptera; family Geometridae; genus Macaria; species Macaria liturata. Next base: position 5,878,090 of record OZ026811.1, on the reverse strand, counting down.
GGCCAAGTGCGAGTCGGTCTCGCGCACGAAGGGTTCCGTACTTTCATCTATTTTATGTATTAGTTAAGGTATTTTTTTTTTTCTAAATTTTTACTTAAAAATATTCAAGTTTCTATCTATTTATTAAGATCGAGTAAAAATTGCTTAAAAATTACGTTTGTTGTATGGGAGCCCCCCTATATTTACTTTTTTGCGTATTTATTTATTTACAACTATTTTTAAATTTTTACAATATATGTACTTATGTATAAATAAAAACAAAAAACATAAAGTATATAAAATTATTAAAAATTATAAATTATTTATCATTAATTAATTATTTTTTATTTGTATATTTACTTACTTTATTGTTATTCAATTATTTATTTTGAAAGGTAAATATTCTGTGAACATTTTAAGCGTCTACCTGTTACCGTTTTTAATATTGAGCAAAAAAATACGAAAAAATCACGTTTATTGTATGGGAGCCTCCCTCTAATATTTATTTTATTGTTATTGAATTATTTATTTCGAAAGTTAATATACAAGTTAAAATTCTGTGAAAATTTTAAGCGTCTACCTGTTATCGTTTTGCAAAAAATTAAGAAAAAAAAACACGTATATTTTATGGGGACCCCCAAAATATATATTTTTTTAATTTTTAATATTTGTTGTTCTAGCGGCAACGGAAATACATCATTTGTGAAAATTTCAGTTTTCTAGCTATCACGGTGTATGAGATACAGCCTGGAGAAAGACAGACAGACAGCGGAGGCTTAGTAATAGGGTCCTGTTTTACCCTTTGGGTACGGAACCCTAAAAAGGAGAATAAAATTACGCTAGTTTTTACCAGTATACTCGATATTTAAAATACAGACTAAATTCTAAGTTATCATTGGGCAAATTTCCGAATAAATTTCCACCTCGGCCGTACAGTGAACGTTTCCCACCCACCGGACGATACCAAAAACAGTTCCGGCCTATCACTTCTCAGGCTTCGACGGCGCTAGGCAAAAAGTCATCCTGTATACGTCAAGGCTTCGGAAGCCTGCAGTGCAGCTTTACCAGATTTATTACCTGACGGGACATACAGTGATCGCGTCGAGAGCCGCCATCGCTAGTAAATAACTGCAGTCAAGTCTCAGAGCAACGAGCAGTTTTAGTTTTTTTTTTAGCGTCAATTGAAACAGCAGTGATACTTTTTGTATTGTTGGTGATGCACGTACTTCCTTAAGAAGCAGAGGTATAAGATTTTCCGAGATTTTACTGAGTACTTTTTGTGTAAAAACACGACGTTGGTAGAGTTTCCTATTCTATTTCTGTGCGCTTTTAGGGTATTTCACTTTTTTTTGCAACATCTTGGTCCAGATTTTTAAATTGATGTTAATTACTGAAACAGATGGAATATTCATTATTGTTGTTATTATATTCTTTGGTTTGGTTGGAAAAGCAGTAAGAAAAATGCACAAAGAGAATAAAAAAGGTATTACTAACTTACTTTCATTTTGTATTCAAGGCTTGCTGCATTAACGCTTGCTAGCAATCTCCTCGCTCCAAGAGAGAGCTCACAAATAGAAATAGGTTTTTTGCGCATGTAGCGAAGTTACGTCGCCCACGTGCCTACATGGAGGTTTTGTCTCCTTGCCGCGTGCTTGACTATTGTGACAACTTGTACTGGGACCATTTGTTTGTTCCAACTTTTTAATGGAGTATTTTTTGTAAAGAACGTTTTTTTCGATTTTGCGAAATTTTTGGAAAGGATTTATGTTGTGACTACACTTGCTCTTTATTTTGCCCATGTGAATTTCCATAATTTAAGTAAAATTAAATCGGTTACAAAATTAAAAGCACTACCTAAATTCATCTTAATTGTCGTCCATGAAATTAAGTAACTATTAGTCGACTGTAGAAAAGATTGATACGAGTATGTGGATGGAAAAAAGAGATAGCTATAATGTGAAATATGCATAATAAATAAAAATTTAATTACATACCGTCATGGCATAATTCATAGTATTTTTTAATTGACTGAAAAACAACACCAAGGCACTATTTATTTTCCCACACACTGCACTAATGCAAGTCTCTCCCACACACTAAGTTTTAAACCGTTTGTAATACCCCAAAGACAAACTGCTGAGATAACAGCATAATCGTATCCAAGTTTTCTATACCAAGTTTAAGTGGAGCGTGGAAAGACTTGAGATAGACAATTTAATCTTGTAGCCTTCAAAATCCCCGCGATTCTAGGGCCTTAGTTTTTAAACGGTTAGAAGTTTTATAATTTATCTAGAAGCAGTCAAATTCGTTTTTGTAAAGTTTTCATTCAGTCGCCGACGCGACGGTTAATTAAAACTGTTTACGGTGAAACTATAAACGGCACTTCTACGTATAAATGAAAGCTCTTTATTCTTAACGAACCGCTTAGTGTAGCTGTAACTCTGTTTACTTTATTTTGCCGGACGTGAAAAACAAATGTAAGCACTTTAGAACATTTTAAAAGAGATTTTAAATAGGTGCCGTCTGTGAAAAGGACAGCGGCGTAGAAAGTCAGTAATGTGGTAGCAAATCTAATTATTTATGTGTTTATTTGCGCACATTTTGTATAATTAAAATTTAGTATGAGGTTTGCAAATGTCTAATACGGTTTAATTTCCTTACTAGTGTGGATTTGCCCGCGAGTTTAAGATAAATAGCATAATCCTGTTTTTTGGTATGGAATTTATAAACTTGATAAAAGTTAGACACAAGGGCTGTTTTTTACGTGGGATAGGTTCACGTTTGACTGCAGCCTTCTTGATGTTTTGCATTGCTTCAGTACCACGCTTACCTAGAATATACCCTATAACTCCAGATTTGAATACCCCCGGATTGTCATTAGCAGAAAACACATGTAAACAGGGAAACACATTTGCCGGCGATGTTAAGATAAAATAGCATAATCCTGAATTTTTGCTATGGAAATATTAGCTCGATAAAAGTTAGGTACGAGTACATAAGCTTTATTTTTCCTATCCTTATCTGACACGTTGGCGAGACCACGAACATTCACCTGTAATCCATATTTAACCTAAAATGAAATCCCTACTTGAGTACTCAACTATACTTGTTATCTTCACGAACAACCCTTTATTAATTAAACCACGGCTGTTTCAAATAAAGGGGCCGTTATGAGGTGCCAAAGTACGTCTATAAATAGGCTCATATTTCCAGAATTACTTGTTCACAGATAACTAAATCATCTGCCAAAAGTAACTTTCAGTGGCTGTCGTTTCACTTTAATTACAAATTACTGGGTCGTAAACAAAGTCCTCACTTCCAATCTTTGCGTCAAATCTTGGGGCGTGTCTGTTCATTAATTTTAATAAGACTTTCTGCGAGGGATGCTTTTCAGAAATAGAAACCAACATTTTAACGTACTTCTTGCTAACTTGGATGGGATTGATTGTGAAGGGTCAATTTGCCCTGCTTTCAAGGGTTACAAGTAGGTAGGTACTTTATTACTCTGTACAATCAGGCATTTGACCACCAGCATTTGAAACGACACCCGAACAAGTGAAAATTGTGGCCCAGTGTGGATCATGCCTGTACTGTTATTATTAGTTACACCACTACTGGGTACTAAGTACTTCTTGTTGATTATTTATTCATAAAGAATTATTTATTATCATGCACATTAGTCGTTAAGCTGTGTCAGAAACTTTATAGGGCGTTGGTAACCCTCATACGAACTTCCTTTACTAGTAAACGCGTCCCCTTTGACGTTTATGTATTACTTAGGTCGTAAAAACATAAATATTTTCCACGTCTCTTGATTTGTGAAGCCATGTTTTTAACTTGATTTAATATTTCACCAATATAATGAGGTATAAATTATTGTCTTCAAAATAATGCTAGACTTGCCAATGTCATGCATAGTTTTAATGCGCGGTAGATTTTAATGCGCGGTAGATATATGTACACAATTGTTTTGTATAAAAACTGATAACGAATAACATCAACAGATACTCTACAAAAATACTTGAATTGTGTCACATGTCACTCTTATTACAAATAGTTTTGTAATTATCAGAAACTGTATAAATTTACACGTCACAAGTAGTCGGATATGTGGTTTAGTAAAATCACGTAGCGAACCATAGTTTATTGATTAAATTCTCCTAATTACAGATTGTTTACCATTTCCCGGTAGATGGTTGACTTGCAAATTAACATATTATTTGTAGAGTATTAACAGGAAATAACTGAGCCGTAGGCAACGGAGTAGCGAGAGTGATATCTCGGAGATCTTCAAAGAAATATAATAGTTAATGCTGATTGGTTTGCTTTGCATGAAATCAGCTGATATTGGTAAAAAAAAAATGTACTGTGGTTCGGATTGATAAGATTTAGTAGTAAAAATAAATAGTTTTTGTTAGTACAGATAACATTAAGTATTTTACAAACGGTTCTTTTAACTGGAATAGCAAATGTGCAAATCGTTAGTAAGCTCAATTTTAAGTTTTTTTTTTTACAAATTTAAACAAACTATTTTGTAACATATTTTTTTTTAGTTTTATGTAACGTTAAAATAAAATATGATGTTATTTAATGTGCACTATTCTATCAAAATCGACTCTAATCAAAATGTAAAATTTATTTTGTATTTTGTTTACAGGCAATACTTACTGGCATTATAAACTTACATTACATATTTTTTTTATCTTACGCGTGACTAATAAAATGACACCCATTTGCTCGAGATAAAGATTAATATACATAGTAACAAGTGAGTGTGGCTCAGCGGTTCTAGTGTCTGCTTTTCATCCAGATGCACCAGGTTCGTATTCGGCCCTATACCAAAGACTAGTATTTTTCAAGTTAGGTGTGGATTTGCACTTGCTTAAAGGTGAAGAAAAACATCGTGAGGAAACCGACATGTTTGAGGACTACAATATCCGAGGACATGTGTCTTCCGTGGAAGGACCTGAGCGACCACCACGATATATCTGCCCGAGAGAACTTCCCTAACGAATTAATTCTGCGGGGGTCACGGCCCTCAGTCATGAGGAAATACGACACCACTCTTGTGTCGTATTTCATCAAGACTGAGTATACCTACATAGTTACAATATTAAGTCTCACAATGCCTTTACAATATAGCCAAGGAGCACAATCTAGAAAATACTTCTAAAGAGACTCCTTTATGCAGGAGACGCTTAGTCTGGAATTAAATTTAAATTGAAACTATCAGTTAAAGTGACCTCTTTCTTTAAAAGTCTGCCTTTTTAAGGCCATTAAAATTGATTTTCATCCAATTGAATTTCCGAAGTTAGTTAACTAGGTTGGTTTGGTTGAGTTGTAAAGTCGGTTAATTGGTACGATTTCCTAACTTTTATAGAGCATTATAAGCTGCTTCTGATTTCAAATTCGTAATGCAAATTTAATACCTACCTTATGTTTTTTTTTTTTTACAAGAAATGGGTTTGCACTTGACCGCAATTCGCCTGATGGTAAGCAATCATTACGGTCTAGGATGGAACGTGCTTACCCAGTAAGAACCGATTCACTCTTTCTTTAAAGGTATAATAGTATAGGTATAGGTAGGGTAGGATTGATGTTTTTCTTTAAAGGTAGAAAACTTTTATTTAAAATAATGATACATAAAAACAAGGGAAGAAACACTAAACATTCTACTTATCAGTATAGATTTCAACTGAGAAAGTAAAACAATGGATTTTTCATAACTTTACTATGTTTTTATGTAATTTGTTAATAACAGTGCTATTGGTATTCAATGAGCCAAATGTGTTAGTTTTAATGTTTTACCAATTTTAGATTTACATATTTTACGTAAAGTTTAGAAAATATTGTTTATTATTGAATAAAATATATTATTTTATTAATAACTTACAAAACAAATATTACTAATTTAAAATAAAAACTTAAGTAATTAATACCTAACTTATAAACTAAAACTTTTAATAAAAGTTTTAGTTTATAAGTTAGGTATTAATTACTTAAGTTTTTGTTTAGAAAATAACACATAACAAAGTATTTTTACCAAGAAATATCTGAAATGTGAAACGAAATCCATAACTTTTCTGTTAGTAATCTGTTCAAATATTCCATCATTGAGATGTAAAAAAATAAAGATGTCATACTATGCAAATCGCCATTAAAACATAGTATTAAAAGAGGCTAGGTACAAACCTCGAAGCCAAAGAATTGTTTACGACTTCTCCAACTAAAACTTACTCAAAGTAAATCCACATTAAAATTCTTTGAAGCCAAGCACTACATGTGGTTACTTGAGCTTATTTACATAACTTAACCAAATGCAAATACGGTCCTATATAAGAGGGTCTCAGGTGCAACTAGAGACGAGAAGGGTTTGCTGAAAGGGATTTGATTAATTAGCCCCCAGATTCAAGCCTATGAATAATTCTAACCCTGTTTATATGCAGCCTGTTTAATAATAAAATAAGCATGCATTATGTAAGTGCGTCAAATGACCCATATTTTGGTGATCTTGCGATGTTTTCACTACGACTTTTAAATTACGTTTTTCGTTAGTGCAAATCGTTTTGAGGATGGGTTGAGATAAATAAATATTCATAAGCACGTGGTGCAAATATTTTTAGATGTCACGTAAAGTAGTAATTTTTGTTTGTTTTTTTTTTTCATTTCATAAACTTACACTTTATAACTTTTTCTTACAGCTGAATATGTACCTACGATTTTTTCAGCTGGTCTGTGGGCCTATTATATCGATGTTATTAGTTTTCTTTCTCTATCATGTTTTTTTCATATTAATGTTATTCCGACGATTACAATGACCTCGTGTGATTCATGTGATAGAAAAAAAAATACAGAAGACTTCATAACCTCCTTTTTTGGAGTCGGTTAAAAGTAAGGATAACGCTACGTTACTTATTATATTTATAAAACTACTACTATAAGTATGCTTGAAACGTTCATAATATTAAGTCCATAATTTACCTTTTCATCTGTCCACAGAACCCTTCACCACAAAATTCGATTCTTCAGGTCATCGGAAATATTGAAAATGCAAATATGCAATATTCCAGTTAAATTTATGTAAACATGCTCGTTGAGATGTGAACGTGGCAACACTTAGCTCGTAATGCTTCGTAATAAAGACTGGTATTACTCAGCACTTGGATAAAAGCCATGCAAGGAATATAATGTGAATGTTGCCAACTCTTTTGTGAATTAAAGTGTTGAGAAATCGTAACAATATTGGTAAGTGTATGTACAATGTACATGTGGTTAAGTGCTGGTTATAACGTTTAGCCCAAAAAACGTAAAATAAAAATAAATATGACGCCTTATTATAACTTGCCCAAGAAAACTCCCCTAACGAGTTATTTATTATGCAGGGGAGTCACGACCCTTAGTCATGAGAACATACGACTCAAGAGAGAGAGAGAGAGATTATAATTTGAAATATCAAGACCGTTAAATAATAGCATAAGTAATGATATAAAAATAATGTTTTTGTTTTAGTTTTTACTCTAAAATACTCGATTCGCAGAATAAATAATAAGGAACGATAAACAGAATCCACGATAAATATTTCAGTACTATTTTTCGGAATGGGAGATAATTCTTCTAATAACCTGCATGCTGTAGTTTATCTAAACAAAACATGTCTGTTTCCTATACAAGTTGTCGTAATTTTTAACGTAAATTGCTTCAAAGTAACTTAACTTCAAGTAAGTATACGTGGTTACTTAACTTAGCAGTCACTTGCAAGAATAAAGCAAAGGCGTAAAATAATAAGGCTTGCTTCTTAGAAAATACGCCTTTGATTCTTATGTTTCAATTTAGCGTTAATTAAACATCGTTGCTTTATTAATATCGTATGATTAAAATCGCGAGGTCTCGTTATATTACTAAAGGAAGCTGTACCTACGAGTATATTAATATATATGTATATGTCACCGAAAAATAACAAGATCCTTACGTATATAAATGTCCTAGGAAATATATAAACTTTCGTAAGATTCTAAACGAGAGATATAAGTATTGTATTATTTTACGCCCACATTTTCGCTAATTTATGAATTAACGACATCTCGTGGAAGATTTATAAACTAACAGATATCCATCCGTAAGATTCTAAACGGTTCAACCAATCACAAAAGAGCTTTTAATTTTACGCTTCTTTAGAATACGACAAATAACACACTGCTCTCTGAGTGGCCGATGTCGACAGTGACAATGTTTAAGTCCATAGACTTAGGAGGAAGGAGAAGAAACACGTGACTTATTCAACCAATCAGAGCGTACATGGCGGTTGGTTATTCCTTACTTTTTATTGTACGCTTGAGTTCGATAAGTTTATCAATTAGCGAAAATGTGGGCGTAAAATAATACAATTTATCTCTTGTTTAGAATCTTACGAAAGTTTATCAATTTCCTAGGAAATTTATAAACGTACGGATCTTTTTATTTTTCGGTGACATAATATTATATACATATATGTAGGTATGAAATTGTGTAATAAAATGTATGGTTCAAATATTTGTTTGAATGCAAATATTATTATTACCTACTATTTGCTCATGATATTTACAAACATGCGTTGGAAGACACCTCAAGCCATATATTCACTGCATGGTTGTAGAGAGAATAACCATATGAAATGGTTTTTAAAGACTTCTTTAAAAACCATTTCATACCTAATCATATTAATTTATTCGTAACAAAGTTACAAATCATGGTTCACAATAATAGAACAATGTATTACATTCATAATTCAAATATCAATTTCCATAATCAAAATTAGGAATAATCTATCACTTATTGACATAAATACAAATAGTAAACCAAATTGAATTATCTTTAATCCCATTTAATCCACGTTCCACGTTTGAAAAATGTTTTCTTCAAACGGGAAAAGAATTCAATCCTCTAATTTACAAGCAAGGCGCAAGTATCCGAATAAAAGAGGTTAGTTCATTATCTATGTTGGGATTCTTTGGGTCCTTGTTAGACATCTACCACAGAAGAGGTTCAGAACAGTAAAGTAGGTATGTATAATAAGTATGTATTTACAAAAGAAAAGTATATAAGTATTATATCCGTTATCTAGTACCCACGACACAAGCGTTTGCTTAGTGTGGGGCTAGATGGCGTTGTGTGCAATGTCCCGGAATATTTATTTATTTTATTATTTATTTAGGTATATAACGGTATCGCCAGGTTATTAAAAATAACGTCAATTTATTTTCTGATGAGTTTAGAATGAAGTTTGCTTAGTATGTGGCTAGATGGCGCTGTGTGATAAATTAAAAATAATCTAGTATAAGAATTACTGACCCAGTTGCTTTGCGTAACATTGTAAACAGTTGTAGCATCTCGCAGAAAAACCGATAAAAATAACTTTACTTGTAGCAGTGCTTATGTTATATTAGAGCTTAGACTTGCTATTTGCAGCTTTATAGTCTCAAACGATGCAGCTAGACTCTCTAAATTTCTACGATGCCGAGTCTATTTCATTTGATTTGTTGTCACTTTTTTTTAAATATATTTTTTTTAAATGTCGGTACCCATGACACAAAGCACTAAACAAATGCTACCACACTTCACCCTTTAATTGATGACGATGTCTCAGCAAAAACTCGTCCCACCTGTCTAGATACCCTACGCCCCGTCCTCATGAATAATGTACCTGGCAATAATGGAACTCCGTGAAATATCCACCTGCATGTTTTAATGTAGAGAAATTCTTCTTTTGAAACTTCCCTCAATTGAGATCGATTTGAATATTTTAAAGTGAACCGATACTCCACTGTGTTACGGCGGTTTCTTTTCAAGCTCTTTTGTAGACGATGCATTACTTATACAGTCTTGAAAATTACTTTGCTTAGTGTGGCTGAAAGAAATGGAAGTGTGATTTTGTTATGAAAAAGTTATTGCAATATAAAAGTCAAAAATATTTGTTTGAACATGTGCCGAACCATATTATGCAATTATTAATTAATTATTATTAATAATGACCAATAAATCCTTACCATATAAAATATACATATAAGTATTCACACTCAGCATAATATACGAGTACTCTCGTCTTGACATTTGACTATAAGAAGCACAATCTCAACATTTTTAATTAGGTTAAAGAAGAAGACAAAGTAAGGCTTATAAAAATAACTAAATTATTCTTACTACACGGTTTCAAAGAGATTATACAGAAAATAAGAAACAAAAACTAAACAATTACCTTAACTACATTTATTTTGTATATTATCTTTCATTTTTGTTGTTACACGTGTCAAGTCAAAACACGAAACCTTTGACTCGGCTTTCGAATCTCTTTGTAATGAGGGTAGCAGACAGTGTGTTAATATGAAAGATAACACGTGGACACAATGTAAGGGAGCTCTTTGTATCGTTCTCCCTTAGGGGAGGTCACAAGTCGTTTATTTCAATAAGACAGGCCAAGGTAGGCCTTTCTGTCATTCCCACCGACCCCTTTCCCACCTGCAGAGATTATTAGCATTATTTGTGTTAATTAACGGATTAAAGCTGGATTGTGGGACTTCATTTCAATCTGAAGGGCTTTAGAGGGAAGATGCTTGAATATGAAGCGTTGGGTGAAAAGAAAATGTTTATTATTCAGTAACAGCCGGAAAAAAATACTCGATTTTGGATAATTACTATTTCGTTACGTTATGAAATGTAGAAAAATATCTTTCTGGGCGTAAATGTCACATAAATATGTCAAATAAATAAGTTTTCTAAAAAAAAAAAAATATTAACATTACAAAATTATGTAAGTACTTCTAGCGTAAATAGAATCGTGTAACTCATTTAAGATCTAAACTATCCCATTTTACCTACAAACTGCACTAACTGGATTCCTAACTAACACGAGTAGAAGCACGGTTGTAACGTGTAGGTACAGCTAAGAGGAATGCTTAAAGCAGCAAGTTCATTAAGCTTGATTCATCACATGCAGTGCGCCGCACACTTTAAATATCGCCCGCTTTAACTTTACAATCGAGCAGTTACCAAGTCAGAAGGTACAAAAGCTCCAATAAGGGTTCGTTGACACATTAAAACGAGGTCAACCTGTTGTTTTTAAAGCAATTTCGCTATCAAGCGCTCACCTCCATAAAAGGCGGCGCAAACATTCGACCCATAATCGATTTAATGAAAGGGCAATCGAAGGGTCCCGTAGGTTTGCGTTTCTAAATTTACGACTACCTATAGCGTTTAATTGGAACTTCGTGTAGCAATAAAAGCGGCTCGATGACGCAGAAATTAAAATGGGAACTCTTTAGAGTGTGTCCCGATGTTAAATGGGGATTCGCGCGCGATCTCACATTTATAAATCGGGCTTTTACTTAAGAGACTCATTTGGCGACATTGAAACGGGGCTATTTGAATAAAAAGCAAATAACTGAGACGTTTATTTGATTTTATGTAAAAGAAATGAGAAGACGATAATGACACACACGTGTAGGGGAAAGGTAGGAGTGGAAAAACAATTGTTCTGTTTCGTGGCTATTTCTTGCTCCGCTGTAATGAATTAACCACGTTACTCCACCTGGCAATAAATTAACCACAGTTAGGGAATCCGTTTCGTCATTATGGTGATAATGGGTCTGAGTTGCAGATTAATTCCGACTTGAAAGGAAGGTCCCGGACATCCGCCTCCGTTTGACCAACAACCACGTTACCTAACGTTTCTAATTTTAAAGAAATGAAATGAGCATTTGCCACAAAAGAGCGGATAATAAAATAAAGGTTTTTCCTTCTCTCGTAAATCTCCCCGACCAGCGAATAGAATAGGGAACGAAAATGGTACAATCTTTAACTTTCTGACAGTTTAATAAGATAATAAAAATATAACCGCGGCAAAAAGTTCTTTATGATAAATTCACACCGAAATCCTCCTGGCCATTTTAATTATCTGAAAGATTAAGAACACGGAATGGGTAATCAGGTGAGATTAAGCATTGGTATCAACATTTAAGTATACTCTATTCACGACTAAAGAATTCTAGTAAATTGTTGAAATAAATTGATAACTTCCTGAATAAAATTGAATTGAAATAACACGAAAGAAAGGCGTAAAATAACTCTGTTAATCTTATAGGTATATTTTAACACATTAGCGCTTTCCAGCATTTTCTTCGTTTTTAATAGTGCCGAATAGGTGTCAAAATGTATCCTCTAACAGTTTTATAGTTGCATTCCAGTATAAGCAAGCTCTATCTTCAATTACGCTTTTATGGTCAAATATATTTTAAAATGTTTATTTAGATAAAATCATATAGATAGTTTTTACGTTCCACGTACCATCAGAACTCAATATAGAGCTTCAAAATTGATTTCGAAGTGAAGTCTAGGTATCCATTCGAACCGGGCGGCCTAATACGCGCAATAAAATGTTAATCTACGTTATGATTGGCCGACTGGAAGCTAGTCAAATTTCCATCCAGCGGCGAGCGACGCGGCGCGATAGGTCGGTTAATCGGGTTCTTTATTCATGAGACCGCTGCAGCCTTCGAATTACCATATCTCACTTATTAACTGCAACATAAACAACTGACTGACTTAGGAGTTTAGCGGTGCAAGAGAGGGAAGTAAATTGGGGATGGCGGAGGGTTTTGGGATACTTGTTTGATGGGTTTTAGGCTCGCTTGCATAGTGCTTACTGAAAAATGGCTACTAGTGAAAGGCTAGACATTTAACTATTTCTCAGTAGGTGATATTGACGCTGAATGCTTTTAAGAATGGCGTTGTATGTGGGCTTCAATCTGTTTAAAGTTAAGTAGTAAATAATTATGTTGAATTAAACCTGCTTCAGCAGTCAAATAAACCATAAGGTTATGGTTTTAAATTTTAGATGGTTTGATTTATTTTTACTCCAACGGACCTATTTATTACCTACAATTTTCTATAAAAAAATGTTTACCTATCTCATTCAGTCAAAACTTAAAAATTCCAAAACAAACATTAAACATGTTGGTAGTTTATAATTTTTACTTGTATATTTCGAATCATTTGATAAAAAAACCAATATATAACAAAACCGATAAAATAAAAAGAAAAAAGCATTCTTATATTATTTCTAAAGATCTCTCACAATTATGTAAGTGCTTACGACAATAATGTCCGAATCAAAACGCTCCCTAAAACGCTTTATGAAACTAATCTTCAGTTCATACCTAAACATTGAAGAGGTATTACTCAGGATTGAGTCCCAAGTCTTGTTAGCACTCGAGTAAATAATCTAGAGATCAAGGAAAGAGGATTAGGTTCTCTGAAATCAAGCTCGATGTTTAATAAATCTGGGGTAAATAGGATGGTTTATTTGTATTTAAAGGAACTGTTTGGAGATATTTATTTCTTTTTATATGGGATATTGAGAAGAATTTGCATTATTTATGTGAATTAGAATAGTACTTAATAAGAGACTTTTCAAGTAATTTAGACTAAAAACTTTTCATTTAATTAGGATAACATTTTCTAATGTACCTCCTCGTATTTTGAACATTAAGTAAATTAAAAAAAATATTCATTTGATACATTAAGCTGCAAAAAAAGTTTATATAGCAGGAGTGACCAAACACTTCAACTAAATTCCTTAACCAATTTTTTATAGCTTTAAATTTTCATTACTAAAATAGTACATACATAAAATGAATTCGAAACACCTCATCTGCATCGGTGGCTTTCCACCAAAAGTGAAAATAATTGGCCGATGAAACTCCAGAGGTTCAGACAAGAATAGTGTTACTTTCGCTCATAACCTAATACATTTAGACACCTATCTGTTTTCTGTGCAATCAATTCAGTACAATATTTATGATCGGCGCCATCTAGCCCCACACTAAGCAAACGCTTGTGTCGTGGGTACTAAATAACAGATATATGTAAATCTGTTATTTAGTACCCACGACACAAGCGTTTGCTTAGTGTGGGGCTAGATGGCGCTGTGTGCAATGTCCCGGAACATTTTTTGTGTATCGAAACGTTTTACAAACAAACAATTTGTGCTATGGTCAAAGGTGACCAATAATAATTTCCTAATTTTTAAATAATGATTCCATTATTGCATCTGAATTTGTTCAGCATGAATGTGTATGTGTTTTTTCGTTTAACTACATACTTCGTCACGTACACTTACTTTTTTTTTTTTTTTTTTTTTTTTAATTCCACCAACGTCCCTGGCGATGCCAAGGTTTTTTTGTATCTTACCTATGTATTTGATTCTAATTTTGACGTGACAACGTCTTATAAATTGGTTTGCCGGGTGACACTTCAAGAAACTGCGTTACGCTCCGCTCACGCTATGCGCTCACAATGAGAGCGAGTGAGAGGCACGCGTCCCTTCCACTCGGGCATGGTTAGCCCGCCTAAGAGCGAGAGAGACAGACATAAAAAGTGAAAGGCACGCGTCCCTTCCACTCGAGCACAGTTAGCCCGCCTAACTGGCGGGCAACTAATAAATGTTTTAAATTGTTACTATTATTTCATCCTTCTTCCTACTATACGAATGAATATTCACATTAAAATTATTTTACCACTCAAAGTCGTTGTCACGTAAAACTTTCGCCCGTATACCGACTTTACAGGCAACAAATTATTTTTTATTAAATATTTTCCAACGAGTTATGCTGTCCCAACTGATATTCCTATAATTTAATATAGTATTCAGTTAGGTTTATATATCTATTTGTTTCTTTTTATAACTTTTTCAACAATTTTGATACTGAAGTTAACAAATACATCTCGTAATTTTTTATCGGCAAATATTTTACTAAAATTTTCCTTATCTATTTTTACACCTATTTCTTGCTCAACATTGAATCTGTCGCGTGCGAACATAGGACATTCTGCGAGTACATGGGCTACAGTCTCATCCTTTGTAGGGTCACAGGGGCAAGATGGACTCGCCTTTATCTTAAAGCGGTGCAGATACTCGGAGAATCCACCATGCCTCGTGAGTATTTGTGTAAGTACACCAGTAGGATCCAGTTCTCTAACAATTTTGTATGCCAGTATAGCGTCCGGCAAGAACATTTTTGTCACTGCTCCTTGTTTAGCAGATTTATATCTCCGATTCCATTTGTCAAGTGATTCCAACCGGAGTTGCCTTTTGACAAATGAGACCGGACACAGGTCGTAGTCAGGCCTGGTTCTCATCTTTAGGGCTGCATCCTTGGCCAGCACATCCGCTCTCTCTACGTAATCTTACTTACACAGTGTTCTTTTTTTTCTGGATTTAAAAACCTATGGATTGCAATTCTGAAGTAACAGATTTCTTGCTAGACACTTCCAATGTTTTTTAGTCCTCAATATAAAGAATTTAAATTTATATCAATTGAGTTCGTTATATGTGGAGTCTTTTCAATAATAAGTCGTTAGTCGCGCCACGGGCCGTCTCATTATTTGCGTCTGGTTTGTCTATCATTAAACTTTGCGTGTTTGGTTTGTGTTTCCAATTAATGCGGAAATAATTTGATTTTAAATCAATTCTGCGATTAGTGGTTTTGTAATTTGGCCGTTGTCTGTTGTGCTCCGAAAATTAGACATTTGTTATGATTACGATCATTTAGAATAATGAGAGTCTGAATGTTTAGATAGCTTGATAAACAGATAAACATTTGACACAACAACAGATTGTCTACCTCATCACTGAAATGAAACTTTAATATAATTTAAAACTTCAACTGTTAATTCTATTTTCATCTGTTTATTTATTAATATTCGACACACTATCCATATACAATAAATAATATCTATTAACTCTATTCTAAACTAGGTACATAAAAGATGCAACTTGACTGATAGATAGATGTAGATGTCTACATCTATCTATCAGTCAAGTTGCATCTTTTATGCAAGTCGTTAAATCCCCAAGAGCGTTCGATTCCGATTTGCTTCAAATTGCCGCGACCGTCGTGACGCGTTCCTACTTGAAAATTTAATGTCCCTTCCCTCGTTGCTCTGTGTCAACGTAAGTCATATACATACCCATAAATACTTACAGATATATGTACATAGCATACGTGGAATTTATAGATATAATATAATGCTATACAAGGCTACTGCTAACCTAATATACTTTGTTTTTTGTAAGATTGGATACAATTACTGCTATTTTAGAAATTAAATAAAAACATATGCATGTACAGTGGCGTACAAGGTGAGAGGCCTTTGCTCAGCAGTGATGATGTACACTCTTCATTGGTGTATCAACGTATTTTTATATAGAGCAGCTGTAGAGAATTGGTCATTTTTCGATCTTACCAAGCAGCACTTTGTTGCTATGCTATTTGCATAATAGAGCCCCAAGCAAGTCACCATTAGCCCTGAAATATACCTACTTATACTTAGTATACCTACATACGTTACGGTACGAAGCTTTACCCCCCGGGCGAGTAGAATCACGGGACAAATTAATAGCCTATTTGCACAACCTTTATGTCATAATAATCCTTGTAGATTCCCCGGTTCAGATATAAGCTGACATCATATTTATGTTCAGTATTGCCTTCACGAGGTAGCGTGAGCTATTTGCCAGAATAGCAAAGCTAGAGAATGTAACAGCTAGAGAATATAAGATCTAGGAATTGCTATTTTCCAGCGCAAAATATGTAGCTGTCTATCGCTAAAATAGGAAACGCGCGTTATTTTGACTGACAGTGTAAATGCTGCGCTATTTTTGTTTCATTTGTGGCTGGTAGGAAGGAGTTTTGAAGTTTCAGCTATTTTAGAACTTACTGCGAGTATCTTTAAATACTATACGTAATTTTCAATTGGAACGCAGTTCTCCCTATTTTTACATGTATTCCTAGTAAGCTGGTAAATTAAATTCTTGTAGTTTGTTGTTGTTGCTTGAAATTATGAGCTTTAATGGTTCAAAATAATGGTTTTGTAAAGTTATTCCTTTACAAGCTATCGCAATATTCTAAGAAATTTGACTTACCAGTTGGGTTGTTTTTTGTTTCTGTTAGATACTCGTATTTTATACTATTACATAAAAAAGTTAATAATAACATAAAATCTTCAACCATAATGATAACAAAGTTGTTGGCTCGCCGCAGGTGGTCAGTAATAAATCTTAGTGACATTATTAGTGGCATCCTACCAAGTTTCTATTAAATTGATTGTGTATTTAGATTATGTTAGTGGATGCTCGCAGTTTCAATCGAGTTATTTGACCTAATACTACTTACATAACCAAAAATTCCGACGAGCTGACACTCTGTCGCAAAGTGAAAGAAAAACAAATAGACCAACAAAAACACTTTATACAATAGTTATATGCCTTATAGTTAAGCAATGGCTTAGAAACATCAGTTTCTTCGTTTTCCTTTATTATCTAAAACGAATCTTTGGAGTAAGGCTACAAAAATCAAGGCACAGTCCGTTTTTTAGCACAATACAAATGAAAAAGCTTACTTATAAAGTAAAGAAACTAAACTTTACTTATTCAATAGATCTCTCGTTTCCTAAATTGTACACACTAAAGCTATTTACAGTTTAATTTAAAACACTCACTTACCTCCCTCACTCAAACTTATCCATTACCTAGAATTGTGACTTAGCAGCATAGACGATATAACTTAAAGACATCTTACCACCTATTAGTCTACTTAAAAAAAATTCGTCAGTCATTTATCCTGCATGGACCAATCAACATTCAGCCTTATTCGAATTCAGTGGTGGCAGACAAATCAGTTATATCGTGTGATTTTCGAAACAGAGGTGTTCGAGTCAATTTATTTCCTACTAGTTACTTAGCTAGTCATTTTGTCGGTTTTATTTTCGGTAGCCAATTTTTATTTTTTTTGTGTGTTCGTCGATCAATCCACCAACATATAGAGAAGTCGGAGATGTTGTCCAACAAACACTGATCACATCAAAAAATTTGAAGCGAAGTTTAGTCTATCGGTAGCCAATATAGACTATCGGTCTTATTTATAAAAAGTTATAGAAGAGTTAAAGTGTTCTATAACATCACTATAAGAAAAATGACCATAATCGGTATTTATAAACGCACTATAGCGCTAAACAGTTCTATAAGTCTATTGTAAAGTTATAGTAGCGAGGACCCCACTTTAACCGTACTATAGCGGTGCTATAAGATCCAAGATGGCCGACTATCCTGTCATCAGCTGATTTGCTGTCTTTGGAGTAAAATAAAAACAATCAATCGAATTTTGTAGCGGCTGTCTTTGATTGTGACTAGGCCCTAGGGTAATATATTTCAATTGTAAAATTTCTTGTGAACTTGTGAGTTTTCGGCATCTATGCAAGCTTTACAAAGTTTGGCTGCTATCGAAGCAATTGAAGAACTGGCGAAATGAATACACAGCAGTGTCGGCAAAAACATTATAGAGAAAGATTTGATCCGTTTTCTCTGGACGATGAAGATTTTAGAAAACGGTATCGCATTATAAATCTACGGCACATTTTGTCATCGCCTTGGTCAGGCAAGAGATACAACAAGACCGAAGAGGATCGAGCATTTCACCAGAGCTGCAAGTATTGACTGCAATTAGGTGTTGGGGTCGACGTGAGGTATATATACCTTCTGTTTACGGAGTTGGTTTCTGTTGTTCGTCTCAAAATCCCTTTTTACAAGTCATCTGTTTTTATTTTAGGTACAAGAAGATGCTGGCGACCACCACAGATTGTCGCAGCCGACCACAAGCATGGTTTGAGCACGAGTAGCCCATGCACTGGCAAGGCTTTCAGCATCTTTTATAAAGATGCCTGACACTTTCACTGAACAAGAAACGACGATGCGGATAGAAAGGGATTTTATTCGCTGAATGTGCAAGTATGTACCTAATATGTTTTTAAAGACTTCATGAATTAATTATATCAGTTATCCAATGTAGAATAGTATTTGTTAAAAAAATATATTGTTACAGGTAACCTGTGATGCACGTCTCCGCATCAGAGACATTGTGGCCAGGTGGAGGGGAAGCACCCATGATGCAAGAATTTTTAATGAGTCGTCACTCAAAGAGCGCTTTGAGATGGGGCCTTTTAGAGGAAGACTCCTAGGAGATTCCGGCTATAAATTGGAACCATATCTCTTCACAGCAATATCAAGCCCCCAGAATAGGTGTGAAGAAAAATATAATGAGGCACATATAGCAACAAGAAACACTGTGGAACGATGTTTTGGGGTTTTAAAACAGCGTTTTCAGTGCCTTTTGTTTGGAATCACTTGCAAATTGGAGAATGTAAAGCCTACAATAGTAGCACTTGCAGTATTACATAATATTGCCATTGACCAGGGGGATGCTGTGTGTGCAAGTAACTCAGATGCTCACCAGGCAAATCCAGTAGTCCAAGAGGAGCCAGGACAAGTTGCAAGTGAACGCTCAAATGCCATCTTGCAATCATTTATTAGGTCACATTTTAGTGAGTAGTAAAATTTGTGATACTGTGGTTGAAGTTGGCATATAACTGTACTGTAATGGTACTGGCTCTCAAAGGAGGCTGCAAGAACATACCGCTAGGTGTTTGGTAACAAATTTACTAATTGACAGAACATACTGTTAGGTGCTTGGTGACAGATTTACATATACCTAGAAGTGATAATCTTTATGAACATAACATGAAAAATTATGCTTTGGAGCATGTACTATGATTTTACTGTTAAGCCAAAACTAAAACAAGAAAAAATGTGGAATTGTAAAACCAGATCCGGTGACATTATGTGTCTCCACTCAGAATTATATATAAAGATTAGCCCTTATTGTACATACACAATGACACTGCTGCTCTTGTAATAAATAAATTAATAGTACAGACATGTGATAATGCTAAATGAAAGTATCTTAGTATGTGTGATTAGTGATAAACATGTTAATAAAAGTCTTTCTATGTATTTCATTCTGTTTTACTTTTATAATAAATCATTTACTTTATTTACAATAATAAAATATAAAAACAAGGCAAGAAAAACTAAACAAACTACTTCTAACTACTACAAAAAGGGGCACTTAGAAAATCTTTAGAAAAGCCTAAAGATAATCTAAGTGCTCCAGCCCACTACCAGAGGGCAGCGTGCCCAGCATACTGGCCGCATTACCACGCTGGATGGCAATGCTGATACGTTGAGCCAGAAAAAGGCCAGCATTTTGGTCATGCGTCGCGTCAACCAAGCGCTCCGAGAGGTTTTGGAAAATAGTATGGGCTCCCGGACCCCACGGCCACAAAGTCTCGACTCCAAGAGGCTCAAATATGTAACCTCGGCTGAGGTTAGCATATTTGCGTCTCTTATGATGCTCGGCAATAATAGCCGCCGCTCCAGCCCGACACCGTGTCAAAGACAGATGAGACGGCGCCAATGTGTCGACGCAAGTTGCGTCCCACACAAGGGGCCGACCCTCCAGGGCACAAGAGTCATACCGTCAGGTCTTTTTCCATCGTCACGTGCTAAATAATAAATTATTTGTAATTTCAAAAGCTCTTCTTTTAATTTTATTTTCTTTAATTTTTGTTGCTCGTTGGCCATATAGGCCTTATCTTCCTCCAGACAATTTTCACTACGTTGCCTTTTTCTAAATTCCGTATTCATTTTATTTTATTTTTATTCAAACTTTTGCGTAAACTATGATATTTGCGCGCCTGAATATCAACGACTTTGACATTTGTTTGTGTCCGAGCATAGACAAAATTTTGTGTTTTTGACGCAGTTAGCATATATTTGGCACTAAGATACGTATTATCTGTGGTTAATTTCGTTCTTCTTTGACTTTTTCTTTATACTGGCAATGATTTGGCTTATTGTCGGTACCACGTGGGAACTATAGTTATAGAAGGCTTATAGAACGTTTATAAATAGTAAACTTTATAGAACACTTTAAATGCTTATTGAACACTTTAACTATAGTATGCTTAAAGCATACTATAGGCATTTTTTATAAATAAGACCGTATGTATGTAAGTTTATCCAACATAGTATACTTCTTCCATAAAAAAACTCGATTAATTAACCTCTGTCATGGCAAATAAGAAACAAACAAACTAATATTCTCTACCGCCACCATGTTTGTACTTTATTCTACATAAGTAAATAATCTAGAATGTTTACATGCAACGGTATGAAATTGTCAGTCGGATTTTTCTCCATTCGATGAGGTCACGAAACAGTGATGTCGGTTCTTAGAATCTAGGACATTTCGTGGAAATGTCGAGTCTACATCGACCCCCACAAATCCGCTCCCAGAGACGTCTTGATTAAGTCCTGTTCAACCTCACCTAGGTTACCTAGGTTCTAGGCTCTACAGATGTGGACTTAGGAACTGTCGAGAGGTTAATAACCTCGCGGGAGAATGCTGTTGTTTATGTTTCTTAATTGATGTTTGTGGAAACTAAAAATAATTTTTTTTTCTATGTCATGGTCTAATCCGAAATGTTACTACACTAAACTAATGTTCTAGGGGTTTCTTTAAAAACTTGATTTTTATTTTATCAATTTGTTATTTTTGTATGAATTGGCCGACATCTCTTAAAAAGATACTCTTGCTTAAAAATATACAACAATATTAGTTAGTCCATAAATAATTCAACTACATTATTAATTTTAATCAGAATAAAAAGTTTTTATGTTATATTTTTCTTAGATTTATTATGTTTACTTACTCAGGCACTGGATTAACAAGAACTGCTAGGTGTAATTAGTTCCTGCAAACGTATTGTTCCATTCAAAGTAGGCACTTGTGCATTTTCCTCATGCGTAACATATATGTAGGTTTTCTAGTTGGTAACGATAACTACATTATTATACTTACTTTTCCCCAACCTCGCAGAAAACACACCTATCCATGCTTACCCAAAATTGAGGCTCCCTTACTTATCAACCTTTCCGCCCCATAAAATGGAAATTATAGTTCCGAGAAAGAATGATAGTATCAAAGGAGGCAGCACTTTCCAAAGGGTCCGTGTAAATACGGCGTGCGTGCAACCCTACCCGGCCATTGTCCCGCACTCACTTTGCCAGCTAATTGGTTCTCTTTCATACTGTTGCGAACAAGAAAACGCTGTTAAGACTTCCGTGCATTGTTCCTTAATTGAACTTGTGATGGTGCAGCGCTCTGCACTCCACGCCGCGACGCAGCCGGAAATTTTCAATACCAACCCACTAATTGAAATATAAATAGTTTGCATTTCAACTTAGCGCCTCCATCCACCAGTTAATTGGCTAGTGAGGCGTCTGACTACCTCCGCCGCCTCGAGCCACTGTCTTCCTTTTTGCAAAATGAAATTAAAGGTTCCAATACCCGCCGACTCAATCGTAGCTCCGTTTCACGCCAAACGGGGAAATTGCTTTAATTCCTGCAACTATTCGAAACATTTTTCGGGGCCGCTTTAACGACGGGGGTTAAGCAGCGAAGTTAATTTGAATTATAGAAACAATGCTATTGTATTCGAGGCTTAATTAATTTCACACTAACTCGCGAAACTCATTAAAATCTGAGAATAGGGGGCGCGTTACCTCCGACTTTGTAAGACGTTGAATCATGACATAGCTCAATATAAACAATAGGTGAGGCTATAAAGATAACAAGGGTTGAAGGTGGGGCACATTAGTCTGCGGGGCGTTGTTCCTCTGACACCGTTCATTAGGACACAAAGGCGGTGTCTATCAGATGGCTCCTACCTGAACAAATTGTTGGCGTAATGTGGAGGCGGCTGGACAATGGAGGTCGGAACTATGCCACTATTGACTTAGTGACTGCTGAGACAGCTCTATTTAATAATACTGGCAACAATAGTGTTTGTTGACCTTACCGGGCTTCACACGTGCGGCTGCAATATGATTGGCTGAGGTAGCTTCTACGACTTGTACCATCTCGATATTATGACTGTCTGAAGATATGTATCTTATTCTGCCTAGCTCACTGTACGTTGTATAACTAATAGCCCTGTATATGTTGTTATGCAATTAATTTTACTTAAAACGTATAACTTCCACTAGACTAAATTCTAAAAATACTTGGTAGACTCTAATTAGTAGTTAAACTTCAGAAGCTTAAATATCATATTCTTAAAAATATAGGTATAGACGTCAAAATAAATAAAACATGTTAGTATGTAGTGATGGAAATCCATTTATTTTCAGAAGTTCAAACCACTTCGTGACAATATTCTTACATGATATGAGTCTTGAGAAGCTCACGCATATTAAATAACCTGAAAACACAATCATATATTAATATACAGACGCAGAGAATTAATATTTTTTACGAAATAGGTAAAATTATGTCAAAAGAAAAAAGATTTATGTTGAAGTGAATTATTTGCAGTGAAATGTTACAAAGTTAAATCATACAGATTTAGAATGCATAAATTAAAAAGCTTTAAAAATTATGTTTCATAGATAAAAACTAAAATAGTACTTCATGTAAAACAAATATGATTTATCACAGAAAAAAACAATAAAGATATTCAAATGGGGCATATTTTAACTGAGTTAGGACTTTTTAAGTAATTACAGTATTGCGTGCTTCAGTTCGTAAGTAAGCAATCGGTGTAATAAACAAAACAAATGTAAAAGATTTATTTGTTAAAGTCCAAAAGCAAACCGATAAGAGCCATATTATTATAACAATGTCATGCAACCACCACCATGTTAGTTGACCACCACCGACAACATTCAAAGTTAAAATTAATAAAAGAAATGTTAAACTAAATTATTTCTCGTTCCTTTTGTAATCCAAGAAAACTTTGGCAGAATGCAGATTGTCTGCATCTTTTACGCGTCCTAGTAGTTATTGATAAAGGGTACTTTATTCTTTTTTGTATAAACCTGTTTATTTATTTCTCATCTGTATTTTTTTAGGTATTAATGAAAAAAAAAGCTAATTAATAAAAAAAATTGTCCTACAAACCTCAAGAAATAGTCGATAAAACATTTCATCCCCATAATTTTTTTTGTATTGTACTGTATCTCTTGTTGTTTCATGTCCCAATAAATGTATTTTATTCTTTATTCTTAATTTAGTTCAAACTTTTCCATTCCTACATAACCAACACGTTATACAGCTGAATCTGCATCGAAATGCTCAAACTGATGCCAATTCAGCCCATCTACATTCCAGTTCGGTACCTATAACTACAACATCGAGATCCGGTGAATTTAACAATCGACTATATCCGTACGTGTGACCTAGTCTAGCTACATAAACCTAGATCTGTTTTGGTCTAGATACTGGCTCAAATGGACTATGGCTAGCGGACAAAAGGCCTACACATTGTGTTAACAGGTCAGGGGTCTCGGTTAACAAACATAGGTAAATATCAACATAGATATAGTAGGTATAGGAATAGGTCAATATAGACACAACTGCTGTATTTGCAGTTCCTTACCACTCACATCACGGACAAGTTTGAGCAGATATTTTGATCTGTTGATGCCAAATTATTTTTTAATTATTAAGTAGGTATATGATCCGACTAAATTCGTAGGTTTTGTTAACCTTCAAAAAAATGTCCTGATATGTTGATACGAATACGTATAAAATGATCACCCATTTTTTTCTTGATTTTTATATGATAAGAAAATTCAATTTACCAGTGATTTCATCGATTTGATGCTCTGTTGACAGAGCCTAACATAAAAAATAAGAATATTAATTATTTTGCAATATATAAAATTTATTTGATAGTTGAAAAATTAACAAATATATTAACTTAAAATTATTATTGAGTAAGTTCGGTACTTACGAATAGTTGCTCGATTTCAATCATACTTTGATAAAAATTGAAAGTTTGGTTATCATCATTCCAACGCTGGCAAATATTTTCTAGAAACCTATATATTTCATCAAATCGATGCTAATTATTAATGTTTTTCATGCATAACTTTATTTGTCCCAACACCAAATCATGCACGGCATGCCAATAAGCATAGCTTTAAGCTTGAAACGGAAAATAATGAAGAATGAATCATTTTATGTTTCACTTTTACAAGAATGTATGCCAACAAAATATTAATGCATCACTCGCTGTACATATACAGGGTTACTGGTAACTAACGCACAACCTTTTAAGGGTGGCTTTAGTACATCTATACCAACAACCTATAGTCCAAAAACTTTTGCAAATACGTGAAAAAAAATCAGCTATTCCATACAAAAGTATGGAAGATATTCGACAAAATGTATGGAACAGCTGATTTTTTTTCACGAATTTCCAAAAGTTGTAGAACTAAAGTTGTTGGTATAGATGTACTAAAGCCACCCTTAAAAGGTTATGCGTTAGTTACCAGTAACCCTGTATACAGTTGGAGAGCTACTAACCATCGAGCTAGGATGCTGTTTCATACTTAAAAAAAAGAAGCTATCATTTAAGTAATGAAGTAGTATATACCTATGAGCTGTATACGCCACTAAACAGTATGTTTTGTTCTTGAGTAAGGTAGAACAGGAATGGATGGTCGGCGTTGAAAGTTTTACTATCGTATACGATCAGGCTATACTCCACTATGAGAAATGCTGCAAAACATTAAAGGTATATTTTGGAGCATCCTGTTAGATAAATAGGATTATCACAATAAGGGATTGATGGTTTTTACATTAAGGTTTTGCTCTTGGCAACAATTCATAAAATAAAATACATATCATAAAATCGTAAATACATCGTAATTGTTATCTTGACAATATGTACCTGTATATATCATAATAAATATCACGTAAATAAAATTCTTACAATGATAACGTATCAGTCATTTTATATAATTTTGCTACGTGACAAGTGAAATTTGTTTTTGTAAGTTAGTTTTTTTTCTCTCAAAGTACTTTAAAAATGTTTTTTTTTTATATGTGTGTTAGAATGTGTACATATTTTATAACTAAACGTTGGAATTGAGTTGTAATTAAATTGTGTTCTTCTATCTAATTATAATGTAGGGTATGATTTTGATTTTTTAATTATGTTAGTTTACAACATGCATTTACTTCCACCATCCATGTTTTTTAATCTAGTAAGCTTAGCTAATTGTACCATGAAATAACATGCGACTAAGAAATAATTTATCAAGAAATTATGCAAGTACGAGTGCAAAAATATGTATTTATGTGCTATAAAGGGACATATTCTAAAAGTATGATTACAGTACGAGTAAGCAGCTAAATATTAATGCATTATTTTCAATAACTGTTACTGTTACTCGAGTAACAGGTACGCAGCATATATTAGCACATAATTACTATTACTATTATTTGATAAATAGGTACCTATGATCTGTATACGCCACTAAACATCGTGTACTGTTCTTGTCTAAGATAGAAGAGGAATGGATGATCGGCGTTGATAACGCGATTTTCCGGTACAATTGCGCTGAGGTAGGCTATGCCGAATTCTGAAAGTCATGATACATTTTGGAATGAGATGTTTTTTAAAGTTAAAAGCTTTAGTGGACAACTATGTACCTACATAGACATGGTAGGTATGGAATAGATTAAGTATCGATTGGAATAAGCCCTAGATATGAGAGGGATATGTTGTACCATAAATCTAGCGATTTTCAAAGCGACAATAAACCGGTTATTAATGGGTAAAAGCACGGTGGATCGTGATTACACTATAAGAAAAGATTTTAAACCGTCACTGAATTAAAAAAAAAACATAATATGGATCTGCACCTCACTCGACGATATCAAAACTTTAAAAAATTAATATGGACAAACATGCAATTGTATCGAAATCAAGATATTATATATATCTCATACTAGTCATAATATTGTAAGCAATGTCGACACAAAAATATTTCGGTCAAAAATAGCGTTTTGTGTGAAAACCTAAAGAAAGTGAACACTTCTTGTAGTCTTGTTCAGCACAATGAAAACTTATCGTTGCAGATTGATCGTTGTACAATGTTAGCCAACTATACGGGTGTTTTTCTTCTATAATAAATTAATTATACTCGTATTCTCTATTTTATAAGTTACCTAGGTTTTAGTTGGTAGTTTGTTTTTAGTTTAGATAGCTTCTTATTTAAGTTTAGTTGTAAGTTTTTATTTTTTATAAGTGTGTTGTTATTAAAGTCAAAGTCAAAGTTATTTATTGGTAAGTAAATTCTTACATGTCATTGATTAAATCTTATAAAATTAGTTACAACAATCCATATACATACGTACATAGTTATACATTATAATTTCATGTAATTATTGCTTAATGTAATGTATACATTAATTAAATCAATATTATTATTACAATTGAGTATTTATTATTATTGAATTCTAATGCTGCCATCAACTTTTAGAAAATCTTCGTAACTATAGAAAGTCTGCTCGATAAGCCAATGTTTAAGGCGAAATTTAAATATATTACTATTTGTCGCTGACCTGACTGTATCTGGTAACCTGTTATAAACTTCTGGACCTGCTATATGGGTTAGCTTGCGAGTTAGTAATGTTATGAAATATGAGCTAACGGAGTAATTGTGAAATATTTATAATTATTTATCATTTATCTTATTTATCATATTATTATTATTTCATGAAAATAAATGTTAAAATAGTAACTAAAGTTACATGAACGTGTGACAATAATCATGCTTTTCAGAATAATATGTGATACAAAAAATTAATATCAAATGATATTATTATTTGATATCTCGTGCATAAAGTTATCATACCTAAACTGCATAAAAGCCATGAAATAATACAATATTTTCGTAGAAGAGTTGATAGTAAAATGGATGGTCGGCTTCAAAATCGCACTTTTCAAAAAACCGGCCCGATCTAAAGTCCTCAAGATCTGAAGCAAAAATAACGTGTCAAGTATTTTTAACTCTTTTAACTTACATTTCTATAAGTCATTGTGTGACAGTCATTAACCATGCCAGAGCCTTTTGAAGTGTTTTGAAAAGTCTGACACCGGAGTTCAATTTCAAAGAGTCTTTATTTCACATATAAGTAATTAACAATAAAATATGCTACTGTACATTAAGTAGTTATAAACTAGTTTCCTAGCATGTTTTGACATGAAAGTTAGTACGTTTTCAAGTTGGATTACCTATTATATGTAGATATAAATAAACAATAATATATTGAATTTGATACAAATATCGTAATAAGTCTTACAATTATTATGCAAGCTTTAGCACAGACACCGGAGTTGGTCACTCTCATACGACCTTTCCTATTTTTTTTTTATCGTAATTTTGTGTTATTATTAGTGCATGATGTAGTGTTATGCTGATTCTTGTGGTACAATTATTATGAATAAGTTACTTATTTTGTGCTTAATAAAATTGAGAATTGGAAATGTACAGTTTACAGGAAGAATGTTTAAATAACTAACTAATTCAAGTCTATTTTATATTACACAGAATATGTGATATGTATAAGACCATTATATAGATGTATATGAATACATATATTATGTATGTAGGTATGTATATAATGTATTTTCGGTAAAAATCTGTATCCAATATTTTGATGGTAAAATCCAAATTGGTTAAAATATTCGTGTGTGTACAAAACAAAAGCCGCATGCTTTTATATAAATAACATTATACTTAATATAAACATATTACCTAAGATATATAAGCGCCGTAAATAAGCATAGTTTGTATATATAGTTTGTTAAGCTTTGAATTCGAAATAGAATGGATGATCAGCCCGAAAGAACTTTGGTATTTCGTCTATTGAACCAGATCGATAAACCACGACAATTTCTGTAGCAAATAAATAAATAATTACATAAATAATAATAAATAGATAACTGTAGGTAAGCACATGATCATAATAACATAGAGCAAGCTTTTGCTGCTTAAGATTTTTTATTAAACTAACGTGCATTTATCATTTTTAATTAGGTTGACTTTAATATTATTGTTATAGAGATAAAACATCAGTCTGGCAATGCATATGACTAAAACATGTGATTTTGCAAGGCAAGTTTGCAACTCATCCACATGCTTTATATTGTAAACTTGTTACCTAAGCTGAGTAGACGCCATTAAATAACTTGGAAGATTTGAATCTTAGTTCAAAATAAAATGGGTGATCAGCCAAGAATAAATCTCGCAGAAATCGTTCGGATTTCATCACCACATAAAATACTGAAGTAAAAACAATTGAGTAATATTAGTAAGGAAAATATTAAAACAAATGCATCAATAAAATATCTGCTTCATTACCTATCTCGTCAATCTAAATATATAAAACTCAAAGGTGACTGACTGACTGATTGACTGACTGACTGATATAGTGATCTATCAACGCACAGCCCAAACCACTGGACGGATTGGGCTGAAATTTGGAATAAAGGTAGATGTTATGGCGTAGGCATCCGCTAAGAAAGGATTTTTGGAAATGACACTTTTGAAGGGGTGAAATATGCAAGTTTTATAACTTCTTAATGCGAGCGAAGCTGCGAGCACCCACTAGTTTATTCATAAAACTCGTCATATAAAAACAGTAAAAAATTATTTGGTGGATTATTTATCATTACTACTTTACTCAGATATGAAAATAAGAATGCGTTAAACAGTTAGTAGAATACAAAACATACAAGTTCGGTTCTAGTAACTGAAATAAACATGATTCTGACTAAAATAAATGTAAATGTAGTAAAACGAATCATTTTACATTAAAAAAAAAGTTTGCGACAAAAACATGTATAAATACATTTTATCGCTTTTTGTTGACGATGGGTCTGTACATTATTTTACAGATTTCTTAAAAGAGGTAGTGGGTGCGAGGAGTTTTATAATTACTTGTATATTTATGATGAAACCAATTCGGCTAAAGCATATTTTCCAAAAAAGAACCCGCATGAAGCAGTGCAAAACACATGCTTTATAAAACGACAATTAAAACGTTACCTAAGCGGTATACGCGCCATTAAATAAGGTTGTAGATTGGGCTTTGAGTTCGAAATAAAATGGATGGTCAACCTTAAACTCAATGCGTCTTATCTTACGGAAGGATTTCTTCATGATGACAAATGCTGTAGCAAAAATATTTAACGGTTATGATAATTATAATTAAAATATACTGGTTTGTAACCCATTTTTTAGGATTAAACAAAATCAATTCTGGACATGAATTCCATAACTCACAAGTGACTCTGTGGTCAAATCATATCTATATTGAAATGAAAGTGGATCTGGATGATGGGACCTTAGATCGTTTTCAAGTAACTATAACTTCATGTCAAGAATTACAATTTGCTCTGTTGGAGCGTCAATGAGAAACGCACATCATACCAACAAAATGCTTGTTCACTTCTATAAAAAGTGTAAGATGTGTGTTTTGGATCTGGGCAGACGATGTATCTGATCAAGTGTACGTCTCTAATAATTCGATTATGCGGTGGAGTCACAACTCTCAGTGATGAGAAGTACACATAAGGAGGAGGTATGCGTTAGGGGATCAAAAAAAGAGTAAAATTAGTCACAACAAGAACAAAAAAATGTATACGAAAATTATATATTCCAAAGATCATTTTTAGGGTTGGTAGACTCTAATTTAATTAAATTTTGGTATGATTGATGAAGTTTTTAGTTACAGCCAAGAAAACCAAACCAAAGAAAATATACACAGAAAATTTAGTTGTGTTGTGAATAAAAAAGTAACGGATCAATATGCAAAAGGAGAACAGCAAGCTTGATATATTTATTTGTTTACCAAATTTACCTAAGAAGTAAAAATGCCGTTAAATAATACGTTGTTTTGATATTCAAGTTCAAAATAAAATGGACGGTCGACAAAAAATCGTGTAGTGTCAAAGTCTCGACCAGATCTTGAAAACCAGAATGCTGTGGGAAATAACAATCAATATATAGGTACATGTGTATAGTAAGATGACAGACAGAAGAAGAAAAAAATACTTAGAGTATAATAAGACTGTGTGAAATGTACTTATTAATTAATAAAACATTATGATAGTAGGTATTTTAAAAATATGCTATTCAGCGCACAGATTTTCATTAATTTAGTAACAAAAGAGTATAAACATACATACAGTAGAGTTTACAGGTAAGTTTTAAGTAGAAAAGTGCGTGAAAACAAAACATGCCACAATTTAAATCCTGAAACAACATGTTTTTAAAACCAAAAGAAATTAGAGTTATCGTATTCAGGTATCAAATGTATTTATTATGTACTAGCTGTCCCGGCAGACTTCGTACTGCGACCTAAAGTTTTGTATAAATTAATTTCATTTTTATTTTTTATTTTTTTTCCCTTTTAAACCTTCCCTAGACCTCCACGAACATTTCAAGACTAAGATAAGATAAATCCGTTCAGCCGTTCTCGAGTTTTAATCAGACTAACGAACAACAATTCATTTTTATTTATAAAGATGATTTCTGAAGTTCTAACATAAAAACGTTTTGCTGTTACTAATACCATTATTATGATAAATATTGGAATTTTCCCAAAGTGGTTTCAACACAAGACAACCCAGAATAGCACACACCGGCTTCAGAATATTTTTTCACCTGTTTTTATTAGTGATGGAAGATTCCATCAAACAGTGTTATTCCAATATTTTTCAGTTGGAAATAAAAAGGTCTGTTGGCATCAAAGCTTACAATATGCTTTACAGACGGCGATAATATGATATTTATACCTGAAACAATTAATAGATTTTATTTTGAACGTTATTAACTCAGTAATTTGCTAAACTGTTGATAAATATTAAGTAAGGATAAGGGCTGCATTTATAACTTATCCTTGATTAAAATTGTAATTGCAAGCCTCGGTATATTTTTACTGGCGTATTTGAAATAATTGTATGTGTGTTTCGTTTTTTAATCATGTCTAACACGAATTTATAACACTGGACAGATTCGTTTGTTTGTATTTTAAAATAACTTAGAAAAGTCACTACACGATTTATATATTTTTTTAGATTTCGTGCTATAAATTTTATCAGTCTAGTATTTTTACCCCTTTTAATGACCATTTATAAGCGTTCCGTGCATGTACATATATGATTTGTGAATAATTTGATACGCTTAAAAGCATTTGATAGCTTCAATACATATCCCCCTTTGACGAAATTCGGTCACCTCATATTGCCTTAATTGAAAGTTCCTTCAAATAAGGGCACATTTTCATTTCTTATTTCAAAATAAAAAGGTCTATCGACGATGAACTCTTCTTGTTCGTGATCACATCGATCAATTTCAATATCTGCTGAAACAAAATAGTGCTTAGAAGGATTTCATCTAATTTTTATCTCAATTAGATTTTGTAAAGTCTTAGTTGTACCACGGTGTAGGTACTCTGTATTCTGTGGTCGGTAGTTTTTTTTTAGATGGTGCTTTGTTTTTGTGGACAAATATTGCATTTTTTACTTGCTTGTTAAATAATGGTTTCGTAGTCATTTTAATATCCCTATTAATGAATTGGCTGCCAAAAAGCTTGGTATCATCTCGAAGGTGCGTCAGTACTTCCAGCCGGAGCAACTGCTCATATTATATAAAGCACAAGTTCGGTCGTGCATGGAATACTGTTCGCACCTTTGGGACGGATCAGCCCAATACCAACTTGAGGCGTTGGAGTCGATTGAGAGGCGAGCTAAGAAGATCATTGGAGAAGCCACCGTTGCTAAAGCGAAACTACAAAGCTTGGAACATCGTCGCAAGGTTGCTAGCCTGTCGGTCTTCTATCGGTTGCATTTCGGTGAGTGTGCAACGGAGCTTCACAATATAATTCCTCCGTCTCCATTCCACCGTCGAACAAGCAGGAAGTCAGCGGGGCGTCACCGGTATATGGTGGAAGTGCCAAAGACTCGCACGAAGCGCTTTGATTCTACCTTCATAGTAAGGACAGCGAGACTATGGAACTCTCTACCTGGAGCCCTGTTCCCAGAAAATTATAACCCAGGGGTCTTCAAATCTAGAGTAAATAGGTTTCTTCTAGGCAAGCGTGCTACATCTTAGACTATAGTGGTGCTTAACATCAGGCAGGCTATAGTCAAACGTAAGCCTATTTAATGTAAAAAAAAAAAAAAAAAAAAAAACGTGTAACTTATTAAGTATTTTTATTCTTAAAGCGGTATCTAAATCATAGGAACTCCTGTGTAAGTTAAGCATTAAGTTGAATCGGTTCTTACTGGGTAAGCACGTTCCATTCTAGACCGTAATGATTGCTTACCATCAGGCGAATTACGGTCAAGTGCAAATCCATTTCTTGTAAAAAAAAAAAAAAAAAACAAAAATAACTATCGTATTTAAAATATCGTTCAAGCTTTAAATTTATTTATAGCCTTAGAAATTCAAATAATATAATTTAGTATATTTTCTTGAATCAAGAACCTATTATATTTTTATTTGTCCTAAGATTTTTATGCTACTCTGCATATTTCTTTACAATTTTCAGTGAATCAGTGCGTTTAGAAATAATATGTAATAATAAGTATTGTTATAAAGTTTTCCGGTATCTGTAAGATATGGTAAATAAATATAATACTAAACCAAAAAAGAGCAAGTTATTAAAAAAGTTAAATTACTGAAATAAAAAAGAAAGACCAAACAAATAACGTATTATAATTACACTTTAGGTTAATTTTTCGTGAAATAATGTTCACACCAAGTTAAACCTTTAACCCCACAGATTTTTTTTAAAGTCACCTTTCTATTAGGAACTATAGAAGGCCCCATCAAATAAAGTTAGATTGACATTTCTGATTTGAAAATAGAATGGTCTGTCAACGTCAAGATTTTTGGGAGGCGGGCCGGGGGCGCTTGCGGCTAGCCCAATGAAAGCTGAAACAAAAACCAACAAAATGATGTTTTCTTACTTTATCTGGGGTTACTTATGCTCCGATTCATATATTTTTTTTTAGAAAAAGAAAGAAGGTAAACCAGCTCTGTTGATCATAAGTAACAGGTTTGAGATAAGTATTTTTGTGGACACTTGTTTGTGTTAAAATTCGCTATTCAATACTAAATTTAATTTGACACTCGTTTTTCTCCTTCTTGCAACCACTTTAACCTAAGTTATAAATTTAGCAGGAAGTCATTAGTAGGTAGGTCGTAAGTAGTTATATTATTATTTCACTTATTATATTATATTGCCATATCTATTATTCAAGTCAGTCTCGATATAAAAATAAAACAGAATAGGTAATAACTTTAACGTATATATGAACCGTTAAAAATAATATTATTTTTGAATCGGACTAAATAGTAAAACGGGTGATCCACTTCAAAAGTATGATCGGGCATTTTCCCAGTTTTAGAAATGTCAAAGTCTGCAACAAGATGTATTTGTTAAAGTGAGAATTTAATTGAAGTTTAATTTTAAGTTGGTTATTTATAAATTTATATGACGTATACTACTGTTGTAAATTACTTATATTCTATGGATTGTTATTAATTATTGTGGTATTTTCATACTTATAGTACATTTATACCGTTCTAGTGATTTTGTTGATAATAATATAATGAGTACATACTACATGCAATAATTAAGTAGTATGCGTACGATGAATCAGTTTTAGGTGCGATTTTAGTAAATAAACCTTTGGTCTAGAACATCAGCAAATGCAGAAAAAATGTTATTCTGAAAAAATGCGTACACGAAGAAAAGTCACAGGAAAAAGTTATACTTATTTC
The DNA here is from genome assembly GCA_964023185.1 of Macaria liturata. Lineage (NCBI taxonomy): Eukaryota > Metazoa > Arthropoda > Insecta > Lepidoptera > Geometridae > Macaria > Macaria liturata. The sequence goes on along the minus strand of OZ026811.1, from coordinate 5,843,535 downwards.
CGCTTCCAAAAGTATATCATCAGGTACCATTAGAATTACATTTTGCCACTGAAGTAAAATCACTAAATATTGCTATTTCGGAGCACTTTTCCATATAATAAAAAAGCTGAAAAGATAAAAAAAAATATAAGTTACTCTTAAGTTAGTGTTAAGTTGACCTTACCATTGGCAGCGGCGGCTTCCGCTCCTTCCTCATTGACTTCGATAAAAGCCTTCTGTATAGCCTTACTGACGTATAAGTTACTTTCCTTCTCCAACAGATTTTCTAACTGAGCATTGGGAGTAAACAGCTTGGTCACTTGCATCTGGAATTGATTAAGTAATTGTTATTGATTAGTAAACTTATAGTTATCTTATATTAGTTAACTTATAGTTAGAATACAATTATTACGATAGTACTACAAGTTTAGTTTAACTTTTTTTTAATTGACTGATGAATAAGGCGAATCACATTTAACGCCTCGCAATAAACGATATCAAGGTTTCATGTAATTATTATATTACTGTTAATTTAGTTGATCACGACGAAGGGACAGAGTAAAACATAAAGGTTTTGTATCTGATATTAGTAATACGTACTGTACAAAATGTGCTATAAGCCTTCAGGTGAAAAAAAAAACATTTTTTTTATATTTTCCCTAACAATACTAAACGTATTCGTATAATACCTTTCCCAAAATGTCTTTCAAATCGGTAGTGGTCTCAATCTTGAATTTAGGAAGCGACAGAACTACTTCTGTGGGGTACATGTTGTCGGTAGCTTTGCTCAGTGCAGTCGGGTCTTGAAGTTTCTCTTGCAGATCCTTGAGGCCATCAATTTTGTTCGGCAGCACAATCAAGAACGATGATTCTTCGCCTTCATACGGCAATTCTAATAGCTGAAAGATTTTACAACACATTGTGTTTATAAGTACTTCATATGCTATAAATATCTCATCTAGTACAGGCACGCTTTGCTTTTTAGCTTGCACTATTGTTTAATTTAAAAACGTATTAGGAAATCATCGAAAATAACCTCGATAGGTTCGACCTGTATCTTTTTGGTAAACGCCTTATGTCTTTAAAACCACGGTCTACTCAAAGAGAGGCGCAGAAATCCAGATGCATTTGCAAGCATAGTACGGACTAGGCAGCAGTGAAAAATTTCCATTTGGGTTTTCTAAAAAGGTTTTAAATTATAATTTATTCAATGCGAATGTCAACAAAAAATACGTCGTAATAGTAAATACCTTACCTTAGCGTCTAGCTCGCTGCTCTCTCCATAGCGGAAGGTAGCAGTTTTGTGCATGGTAGGGACTTTCACAGTCTTATCCATAGTCACGTGGAAGTCAGCGTCAGTGGTCGCGTCACTCACAAACTTGTCCTTCCATGAACCCTGGAAAAGATTTTTTTAGTTACACACATCATTTTTCTGTAGCAATTGACATACTTTTGATATATATTGTTTACATTGCATGTTTGATCTCATTATTTGTGTGAAAATGTTTCTAGTTTTTTATTCCATGTACAGATTTTTGAATTTGTAATAGACGTGTTATTAATTGTGTACTCTGCTTGCAAGCCCGAAGGCGTACTTGTGGAGATGTTATAAGTTTAACCTAAACATCCTCACTGTAACCCTCTGTATGTTGTAACATACATAATATGGTAACAGTATGTAATTGTAAGAAGAAATAAACGAAATTAAATTTTACTATCTCATTCTTATATATAAAAATGAATCGCAAAATGTGTTGGTAAGCGCATAACTCAACAACGCCTGGACCGATTTGGCAAATTCTTTTTTTTTAATATTGTTTGAATGGTTTTTACGGCGAGAAAAAATCGAAAAAATGCCGGAAAATCCTTTTCAACCGCCTTTTTCTTTTTCCCATAAAAACGTTTTCTTACTAACTAAAGAGTAAAAGAGTCAACAGACAGGACGATGTCTGTCGGGTCCGCTAGTTACATATTAAAAACCATTTATGGCAATCACTTCATATTTCACATTATTCAGAATGACATAAGAACATCATTTAATTATGTGTACCCATTTATTTTCTTCCAATGCAAAACATGACTTTATTAGATTATTTCGTCTGAAATATACTAGGTTTTGGGTATTTTGTTATTTTTTACATTACCGCGACGCGGCGACGGTGGATAAGCAACATTCTAACTCAGAAAGCTTATAAATGAAATTGGCAAGAAATCGGGATGTACATATGACTTAATAGTGCATATACTTAGCAGTAGAAGAAAATGAGCTGCTGATCAAGACGATTTCTATAACTTTACTTACCTTGAAATAAATAGCATTAACAAGAACAGCGCGTGTAGATCCGTCCAATGACTGCGGGTCTACCAAGTCTTTGATTTTATTGTTGGTTTGATCTTCAACCTGAAAAATAAAACATATTTTGTAAATTTTGTATGTATAAAAAAATACAAAGACATAATGTCATCTAAGATGTTTACTTGACTTATTATATGAGTCTTACAGTTCATTTTTGATACAGTAATCTTAGATATATTAGACAATTATAGGTGACTTACATAGTCTTGCGTCTTGATAACCTATCAAGACTACGTAACAATAACATAACATTGCAACACAACCTGTCATAGAAAACAGATACGTAAACAGATTGTTTTAAATTAATTTAATAACTAGTAAAGTTAAAAAAGCTAGTATAGCTTTTTTTACTTACCCAGACATTAATTTCCTTAGCGGTAGCGTCACTTTTTGAAAAGTCTACGTTTTTGACTTCAGAGTTGAACACGTTTTTCGAGACCTGAGCGAACTGAGGGTTCAATTTGGCATCTTCTGCGATGTATATTCTGTTCGCCATTCTTAGATCTACGCCCTTAATGGAGCGCAGTCTTGTGTTGACACCATCAAATACTTGCTTTGTCTGAAAAAAATATATGAGCAACTATGAATCTTGCATTAGCAGCATCCGATGATGTTATTGGAACGTTTCACCTCCTCTTTGAGTCATATTGGCAATGAGAATTGCTGGGAGTCGTGACGTAAGAGGAGTTCCCTTGGGCAGGCATAACTCGAACTTTTACTAAGTGTTATTCACTGAGCTCAGGATAAAAATAACAGGTGTTGCATTCATGTTTAATTTTTCGAGCAAACTTCTTATTACTTACGCTTTTTTTATTTGTTACCCAATTTACCTACACATTATTCCAAAAAACACCAAACCAGAAATACAAAGAGTACAAAAAATTCTCGCAAATATAAATCATACTCACGATACTTAAGTGATTTTATTTGTATTGGCATATAACTAGCCTGATAAAAGCCAAATTAAAATTATTAAAAAAAAATAACACAAAAAACTTGCAAGTCAAGTCTTATGGTGGACATTTCATTTGTAAACAAAACTATGATAAAACCACAGTTTTGTTTATTTATTGGTGACATTATTGCAATTGATCAAATGTCAATTCATAAGATCATGTTTTACTAAACAAATGAATACTGAGTGTATTACTCTGTACCAGCCCTAACCACGAACAATTCAATGAGTCAATAGTTCAATTTCTACAAGGTCTGTTGCCTCACCACATTGTCGTTGGGAAGCCCGATTGCCTTCAGCAGTTCATCGTGGGATGCTCCCGTGGACGCCAGGGAGAATTGGGCGAGAGGCGGCAAGACAGAGAAGGCAGACAGGATCACGCTCTTGTCGGGGTTCGCTTTTGCTACTTCCTGGAAATGGTGGAAAAGAAATTAGGAAACTAAAATTTATACATAATGATGTATTAAAGAGAGACATACATCCAGTAATGTCATAAGAAAGACTGCGAAAAATTACACATGCCGTGGCCTAGTGTAAGTTATGTCATATTTTGAGTTTGTTCTACATTTTTGTACTCGATTATTAGACAGAATTAAGTAGCTGTTAATGTTCGGCGTATGTGCAAATCTATACATAGGTACATTATTATATTATCTTAGATATAACTAAGTGCTGTCAAGAAATCTAATACAATGGATTTGTTTAGATGATTTTGGCCTTCAGAAATATTGTCTGCAGCATTATCTCTTAAGAAGTCTATTTGTTTGGGAGATATGTTCCCGCAAAACAAACTCAGTTATGGCACTTAGCGCGGGACAATGGAATACCACCTTATACTGCTTAATAAAGTAAGTTTTAAACTCCTGTACATAAAGTATAAATTGAAGTACCAACTGTATTTGTTCTTGCATAACAAACAATTTGTACCTATTTGTTCGCCCCTTTTTAGAAGATGTAGATATTTAAAGCGGGTTGGACTATTCCTGATACCAGTTGGCAATCCAGTTGGGCTATTCCAGCGGCCACCGTTCGTTTTTTTTCTACGCCAAATCAGTTCGCAACTCACATAAAAAATAAGTAGTGTTAATTTATACCAAGGCCCAGTTGAGACTATAACTATGTAGTTTTAGGTATAGATTGTACTAATATTATAAAGCTGAAGAGTTTGTTTGTTTGTTTGTTAGAACGCGCTAATCTCAGGAACTACTGATGCGAATTGAAAAATTCTTTTGGTGTTGAATAGACCATTTATCGAAGAAGGCTTTAAGCTACATAACATCACGCTACAGCTAATAGGAGCGAAGAAACAATGGAAAATCTGCAAAAAACGGGGAAAATTATTCATCTTTGAGTGTTTCCGTTGCGAGCGCTGCGAAAACGGTTCAAGTCGTGGGTAACATAACTAACTATAAACCTGAAGAGGTTGTTTGCAAAAATAAATAGGATGTCCAAAATAACTATTCCACGCGGACGAAGTCGCAGGCACAGCTAGTATCACATAAAGATGTTTTTGTTCGTATTTTCCTCATGGCTACTGTCCGTGATGACGTTATTGTTGCGATTCTGGTTGCAGTACCAATCCTTCCGCTATAATTATATCTTAATTTTATGCACGTTTCGTGTTGATAATAAATCACGAAACCAAGCATCGTTTCTACAAGTTATTCTTATTTTAAGTAGAATAAATAAACTACTTTTTTATAATTTATGTATCGCTACAATAACATACATAGAATAATTAAGATAATCATATTGACAGACTTTAAGTATTTTTGAGTTTGTATTTTAACTAATGTTTGATGACAAAAAATCTGTGTTGAAATAACAAAAGCCAACAAGACCAAACAAATAGTTTGAAGCTCATAACTGATGCTTTTAGCTAAGCACGTCATTGTGTGTGCTATAAAAACTTTGCCTCTTAACTGGTTCTCCTCTCAATGCTTAGAATTCATATTAAGCAATCATACATCATCAGTCAATATTGAAAGTACACTTACATTGAACATTCTAGCCGTGAACTTGTCATTGCTCTCTTTAAGCAGGGCATTCACATCGGTATCAGCCGTAGCCATGGCTAGCAATGCAGCGACTGAAAACAAGATATACAACGGTAAATTTATAGCAAAAAATATAATACCTAAATAGACACGACACAGAATGACTGCATACATTTACATAATCAATGTTATCTTAGGTTTTGACCTGAGTGAATTTTGACACTGTGATAAAAAATACGGGGATAGTGAAAAATAGATAAGTAATAAGTAGTATACCTAGGAACTATCTTCAAATGAATTGCATAATGGAATATTTTCCTTTTATGTGGTTGTAAATAGAATTTATTTAGCATATGCTAAAAATTGGCGCTCTGTTACATTCTTTGATAAGGAATGGTAATGATAACAATATTTTTATAAATTCTTTAGGTGCTGTAAGCAATTGAACTAGTTTAACATCAGTTAACACATACCATCGTAAAATAGTTTGTATATTCTGTTAAATATATGGCGTGGAAACATTTTAATATATAGGTATGGTACTTATAAGGAAGGCTTTACTAGGGTGCAAGTTTTACTATAATGAAGGTACTTTACGATAATATTGAATCAACGTGTAAATTTTAAAGATTGAAATATTTGAACTAAATATGTATTCAAAGCATTCAATGATTTTGTAAGCTGCAGTTGAAAGTTGGAAGGCTGAAAAATAATTGAAATTGCGAGTAATTAAAAATATGTGTGTGGAATAATCAGCCAAATTGATTAGAAGCGGCTTTGAAAATCAATTAAAAATTAACAAGTATTAAAACGAATCATTTTCAATTACAAGATAGTAGGAATAATCGCTGTAAATCGAATAATGGTTATTCTATTAAGATACATGACCTCAAAGTTTATTTCCAAACTCAAAATTATTGCACAACACATAGTTAATTGACATTATATAAATGAGGAAGGCTACTTTAATACCATAAGAATGGAAAACTAAGCCAAACTATGTTTTAAAAGGTAAAGATAAATTAATTATCATCTGCTTGCCAATTTAAAAAAAACTAACATCACGTCTAGAAAAGAAATACCACGTAACGACAAAAAGTTAGAAATCTTTAAAAGCATACAATTTATTCAAGTACTTAAGGCATATATTTTCTTGAACCTTCCAGTATTAAATTTTTAAAACAAAGTAGGCACTACAAACAGTCAGGATAAATACGATATTATTTGCGTTCAGACCGGTTATCTCCTCATCTTTTAGGGATTCCCGACAACATACGTACATATGCATAAGGTTTGTTGTCCATTGAATATCTAGCGTGTGTACACATTTGTATATGTGTTTGTTATAAGTACCTTTATGAGTGTTCGGTCATATTAAAGATGCATTGTTAGCCTTCAATAGAATCACGTTAAGGTCAGCGGTTTAACACCTTGAAATTATTATTGTTATTACCCTTTTGTACTTCCTAGCTATGTTTAAATTAAAATGAACAAATATTTATGTAGGTATTCATCGAAAAACATCTCCATTGTACAAGAAAAATCTAGATTGTATGCGAGAATTCATATTGTTATAATTCAATTTAACAAGGCAACAGTTTTTATCGCACGCTAACCAAAACATCGAAACAAGTTACTTGTAGGTTTTTTTAAGTAATTGAAATAGCTGTTGGTCCAACCGGCTAGGTAAATTAGGCGTGACCTTTACGTTTTAATAACAGCCTATGATAACACGAAGGTTACGTTAAATGATTTAACGTTAAAATAGTCGTAGAATATTGTAAGTAAATAAATAAACTCACATAATAATATGAGCTTCATGATTGCGTCGCACTGATTCAAACGTCGAGTTGACACTGACGACCGGTTGGACTTGTATTCGTCTTATAAATGAATGTCAATGTTTATATTCAATCGAACTCTGTTTCTGACCCGAGATATGTCGAGTTTAATCGCATATACATCACCTGTGGAACTAATCGAGCAATGAGTAACTCGTTCACTTAGAATTGAGTTGTAAATTAAAATTGCAGTGGTTTTTGTATTAAGGAAAGTAGGTAGGCAAAGGTATTTTTAATTTGTTGTGAGTATCGAGAAATTATTTTTTAAAATAGGAAGTTACATGAATGAATATTAAGTTAAAAGATAGGCAAAGTTAAAGTAAGTATTTTAATGTATAATTACGTGATGTTGTTTCAAAATTGGAACTTGATAATATTGTGATAAGTAGTCTATACAGATAGTGAGTTAAAATAAAAAATAAACTGATAAACTTATCCGTGAGACAAATCTCCAGTAGGCAAGTAAAAAACTGCGTTACTAATAATGCGATAGCATTCGCAGCATTCTCTTATCAGTTAATGTATGAAATTGAACATAAGAACATAATTATGTTATTATGCTGTGGAACTCCTTGCCCGAATCTCTATTCCCCTTGAACTATAATTTGTCGGTCTTCAAGTCGAGAGTAAACCGGTTTCTTCTAGGCAAGCGTGCTAGATCGTAGATTACACGTTGCTTAACATCAGGCAAGTTGTAGTCAAGCGTGAGCCTATCTAACGTAAAAAAAAAATGTTCCTGGAAACGTACAATTTTACTATTTATACAAACAAACACAAATATGTTTCCAAGTTTTCGTTTCTCGTTTTCCGTGTTATCTTCTGAGAACCAAAAACGTAAGCAATATTGGAACGGCTGTTTGATAGCACCAATGACAATAACTTTGGCAGACGCATAGCTTTAAAAATTCTAACACACATGTATCCATACTAATATTATAAAGCTGAAGAGTTTGTTTGTTCGTTTGTTTGTTCGTTTGTTTGTTTGTTTGAACGCGTTAATCTCAGGAACTACTGGTGCGAATTGAAAAAATCTCTTTGTGTTGATTAGACCATTTATCGAGGAAGGTTTAAGGCTATATAACATCACGCTGCAACTAATAGGAGCGAAGAAACAATGGAAGAAACGGGGAAAATTATTCATCTCTGAGGGCTTTCGTTGCGTGCGCTGCGAAAACGGTTCAAGTCGTGGGTAACAGCTATAATCTAAAAATAAGCTAAAAGCTGAAGAGGTTGTTTGCAAAAATAAATATGATGCCCAAAATAACTATTCCACGCGGACGAAGTCGCAGGCACAGCTAGTGAAGAATAAATCCATTTGGTTAGTCAGGTAAAAATATCACAAGATTCATTGTTCGTTAGTTTTACGATATTTTAAAAATCAAGTTACTGAGCACTGTACCAGTCATATCTGGTTACGATTTTTCTTGTTATCAGGATATTATACGATTTACCGATAAAAATAAAAATTATCATGAGCCCGTTATCGCTTATTGTTGCTGAGCATGTTTTCTTTTAAATGAGATAGGCTCACGCTTGACTACAACTTGCCTGATGTTAAGCAACGTTGTAATCTACCATCTTGCACGCTTACCTAGAAGAAACCGGTTTACTCTCGACTTACTCTAGGGGAATAGAAATTCGGGCAAGGAGTTCCACAGTTTGGCTGTTCGCACGATGAAAGTAACTATGTATGAGCAATGTTGGTCTCTCTAGAAGAGAGGCCTATGCGCCAATACGTAACTAGTGCCGTTCTTAGACAGATCGAATCCAGATGTATAATGCAGTTTTTTATGTCATCGACCCATTGTATTTGGTAAGTATGTGTAAAACCGGTATTCAGACAAATGAGGTAAATTATGAGCACATAAATTGGAAACATGGTTAATAGTAACATTTATCAAAAGATGTTTTTAAAATAGATTTAAATAGGTGTTTTAAAACAGAGATAAGAAGGCGTCTCTTAGACGCATGTCTACGGATAGCGCAGTGTTTGTCTTATTTATTTGCTCCACTTTATTTGCATTGCTTACAAATCCGGCAATGTCTGTTTTCCTCTTTGTGATCTCTTTGAAACTACATAAAGTATGAAATATTTGTACAGCTGGCAACCTCATCAGTTTGTATATTTGTGTCGCAAGCTTTTTACTTTGACAGGGAAAGGATTTCGAAAGAAAGTAGAAAAAATGGAATGATAAGCTAACGATTAAAAAAATATTCTAGTTTTTGTAGCTGATTTTATCTAGACATGAAAGCACAAAATATATAAGTCAGCCATTTAATATTCTGAATAAAAAACTCAACCCTAGATTTGCAGTTTAGCCTATTTGATACTTTTTCTTCTTTTCATCATTGATTGTGATAAGGCCGCCCACTGTACCTAGATGTTAAGTATATGTTTGCTATTATACTACGACGACGTTACATGCTCGAGATTTCTTAATTAACTATGTAGTCTCACTTATGTATGTTCTAACACTTTTTATAGCTGTGAAATTAAAAACACAAAAAAAAAAACTTTTGAACAAATGTCACTGTCAATGTCGCGCCTGTAGCGCCGCGCGTCCTCCTGTCAAACCTCATTCTTTTCTTGTGTGCGGGCGTCGCAACATCATAAATTTCGTTGAATTTTACTATTTGAATTTTTCGTGGAAAAAAGTGTTTATTTCATGTGTTCAAGTGGTAAATTAGGAAAAGGAGCAACGAAATTTTAAAATAACGTCGAAAATTCGACGTTTGGAACAAAAACTAAGCTATTCATCAACCAGCTCAAAGGATAAAGGTTAGTGCAACTACTAACTTACCAAACAATCTTACTGCATTTATTCATCATCGATTTTAATTTTCTAGGTATAATTTTATATATTTTAAAAAACTGTTCCGAATAGATCGTAAATAAAGGTTTTTTTTTCAACAACTGATATAACGATTCTTTTTTGAAATACCCACATTTTTGACATATAGATCGGAAACATGACTTATCTAGCAATGTTTTTTGTAACGTTATTTTTCGATTTACCGACATAGTTGTTGTTTTTGTTACAAATACCTACAATACAACAAAATAATAAATAATTTATTACCATTTTCTTGCATACATTGTTCTACAATTTAATCAATGTAAAAAGAACTTGATTTTCTAATCTATAACGGTTATTTTGTTTGTGATTCATATTTATTTGAACACGGTTGATAACAAACTAGTCTAGTGGCATAACGTGATAATGTACAATGACTTTAAAAGTGTACTGCTTTATAGCAAATTAGCAAATGTTCAGTTTAGTGGAATACAATACCAACATACATTAAATGTATATAATGGGCGTTGAATAAAGCACGATTGATAAAGAGTTATTCTAGTGGCGAAACGTGATTACGTACAATGACTTTAAAAGTGTTACTACTTTATAGCAAATAAACAATTATTCGATTGAGTGGCATACATTACCTATATTCAATGTACATTGAGGAGTTATACTCCGTGACATTAGAGCGCGGTTGATAACGAATTCGTCTAGTGGCTTAACGTGATTACGTACAATGACTTTTAAAGTGTTACTGCTTTATAGCAAATTAACAATCAATAAATTTTGTGGCATAAAGTCGGTACATTGAATATAGGTATATATTCAATGTACCCTCGTTATACTCCGTGACATTAGAGCTCGGTTGATAACGAACTAGTCTAGTGGCGTCACGTGAGTACGTACAATGACTTTAAAAGTGTTTCTGCTTCGTAGCAAATTAACAAATATTCAATTTAATGGCAAATACCTAGTGCATCCAATGTACCTACATTAAAGCGTTATACTCCGGGACATTGGAGCCCGGTTGATAACGAATTAGTCTAGTGGCGTAACGTGATTACGTACAATGACTTTAAAATGTTAATGCTTATGACAAATTGTCAAATATACAGCCCGTATATAGCGGCATAAGGGTAGCACGTATAACGATGATGTGACAAAGTTAGAATACTTTTCTTTCCACACTGATACTAATGGTTTTTATATTTCTGTTGTAACAAAATATGATTGCTATTACAAAAGGTCACGGTCAGGAGACCCAGTGCCAGTGAATTTGAATTCACAAGTGTCAGACAACGATTACCAGATTGGAGCTAACTCAATACTTCCTAACTATCCTGCCAAGTATGTTTGCGAACAATTTAAATCGAAGCAAGTCACCTAGCCAGGTCCATTTACTTATAATGCACAAGATGTTTCTGCTTCAGTACTTTACCGATGGAAATACGTGAAACGTGGAGGATCCACTTAGAAGAAATATTAAGTCATGACATTATTGAAGAATTATCTAAACTTTGGGGTAAAGTCCTAATAAATAAATAATAATAATGCGCGACTCTCGGATGTACAGTATTACATTCGGTTTGATCAAGCTTCTGAGCTGGCGAGAGAGAAGTCTTTTATTCCACGGAAAGTACGAGAGGCTATAGAGATCAACTGCTACCCGAATTTCAACCGAGACCGTGGATGGGCGCTTCCGCCGGCGTGGGTCCCAGCTCTTAATACGATGACAAAGAGAAGGACCATTGGAACTTTGGATTAAGATACGGTCAGTTTTGTGTACGCCGGTACATCGGTCGATGTTGCTGTCCCTGATGAAGCAGTGGAGCGACCCGAGGACGAAGCGGCCGGGAGTAGTAACATCGCCTCGCCTCCACCCCCACCACCCCAGGCCCCCGCGGCCGTGTCCCGGCGGGCCGCTCGCGCGGTGGCGCGCAGTCTGCGTGCTGCCGCGGTCCCAGAACATACGTTCTGAAGATGGATGTCATAACATCAGAAACGCGTAAACAACTTACGCGATTTACACGTGAGTGAAAACCGTTTAGTTAATATATTAAATAAATAAATATTCCGGGACATTGCACACAGCGCCATCTAGCCCCACACTTAGCAAACGCTTGTGTCGTGGGTACTAGATAACGGATATAATAATTACTTACTAATGGAAGGAAATATTTAAAACTAATACTAAACTTGAAGGATAAAGAAAATTTTATGTCCTAAAAATTTCAGCCACTCTAAAGCGCCAAAGCTCAACTTAAAAATGACATAGATCGCATATGCAGATAAGAAGATATCGCCTTATGCTCCTGGCATACATAAGTATGCAATTAAAACACATTTTTTGCAATTTGTAATTTGTAACAAATTACAAGGTATTTTAGCCATATAGAATTTTTTAGTAAAAAATTGTACGAAATTGTCTATTTGTATTAGTTTTTTGTAGATTATCATTTTATACCATTTTTTTCATAGGTTCGTACACCTAATCGCATATCTTTGAATTAAGTTTAAGTAAATCACCTTTCTATAATATAAGACACATAATTTAAAAGATCCCCACACTTGATCAAGCAAAGTTTCGGCCATTGTAGTTCGCGTGTTAAATTCAAATAAGATCGTAATAGGTATCATTCGTTTATCTAGATCGAAGCAGGGACTTGTGTACTATATTCTCACATAAACGTAGATTGTATGAGATTAGACCATCCTTTGCGATAGTGTAGCTTCTGAAATGAGGATTACGAAAATAGATCGCTGTCTAACTGAACATTTATTTTGCTTAACATAAAACGTTACGTGATGATCTAAAGTATAAGTATTCAATGATTTTAGCGTTACCTTCTCGACAAATAAGTTTTTTTTTTTTTTTTTAATTGCTGGCAGTTGTAACTCCTGTGAATTAGGACATTGAGGCTATTGGTGCTCAAACCTTTACATGGATGTCACATTATGTCCTCGGATTTTGAGGTCCTCAAACATGTCGGTTCCCTCACGATAATTACTTTCACCGTTATGAGAATGCAAATAAACACTTTAAAAAGTTATTGTCATACGGCTTGGATCGATTGGTGTATCAAAATGTAAAGAATACGCATTTATCACCGACCTACACCGCTTAAAAACTAAACAGTACGTTAATATTATCTAAAATACCACTTTAATAAAACACAGTAGCTCAAGCAAAAGGCCACATTAAGTAGGTTAATTTATATTATGAAAATGAAAAAAAAAACAAAAAAAGGTGAAATTATTTACCGACCACATGAAAAAAACAAAGTAAACAGCGTAAGCAATATGTTTAGTCTAACAATGTCTCTGACATCCATTGTCAGAGGAAGTATAAACGGAACAAAAAAAAAAGTTGGTTGATAAAAAGATAAAACATAAAGATAGAGAATCTTTATTGATACTGTAAAGTTGTAACATACATAGGTATAGGTATTAGTACTAATTTCATAGAATATGCTACACAAATTACAATATCTCGTCAAATTGAATTTTTAACATTTAGTTTTAATACAATTTTAGAAGTTCCAATCTGTATTATTAATAAAATATTAGAGCAACCTTATCTTCCTTGAGGAAAACCACGAAAAGTAGGCGCTAAGTAAGACGAGATAACATGGATGTTGATTAAACTTTTGAGATATTTTTGATGAGGTGAAACCTCTCTGTTTCTTGTTTGTTTATTCTGAGCAACGTTAACACGATGAGTATTGTTTTTGCTTAGGAATTATAATCATTTGCGATTGGGCTGTGTTGATTACGAGTATTTCCGAAACGAGGGTCGTTGATCTAGTGGATATTTTTTATGTTACTCACTTCGTAAAAACGATAGCTTTATTACGAACTAGTGGGTGCTCGCGGCTTCGCTCGCATTAAGAAGTAAAACTTGCATCCCCTATTTCACCCCTTTAAAAGTAGCATTTCCAAAAATCCTTTCTTAGCGGATGCCTACGTCATAACATCTACCTTTATTCCAAATTTCAGCCCAATCCGTCCAGTGGTTTAGGCTATGCGTTGATAGATCACTATATCAGTCAGTCAGTCAATCAGTCAGTCAGTCACCTTTGAGTTTTATATATTTAGATTTAGACCATAAAGTTTTATTACATTCTTACACTAAACTAGAAGCATGTGAGTTCATATGATAATTGCAAACTCTAGTGTTTTTGAAACTGTATTTTAACTACGGTCACCCATCCAAACTCTGACTGCAGCGTCAGTTGCTTAACTTTCGCATTCGCAAACGTATACGCAGCACGAAACCACAAACGCCTAGTAAAAAGCACATGTACTTTACAGAGCTGAAACAGATTTATCATTAGCAAATTTTAAACAATCCAAACAATATCACATAAAGGTCAAACTGATAACTGATCTTCCGACATCGGTTAAAAAGTGACATTAATTAGCGCACTTTCAGCTAGAACTTTCCAAAGCTTGCAAGTTACATCGAAGCTCGAAGCTGGCATCGTCTCACAAAGGGCATTCAGTGTGTGTTCTCATTAAAACGTCAACAGCGAAACGACAGCTTTTATAGTAGGACTTGTGTGACTTGCTTGTTCAGTATTTTGTTAGTATAAATGTAATTTCGTTAATATAAGCAAATTTTATTTGCTATGAAAAACAGTAAATTTGTTTAAAATCTCTCTAAAATTTTACTCTGGCCCTCCGATGATACTAAAAATAATAATGTACTTGATTTAGTGTCTGTAAGTTAATACTGCTAAGTTTTCATAATTATGAAAACATAGATACATAAATTGAAAAAACTAAATTTTCTTCTTTTTTTGCAAAGAATTATATAATCCCATCCTAGTTTTACTATAAACTGGCACATGTAAAGTCATTAGGCAGTAATCACCTCAAACCCGTTGCAGCTTCGTTCGTGTAAAAAACCATGTTGTCAACTAATGACGATATGTTTTTCATACAATGAACTGGCTTTATATGGCTTTAACAGCTGTTATATTTGCAAATGATGAAAATATAGAGCATGTAAAAATATAGTGTTTCTGGGAAATTGTCGTCAATCAATTTTGTTTTGATTGGAACCTGTTTGTAGTAAATTTGTTTAGCCATTTAAAGTGGCTGTTTACATAGTGGTCTTTTATCGTATTCTGACTATTTTGTATACGTAAACATACGAGGAATTTTGATATTTTTTATTAAAGCTATCAATTTCTACTTGCCTGATTTAATCATTGCTGCAGCCTAGGGCGCATTTTTGACATAAACCAAAAAGGTTTTTTTTCCCTTAATAGTTTCGAGTTTGTATTTTGACTTCTTTGGAACAACATTAGTCGTTAGTATAGCTAAAAGGGCTTAATTTCTTTCACAAGTCAATGAAAAAGCTAGGAATAAAATTAACTAGGTAAGTTAAATTGACTGACAAAGATTTGACGCACTTTGGAAAAGTTCACCTTTACAAATCCTGTCATAAACATTATCCCACTCTTATCAGATCCTTACCTAACCTTTAGCAACGGCACTTCCCATGAAAGTATCAGTATCTTTTCACAACTAATCTGATACGTTCTAGCACATCGTTAATATCACCAAATCCACTAACCCCGGGGAGTAAGTGCGGCTCTCATGATCATTAAGATATCTAAGCCCCGTTCTGAAGACATTGCCTACGCGGCGAGTCTTTTGTGGCCCCTTAATTAATAGGCTTAATATTTCATACACTTGCCGAGGATTTTCGCAAAATTTGGGGAAGTTGTATTTGCGTTAGGTGAGATCATTAGTCAGGGTTATTTTGAGGATGGCTCATAAACTTTATTTTTAAATGTCACAAAATAATTGAGTTTTGTTTGCCAAATAAAACTTTATTACAAAGATTTTTATTTTTATCTTTATAACACAAAAAAGAATTGAAAAAACTACGAAATAAAAAAGCCGTTTTATTCATAATACATTAGGCACAGAAATTGTATTATAATAAATATGTTCATACGTTAGTTATGATGAATATATTCTAATAGAATGATTAATGTTTAACACATTCAGTTCAGTAAACCATTCATTCAAACTGGCCAGTCCTTTTAGTTATAAACCTCATAGTCAACTTAGATTCTCCAGCAGCCCATAGCAACTGTTTGTCAAAGAAACCAAGTTACCTGAAGCAACATTATGACCTTACCACATCGCCGTGTCCGGGCTCCTTACGTTTTCCATGCATAATATAGGCTTACGCGGTCACGTATTTTTCAAGTAGCTTCATACCGCTTTTTCCTTGTGAATAAATGAAGAAAAAACGTCTGGCAGTCGCATGACAGAATTCGCGAAGGATTTTTACTAGGCGTTGTAAATAACGTTTCAGTTATGCCATAAAGTTCGGCTGTTTATTCAAAAGACTAGATAGCCTACTTGATAGGCCCCATTACGTCTTTCAGAACGGTTTAGAAGGCTATAGTAAAAACTGATATTACGGGCATTGTATTTATAATGTTGGTATAGCGTGAGCAATGTTACATGACGTTCGTTTTGATATGAAATAAAAAGTTTACGAGCAGCTGTTCAGTTATTTCAAGTGCCATGCTAAAGGACACGGAACTTTAAAACTGTCTAAAAATATAATAATTCAGCTTGTATTTACATAAGCGGTTTTAATGTGTTTGTTTGTGTGGCGACTTTTATGAACATTTCAACGGCACCTCACCACAGTATGTACATTATTATATTTATATGATTAGGTAATTAGGTTAACGATAATTATAGTGATTTATGTTTGGCTAGTATATGAGGGTCGGTACAAAGTGATGACTACAAACCTTATTTGGCTAAGGTTTTTGAATAGGTTTCTTTTTAATAAAACTTAGTACTCTATGAGTCAGTGAGCCCTGTTCTTTTTGTTATAGTTTACGATTGTATATAAGTTGTTTTTTACGAAAGATTGCTATTGTGTAAGTATGTGTATATGTACAATAAGAGTTCCACCTGATAGCTGAAACTTGATATTAGTTTCACACTAGAATTTGATTAAAATGTGCAACAATTTAGCATAAAAAACATAAGCTCTTGCATAGGTACGAGTACTTAGCAGATTGCTTCCGCAACATATGAACCGGAAGGACCACGTTTACAACCCTCATAAAACACACGTATGCAATTCACGTAAAACTCAAAAGGAATCACTAGATGCCGTAGTTACTAGGTAATAACAATCGGAAGTGGGCATCGGGCTGAGTTAGTGGGGCGCGGTGCTATTGCCTTAGACTGCAGACATTATAAAATTTGAGACACCTTTTTACGTGACAAAGTTCGCGTTTGATTATAACCCGCATGATATCAAACATGATACAGCTTAGGATGTAACACCATTGTATGATCTTCTTCTTATCGAATGAGAGTGGCCAACTGTGGTGTCGAGAGTTTATCAAGCCGCCCTAAAGGCCTCTGATATGGCTTAACGACTGCTGTACGCGCGAGCGTGTCATACGACCCACGGAAGCGCCCAAAATGCTACTTTTTGATCACCCATCCTTAAGAACTGATCGCGTCGACCTTTGCTTAACATTGGTAATCGCTTACAAATGCCTCCGCTAGCTCAGCTACGGCCGCTTCCCTTCCTTTTTCATAGTTAATAGGGTAGTTCCTAGTAACCGCCAGGCAAACCAGTTTTAAACCATGTGAAATGGATTTTAACACCTAGCAGCAGTTACTAATTTGAATTCTTAACTGCTGTTTAGTGTATAAATCACTTTCATATATTGTTTCGACTGCCAAAAGAGAAGTAAAAGTAGATAGTCAATCCTTGTGGTTGCAAAGCTTTACTTTAGCAGTAGCGTTTTAATTAGAAAGACTAAATAGCATTGATACGAATTAAACATATGTCCATATTTTCAAGTGAGGATTTATGGATCAACGCAGGTGGCACATTCAAAGAGAGGCCTATGCCCAGCAGTGGGATAGGGAAGACTGTGTACGATGATGATTTTCAAGTTAATACGAGGAGTCTAGTGGGTGTGTTGTTATTGCCTAGAGGCAAACAGGGATGCAATAAACCCGGCCGAGCTCCGTCTCTCTGTCTTAATAGCGCTTTTATCCGCCGCCGGGTTACACATGTCGCTTTGTGAACGTCTTAGAACCGTAGTGCATTTTATTAGGAGCTTTTTGAGCACTAATTTTATTGAATCTTGAAGCTTCGGGTGGGGTTTGAACAGAAGGTTTGGTGTGGGGTTTAGATTAGAGGAAATTTTACACGGAAAAGGTTTTTGTCAAGGAGTTCCGCACATGGTGCTGAGTAATTAATATTCAGTAATAAATTTGTCATGTGGTTTATGTGGGTCAGTTTTCTCTTAACATAAGTAATACTGAAAAGATTAACTTTGCGTTGGCCAAGTGTCCTAGTAACAAACGTAAATAGTTCCCAAATATAATTTAAATATCTGTTATTATGAGTAGTGTATTAATTGAGATATTTTTAGCACTTATTTATTCCTTTGCCTAAATCTTGTTTTGCTATTTTTATTTCGGTTAATTTGATAATAAGATATTATTATGATTTGATGAAACGTTGAACTCAAAGGTAGCACGTTTATGAAGTCATTCTTAAAAAACTTACTACCTTAGAGTTTAACTTCCACCATAACTAACTCATTGAAACATTTGTGAAAATTCCTCACTCCCACCCAACCACATAGTATAACTATCTTCAATCTCTCCGAAGACGAAGGCTAGTTCGAACTAAACTCTTTATTCGCCGTCTCTTATCATTATCTCCGTACATTGTGTTCGGAAGGGAGCCGGAAAATTTACTCCCCTTTACCGATCCTTATTTGCTTTTGAATCTATTCGTTGGCTATTCTTGGATGGAACATGTGTATTTTTAATGCTTCTTTTTATGCCATTTATACAGTTGTTGTTATTTGTACAGAGAAGGAGGATACAGTTAATATTGAGCAAAAATATAACTGTAGTTTTTTTTTTGTTATTACCTATCTTCCTTGGTTAGATTGGGATATAAGTAAAACAGATACGTAGCGACCGCAAAAAATTAGTTGAAATCAGATCTAAGCATAAATTTGAACTAGGTACTCGGTTGAATTATGAATCTATTTAACGTCGTACAATATTTTCAGCACCTTGATTTTGTATCATAAATAAAATACTGTTAAATAGGATTACTTATCCAAGCAATAAGTAAGAGAGTAGATGTCCAACACAAAACAAGACGCTTTTTCACACTGTATATTAATGACGCCACAATCTCGGCGTCTAAATAATTTACTGCCCGCCAGGTGTCGCTTCAGACGGATTTACATACCGAGTAGAAAACAGAATAGGGTCTCGACAATTTATCGGCTGCCGTATTCTGTTGACTCACAATGCTGTGAATTGTCGATAATAAGGCCCAACTTTGCCTCTTGCCTATAGAAAATTTATGTCGCAATTACTGAAATGCCGCTGTAAAGTCATTGCGAACTTCATAATGTCCTTTCCGCAATTTGTTTACGCTCGAATGCTGATTCAATCGGGTTGTAGCAAAATATGTTCTATACACGTACGCGCGGTTGAATGCAAAGTTTATAATAGTTACGCGGAATAGCAAATACGGCTGCATTTTGTGTAGGTATATTAAAGTTTGTCAATGGCGAAACTCGCTTTTGTTTTGAATTTTTATAACAAAAGAGCAAAACATAGTCTGGGGATTGGAATGAAAATAGCGAGTACGTAGGTGAAGTGGTCAGAGTCCATTCATTCGATGGAATAATTTTTAAAGTCGGCGCGGTACTCTCTCCGCGTACCCGACCGTGCGTCGAGAAACTCTTGAGTACTTTGGAGTACCTCTCATTTTGACAAGAGACATACCCAAGTACCATTTTGTTGGGGCTTAAGAAGGGTCCGCAGTGTTTTCACACAGTATTTTTCAGTTTATTTTATGCTTTATAAAATAAGTCTCGAGACTTGGGTGCGTACTTCAACTGCTCTTTTAGCTTCTGGGGTTTGGTAAAATGCTTTGAGATGTTTTGTCCGAATTTAATACAATGGCCGTTATGGGGTCTTAATTTTCAGCAGAGAAAAGGTTGAACTTAAGACGTTTAACATTTGCATTTGAATAATTTATTCATTCAATGCAAGTTTTGCAATTATATGGATAATATGAACACATCGTTGTATATTTAGCGACAGAACTATCACTAAACTATTATTACCAACCATCACTATACCACATAATACTGCATAACATTTCCAACACAAATCCTTTATCCATTACCGTAATCACCTCACACAACCAGTCACAACTCCAATAAACCAGTTTTCCACACTTACCAGATTACTCTATAAATCCCTCCACTACGACTACAGGTAATCCATTAAACACACAAAAGAATCCTCGCATGCATAGTAAACGTTACAAATTAGGCGTATACACACGAAAAAAGATCGGACCAAATCGTAAATGTAGTGTTACGACTCCCAAGAGCCTGCGCTCAGCCTAGGGTAGAAACTGCTAGGTTTTATGTAGGAATCCGAACGTTGCGTCTGGCGTCTTTATGTTTATATTGTGTTATTGTTTACTGAAATACTGAGATGAAAATTGTAGCTGATATAATATGGAAGAAAAATCTATTTCGGGAGATACATAACACAGAACGTAATTTTTTTTGTTCTTTTTCCTGAAAACGTTTTGAGTTCGTATTTCTATGTGTCTATTATAAGGCCTTTATGTAAATACACTTACGTACCCCATTAGTCGCAAACAAAAAACCAAGAATAAGTGTTGACTTTTTAATTACGTCCATTATGATTCGATGGAAAAATGAGTAGAAGTAAAGCATTTGAGATCATTATTATCCATTCAAAACAAAACGTTGCATAAAATTAAGAATTCTGCGTAAAACCGTGGCCAAACCGATGTCCCTAACTCCGAGCATTCTTAATTAAAAACCGAATCTGCGTATAAAGAGAGCGGCACCCGACCCGATAGCAAACAGCCGTAAATCTCGACAATTGGCTCGGTAATAGGGTTTCTTCTGTCAACATATAGATATCATGTATGTACAATACTTTTTACGTTGCGTAGTTATAAATTTGTTCGTAACATTTCATTTAGTACCGTGAATTTGCTTATTTTTGTGTTACAGAAAATTTAAATAACGGTATACATAGGTCATATTTGATGCCTCTTTCTATCATAAATGCAAAATTTACCAAAAACAGTCAAATATTTGGACAGTGTGAGTGATTTTGGCTACTAAAAGTAATAAAACTCATAATAAAACTTGGCATTAACTTTAGTTTCCAATACTGTTAAAACTATATGTATTTAATACTTAAGATTCCATATAAATATAAAATTTAGTTTAGATTAATCTACTAAGGATATTATTAAAAAAGCTTCCGAATCATTAAAAAACTTATCAGAAAGAACCAAATTACAACACTAATGATTACAAGCATTTTAGTTAGAGATTCAATTAATATTTGTTTGAAAACTAACAAAACAGTTATCCTCACTTCAATCCTACATAATCCTTGTTCCATTTTACCCTTCTGCCCGTTCCAATTATTGAAATTCTAATCCTATGTGTAAAGAAAATTATAGTTGACGGACGTGAAAATATCAATTTAAGTTAGCGTTTTTAGTATGAGTTTATTTAATTAATGTCGTAACTATGTTATTATGTTACTGTTTTTTTTTCAATGTATGGACTTTCTTGTAACCTAAACAAGGATACTGGATAAATCAGGTGTTGTTTATAAACAGTTCGTCAGCCTGGGGTAAAATGTGGAATAGTATGGTGAAAAAATCTGTCGCAATATAAAAATGAGGCATAATTGGTTGTTTAGAACGACCTAAATCAACCTTTACTGCTGTTAAACATTTATATGAATATAATCTACACAAAAAATCATGATGTAATCTTCAACTGCCATGTTTAGTTGCAAACAAGCGACTGATACGTCTAAAATTTTACTTCTAGTAACTAAATTTAAGAAACAAATGAAACTCACTCACGATGTTTTTTAGAGAATTTCGATGGTATTTTCAAGCAAAATTTATCACAACTTCTATCACCAAAAAATACACATGATCCTATTTATTTCACAAAACTTTTGAAGAGTTTATTACAATTATACAGTAGGAACTATTTGCAGAACTCTGTAAAGTAAACTTTTAGTCCCCATCAATTTAGTTGTTTACTACTTTACTACGCCGTAGCAACTGTAACATGTACGTAACCATGGCAACGCAACATTTATTTCAGTGGACAGTAGTTTGATAGCCGAGGTCCGTATCACATTATTATGTACGTTCTATTACCACATAAAAATATTATCCGCACGTTTTATGAGTTACAATGGCGTAGTTTTGTTTGCTTTGCGCTTTAGTAGTACCCTAATAAATCGAACTGCGTCGCGTGCTGCAATAATATAAAATGTAACACCTACCCCAGACGTTTATTTTCGTTAGTGATATAAGAAGGGATGCGCCGCGTAATATGAATGGATCGATTGATATTCTGCCTGTTTGTTTACAAGAAATAACCAAAAGAATGAAAACAACTATTTATTGTTTTCTGTATCTCTTGTTGTTTCGTGTCCCAATAAATGTATTTTATTCCTTTGTTTATTCCTTTAATAGCATTATTTCTGGCGAATAGGTACCTTTACACTCCCTCATCGCCAATTTTATGACATGAAATCTTTCAAAAATGCTTATAGCCTATTAAATGATAATCATTAAGGCAAAATAACGAGAGTTACAAACAAATATGTATAAAATTAGTACAATATACCATGTCGATTATTTCCTTAAGGGTACAATAAAAATGTGCGTTGCTGACTCAAATTATCATCATTTTGTACAAAACAGCACTGTTTGCAAGTTCTTTTAATGAAGAGAAGTCACGCTAAACAATATAACTATAATAAAAACGTAGGTAACAATTTCTTTATTAGAATGTCAAATTTTGCTTTGTTACTTAATTTGACTAAAAGTGCATAGGAAATTTAACAGTTTATGTATAAACTAGTGGGTACTCGCGGCCTTGCTCGCATTAAGAAGTAAAATTTGAATCTCCTATTTCACCCCTTTAAAAGTGACATTTCCAGAAATCCTTAGCGGATGCCTACGTCATAATATCTACCTTCATTCCAAATTTCAGCCCAATCCGTACAGTGGTTTGGGCTGTGCGTTGATAGATCACTATATCAGTCAGTCAGTCACCTTTGAGTTTTATATATTTAGATGGTATAAATACAATAGAATTTTTCATATATATAATTTTATTATAGTAAATACATTATGTAGTCAAGAGACCTTTGCCCAGGAGAGGGACAATATAGGATAGGTTAACAAAAAAAATACATATGTATTGAAATTCTTTGACAATTAGGGTAAAAAGTGACTCAGTCCATTTTAATGTGATAAGCTACATTTGCAACTCAACATAAAGATATACTTATATTTACTAACACAGCAAAGAGACGCTATTTAATCTGAAAATAGCTTACTAGTAAAGTTTATTCATTCCTACAATTCAGTCTTAAATATAGACCAAAGTCTGATATATATCTATCCAATTTAATATGATAAGTATTATTTGAAACTCAATGTAAAGAAAATCTCATGCATTTTGTATTCAAGCACACACAGAAAAGAGGCAGCTTTTAAACTGAAAATTCTTTTCGTTACAGATTCATTCCTATATGTTAGTCTTAAATATAAGCCCTAGTACCCACAAGCGATGGCTCAGTCCATTTTAATGTGATAAGCTTCATTTGCAGCCCAACGACGAAACGCCCGTACGTTATTAGGGTAAGTGTACATGCAACCGCACTTAATTACTGATGCATATCGAGCTATTATGCCCGTACGGTCTGCTCGATATATTAACTCTTGTGTACTATGCCTATGTATGTACTGTGAGGACTTGTAGCATCATTAACGAAGAGAAAGGTAATATAATGATTTTTTTCATTTATTAACGGCTTGGTTGTTCTTTTTTCAAGCTCAAATGTCTTCTCCTTTTGAAATGAAATTGGTATGGAGTGAGTATATTTTCTAAGATTAAGATGGATAACGCACCAGAGTATTGGTAGAACCATTTAATTTTTAATAACTACAAAATGATGACTGATAACTTTTATTATATATTAAAAAAGGCACCATAGAAAAGTTACTCTTAAAATTTTATATAAAAATGGATATCGTAAGGCCGCCGATGTATTAACTTTTGTGTACTATACCTGTGTAGTACCATAGAATGATGGCGTCATCGAGTGTACAGTCAAACTGTGGAACTCCTTGCCGGAATCTCTATTTCCCCCGAACTATAATTTATCGGTCTTCAAATCGAGAGTGAATCGCTTTCTTCTGGGCAAGCGCGCCAGATCGTAGATTATAACGATGCTTAACCTCAAGCGAGTTGTAGTCAAGCGAGAGGCTATCTAGTTTAAAAAAAATTACGAAGGGAATGGTAGTTTTATAAATGATTTTTTTTTCTACAAGCTCACGGTGTCCGTCCTCTTTATTATAATTTCTATGGAGATAGAACAAGCATATCTTAATATCTTAGGCAAGAAGATAATATACTACAGTAGATAATTCTCGAAGCACTTAATTTACAATAATTACCTGTGAAATTAATAATAAATTATGATATTAGATAAATCTGTGATTCTGGTTGCATAAAATGGTCTGTTAAAATTTTGCATATTGGAGCTATGTATTATTGAATTTAATTGAAGTCATAATTATAATTTTAATTCTATTAATAATGTATTCATTCTATTATAACCTAATGAAATATTTCAAATTACTAATAATAAATATATATAGGATAGAACATAAACATAAGTATGTAATTATTATAATCGTCATTATGTATTGTGTTGTTTAGATAGATATACCTACTCTCCTAATAATATTAGTTTCCACGGAAGAACCCTGGCTACTGCAACACAGGGAATCCTACAGCAGTAGTCAGGACACACAATGTAAATATTCTGTGCAGCCTAAATTAAATTGTATTAATGTAAAAAATTGTATTTTTGGCATAATAAACGATTATTATTATTATGCCCGTACGGCCGTACTCGATGTATTAACTCTTGTGTACTATGCCTATGTACTGTGAGTACATGTAGAATGATTAATGAAGACGGAGTTTACTTCATTAGTATATTTTTTCTATTTTCATTTGATGGTCAATGTAATGAAATGGTGAAAGAAACATCATTAAATCATTTAGGCCTAGATAGCGCTGTGTAAAAGAAATATCCGAAAATGTTTAATTATTTTATTCTGTTTGAAAAAAATATCAAACAAATTGTAATAAGTAGTGATTTTGTACACAAAATTGTACATTATCGTTATTAGTGTAATTAGGAACAATCTAAACAATAATAAAATTGATAGGTAATTATCAAAGTCACCCCCGAGCTTACAAAAGTTCATATAATCACTTTATTAGCAAGCAAAAGCTGGCGCCTCTACAATTATGTCGGAGTCTGTACTGTATGTAGATTTGATGCAACGACTACACAAGCAAAAGACTCCTAACTCTTACGTGTCACAGTAATATTATTTTTACAATAGTACCTAGTTGTATATGTACACACTTTGTGTGACGATTTGAGTGAAATTTGTTCTAGGCGTAGTTTCATTTGTCATGTAATTAAATTGGCATTTATATTTTCACTGGGCCTTAGTATACATATGTCAGTTGCATTCGAGCTTTTGTGATTGATCTGCACTGAATTCTGCACGCTGATTGATCCAACACCATTTAACATTTGGAAGCTTTGTTTTGAAGTCCGTATAACATAATTTATATGTTAACTGAAACGGTTTTCACTCACGTGTAATTCGCGTATGTTGTATACGCGTTTCGGATGTTATGACATCCATCTTCAGAACGTATGTTCTGGGACCGCGGCAGCACGCAGACTGCGCGCCGCCGCGTGAGCGGCCCGCCGAGACACGGGTGCAGGGGCATGGGGTGGTGGGGCATATTGATAAAATGTCTCAAGAAAGTTTTAATATAAAGACATAATTAATGTTTGATAACACACGGTTTGTTTAGAAGCTACATAAAAAACCGAAAGCTGAATAAGAAGAGTTTTTGGTATCCTTAGTGTTAAAATATTTTTTTTTTGCACAAAGGTTAAGGTCAACGAATTCAGATAAACAATTTTCATTCAAAATTCTTTGTGACCTACGACCGGACATTAAGTAGGACTCTCAAGGTTATATTATCTATGTATCAAGCTAAATTCCAATTACGCAAGCATTCTCCTAGAGAGAAATGGATCTCTCTCTGATTGTTAGCCGCAGCCTGTCTGCTCTCAGGCCGGGCCGAATGCAGCGATGTTGTTTTATTAATTGGAGAAACGATCTCTTTGGCTGCTGGGATGGTACGAAGATAGATGGGTTGCTGGTTGAGTTGAAGGGACTCATAATCATATTTTTCATCATCATCATCATCGGGTGCCATCTTCATATTGAAGTTTTAAAGTTTGTAGCTTAAGACTAAGATAATGAAATATACAACTAAAATAATTTGAGTGATTTTGTTAGTTTGGAAGTCAGTAGGCAATACTTCTTGCGATCCCATTCTTTTAGATGCGGGTCGCTTAGCTGCGTCCATTTCTTGATGTCGTCTAGAAAATAATCATATTGTAATGGCTAAAGATCGTGAATAAGCTTTGTCTATGTGTGTGTAGGTATATATAATAATAAATATTACAGGACATGCCACACAGTGCCATGTATGTTTGCTTTGACGTGACAACGTCTTATAAATTGGTTTGCCGGGTGACACTTCAAGAAACTGCGTTACGCTCCGCTCACGTTATGCGCTCACAATGAGAGCGAGTGAGAGGCACGCGTCCCTTCCACTCGGGCATGGTTAGCCCGCCTAAGAGCGAGAGAGACAGACATAAAAAGTGAAAGGCACGCGTCCCTTCCACTCGAGCACAGTTAGCCCGCCTAAGAGCGAGAGAGACAGAATAATAAATATAATATGAAATTCAGTGCGAGATTCTTTGTATAAATTAATGTTTTAAATATAATTCTTTGTATAAATAAATGTTTTAAATTGTTACTATTATTTCATCCTTCTTCCTACTATACGAATGAATATTCACATTAAAATTATTTTACCACTCAAAGTCGTTGTCACGTAAAACTTTCGCCCGTATACCGACTTTACAGGCAACAAATTTTTTTGTGAGCACATACGTCAATGAATTCGATTGTTTATCGAAAAGGGTCCGATAACAGTGAAAGTTTATAGTCAAAGATACATTCCGATATGCTGCATATAAATAACCGTAGACAGGAGAATATCGCTTAAAACCGTAAAACAGCAATATATTTCAATAGAGCCGGAACTTTTTATTTATTCCTGTGTGTATAGGACAGTTCGATAAAAAACGTAACGCGTATCGGTTGTTTGTACATTTCGCGAATAAATCATCGGAACAGAAGGCAAATTTCAAAAGTTTGTGATTTATCATAATCCGGATGCGGATTTCCATTTGTTGAACGGAGGTCCATTATTCTGTGTCACGGGCAAGGATACGGATAGACGAAAAAAATGCTGTAGTGAAAAAAAACATTAGAATGTTTGCAAGATATCTCTGTGCGCGGACAAAATTGGAACTAAAACTTTATACAAAATACAAATACAAAATTATTTATTTGCCAAAAATCTTTGTCACAAAATGTTTCGAATCCTCTGACCTCGTGGTAGCCGTTAGGCTATGTTACGAGGCCAGAGTCATCTCATCTCCCACCCTCCAACTTATATCTAGTGTTTCATGTTTTTTTTTACTATTTGGACTCTCATTGCAACAGGAGTTTATCTGAATGTTCGTAGAAGCAATATAAGGCTAAATTCCTTTGGCAATAAAACAATTTGGCTAGGACAATAATTTACGTAAAGAGGAGCTTACTACAGGAAACGTGTATTCTATTGTATACTTCTTCTATGTCTCGACAAAATACAAGTGAATTTGCGGACATCTACTGTGTAGATCTAAGTAAACTAAGTAATTTAAGTGACCTGCTATTTTTATTTTTGTTTTAGAAGTGCTGCTACAAACCAGTGTCTACTTATCTTGGTTTACGTTGGAAGCAATCTGTAAACAACGCATGATTAGGTACCGATTCTCAAACTGACGAGAAATGGCTCCAATTTTTCTTCTCCGACAGCGGGAATTTGAAGGCTGAAATAATATTATCAGGCTAAAAACAAAAACATTCTGTTACAATAACAGAGCCCGTTTCAATAAGTAGTTCATAGAATCTTGATTACACGTGTTTTGGACAATAAGTTTATATATTTTTGGTGGTTTTTGTCTAATTTAAGGTTTCATGTTACAATAAACGGTTTTTATTCTTATATACCCGTAGTAAGCTATAGGTAGGTACATATTGTACTAGCGGTGTCCGTCGATTTTACAGGCGTTAATTTTATACATAATCACATCATAAAATGATAAAGCACCCGTAGCTCAGTTAGGGGAAGCAATCGCAAGCGATTACCAATGTTAAGCAAAGGTCGACGCGGCCAGTCCTTGGATGGGTGGCCAAAAAGTGGCATTCCATTTTGGGTGTTTTCTTGGATCGGATGACACGTTAAATTGTAGGTCCCAGCTATTTGTCTAGTACGGTAGTCGTTTAGCCATGTCAGAGGCCCTTAGGATGGCTTGATAAACACTCGACAAAAGAATTGACCACTCTCATTTGATAAGAAGAAGAAGATAAAAAGATGTGTATAAAAAATACTGTGTTATTCCTGTTTTCTTAAGCCATTATACTAATCCTACTCTCGTATTTTCATGCTAGAAAGTACCTAACTTATATTCACATCAACATCTGCCATAAAAGAACAAAGTATCGCATATGCATTCCTCACGTGTCATAATAAAAGAGCAGCCACTTAAATTATACTGAATATAAAATATGCGTTACCTCCGGGAAATCTTGTGTGACTGGTGAATACGCCTTCAAGTCCGTATGAGGCCGGATAAAATAATTCTGCACAAGAGAAGTGGCACCACTTTCTTTCACAGATGAACTTTAACAAATGTCTTTCTCATAGTTTTTTTTTAGTTCTATTTCTGTCCATCCGCAGAGTAATATTGTGCGGGGTCTAACGAAGTCCGTAGAGGAAATATTATGCTCTGTTTTATTCTCATAGCAAACCGTATTTGCATGACACTAAAACTGGCTGTATAGAGACGTACGGACAGATTTTGGGAAACAGAATTGTTCCTAAATATTTGTTTTTAGCTTATTGAGTATTGTGATTTTGTTACAAAGTCATGCATTTTCTTAAGACTAAACACAGTGATTATAATCACTGTTTTATAATATTGTCCTAAAAAATGCATACCAAACGATCAACCGATCTGAGACGAACAAACGATCTGAGGGTCAACCTCTGGGATGGATCCACTGATGTTTCATGAACATATTATATTATTTTTTGTATCACCTGCACATAGTTTTTTGTAAACTTAAAGAAATAAAGATTTTTTGTATTTGTATTTTGTATTTGATTGCAATATCATGATACATTAACCAGCATACTTGCAGTAAATTCCTCTTACGTATTGTTTCAAAATACTTTTTTTTTCAACCATTAATAAACAAATAAAAGTAAAATGTAATAATCTTTAGTTTTGATTTTTTAGCTGTAGCAGCTAAAAACATACAACATAAAACTGTAATTAAGCTAGTTCACACCACTCCAACACGAAGATAGAATCATTTCCCCACCAGTATCATCTAACAACTTAGTTCTTCCATTCTATTACTCCGGATCCGTCGGATCGGATCCCGGTTGAGGGTGTTTTGAATTCATTTCCTGCCATTTGTGGCGCGGAAATAGACCGGGAGCTGCCGGAAGCGCATTCTCTTGCAGCCATTGTAACATACCTGAGCGAACATTGGCCTAATTAGATAGGTACCAATGTGGACTGATGTTCTGGGATCGATGAGGAACGAACATGTTAAATGATGTTATTAGATATAGTATTACATTTAATCTGATTTTTGTACTGATAATTTTAATAAAATGATGTAAGAAAGGACCAGTAAATTGTTTCGATTACAAAAGATATCATGAGATTATAGTGGTGTGAGTAAATTATGTCTCGAATACTAATAATAACATGTGAAAAACCTTTTTTATGAAATGTTCTTCAGGATGAGACTGTAAGCTAAGGTGGAATTTTTCACCATGAACCTTAACTCATTATTGAGTGAATTCAAACACGAAACACGAATTCCCTCATGATCTACTACTTTGTACAAAAACACTAACAAAGCCGATCCGTTGCATTAAAACCCAAACAAAGCTACTCACATTTTCCCCGCAAACAGTTAAAACAATGACTTCAGCAAGTCATAACTACTCATTGCAGGTAACTGACATTCAGCACAACCTGCACTTATGCATAAACGAAGCGCTCCGCCCAACACGAAACAAAACTGCACAAAAAACCCTAAGTTAATTCTACGAGTCATTTTACTATGCAAAAATTTTTCGTCGAGCTTGCAACTTTTGCAGCTCAAATTATACAATTTATTGCTTGCGCCAAGCCGCGTTGCAGCGAGACAGCTAAAAATATCTTTTGGTAAATTATGCTTTCGGACTGACATGGTTTCTTTTTCGTAAGAAAATGTGCTTATGTTGCTAGATAGTTCTCTCACAGAGATGTTTACTTGCAGATGTTTTTAAGGAGACGTTAAGTAGTTGTTGTTGACTCGCACTTCATTTTAAGCAAACCTAAGTACCTACATAAAAAAATGCTCACGTCGTCTATGTTTCTTTACAGGATCAAGGTGATTAATTTTTGTGCTGTTTAAGTCACTTGACACAATAAATTAAGTAGTTATATCAAAGGACAGCATGTTGTTAGGTTTTTCTCTTATTTGTTATCAGGCAAGCCATGAAGGGCATACATTCAAGAAAATATTTTTAATCGACGTCTTAAACTTCTTCTTTCCTTTCCACATAATATTATATTACACCTATAGGAAAGGCGAAAGTTCCATAGTGTGACTATGAATGTTCCAACAGTCAAATCAATTAATTCGACATTAAAATCAACTAGACCTTAAATGAATTCATAGTAGTAAAAGTATTAGGGCACTTTTTTGCGGGAAACGGACTAAGGCTAATAGGCTAAGTAATAAAAATTAATCGATATTATAGTTTTAAATACAATTAAAGCTTATATCTACTGCTTACTCAATAAATTGTTCGCGAAGCAATATTACCAATTAATCGTCTTAGCCAATCTTTACCGAAGTTATTTTAGCCGCGGGTTGCCGCTTCGATAAAGTAAACAAAAAAGCCTTCTACTCAATTTACACTAAGATTACCAACCGCCAGCCACCGATTTTGAAGTTCTCAAGTCTACAGTGATATTAACTTTCCGGCAAGACAAAGACGGCTAATCTGAGCTTTGTCGAGGAAACTTCGGTTTTCTATTAACACGATTCGATAGCTTTGTGTTTAGACCGCTAGCTCTTGTGTTTGAGATAAAATATTTGTTTTTCATTTATAGTTTAGAGAGATAACTTTTTGTGAAACTTGTTGAAATTTAACTCTTATGTAGATAATAGAAAAAATGTACTATATACAATTTTATAACTATTGCCACAAGTATCAGCCTTACTATTTAACCGATCTATTTTTCAAGAAACTGTCGAATAGTGTAGATGGTGTTTAAACAAGCAAATTGGAGATTTAGAATTATTGCAAATTTGAAACATATGTATTTGGTTTATAACATATGTATATGTGTTAACACATATGTTTGAAAATTTATATTTTCTGGCTATCACGGTTCATGATACAACAAGAGGAAAAGAACAGAGTTTTAGAAATAGGGTCCCATTGTTATTCGTTAAGTTTTTAAATTTTAAGAGAGTGTATTTAAAACTATTTCTACAGTCAATAAGATCCAATTTCAAAAATATTGTACTCTTCTATCACATGTTACGACATTCAAGTATAAGGTAGTAGAAGCAGCCTCTTCCCTTAATATCTCGTTTACGCAAAAAAACATTTTTTTATTTGTCATTAAAGTTTTTATTACCGTGTGGGGCGTCGAGTACGTAATCTGTGCAATTTGTTTTACTGTTCCGAGGATAGGATGTGTCCTTAGATATAGTAATTTAGAAACCTCTGACTATTTTTTTCATCTATTCTATGTACAAACCATTCCAAAAATGCATATGTCTATTACGTACTCGTTTGTGTGTTAGCAATTAGCGTGCAATTGCGAATAATAATCAGTACATAATATAATTTTCTTTATCTACACTAATGTTGTAACATTCTACTTATGTTTCCAATACTTGACTTATAATTACTTCTGTTATAGCGCAGACAACAAAACACTCAATTTAAGCAATTTCACATGATGGTATAATATCCACATCGATATCGTAATAGCTCATTATAACATCGATAAAACGCGACCAACCTGATTGCAGGGCCAAAATCAGGTTGGTCGCGTTTTAATCAATAAAACGCGACCAACCTGATTGGCGCGCAGCTGCGCTCTCATTGGTTAGATTTTAATGGCGGCAAAATCACTGTGACAATACACGTACGCGTGAATTTAATCTAATAAATTAAAAGTTAAAATGTTACAACATTAGTGAAGATAAAGTAGTGTTTGCAACTGCATATAACACGGGTATTAAAACACTCGTTACGATTATGAAACTCGCTGCGCTCGTTTCATAAACTCACACTCGTGTTTTAATACCCTTCATTATATGACAGTTGCATAAACTACTATTATAATACAGATTTGAAACCTTTTAACGCCTCACTGGGATCTATTTCCTGCAAATCACAATCTAGGGTCTACAACTCTAGATTAGACTAGGTATACTTTAAGCAAGTTCTTGGATGGGTGACCGAAAACTGGCATTCTATTTTGGGCACTTCCGTGGGTCTTATGACACGTTAAATTGTAGGTCTTGCAGTTTGTCTAGTACGGCAGTCATTATGCCATGTCAGAGGCCCTTAGGGCGGTTTGATAAACTCTTGACACCATAGTTGGCCACTCTCATTCGATAAGAAGAAGGAGAAGAAGAAATAAGTATCACCTTTAACTACAGTAACGCTTTAGATGAGGGGGTTGTCATACGCAAACTAATACTTAAAACTTTCGGTCATTTGACAAGCGTTTTGATTTTTTATCTACAAATAGTGGTCTAAAGGGCTTGATGTCGTCGACGTGTCCTTAATAGTACGTGAGGCTGTTATCTGAGATTACGTGGGTTGCCGCTCGTGTCGCTTGGATATTTTTAATCGCCTTTTATATAGTTTTTCTTGGAGCGCTCTTGGATATGTTGGATTCGTTTTCGGACCCGTTTGCGCCATTTTATCTGCATTGTCTTATTGTATAACACCTATTGTTTTTGATAAAACAGTAACAAAACAATCTTATTTTATTTGTTCAAAGGTAAATTGAGTTGATATATTATGTTAAACGTATCACCAGTGCTTAAAATGTTGAACCACTTGAATGTATGTACCTACATTATTTTGCTCATCCATCTAAAGATGATGCATCAATAGCTGTTTAACATAGTTTTATTAACAAGGGGAGTATAGATCAAAGCCATAGGTGATTCTTATAATTAAGTACCTATCCTGACTTAATTACGGGTTACTTTGGTTACTCACAGACTTCACTTAACTTTAGAGTTCAACAAACTTGTTGAGAGCGTAGATGACGACGTATTTATTAATTTACGGACTTAAGCCGAGACACCGAGTTTAGTAACAATATAATTAATGGAGTTGTGCTAACTTAATGTATTTAAGCCAATCTCTCGAGACGGAGTCCTCATAAAACTGATGTTGAATACTGTGCCTTTATTAACAAGAAGCTATTTGTGTGATCAAGCGGCAACGTTTAATCTTAGTGCCCTTGGGGCTAATATTTAACAATATTTACATTCAATAATTTAAAAGACTTATAAATTATAATACTTGATAAACAACTAACAGAAACGCATGTTAAGCAATTTTATTAAATACAACTTTACTGTACATTCTACAAGTCTAAAATAAAAATGTGTAAACGAACTCCAAATTACAGTGAAATGTTTGTGTGAACTAGATCAATTACAAAAATAATACAAAAAGAGTAAAATTTCAATAATTACTTACGTATAAGTAAGTCTGTATGTTTGATAATATTCAATAAAAAAAATATTTTATTGAAAAAATCGTTAAGTTTACTTGTTTATTGAAGTAGCCGTCTTAAATCTACTAAAAGAAACGGTCTCTTTAACAATAGCAAAGAAACAGAGAAAGACTTACAAAGACAACTATAGTGTCTAAAACACGGCTAACAATAGGTTCTGTGTACATTGATAGCTCAATACCATCTATTTGCGCAAGACAAAATCGAACTATCGGTGTACCGCCGCGTTTTAGATGAAATTTATTCGAAGAAATCACACATTATTGTGGAATATCGTCGTCGACAACGCTGGCGTGGTACGTGAGGGTAATGTAAACATTTCTTCGCCGCGAGACATGTTTCGTCACTTTAGCTGAAAAAGCTAAACATTCGGAGCGCAATTTTTTAACAAGACGGGTCATTATGGCTCAAAAAATGTGATACATATGATATTGTATCAATATCCATGTGATTGATTTGTAACGTAACATTTCAAGCAGATTGGCTCGTCACCAAGGGCATGTGATACGACCGTGATAATTATCATCATCATCATCAGCATATCTTACATTCGTCTACTGTTGGACATAGGCCTCTCCCAATGATCGCCACACTGCGCGGTCTCCTGCTTTACGCATCCAGTGCCTCCCAGCCACCTTCCTCAGGTCGTCGCTCCATCTGGCTAATACCGTGATATAACTGCATGCTGATCCGTCTGCACTGGCCGCATATGGTTGACGGTACGACTTTTTATGCTACATTTGAATAGCAGCCCACCTGAAGCATCAATTGCATTTGCGACAATGTAGTTGTAAGTGAAGCATGCTTCACTTCGCATCAGATTAAGAGATTGTGAGTATCAAACCAAAATGTATCAACAATCTTGCTGTACTAATGAAGGCATACTCTTGGCTGAGTTCGCGTGGTGTCGGGGAGAAGGTAGGTTATATCACGATCAGGAACCTCCAGTATCATCAGACTAAAATCACAAACATACGACGCATCCAGTGTACGTTTTATCCATTATAGCATGATAATTTTGATTATAGTGGATATAACATAGATAGTTGTCTTGGTCATACCTAACCAATGAAGACGCGACACGAATTCAGCCAGCGCAGTGAGAGACATTTCGTCATGAAATTGCTCGGCTCACCTTGTCCATTGACACGCGTAAACTGTTTGCTGAGAGACAGGAGCCAGGCGCCGAAGGTTGCAGTTGATTGTGGATGCAGTGCTCTAGGTGGATATGGGAGCTATTGAGATTGGTTGGCGGAAGATTTATGAATCCAAACATAACACATATTTACAGAGAGATTAAGATATGTCACTGTTTTGTAATATAATGTTGATTTATAAACCACCCTACGAGACTCTGACTTGATGAAACGACTATTGTAAAAGAACATAAACTCAAGGCTCTAGAATTCAATGTTTTTCTGTCTTACGAGTATGTTGGAAAATGCTCAGTTGTAAATAATCTTATTTAGCAATATTACCTATTCAAAAATTTATAACAGCTGCAGTTATATGGCGAATATAATATATGTTATAAACGTAACTAAAAACTATACTCTGACTAGCCACAACAGCTTCTTTAATACAGTTATTTTATAAAACATGTGAATTTCAAGCTTCTCTTATTTGATCGTTATCAACAACAATTACCTCCGTCTGATGCTAACCAACAGTAAATACGTTTGATTCATGAAAAAAGTATTTATTCTGCGAAATCTAGAAACAAGATTCCTCTAGCGGTTTTATTTAGCTGAAAAGGTGTGGGAGGTTGGTAGCAAGAAGGTTGGATCCAAAAAGATGTAAATTTTATTCATAACGAGAGGCCCGTTCCTACGAACTCCATATTTGTTAATGAATATTATACAAGATTCCTGTACAAGTAACTCGAAAATGTAATAACAATATGAATTAATGTTACAATGGGGGATTATGTTCGAAATATTGTGTTTACTCATTTGTTTGTCTATGATCGTATGAGTGACTAACTTTTGAACTTTAGAACTTTGAACTGCATCGCTGAATGTTACGAAATTTACAAAATTTAAAGGGTTAAAACTAAATCATTATAATTGACCAACAATAAAATAGGTCATATTTCACACTCGATAAACTCCCGATACCTTCACAGAATCTCAAACGCGTTCCCACGAACACTACTCCAATAAAATTGATTTCTCTATTATACGTTGAAAAATTCCTTTATTTTTTCCGTTAACATAAACGAGACCGTAAAAATGGCGCCAAGATAAATTGGTAGTAAAATATCGTGTTGATTCAGCTCACTTCGATGATACCAACATGAAGAATTCCAATCCCGTATATGAATTCATAAAAGTGTTCAGTAGTTCAGTAGTAGTATATGATTATGTCATAGGTGAAGGTTTTTTTTATATTTTACCGGGTGCTACCGAACCGCGGGGGATCCAGAGAAAAAAGCCTTACTCTTGCACTGTGAAAAAAGACTTCACACTACCACAGTCATGAAAAAAATATAAGGATTGGTTTGAAACCAGAGCTGGCCACTTTTATACAAGCTAACTTACCGCCCTATGGGCCTCTGACAAGGCTTAACGACACACTTACATTTTAGTATTCGGTTGAAATTTAGTAAGCAAAAAGATTAGACCCTGGCTTCATACAATGGCTACTTTATATAAAAACAATATTATGTTTACACAGGTAGTACCGTGGGACACCGCTAGTGTTTCAAAAAGTTATTTTTATCACTTTTTACCTCATTATTGGAATCCAGGCATGTCAGACTCTCAAGTTACTCTAAAAATAGGTTTCATTTTCTGTTGAAAATAAACTCAAACATCAATTTTAAATTTGAGTTCTTCGATTAATCTTAACCTATTATAAGTTTCGGCAAGTTAGGTTAAACTGTGATAAAACTAAGTTTTTTTTGTAGGTTTGATTACAATTTAAGTGAAACGAAGCGTAGTTTTGAGTAAGTTTTAATTGCCCTTCGGCTATTTCAGGTTTCATTTTAACAGATTTTTGTTTAAATAGAGTAATATTTAATTTTTAGGCTACGCAAAGTTTTTATGAGATATTTTAACAAGTTTGGATTATTATTTTATGAAACTTCACAAAACTTCATGTTCTTTACTTTATTTGGATAATGACATCTGGTAAATAACTGTATTCTTCTTCTTCTCTTATATATAAAAATGAATCGCAAAATGTGTTGGTAAGCGCATAACTCAACAACGCCTGGACCGATTTGGCCAATTCTTTTTTTAATATCCGTTGAAGTTCAAGGATGGTTTTCACGTCGAGAAAAATCGAAAAAATTCCAGAATATCCCTAAAAACCGCCCTTTTCCTTTTCCCATACAAAGGATTTTTTTTAAATAAATAAAGAGTCAAAGAGTCAACAGACAGGACGAAGTCAGTCGGATACGCTAGTATTTTTTAACTATTTAAAACATGATACAGGGCGGTCATTGGGCTAAACTCAAACGTGATTTGAACACTCGTCACCAAAATTCTTGGCTTTCATTTGACACTAGCTTTTTTATGGAGTAATAAGTAGTAAAAAAAGGTTATTTGACATCAAAAAAAGATGTTTTACGTATACAACATCAATCACCATATTCCACAAAAATTACGCTCACCCGTTCCCGAAATCAGTATTCAGTTCCCGTTCCCGTACTGATTAGTAGTAGTATTAGTGCCTTGTATTTGGTATTCAACGTCAAGAGACAGCCCAACCGATTGCTGAATCAAAA
This sequence comes from Macaria liturata, assembly GCA_964023185.1. Lineage (NCBI taxonomy): Eukaryota > Metazoa > Arthropoda > Insecta > Lepidoptera > Geometridae > Macaria > Macaria liturata. The sequence continues at coordinate 5,805,660 of OZ026811.1, read as the reverse complement.
GACATTATATCCAAAAGACTCATGTATCACTACTTAATATATTTGCGGTTCTCCTCCACCATTTTTCTTTCCCATGTTATGTAGTAGGGGTTTTTCTCATGATTTGTAATTCGAATTTATATCTCGAAGTAGTTTAGTATTCCTTTGTAGTCGTATTTGTCGTGAGACACCTGTAAATACAGTTTTTTTTTACAGTAGTCGTCAGTACTCGGGGCCTTTACTTATATTTGATTTACTAGTTTATAGTAAAGACAGTTACCTATGTACCCTGTATATAGGGTGTATCCGTTTTCATATCCTTCAGTTGATGCAAAATTTGAATAACAGGATTAAGTTCATAAGGAGTTAGTAAGTACGTACGTACTAATTCCTTATGGGCAACTTTTTATCCCGGATTAACGCAGATAACACCACGGAGCACCGCTAGAGAAGCAAGAAAATGTTCTCCCGCCGCGTTACTCCTATACGCCGCCGTCACTATGAGATGCGTAGCAACTGCATTCAGGAGTCTATCACTTACTTAGTGTTTGATCGACTCTGGATTAATTTGCATTCACGACCGAAACGGATCGTGAGGCTATTTCGTCGGCATCTCGCCCATTTCCGGTCTATCTCCATGCCACATGTATATTGTACACATCGGATGCGTAGATGCTGGAGTGGTATTGGATTTGAACGATTGATTAGATCGGTTTAAGAGTGAATTTGGATTTTGATTTCAAAATAAAACTTGCTTTTGTCCGTGATTTCGGACGCGTTATAAATCTTCCACTTGAATCATTCTGGTAAAAAAACTGCATCAAAATCCATTGTGTAGTTTTAACGATCTAAGCATACGCATAGACAGACGCGGGAAGCAACTTTGCGGAATAATATGTAGTGATATGCTTCATTATAAATAGTAATCACAAATCGCAACTGTGCATATTGAATAATAATTCCAATTCTTACTTTATAAATCATTTATACTTATATAGCTATCAAACCCATACAAAACACAGTGTAGTCAAGTTTGCAGTAGCAATTACTGGTCCGTTTGCCGAAGCATTGCGGCTTGTTATATACATATGTACCTATGTATGTAGATATATCGTGGGTGAACACTACCGGTTCAAGTTACCGCCTTGATGGTAGGTATGTTGAATCGACCTGTGCGTACATGTTGAATTTCTAATAGTTATGTTTCTGAAATAATTTTTCATTGAATCCATAATTTTGCGCCCGATGTTAAAAGTTTTTATATACCACCAAATAGGTTGTATTTGATAAAGCTATCGGTTCGGTCATAATTTTGACTCAGACTTTTTATGTGATTATTTATTATTTAGGTATTTACTTAATATGGCTATTGGTTAGCCTTAATATTCAGTACTATATATTAAATTTATGCCCTATTGTGAAATGTTAGGTGAGAAACATATAAAAATCGCTTTGGTGTGATTGTTAATTTGTTTACTGTTCTTTTATGCCGTAATGAATGAACAGGTAATCATGATTTTGTCAGTATTGCCCGTCTACTTATCATCGCCAAAAAAATATAGATTAATCCGCGAGAATACATATAAAAACTATATCCATTAAAATCGAACAAAACCCGTCCACTCATACGAGTATAAGCAAACATAAGTAGTCCCAGTTAGTTCGCGGACACAACAAAATGGGATAATTAACACCGGGCGTGGTCCAGTTACGTCAGCTAACACCAGTGATAAACTAGAATTTATTATGCTGATGTACCAGCGCTATTACTGCTGATAGATGTCTTATTATGACGATCGATAGGGAAATAACTCTTTATTGTAACACATGTACATTAAAAATAAGGACAGTAACACAAAAGACTTGCATCTAATGCCATTGCTGGCAACTTTATCGGTAAAATCGATTTCTTCCTAGCGTCTCGATACATTTCATCAGATATATTTTGATGTAGATGTTGGTTTGAGCCAGTGATCAAACATAAGCAATCGGATTTCAAGAAAAAACAAGGCACTAAGACTACAAACTCAGAATTGTTGGTTAGTACGCAAAAAAGACATAATATTTATAGTAAAGAAAGGCTGTGTAAATTGACATACCTACATACACTAAGTCTATAAAACGACCCATGTCTGATAAAGTAACATCTTCTAAGAAATCTTGTCAACAAAAATGATAACTAAGATCCTGATATGTCAAGTATGACCTGTGACAGTGGTGGTGTAGCCAGTTAATGTAGTCTATGCTGGAACACTATGAATTCCGTGGCCGTTAGTTGCGAGGATCGTAATGGAGTTATCATTCAAAGCCTCGGAATAGGCTCACCGGCTCACGCACAAAATGTTATTCAAATAAGGCACGTCATCAAGTTGCACGGATTGCAGATTTGAATAGTTCCATCTTTGCGTAATTGGTTTAAACTTGCTTATGGTGAATTAATTTGTTAGCTTGGCTGTATTTTCTGATTGCCAACTTAAATTAATTTTATCGAAATCGGTAGAATTGAAATTCGTTCTATAACTTTTATGCCAAGGTATCTGAATAGATACTATGGTCAAGGTAAAAAAACACACTGTATTTTTTCCGTTCAAAACATTGACAAAGATGTGCATACAAAGGTATGCATTTGTTTGCAGTCGTGTGTGGGTGCGGGTTGGCAAACAACATTGATGCATGGTCAATGCGCTCAATAACCGATGCTGCAAGCGACGCGAGCGAGCTGAGCGTTTTTTGTGGCTCGAGCCGTCGTAGCGACCCAGTGCAAATTGGAATCAAATCAAATATGCATCGCTCGTCCAACCGTGAGATGGAATACTCGCATTAGCGATATATTCCAATATCAGATCTATTCCGAATCCGCTGGCAGACAGAATCGACAAGTTATACCACTTTTTCTGTGGAATTTGATTTTCCTTCGGAATTGCCGTGACAGCCTTTTTTGCATGTAAGTTTAGCTCCAAAAAATGGTTTCGTATTTTTCGAATCCGCGTGGGAGTTTTGACTGATTCACGTAGATACGAATACCGTGATGTTATTGTATGAGAATCCGTTTATATTATTCTGTTCAAAATAATATGTTGGGATATGTAGCAAAATACTAAAATGTGTCTGTAATCTGGGTATTACAGGTTTAAGAAGCGTTTTCTGTGAAACATTTTAGCGGTGACACGATATTGTGGGTTTCGCAATTCGAGAAATGGAGAACGTATTCTTTAAGTCATACAAAGAGATGTAACAACGTTCGAGTGAGTTTAAAGAGAGACATGTACAGATATAACCGGCTGCGGTTCTTCAGGAGTGCACTCTCAGTGATTGTGTCCCAGCCGATGGTTCTTATTGTAGCCAAACTCTGCGGTCGCTGCAATAACTTCCACATCTTACCGACCGCAAATTTATTTTAGTCGACGTCGCGAAAATAAAATCCTCATGCATTTTGGAAATGATTTAAGAACCGCTCTTTACGCTTTGCCGCAGCTCCGTGGTATTAAGTTTCGAGCTATCAAAGTCAGCTTTAAAATGGTGAATAATTAAAACGGTGAATGGCAAGTCTATGAGTATCTTTGTCAGGAAAGGTATGTCGGAACAGAACTTCGTTCAACTTACAAAACTTAATTATGCCCATTATTCTTGTTGTTGAGTAATTTACTGAGACTCCGGCGGCTGTTTCAAGAGATAAATTGAATTTAACGTTCAACTTGTCAGAGCCAGATGTCAAACGCATAAACTTCAAGCAACATTAAGATACTCGACTTTAACATTGCAACGTATTGTTTCTTGAAGTGGAAAATCAAAGCTTTAACAGTTTGGCCGATTTTCAAGACTTACTCATACTTCGAGGTTAACATACTAAAATACACTCGTTGTTTGCTGCTTATGTTTGTAGAAAAATTAATATTATCATAGTATTTAGTGGAAACATGAGTGACAGAATGAAATATATTTACTTATTGAGCTTTTATTGCATGTGTTGTTCCTTAAACACACAGATTTATTTCTTCTTTTTTCAAATAAAACTTTTGTGAGAAACATCTTTACTGAAATTTATAACTGGTTACATGTGAAAATAACATATTTTCCGATGATTGTTAGCTTTGTTCGCGAAAAATATCTTGTTGCATAAAACCTCATTCTCTTAATTTCAGTTTTCTCATTACACAATCTGTACTTTTTAATACTATTACTAGGTAATCCACGTAACAAACCAGTTTTCCCACTCCACAAAAGGTATTTCGACAAAGGATAGCAGTAAAATTATAAATTTCCGTGAAACCAGCTGTAAAATACAATGGTGGTGCGTGTAGACACACAGACATCGCTGAACAAAGCCTGTACTATAAACAAACGGGTGAAAATTTTCCCGCTTTAGCTGTCGAAAGCAGCTGCATTCACGGATGGACAGTGCAGATGTAGAGGTTGTGTGAAATGGGCTTTATAAAACATGTTTTGATTATAATATTTTATCAATATGGAATAAACACAATAAAGTGATTAACCTAACGATTGTTGATTAAAGTTATTAAAAGTATACTTTTACGTATATAATATTTATATACTTACTAATAGTATTTATAATATAATTAAGCAGCAAAAATTAATAATTCCTTAAAAAAAATTCACCATTTCAAATAATTCGTACACGTTTATTTTAGCAAATATTTAGTCATTACTCGAATTTAATCATTAAAACATGCGTATACACAATTACAGCATAAAATCCTTCATTCTGTAAAACAATCACTGTTAAAAGACCATCAATTCTGTAAAGATTGAGTAAGTTAAATTGACGTATTCAACGCTGTATTTCACGTACTGCCGTACCGCAGCTTGCGTTCGACAGGGGACGATGAAAAGTGCCGTAGTCGCATTGCAAATTAGCGCATTCGACCAGTCACGCCGAAACCGGCCTGTCTATCCCATTGCCGCACCATTTGCAACAATTCCAAGGCACGCACACCGATGCACGAGGAAATACGTTCATTAATCACCATGCTATTGTAAAAGCGACCTAATTGGCTGTAAATACCACGCATTTGCCATTTTTGTGGATGAGAGGCTCTCGATTGAATTTGAACGACTGCTTCGAATATTGTCCGATACAGATTATTTGACGCAACATTTGAGAGTTTTGTATGACAGCTCCATGTGATGCGTTATTGGAAATTTTGGTCAGGCCAAATTATAGCGTGCTAAGTATTGACTGTGTCGCAAATATTTAATGCATAATGTGACGTTTATTTTGCTGTCGAACACTGTTTATAAATAAAATAAAAATAAAATAAAAATAGCCTTTATTTCCCTTTGAAGTTATACATGCAAATTTTTTAAAGCTACAAGTTTAAATTGATTTCTATAAAAAGTCAATCACAAAAAAAAAAAAAAACACGAACATTTTTTACATAGCAATAATTAAGTGTACCTATTTTTTTTATTCAATTGAAATTTAGGGGCTTTAAACTAAACATTTATGCCAGCCCCATCGTAGCCTGACAACAATTACATTTACTTAATATATTATGTACTTATAATACTAGAGTAATGCTAGAATTAGATTAACTAGCTAAAAGTGTACCTCTTGAAATATATCATATTTACTGGAAATACTGATTCAGTGAATCAATTGAGAAGTACTTGTCTTACTCTTCTCGAGTTGTTTTGTTGTTATTTTCTTAGAATGTTAAATCCTGTATAAATTCATATAATATTTTATTGTAGTCCATAAACAAGACTAATGACATTATCCATTCATTTAGGAAATTATTATTAAGGCGTCTGTGGCATAATGACTAAATATAGGTTTGTCGCCTATTCCCATTTGGAGTATTCATTTCGTTAATTGAAGCGTCGAGGTTGGTCACGCAACGGGCCGATTACCACAGCGCCACAGAATATGCAGTAGTGTGCAGGCTTCGTGTTTCGCAGCCAGAATACAGGCTCTAATCACGAATACTAATGATGGACGACGGACCAGCCGGGGAGTGGAGAGGCGGATAGTCTATTATGATGCCACCTAATTAGTCAGCCATAATGAAACCTCTATCGATCTGTGCTCCAGATAAAATGCGACGAATAAGTCATTAGATCCACCGCTTCAAAACGTATTTTGAAGTTGAAATGTAAATTAATTTAACAGCACCAAATCAAGTCGGGCGCAGGGAAGGCCGAACTCCGAATAATTCACAACACCGAACCAGATTAGCGATTTCTAAACGCGGCACACGAACTCATGAATAAAACACCTGCCTCCACTCTTCATTCAATTTGCGAAAATCACACTTAGCCCCAAATCTGCCCCGGGGTATATTGACACAGATGTATATAATTTTATCCAAACCCGGTTCCGGTACGTAAGCAGATTAACGTGAGGATATTTGTGCTGGACGAGTTCCAACGACTTATTACATATCGTAACAGAAAACGACCCCTTTAATCACCGCTCGGCGTCTCGCTCGGGCGCGGTAGTGGCGAGCGAGAGAGGCGATAATCCATCGTCGTGGTAGGCCATCGGCGTGCGGCGCCGGCTCAACGGACCGCAAATTTGTCGGAACTAGCAATGAAATCGGATTACTATAGAGGCGGGAGCGCTAACGAGCGAGAACACCATTACGAGACGTCACTGCCGACTCAAGATCTGTGTTATATTTGCCGCCGAACCTTGCAATATTGCTTCGCCTTTGATCAATATTGACAACAGGTGAACCCGCCTACGAAATTGAAAGTCTTTGTATGAAATTGAACCCGTATTTTTATTTATCGTTATTCTAAAATAAAGAACGAACGTATTATGGCGTATCGGATATTGCCCGCGGTATACGTTTGATAAAGAAAACGCTTTTACCGTGTGTGTATAAAATTTCGGAGTAATCTGACTCCGTAAATATTCATAACGTTTTTGTCGTACGTGTGTTTTCTAGCTATATTTACGGTTCTAATACTTGTTTGTGCGTCGGTCGAATAATTATAGTAAACATTTATCAACTTCATACTGTGCCGTGTCAGTGCTAGGATCATTTATCAAAGGCGATGCGGATAATGAGGGGTCTCAGTTCTCGTCATTCCGAGTGTCTGGAATTGTTTTAATGAGTCACGAGTGTAGGCCCTCGGAAAATGTTGAATGAATTCTAGTTGCACGAACATACTTCTTTATATTATTTTGTGAAAGTGCATTTAGATTTTCAATAAAATAAAATGTCAGTACCTACGGCGTAGACGTTCTACGAATGTGCTACGTAATAATCCGTAATGAGCCATTTTCAAATCTCAGATAAAAAAAAACGCATTTTGCAGTTGCAGAATGAAGTCTAAATAGTCTACTAACTATTTTACGATGCCCTTTACAGCATCTCCAGAAAGCACTGTATTTCATACTGAAAACTTAACAGATTTATAGAATACTAGAGAGGAATGAAAAGACTTCAAACAATTTACAATTCTGTTTACTGTCACATTTTTTCCATCTCCTATTTGTAACAATATAACATTCTTATAAGCAATACGAAGTGACTAACACTAGCCTGTACTATGACGACTAAATAAATCTACATTTCAACTAAATTGAAATGCCTAGCATAACGATTTCAAGTAAATACATTTCTCCATCAAGAAAACAAAATAACCATTGAATGTTTTTTTAAACAAGCATTTAAAATGGTACTATGCTTACACTTTTAGTATACAAATATCTAAAACATGTATTTAAGTTCTAAGCGCAACACTCTTCATGAATATACATATAAACATAATACACATAAAATTATAACCATTGTAAAACAATGCAGCAAAACCCTTGCTCATACATTCAGTTCTTACTCGCAGTTGTTTTATGCAAAACAACACAGTAAATTCCGTTGAAGAAAATAGGTTTACTGAGCCCGACGTACGTTTGATATTGTTTATTGTTCTTTGAAATTACGACGGTTCAGCTCGTTAACTTATTCCATTGAGACTGACCTACGAATAACGATATTAAAGAACAGTAAATTTATACAAATTTGGCATTCAAAATGTTTCTACATCCGAACACTCACACAATCCTCGGACACTCGTACACAAGGTTAGCTTTTAAATAGCTACGGCACCAGAAATAACTTTGTTTTTTGACAAAACGTCGAAACAATTTCACTTCAGGGCAAAACCCCGCCCATCAACTCAACCACGGTGGCGGCGGTTAAACTTATTGTGGAGTTATAATTTTGGCTGAGTTACGTTCTTCCCTTTCTCTCTCTCTTTCTTGAGTTGTATTTCGTCATGACAGAGGGTCGTGACTCCCCTGCAGAATTAAATCGTTAATGAGTTCTCTTGGGCAGATACATTGTGGTGGGCTCGCAGGTCCTTCCACGGAAGACACAATATTCGAGGACTTCCTCGAATATTGTGGTCCTCAAATATGTCGGTGTCCGGAGTAAAGTTTCTATATAATGGTTATTCGTAGAGACTGGCTTTGAAATGCATTTACTAGACCTGCAGTCTTGAGATTTTATTAAAATGCACTTTACTAAAGCTGTTTAGTGTTTATATGAGCTACTGCCACGGTTATACTGTTATGATTTAATTGGCTTTTCAAATAGAGTTAGTATAAATAAGAAATTGTAATGTTAAGTAAACATGAAGTAAGAATATACGTTATTCAATATTTTAATTCAAAACTCTTAATATGAAAAACGAATTCGTTTAATAAATTGTAAATAAAGTGGTATTAGTTAAAGAAAAACACGTAAACATAGCATTTTGTTTTACATTTATTGTTTCCCACAGTAAAAATTATGTTTTTGTATGATTTATGTAAGAAATATATAAAATGCATGTAATCTATAATTGTACATATATCAATCATAGCACAATCAACAAAATATAGGAACATGTTAATAACCTTAAAGTATTTATTTAATGAAAACTTACAAAACAAATTTTACTAATTAAAAATAAAAACTTAACTAATTAATAACTAACTTATAAACTAAAACTTATAAGAAACTTAACACCTATAAAAAAAGTATATCTGTAGGCAACGTTCCCAGCATGCTGGCGGCATTGCCACGTTGGATGGCAATGCTTATCCTTTGCGCCAAGAATGCGCCAGCATGCTGGTCACGGGTTGCCTGAACTATCTGTTCTACTAAAAATGTATATATTTTATGGGCTCCCGGTCCCCACGGCCCCAATAAATATATAAAAAAAAATATTGTAAACTTCAATCATATTTTTGTACTAATAATCCATAATTAACTCAACTAGAAATGTGTAGTTCAGTTGTCTAAATTAACAAAATGAACCAACTCCATTGAGTCACCACTTCATCAAAAACTCATCACAAGATTTCATTTGGCAAATAAACAAGCGAGACAAAAGATCCGAGTAAATTACACCACAATCCCAGTTAATTTATTTGATTATCTCAAGAACGATACAAGTTTCTAGTGTTACGATAGCTTTATTACTAATAGACGACTCACTATGGAGCATAACTTTGATAATCATATGTATGTTAGAATGTTATTTTATTTATGTATAAACAAATTGCAAAAATAGACAAATATATGAATTAAAATAACCACTATATTATATCAAAAATACTGTCTTACATTTTATACGAGTAAACTAAGTTTAAATTGCAATCTGTCGATAGGGTGTAGGGTTAATATACTGGCAGCGTTACCTCACTGAATGATCAAAGGATTTTAAATATGTCTTTTAGAAATCCGCGATAGTTAAGTTGGCATGTATAAGTTTGGATTCAATTGAAATGACAATGAACGATATATATGCCAATACAATAACAGTAATTTGCCTCTTCACTCAATTCATTCGGCAAAGAAACGAATTGTATAGAAAGTAAAATCCAGTCGAGGAAACAATTTGTGCGGATAATTTCATTGCCTGTCTATTTTATTCCTGTACTCATAATGATTAGATAATTACATATTTACACTAAGGATTTACAAAAGAAAAAACATAAGTACATAATTACTCTTTATTTCATTGAACTAAATTAATAAAAACAGACTATGGTATATGAGGTAGGAATTTGTTCTTTATAACATCTATGTAACGTACATACTCGTATACTCTTGTTACTCCACAAGCAAGAATTTTCTAAGAATTACACCATTATGTAATTCTCAGAGATAATATTGAATTGTGAGCTCCTTGCCTCTCCTCGCTTAGTTTTGTTGAAACTATGTTTATTTTTGGTATTGCAAGTATAGAAATGCCTCATAAAGTAGTGTTTGCATGAAATTACATCTATATTATACTATCTTCCCCTAGTCTATATTTATTTTGCAATAAATTTCAGGTTGAAATTTTATGAAACTTAGGTATACATAATTGTTTATGGTACCTACATGACATGTTTTGTGATGCTTACGAAAAAAAGGTAAATGCGTCAAAGTTATTATTGTTCTTGCCCACTATTAAAAGAACATTTTGCATAAATGTTCTAACTAAAGTAATGTCCCAGATATTCATATAGGTACATACACAATACATATAGCTATAGCAGATGCCAGTTCCGTTCCTATCCTATTTTATAGCGAGCGGTTATAATAAGCTAAGTTTACGCGACCCTCTCGTAGCCTTGTCGGAAGTTTAACAGAACAATCTGTAAAATTATGATAAGCCATCGCTGCTTTGGGAATATCTATAAACGGAGATACTACGATTACTTTGGGGTTCGTCTGTCAGTTTTATTAAGATTTGGGTGAAGATATAGACTTTTTGGTTTCAGTGGGATTATGAATTTTTGAAAAAGCCAGTTGCAGTTGCTGCTTGGCTTTGTATAGGTTATAATAAGAAAATTTTACTTTCTTCCATGTCTTGGATGACAATACAATTTGTAGGTATTATTATTATTTTATTATTCAGTGATGGTACGGCAGTCGTTAAGCCATGTCAAAGGCCCTAGGAAGATTTAAAGCCTCTAACATCAGAGTTGGTTACTTTATACGAATTAAGTAACACTTGATAGCTAACTAGCATGATATTCAAATCAAGAGTGAAACGGTTCTAATCGAGTAAACACGCTCCATTTTAGGCCATAGACTAACCATCAGACAAACTATGGTCAAGTGCAAACAATTTCTTGTTAAATGTAATAAAACAATATAAAAAAAATGAATTCACATACGGGCAAATGTGGGCGCTTTGAAAGTAAAATGTCATTATTTAATTAGAGCCTTAATGATCAACAGTTTTGTTCTCGTAAAATAATATAATGGTTGAATTTTTCGATGATATTAAGCAAGCAGATGCGTCTGTTACTTTCTCCAAAAAATGTTTTGTGCGCTTACTATATACAACCTTAGCATTCCAGAGTTTTTCAACTAGACCTGAAATAAGACATGTTATTTTTAAATATATTTTTACAAAACTAGTTTTAGTCATAAAATCAAGTGTCATTGACTGAAAATTTGCAATTCACTAAAGATTAAGCTAATCAGATGATCAGATTAGAGACCTAAAAATTGATATATTTGTTCTACAACCCAAGGGTTAAATGACTAAATAATTTTGACCCCATACATCTCGAATCTAATTGGCACAAATAAAGAAAATCCATTTCCATATCGCATTATTATCTATCCCAGGAGCAGAACTAACCTAACATTGACCTTCGTCATAGAAACAACGGCTATAAAACGTTTCTTCCTTGATTTATCAAAGGTTTCCAACTACAAGGGCTATGCGGCCAAATAATTACGGTTACGATTTATGTTACCGTTTTAGTGAAGGGATGCGAAAACAATTTGTTAGGAAAGTGTATGTTATTAATTGAATGGGTAGGTTGGGAGCAAATTGGATATGATGGAGTTGATGGCTACCTACTTACTGTGTTATGGATACTTTTGTCGGGTTGGATTTGGGGTTCGATTAGTTCTGATCTTTCTTGTATTAGGTTACTTTTTGTTTATATGTTTTTTTTTTGTATATTATGTAGATGAATTATAAATATTGTTATCATAATTATTTTGAAGTTTAAGTAGTGTCTAGTGGATTTATTACGCTTTATCTTTAAGAGCTTATAGTAATTTTAGGGATCCTATAAAGCTTTTATGTCAAAAATAGAATTATTTAATTTGATATGTTTTTTTTCGGGTTCCTGAAAACGTCTGAGTTAAAAAAAATGTCACCACAGAAATCAAACTAGATTGTTTATTTTGGCAGACAAATATTGCATCACTTGGTCCAGAAGGTTGTATAAATCGCATCAAAATGAAAATTTAATATATCCGCTGTGACCTATGTATAGCTACACCAGAAGCGTGAATGTTTCGTTTTCAGTATTCAGTTTTTTTCACGGGTTCACGTGTAAAAACCTCCATTGCAGTGTTTATTGTGCAACGTGAATTCAGTAATTTACCTATCATGTTGGCACGAGACAAGTCATAGATGATGTAAGTCGAAGACATCTAACTATCTTACCTGAAGCGTGGTAGGTTGAGACCAAGATTTTATACGAATTATTTATTTTACAACTATATCTTCTTAAGTGTATTATTACCTTTACTCTGTTATATAAGAAGTTTTATGACCGGGTTTTATCAAACCGTTACAATGTTACATAATCTATCCCTTTAATCAAATGTCATGCGCGGCAACGGGCCAATCGGTTCAATTTAGTTTTCTCACGCATTCGTCCATAGGGACTGGCAATCTAGCAAGCAGAAATATTGCACTGCAGAATGAATTCTTTAGGCGTTCTTTAGTGCTGTCAGTTACATTGTAATATACACTCGGGTCCTTCCACGGACCATTTTGACATATTATGTATATGTTTTATAAAGAAATGACTGTAATGATGAATCTATGTATCGTTATTGTACACCCCGTCTAGTCTTTTTTTTATATTTTCCTCTCCATCCTACGGTTGCCTGGAAGAGATCGCTTTTAGCGATAAGGCCGCTATTTGTGGCATTAGTTTTAATTAATTTTTTTCCGTTTTGTATTATGTTTTTTGTGTCCAATAAAGTATCAATCTACGAGTATCTATCTATGCGGTAAGATGTCATTGAACATAGTAGGTAGGAACACGCGACTAATATGCCAAGGTACTTTTGCAATTTTAACGAGGATAAAATTATTTAAAAATAAATTCGATGAAAAAACGCTCCACCAACGTTTCAGCTATGTTTGAAAACAGCGAAAAAAGGTTTTAGCAAATGTTGTCAGTGAAGAGGAAATGGTAAATGCTGTATATATTAATTCTAGGTAAAGCTAATGGCGGAATTTTTGATATGTAACTTTTTTGATCTGGATGCTTTTTAAATACAGTGATTTTAATTTGGTTAAACCTATTTTAGGTTTAAATATATTTTACGATACTCAATTATAGTATTAAGCATCACTGTAATTAATTTCAGACATATTCTTCGGTAATGCTATATATTTGATATTTTTGTTTCCTATGTGCTTCCGCACTCAAACAGATGAATATTATTGGATGAGAATTTTTAAACAAAATCGACTATTAGAACCCATTTTAGAAGAGTAAATCTTTGTTGTCGTGTAGTTACGTGAATTTGTCTGAGTGTCTTTATATTAAGTCAAGTCTAAGTTATGTCTAAGTTAATACATGTATTAAGTTAAGTCCATCCCTAACAAGCTCAATCATGTGCACATCGTACCGGAATTCTTAATCTCCAACCACTGGAATATCTTCGTATCGGATAACTTTGAACTCGAGGCGTTCTTACCTTACAGTAGGTGGCAATCGATATGGCATATCAAACAGACCGACATTTCAAAATATTAGTTGTTTATAGGTATTAGTTATATTTTAGCAAAAAGTAATTTAACAAGTTGTATTATTTGTTACATTAATATTTGACAATACTTGCCTAATTTTTTTATATTATGTCATGTAATGTACTACTAATAACCACTGAATCATTTAATATTGAGGGGTATTTATTGGTTTAGGTAGTGTTTATCTCTTTTTAGATAGCATAAATACTCGTAGTCATTTCAAAGAAGGAGACACACGTTAAGTCTCGTCTTCAAAATTGTTAGAATGTTACCACTGATTCAGGAGGTTTTTTACATAAAAACGATGTGCCATTTAATATGCTTGTATTTTGCGGGAATTCACCTCTATTTTATACGAGTTTTCATCAAAATTAACAAAGTTTCCGCATATGTAATTAGCGTAGTCTGTATACAAGTGATATCGTACGAAGCGTTTAGTTTACATTAACTGAAATTACAAACTGTATGTATACCTAAAGTGAAAGTTTAAATAAATGTAGTTCAAGGCTGCGGAAAAATTATATTATATGAATAAATTTTTAATTAATATCTTGTTTTTTATACATATTTCTACCATAAAGTATATTATTATTTAACTTTTAATACATTTCACACATGAAGTGTTGTGAAGTTTTTGAAGTGAAAGTGTACTGAAAGTGGTTTGCACTTGACCATGGGTTGCTTGATGGTAAGCATTAGCTATGGTCTAAGATGTGTACATTTTATTTAAATTTCAGACTTTAACATGCAGTCAAATATTTTTTTGTGAATTTTCCTTCCTTTTTTCATCCCACTTAACACAAACTACTCCTATTAATTAGTTACTATACACACATATACCTACAAATTCTGGTAGGAATACTCAACTCGCCAGCCTTTGAGTATTTAACAACAGGCTGTGGTCCCCACTACAGCCTGTTATGTGTATGATGCTTATAAAACAAGGGACAATGCTCACTTTGGTTGTACTTGAGAGCTAAGTGCTTGGATTACAGTGTGATGTAGGTAAGCTGTTCATGATATTAATAAAAATGTTGTTATTTTAGGAATAAAGAAAGTTCCCAACTAACATTTTGGTAATAAGAATTGGTGTTAAAAGAGTTCTTCAAAAGTGATTTCGGCAAACCAGAGTCATACACAGGTTTTAGCAATTGGTGTTAGAGCACGCTCTAACCCCCCACTAACCCTCGATTGGGCCCCATTTTTTAGCGCTACAAGTAATAAAATTGGTCATAATTTTAACCATTTTAACACTGAACGTTACATAATAGTTATAGAATGGCGTCAGTTGTGACTTATTTCTTGTATATATATTGGTGGTACAATATAAATCTTGCCAACTAAAGCACCTTAAAGTTTGTACTATGGTGATAATAAAAACAATTAGTGGTAAACAAGTTCTAAAGTCTGTTGGTATATTTTTTATAGTGACAGAGTAGTTCTTTTTAAGGTTCATTTATATCTTGGACATGCTTTATGCATTGATTTAGAATTAATAAGCAACTCAGGGCTATAAAACGTTAAATTTCTATGTAGTTTTGCATACAATAACTTTAATTTTTTCTTTTAATTTGTGTTATCGTTTCAATATGACGGCGAAACATGGAAGTGAAAGTGAATAACAAGTTTGTCTAATAACTCGGTAAGCCAAGTTTGATTTCTTCTATTTACGCCTAAAAGTTATTGCGAGGGTTTCTTTATTGAGAGAATCATGTATGTTTTGCATCTCAATTTTGCAGGGCCTTGAAAATAAGTGGTATTTTAAGTAAAAATATTTTTTATTTTATCAGGCGGGGTATACAATCAATCTACATTTAGATAAGAACGGGCTATTGGCTATGTCTTTTGTAGTAGATGTGTATTTCTTGTAAATATAATGTGTTTTAAGTAACGTATCCCGTAAAAAATGCGTTTTATTTTAGTTTTTTCTTAAATTACTTTTAGGTTATGTTTGAATTATCATGGCGTCTATTTCTTATTACCCTTGTTTCTTATTGTTACTATTTGTCAACGATGAGTGCTAGATAGGTTGTAGTTAACACTATTGTAGCACTTGTTATACCAGAAAAGAGTTTTTAAGGTAATAAGGAGCATAAGGTTGAAGTGTTTGTTTTCACTGTGGTGCGACTTGGATGTAAAGGTAGTAGTATTTTAGGGTTACGTTTTTCAATAGATAAAACCCTTTCACCAAGAAAAAGGAATAAAAACGTAAGATTGAGATCAAAAGCTGAACATTTTTTAATAAAATCAGTAAGATTGCATATTCAGCAAGTGTTTCTTAGTGTCGCTAGTATTTTTATAAATGAATTTATTGGGATACATAGCAAAATTTATTCTGAATTATTTTATCTTAGAAATAACTATATCATATTATTTAAGTTATACATGTAAACAAATAATTAAAATACTTATGCTAATTATAATAAAAGTAAGTTTACAAAGAATTAATACTTACTTACGTAATTTTTAATGTTTTTACAGACTTCTCGCTGCATATCGTAAACCTATCTACGTCCTTCAAGAAATGATTCTACATACTGACACTGAAGATGATACCACACATTCAGCTACTACTTCTAAGCAGTCCAAACCTGAGTTAAACTTGAATATCATCGCTGATGACATTGTAAGTTATTTGTTGTTGTTGATATTTTGGATAGAAAAGTAAATAAAAGATATAATAATTTTGCATTGAGTAAGTTATACTAAAGGAAACCTAATACTTGTTTCTGCTTTTTATAAAATATAATTATATAAAAACAGGTCTTTACCTATTAAGGACATCTAACTTGAGTATGTAAGAAATAAAGCTAAGATAGGTACGTTAATTTGTGGTTAAATTTGGTAAATGAGTTTGATTTATTAAGAGATGTCTTTGACATTACAAAAATGGGTACTTACGTTACATCTATTTTCCACGATCGAATAATTAAAGTATGAGTAGTAGCCATTTTCCCTCTTGAATACAGTTCTTTAAATATGTGGGTTGTTAAATCCAGAACTGATCTTAAAAGCCCTAACAAAAATAGTTGAAGAGCCGCCCAAATGTCTAGCTTGACTTAGCTCGCATGTAACAACAGACAAATACGTCTACAAAGTTTTATAACGAATGAATTAATAGCTCAACTATTCATTGAGTTAAACTAAGTCCTTTTCTTGCAGGTATACCCAAGTATCCAGCAAAATGTCGGAGATTCCAACCCTTTTCAAGGAAGTTCTGTGACTTATCATCATGACGTAGTACTAAAACAGAAAAATACAAATGCTACAACAATGGAGCCAGCTGCAGAAAACTTGAACAGCGAATTGTCTTACGAGTACATTATACCAATGTGTAGTAATGAAACCACCGGAAATGTAGATAACTTAAATTCGTTCATAATAGAAAACCAAACAAAAATATTGGAACAACTCAACTCTATCCAGAATGTACAAACTATTATATATAGATTTTGAATAAAACTACAAATTACATACTTTTAAAAGCTTGTTTTTATTTATACATTAAATCAACATACTATAATTTTAATTTATAAAGTATGTAGTAGTGGTATAAAATACAGAAATCCGCCGTGGACAACACACACTAGCTTACAGTTTACATCGTCAGGACTCAGAACGACATCAGTTTTCTCTAAACTTATTTCGCAGACTTTGTAGATATTTAGAAAAGATGATCGAATAGGTTTTTCAAATACTAGCGTTTTCCCCATAAGTTTTTTACCTAGTATATTTATCTTTGTTGCGTTGCTAGATATATTTAGGACTTCAATTATATCGTCAGTTGATGATAGAAAGTATTTATTTCTCTCTTTAGAAGAAATTACAAAGTGCCCAAAGTTAAGGACCTCAATGTCACTGAGTCTCGATAAAACAGGTCTTTCATTAATGCCCTTTGTTTTCTGGGATTTTGAATGTATATTTTGTTCAGATAGCCTTTTGGCTACTTGAGACAGTGGTTTGTTTCCATGTCTTAGCATTTTTTTTATTAAATTAAGTTTGTTTTCAAAAGGGTATGCATCGAATGTTGGCAACGGACCAAATCTTTCAACTTCATCTGCAACATGTAGTAAATTATGCACATTGCTTGTAATATAATCGGCACCATAAAAGTGTTTATAATTTTCTACGAAATATTCAAACATTTCTTTCGTTAACCGAAGTAAATGATTGTATTTTGGAGAATAACAAATTGTGACGCTGCAAAACAGGCTCAAGAAGTGATGATACGCGTCTGCTGGTAAGACTTCCTGCAAAATTATTATACTCAAATAGTGAAGGAATGTTCGGTATTCGGTTGCTTTCCAGTAGGCGATGCATTCTAGAGTTCTTACTGCTCTATGAATTTCAGAAGGCAACTTACACTTACTAAGAAATAGATTAACACTATCTATATCTCGTGCACACCACTTAGTCTTTAAATTGAAGAAATTGCCTTCCTTCCATCCCGTAAGTAACCTTTTCATAATGCCCAAATGAATCAAATGCAACGAGTCTGACACTGGAAATTGTTCAACCATGTCAATAGGAAGTTTTAATAATGGTGAATCTATTTTATGATGGGCACCATACTTCAAATCTCTAAAATCTTCATCAGTCCTTGGAGGAGATATTTTTGTCGAAAATACTACTGTATGGGTATTATGCGAGTAATTTCCTACTGTAGTGCATTTTAGACAACCATGCTTTCCATTGAAATTGCAAACACCTGTAAAAAAAATAAATTGCGATTAGGTAATATAAAATTCAGACAAAAATGTTGATGAATGTAAAAATAATGTACAATACAAGAAATTGAATAACCTCAAACATGTCGAGCAATATTTCGAAAATTTTCAATTCCGTTGAAATATTAAAAAATTATTAATAAAACCTTTTGAGATATTTGTAACTTTAGGTTTCAATTGTCACAAAAATATGTTTACTTCTAGATACATAATAAAATGGCTAATAAAATGACACTATTCGATGCAAGAAAGTTCCTCACCTTTGATGAAAGCGCGAGCAGGGGAATCACATATAAAACATCTTATTTTGATGTTTACTTTAATGCCGTTTACACAAATGCCTTGCTCTAAAACTATAATACTCTCATTCACAAAATCTTCTAAATAAAGATTTAAATTTTTCGGTTTTCCTTTCCCATAATATATACCAATAATGAACGGGTCATTATCAATTTCGTGCACATTCGCCAATAAAGGCCAGAATTCAAATTTTGAGCTTTTGAAAATAGGTAGCCCATCTAAATTAACATTCAAATACACATTTTCGGGCAACTCCAAATCCAACATCCAACATCCAACAAGTCCAAATTAT
This sequence comes from Macaria liturata, assembly GCA_964023185.1. Classification (NCBI taxonomy): domain Eukaryota; kingdom Metazoa; phylum Arthropoda; class Insecta; order Lepidoptera; family Geometridae; genus Macaria; species Macaria liturata. The sequence goes on along the minus strand of OZ026811.1, from coordinate 5,786,622 downwards.
GAAGTATTTTAGTAAGAGGAATTATGATTCCGTTGTGCCAATATTCACCACCGTCAATACTTTTGAGACAAATTTGTGTTGGAGTTTGCAGAATAGTACGAGGATCAGATGGTAAAAAATTTACAAATCTTTTATTCAAAATTGATATCAAATCTTTCAAGGCAGCTTGACTTATATTTTTTTCTACGGCCCATATTCTTATGTCATTTTTAAATTTAGCATTTTTTATAAATTCGCTTTCTTGCTCTTCATCTGAGCTTTGAGAACTACTTAGAGGATAAGTAGATAGGAAGGCATCTCCTGTTATATTAAATTCTCGCTCTGCAGAACCCTCTTCTGTAAAAATAAGCTCTCGCTGTACAGAACCCGGTTCAATACTCGTATCTTGCGTTTCACCATGTTTACTGCTCACATAAATATTACGGTTTTCTAGTTCTGTGAAAAATAAAATTATTCGAGTTTACTGATTATAATTATCAGTCATCTATTAGGTACTTACCAACTTTCAAAAAATAAAACTGTACGGAACCTTGATGAAATTCCGGCACTTGGTCGAAATTTTCGGTAGAGTTTCTGCGATAACTTTGGCATTTAAGCTGTGCTGGATGAACATATTCGTTGCAAAAACTACTACAACCCAGACTAGCGTCATCAATACTTCTATTCAACGAAGAACTATGATGCTGAACTGCATCAATGGTTAATGTTAGCGGTGTAGTGGTCTTATCGCAGGGTAACCCGGATTTATTTGATCTAATTATTAATTTGTATTCGTTTGATATTTTTCTTTTGACTCCTCCACATCTTTTTCGTTTTTTCCATGAGCTCATAGAGCAAATCAAACAAACAAGCGCAAACAATCTCGAGAGCAAATAAGACTACACACATTTATACAATTTCGAGGTTAGAGACACTATACATTTATAAAAGTAATATATCATGTTTTATGATTTCAAGTGAAATAAAAGTTACAATGTTTACCTAAATTGTATTTTCATATTGCTTAGAATAACATAAGAGTAAATCTGAACACCGTTGTAACGATCAGGGGTTTAAAATAACTCCATAATACCAATTACTATCATATATAGCGGTTTGTGATTACTAAATTAAATTGCAGTAAATAAGTTCCAATTACTTCCTTTATACAAATTCAGGTGATAATTTTTTTTTGTTAACTATTTTCAAGAGCTTTTGTCTTTAGAAAGAGTTATCAGAAAATATAATATTACTTTAAGTGCTTTGCGTTACTTTAATTTATATAAGAGTAGGTGCTATGGCGGTTGCGACTATAACCTTTATACATTCTCAAGTAATATTACGCTTCTAGCCAAGTTAAGTGGTATAAAACTTTTACTTAGCACTCTTTAAAAACAGTTGGAAATAATAGAAACCTTACTATTACTCAAAGTACTTATAGTAACTTGAAGTTACAATACCTAGCGTTACTGTGGTTCAACATAACTCTTTTATAATTCCTTAAGTCATAATATGTCTTCTTGTTACTGTTACTCATCTTGATGAGTTATTTAGTAATTTTCATGACCATTAAAGCAACAAAGGTTTTACTCTACACTTTAATATACCCGTTAAACCAATACAGACGATAAAAGTGGTGAATATTAGCGCCAAAATGTTGGTTGGGTTTCTGTAGTGTTTGGCTTTTTAGGATTTACATATTTGATTTGCATTACATTGCAGGATTTCATTTTCAGTTTAATTTTTAATTTCCAATTATTGTTTTTCAGTTTTAGTTTTTTATAATTGGCTGGCCTGTTAGCTTAGTTGGTAGTGGCTCTGCCTTCTGATCTAGAGGCTGCGGGTTCGATTCCCGCATGACACAAGTATTTATGAACTTTATAAATTTATAATTACTTGTGTTGTGTCTGGTCGTTTCTATGTATATTAAGTATGTATTTACAAAAATATATATATATATATAAGTATTATATCCGTTATCTAGTACCCGCGACACAAGCGTTTGCTTAGTGCGGGGCTAGATGGCGCTGTGTGCTGTGCAATGTCCCGGAATACTTATTTATATTTATTAATTTATAATACATAGGGTCGAATTTATATGATACCCATTAAACATGTTTACATTATGACACTACTCTCTTTGTTCATTTGCATCAAAATATATGGCATATTGAACAACGATTTACCAATTCTGAGAATATACAAAATTGACATAGCTTTTACGAATACAAATCTATTTTGTAACAGAATAGATTGAATAAGCATTTCCACTAAATATGACAACAAAAAAGAGTGCGCATATATAAAGTGTAATGCGAATAGATCACAAAATCCACTTGCCACTAAAATAATATTAAAAGCAAACATTTGTGTGTGTACTATGCATATTTGTTGTTTATTTACGTTAAAATATCTTATTTGGTCGTAAATATAGATTAAAATAAGTTACTTTTTAGCCCAGATCAACTATGTTGACCCTTGTTGAACCTTGAAGCCATATTCCCAATTTATGCGGTCAGCTCATGATTTGACAAAATAATAAGAAATTTAATCTTGCGATCTTCAATGTGAGAGTGACTCGGTTCTTACTGGGTACCACGCTCCTCGATCCTAGACCGTAATGATCGCTTACCATCAGGCGAATTACGGTCAAGTGCAAACTCATACCGTGTAAAAAAGACTGTAGTAGTTCTATGATTTATTCTAAAAAGATATAATCTAGCACTACCTTCCCTGGGCATATCTCACAAAACGACTTGCGATGGTTTTGCGACTGTCCAAATATGGTTTCATTTCTCGAATGAACATTCCGGCTAACTTTTCAAATAAATCAGTAGGCTGCAGTGAGTTTTCGAGACGACAAGCACCGCCCGAGGCACCAGTTATTCTTTGTTATCAGAGAGTTTTATATTCTACTTTTATCAGGACGGGAGCAAGTTTTCGAAAGCTCTTTAAAATTTCACGTGGTCTAGAACTGTTGCTTATAGAAATGTTTGTGGAATGTCGGTTGTTATAGGTTATTCCTGGGTTTATTTATATGAGAAGCGATACATACAAATTATACCATCTTTATCGATTTGATTAATAAAGTTAGGCAACTGAAGACTCAGTTAGTTTAGTCTTTGGATGGGTTATCATCAAAAACATAAGCTGGCTTTTATGTCTAGGCGCTTTCGCACACCATTAACATCCGAAATCTAAATATATAAAACTCAAAGGTGACTGACTGACTGACATAGTGATCTATCAACGCACAGCCCTAACCTCTGGACGGATCGGGCTGAAATTTGGCATGCAGGTAGATGTTATGACGTGGGCATCGGCTAAGGATTTTTAGAAATGCTATTTTTAAAGGAGTGAAATAGGGGATGCAAGTTTTTTTTCTTAATGTGAGCAAAGTCGCGAGCACCCACTAGTAAATTATATTACTTTTGACATTCGTGTAATTTGCATATTTGCATGCGAACTAATGAAAAACAAGTTCTATTTCCAAACCAAAAACAAAGTTAAGAAAACAAAGACGTTGTTAATTTTGAGCACAGTTTTCTACTCCAAGAATTTCTTGAAAGATCCAGATAGGAGAAATTGCACAAAGCCGGTGTAAAATAAAACTTCAATTAACATCTTTTAGCTGAGAAGTATTTACACTACAACAGTGTTTTAAAATTAGGTTACTTAATATATTTTTATTTCTGTAGATACTTTTTAATTATATGCCTCACTAATGAGTGTCCTTACTGCACTCAAATTTATTTTTAAGGATTCTTGAGCGAACAGATAATTAGGTACATAATTGTACGCCCAAGTCCTCCCACAAAACCACATAAATATGGATATCAATAATTTGATAGTAGCATATTAAAACTTCCTTTTAATTTTTGTTCAAAATCTGCAACTCACTCAATAAACAAAACAAGTTAAATGAAAAATAAAAATATACAATAGAGTTTAAAAAAGGGTAAAAAGTAACATCGAAGCAAACAAACAATCTTGCTACATGACAACGGTGAATGCGGAATTGCTGAGAGTTACAATCCGGAAGGTGAGAGCAGATAAAATTTAATTGAACATGTGGTGCGGTTCCCAATCCAGTTCCGGCAAAGACTAAAGAATTCAGAGGCAAGTAAATTTCATCATACTCTGTTATATCATGCGAAAAACATTTTTTTAACACGGTATTACGTTTGACTTCTGCCTCCCTGATGCACAGCACAGCCGTAGTCTAAAGGTCATAGCACACTTAAACGACTCTGCTCCAACACCGCTCCCACCCAACACTGCCCTAACTGCTCGCAGTCCACGCGGCGACAGCTAGCAGGCACCCAGCAGTCCACGCGGCGACAGCTAGCAGGCACCCAGCAGTCCACGAGGCGAAAGCTTGCAGACGGCCAGCTGTTCAGCTAGCACTGCTAGCAGTGAGCGCGCGGACACCGCGCGGACACCGCGCGGACACCGCGCCGACCGCTCGCCTACATCGTGCGGCCAGCGAGGCATCAACTACCGAGCAGTCTGACGGCGGTAAGCTCGCTGACAGCGGGCTGTCTGCTAATTCATGATGCCAATGTAAAATATATCTAAAGAGCAATACTTAAAGACTATATTTGAATTATATTATTTTTGCCGGGTGGGAGCAGAGTCGTTTAAGTGTGCTATGACCTTAAGATGTAGCACGCTTGGCTAGAAAAAACCTATTTTCTGTGGGTTTGAAGATAAAAAATACAAAACACTACACTGAACAGAAAAAGAAAGATTATTTTAGTTGGTAGGTGTTCTCACAACTTGGTTGAATCCAAGCAACAGATCCAGTATTCACGTAATTGAGTCGATAGTTACAACTTAACTGACTTCCATTTGAAAATGACTGTCTTTATAAAAAATCTATTGGAATAGACCAATTAACGTGAAATATATCGAATATATCATATTTATAAGAGAAGTATCATGTGAATTTATTAAGCATAATTAGGATGAGCATTGATTTTTGTGTGATTTTATTAAGCATTGAATTGATTTTTTTGCATAAGGAGGTGTTTTTTTCAGTATGATGTCGTTAAACCTCGCTCGATGCCGTAGTACTATTATTTACTCTGTGACTCTGTGTCAGTCCACGGGGGTCTACTGTAATTTTACAGAGCAAAAACTGTGTAAATAGCTATTTGTCAGGGATTTGAAAACAAAATGTACGGTTTCATATATAAAGTCCAAGGACTTTCATCCCTCTCTTTATGATATAAATAAATAAATAAAATGTCATTGTCATATAAATTGTAATTCAGTTTGAATTTATACATGTCACTTTATTTAATCTAGAAAATCTCTAATTGAATCGAAACGTCATTCTACATGATCTGCTTGAATCACGTGAGTTTTACACTCATAAATAACCATAGTGTCCACCAAATTGCTATATAACATATTTTATAACATAGTTATATAGTCAACAGTATGTTCCTTATAGCACTTAAAATAGATCAATTTTGATGAAAAATTAACTCATATAAAAATGTTATATTCCGTTTAGATTTAACTTATACCTATGTTACTTTTTCTTCGAAATAACGGGTAAATCCTCCGGGCGGTATATTACGCAATAATATTTAATTAATGAATCCATTTTATAAGCTAGTGTCTATGCTTACCCAGAGTAGCATCCTAGATTAGAAATGCGATCGCAGCTCCACTACTTTGCGACTGCATTGTTAATGAACTTGTCAAAGTGCGATGGAAAACTTACTGGCCCGAGGTGCAAGCGTAATTATTATAGTTAGATATGGAAATAAGGATGATGAAGTGACAGCGTAATTGTGCATTTTGAATTGATAAATTGTGTCTATAATGATAGTTGGTATTTATTGTGCTAATGGTTAACAAAATTATCAAAAAAATACAATGTTCTTAATCTAACAAACCTTAAATATTCGATTATTTTATGTAAGGAACAGTATAATTTGACGTTGTTATTTCATAGTTAGTACACATAAAACAACATTTTTAATTGAAAACATCGGAGACAGGGTATAGATAAATAGAAATGGGGTATGAATTACGTTATGGATCAAAACTCAGTTAATAAATATTCTGGGTTCCATTTTGATGTCTATTACTTCCTATTTATATTTTATTATAGTAGTTCAAAGTAAACCACAAGTTATTTCTATTCTAACGCTTATTGCATTCTAGCATCGATGACGTAATCCGTTTAGAAAGGAATCTACCAATTGAAAAATGAATAAAATAGCTCCGGTATATGCTTAAAACAAAGGTCTGAGGCTTACAGGAAAATGATAGCAATCATGGATGCATTTTTGCAATGCTCAGAACAAAAATGAAATATTAAAATAGAAGGTTTTTTTAGTAAGGCTTATTGGGGAGGTTGGATGCGATATAGGAGTTTTTTTGTGAATAAATCTAATTGAGTTGTTTTTATGGAAAAAAACCTTTTATAACAATTAAAAAAACTTGTATTTCTTTTGACTCTCACTCTGTTATGATAAAAGCAAACGTCGGTCGGCGAGTGTGTGAATAAGAAGGTATGTATACATTATAGTATGTTTATTCAACTTGATTTCCATTCTATGTCGATAGTATTTGTAATTTATTTTCATACCGGATTATCGTGAGTTACATTGCAGGACGCCTCAAATATTAAATAAAATCTATAAAAAAATAAAAAGCTATATTCATCAAACATTATACCAACATAAAAAAAACATCTGTTAGTGGTGTTGTATGAAAAAACTATGATTGATTTCTTAGTTAAAAATACATTAACCATATCTACTAAGATATATAGGCTATACTTTAGTTTAACCACATTGTCTAATAAAGCGAATACAATTACAAAATAGAGGAGAATTCGCCTCTACGAGTATACCAAGAATGTGCCGGCAAATAACCGGCTAGGAGCACATGAGATAAATTTAAACTTGCAAATTTACGTTCTACATGCTATCGAAACTACGAACTATATTAAAATTTCCACTAACTACCCTGGAATGTGCAGTTTTCAACTACGCTCCCATAATACTCTGATAAATGACCGGAAAATTGTTTAAATAGTTAGAAGCTAATGAAAATTTTCAATATTCGGTTGGCTTTTATAAAGTACAGTTGTTAAAACTGATGATTTAAATGGCCATTAACTGGACTCGTAATTAATACTCAGTATTCGATTGTATTGGGACCACTTTGTGCTGGCTCTTTGGCGATATATATCATGTTTAAAAATGTAAGTAATGAATCGGGCCATTGTTTAGACATTTAATTTGTAAAACTGGAATGCGATAAGGAATGAGTCTTGAGGGACTGAAAAATCATTGAGTAAAAGTGAATTTGAAACTCTGGTGAAGTGTTTTATCTGGCATTTGGGAAACTCCAGAGACTCTGTATATATTTACCTACCAAATCACGGACAAACTTTGGTAGTATGTGCTTTAAGAACCTAGGTCCAACATTATACAATACTATAAGCAAACATATAGACATGAGGAATCTCTCAAGGTTTGAATGCGAAGCGGAAATGAGAAAATATCTACTCACATTAGATTACAAAACTACAGAAAAACTAATTGAAAAGATTATTTAGACCGTAATCGACAATACACACACACAAACTCCTGAACACACTTAAATATAGGTACATGGAAAACACATTATTTATAAATCTTATTTAAATTGTATATGTATTACACATAGGTACACTCACACACACACGCAACAACATAACATACAACTTAGCACAATTATAAATACACCACAGTGATATTTCATAATACATAGCTACAATTATATAATCCCGCTTTGGCAAACTATGCCATACTTCTTTTGTAAAATACACAAATTAACTAATAATGGTAAAATAGAAAAAAAGTTTACTCGACTAGGAAATTTGAAACACAATACTGGCAACTCTAAATAACCTAACATAATTGGCCATGGTCATGAATAAATTAAAAAAAAAAAAACATAATTGGTCAATACTCAATATTATGTATGTAAAATATTATCTTGACTTGAATATTACCTTGTAAATTGCATTATTTGTTGTTATCTTAATTACTCCTATTATAATGTAAACGTATGGTAAGTAAAAACTGTATGATTAAGATAAATAATATTGTAGGTTAGTCAAGACTCGACACCTTCAGAATTATTTTGAAACTTACTTTGTCGTGTCTTTGTCTTTCTCAAAATATTCACTTTTTGTATTGTGTTTTAGTGTTTAAGTAGTAATATGTAAGTATAAAGTTTTGTGTAAGTATATGCAAAAGAGGCAGAAGTTTTGGCGCGGGGAAACTGTACATCATAATACAGAGTCGAAAGATATCTAGTATGATGTACAGAAAACCCTCAGCGTACAACACATACAGCAATTCAAATATAAATAGTGTAAATACCTACAAATGTACGCACACCATAAATGGACTAATAAAGAAATTTTGAATTTGAATTTGAATTTGAATTTGAATTTGAATTTGAATTTTCATGGAGAGGCGGTCTCTGAAGCATTTAAATTATGTAGCTTATTCTTACGTCTCAATAAAAGACACGCACTTATTGCTTGCAGTCTTCTGTACAAGCTGAGATGAAACCGAATTGTAACAAAAAATAATGTGTTTCTTTTATGTCTATAGATTTTACATTTTGTATCTCATTACAAATACATCTTTATCTTTTTAGTTATTTTTCAACTCGAAACTTACGTAATGTAAGGAAACGAAAAACTTAAACAGTGATACATAAGAAAGATACACATCTGTAAGTAGATCACAGTGTATCGCTCACATGCCGACTTGAGAGCAAGTACTCTGCCGAAGAATGTCCTCTACACAAAGTTTCACTTGATGTGGATTCCAAACGAATGTCGCGAGAGAGTCGTTTGAATAAAGTTAGCTCACTGATTTATGTGAAAACTTTTGGTAGTGCCCTCCCTGAATGTGTGGACCGTAGACAATGTATGGTCAAGAAACACCTTACTAAACTTACTTTGTCACTAATATTAAGAACCACTTGCACGACCATTCTTAAACGTGTTAAGTGATCAAATTAGCTACACCTTGATATGATGAAAAGCCATTATGTAAGAGGTCCTAAATGAGATTTTTTTACTGACATACGTTAGTTCTGTTCTGTTGAATTGACTTAACATTGAAATTACTACAGTTCATATTTTTGTATATTTCATTTAAAAATAAATTAGACCCTAGATTAATCGAAAAATAACGGTTAATACTTATTTTAGATTTTCGTAAAAAACACTAGACCGTGGCACTAAACTGCAACCAAAACAGTTCTGTCAACAGAATATGATACGCCAACCAATCCACACCCAAAACCCTATCACCTTTGGGCGAAAGATCAATCAGGGTGCAAATTTTACAGTAGCGTGATACATGTTCAAATGTATATTAATGTAATAGACACGTGTTCTAAGTTTTGACGCCCAATGAGACGTTTATTACGACATATGTCGTTGGTGGCCCAGTGTATTGTAGAGTTATCTTTCGGCGTTTATTCTCTAGTTCTGTTATTGCTAAATTCCCAGCGGCGAGTCCGTTGTCGTCGCATGTATTGTAAATAATGTGGCCAAGTTTCGAACAACGAGTGTGGATTCTATACAACCAGTACAAGGCTTACTGGGATTTGAAAGTCGGCTTGTTTTGGTGGTTGTAACATACGATGTGATACTATCTTAAAATAAGTAGGTCGAAGTTAAAAATATTTCGACGAACAATAATAAATAAGTTTCTTAGATTATCTTTACAAATACCTTCTGTTATTAATAAGTCGAGTGCAATAGAATATAGGAGTATGATATTGTTGTTAAGTTTCGACGTCGACATAACTTTGTAATTGTTTATGTGTTGTTTACTGAATTAATTGTTGTTACCTGCAGTATAATCGAGTATGTGAAATAAAAAAGTAATTGTATTATTTGTCATAAGTCAAATAAAATAGTAAATGGCATATATATATAAGTAGATTTTGTTTTGCTCATTCATTGTAAATCAATTATTTTTTTGACTCCATAAGTCCATACTGCCACGCTTGCAGTGACCAAGCTTTGTTATTCGGCGACATATCCTACTTACAAAACATTTTTTGTTATCTTATTCTGTGCAGCAGAATACATTCCGCGCTTTATTTTTGTGTGGAATAGCGCACTTTATGATACGCCACCAGATTTTTTTACAACCTGCAATTGGTGGGCGTTGATGTATAAATAACGTGCTCATTTGAATTCTGTGCGTTTGTAAACAAAAAATATACGTGTAAAATACTATTTGAGGTCGGTTTCAAAAGTTTTAGTCAGGAATAGAAAGCAACTTTGTGTGTAAAATGATAATTCTATCTACAGTTATTATTTGTTAGCGAATAACGAAGCCAAGAACGCTGACTGCATCTCAATGCTGTTTTTTTTGTGCATGGAATTAACCATCATAATTTGATATATTATCTCCAGTGATGTTCTTAACTTTTACTTACTTACTTACTATGCTGGCGCACCGACCCAAACTGGATCCTGGCCTCCGACACCAAGAGACGCCACTCCGACCGGTCCTGTGCTATCTCCCGCCACAGTGTAGCATGAAATTCGCGCAGGTCCCTCTCGACCACGTCACTCCAGCGCACAGAGCTTTGAAGTCCATTCTTGTCGCGCGCGCGCGGGGGCGATGTGGCCCGATCGTTGTTCTGTGCTCCAGCGGTACCGACCGGACGACGACCAACAGGTCGATCTAGATATGTTCGCTTGACAGCACGATCCAATTCCATCCTTTTTACATGGCCGAGCCAGCGAAGTCTATGCGCTTTTGTTTCGCCTTTAATGTTGCGCTCGGCCACAAGCTCTTCTATCTCGGCATTCCTTCAATCTAAACTTATCTACCCCTTTGTAGGTCGTTTCTCCTGCTTGGATGCCTTCCCTTGGAGCTCTAGCATTCCGAAAGCGGCGCATGTGCATGTACTCTGTCTTGTCTTTATTGATTCTTAGGCCCACCTTCACTGCCTCCCTTTCTAAAACCTCGGCAGCCTCAACTACCTGTACACTCGTACCACCCTGTAATGCCAGGTCATCCGCATACCCTATCACCTGATGACATCCATTCAGTTGTTATCCTCCATTCAACATCATAACTTTTCTAATGACGTGCTCTAGAACCAAATTGATTAGCATACGTGACATGGCATCACCCTGCTATAGCCCAGTTACTACGTCGAAGTCATCCGTGAATTCAGAGCTAATCCTAACCACCATTTTACTCTCATGTGTTGCCACTTCAATCTTTTTAACTAATTTGTGTGGAATGTTGAAATTCTTTAAAATGGTATAAAGAGCGCCTGGCGCCTAGCTGTCGTAGTAAAAATATCTGATCGATAGTACTCCGGTTACGTCGTAACTCACACTGGTAGTCGCCTATTAAAGCCTCAGCGTAGGGTTCCAATCTTCGAAGCAACACATAAGATAGGATCTTGTATGCAGTAGATAGTAGCGCAATGCCCCTGTAGGTAATTGTTACACTTTTTTCTCGGCCCCTTTTTGTGTATGGGGCAAATAATACCTACATTCCACTGCGCGGGCACTTTTTCATTGAGCATCTTAACTTTTACTTATTTTTTTTACAAACTTCTTGAAGCTACCTCACCGGCCGAAAAGAAAAGTTATTGAAAGAAAAATATTGGAATAATAAACAAAGATTCCAATATTAATCTAAATCTTAATCAACAAATTAAATCAGCTCTTCCTCACTGTATTACATTCCCAAAGCCATCCGTTAAGAATTGAAAATTATCACGCCTCCCAAAACCCACCTCAAAGATCGGGAGCGAAAAACACAAACGGCCGGAAACAAATCGCTTTGAATCCTCAAATGATTTCCCATTAAAATGTAGGCACGAAGGCGGTTAGGTAGCAATAAGCAGTGCACTCACGCCGAAACCCACAAAGCGATCGGCGGGACGGTCCAAATCGAAATATACAAGCATCATCGAATACCCATCCGATACAGTATTGTAGGTTTTGCGGTACGTGGATTCATGCATTTGTTTGTATTGAAAAGATTTTAAAAATATTTTCGAAATCAAATTAGAAATAACAGATGAGAATGATAATTCTAATGGAAATTTTATTTATGTTGTTTGAATTTATTTATTTATTTATTTATTTATTTATTTATTTATTTATAATGGTACACAAAACAGAATGTGTTCACAAATAAGCTAAGTATACTTGAATTGAAATTGACCCTTTACAACTACAATTTTGGCCAAATTGTTCTACTTCCATTTAGCAGAATTTCGAGGATTAGTACCGTACTGGAAATGTATACGTTAAAAAACTATAAATTAAAATATGGTTATATTAAATATAATATATATTATATACCTAATATTAAAATATGTTTTTTTTTCATGAGATAGGCTCACCCTTGACTACAACTTGCCTGATGTTAAGCAACGTTATAATCTACGATCTAGCGCGCTTGCTTAGAAGAAACCGGATTACTCTCGACTTGAAGACCGACATATGTATTATAGTTCGAGGGGAATAGAGATTCGGGCAAGGAGTTCCACAGTTTGGCTGTTCGCACACAGCAACAAATATGACCTCACTATTATTACAGGTACTTTAAACCCAATGACACACAGAAAAAATGTATGAAACAAGCTTTTGCCATCACAAAGCCTCTATAGTGTACGACCTTCGTTACGTTTGATTTATCCGGTGCACGGGATCAACTTGAGGTGTAATTTATAGCGAGCGAGGCCGGACCGTTAATTTTGTAGGATAGATAACGTCCTTGCCACCTTTGTTTAGGAACACACGGCCAATGATCTAAATGGTAGATGGAGAGTAGGTATGTAGGGGAGTTTTAGTTCACAAGAACTGCAGTTGTTAAGTGATCTCAAGGGCAGTTGGCAAACACTGACACAAGGATTTGGCCAGTATATACTAACTTATTCACTTTTAATTATTTTCTTGGAAATATTTCTTGAAAAGATTTGAGTCCAGAAATTCGTGATATTACCATATGTATAAATATAATGAAAACAAATTCTTATCGTTACACGCAAACACGACACAAATTCTCCTCATAAAATATTAATTAATAATTAAATTAGAGTTTCATCCCAGTATCCGTAGCGTTAAAATTAACAAATTTTCCGCAACTATCAGCCGCGGCGTATTGTGTACTTGACATGAATGTGTAATTTATTGAGTAATAATCGCGGAGAACAATATTTAGTCGGTCTAATAATGTCAGGGATTGACAGGGACCTATCAGTTAACCTATATTAATAGGTGTTCGACCTTTATTTATTAATTGAATAGTGGTTTAATAATAACGTATTGTGTGTATTGTGCGTACTTATAATAATAATTTTATTGTTTACTGTTACATCATATAATTTTGAGTCACCTAGCATTTAAAAGATGACTGGAGAAGGAGAGAGGAGAGGAGAGAGAAGTTTTTAATATTTAGAAGAGTTAGTTTTCATATTCGAAACAGCAGGCCTACCACAACGTCTTATAGCAGTACTGCAGCAGTGCTGCTGCGATAATCGGTACTACAACGTCTAGTTTCTGACGTTTAAATAAGGTGGAATCAGTGTCGCGGCCGCGTCGAGGTTTTGATGACGTCACGCGATTTTGTTCATTCATTTCCTAGGCGTTTTGCCTAAATCGGTACCATAACGTCTAATTGCCAGCGGAATCATTATCGCTGAGCTGTCAATTTGACATTATTTTGAGATGCTAAAAACGCTGCTATCTGCTTGCGTATTTGAGATATTTTTCCATTTAAATCCTTTGAATTAATGAAAATATGAAAGAAAACTGAATTTAATTGATATACAATGGTTATGTGTGTGTGGTTCGGCACAATTTTTGCGAAAATACCGAACACCAGTGAATATGTGGAGCAACGAAAAAAAATCTCAAGCTGCAGCTATTTATTATTCATCAGCCAACAGTAAGCTAAAGAGCCAACTATCACGACCCAAAACTACAGCAGGGACCCAGTTCGAGGTCACACTACCGCCACAGCAGATGAGGTGGCAATATCACGATGATTCAGTACCGCAGCAGGGCATCGTTATGCAGAATGTTGGTGTAGCCTAGCTTTGAGAACAGTGACTTGCTCAGTGCCCTTCGTTATATACTATTGTGAATAGGGTATTAACTGTTAATAAGACAAAATGTACAATAACTATTTGTTTAATTTAAACATAAATCTTAAATAGGTCCCATCTTGTGCTTAAAGGTATAAAGTAGCAGTATAGTTAGACTATGTACGCCACACTATGCCTACACCACACAAACCTATTTTATAAATTAGTATAGTTGAGACACAATATAGAACGCATAAGCTAACAACCTAAATGATATCTTAGAGTTAAAAAGGATGATTAATTAGAGCTAACTTCTGTGTTATTGTTCCCCAATATAATAACTGTCGTCCAGTAAAAATAAATTCAAGCTTATAACATCAATTTATTGAAAAAAACTTTTAAGTTTATGTATCCACATCGTATGTTTAGAGTATTCACACAGAAAAGTAATTTACACGAGTAAACGTTCGTCTACTAAGTGGTTATACTGCTTGCAGAGGAATGTGATCATCGTCCAGCTCCAATAGAAGGAGTATATCCGACTGCAGCCTTGCTTGCTCGTAAGAAGTTGATGATGGTTTGTCACCGTCTTGGTATCGTGATCACAGACATGGTGATCCACCACGTTCCATCAGCTTGTATCGAGAACAAAAAGCCGCTCGTAGAAAACAACTTTTTGTTAAGAAGCGTATCTAAAGTGTTTGGTTTATCTAGATAAGTTTTTCACTGTGCATGAACACATTCATGCGGTATTTTGTCCATCATACTGTGTAGTATTCATACAGCACCAAATGTATCACCTCTAAATCGGGGACCCAATGCATTTCTATATATAAAACAGTTATAATTTATAGGCAGTTTGTTATGATAGTTTGTTTACAAAATCATTCAGTGCTACCAGAAAATTTTTTTATACCGTACATGACATTTTTTATACACACACAAGCAAAAAAGAGAATAAGACAGTGATCTGGCAGTTCGTACCATTTCTGTATACAAATAAGCACGAACTCTTTGGAAAAAAGTTCGAAAATGTACACCAGCTGAAAGCCGGGCTCAAATATAAATAAAATAAATAGTTAGGAAAATAATACAGGATACTTTTTTTGGCATAAAATGTACACAAAACTATGTATACCAACTCCAGTCGCAATAGCTATGTACATTTTACGAAATTTAATTAATAAATAAAAAATATAAATTTAAATTACCCCTTGCATACTGCATATACTTGCATGTGTAGGAAATACACACACCTCATTATAATAAATCTATATGTAAAATCATATTTTACTTGCTTTTATCTTATTTGTGCTTTTTTACTACATTATGTATTTGAAAAGAGCTAAATACGGTTGAAGCCGATATCTGGCAACACGCAAGTACGATAGTTTCAAAGAAAATATAGAACTGTTTTCGAATCAGTGACAGTGACAAATTTTGAAAGCAAAACTACTATAGGTTGTGCTATATTTTATCACAAACTCTTTCATTTTATGCAGTTTTAGCGAAATCATTCGTTCAGTGTCTCATCCCTAATCCGCTTGAAATCCGCTGGAACGCGATATTACGTCATAAGCTTGTGGTACGAATATTAGCAGCATTGAATTCCAGCGGAATCGCAGCGGGGCGGCAATGACACTGCTTTTAAAAACGTTGTGGTAGGCCTGCTGGTCAGAGAAGTACTACTACTGAGACACCTGTCAGTATTTATATGTTTTGACTTGACTTTTTTTTAACAAAAAATACTGAACATTTAGTTACTCGCACTTTGTTATAAGGCAAGGATAAAATCTGGACCTCCTCTTTTTGTTTCTTTTGTATATATGCTTATTCTATAGATAGAGTTTATTTATTAACTTTAGATTTAGATAATTAGAGAACACGTTGTTCGCAATTTCATAACACCTATAAAATTCTGTACAAAATTTATTTGAAACAAAAACTCTCGTTAATTGGATAGCATGTAATTAACCTGAAGTGTACACTCATGGTTCACCGGATAACGAATCGATACAATACTGTGTAAACATTATGTGCGTAGTTTTTGTTCACATACGTTGCAGCTTTGATTAAAGCTATAAATCGAGCTCTGGCCTATCAGAGTAGTGAGTGGCTGTACTCAGGGTCACCTACTTGGGGTGAGAAGGCTCTTCAGATGATAACTAACATTATAAGAGTGATAAATACCATTTAATTAAATGTAAATGAAACATAATCAAAAAGCATAAAGTTTTAGCATAAGCAGATGCTTATAACAGTTATTAGTCTATTTTTGAATCCATTTTTTATACATTATTATCCCAGGTACTTAAAATGTAGATACACAGCTTGACAACGATTTATTCCTAAAATATACCAAAAACTCATGTTTTTCATTATAAAGGTATGTAGGTAAATGCATTGTAGGTATATAAAACATGTACTACCTATGTCTAAACTCCTTTGTAAAAAACCCCTCAAATTATACTAACTTACGTAACTTCGTTCGTCAATTTGCTAAGTTTTTTTTTCTCAAACCGCCCGTTTCCGCAACAAATTCCTGGCACTCTGACAGTTAGGATTGAGTCATTCTAAGCTCAACTATTTCACGTCACCCCATCATGCCTTACCTTAATCCGTCCCTTCAACGACGGAATTAAGCAGCGACAACGAGCGGATTCCCTCGTAAATTGTGGAGAAACCCTCAGTCTCGAGCCAGACCCGGCTAATTATCTTATGGAGGAGTTAGCCTCATATTTAATAGAATTATCCACTTTGGAGTTAAACTAATCTCGAAATTTGCGAGCGAGTATAGGCTAGCCGGAATCTAATTCTAGTTTTGATAGATAATTTTGAAAGTTAGGAGGATATAGTAGTAGTTCTTTATTCGTGATACATAAATTCTAAATAATGAGATAAGTAGGTATTTGTGTATCCGGAGAATTTAACAATGTCATCTGCCTACACATACAAGAAATTAAATTGATACTTGTCATAGGATAATAATTTATTCTTTATCGTCCGTGACGTCACAGCCAGCCCCAACGGAAGACCAGAAGACCAGCGCTGGTTCCACACAACCAGCATTATGCTGAGTTGGGGCTGTGTTGTTGCAGATTTTATTTTTGTTTATTATATTTTTACTCGTGTTTGTTTTTTTGTTAAATCTGTCACAATAAATGTTTTCTTTCTTTCTTCTTATCTTTAAATAATTGCGTACCTATCGTGACATCTCGGAAACGTCCAGAGTTTGTAAATTTTCGAACACATTTCCTATTTATGTGTTAAATTTTCTGTCTTGACGTAAATCTGAACTTTGAAACGTCAAAAAAATATAGCCTATATTCGTAATATCTGTCATTTTTGAAGCACGTCCATCACTCGTTCTAGACAGAAAATTTCACGCCACAAATCCACTCAACTTAATTTAACTTTCAGAAACTGCGCTGCCATTTACGTGCATGTTTATCGCTGAGTCCAAAAATATGAAAATATTAGCAAAATATTAACGCAGGAGTAAAGTTGTGCTTCATTAGAGAGGATTCAGCGGCGGTCAGCGCCCGCAAGCTTTTCACTCGACTGTTTTATTTATATTGCACTGGTAAAAGCATAATCTATGTTGTTGATGTTATATGATTATTTATACATACACGAAACACAGTTATTACCTAATTCGGATGCATTAAAATTTCTATTTAATGTTATGTTAGAAGTATAATGTTTGAAAACCTACAGTATATTTTTACGTAAATACGGTAGAAATGTAAAGTTTTATTATGGCTATTTACACTCTATAAGTTTATATTTAGCATTAAAATGTTGTTCTTTGTTCCGTCGCTACAATAATATTAGTAAACTATACAGCCGTAATTGTTGCTTCGCTAAAGTTTAACACGCTACCGTGATTGTTTCACTCGCTTCCTAAAGCTAACCTGATACCAAATCATCGTTTTTCACTCCGACGCAAGTAACTT
Organism: Macaria liturata; assembly: GCA_964023185.1. Lineage (NCBI taxonomy): Eukaryota > Metazoa > Arthropoda > Insecta > Lepidoptera > Geometridae > Macaria > Macaria liturata. Next base: position 5,768,578 of record OZ026811.1, on the reverse strand, counting down.
ATACGAAGAAAAATCTCTTAACTCGCATAAACGGGGATTTTCCCTAATTTCGTACGACAGCTGTGGTTGAAAAAGTTTCCAGTGGAAGTGTGACATCGTTCATTATCGCACATTCAAGCCGTCAGCGGGCAAATGTCGTCGATCTGGTGTACAGGGCTACTTATGTATGTATATTGGGAGAGAGACGCAGAGAAAATATTTATAATCGAACTCCACCGTGGAACCGGTGCAAGGAAATATATTAAACATATATGTATACTACATGATTGATGTGAGGGTCACCGCCAGAGACGCTTGAGTACCGATTGGTGAGAGATCCAAAGGTTCAGAAATTTCAAATATCAAAAAACGATAGCGAGCACCCACTACTCACGCTCACGGCTCACGGCTTAGTTTGCATTAATAGTAAAAGTTGCATCTCCTATTTCACCCCTATATAAGTGGCATTTCCAAAAATCCTTTCTTAGCGCATGACTACGTCATTACACCTGCATGCCAAATTTCATCCCGATACGACCAGCGGTTTGGGCTGTGCGTTGATAGATCACTATGTCAGTCAGTCAGCATTGAGTTACATATATTTTGTTACCCTTATTATCATATATCTTCATAGATCATTATATCATAAACTACGTTCGTATACTTACAAAATAGCAGCATACTGTTTAAAGATTTTCAAACTGCAGTAAATTACGGCGACGAGATTATTCTGTTTTTTTGAAACTTCTTCTTCTTATCGGATGAGAGTGGCCAACTCTGGTGACAAGAGTTTATTTAGCCACCCTGGCTGGCTGGTTTAACGACTGCCAAACTAGACAAACAGCCGGGACCTACAATTTAACGTGTCATCCGAACCACGGTAGCGCCCAAAATGGATGTTTTTTAATGATGTTCTATTCAGCAGTAACTTGGTACATTTGACCCAAATTTCACTATAGGTCACATAACTACGAGGTGACTATAGCCTAATGAAAACTGAATAAGGAAATGAGTTGTGACATGAATAGCGACGCGGAATTAATGTTAGGGCTTTTATGAAACTATTTTACTTGGAAAACTGGCGATTAATCAATTAATATACGCTCTTATTATAATGCTCTACATAAAATAATATAATTTGTCTGTTAATGTTTGTATGCCAATTTGAAACTCAAGTAATCTTTACTAATATTAAAAAGCTGAAGAGTTTGTTTGTTTGTTTGAACGCGCTAATTTTAGGAAGTACTGGTGCGAATTGAAAAAATATTTTTGTGTTGTATAGACCATTTATCGAGGAAGGCTTAAGGCTATATAACATCACGCTGCAACTAATAGGAGGGAAGAAACAATAGAAAATGTGAAAAAAACGGGGAAAATTATTCATCTTTGAGGGCTTCCGTTGCGTGCGCTGCGAAAACGGTTCAAGATAAAAAAAAATATGTATGAAAAAATTATTCCTCTTGAAATGAGCTAATAAAATGTCCGCAACAGTATATGTCTATCTTTTAAGGTTAACTTACTAGAACCATTTTTATGGTAATAACTATTCCACGCGGACGAAGTCGCGCGCACCAGCTAGTATTTTAATAAAGGTATTAAAAACATTTTACATATAGGTACATGTAAATTATATATAAACACTAGCTGTGCCAGCGACTTCGTCCGCATGGAATAGTTATTGCCATAATAACGGTTCTAGTGAGTTAATCTTAAAAGATAGACATATACTGTTGCATACATTTTGTTAGATCATTTTAAGAGGAATAATTCTATTCTACATATTTGTTTGATTTCTTGAACCGTTTTTGCAGCACACGCAACGGAAGCCCTCAAAGATGAATAACTTTCTCCGTTTTTTTCCACGTTTTCCATTGTTTCTTCGCTCTTATTAGTTGCAGCGTGATGTTATATAGCCTAAAACTTTCCTCGATAAATGTTCTATCCAACACAAAAAGAATTTTTCAATTCACAGCAGTAGTTCTTGAGATTAGCGCGTTCAAACAAACAAACTCTTCAGCTTTAAAATATTAGTATAGATTTGTTGATTTTTTTCAATCCATTAAAATAAAGGGCCACTTATGTCAATGAATTTTAATTGCCATAAGTTTCTTCAATATTATAAGGGACATGTTTCAGAACAATCCCAGTTCGGAAGAATTAGAATTATGGAACTAGACGAACAAAACTGGCATGCCATCTAACTAAAGTTAGTAAAAATTTAGCACATTTCATAGAGATGTCTATTTTATTATCATATAGAATGTATGTAATTAACACCACTTCTAGCACATATAACGACTCAATATTTATCATTCCTCGTTGGATTAAAATAATATTATATATGTATGTGCCAAGTTACCATAAAACAAGCTTTCCATTCCACTTCGTTCTTCTTGAAGCTATTAAAATACGATTCTGACCTTTATTGTATAGTATTAAGGTTGAAATTCAGAGAGTTTGGAACGTGGTGCTGACCCATATATGAACCTGGAGCGATTTATAATTACGTATTTAAATACAGTTGTTAAACCGCTGAGGAACATCAAAGTACGCAGAACGCACTTTTGCTTTCTTCATTTATTCATACTGCTCTCACAGAGACGAAGTCAAAGGTTGGTTGTACATTAACTGATAGTGCAACCGTACGTGAACTTCAGGAAAATGTTAGTATAAACTTTCAAATTTTCTTGGATTAAGAAAGCATACATTGTATAAAATTGTTAATATGTTCTAGTCTTGTGTGAATTCAAATGTGTTTTAAAAATTATGTACATAATTAAAATAATTCAGTTTCAGTTTTCAAACATCTTTATTTCACTATAAAATATTTACAATTGGGTAACTATGCTAGTGTACATCTAAGAAATCCTAACAGAGCACGTCATAAGTATTACTTACATGTTGTTTTGGAGTATCAACTCTAATAAAACACTTTCAGCAATCTTAATGCAAACAAATCAAATTAACTTTGATATTGAGGGTAGAAACTCATCATCTAATATTTTTATGCAAGCTTTAGAAACAGCTTATACATTTTACAAAATACATTTGAAAAGAAATAACCGGGATACATTAGCGGTGTAGTGATAATGAAGCAAGTAGGTAGGCATTGCGCGCGATGCGCTTCCACAACAAGCAATCGTGTAGGTACTCGCGCGATGGCCGCGCGACCGACCGGCACCGCAACGCGCAAGCCAATTTGACCCGATACACCTTTGTAATACGAGTAATATTAGCTTACGCGTCGGGTCGTCCGATCCGGGCACGCGGGCGAAGCGCGAGTGACGTAGCCAGCCTATTCATTGCAATCCGAGAAAGTAGTGATGGGGTAACTTGTAAGTTTTATAAGTATCGATGAATGGGAGATTATTTTTTCGAGTTATGCAAAGGTTTTGTATTAATTTATTTTTGATAAGTGGATTTTTATTAATGTGAAGATAGAATTTTTCTGCCAATTTGTAGATATAAATATCAATTGTAGGGAAGTGAATTTGAAGGTGTAATTTTTTTAGATTAGTTAAGAAGGGTGTATTAAATGCTGATTTTATAGCTTTGTTCTGAATTATCTGGAGCTTGTTTAGGTTGGAGCGACAAGTACTACTCCACACGGGACAAGCGTAGGTGAAGGAGGGTCGAACTAAGGTGCGATAAACTCGTAGCTTAGTATAGCTACTTAATTTAGCTTTTCGATTTAGTATAGGAGCTAATATGTTCAGTGCTTTATGCCCTTTGAGGAGCAATTTTGAAGTGTTATCAGACCAGTTAAGTTTTCTATCAAGTACCGTACCCAGGTACTTAACAGAGCGACTCCATGTTATAGGTATATTATCAACTTTAAGTTTACGTGTTGGGAGAGTACGTTTTCTGCTAAACATAATAGCCTCTGTTTTGGAAGCATTTATTTTTAGCTTCCACTCATTGAAATATTCGAACAGTAGGTCTATAGCTAGTTGCAGTCTGCCGATTATAATATCTTCATCATGAGAGGATGTATAGCACGTGGTATCATCGGCGAAACAGGCCAGGTTTGTGCGCGTCTGAGTCGGGATGTCATTCAAGAAGATAAGAAAAAGATACGGTCCTAGAATAGATCCCTGTGGAACTCCTGCGGGGATCGGTACAGATGAAGATGAATTATTTTTTACATGGACTTGAAACGTTCGACTCGATAGGTATGACTGTATTATTTTTGTGATTGACAGGGGCACTCCAAGTGTTATCAGCTTGTGCAGCAGCGCCTGATGCCAAACGCCGTCGAATGCTTTTTCGATATCTAAAAGGAACATTCCAGTAGATTGTTTCAGGTTTAGAGCAGTCGACACCGCCTCGGCGACCCAACACCGCCTCGGCGACCCAAATTAAAATAATTACGAAAACCAAGAACACCACAAAAAAATTTGCCTATTATGAACAAGTTTTTATTTAAAGAATATGTTAATCGTTTATTAAGATAAGCCATCGCTCAATATCAAAATATATTTCTATCTAAAAATGCGGCATGGTCCACGCCACATACCTACCTACTTAAAGAAATTTTATATCATTAAATTGTTTATAATATTACATATCGTATACTGTCTGTAACTCTATGGCAGAGAAGTAAACATAAAGAGCACTGCCTTTGCAACTACTTAGTGTCGTATAAAGCAGGTATACACAAAGTAGATTTAAACTTATATCATACACTGTAGAATATAATCATAGTCAACATTAAGGGAAGTGATGTCATATGGAACTTTATATGTAAATTGTTTTATTTTTAATACGCTCACAGAACACTAAACTTAATTGTGTTTGAAGGTTAAGCATGTAAAGCATGCTAGAGCTAAAAAACTCAACAAGCCATTATCGGTGATTGGCCAAACCAATGCTGTATTTCAACAACCTGTGCTTTCCAAAGCTCAAACACCTGGACCTGGGATATTATATGTTATTGTAAAAAAAAACTCTGGTTAACAAAAGCACAAAACCGACACCAATGACACCTAGGGAAGGAGGCCTATACCCAGCAGGGTGCTGACAAGGGCTGAAGTTGATGATGATGATGAGTGTCTGTCCAAACCAAAAGTCGAACTCTTTCATTTTTTTTACTAAGCTGTTGTGTCCCACTCCTGGGCAATGATTTCATCCACCTCTTTCACATATTTTGTTTTATAAAATGAAATTAATGTTTACTTATGAATAAAAAAATATTTTTACTAAATGTGTTTTACTGTATGTAGGTATTACTTAAAAAAAATCAAACAAGAAAATGAGTTTTATCTGATAAAAAATATTTACCTGGAAAGGCGAAAAAAAAAACACTTTACACTCGTCAAGATTGAAGTGTAGGTGAGAAACTCAAACAAAACATTTGGACAAAATATATAATGTAAATGAATGTAATTTATACTTGTAAATTAAAACCGCCCTAACTTAAAGTATATGTAAGGATTCTTACACGTGCTCAAAAGGTCAAACTGAAGTTATGGAAAGAACAAAGCTGAATAATGTTAGTGGTTGCCAGGATAAGTTCTTGTAAACTTATTTCGAGCATAATTTTCCATTTTATTACCTAAGAGTTGTATTAAATACACTAAACACTTTTTAAAAATAAATGTGTAAATTACAAGAGTGGAACGATTTTTTTTATCAACTTATAACCAATTGTCATTACCATATCGCCGTCCCCGGAGAATAAAATGATAACTGCCATTATCTTAGTTTTAGTGTTATTTCATTTTTGGGATCTATGGGTGCTAATACATCCGCTCAATTTTTTTCCTAATTTTTATACAGCTATTTACGAAGTTACAAAATATTACAATAGTATTCCAAGATTTAAAACAAGTCTTCAATTACGAGAATAAAGTGTTAATATAATGTTATCAACATGTATTTCCATTTATTAGTATGACAAACAGTCTTACAATTATGTTCTAGTGAAAAAATATTCTACTAGATATTGATAAATGCAGTTATCATTTTATTCTCGTTTAAAACTATCTAGGCGCTCTCTATAAAGTGTGTTAGTAATATGACTATTGTGGTATTAAACGGTAAGTCGTATTGTCATCCTCTTCTCTCACTCAGTTTTCACGCAAACGCAATTGCATCGGCAGAAACTCAGATTACATAAAATCAACCAGTCATAAAATAGTAGGAACACCATTAACTATTTCCAATATATCTTTAGTTTTTAACAAAAAAGATTTCATAAATTACTATTTCAAAACGATAATCAGCCCTCAACCTCATACACTCGTAGCAAAGGTAAGAAAGAAGAAGATTCATCAGCACCATCTCTTTTGACTTGGATCTTCTTCTTATCTAATGAGAGTGGCCAACTCTGGTGTCTAGAAATAATCAAGCCACCCTCAGGGCCTCTGACATGGTTTGATTTGGATGAAACATTACAACCCGCAAATATCAGATTGTACATTGTCGGACCAACCATTATTAACAATGAAAGCATAACATCTAGTCCTCAAATCTGACACAAACAGAATAAAACAGCAACGTAGCGGATCCTCAGAGTCCTGATCATAATGAAGACCATGATGAAGAAGACTAAACCGAAATGCATACATTAAGAGGTACAGATCAAAAATCGACACCATACAAGGAAAAAATACAAGAAAAAAAAACTTACTTGTTTAATGATAGTTTAAAAATCTGGTGAAACCTACATAGGCTGCAGATTGAAGAACATATTTGACAAAAAGTTTTGAAAGCTAGTTGTGAATACACAAAGAAATGTGTTGAAACGATAGTATTGTGTAGTAGTAGTTTGCAAAACCTTTTCTATTAATACTCTAAGCATTTCACATCATATTGTTTATACAGCATTAGAAAAAGCTAAATCTAAAGAATATTTTAAAGACAAACGAGTGCGACATGAAAATAGGCCACGTAAAATGCTAATTTCGACTAAAGAAAGCATCATAAAGCACAAAAAACAACCGTAGCAATTATCGATTTGGAAAAGGTTTTGAGCATCCCACAATCTGAAGTTGGATCGTTTCGCTATAAAAGGCAGTATATATTTTATAATTTCACTGTATGTATATGATGCTATTCAGGGTAAAGGTTAGTGTTATGTGTGGCATGGTCAGATTGCTAAAAGAGGTGCAAACGAGATTGGTAGTTGCTTATGGCAATTTCTACTTAATGAAAACCCAAGAGGCATCCAGAACATGTCATTTTACTCCGATGGATGTCGCGGACAAAACGAAACATAGATTTATATTTGCTCTATATATTTTTGCTGCTCAGAAGCTTCAATTAAACATTTAACATACGAGTAGATTCTTTGAAACCGGACATGACCAGAGTGAGGGAAATTCCATGCATTCCAACATTGAAAGGGAATTAAAACACAGAACGGTATATACGCCAGTAGTTGGGATTCGAGAGTTCTGGCTCACCTCTGCCTCGTAACCACTGCACGAGGATAGGGCGGATTGCCTCCACCGTCCGCATACCCGAGGCAGGCTCTTCGAGCTGCCGCTTCCACCATTCGATGGCATCGTCCCGGGCTTGCTGCCGAAAGCGCCGTACCTCCACGAGCGGGGTGGTACTCACCCCGCTGCTTGGCGGCCGCTGGCACCCGGTATATCCGGGCCATAATTTCAGCTTCTATGTCCTATGGGACCGAGCCTGCCAACGTGCAGGCTACCTCGTAAGAGGCGGTCCTGTAGGCTCATGCCACCCTGATGGCCATGAGCCGCTGTGGCCGCCGAAGAAGCCAAATATTTTCGGACGGAGGCTAGACAGATACCAAGCTCAAGTCCTAGCACTGTGCCAGAACTCCAAACGTGGTACACTGAGCCTATTTCGATAAACTTAGCCTAATACGACGATCTTGTGAGCCTCTGTAAGGCAGGAGATGTTACATGATTGTTACTATCGTGGTTTTTACGAGTCCTTGATTTATGGCAGTAGCTGTTCTGGAAGCAATAACGGCAATGAGGAAGATAATGACGACAAATCACCAAACTATATTTTATATTTGAAAGTTCCGATTTTATGTGATAATTTTGATTATGAGGCGGTTTTATTGATAGCAAATTGTGTTAATGATTATATTATGTAACAATTTTATTGGTATTGTATTAATAATTCACACACTAAGTGATCATAAGGCTAATTTTAAGTAATACCAATCCAAAAAGACTTATATGAGTAAATTAAGAAAATACTGTTGCTTTTTTACTATTATTTCGAATAACACTAATGTTGATTACCATGTCATTGTTTATTTAGGAAGCCAAATTAAAATCACTTATCAGTTTCATTTTTACAATATTTACGAGAATAAGAAGATATCAAAGTATTATCAGTATCACTTGCACCATAAAACCTCATAGAATAAAATGATAAGTGAAGAATACAATATTCGATTCTAGTCAGGATGTACGGAGAATAAAATGGTAATCGACGTTATACAACTTAGATGATGATTGATTTTGATTAACTTTTTATTTTTGTAATAAAATCTCTATATTGATACTCAGGCGTATTTCACTTATACATTTAGAACAAACAAAAAATAACCTTATGTAAAAGCTTACAATCATCTGTCTACGTCCAGTATTTAAGGAGCAATCAACTAAAACATGTTTTTTATTTTTCCTGTAAAGTTGCATTTTTGTAGTTATCATTTTATTCTCCGGGGGCGGCGATATAATGTATTTTCATTTATGTAATAGTAGGAATGAATAAAAGAAAAACTTAGAATAATTTAGTCAAAACATTAATATTATCAGAACTTTGTTGACAATAAGACAAAAAAATAAGGTAAACTGGTAAACATGCATTAATGAAACTTCGACCAGAAGTAGAGCGGTTGTTCTCTTAGATAAAATCATTTCAAAAGGGTTTATTTATCTAAATAAGGGTCTATTTTGAAGAAGCATTATGTAGGTTTCGAATTGAAGAACAATAAAAGAAACTTTTATTTGCTCGAGGATTCTCTTGATCTTTTCAATACGTGATCCAATCAAAAAGGGTCCCAAGAATGTAGTTAATTAGGCAAACAAAAGTTCTGGATCCTTCCATTCCTCAATGTATTCTGTCTCGGACATTGAAAACGTTTATTTGATCTTGGAGACGGACAGATTGAAATGCCAGTAAGTATAATATATACCTACTGTGTGTAGGTTCAGTCACAACAATGAAGAATTTTGGTTCCAATCGAAACCTAAATCATATTAAAATTTTCCGCCGTTTTAGCGCGGATAATTTTACAAAAATCTTAGCGTCTGGCCAAGATGTAACCCCTGCGTTAATACAGGTACTCCACTAATGATTTAGTTTTCACTATTCCCCAAATCAGATTTTATTTAAATTGGTACAGTCGTTTGAGCTTGAAAAAGAAACAAACGCACCAACATGTATGTATTCACAGATATCAGTAAATTGTTCTAGAACGATTACTACTATTACATTACGGTATCCATCTTATTCCAAAATTTAGTCTAGAACTATGAAATTAAAAGTAAGTTCTTATTTTGTTTTGTTTGAACATAGTATATTATGTTGTTGAAACAATAAAAACAAACTTATTATCTACAATATCCTACTCTAATGCGAAAACTAGGTTTTGGAATAAGACCACAAGAGACTAAGAATAAGACCACACTGTTCTCTAATATTCAACTTGTATAATAATACGTATAGCATACTAACACGTATTTTTTCATAGTCCGCCGCCGTGAAAGCAGATTGAGGAAATGACTGGAGGATATCCCGAGTAATTTCCTCGTCCGAAGATGTTTGACGTCATAATAAAGGTATCCATATCCATAAAAATACATTGTGGCACTATAGTTGTCTATAGAAATTGTTGCGTGATAAGAGGAAAAGGGAATAAGTTCACCACTTGAAGACGGATATTCATTTTAGTGACACTTTATTTGCATATATTAAAGTAGCATCAAGTCTCCTTGTAGTATGTTGTTACTCGTAGCATTTAAGCGTGTTAAAACAAAATTATAATGCTTCGAGAAAAAGATACGACTCGTGCCACTTTTTACTTTTATATCGTTCTTCCAGATATTAAAGATAAGGAGTGTGATGCCAAATTGTCATTTTAGCCCCTATACAGCTATAGTGACAGTACCAAGATTTATTTAAGTTGACATATTGTATGATTACATGCCTATTATTATGTTTGACATGATTTTAATAACAAAAATTTTCATTATTTTATTAATAAAACTAGACATATTATGTAACTTCTAAAATTTTATAAAAACTAAATGTTATAAATTCAATTTGACGAGATATTGTAATTTGTGTAGCATATTATGTGTCATAAGTACTTATACCTATACCTATGTATGTTACAACTTTACATTATCAATAAAGATTCTTTATCTTATCTTTTATAAGTAACTAACAATTTCTGATATTAATTCTGATATTAACATTAATAAATGTTTATAAAACATGATTATTTTGAAGTTGAGAGTTTGTTAATGTGTAATTTGTTTCTTCTGACTCAAACAAGTACGAGGGGTGATCAGAAATCAGCAAAAAATAAACCGGTTAATAGTTTATAAAATAGTAGGTCCTTATTGTATGTAACGCTTAGATATACATATGTATGTATACTTTAAGTTACTTTTTGATTTAAATAAATCAATACAATAAATATTAAGATATGTTATATTATAGTCCATATTTCCGCTAACATTCTCTTATAAGTCAGCTATGCTAAAAATAAGAAAAAAAACATGCTGAATCCAACTAAAACCAAAATGGCTGTATACTATTCTAAATTCAGTTTTCAAAAACAAAAGCACAATCTTTTCTCCCCAGGTAATGAGTTTGTAGTCAGACACTACCAATTAGCTAGCTCAGAGTGAAAGACCTCTATTTTACTGAATAGGTTCCATAGTAGGTACTCTCGTGCTACGTGGAACTTGATATTCAAGACACAGTTACCTTAAAATTCATAATGCACGTACTTACATTGACATAGCACAGTTAATAGGAGAAAGACACTCAAGTCTATGGTAAAGTTTACGAATACCTTTACTTATATGAACCTTACCTTAATTATCTTAGGTTGATAAACTCTCGACACCAGAGCTGGCCACTCTCGTTTAATAAAAAGAAAACGACTTTAAGTATCTTACCTTATTTACTCTAGCCATTAATTTAAAAATGTTCTTAACGATTGATAAAGTTTTTTTCTTTATTCAATATTAGTGGATACAAGCGGCTTCGCCTGAGTTTTGTTGAGATAAAAATAACCTAAGTCATATAAGTTTTTTTTTAATTAACCACACTGCAATTATCCGCCACTTCGATTAATGTAGGATTAACATTTTGAAAAATATTTTAAGTCAATGCAGAAAAGTTCCAAATATTGCAAGACTATTACTAAGCGAAACTTTATTTGATATCCTTAGCTTAGCTTGGAAACTGAGAAAGATCTGTGTTCTTACAAAAATATTATGTACTTAAACCTGTCTATCCTAGTATATGTCGATATAAACCTATGTACGTAGTAATACGTACCTACCTCCCGACACCTAAACAAGTTAGCAGAGTTGACTGCATTGTAAATATTGTATGGTGCATATACCTACATCTCGCTTTGTCATTAGTTTTGACTATGTGAGGGAAATTCGGAAGTTTAGAAGTTGTCTTTCTATTGTAAGACAGATTATGAGTAGTGGCTGTTTTTATAAGTTAGTGAAAGGGTTGTAAACTTTTGTAGCATTGTTGCTATTGTACGGTTCAGATAAATTTTTTTTATTTCTGTTTACAAATAATAGTGATATTTTTGTAGTACTTAGGCTTTGAGTGGCCGTTTCGTCATGAAAATTATTGGTAGATTTTGACTTTATCTCAACAAGATTAGAAAATCGTTCAAATCACTTGTGAAGTTCAGGTTCATCTTAGTAGGTAAAAAAATATATTAGGAAAACATTAAAGTATGATATACTTATATAAAATTTATTTATCAAAAGTGGTCAAAAATGGCATAAATTTAAATTGTAGCGCCATGAATTCATACTGTTACCTGAATTTGCGTCACAGTAAACAATATTAATGTATTTTGTATACAAAATAAAACATTAGAAACTCAATAAACGGCTCAAACAAAAATAGATATGTGCTTCAAAAAGGATCCGCCATTGCCGCGTGAATCCCCAACAAAGGGAACTGGCGTGAACGAGCCAGCATAAAATAGAGAGAGATTTGCCCCTTTCATCACTAATGTTCTGCATTTCTCTGTCGCATGCAGAAATAAGCGTAACAGACTAACAAACAGGTCGTTTATTACCCTCGCGAAATGTAAAGCTCGTAAAATAGGAACGTTTCGCTTGTAATGGAAAAACGAAGACAACGTACCTACCTGCTTGTTCGTAATGTGCGACTTTTTTACAAAAAAGTCAGTAGTTCGATGAAAAGGGAAATACCTAATAATAGTAATTATTCGTAAAGCCATATCAGAGGTCTTTGATAAACTTTCGACACCAGAGTTGGCCCCTCTCATTCGATGCGAAGAAAAAGTGATTCGATATCATCATATAAATGTGAAGGTGAGTTTGTTGGTTTGGAGATGTTTGTCTATATAAATATATTATCAACATAGTGACGGACATGATTTTCAGTGCAAGAATAGTATTATGTCCTGAGAGTGACATATAGTCTTCCTACCTTTTTTCTAGAAACAGTGCGACTGAAAGGGCAGAAACCATAGGTATTATTATTTTGTAATTTAAAATCGTTATTATATTTAGAGTCATATCTACACGATTCATTATACGGCCCGCTTACCAAAAAGCTTGCACAAAACCTATTTAAATGGCTCAAACAAATTGCAATTCTAAAAAGTAAATAATGAACAAGCGATAAAATAAAACTGAATTCCCTAGAAAGACATCACGTATTTTGATCAAGTATTTAAAGGAGCTCACGTGAGCACCACATCCTGGATTAAAACCGCCGCGTCTCGTGAGCGAAAAAAAACGAACAACTTTACTCCCACTAGACACCCTTATGAAATATATTATAAAAAAGTCTAATATTTTCGCCTATTTATAATTCTAAATCCTGTCCATCCAAAGGTTGTCTGGAAGAAATAATATAATAATTAGGTAACTAATAATTGGGTAGCCCAATGTGAATTGAATTTGGTACCTATGCATATCGTTGGCTTGATTTCGGGTTATCACATAACATATTGATTGTTATTTATTTGAACGCAACTTTGATGCTTTTTCACACAAGTCAGTCATTCAATGAATGACATTTCCATGTACTGTGTGTACTGTAATGGATAAACTATAACATTTTTTTTTTAAATCTAGTTGTCTCATAGTTGTATTCCCTTTGCCAAAAAACAAGCTTCTCTACTAACAAAGAAGGGTCGAGGATAATACGATGCTGCGAATTGTAAGAGAAAACTAAGCAAATGCTGCTCGAATTTTTTGCAAATTTAATAAAGAATAACGGAATTTGTCCGAGTTTCTCTTTAATTTTTAGGAGCTATTAATATTTGCTTAGTTTTATGGTTTAAAATATCCTACCAAGGTTTTTTCCAAATTATTTTCATGAACCATGTTGGCTGAACTGTTGAAATTTTCATAAATCATCTGATGTTCTATTTCTGTTGCCGCTATGACAACAAAAACTAATTGTTCCATTCCACATGAATTTTACATGTTGCCTTTTTTTACCGGAAAAATTTGAAAGTATTTAACTAAAAACGTTTGTAATTTTAATAATTCATTAATTTAATTTATCCACTCACTGAAAATTTATTGTTTTATGAACATAAAATCACTGATTTATATCTATCTATCTTAAGTAGGACTGAGTGATAGATCACTCAACCATGTCCATCCAGAATAGTGATCCTAGCATCATCTAGGCCCTTAAGGCAGCTTGATAAACTCTCGACACCAGAATTGGCCGCTCTCATTCGATAAGAAGAAGAACCATCAACTAGATCAACTTCTTACCTATAAAAACGCCCAGCAGTCAGCAATAAATAGCTATTGTGGAGACGTCGTCACCCGCACTTATTATAAGCAGGCGAGTTATGCCGCAATCTCAATGCAATAAACATTCAAGACACCACGTGCCGGCGACGACTTGGTGAAACCTGGCTAGCTGCAGTAGGGAGGGTTGGAAATAAGGATAGTTTAAGAAAAACAGGGACCAGTGCTCCTTTTTACATAAAATCAATGTAATGATAACATATTTTATTCACTACATACATTTCACTTTGCCAATATTGTACGTCATGTTTATTAAATAATGTTAGTTTTATATCGTCATTTGATAAGATTTTTGTTAGATTTTAGCTAGAAATAACTATTTTAATTAATAAAACATATCTACATGATGATGATGATGATAATGCATCCCAAGCCGATTTCGGCTACGGCGAACGTATTTCCTACGGGTAAGTTACTGATGCATCCTCACATAACTAATATACCAACTGTACTAAAACACATCTACATACATAATATATGTATATAACTTCTAGTAATTGATATATTAATGAAGTTAAACCAACAAATTGCAAAATGGGTATCAATTTTAGACAATGTTGGCGTGAAAATGTTTCATCATTATCATCAGCCATTTCCAAAGTATGTGAAAGTATTTTCATGTAGTTTTACTTGTAAAAGATAGCGAAACATATTTGATACAGTTTTTTTTGAACTTGAACGTGTTTGCACTTGGCCATAGTTTATCTGATAGCAAGTAAAGGCTATGGCCTAAGATGGAGCGTGTTTTCCCGATAAAAACCGATTCACTCTCGCTTAGAAGATCCCTGGATTATAGTGCGTGGGGAACAGAGAGTCAGGCAGGGAGTTCCACAATCTTGCGGTATGAACAATAAAGGTAGCTTTATTGTTCGTACCGTTTCGTGCGGGTCTTAGTAACTTCCACCATAAACCGGTGTCGTCCTGCCGTACCTCTGCTCGTCCGGTGATAGAAGGGCGCGGGCGGAATTAGTTTGAATCTTTTTGGACTAAACACAGACTACCTACTACAAAAATATAAAAAGATGTCATTTATTACAGACTTTTAGTCCATACACATTTCAAATCATGTCATAGCAGAACAAACATTAAATTCAAATACAACACTTGAACTAAAATAAAAAAATATGTCGTCCAGCCCATACTGCAAGCAAAACATAGCATATTCTGGTTCCGAGTGCGGTCGCAGAGCAAGAGCAAATAAAAGTGCCTCTAATTGGCTAAACTTGAGCACATTTCACACACTCGTGGCTACTTGCAATAATAATTACTGAGGAGATAAGATAACATTCCAACTTTTTATTGCTGCTTGGATTAGTTAGGCGACCATTCTGAGATATTTTCAGTTTAATTTTTTTCGGTGCTTGCTTGTTGATGTCCTAGGTGTACCTATGTACTTAAATATTATAAAACTAGTGGACGATTAATTTATTAGTGAATATTCCTCCTAAGGCGATAGCTCAATGCTGAGCATCGTGGTGACTCTGATCAAAATTGTGGACCATTAGACGCGATTTATCACGATCGGTAGCTTTGTGTGTGTATGTGTGTGTTTGTGTGTGTAGTAAATATTAAACGAAATCAAAAAAACCTTTAAATATATCCATGAACTCCAATGTATGCCTGTAGGTATACCAACATCTCACCTGTTGGGTTAAACTCACGTCAATCACATTCACACTTGATTAGGGTAGCCTAATGCATGAAACGCGGTCACTCATACCTACCTATGTATATAGACTGGTTAGCCATCAATCTAGGAAATTAAACATTGACATTATACTAGAAATTATGAGATTTGTTTCATGTACAAGCAAATATGGCATTCTCTTGTTTTATAGGACTAAGTTTCACTGCGATAAAATTGACTAAGTTTTGATTCATGGAAATTATTTAAGAGTTCTATATAGATTTAAAAAAATACTATATAAACATTATTTCTTTGAATTTATCTCAGGAAATAAGTGACTTAGTCACAGTGGTAACATAAATTGTTTCTTCCATTGTCAACAAAACACAGATAGATAAAAACGTTAACTCGTAACATTCTTGTTGGAAGATCCTTTTTAATTCAGATCCGATTTAACAAAGCTACCAACATAACAACATCAACAACGAACCAATGGGTGGTTTCCTGACAACGCAAGAGCCAGCATGAAGGCTTTGGCACATCACGCCACCAGTTTGGAATCTCACGTCAATCGCGCCGCCTTGTGACACATTCCTATACATACAGCTAACTCTACATTCTCTCTTGAGTCGTATTCCACATGACTGAGGGTCGTGACTCCCCCACAGAATTAATCCGCTAGGGGAGTTTTCTTGGGCAGATACATCGTGGTGGGCGCCCAGGTCCTTCCACGGAAGACACATGTCCTCGGATATTGTGGTCCTCAAACATGTCGGTTTCCTCACGATGTTTTCCTTCACCGCTAAGCAAGTGCAAATCCATACATAACTTGAAAATACAAGTCATTGGTGTAGGGCCGGATTCGAACCCGGGTGCGTCTGAATGAAAAGCACACACTGGAACCGCTACGCCACACTCGCTTTTTTACTCTACATTCAATGATTCTAAATATAGCCGGTACAATTGTCCAAAATGTGCCGCAGGCTAAAAAAAGTCCTCTAGTCATTTCCATCATCCCTAGATCTGTATAACGACGCCTGCATGCCACGCGCAAGGTACAGACGCGGGGGAAACGTGAGGTATTATGTCGGAGTGCCACAATATGCAACAAATGTGCCACATATATACATCAAATCTGCCACACCTACAGGATGGTTTGATTCTTTTTTTTATATTTTTTGTTTCTTCTTACAATCTTGGATCTACATACGTAAGAAGATCGTTTTTAAAACGTAACAATCATAGTAGCTATGTCATACAATGTCATACAAAGTAACATTTGTTTTACAATGTATAAATAAATAAAATTGTAAACAAATTTAATAGTTATATAAGGTATCTAACACAATCAGAGGTGAATAATGGACAGAATTTTTGCAAAATATTTGTCAAACCTAATTCATAGATTGATTTATGACAATCAAAGCTGTGGGTGTGCAGATTGGTCTTACAACATAAGGTATAATGTGAGAGTGCTACAATCTGCAACATATGTACATCAAATCTGCAACACAACACAGGGTGCGTTTAAACTTTTAGGGTTTTATCTTCTTTCTGTTTTTTTAGTTTCTTTATGTGTAAGATAATATAATTCAAAGTTGTAGGTGAATGTTTTCACAGAATATGTGTATGAAGTTAATTCAATAATAATAAAATAAGTAGGTGTTGTTTTTGCCCTTCTGGCGCCTTTTTAGGCTGCCTTTTTTGGAGGGCCCATTTAGTTAGTGGCAAGTCATCACCCGCTATAATTTTTATGAATGAGGCATAACAGGCGGGTGCCGTTCCTCGTCCAATAGACAAGTTTAGTTAAGACCATGAACAACTCAACACAATAGCCTTTTACATTAATACCATATCTGCAATAGTTATTTTATTTACCTAACATCCACTCTCTGTAATTTTTTACTTAAATTTAAGTATTTTATTGTAAAAGGCCTCTCAGTGTTGGCTACGGCCCCACTGATGCCTTCAAAATACCGGGCGAAGGTCCGAGAATCTGTAAAGAGAAATAAAATTAGTTGGTGTCATTTATTTTTATATGTATGAATTAATGAACTGAATGGCCTGTTAGCTTAGTTGGTAGTGGCTCTGCCTTCTAAACTAGGGGTTGCGGGTTCGATTCCCGCTTGACACAAGTATTTATAAAATTTAAAATTTATAATTACTTGTTCTGAGTCTGGTCGTTTGTATGTATAATAAGTATGTATTTACAAAAGAAAAGTATATAAGTATTATATCCGTTATCTAGTACCCACGACACAAGCGTTTGCTTAGTGTGGGGCTAGATGGCGCTGTGTGCAATGTCAAAAAAAAATAACTAAATAGGAAAATCTCAGCTTGTCAGCAAACGTACAGTTTAAATGGTATTCAAGTTACATTCATTATTTTTTTAATGATATACTTAGTCCTTAAATTTTGCTTATATGAGCGTAAAAAGAGAAAAAGCTACTACAAAGGTAACGCATGCTCCATTAGTGTACTACAAAAAAAGAAATAAACTTTAGGACCATCCTGTTCACATCAAGTGTACAATACATTATCCAACAAATGGCTACATATTCCTCACGGTACAGTTCTGAGATTGCATCACACTCGGTTTATTATACACGGTCACCTACACATGTGTGAATAATACTCGCTCAGACCGCAACCTTATTTGTTTCACTTGTCAAATCTTACTGTTTTGTTGTTATTGGGATATATCACTAGATAACACCACCATCACCAATACAAGCCAGATTGGCTATATGGAATAAATATCATTTTATTATCTCTCTTGAGTTGTATTTCCTCATGACTGAGGGTCGTGACTCCCCCTCAGAATTAATTCGTTAGGGGAGTTTTCTTGGGCAGATACATCGTGGTGGGCGCCCAGGTCTTTCCACGGAAGACACCATGTCCTCGGATATTGTGGTCCTCAAACATAAGCATGTCGGTTTCCTCGCGATGTTTTCCTTCACCGTAAAGCGAGTGCGATTCCACACATACCTTAAAAATACAAGTCATCGCGAATTCGAACCACAGTGCGTCTGGATGAAAAGCAGGCATTGGAACCGCTAAGCGACACTCGCTTTCATTCTAGTGGTTGCTAAATTCTAATGTTTACATTTTCATCTGAAAATATGCTTTGTCTCTATGATTCACACTACTGCGTTGGATTGATGTTTGTTCGATGACATATGACTATACTATTTATTACTTCGAGATTGATAAAGCCACATAACTTTAGTTCCGTCAAGAATTATGGAACTTTATTAGAATTTAAAAGAAAAACGATTCGAAAAATTTACTCCTTAATTATTAATAAAGATAGTATTTATACTATTTTCTTTGTCAAAAGCATTACCAACAAAGCTAGCTATATTAAAAAAATAACAAAGATATACCCTGTAAGGCGTTACATTATATTCGCTATATCCATGTTCAGTTCTCATAGGTTCTCTGAACAATAGATGCATCCGTGAAACAAGCCGGCGGATCCTAACTCCGTATCAGACTGTAAATACGTAATGTGTGCCAAGAAATAGTACTCTAGAGGCGTGAGGTCAGGTTTGGTCTACGAATAACTTTATTGCTAAAGAAATGTAACTGAGCCGAAAAAATATTTCCACGAGGTAGTTAATCACCGCCGCCGCGATTGATTTGGTGGGCGGGTTTTAAACTTTTAATAACTAAAAATTAATTTCACGAGATGGTCAACCGTCTCCGCCACGGTTGAGTTGGTAGGTGAAGCGGCTGCGGGTTTTGGCAACCTGAGTACAAGCATTCAGCAGCGTTTGGCTGTTAACGCCATCGTAACCAATCATTAACTTGATTTGTGTGCGAGTGTTGTGTATGAAAAAGATAACTTGTGGAAGCCTTTTCATCGTGACATTTGTAAAGAGTATCAATTCTATTGTATCAATTATTCGTAGGGTTTAGTAAATTTGTTTCCAAGTATCCTACTGGTAACCTCGTTGTACCAGTTTATGCTCAAGGTGGTAAAGATTTTTGTGAGAGTGGTGAATACTAGTGTCAGATGTTTTCAAAGTACCCAATTTTACTAAAGTTTTTTGTTACTATAGTAACTAAAGTGTGTGTATTTGGTTTACCTTTTATAAATTTCTGATAAACAATCTAAAAGTTAAATTTTCAAGTTTGATTAATCACAAGTTTATTAATAAACGGAAACCATGTAAAGTTTAGATACAATTAAATTCTATTTTGTGTCAATCAAAGACAAAATAACGTAGGCATAATATGCGTGGGTAGTAAATAAGCCTTGAAAATACTTTAGATTTACATCTTCCAAAGATTAAATAATTTAGAGAATAGACAATCTGTCAATCTGTTCACTTGAAAAAAACATTCAGTCAAAGGGACTGAGTAAAAAAAACTGATCGATTTATTCATAGTCACGTGATATCTATAAGTCTTAATGCGAGCGAAGCCGCGAGCTCCCATTAGTATATAATAAAGCTGAAGAGGGTCGAAAGTCTGAATATTAAAGATATTAAAAAAAAAGTTTGGAGATACCTACTTCGGATTGATAGCAGAACACGTTTCAACAATTTCTAGAAATTTTATCTGTTTATTTGTATATCGAGCGTTAATAGATCACTATGTCAGTCACTCGGTCACCTTTGAGTTTTATATCTTTACATTGAAATATGTTAACCATAATGAGATATCAACTAATAGGTATGCTGTTGTTAACCTATGTACAGATATATGTTGTTTCATTACATCGGAATCAGATGTCTACCCTCAAGCTACTGCGTATTCGAATTCTATGTATCTTTCTTAAATTGTTTTGATAATGTTAAGAAGAAGATTATTATTCATAAATTTAAAAATAGGTTGGTATATTAAAATATATTAGTTGATAAAACACATTTATAACATACAATTACATAGATTTTTCATGTCTCTTTGTGTAAATAAATATATATTCTGGGACATTGCACACAGCGCCATCTAGCCCCACACTAAGCAAACTTTTGCGTCACGGGTACTAGATAACGGATATAAAACATACATGTATATACATATCTTTGGTAAAAAACATACTTATTATACACAGAAACGACCAGACTCAACACAAGTAATTACTAATTTAATATTAAAACTTTCGTGAGACATTTTATCAATATATTAACTAAACGGTTTTCACTCACGTGTAAATTGCGTAAGTTGTTTACGCGTTTCGGATGTTATGACATCCATCTTCAGAACGTATGTTCTTCAGAACATCCGAAACGCGTAAACAACTTACGCGATTTACACGTGAGTGAAAACCGTTTAGTTAATATATGAAGTAATTACTAATTTAAAACACATTTTAGAATAGATTCACATGTAGTTGTTTTTTGTGAACTTATTCTAAAATTTGATGCAAATCATGTTTCTTTATTTCTTATTAAGGTTCGAGTAAGTACATTAAACGTTTAGCTTTGAAACTATTTTATAACGTTATGTTTAGAAAACTTACTCGTAACTATTAATGAGTTGCTAATGAAAAATATTATTACAAACTTTTTATAAAGCTTTGTAAGTTGTATATTTTGTAAAGGCCACAAAGATGCTGCGAAGGACCTACGCCAGCGCAGTATATTTATTTATTTTAATAAAGTGAATATAAAGGCTTTACGTATGTTGTAATTCTTTGTAGATGTAAAAAAAGTACCTATGTAAGTATGTTAATCTTAGTTAATTATCTGAATGTTGCAAAAAATATTATATTAATTAGCTGTTAGAAGTTACTCGATATTTTTCTTTGGTTACTGAGTTCCTTTAAAATTTCAAATATTTATTTTCAAGCTCTATAACAGAAAAAAATGTGAGTACGTATCGTATTTGTTATAATATTTAAAAACTAATATTAGATTATTAACTTTTTAGCAGATTTATGTGACTAAAATAAGTTCTCGTTTCCCAATATTTTACGCATTTTTTATATATTTAAAGCAATTCTCCACGCTTCTTAGGCCGTCATAACTCTCAAGTATTCCGATCACGTAAGGCGCCGTGTCTCGCGCAGTCACTGCGGATGAAACGGATTTCACATTCAGGACAATTTTTACCTTCGAAATTAAATAATGAAAATTTGCGTCAAAAAATTCTCGAGAACCTTTTGACGGTTTGTTTAAGATGTACGTGTATTTTTGTTGCCGAAAAGACTTTTTTATAAGTATTTCGTTTGGTATTTTAGTACTGTTATGTAACAGTCAATGAAAATTGTTATCGTTGCATTTATGCCCTTTGCGTTTAATTTAACACTGAGTGCTGTCAATGAATTAACCTTAAAAACGTTTTAAAAATCTGCTTCTAATACAAGTATCATAATGTATTTCTTAGTGGTGGTGGTGGTAGAAGTGTTATGCTTCCCCATATAACTAATTGGAGAAGCTATCTAAGAAAAATATTTGCATTCTAGTGCCACCTATATCCTACAATAATTTGTCTTAAGATTTTATGATACATTCCGTGTTTTTATGTTTACTTTTGGCATGATATATATGAAGCAAGTGAACATTCATAAACTATTGTTTATTTAATTGTATTGTGTTTTATCTTTATCTTTATCGTGTGCAATAAAATCTAAAAACATTAACATTTCCCTTTCATATTCATAATCATCATCATCATCGGCCTATACTGAGCATAGGCCTCCCTTCTTGTAAAAAAAAACTTATTGACAAAAAAATCTCATACAACTTAAAAAACAAAACACAATAATACGTCAAAAGTTCCCACATGCTATACGAATTCCAAAAGGTCGCGAGTGAAACTTTGTCCTCATTACTCGTTAACAAGCTTCCAACACCTTAACGATTCCAGTTTGGCAAAGTTAGAGTTCGAGGGTTGCACATATCGGAGTTGTAACAGCTTTGAATAATAAGTGGTGTCGTACATGAAATAGGCCTCTGAGGATGCTGTGGAAGGCAGGAGAGAAGGTTTTTATTTAGATCCTCTTCTTCTTATCGAATGAGAGTTGCCAACTCTGGTGTCGAGAGTAAATCGAGCCGCCCTAAAGGCCTCTGACATGATTTATTATTATTTATTGATTTAGATAAAAGAAGTAAAAAAAAAATTAGAAGAATTGCTGGTAACACTCCTTACATAAGAGTGCTAATGTACAATCTATTTTTTTCTTAAGTGAATGTTAAAAATCCCAGCAACTATGTTTTACTAACGCCTAAGCGTTCTCTTATTATTTTGAGGAATGTATCAATATAGTTTACACACAGACAAATAAAATAAATAAATAGTCCGAGTATTATTAACAAATTAAATTCGTCCTACAATCATCAATAAATGTGATGAATTGAACAGCTAATCTTCATGCTAGCTTAACACATATTTTTTTATAGCTCAAATAAATAAATAAGTAAATAAAAAGTTTATTTGACTGTTTAATAAAAATGTAAGAAATCACTTGAAACCTTCGTAATTTTCTCAACATCTTATTCACTGCACCAAATAAACTTTATACCAATAGGTATCATATACAAAATGGTCCTCAGAGGACTTTGGAATTATGCGACAATATGCGAACTGCGGAGCGTTTTACGAGCGAAATGACGTGTTGAATCGGATTTGGATCACGTCGAGAGGAGGCAGTTTGACGCGTGGCCGTTGACTTGCATAAATTTGCAAGATTAAATAGCGACATAGAACATGAATAGGCTGAAAATAAGTTTTGTTTTGCTTTATTTTAAGTATAAGTATTAAGTACGATATAGAAGAGACACAGCGTTACTAGTATTGCCTGATTATGTTTTGCACTACTGTAAAGACACACTCAAGATGAAATGAAGCACGACAAAGTCGCCGCTTGTGTGAACAACAAACACTTTGATATGTGTCTTCTATCTAAACATATAATAGAGCTGAAGAGGGTCAAAAATCTGAACAAAGAAGATATTAGAAAACAAATTGTTAGGGTATAAGATAGATAGACAGAAACTCTTTATTGTTGACACATATTTAAAAAACAGTATATAAAACAAATTGCTTCTTAACTAGTGCCACAAGCGGCGGCCTAATCGCTGAAAGCGATCTCTTCCTGGCAACCTTCGGCTGAAGAGAAATAAGCAAAAAGAAAAAAAGAAGAATGTGGTGTACAACAAAAAGGAAATAAGAAATATTACTATATTATACATATATATAGCATAGTCAGGTATAGGTCATATCAGGTCATATGTATGTGTATATATACCTATATATATACATACATGTAAATACACAATACACATACTTAGTATAATAAAATAAATGTTTATATACAAATACATATAATTTACAACAGAATATTATTAATAGGTAATAGCAGTAGTTAAAATAACAGCAATTTTCATTGACGGGAAGCGAGATTAAATTCCTTTACTTGTTTCTTAAAGGAATAAATTGTCTGAGCACTTTGAATGTTGATAGGCAGAGAATTCCATAAAGTAACAGCTTGTACAGTAAATGTAATAATAATAAGTACTGTACTAAGATATTAAAACACGTTTCAGCCGTTATTATATTTTTTGTTTGTGTGTGTCTCTGTTTATGTGTTCATTTAAGCGCTCATCAACACTCATATATCCTGAAATATTGCGAGCGAAGCAGCGGGTGTCAACTAGTGTATAATAAGTATACTTACCTTTATTTGCAAAAGCAAAGTTAAGTATTATACCCGTTATCTAGTACCTATCATAAACGCGTTTGCTTAGTATGCGGGTAGCTGGCGCTGTGTGAAATGTCCCCGAACCTTTATTTATCCACGAAGTATCAGTAATATACATTTTCACTTTATATTGCCGCAACCGCATATCAAATCGCTTGCTTAGACCATTCCATGATAATTCAATGTCAACGAGATTAAGCAGCAAACGCAGCACCTTGCTTGCTAGGCTCCTTATTTACATAAACGTATTCCCTTTCTGGCCCTTGACGTACTGTTAATATTTACAAGCGTCGGTATGCAAATGTACGGACAATCTGGGGTGACAGATGGATATAGTGGTTCTAGTGACTTACATAGTAGGTTTTTAGTTAAACGAATTTTAAAGATACGAAAAGACTTATCAGATAAGGAAATATTAATTATTATCACTCGCATTATTTCAGGATAAATAGTAGTCTAACACACTCCTAAAACCTCATACTACCTACCTACATATAAAAATTCATGATGATCCGTTCAGCCGTTTTTGCAACTCTTCGGCTTCATTATATGTATAGATGTAGGTACATAAATAGAGAGTTTTTCTATTTATGCAATGAGTTATTGTTTTTATCGTCTCTTTCTTCAACGGTAGTGAATGACGGTGTCTGGTTAGCAGACTCGCTAAATCTTGCAGTGCTACTTGTGTTTAATATAAAGAAAAAATATAGTAAAATATAAGCTTATAATGGCAAAAAACACATTATAATATGTACATAAATTATCTTGATTACGTGCGCTACTGCCGGCTAAGTAGCAAATATGTTAATATCAAATGTAAAATTACGAAACATCAGGCAAGTTTCATGAATTCGTACGCCTATCTGTTACAAAAAAAGACAAAAAGAGTGGCCCAAAACAATTAAAGACCAATCCTGACGTTGGCATAGTCAGGTATATTTTTACATTGGCCTGAATATCTGACCGCTGGGATTGCGTCTGCATATTTCATTCGGCCCGATTTGAGCCACAATCTGAACTCGGATTTTACGAGTCCTGCCTACGAACGAAAGGGTTTTTGACTTACAAAACAAATTCACGAACATCCGTCTATACAGTTATATACTTTATCAATGTAGTAACAGAGTAGGATTTCAATTAATTGTTTTTTTCTTAACTAAATAGGCTCACGCTTGACTATAACTCGCCTGATGTAAATGTATTTAATTATTGCATGTATTTTTTAAATATGTATCATCAAACTACTACTTTGTAAGTAAATTGGTATGATACTGGCCTACTCTGGCCTACAAAGTTTTCGAACCACCTTAGGGCCCTCTAATATGGCGACTATCGTATAATCCTGTATGAACAAGTGATTATAAGGTTAGTGAATTGGGGGGACTATTGTATGTTTTTATTTTATTTTTTGGTCAATCATTGATCTCCATCAGTATGGAGATCAATGGTCTCTAATACATAATATTGAGGAACCTAGTCTTGAAAACAATATTATTTGTTAGTTATTGCAACATAAATTTTTTATAAGGTTTTCTCATTTTATGTAATAATAAGAACTAAAGGCACCAAGTGCACCACCACTTACTATAATGTTACACATTCTGTTTTGTGTACCTAAATCTAAATGGGAACGCAAAAGGATAGACAAATATCAGGAAATTTACTCACGCAACCAGATTTAATCTCGGTCTTCTTTCATTTCAGATTATCCATGGAAAGAGTTGGGACGTATAAACCTGTTGCTTTGTTTTGTAAAGTACCTAATTGTATGCTACTAGTAATATTCTACTAGAGACTTAATCATGTTTGTTTAATATAATTATTTTAAACAAAAGCAAAACCCGACTTCAACTCTACTGTAACGTAACTGAACGAATCTAAGTCTATCAAAAAAAAAATTGCAACAGTAATTTATTTGCTAAACAAATCTAAGCCTATCAGAGAAAACCGCATCAAAATCGGGCTGATAATTCAGAAGATATAATGTATACAGCAGCGCCCCCTGGTGAGTTGTCATCGTTATACATAGCTAAAAAGATGTACCCATTAAACCTCAACACATCACAGGAAACTGTATCAAAATCCGACTAGTAGTTTTGAAAATATGGGTAAAATTTGTTTGCATAAACTTTATCAATTTGTTGGTTTATTGGTTTTTTTCTCAAAAAGTACTGAACCGAATGAAATACAATTTTTTATGGGACCATTGCGCAAACTATCCTCAACGAATAAAAAAATAATTTTTGAAATCGGTTGATAAACAACGGAGTAATCGCGTAACATATCCACAAAAAAAAAACCTTTCAGAAGACTTGATAACCACTTTTTTTTGGAAGTCGGTTAAAAAGGTAGGTAGTTATGAAAAAGATTTCTAACAACGAACTTATTACGGTAAAAGTATCAATAAAACCAACTAGAATCTACAGATAACAGATTCCAACTTCATCCAGCTCTGCCAAAAAAACGATCCAGAACAAAAAAATATCCTGACCTAAATAGACAGGGAGATAGGGAGAACATCGATAAAGTTGCCAAATTCGAATTGAAAAACTTGGCATTATGTTTTTCAGCAATGTGGGGTAACTTTGTTATACTCAAGTCCTTTATAAATCCGCGTATGTGTTCACGGTCCGCTCTCCAAAGTTTCCTCAAACCCAAAGTAATCTAAAACAAATAAAGATGAGTGGGAACCCTCATACGTTTCGAGCATATAGAATTTCCCATCGCTTTCATAGGAATAATAACGTATTCGTATTCAGCGTTTTGTTTGATACTCCACTAAGAAGTTTCTCGCGAACGTATTGCTTTCACGTCTGTCACGATAAGCGATTTGGAATCAAATGGAATGCAAATAAAATGTAGCGCCGCGATCTCTTCATACCGACGTTGCGAATAATAAACGTTTCCCGGAAAAGAGAATTAAGTTCAATGTAGGGCGCGCGTAACTGGCAAAAATGAAATTCGGACTTTCGCTTACAACAACAAAAAATAAAAGGGGAAACAAAAACGGTGAAAAATCTCCAGTAGTGAAAAAACAGGAGTAGGTACAGCGGGCAGGAGCCGCTTCGTGAAGTTATAATGAAGTTTTTAAATGAACTTATCCGACTTCACGAGCAGGGAGGAAGGTTTCCAATGGTCTTCTTTTAATTTACAACATCGGTGAACATTTTAGGAAAGTTAAACTACCTACGAGAAGAAACGTGGGCAGATACGATGCACATGCAAAATGTTCCAAAGTTCTTGTTTAACTGCGCCAAGTTGGTACAGTTTCTTACAAAGTAAGATTGTTTTTCCGGCGAGGGAATGGTTTTAAAACTTGCAGGAGGAAAGTGAAGACTCGACGTTTTTAGAGACAAACTAAAAATAAACTGAAAGCGAAGAAGTTACATTAGTGTTTTAGCTTCATGTTCAAGGAACGCGAATATTATTTTAAAACCTATTTCATAGTAGATAGAGTATACCGAGTCGCAACATAATTTTATGTTCGTAATGACAAAACTAAGGATAATAAGTATCAATCTCGAAAGTGGAAGAATATCCATAGAAAGTATGCCAATATTTATTTATTTAACTATTTAAACTTTGTTACTGCGCTGTGTCTCTTACAAACATACATTTAAAACTTACTCCTTACGAGTAATTTTAATCCTACGAGAAGAACTAAACGAGCAAGTTTTTAGTGCAATTAACTGCATAAAATATGAGTTCAGTGCTACTATTGGTAATGGCATGTGCAGACTAAGACCGCAAATCGTTCCAAAGCGGGATGAGCGTATAAAATCGAATAAAACGCACGATTTATTCATATGGGAGGGGAAAAATAGTAACGTAATCCCTATACTAAAGTGCAGGAACATTCCGCTAACCCGGATCTCTGTACGGCTTTGCAGGAGCCTCGTTCACAGAAGCGGTCTTTAAGTTTTTATGTTCTGTAAATTGGAGGCAGTAGTGGCCTTACAAACTCATTTGCTGCGCACTTAATTCTGAGATTTACAAGCTTTAGGAGGTACTTGTTGATTTAAGACTGAGATAGGCTCGCGAGATGAAATGAGCCAAAGTTACTGTGATTACTTGAGCTTATGGTGGCGGCTTGTATGAGGTGGAGCGTGTAACGTTTTTGCTGTAATAAACCTATTTTACATCTTTGCGAGTTTTGAGTCAATAATATCATAATATTTAAAATGTACATTGTTTTATCGAGTGCCTAGAAATTATCTGATCATGAAAATATCTACCTGATAGGAATATCTAACATCTTTCAGTTATTTTACTAAATAGAATTTAGGTGTTATAATTCCGCTTTTATACACAACTTACTTGTAACTTGCGATTACATTGGGAAGTAGAAAATATTTTAACATTATTATACGATTGTCAATGCAATTTTAGTAGCAAAGAATATTGGAAATCAACTTGTCACTATTTGTCAATCATACCAAACATAAGTTGAATTTGATTTTCAAAAATTGAAATATATTGTCTGGCCTGTTAGCTTAGTTGGTAGTGGCTCTGCCTTCTAATCTAGGGGTTGCGGGTTCGATTCCCGCATGACACAAGTATTTATGCATTTTAAAAAATGTATAATTTCTTGTGTTGAGTCTGGTTGTTTGTATATATAATAAGTATGTATTTACAAAAGAAAAGTATATAAGTATTATATCCGTTATCTAGTACCCACGACACAAGCGTTTGCTTAGTGTGGGGCTAGATGGCGCTGTGTGCAATGTCCCGAAATATTTATTTATTTATATAAGAACTCATACCTATATCATGTAAAAACCAACCCACATGCTTTATAGCGATGTTTTTTCACCCAACGTTTCGTCTTCTGGCGTTCGTGCGGAGTGTTTTCCTTTAATTTCCCGCGAAACGGGCTACCCTCTTCAACATAATTATCAAACGGCTAACTGAACGTTAGCAAAGGACACTGTAAAGCAGTAAGGGTCAAACAATAACTAAAACTTTGCCCAGACTGAAAATGGGAGAGCTTCTGTAGTCGACGCATATATTTTTTGAACTTAAGAAAAAGGTATAATTTTCGAGTTGATAATAATTTTACACATAAGTACTTACATTTAGGGTAGCAAGAAAAAAATGAAAAGTTTTTGCACAACTGAACTAATTAAGCAGAAATTTGGTCATAATGGCGGTGTTACAGGTATAACTGCCATCATGACTTTTTGTCCGAAGCTAAGGATGTTTGCATGGAAAGTAAAATGAATTTATTACTTTATTTTTAAAACTTAAAACATGAGTACGTGACTCCCTCGTATTTTTGATGTCTTAATATACTCGTATAAGCATTATGTTATATTGAATGGTAGCACGTGGCAAGTACCCATACTGCAACAATAATATTTTTAACTTTGCTATCGCTTCATCACCGTCACATCTTTACAATGAGAATTTTTGCATTTTAAAAAGGATCATTCAATTTTTTGTTAGCGCTCCTGCGGTTATAATTGAAAATTGGATCAGGGATTAAACTTCTTTATGGTGATTAAGTTTGCGATAAAATGATTTCAGATCGGTTGCTATAGACGTCGCTCGTTATACCAGCTTAGGTTTCAAAAAGACGTTAATGTGAATCTAAAAACTGTTAAGGATAATGATATTATTTAATGTGGATTAAAGTAAAAGCGGTTATATTAGAGCTTGGTTCATTAGTGGCGCTCAATGTTTTTGTTCTCTTGTTTTAGATTTTATATTTTTGTGGGCTTAGCATATTTCGTTGTCTTGGTCAAAGATTATATTGTTTGATATATATTTTTCTGTGTAAAAAGTAATAATGTGATTTATCTATTTTAATGATGAGCATGAACGAAATTAAAATTTTACTTATTTGAATATCGTTACAACGTCTGAACTGACAAAATAAATAAAACTGCTATTGTGAAACTTGCAATTGGCATGTTCTTTCCTCATAGTACAACAATCACTTAACCATTTCAGAAGCCATGGGGTAGTTAAAAACTCTAAACACCAGACTTGCCCACACACCTATAGCACTAGTTTCGAGTCTTCTATCACCAGGTAGCACGAAACGCAAACTTCATAAAACATTTCGTTTGGCAAACACATTTATTACAAGTTGGCCATTCGTAAAGGTTGTTAGGCGGAGGAAATGACTGAATAAATTCGATTGACTCCGCCACTTCAGCATGGGCTATTGGCGCTTGATCGACATTTCGCGTGACGCAACTACAGAGACATTTCAACCAAAAGACGCCAAATTTTGTTTAAATTCAGTCTAAGTAAGACTTATCGACTTATCGTAGCAGAGGTCTGATAGCAGACGTATTGTGTAAAAACTGATGTCTGACAAATTAAATGGATCGGAAATTCATACCTTAACAAAATTTTGTTTATATTTCCCAAAACACGTGTACCATCCCACTACTATTATTCTATATTTGTTGTCTGATGTGGTTACCTATAATTATAGATCATAGAGAAAATCATCTGTATAGAAATTTAAAAATTCATGAAAAAAAATGCAATTTAAATCCTTTTGCCAGCATATTTTTCAGTTCCTTGAAAATACATTTCAAAAACTTACAGAGCTACATAATTTAGGGTTTTTAGTATATCTTCTCTGTTAACCTCTTATACGGCTGTACAATATAATACATAAAATTTGGGATGGTTAACTGCTTGTTTTCTCGAATCAATGCGGATTTAACACTGCTCAATATAATCTAGTTAATGGCAAGGTAGTATTGTAATAATTAGAAATAATTAGATGTCTCAGTTTTATATTGTTTACACGAAAGAACCTTGGAAAATGAAAGCATATTTTTTATTAATAACAGTAAATTGGCACACGACCTAGATCAATCCGACGGCGACATTAAATTAATAAGTACAATGTAAAGCCTTGATTAATTTTGATAAGGTTTTAATGTTGTAACCACTATTTACTGTCCCTTATTGATTATTTGATCTAATCTATACCTACTAATATTATAAAGCTGAAGGGTCTGTTTGTTTGTTTGTATGTTTGTTTGTTTGAACGCGCTAATCTCAGGAACTACTGGTGCGAATTGAAAAAATATTTTTGTGTTGAATAGACCATTTATCGAGGAAGGCTCTAGGCTATATAACATCACGCTGCAACTAATAGGAGCGAAGAAACAATAGATAATGTGGGAAAAACGGGGAAAATTATTCATCTTTGAGGGCTTCCGTTGCGTGCGCTGCGTATACGGTTCAAGATATCAAAAAAATGTGTATGAAAGAATTATTTTTCTTGAAATGATCTAACAAAATGCCCGCAACAGTATATGTCTATCTTTTAAGGTTAACTCACTAGAACCGTTTTTATGGTAATAACTATTCTACGCGGACGAAGTCGCGCGCACCTGATAGTACAATATAACCATACAAATACTAGAATAAATACTGTTCCCTACTAATATGCTTATTTGCTTATTTGTGTATGAACCAACATACCTATATTAAAAAATCATTATATTTCTGGTTACCATAACTTTTGTTTACCTTATGACATTTATTTGACTCGCAAATCGATACAAAATACACAATTACAATAACATGTGAATTCTCTGACCTCGTGGTAGCCGTTAGGCTGTGTTACGAGGCCAGAGTCATCTCCCAATATAATACTAGGTAGGTACTTAGATAAATTACGTTATAGTCCCTAATATATTACGTTACACATAATACATGACAAAGAATAACTAACTAAAAGGTACAATGCCTAAATAGAGACATAAAATGCCTTTAAAGAAATTCTACGGTAACTCTTTACACTAAAAACTAGTGTTTAATATTATCCATCAAAGAGAACTACCCTCAAATCTTTACACAAGTTCGTATAACACAATAATTTATATGTTAATCCAATAAATATTATTCAAAATTAAAAACAGCACTTATAAAGTTAAAAATGATATCAATATTCGAAAATAACGAACTGTATGCGAGCATTAAATTAAGACAAGCAATTACCGTATTTCATCAATGTTTGTTTACGGAAACAGTTTTATTGTATCTTCATTTTGTATGTGTGGAAATATTGTTTGCTTTAAAATTACCCAATTCACTAAATGATTATTTTTATATCATATGTGTACAATTAATTTGTTTTATAGTAAAAACTCAAAAACAGCAATCTGAAATTCTCACTAAATCGCATTATAAATTATTAACTTTTGTAAATAAATAAATTTTTGTTTCAACGCCCTAATTAAATTTTTTCTAAAATACGCACTTTTCCGTACAATAATGATTTTAGTAAGATCAAATTCATTCAAACTCTGATGCAGCAAAAACACAACTACCTTCAAACAACTCTTATATCATTTATTTCGTAAAGTATCCTCTTACAGGCAATATATATATTTCAGCGCGTTCACATTTACTCCCGTATTATCCCGTGTCACAAAATGGACGCCAAGTAGATATCAAATACAGCTCCTCTATCGGCTTTTATACTCGACGTCACTATACCAACAGTCTCGAATACAACACGCGTGGAGAGGTGAGATGTCACACGAAGGTTTTGGCTTTAGAGCTAAAAATAACACTTACCAGATCTAGGAGTATATCATGACACTATACATTGTACTGTTATAGAAAGGAAAAGTGAGTTTGTTGATAGTTTCGTTGTTTTCTTGCTCGTGGTCTAACGGATCATTATAATTTTCGGAAAGATAGTTTCCGAGTCCTTTTTTATACCCGAAGAGCAGGTGCAGACATAACTGCAGGCATCAATTTGTTTATATAACATTAAGCAGAAAATGTGTTTTTCAGGATAGTTTTTCTTCTAATACATCGCAACAGAGCACAGAAAACTCACGATTTTGGCGTAAGGATCGTTAGGTACCTACGTAGTCGCGCAAAGGACATGCTTTATATTTCAGTACCCAAACAAAGTTTTAAATTTTGTGAATACAAATGTAAAACAAAATGCAAACAGATAGATAGATAGATAGATTGATACTTTATTGGACACAAAAAACATAATACAAAACGGAAAAAAATAATTAAAACTAATGCCACAAATGGCGGCCTTATCGCTAAAAGCGATCTCTTCCAGGCAACCGTAGGGCAAACAGACGACTTACATAAAAATAACAGAGAAACCAAATCAAATCTAAAAAGCACCATACATTTCGGTCACCACTGGCAAGTCTGTTTAGCACTCAAAGTAAATGTACATAAATTTTTCCGCTGCGCTCACATTTTAGCTTTTATTTAACGCGTCTTGGCATTCCATATTTCCACCACAAAATAATGAAAAATTGGCTGCTGTCGAGTCGAGCTCGCTTAGTATTTTTTTCTCCTAAAGTAAGCTAAAGTAGTGAGCGCGCTAAGCGAATAATTATAAAACCCATGTTTAAGAACAAAGAGTGGTTTAATCGCAAGATCGCGTGACTCCGGGTAGGTGGTTACCTACAAAGTTGTGCTCTTTGACCAAGGTGGTTATTCGATAAGAAAGAGGGTGTACCGGAGGGGGTGATTATGCTTTTAATCCGCAAAAAGGTACTATTTTACCGAAGTGCTTGACGAAAATGAAAATGTTAGGACCCGAGTGTTAAAAATGGCCTGAGATCGAGATATTTATGCTATTTTGATTGGTAAATTTTTAATGTAGGTACAGTTCTTTAATATAAAAGAGATACCAATAAAATGAGTGTTCCGTGTAATTTCATTATTGAAATTATTGGAACTTATTTTATGAACCCAAATAATAGATTTTCCTTCACGGAAAAATATCTCAAATATCAGGAAATATGCACGATACGATTTTAATATCAGAAAATACCTTGAGCAAATTCATTAAAATTGAGAATAAATTTTCATGGATCGAAATTGAGAGTTTCATTTATAGCTCATTACCATCATGTCTGTACTTAATGCAAAATTAACTTATTAAACTTGGTTCGTATCCCGGAAGTTAAATTGAAAACCGTTAAAAGCCAATCATCGGCGAACTTTCTCGAGCGCCGTCAAATTGCGTTGAATCCGCGACTATCCATTACCGAAATAGGGTTTTCAAAAAACCGTCAAGGAGGTGAAACTGGTCCAATATATCAAGCGGGCTCTCTCCGCGGCCACGTCTCGGAGTGACTGATGTGCCCCACTCATTTATAAATTGACCTCACTTTGGCAAGGAGCTAAAGATCGAAGTAAGTCGCACTTCTTCGCCCTCCCCTGACATAACGTTATGACTTGTTTGAAATGGGAGGGACACGAAATGTCGATTACATTGTGATATGAAAACGGAAGCGTTTTGGGGAAATGGATTTTTAGTGTTACGGCTTTTATTTATACTAGAGGTAGGTTTCCGTAATGATGATTCAGTATTCCTAGCTATACAAACATAGCTATTTTTATGAATAGGTGGATGTTTGAGTTATGTAAGCTGTGATTACTTGTCGTCAATTATTTTGTATATTTATCGATTAACAATATAACATAGATAGAATAAAAGTTTACTATAGGTATTGGTCAGTGATTACTGATTTTATTTTATTTTAGCCTATCATAATCTTTGAGTTGAATTACAGATCGCCACCTAAAAAACCATTTCTTAAAACAATCAAAGCTAATGTCTATCAAATGTCTCTACGTGTATTACATAAGAAGCCCTGACAATTTTTTTTGCACAGAATTTGTTGTAAAAATAGAGCATTATCGAAGTTGATTAGCCATTGAAATGGCGCTCACATAGCCGAGGGAGGCGGGTGCCAAATCGCGCGGATCGGCTGGTTATAAATTGGTGTGACATCGCAGCGACAAAGCATTGAAATTCCTTCAATAAACTTGACTGAGCGCCGCACGCCGACGATTCCCCTGTCGATGCCCCGATAGATCCCTTGGGAGAGAAAGATGTTCTCCACTTACAAGAGAATCGACATTGTTTTATTTTCCTTCACGGCCGCCCATTCTGACGTCACGGTTTACAGTGCGTGCCTAAACAAATAATCCATACACGACCGCAATATTCACACGTGAAGATTGAAATTTATTACGAACATTTCGAGTAAATACACAGGGCCACAGCTAATGGTGCTATCAATCATAAAAGGTAGCTTTTTGTTGGTCAAAGTAGCGCGTATATGGATATTTATCAGTGTTACAAATTATTGCTGTATCCTAAATATAGGATGAATAAAAACTTAGCACAAAACTGATGTGATACAAAACGGAATTTTATGAGTTCTCTTTGGGAACCATTGTTCAAAAATAATAAGTAAATAAAATAAATAAGTTTTTGGATTTAACTGTTCATATTCACCATGTTAGTTAGTTACATTTAGGGAAGTGTTATCAAATGATAGTAAAACAATTTAAACATAAAATTATGTACTCACACTGATATAAGATATAAAATGACTTAAAAATAGTATTCGCCAACTCAAAGGCTAGTTTTAGACTCAGCTTAGAAGCATCAGATATATCAACAAATCTACAGCCCTCGTACATAGTTAATATCCTTTGACCTAATTACAAACTCACCTTCGTATTTACCTATTCAGTAAAACCACAAGACTTCCAGTCTTGGTCCTTTACATAAAGTCTCTCACTCTAGGGACATCCTTAACTTAGAACCGTCTGAAAGTTTACTTTGCACGAAAATTTAGGTAAAATAACTCAGCGAATTTAACTTCAACTAGGGAAATGGTAAGCCACTTAGGAATACGATTTGCGTATGCCAAGTAATCAAAATAAAATAAAACAAAAATAGCCTTTATTTCAGATGCTTCAGTTAATAATTAGTAGGTAATTCATTTGGTATTCATTACAAAACAAAATTTCAAATGTCATTAAAATGGAAATATAACAACAAGAACACATTGCAAAATTAGTTTTTCCATGTCCGTAAAATAGTCTTCGTCAGTTGATGTTTAATGCCAAGTATCTAAGCCGAAGTGCTTAGGTTTGTCACAGCTAAATTACGTTCAAAGTCCTGCCAGTAATGTATTTTTATTCAAATTCAAAATCATTTATTGCACTCAAGGGTTGCTATGCAGATGGTAAAAACATAAAAATACAGGAACATTCGCCACATGTTTATCTTTCGGTGTGCAACTAAAGTAGGCATACTCACATCATTATTACTACATATATGATACACAAAACTGATCATTGTAAGTTATTTAAGGAATATAAAACAAAAACAAATACATTTCTAGCATTTAAAACATAAAACTAGATATTGAAAATGAAAATAGATTGTTGAAAAAGTTGTAAATAAAAGGACCATAAAGAACATAAATGTCAAAAGCAAAATTACAATGTAAAATATTTAAAGCTTACTATGCACGGTCAAACTTATAAAATGTCAGTCAATATACATTATTTTTATTAAATTACACTTAAAATTAAATTTGTTCATTTAAAAAGCTATCAACCTTATAGTAAGCTTTTACTACTAAAAATAACTTCAGTTTATTAATTTCTCTTAAATACTTTGGCATGTGATTATACAATTGTTGCGCCATTGCTAAAGCACTATTCTGAAATAAGGGAGCGTTGCCTTGAGGCATTTTTATTTTCAAAAAATTCTTTTTAAATACAACAAGTTTCGATGCAGGTAGGTCTTAGATATACATATGTAATCTTTCTGGAAAGCTACGTAGGTAAGTTATCGATTGAACTGACTGCGACAATTAAATTCTTAATTATTCTCATGGTGAATAGTTTTTAGTAAAAGGCAACAAAAATAAAAAAAACTTTGGTCTATTATGATTTTTATCATCAGTGAAAGCCTTATAATTTGGCTCCATTGTAACATTTTTTCTCCTTTGTTTCATTTATGAATGCTATCATTATATCATTTATCATGCTATAGTGACAAATTGTCAGGAAATTTTCTGTTAAATAATAAAATAAAAAATAAAAATAAAATAAAAATAAAATAAAAATAAAAAAGCCTTTATTTGCCTTGACTTAAATATACATATAGATAATAATTAACTGAATTTAAAAAATTTTAAACAGTCTTTTGTAAAAATACTCGTAACTAGGTAATTACTAAAATATAACAATTTGAAACAAGTGCGTTGTCAGGGCACCCAGAGACGGGTGAAGGCCTCCTCCATGTTGTGCCATGTGTTTCGATCTTGCGCCGCTCGAGTCCACGTCGCGCCCGCGACCTGGACGATGTCGTCGCACCACCGCGCGCGCGGGCGGCCTCGCGCGCGCGCGCCGTCTCGGGGGTGCCAGTGGAGGATGCGCTCACTCCACCGGCCATCTGTAAATCTGGCAACATGACCGGCCCATTTCCATTTAAGCCTGCAGAGCATCGATACTGCATCTATGACTTTGGTCTTTCTGTTGAATATTAGAAAATATTATGTAGTTTACTTCCAATTACACAATT
Source organism: Macaria liturata (assembly GCA_964023185.1). NCBI lineage: Eukaryota > Metazoa > Arthropoda > Insecta > Lepidoptera > Geometridae > Macaria > Macaria liturata. Next base: position 5,730,962 of record OZ026811.1, on the reverse strand, counting down.
AACACAATAAGGTTTTGTCAGCCTATTGCTTTCACACCACATCTACCTACTAAAACCTACAGCAACCTGCTATAACGAACAGATATTCAATAACGTCTGCCCACTACTACAATACAACCGTACACTGCATTACCTTCCTGCTATCTATCCTACATCTACATATATGTTTGTGCATAGTGTGTACTATGTATGTATAATTATTAGTAACTGATGGATGTGAGTGATAAGAATAAGTAAGTGTGTTTAATATAATTATGACTACTCAATACGCCTTCAAATAAAACCCTCAGTTATTATAATCATTGAAAATCCAGGTGAAATAAAGAAATAGTTAGAAATAGTTATTGTTTTGACCATGATTACACCATCTTATATCTAGCTTATTTGAATTTATTACTACATAGTGTGTTAGTAATTGTAACATCCAATTAAGCTATCCTGATCCTGATATTATCTACTAATTATGCATTAGATTTGAACTATGGTTGAATTATCGGTTTACCGTTATTAGTAAACATTTACCCATACCTAACTATTATGTTAGCTATGCATTTCAATAGAAAAGCATTTTTCTTTTCATTTTGATATCACATAAAAAGTGAGCTCGATTAAAGGCTCTGAACTATTTTTATTGGATTTATAATAATAGCCCACATTCTGTCTTTGTAACACAATAAAAAAGTCAATTGAACAGAATAAGTGCCTTTTTACAAATCCGATGTCTAAATTGTATCTCATTTTTGCTACTCGAATACTATAGGGGGAAACAAACTCTATTGTTGTCAATTAGTGTTGCAGAAAACATAATAAATTGTCGAATATTGGACTCTTTTATCATGGAGCAAAATCTCTGCCCGACTATAAAGATGAGAAATAGCTGCGTATATTATTTTTGCACAAAAAACGAGTCACAGAGCGGAGGTAGTATTTTGTATTTATTGAAGCCATAGGTTTCCCCGGAGAGCTTAGTAAGGTATGCTTGAGTTTGAAATAATGTTAGTGTAAATAAAATCTGAATACATTACTTTTATCCACATATATTTTTATTCGCATGTTTTGGGATAGAAACTTAACAACGAAAAGCTCTATGATTTACGAAAAGATTGGCAATGTAAATTTATAAATAAAACAAATCAATATTTTAACTTTTTCATTTATGATTTAAGTCTAGTCTTAAAATCTTAGTGACTTAAACTGCCATTAATTAGAGCACTTAAATTGGTCTGAAAAGTCGTTCCATTTTACATAGCTTTTAGATCTATTTTCTGCTTTCAGAATTTACTGTTATAGATCATACAGTCACTAAAAACTAATAACTAACTTTATGATTTGAAGTTAGGTACTAATTTGATATCAAAGGGTAAACTAAGTATAACTGTGGTATAACATGATATTGGATCAGTTTTCACGATCGAGTATAAATTAAGCTGAGAGTTCAAAATATTAACTCTTACATTTGTCGTTTCGCTCATACAGCTACATAGATTTGAATGAAATTTGGCATGAAGACACATTGGACCCTGCATTCATGTGCAAATTACTTTTGACCTATATTAAGTTGGAGTACTAAGATTCCAACAATAATTAAGGAATATCAAAAAAGAAACAAATATATAACATACTACTACTTAAAAAAAGTACTTAGAAAATCTTTACTAGACCTTAAAGTTGGTCTAGGTAAGTGCTTCAACCCAGTGACAGAGGGCAGCTCGCCTAGCATATACTGACCGCATTACCACACTGGATGGCAATGCTGATGCGTTGCATAGAAATATTCTTATATTATTTGCGATCCTCAAACGTAATTTAAAGATCATTTGAACTTATTCTAGCCATACCAAACACAAGACAATCTTAATCTTCTTCTTCTTTGTGTAGTGCCTCCCCAAATAAGTGAAGGCTGGCACTCAGCTCTTTATACCTACTCTATTTTGTTCATTGCCTTTTGTTCTGCGACCGATTCGACTACAATCGACAAACTAAATAAGTACATATTGTAAACTAATGTAAGCAATATTTATCAAATTAATAAATGAGTTCACTCATTTTTGAAGTCGGTTAATAACAAGTGCTAATCACAAAGAATATAATCAATGTTAAAAGCGAGTCCCGCCATTGGCCAGCACTTCGGTAGCGCTAATCAATCACTGTCCAATTTGTCCAAATAACATTAACATTGTATCATTCCTACTTCGCGTGTGTTTTAAATTGACTCGATGAATATTTATATTGCGCTTGAGCTTGCCTATCAATCATGGTTTGTTTTTTGTTTCGCTTTATTGTTGTATATTGGTATTGTAGTGAAGTTTAAATGTTTATGTTGTCCACTTTACTATTTTATGTGTCAATGGCATTTGCTTTTATTCCTCTTGTATCAAAATTTCATTCACAAAACCTTAAGAAATTTACAAAAAAGTGGTTATTTACTGCTATTTCTCAGTAACTTTGTTTATGAAATAACATATTTCCAAATTTGTACAACTAGACCAAGCTACGAAAGAACAAGTTACTACATAGTCTGTTTATTCTAACTATGAAAATAATAGGCGCCAGTCCACGGTGGCATAATTAAAAAGTTGAAAACTTTCCACAATGAACCACGGGGAAGTTTCTAGTGGCTGTTTTCATAGGCAGACGGAATATGCCGTGATCCCACTTGGTTGCGTTACAGTATGGAAAATAGGATTTTTCGTATGTGTTTTTGTTTATATTTTGTAAACAAAATTATGAGAATAAAGTTGTTAAGGATATTTTGTCAAAGCACTTGTTGCTGTTTGACAATCTGGAGATAAAATATATAGCCAGTCCTTTTATATATCAAGTTTTTTTTCCACTATAGTTTAATAAAACAGCTTGTAGTAGTAAACAACCTAACCTACACGCTATATTTTGATTAATGTTGCCAAATAGTAATCTCAAATCTTACCTCAAATTTAAAACAACCTGATTCAAAAAAACACAATTAAGTTAGAACATCGTCCATAATGTTTTCACAAATTGGACTAAACCTTCATAGAAACATTTTCGCTCCAAAATCTCTTCCTCACGCCATCTTGTCTAACAAAAGCTTTGACTGAGCTTTATGTTTCCGGCCGCTTAAAATAAAACAATTGCGTGCAATTTACAGTATACATTAATTAAAATTTTAATAATATTCGAGGCATCGCGTTTAGGAACAAAGGCAGCCTTAAAATAATACCATGAAATAAGTCAAACAATAATTTTCGGCCCAAACTGCGGTTTGATGCCTTTGTTTCAATAAAATTTAATTAACGTGTAATTATCCTTTGGCGTTTTGATAATGAGCCAAGATACACAACGCATTTTAGGATGCCCAATATTTTTTGGTGAAAAAATATTATGCGTCCAAAATTTATTTACTAGAGTTTTTTAATCAAATAATTCTTATTTATTAAATTATAATATATGCGCATCAGAAACGGTACGATGCAAGATACCATAGAATTATAATATTAATATACCATAAATCTCCATCTTCTCAAATAAATATTTTTTTCCTTTTTAGTAACGCGAGGCTTCAAGAGTCAACTATACCTGCATACATACATAAATGTGTGAGAGTGGTATGATAACCATGACAGGTCTTTGATCTTAATTGATAATGAATGTGAGAACAATGCATTCATTAGATAATTAATCAAAGCGCCGGCTGTTAACAATGAAGCAGTGACATATCGCCTGCCGCTAGATTAATAGTCTTCCTTTAATAAATGGACATAATATGGACAGTCATAATGTCTACTGAGTCTGAGTAGGCATGTATTGGGCCAATGTTGGATCTGCGACTAGTCTTTTTAAGGATCTTTTTATTTAATAAAAACTTTTTATTGGATAATAAGCGAAAATAATCCCGACTTGCTGGATTTGAGCGTATTTCTGATTACCAGCCAAAACGCCTTAACCGCTACGGTCTACTAACTGCCAGGCGCGAAAATCCACACTCATTTCCAAACACTTTAGACTAAGCGGCTGATGGATATTTTTTTACTCTTTCCAATTTATCATTCGTCTACTAGATCGCCTTGAACAAGCAAATACAGTGGAGCATGCATGTATTAGACTGGAACTGGCTCTAGATTTCTTTATTGAAATGAAATTAAATGTCAAAGCTAGCACAAATACAGAGTTTAATATTCATCAAATATGTGTTCGTCTTCATCGTTTACTTTATTTTTTCATTGTAGTTAAAACGAAACACAATTTCAACGTATGACATGTAAAATCCATAGGCAAGTACTCTATTTAATGAAATTTGTATGGACAAAATACCTAATGCTGATGTAAATTATTGGTCGATGGACGTTTGTTTTGTATCAAACTGTTGATTTATAATTAACCTCGATAGTAACCTAGTTGATCTCATTAAGGTCTAATAATTTTCATTTAGTGGACAATCATTTTGTTTTGTATATTTTTATGATAGCTGGTGGCGATATAAGCTACTTATAAAGTGGAATTTAAGTAGGCTTAAATGATGTTCAATTTCAATTGAATTAGATAGATAGATAACTCTTCTATCTATTTTATTATATTAAGTATGTATATGTGTATTTATATATGTGTATATATATTTATATATAGTATATATTAGTAATATTTCTTATTTCCTTTTTGTTGTACACCACATTCTTCTTTTTTTCTTTTTGCTTATTTCTCTCCAGCCGAAGGTTGCCTGGAAGAGATCGCTTTTAGCGATAAGGCCGCCGCTTGTGGCGTATAAGAAGTTGAACTAAATTGAAATGAACATCAATCTGCGGCAATCAAAATCCTCAAAAAATTATATGAATTCAAAATAACTACGTTTTACATACACGGAACGTATCGGCTCCGGCAAAATATTATCGGCGACAATTCTTGACGCTCTATGCATGATACGCGACGTTGTCGGTCGTTGACGGAACGGTCTAGTGGGCATGCTCTCATACTTTTCAATACAAAGAATATTTTTTGCCTGACATGCTCCTAGTACGGTCATGGTATGATACGGTGTAGTGGGCAGAGGCCTTTATTCTGGAACTAGCTGTGCCCGCAACTACGTCCGCGTGGAATAGTTATTATGGGCATCATATTTATTTTTGCAAACAACCTCTTTAGCTTTATAAATTATAGCTGTTACCCACGACTTGAACAGTTTTCGCAGCGCACGCAACGGAATCCCTCAAAGATGAATAAATTTCCCCGTTTTTTTCCACATTTTCCATTGTTTCTGCGCTCCTATTAGTTGCAGCGTGATGTTATATACTAGCCAAAAGCCTCCTCGATAAATGGTCTATCCAACACAAAAAGATTTTTTCAATTCGCATTAGTAGTTCCTGAGATTAGCGCTTTCAAACAAACAAACAAACATACTCTTCAGCTTTATAATATTAGTATAGATTAATTACCTTCCCACTTATTTTTCCCTACATTTTCCAACTAAACACAATCCATTTCAGTTCCTACCACTCATCTCGAAGCCTCAATGACTCGCCAGTTCCAACATTTGGTACATTCATAAAGAAGCGTTTAGCGGTTATATCTAGTCATTAATCTCCTGTTAATGGCTGCGGTATCTCTAATGGACAGCGACAAAAATACGCCCCTATAATTAATGAAGGGACTCTTGAAAAAAACCTCTGGAGATCTTATGTGGGTTAGAATCAGAGATATAAGAAACCAAAGACACATCTTACCCGGTTTATTTAATGTGACTTTTATAAAGAGGAGTGAAATTAATTCCGCCTTTTTCGCACTCCTACCTTCTTCTTTAGTGAGGAAAAGATGGCATGATTTTCACCGCCCTTTATAAAAGTCACGTTTATTATACCATGTGATAATGACGTGTCTTCTGTCAACTATGTATTTTATGTGGTGGTGACAAATCAGCGTCCAGTCTTATCACGCTTCCATTGCGACAGACCAATCAGCAGGCAGATGTATTACGTGTATTGTTCACTCACGGATTACTTATTTATTTTATAGTACAGCACCAGTAGTGAAATATATATCGTAGTGGTACAGAAACAATAACTACAGTGCTAGCTTGAAGCCTAAAATCGTATAACTTTTCCTGTTCCGTTCCAAATATAGCAGGTTCTTTTGTAAATTTATGTATGTCACAGATTTTTATCATTATTAGTCGTCTATTAATTAAAAAGCCGTAGGTTGTAAGTGCCAGATTAGTGTTAAGAGGTCGCGAGATGTTATGGAAAAAGTTTTAGGTGTGCTAGTTATATCACTTTTATATTCTTACATTTTTGATACTTGTGTTAGTACACTTCATATGAAATGCTGGTTTTTATAGCAAACTTTATGAGCTTTATTTGTTGAAGATATATTTCGTACTCATGAATAACTAGTACATAACTATTATATGAAAGATATATCTGGTTTTTAAACTTTAAATTTATATATTAAACTGCCAAACTGTCAAATTAATATATATTAGTTTTTGTAATTGTTGGTGGTTGTTGTGTTTTTTTCAACAAACATCCGCAACGATAACGTAGCATAAGTTATAGGTACATATTTATAAAAAAAATTGACCCTTCTTTTCTATTACTGTACGTACGTACCTACATATATTTTTTTGTTTAACTAATACGTGTTTGCACTTGGCCATAGTTTACCTGATGCTAAGCAAAGGCTATGGCCTAAGATGGAGCGTGCTTACCCGATGAGAACCGATTCACTCTCGTTTTGAAGATCGCTGGATTGTAGTGCGTGGGGAACAGGGAGTATAAAATGAATAAAGAGTATCTTTTTAAAATTTACTTCAGAACTAGGTACTGTCAGAATTTGACCACAACATTACTGAATACCTACCATATTATATAAAAGGATGTACACCACAAAATAAACATGAAACATGATAGTATTATCATAAACAGTAGCTTCCTAACATTGGCATAACAACAGGTTATAAGCATAATGTGCAAATCCACCTAAATGTGTTCGGATTATTATGCACGAACAATAAAAGCATTGTTATTCTCAACAGCATTCCATCGGCTTTCATAACCGCACTATCAACTTTATTAGTTTGTTTGTAGTCATACAACTCAATTATTGAATGGCACCCAACAGAACCAATAGAGAGAGACGAAGTTACATCCAGAGAACGACAGAAAGAGAGAGAACAACCGTAGGTGCTCTCGAGCATATCTCGTTAGCCATCCAATTAGTTTCACGATCGATGGCTGAATATTTTATAAAATCAATGTTTCGAGATAGAATTTGCTTAAAATATTTATTTTTATGTTTATTTAGGATTGCGCGGTAGTTCATGAATTTTTACAGAGCCCCAAGCGGTTTTGGCTGGTAACTTAATACAAGGAAAATTGATGTTGATTGTTATTTTTGTAGACATTTTGACACCCCAAGCATTTTGTGTTCTCTGGAGAAGATTTGCAGTAAAAATAATACCTTTAACTGAGGGATTAAAACCAATATTTAAATATTGGTTTTCCCAGAAGTATCATTACCAATAACTGCGTGATTAATATTGGTTTTCCCAGAATTTTACATGATCTGTTAGTTTATTTTTGTTAATTTCCATTTTTAACAAGGAAACAACGTCTGTAACTAGTTCTTTATTAATAACAGTCAATCCTGTCAATTTCCCAGCATATGACGGGCAAATTAAGCATCTGTGCATACTGAACCATTAGTTTATTTTTTTTCATCTAAATTTGAAGATCTAAGACAATTACAATATATCAAGGTCGCCCGTGCCAATTCTTTACTTCATTCGTTTTGTAGGTAGGAATAAACTGCCCGTTTGCCATTCCGGTTTGGGCCCATAAATCTGGGGTTCTCACAGCTTCCCGAGTATTCCCGACCCATTTGCAATTGAAAGCATTCTTTGTAACGCAATCTATCCGCTCATACATTCACGAATGACATCTCTAAGCGACGTGGTTTGCTTTATTAGCTTCGCATGGATTGAAACTTGAAATATGATAAACAATTATAGTAAAAGTTGAGAGCAGAAGTAGTAACTGATTTTGCTTGTTTTTATGTTGATCGTATTATTATAGTAATTATGTTGGTAGCGGAAGTGGTTCTTAAATTTACTTAAGGTGGTGCGGAAGTAAATATAAACAAAGATGTACCTACATACCACAAGTTAATCCAGCACGTGTTGCTTTTTATAATTTTTAAATTATCAAAAAATATTTAGTATTTCATCATTTTCAAGCTTGTTCAATAAACATTTACAGTTTTGGAATCCTCTAAATTTTCATAATATTATTTCAACCGTATTTAATTTAATCAATGAACTAAACCTTTAATTTTAAAATCAGTTAGTAACAGGGCCACTTTATATTTATATTAACTGGCCTAGTTTGAACTCTTGGCTTACAATCAGCTTATCAGAGGATTCATCCTGAGCCTCGTCTTTGGAACTACGAGGAAATTGCCTGATAACAATCTCTTTCCTGCCGTATCGATCTGCCTCAATGAAAATGAATCTGTGCCTCTTTGGATGGTTTGGATGGGATATTATGGAGCAATACTGATTAAGTTATATTGTTTAAACAAATAAAAACATATTATTGACTTTAATAATTGTTTGATACCTACGTCAACGGTTGGAAGTGATCCGTAACGTGTCAAGTTTTTATACAATATTTTGTCTTGTGTTCGTTTTTTGAATACGGATTTACATTCGGCAAAATGTATGTTGAAAATCACTTGAACATATTTCGAGATTCATTTTAGAGTAAATGCAAGCCGTACAGGAACTGTAGTATAAGGTCTATATCCGTATTGCATACTCGTATCGGGTAATTTGATTTATGGCAATGGATTGTGCTGTTTAAAAAAGAATGGAACGAACAAAAAGCGTGACTAAATTAGTAAGTCAGTTTCTTTAATGTTACATCATCTCTGAACAAGTTAATAACAATTAATTATCAATGAAATATGTTATGTAAGTGATGCAATATAGTAACCCAATGAATTAGCTGTATTAATACTTTGGTTCACGCGAGGAATCGATTAGTTCCTCATTTGCTGCTAGCTTGCTTGATAGATAGTCATTTGACATCATATAATAAACGCCTCAACAATGATATTTTTTAGACAAATATTCTATTTATGAGTTAATTTTTATTAAGTGCTAAACCTGCACTATGGTTGTTTTAAATTAAACTTTTTATTGGCTTTTTTTTTATCAGCCGCTCAGTCTGAAGTGTATGGAAATGAGTGTGGATTTTCGCGCCTGGCAGTTAGTAGACCGTAGCCTAGTGGTTAAGGCGTTCGGGACGGTAATCCGAAATACGCAGGTTCGAATCCTGCCGGTCGTGATTATTTTCGCTCATTTTCCAATAAAAAGTTTAATTTAAATATTCTATTTGTTCAGGGAGAAGAAAACCGTGTTTTATTAGTTTATTTGTAAGACTGTATTCCTTTCACGCCGCTATAGAGCAACAGATCATTGTTATTCTAAGTTTGATTGTAATTATGTCCCGCAAAAGTGTCATAAACTACTAAATAAATATGTATGTTATGGTAAGTTCCATTAAAATACGCATGCCAGGAAACCTGGTTATTGTTTTTTTTTATATTAATGTTTATTAAGCTTTATTTACAATAATAAAATATGAAAACAAGGAAAGAAAAACTAAACATACTACTTCTAACTACTACAAAAAAGGGGCACTTAGAAAATCTTCATAAAAGCCAAAAGATAATCTAAGTGCTCCAGCCCACTACCAGAGGGCAGCGTGCCCAGCATAGTGGCCGCATTACCACGCTGGATGGCAATGCTGATACGTTGAGCCAGAAAAAGGCCAGAATTTTGGTCATGCGTCGTCGTTATTGATTGATTTGTATAAAAATAATAATAAATGGTGTACATTGGTTTGTATGGAGATTAAAAATGTATCTTTGAGTTATATTGTCTACGTAATCGATCAATAGAAAGTGATTAATGTGCACAATATTACTACATACCAGCTTCCTAGCTCGTGTTGTTTTAATGACACATTGAAAAACTGTAATTTAAGGACAAGATTGTTTTTATAGTATATCTTTGAATATTACTTAATTTGTAGAAGTTTTGAAGTTTGAACAGATGCTTAAAGATAATATAGATCAAGAAGCTTTGGAAGACGAGAAGAAGACAGATGAATTTTTAAATCATTTTAACCCTTTAGGTATAACGGGACAGTTTTACTTTCAAATACTACAGCCTTAATTGCAGATTTTAGTTCTACTCGTTTTTATTTAAAAAGAATCATGAACCTTAATCTTCACTAAAATTACGACTACAGCTCAAAACATTGCTCGTAAAATCCCAAAAAAAAAAACAAATTTATCCCGACAACAGACAAAAAACTATCAATTCTACGTCAAGACGAATCCTTTCAAAGACATTGAACATTTATTTCGTGTTTATTTGCCATAGTTTTGTTCGCAGCTTATTTATGTCGCGTCGACAGTTGATTGATTAGACGGCGCCGTGAATTTGTGTGCAAAGCGAGTAATATCTCATTCGGTTGCCGGTCCGAAATTGGATGTGTACCGAGCCCAGGAAATATCCAGCCGTAATTAATGTTGCTGAAACAATAAAGGGCAGAGTGTGATGATTTGTACCTGTCTACTTATTTTACCTTTACGTAGATCGTAGGAATGCTTATGATAAAATAATAAACAAATAAAATATATATTCCGGGGTCATTTCACACAGCGCCATCTAGCCCCATACTAAGCAAAAATAATATATACATTTTTAAATATGTACTTTGATAGATATTTCATAAATTCACACCAAAATCCACAAGATTAAAAGAAAATAATAATATCTGGCGGGCTGTATCAATTGTGAGATAGTGAGCCTAAAGTCGCGATGTTTTACTTTAAACTTTTATGGGTTACAAAGTAAAGTGGTTTTTTGTGACCGTTGAATGAAATCTATACGAATGATAAATGGTATATCTGTACGATTTTTTTTAATGCTTATAACAGTCTCAGCTTGTATGATTTAATTTTTTACTTCATACTTCGAAAAACTCAAATACCATAAATCTAACTTATTCAGCATCATTTCGTCAAGGTGCTTAGATGTATTGGATCTTCACTTCATCTAAATTAATATAGGTATAATCATTCAGGAAGAAAGAACAATAACATTCCAAGATCCCGCTCTCTCCGTATTATATCAAACGATTAAAGGGAATGTGATGTGACAAGGTTTATTGTGGATGTGGAAAGAGATTGTTGTATCAACAGGCAAGAACGTGAACATAATTGTGATGAATGTAGATCATTGAATAATGCTTTCTTTCTTATTGGTTTCTTTACTTCTGTATAGAAGGGCATGCGTGGGATATTGTGTACTAGTTAATAAGTCCCGGCTGCTTGTCTAGTACGGTAATCGGTAAGCCATGTCAGAGGCCCTTTGGGCGGCTTGGTAACTTCTGATACCAGAGTTGGCCACTTTTATTCGAAAAGAAGAAGAAGATGCAGTTAGGTACGTATTACGTCTAAACTTTTGTACTAAGATTTATGTTAGCCAAAATTAAGTTTCAATTATTGATATTCATAATCAAAAAAGTTACTCAATTCCTTTTTTAATTAACAAAATATTTTATAAAATGGCATAGTACCATTTATTATGATAGCATTAAAACATATAAAACCATCACAGGCAAATATTATGGAGAATAAATAAACTTTGAAGCCTTAAAGATGCGAAATGAAGGGAAATTTCCGTTACGACTTACAAATTATTGTAAGCATAAAAATTACCTTGCTCTTACATCGCAAAGAGATCCCCGGGTCCTTTGATAAGCATTAAGGAATACTCAAACGTGAAATTTTGACGTCGCGTTTGTTTGAATTAGTAGATACAAAAATGTATTTAGAGTGTACAAAACGCTGAAAAACTTTCCTTTTGTAGATGGGAAGAGTAAGAACAATAAAAGTAAATTGAAGTTGGATAGAATTTTCGCTTCGCGAGTTTTAGTGGCCGATTTGGCGTAACGAGTTTTTACCGCCTTTACAACTTTGCAGGTTTACGGGGGACTTGGTGTGGGCCAAGTTCGGGCAGCGACATGGTGATTGCAGCCTTCAAACTTGATGCTACAGCCTTCGGCCTTTGATGACAATGTAATCACACCTTTTTATGAGCTAGTAAAAAAAAAGTTCTTCTGCAAATGCTCAAATCAGGTCGCAACAGTTCAAATTCAAATGTCTTTATTGAAATCACATATTTTACAATTTAGTGCTTAAAATCGAGGCTATACTTACTACTAACAGTTTAACGTTTAAAGTTTTAAACCGCTCTAGATGTCCAAGGCATAGCTTGAATGCATGCTTTTGAATTATAACAATTATCTAAGATTTACAATTTAATAACTGTCGAATCGTAAAAATACGTTTCCTCTTTTTTCCTCCAAGAATTGACATGGACTTTTTTTTAGTTACATGAACGTGCTTGAAAACTCAACAGTAATTTTAAACCTAAAATTCCAGATCCAGGGCATATTTTATAGCTTAGCGCGCTGCAATAATATATTCAAGACAGAACGCACAGTCTCAAGTATGACTGCCGAACGGCACGGGCGTGCCAGGACCTTCCTTAATGTTTTATTCGCTTTAATCTACAGGAGTGACTTCGGAATATTTATTCCCTTTGGGGTAATAAATGAGTGGATGTGAAGAGCGCATGTGTCGTAATTGGGAGTTATGTTTGGGTCTTGAGTAACTTGTGTAGGGGGTAGGAAGTACTCGTAGCAGACAGTGGTTACGAGTGTCTTTATGTAATGGTAAGATCAAAGTGCATACATTCTGATTATTTCAGGTAAATTTGAATGAGATTAGTGACATGTCGATGTTTTAACCACAGCAAAATTGTGGCTGATAATATAGTCTGAAAAAGATCCTAACAGCCAACCTAACACTAGAGAAATTTAGAAGTCACAAAGCTTACTATTGAGAAGTACAACTGTATGTACTGTAATTTCCAAGGGGGTCTGTAATACTCGTTTAAAAGACTTAGAATTTAAATGCAAAGTAAATAAATAAATATTCGGACATTTCACGCAATGCCTCCCAGCGCCATGATAAACAATTGACTGTGTCTTGGATACTAAGTAACGAATATAATAATTATGTTCGTCTTTTATTAATGGTCAAAAGACTTCTTTATGAAAGAGTTTGTTTATTTTTGATCCTTGAGAGAACCTTTAATACACATTAAAATTTGTATATTGTCTTGTTATTTCAGTTTTCCTTCGCAACAAAACCCAACAATGATTCGGAAGGATGTGGGCGGTGTATGGTATATTCCCCATTAAATAGACATTTTCATGCACCCAATTATTGGAGTATGGACGTGGTTGCTCAACTTTGCTATGTATATTATAGCCATAGTAAAACCGATGCACGACAATATGGTTTACAGTATCGTAGCTTTTTGATAAAGACCATTCTGGTGTATAAAATTTAGCAACATAGAGCTGCAACATATACACATCTTATATACGAGTAGATTCAGTTGTGAGAGATTTCAAAGAAACGATCTTATGATTGAAAAACTGAAGGAACTATAATGTACAAAAAATAATGTAATTTATTTCAATAGAATTTAGACAGCCACCAAGCTGAACTGTGTCTAATAAACTAATATTATCTCATTATTATTCTGACTAAGTAGGTACATATCTTCCTTTTCCAAACTAAGCTGAAAACTCACATAATCATACGAAAAATAGAAACATGTAACATATTTTTTTTCGATTTCCTATAATCACAAAATAAATATAAGTCAAATATTAATAAATGCATAGCCATTTTCATAGAACTAGATTAAAATAAATAAAGTTACGTACTATCCAGTCTAGTCATTACGAGTAGAGAGGAGTGCTGGGTCGATCCTCATTTATTTCTGCTTTGAGGCAAACAGAGATAGCATTTCCTCGATAACAAGCTACCGCTAACGCCGACAGAGTTCTTTTATTTTAAGATAAATTCCATTTTAGAAATACTCGCAAATTAATGTGTTTGTAGATTATGGATTGCATATGTATTTGTATTGCAATCGATTTCATTTTATGTGATAGGCTTTTTATAGTAGAGTAATATTAATTATTTCATTCACATAGTAATTATCAACTATTTATTATTTATAAATAGTGTTTTTGACCTTTACTTGTAATTGACATAATTATGTATTTCAAACATTAAAGTATATAATTATAGTAATGTAACATGATGGTCATGTGTTAATAGTCTGTACGAGTAAACATTATAATTTTCCGAAAAATAAATATCTACTTACGATAGTTCTATAATAAATTAAAATAATTTTACAGTGTATTATAGTAGTTTATGCAACTGTCATAATATTATAATGAAGGGTATTAAAACACGAGTGTGAGTTTTACACACACACAGTATTGTTAACGAGTGTTTTAATACCCGTGTTATATGCAGTTGCATACACTACTTTATCTTCACTAATGTTGTAACATTTTAACTTTTAATTTATTAAATTAAATTCACGCGTACGTGTATTGTCACAGTGATTTTGCCGCCATTAAAATCTAACCAATGAGAGCGCAGCTATGCGCGCATCAATAAAACGCGACCAACCTGATTAGCCCTGCAATCAGGTTGGTCGCGTTTTATTGATGTTATAATGAGATATTACGATATCGATGTGGATATTATACCATCATGTGAAATTGCTTAAATTGAGTGTTTTGTTGTCTGCGCTATAACAGTAGTAATTATAAGTCAAGTATTGGAAACATAAGTAGAATGTTACAACATTAGTGTAGATAAAATATTTAACAGTCCTGCAGAGCCTTCAAAGCCTTAAAGGCAATATCTAAAATGCATTTACACTTATTCTTACCTGTTCGATGCCCGTGGCTTTCCGTTGCACAGAAATAAAAAGTAGTCTATATTATTATATTATTTTAAGACCTGTGTATCTATTTTCTATGACCATACCAAAAATTACTATGATCCGTCAACCTGTCGCGGCTTGACAGCGTAACAAGTAACAAACAGACCAAAAAGCAAACGAACACGCTTTCGGTTTTAATTGTATGTGGTAAAGTACATAGGTACACATATGTATATAAAATATTATATCCATTATCTTAGTACTCATAGCACAGCGTTTACGTAGTAGGGGTCAAGATGATGAATGAATAATTCCGCGTTCATAATATTTGGTCACTACAAAACATACTAGAAAATAAAATGTTCCATCAAATCAAGCTACAACTGCAAGTTGAAACTAACGACACACGTCGTACGTTTCATGCCACTTCCTGCAAACGTGCCGCGCTAACTTCTTCGTCCCAAATGTATATTTTTCTTGATTAAAATTCAAGATATCTGCATAGAATGTGTGTTATTTTGAAAATACGAGCGCATTTGTGCTGCACGTTGACATACTTCTGTTGTACATGAAAAGTTGAAGCCTTGTGCTAAATAGGTTGACTGTATGAAAATGGCGCGAATTATTTAACTGTGTGTAATTATACTTTGTTTAAATAATTTCAGATTTATTTAGTAGTTGAAACCAGACCCATGTTAAAGTAAAAATAAACTTAATTTAGTAAAACAATAGAGATAGAGACACGACATGAAAACTTAGAAATAGTAAACTTTCCAATAAATATTTGTTGAGCTTTTATTCGAAAACACTACAAAATATTCCATTTAAGAAACATTCCTTTATAAACACAATGGAATAAAAAAAATCAGTAACTAAATCCAAAACTAAAACAAAATTCGATTCTAAAACTTACTGTGTACGGGAGAAATAAAGTTAAATATCGGAATAAGGAATAGGTATATTCTGCGCTGCCACTGCTCGACTACGATAAAAGGTTTAAAAGAGTACCTAGCTGTTTGGACATCCTTAATCGATGGTGAAATGGATGAAATTGGTTTTCTCTGTAGTATTTTTTATAGTTTTATTACCTACTTTATTTAAATGTACTTATTCGTTGGATGGATTAGTGAGTATAAATTCTTTCTGCATTTAGATGTGATGATTAAAAAATTGTATCATTTCAGTATATTATAAAAACGTATATCAATTTCGCTATTACCTCAATATTGTATTTTTAAAGCTAGATTATACTTAATATGTATGTCTTTCATCCGCTTCTTTAAAATTAACGCATTAACAAAATTTCGTTACATAAAAATAAATCAAAACAATTGAGAACTCCTTTTTAATATCGGTTAAAAAGCACCTAAACGGCAGACACCTAACTTAAGCCATCCAGACGCTCGTCCAATTTATGATTTGCTAAAATTAATCCGCTCCACTCTCCATACCGTTTACTAATGAAAATACCTTTGACGGATTGAGGGCCATTGATTGAAGGGTTTTCTAACGGATAGTCGGCTTACCAATCAATTAGTGAGGCTGGACGCTACGCATCGGAATTGAAATTGATATTTGCGTTTGCACCACAACGGATCAATGTGAATCTAATCCGCTTCCATTTGCAAAAGCCTTTTATTTATGGCACTTTACACGATTGGCCATAGCGATAATGTCCTAATGTTCACCGGATAGAGCTCGGTTTGGTTAATGCGATTTCGCCGGTATATGCATGTTGCACTGCGAAATTATTGTGTTGCTAAAGCTTTATTCGTATCATTCATATTTAGAGTAGTAGAGATTTTGTCCACCAAAAACATATGATAGATTAAATTGGGACATAAATTCGTTTCGAAAAGAATAAGATCTTTATTTACTTGCGAAACTCTGCAGAAACTATTCCACATTATAATAGCACACTGTTGTTCCCAGTTTCATGGGGACTAAGCCTGATCAACCTAATTAGGAGCAAAAGCGGCATGTGTTTATGTATTTCTTTATCAAACTCAAATGGTGAAAACGAGTTATATAAAATTTGGTCTATCTGTGGGTCCTAGAATGAATAGATAAGTCACGTTCCACTTCATTTTCTGATTTGATTCCTGTAAGCCGTCGCTATATCTGAAAGCGTATGTGTCAATTCCGGTAAAATCTAACGCCTTTCCGTTCTATTTATTTGAAATACTCACATAATGGTGGGTGTATGGTATGTAATTCTTCAGGCAATTTTTTCTGCTGTTAATGAAATATACAGATTCTAAATAATAGCATATATTATATGATTTTCTTACATGACATAAATGCTGGATAGCGTGAGTACTACACCTAACTAGTGGTCAAAATAATGCACACTAAACTTCAATGTTTGTATTATATCCAATATTTGTATTAAACGATCAAAATGTATTGTGTGCTAAGTAGCTAAAAATTTGCTCATTGATTTGTAGTTTCACTCATAATTGTTTCTGTTTTGCATGAATTTCATCATTGATATTTTTTGCATAATAAAAAACACAAATTACAAACAATCAATTACACTAAAAAAATAAATAAATAAATATTCCGGGACATTGCACACAGCGCCATCTAGCCCCATACTAAGCAAACGCTTGTGTCGTGGGTACTAGATAACGGATATAATACTTATATACTTATCTTTTGTAAATACATACTTATTATACATACAAACGACCACTATTATACTATCAAATTACTAATATACTATTATATTATCAAATGTATATGTACATAGACTATAGATAAGTTGGTGATGTATGATGACACACATTGACGTTAAAGGAGATGATTTATTAAGAAATTTATACATACATAATATATGTATATAAGTTTTGAAAACTTCTTACAAACTTTATTATGTAAAAATTTGTGCTAAGACAGACAAGGTGCACTACGAACAGCGAATAGATAATACATAATAAATATACCATTGATACCAGAAATTCTATTTCAATTTCAATTAAAGGTGATATTTTATTTACAATAATAAAATATGAAAACAAGGGAAGAAAAACTAAACATACTACTTCTAACTACTACAAAAAAGTAGCACTTAGAAAATCTTTAGAAAAGCCTAAAGATAATCTAAGTGCTCCAGCCCACTACCAGAGGGCAGCGTGCCCAGCATACTGGCCGCATTACCACGCTGGATGGCAATGCTGATACGTTGAGCCAGAAAAAGGCCAGCATTTTGGTCATGCGTCGCGTCAACCAAGCGCTCTGAGAGGTTTTGGAAAATAGTATTCTATTTCATAATTTGTACAAACTTACCTACTAATTACTTACATTTCCCATACAGCCTCTCGCAGGTAACAGGTAACCACAGAGGCTTAGACGTATTTAACAAGCCTGTAGCTAATCCGTACTCGCAACCAAAGGCTTATGTCGATGAAGGCTGTTGTTTGCCTTTCGTAGAGTATTCACAGCAGCCTGTTTGAGATTATGCTGTAAGTGCAGTGCTTTGTGCTGGTGAAGTTTTAACGCTTGGGGAAATTTGCCGATGATTACATATTTTGTATCGCGATTTTTTATAAATCTTTAGGGTGGATAATTCTTGCGGTAGTTATCATACCTTAGTAACTAGTGCTAGTACTATATTATACTGTTATAATGTACGAAAGTAAGAACTTCATATGACATTATTATTTTTTGATGAAACCTGTTGCAAAAAGTCCTGATGAACAGATTTACTTACATACTAGTGAACGGAGGCCGCAGACAGCAATATATAGAAATCTTCGATTGTATATTTACTAATAGGTTTATAGAAAAATTTAACGGTCATTGTCAAGTGTCTCTGTCAGATCAACTTAATAGTCGAAAAACAATATACTTCACTAGTGGCTGCTCGCGGCTTCGCTCGCATTATAAAGTTGCATCCCCTATTTCACCCCTTTAAAAGTGGCATTTCCAAAAATCCTTTCTTAGCGGATGCCTACGTCATAACATCTACCCTCATTCCAAATTTCAGCCCAATCGGTCCAGTGGTTTGGGCTGTGCGTTGATAGATCACTATATCAGTCAGTCACCTTTGAGTTTTATATATTTAGATTTATACTAAAAATCAACATATTGTT
Organism: Macaria liturata; assembly: GCA_964023185.1. Classification (NCBI taxonomy): domain Eukaryota; kingdom Metazoa; phylum Arthropoda; class Insecta; order Lepidoptera; family Geometridae; genus Macaria; species Macaria liturata. The sequence goes on along the minus strand of OZ026811.1, from coordinate 5,712,005 downwards.
GTTTATCTGATCTTTTCAGAACAACTTCATGTTTGATTTCATGTTATATAGAAAGATACACAATGTTTCCGCCATAAGAATATCCCTGCTGGAATTTTCAACACAGCATTATGTAAGCATTCGTGTTTCTTTTCACAGTTATACAGCAGAGATAAACATTTAATTTTATTTAAGCTGTAGGTAAGATGAAAAAAACAAATAAAACAAATGAGACACAGTGTTAGACGAAGACCTTCCCTAGCACCCCATTGTGCCATAAATCCGCGAGTCTTGAATATAGTTTGCATTATTATGCAAAGTCAAGTGGCGGAAACTGCAGAGTGTGAAGGTACGTGTAGGTAATGTACATGTTTAGAATTTTAGGGAATAAATTGTTTTCTTGATAATGATAAATTTTAATGGTCGGGTAACAAGTTAAATAATGCCTTTTAATAGTGCAACAGTCGTCAAACTATGTCAAATTTCACTCAAGCTGGTCTAAAAATTCACGAAACTTAAGACCCAGTCTTGTGCGGAAATGATGATTTTTTCATTGTTTATACGAAAATGAAAGTATTCGTTCACGTAGATTACTGTAGAATGCAAGACATTATGTAATCTGCGCTTGATTATTGAAATATTTGTAGAAGTTTATCATCATCATTATCATCATGTCAGCCCGTGTTCACCCACTGCTGAGTATAGGCCTCCTCTCCAACGTGCCTCATTGTACGGCGTCCAGCCTGTCTGATCCATCATGCATTGAAAATTGAAATTTATAAAAATATGTAATTAGGTATGTATTCCATAACTAAAATCGCTTACTACAAAACAGTTTTAAAAGAAATCTTGTTTGACTCTCTCGAGATCTGTATCGGCCATATTGTTAATTAAACGCGTACATAATGGCAACCTTTTGCAGAAATACACGCTAATGATAAATGATCCGACCCATTTCCTAAAATAAACACAAGTCGAGTATGACTGGAATCCTATATTCATTTCGCGATATCCAAATAAACGTAAGGCCAACGTTTATTTCGACGAACCCTTGATTTACATCTCTCGAAATATTATAAGAAGCTTTATCATTTCCCAAGTCAAAAGATGCGGTTCAGAAATGTAATAAAGATGAGGGATCATCTGACGTTCCTCTTCCTGAATTAAACCACGCAATAAGCGGTCGGCTGTACCCGACGAATGTCTAATAATTACTTGAGACTCAAAGAAAATAGAAGATTATTGCGCATCAGTGTAATCACACTGGGATCAGAAAGGAGAACTCATAAAGCGTAATATCTAGCGGTTTTTCTTAATAAATGAGTTCTTACAATACAAACAAAATGGAGAAGTCGGAACGCAAGCAAATTGAGGGCGAAGCAATTTGTATCTCTTGTCATACTTTTTAATTTCATCCTCGGGAAACAAATTAGTTTCGCTCAAACACTTAGCATATTTACAAATCTTGAGCGATGAGAGAGGGTTCGCTTTTGCTTTGTTGTGTTTTTAAATATTTTTCCTTTTTTATTGCGTTGGGTACGCATAAAGAGGAATTGTCTTGACGTTGGAATAGCTTTGTGAGAAATGGAATTGGTTTTGTTTGAATTTTATTACCGGCTTTTAGCTTATAGAAACGTATCAAAATATTGCAAGAAAATTACCTTTTGCGATTCACTTTGTCCTACAGACACACTGAATAATCATTTCTCTTTGTGAGAAGAGTATCGGATAAATCAAATACTTATTTTAATTGTTTTCTTTTCCTACACAGTAAACACAAAATTTTGTTAACGTTCTTACGCAAACATACAAGATATAAACATAATCAGAAGCAACAATTTAATATTTTTCTTTTATGTCCACGTTGGATTATACTAAAAGAAAATTCTGAGTTTCCAGTCTATTGTACGGGTATTATATTTTAAAGTGGCTTCTTCAATGCATTAGAACTTGAATGGCAGGTCATTCATTCAGCTATAATTACATTGTGATGTCACAGTAATGGCCGGGCTAAAAGCCGCTTGTTAGCTCAATCAATATTGCAGTTATGGACTTTGATGTACAAAAGATCGAGTGTAAATATTTTGAATGGTTTTACTTGACGTTTAAGTATGCAATCTATGTTATATTTTCCACGAGTTAAAATTTGTCATGATTTCGAGAAAAAATCGATCACTAAAAGAACATAGTAACAGACACATTCACTTATTTACAAATAATGGAAAAGGTTTTCAGTTAAACAAAGTTTTAATCAGAACCTACTTACAGTTTTAAATGTAGTTTTTTACAGAGCCATACTTGGTAGAAAGATAGTTTTTGTCCAGTGTAAAGTCAGTGACAGCGGTGGTCGCAAAAACACAACCTAGTTGACCGGTTCGGCGGGAAATGTTGGTTAAACAAGCAACTTTACTTGCGGATACTTGGAGATATATACGTATTTTAAATGTACCTAGACATAGCTATTTGTATTACATTATTTTTTGAACTTGTATCATAGTTTCCTGCTTGTCGAATCAACTTCATGTGACAAGCATTTTTTAAAACTCATTAAAAGTTCACAATATATGTATTAATAAAGTTACTGGTTTTGATAAATTATTGACAATATTTTTTTTAACCACTTGCCAAGACAAGCGAGCATGGCTATAATTAGTGAACGTTATTTAAGTTATTTTATTATCTATAATAATTTTTATTATGTAATGCAAACAAAATGTATAGTTACCACAAGCATATTTGTTACCTTTGAAATAGGTACAAATATCGTTTTAACTTGTAAGTTTCTGGAGAAAAACAACACTTGACTTTCTAACGAAGGACGTTGTAGAAAAATAAATTCTATTTCTATTACCTATCTTAATTAACTCTATCAGCAATGGAGCGAAACTCAAGATCGCTGTTTTTATAAGACTTCAGCTGATTGTCTTAAACCATTGTTTGGATTCTTACACCTTGTCCACACGCTTTGAAATCATGGCGACAATATCTTACCTAGGTATTTTAATTCTTTCATAAAAAAAACAATACAATATTAAGAAACCCAAAGTTCAAAGACTTTGCTTTTTTTGGCCAACTTAGAAAGTATGATATACACGAAATCATCATATCGAAAAGCATACTTAATTATAAATCAATTTCAGAACGAGTCTAGCCTATATAGCAAAGGTGTACCCTTAGTCAAGATGTAGGTTAGAATTAAGGAAATTACAATAAAACCTCAATAAATAAATTATGAATTTGATTTTTTTTAATGCACGTATAAGTGGCCACTGCCACGTTAGCATATCTATACATATAATCAAGCTGTAATCGTTAATATATCGCCGTGGAGGTAGGCCTGTGCTGCAGCCAAATCTCTAGGAATATTAACGGAGAATCAACTGTCATTCAAATAAAGTCATATTGTTGGTAGAACTGGCTGTTGGACGTCTGTTTGCCAAGCGTGTAGACAAGGTATTATTGTTTGGATTCTTAGGTTTAATTACACAATTTATTACGCTCCAGCTAGTTAGCTGGAACTTGCAGCAGGTATAGAGTTTCAAAAATCCTTCCTGTATCAGTCATCCGTTTTAAACTCTGACAAAAAGAGGCGTACACTATAGTTATGTTTATGGATACGAGTTATTGAATCATTATCATTACTAAAATCTGTAAGATGTGATAAGATGATCCGTTGATCATCAAAACTGTTTTTTTTTATTGCTAATTTTTACTCATTTTCATTAATGAAAACCAAGCACTGATTAATTTAATTATAAAAAAATAGTAAATACTCATATAGCACCTTGTCTTGCAAAATGTTTTTTGTCTTTTCACTCGTTGTCATAACTATCATTGAGTGAAAAAAACATAATTTGGAACATCGATATGTGTTAAGTAAGCTTAATAGTACTTATAAATAAAACTTTGTTTTATGCACGTTTGCGATTTATAAAATCAATACGAAAATAAATCGTGAGCCGGAAAAAGTTTATCACATCGATCATCGTTAACTCGCGCTATTTATCCAATACTTTGTGGAATAATTTATGGGCAGAGTTTTTGATAACGCTACTAATTACTAGGTTCATTTTTATCTCTTTGTGAATATTTTATGATTTTAAAATGTCTGAGTAAGTTTGGATATATTATTGATAAAATAACAATGAGGAACTTTAGCGTCGAGAATTTTAATCCGCAATAAAAGCTTTATATATGACATAATGATTACCATACAATTTATACAAATTCTTTTATTGTATTTTATTAAGAACTAGTTGTTACCAGTGTGTTATTAGAATGTAAGTTCTTATTTTCATTCATAAATATAAATATATATACTTACGCCCAATCAAGTCCGTTACCTAAAAAAATTAAATGGAAATTTACAAACCTTTAAAACTAGGTAAGCGTGTTAAACCCTAGGCTGCAGCAATGCTTAAGGCAGGCTGTAGTCAAAATCAAACCTATCCCACACAAAAAAAAAAACTCACAAATCCATCCTATTCCCGAGCACAAAACCTACGTTAAAATTACCACCGCACAGAAAAGGCAAACAAATAATTTGTGAGATCACAAATCTTGAGTCGTCAATAGGGCTCCGGAGATGGAAGCCGAGTGTTGCCAGTCGTAACGAGGATATTTGACTTCATTTACTCGGAACATCTTTAGAAGGCTCTCATTTTCTTCTCCGATGCGAGGGCGGATTATGCGATGCCTTTATTACTTGCGATGTGATGGGGTTATCTGAGATAAAGATATTCGTACCTTGATAAATAATGTTACTGGTTTCGTTACTTATTGAGCTTGTATCGTGCGTGGGTTCGATTTACCTGTCGGATGATGTTCTTTGCATTGAATCTGACATCGCTTTACTACATGTTGGTATACTCTTGCGAGGTATACGGTTTTAGACATGTTTTGCCGGTTATTTGTGGACGTGTGGTTGTCACAGTAAAAAAACAAATGGTAAATTTTAGCGGACCATGCAATTGAAACCCATGTCTGTAAGGAAATTAAAACGTTTAGTATTGAGGGATCAGAGAGCGTCACGAAGAGACAACTTTACCAAAAATAAAAATGTGTTCAGACCGACTTAGCAATATTAAAATATTAGCTTTATAGTACGAGTTACGAATCCATGAATTGGGCTATGAATTGCTCCCTCATCCGCCCTATTCTCCAGATTTGGCTTCGAGTGACTACTTCTTGTCCCCAAACCTGAAGAAATGGCTTGGTGGAAAAAGGTTTGAGTCCAATGATGAAGACATCTCGCAAACAAAGGCCTATTTTGAGGACCTCGACAAATAATATTTTTTGGAAGGGATAAAAAAATTGGAGAAGCGTTGGACAAAGTGTATAGAGCTCAAGGGAGACTACGTTGAAAAATAAATTGATTTATTTATCAAAAAATCTGTGTTTTATTCCAAAAGTCACGGACTTATTGACCCGCCCTCGTAATAGTGCTTATGGCAGGCATCGGACAGTCAAAACTACCAACTTTAAATACTTGTAGTAAAATATAACTTACAAAATATAATTTATGAGTAGAGATAATATTTTTATATCATTATTCAAATAAATTTAAACTATGTCAGTAATTATTTAATAAGCCATTGTGTACAACAATCAAATGCCAAAAGAGCTTTAATGATGCTCAGTTTTTCAAATCGGGTGCCAAAAGAGCCTTGTTGTATCCTCACAGTTTTTTCCATTCGCTCCGTATCTACAGCTAACTCCGCCGTGTGGGTACCACGTAGGTACTTAGATGCTCTCAAGAATTCAAAACAAGCAAAGTTCAGTCATCGAGGTCTGGTCTGCATGCAAATCAGGCGAGTTCAGATTACGAACGCTTTGGCCTGTCCCAGAGGAAATACAATAGCTGCCGTCATTACAGAGTTCCTTCAAGAATATAGAATATCTCGTTCTTTCATTGAACAGAACTGTTCTTGCGTGGCGTTACAGAGAAATGCAATCTCCTTGCTTCATGCCAACGTTGACGTAAGAGCAATGGATTGCTAGAATATAACTATATAGTAAGTACTAAGGAAATTGAAGTGGAATATCGTGTTTTTAATTTTTAAACGGGTTTCTCGGGTTTCTTTGCGTTAGACGAGGTTTAAATATATTAAATAACTTGTGTGAGTGTCGCTGAGGTAAACTAATTAACAACTGACTATGAAGTCTAAATATATATATATATATATATATATATATTATATTATATTATATTATATTAGATAAACATTTTGAGTATTATATATATATATATATAATACTCTACTCTACTATATATGTAATTGACTATATAGGTAATTTTTTTGTTGATTGCTATAGTGAATCAACGAGTATATATATTATATCGTATGATATTTGTTCGACGACATTTAATTTTTATATCAAATATACGTTTCATACTTTTTTTTATTGCGGGTTATCAAACTATTTGGCACTTTTTTATGATTTCAAGTGAAGGGTTGAGCAAAGCACGTGCTTAATGGTAAAAACCACAGAAACTCCCCATTTACAGTGAAACGCCTAGATGTTAATGTATAAACATGTCAGTGTCTACTCCCATTTTGACAAAAACAAAACGGAATAAAAATTCATTCTTGAAACTCTTGAAGATCTAAAGCAAAACTCTATTACCTTGGAAAAAGCTCTCAAGAAAATTCTACAGCAAAAGACCACTTAAAACAATTTTCATTTATAAAAACACTATAACACACTTCCAGTTATATTATAATAACACTTAACCGTAGTACCACTGATCGTCCAACTTAAAATTAAAAAAAGTTAGAAAATTAATTAATCCTTTGTCTAATAAATTAGATAAGGCCATTGTAAAGTTTTTGACTGACCCTTTTACCTAAGACCAAGTTCGAATATTGATAACAAAAACGTTCGACCTTTTATTTAATAGACTCGCTTCAAGTTTCAGTAATTAAGTTGAAAAGCCATTTTACTAAATGCAAAGAATGCGTTCAGGAGATCAAGATAAAAAAGTGAAATTACTCAATTTAAAGTTTTTAGATATTTTTTGTTGCAATAATGACTTTTATCGTTAATGAAATAGTTAATGAAACTTACTTTTCACAATCTGATCAAATAAAGTAATTTAAAAAATAAAATCTGCTTAAGTGTTTAATTAAAGATATAAGATATAAAGATATTTATTTGACAAAACACTGGTACTACTTAACATAACTTATTACTAAATTAATGTATACAATGTTAATGTGTGTTTCTTGTGAACCCCGAACTAGGCTAGGGCCTGTATCTCGGTGGTTCATGACTGAGAGTAACCAAAATGGGGTATTACTAAGTGATTCGCGGATTTCCATTGTAACGAGTGATCACTTACTCTAATAAACAAAGTGATTACAAAAACAAGACCAATTCCTAATTTGAACATTATGACATTAATAAAATTACTCTAATCAAACCTACTCATTATTACATTGTATTTGAATCGACCACCAAATTTTCAAACTTATAGGATATAAGTACGTGTATTACAGCAGCACACTAACCTACGTGTGTATGGTGTGTGTGTGTGATATGTGGTGTGTGTGTGTGATATGTGGTGTGTGTGTGTGATATGCGGTGTGTGTATGTGTGTGCCTGTGTTGAGCTTAGTGATATGTGGTGTGTGTATGTGTGTGTGCCTGTGTTGAGTTTAGATATCATTGTCGTTATAGTTGTAGACTTTAACCAGTAACTCAGTTTCTTTATAAGACAGTGAAGTCAACCAGCTTATATAGTATTTAAATGCTTTAATATGGATTTACAATAATAAGTTAATATTTCAGCAAATTTTAGGGCTGATACAGACAGATTACTGACATCGAACATCGTTACAACACTAAACTTGCACCATACAATTTATTCCTTTTGTTCTTCGATCACATTTCATGAAATATATAGTACTATTATAAAGCTGAAGAGTTTGTTTGTTTGTTTGTTTTAACGCGCTAATCTCAGGAACGACTAGTGCGAATTGAAAAATTATTTTTGTGTTTAGTAGACCATTTATCGAGGAAGGCTTTAGGCTATATAACATCACGCTGCAACTAATAAGAGCGAAGAAATAATGGAAAATGTGGAAAAACGGGAAAAATTATTCATATTTGAGGGCTTCCGTTGCGTGCGCTGCGAAAACGGTTCAAGATATCAATAAAATGTGTATCAAAGAATTATTTCTCTTGAAATGATCTAACAAAATGTCTGCAACAGTATATGTCTATCTTTTAAGGTTAACTCAATGGACCCGTTTTTATGGTAATAACTATTCCACGCGGACGAAGTCGCGGGAACCAGCTAGTAATGTATATTATTCAGAATATCAAGGTATTATCATTCTTCACTTTTATACCAGATCAGTTCTACAAGAAATATATATTTTATTTGACACGCATATCAAAACAAGTCTAGAATACACTATTGAAACACTGTTAATATACATCTTTGTTCTTTGTTTGTGATTGTTTTAGTATCGGAATGTATGTATGTATGTAGGATGTAAGAACCTGTAATGCCATTTTTTTATTATTTACATTATTAAAACGAACAATAAAAAAGGTGAAATTATTTACCGATCAGATGATTAAACAAAGCAAACTGCGTAAGCAATATGTTTAGTCTAACAATGTCTCTGACATTCATTGTCGGAGGAAGTATAGACGGAACAACAAAAAAAAATATATATATACATCTATACGAATCACAACATAACCCAATTGTTTATATCTTCATTATCCAATGCCAATCACAAAGTACAAAACCCCAAAGCACATGCAACTATTATTCGTCATTCACTGAATGAGCTAGCATTATTCACCACTCGCATCACTCTCAACCGATGAAGAGATAATATTCTTCCATCCATTGAGCGGTGACACGTCCCAGTTTGCTCATAATTTCAAATACAACGCGCAAATTGTGTCTCTGTCTCGTGCATATCATTTGCAATGAATCTATTGTGTTGACAAAATAAGTCACGGATTCCGTTGGCTTGTTAGACAAGGAATAAAAACCTTTAATACAAAATCAATATCATGAATTTCTTTGGAGTTTTATGATTGACGTCTGTGGCGTTTTGTGGATCAAATTATTGAGGTCTTATCATGTTATAAAATTTTATTAAATTGAAAATAATTACTAACAAGATGGTTTTAAAATGATAGGTTAGTTAAAAAAGGTTCTGTAGTTTGTATAACTCATCCATGACTTTGAATCAACTTGCATTCGGACATAACAACAAAACGTGATTACCGAGGCTTCGCTCGCGGTGTTTCATAATATAAGTAAGATATCACATTTAGGATCCATTACTACTATACCAAGAATCATGATGATCCTTTCCTCCGAATTGAGGACAAACTGAACAAAATCAACAAAGACATTCGCTTTTTTAGAATAGTAGATATTTATTGACTTTTTATGTGGCTCTATCTAACAAAGAGACACTCGCGTTTATAGAAGGGTTTGTCAAATACGCATCTGATTATACGTTTTTACAACAAAAAGTCTATGTCACAATGTCACATATATTATATCTATATGGTATTGAATGGAGCTGCATCGGTCGCAGATGGCAATATTGAGCTTGTCGTCTCCAGCCGGCTTCATTGCAACGGACTGCTGTTAGACATCTGTGCTGGTTATTGTGTAATAAGTTTGTGAGGGTATGTGGCATGGTACGGAAGGAGACTTTGTAATGTTACCATAATAAAAGTTAATAAAATAATACAATAAAATAAAATAAATGTTTATTAATTTAATTAAATAAATTATTATAAATTTTTTGAATCAGTATAAAATGAATTGATTAAATCAAGACTTAGGTACTTAATAAATATTACAAAAACAAATAAACTAGAAGATGAATATCAATATTAATATTATTAATCAGCTTAAGCCCTTTCAATTCAGAAGCTTTGTTGCTAAGTGGCCAGATTGACATTCTACTACCAGTTTTAATTTCAGAGGTCCCTAGGGTATGTTGAAAACTCTGACACCAGAGTTGGTCACTATCATAAGAACTTACTTTTTTATTTCACAAGTAGATAACACAATATTGCTTTGTACCAGACGATGCTTATATTATGTCAATAAGGTCTATAGTCCCTAGTAGTCAATATTAGGTCTATAATCCCCAGGACCCTATAATCCTAAAGGTCTGGATAGGTGACCGAAAAGTGGAATTCCATGTCGTTACTTAGGCGCTATACGCTGATAATAAATACAATTCGGTCGATTATATTTTATGCAAAATTTCGGGTCGTTAGTGGAACCAAAACGAGATTTTGCGGAATAGTGCCAAGTCAAATCAACAGTTAATTGATGCTGGTTTAGATCCGGCACAAATCGAAATTCAATCAGCAAACGGGCTAGCGCTGAATTGATTTATATTCAACCAAAAATCTGTTTTTGTTACGCTAAACTTGGGCAGCGTTTTTCCACGAATTATTAAGCTGTTTCGAACATAAAGTATAATATATAAATAATATAACCCGCGGAATATAACCTTGCGATCTTCAAAGCGAGAGTGAATCGGTTCTTACTGGGTAAGCACGTTCCATCCTGGACCGTAATGATTGCTTACCATCAGGCAAATTACGGTCAAGAGCAAATCCATGTCTTGTAAAAAAATAAAGTTTTTTTTTAATCTCGTGCGAGATGTGACCTCCTCTGTGGGTCGGTCTTAATTGCAAAATATTTCGCCATCGAAATTTGACAACAAATGTATTAATCATAAAATTATAGTTTTGAGGACTTAGTATCTATATAGTAAGATATATTACAATACTTGTAACTTAATAACGACACAAAAATCACACGGGCTCTTCACAAACATGTTGTGAAAGCTAACAACAACGAGATTTAAATTGAGAAGTATCTTTTATATTCGTAGGTTTAAAATTAAATACACTTTTAAAACTTCCGCACTGGCGGGGTTATAATGTATGGATGCGACTCGAGCCACGCCGGATAAGCTTATGAGCAAACGTTGAATATGAAAATTCGCTCACTTTCCAAATGAAACGTTAGAGCTCATAAGCGATTACGTCATAACGCATGAAAAATGACTTATGAAATCCGAAAAAAGGTATAGGTATGGGGAAATAAGTAGAGAAAAATAATAGAGGAGGAAATAAAAGTTATGCTATATTTTGGTTCTTGGGTACAATATCTATAAAAACCTTCGCATAATTTAACTCTCTGTTTAAGTGATTTCTTGGCAAATTCAAAATTACTTAAGTACTCTACATAAGTTCAGATATTCATAGATTTTTAGCTATAATTATTCCTCGTGTAAGTATTATCTGAGTAAGATATAATGTAGTATAGAAGTTTGATGACAGAGACCCTCAGAGCGGTTTTTAAACTCGACACCAGCGTAAGCCTGTACACAAACGAAAATAATTACTTCCCTTAAATTTTTACTATAATTTATCTGCTTCATTTTATACTGATACGCTGAATAAAGGATATTGCTTGTTACAGAACAGTTAACACACTAAATTTCCAGTACATTTTAGTAGGTACTGAAAAGATTTCCTTCAATATTTCTCCTGAGCTCTGTGTACCTATACATACATATCTATCTATGTATCTTCATCATCATCATCCACAGCCGATTTTGGCCTCTCTCTTATAGTATGCTATTGGCCTCGATCTTTAGCCAGATGTTATGTCTTCGACCTATCTATGTATCTTATGCCAAGGTATAAGCTAATCTTGAACTTCCCTAGAGCTAAACTTGTCTCATATCATGTCGTATTTGAAACTAACAAGACACGAATAGCATGAATGTACCTTGCAGAAGAGGTTACCATAGTTAAAAAGTAAAATGGTTTTAGTATTACTTAACCTATCTGAATAAAATTTTGTATAATGGCAGTTGCTGTGTGAAAACTGATATTCTGTTACTACTAAGATTCGATTTACTTACAATATTGTCAGTACATTCGATACATGTTTTGGACACAACAAATTAATGCTTGACGAGGAATAACGTTTCTAAAAAATTACACACTCTCAAACTTTGCCATTTTTTTTTAACTATCTATTTTTGTCTTTTTAGTGTAGTGTGTTTTGACTAAACTATGATGAACTACTCGTATGATCGTGGTAACCGTCTCATAACACTAAAACTTGATATTACTAAACAGTGTTGATGTACAAACTTATGTGTACCGAACTCAAATTTACCTATGGAAAGAGATATTTAAAAATAGATTTGGTATTCTACAATAAAATTATGTCTGGTATTCTACAATTATTGTTATTTGACATAATATATTTATTACCTTATCATCATTATGTATAGAAGTATGTATTTGTTTATTTTGCTATTTATGTATGTTTATTTAATGATATGTATTTATGTAATTTCACATACATTTAAAACACCTCGTCTACCATTATACTTGCGTCTTATCCCTGCCAGATTGGTTGCCTGGAAGAGATCGCTTTTAGCGATAAGGCCGCCAGTTAAGACACTAGGCTTAAGTTTTAATATTTTTATGTAAATTTCTGTATTGTGCTGGTATTTTTAATAAAGTGTATATCTATCTATCTATCTGTCAGAATCTGTACAAGATATTTAAACATAAATCGCAATCAACATCATTCTTCTTCATCATTCATAATAAACAACGCCTTGTTGTACCAACACAGTATTGTATGTTCATGACATCGACAAGACAATGTTAACTTCATAAATCTATCTGCGAGATACAATATCTCTATCACAATAACCTAGAACTATAGTCTTAGAGCTAGAATTATAGGTATAGTCATATAGAGTCTGAGTTAGAAGCCACTAGTCAATATTACGACCGCTACAAATCAGAAACGGACTGCGAACATTTGTCATAATGTAATGAACCAATAATAGGGCGAATGCCAGTAATATACTACGCATCATGTATAGTTAAGGACGATTATGTTCTCGAATTAATGGGCATTATCGTGTATGTTGTAACCTAAGTTGCTAAATGGCTAGTGGAAATTATAAACTTTTAAACGCAGTCTGTTTCAGAATAGCCGGAACTGATAGTAGGTTTGGCAGTACTAGGTTACAGTAGTATTTTGTCATATTTTTTTCCGTTTTTAAGAAAGTTTAGGGTAAAATGGTCATCGTTAATATTTAAAATGCTTAAACAGATTTCTAACATTGAAACCAAGACACGTTGCATTTATTCTTGCCTCCCTTACATATTTTATGTACCCCAATATTCTACGATAAAACCCAAACATCGGAGCGCCGAGTGAAAACAAAACGCTTTTGGATGTAAAATTTATATTTTATACTCGTCTGATATGTAGTGCAAATCTTCGGCACTTAGAGTGAATTTAAAATGAAGGTAGACTGCGACTGTGAATTATTGGAGTAGTTTGTACTAATATGTTAATGTTTATTTTATTTTGAAAATAAAATTTCCAAATTATTTGCACTTATGTGTCCAAATTTTATTTTTTTATTTTAAGGTGATCATTTTCTTTTGCTTGACCGTTAGTAATTTGTCAATCTTTTGAATGGCTTTGTGTCTCAGAGTGGAACAAAACTTATGGCGACATTAAGAAGTCTTACACACTTAAATCTTTCTTTCTTTAATATCATTAACAAAAACGATGATCCAAGCAGATAAGCAGAACCATTCAAATTTATTATAATAAAGGAAACAAATACGCTTCGGGTTCATAACTTGGAAGACAAAGTAGCGCATTAATAAAGTCTTTAAGCGATAAGGCTAGCGTTAAGAACGGAGCCGAACGATTATGCTAAATAGCCTCACCTTGCGATATTTATTGTTTTGTTAAGTGAGAACGTATCAGCAAATTATATCTAGCAAATGGCATCATAATTTTATCACAATTAAAGGTATCTTAGCTCTCTATTTGTGTCAAGAAACTGTACTTGCAGTTTGGGACACTTAATTTTATTTAATCTTCATGTAAGCTGTAATCTTACTTATATTTTGAGCAAAATATACTTTGATTTGAATAAATGTATAAATACTTATACTTATATCCTTAATGCATGCCAGAACTTTTTTTTTATGTATTACCTTAAAAGATGTTACTGATGTGATGTATGTTTAAAGTGACAAAACGACACTCTTACAGTTCCATCACGTGTGCGCATAGTATAGGCAATCTGAGAGCGAGGGCCGCGTGTCGTGACAGGATAATGAGCTCACGCGACCTGTCTGTTGCAGCCCACTAGTCGCTAGGGGGCGCTGCTGCATTCAACTGACTGGGATTTATATCTTTCTAAGTAGTAAACTCTAACTTACGTTCAGAGTGAACCAATTTTTCGTAGACACCCGCGCGAGTAGGTAAAATTTTGATTATTGAGAAATTTAGATATGTTGGATGCAAACGTGAACTCATGTAGCAAGCTAAGCATAACATACGCATACTGGCTTTTTTAAAGAGAGCTTTGTTATTTACTTAACAGTTTAAGGAATTATAATCATGGAAATTAAAAAAAGTCTTAAAGATTTTTTAAATTTACGTTACTTTTTACGCTTGTTTAGGTTAGGTAAGGTTTGTCATTATTTTACTAGCAAAAACTAATTGTGCAAATAAATTAGCCAAAATGAATCCTATCATTTCTACGACGCACCGTAATATTGAGAACCTCAAACGATAACTAAACTAAAATGAACGAACTCTAACTTAAACGATACAAAACGTAGAAATCCTGTGGCAGCATAGTAAAGAAGCACCCACCCTGGGCCAACAATTTCCGCAGAGCCCTGATGAACGCGTTTCCAATTTCAAACCTCGGTAAGCACTTTCCATCTCTTGTTTTTTCGATCCTATGCGTCGAAATCCCATCAAAGTTGTGTGATACATACGCGGGGTAATGAGAAACGATCGAGATATCGAGATGAGCTTTGGAATCGAATATGGGGTTTGGGTAAACTGTTTCGAGTAGGTACCTATCGATTGGTTTATTGTAGTTTACGATTAATACAGAATCAGAATATTGTGCAACGGTGTTGCGTATATAGATTTTATAAAGTGAATTGTATCAACATTTGTGTCCATTATACTTACAATATTTCTCATAATTAGTTCATGTTTTTATATCTATGAGACAAACCTTACATAATATCTTAGTAACATATTACAATGGTAATAAATAGTGATTTGTTATACAAGAGCTTTTTAACCGCGTGCTCAATTTTGATGACCGAGCAAGCAAAGGATCCTAAAATTGAATCCAGAGCGCAGCGAGTGATTCAAAATTAGAATCCTGAGCGTTAGCGACGGAATCAAAAGAGCACGAGGTGAAAAATCTTTGCACTCGAGTGCAACACGTAACTTTTCATTCCACCTCAGCGAGGAAATGACTAAATGCAAAACGCGTGATTGTTGAGGGAGAAAGCTCATTTGCGCATTATTAACAGTTTCAGTCAATTCTGTTGGCGTCAAACAAACTTCCTCGTCGCTAGAATCACTCATTCTACTTTTTTACTTCCTGGTTTTCAAGTTTCTTGTTTTTAATATAAGGTTTAACAATGACGTGAAAATATGCCGCGTAAAGAACCGCGTACAAAGCAAATTGAAAAAAAGAACACCAAAAAGGTTCCGAGTCTGAGTTTTTAACAAATTTAAAAAAAGTTCTATGATTTATTCGGCACCATAGAGGAAGCAGTAAATAGGTTTAATGATTTTTTTAATTCAAAAACTTGTAACACACGATGTTCTAAATTCAATTTACTTTATCCTCTAGAGAATAAAAACGGCTTTTGCACTCAGATATTGAAGAGCAAAAATACTTTTTCCGAGATGGTGGGATGAAAATTATATTAACTGTGTTAAAGACATTTAGATCTCCTCTTTACTTTATTTTGGTGGAAGCAAAAGCTTCAATTAATCTATAGTTATACTCGTAATAGTATTAAGAGTTCAGACGAATTCACTCACTAATACATCACTTCACTGTTAACTTTTATTATATGTACCTACATATACTCAAACATTAACAAAACTATATTTGAATTAAATAAATCATGACTTGCACTATAGTTTGATCTATCTCTAATCGAACTATAAACTACGACTTGGGTCTATTATCTTCTAATTGCCCGAAAGTCGTCATTCATCCGTTTTGAGCGAGAAAACTTCGTAACTTCAACCATTTAGTGAAGAGATCGTCCTGATATGAACCCCTCGTTCCAGCACATTTCAATAAACTCTGCGAGTTATATTATCTTGATAATGATTGCGATTAACTATTTATAATACCTAAAAAAAATTACAACTTAAGATTTTAATTTTAAGATTGTATTGCTTCAGCCTCGAGATAAATTGCTGGTAAAATTTTGCTTTCGCTGTACAATAAAATCAGTAAGTATGTGTAGTGTTTTAATCTATAAATCAAAATCTAAGTAATTAATATACTTTAATTTTATTTTAATGACATCGAAACGCAAACCAAAAATTTTAAAATCTATCCTTAATAAAAATTAAATAATGAGTTTTCATTTTAAACTAAAACACGAAAACAAAAGTTTATCTTTCGCCAAACATCGAGATACCTAATTCCTTTGATTAATAGTTACAAAACTAAATTCGATAGGCACTGGAAAAGAAAAACAAAGTTACTTGTTTTCGTGACCCTCAAAAGTCAAAGTTATACAAAGGGCCAATTAATTTCCATAAGACAAAGTTTTGATGAAGATAAACGATATTTGTGTTTAGCTGAGAACACGCCACAATACGATTTGCTATAATCATTGTTTCTTAGCTATGGTCTTAATCCGTATTTTCCTGATCTAACAAATATGAAAAAAGTAAATTAATAACATTGAGTGATTCCATCGCTCCAAGGTGTGAAACCTTATTTATTTTTATTTACTTGTACCTTTCTAACATAACCTAAGAATTAAAACAAATATTGAAGTGATACCAAGAATGTTTATTTATAATCAACGATAATGATAATATTATTAAAAAAATCCGAACAAAATTAAATTATTGATTCATGATCGTTTTTTTCAATGTCAAATGTTATAAACATTACATATAAATGATTTCATAAATATGTTTGTAGATATGAGCAAGCGTAATTTTACCAAGATATCTTATTCCCAACGCCACCATTACTTAAATTATATTTATTTCTAAGAGCGTCCTAATAAATGGAGTAATCGGCGACAGAGGCGAGGTATTTTTACGTTTGTAATCTAAATGGAGGTGTCAGCTAGGTACGGCCCAGCGTTGCGTGTCTACCCTGCGTGACCAGCACCCATTGATCATTGGTCTTAAAGAACGGACGCGAACGACACTTTTTTACACGATTTCACCCGATGGCTACCGAATTATGTAAAACTACTTGATTTCGTATTAAATTAGGCTGGGGAGAATTTATGGTTGATCTGTGATGGTGTTTGTTATAAATGTGAATAGAAAAATTAGAAATTCTATTAATATTACATCGGTGAAGTCTGGCATGTTATTTTAACTAAAACGAACTGATTTGAATTACATTCGATATGAAGATACATCAGACTCTGTAACATAATCCTAGAATAAAATGGATAAAACCGTGATGCAAGTTAGTTAAAAATGCATATATTGGTCTCTATTTGCTATTTTATCACGAACATAAACCGCACATACAATGTATGCAACATTATCTTAGTAATCTTATAATGTTTTTATAAGTTCCTACATGATTTTTTCTTAGCAAACTAATATGAACCAAAACAAAAGCTCAAAACAACAGCTACAAACTGAATCTATCTAAACATTTACGATAGTGGACGCCTGGCAATAACTTGAATCAAAGTATCACGTTAAAACTTATCTACAGTCACCATTGCGTGACAAAACTCGACTTCTTTGATCTGATTATCTGACCATTCGACCGCTTGTTATCTTTTCTGAAGGCACTGTGTGGAGGGTAACATTGTCACAGAGTAAAATAACCAGTAGGCAACATTCGCCCATAATATAATTTAATAAATGCCTATAAATAATTCCGTATGCTATTACTTGTCTCTGATTGTTTACGGAAATGTAGCGATGAAAGGATTAATGAATTACGGCTACGTCGTAGACAAGTGCTACGCTTTCTCGTAGCAGCTACGATCTTATCTACGAAACTCTACGATTGATTATGTTATGCAAATAATTTTGAACCCGTCAAAAAATTCCATACACTGTGACAATGTTTATAGCAAAGCACAGTACTAAACTACTTTGCTATCAGCCTTTACAGGCTGTCGGTTCCCTCGTGTCAATTTGAATAAAGTACGAATAAAAAAGTTTAGTGTAAGGACACCCTAATCGGTTCCCGATTTTATCAAGAGTCCGTGCCAAGAAGCGTGTAGGCACTTTTTACGCATCAAAAAACCGGAAGAAGAGCCAAGTTTGAATAAAATTGTGAGGAAATAGCCCGGGTCGGGCCTGTTAGAAATATTGAACACATGGCTACATTGGCATGTTTACTTTACTTTTCTTTGAAGTTCTGGATCGAATGTACTTGAAAGATAATCCTACTACCTGTTTGATAATAAGAGTAGCGAAAATTTGTGAGTGTGTGTGTGTCGAGTAATTTTTTTACACTGTTATTTCAAATAAATTCAAATTTTGGTACGAATATAGATTTGATCTAGCTCATGATATAATATGTAATATGTATATAAATATATGTAAGTATATGCATAACGAAAAGAAAATTACTAAACCAACTAATTCTAAGTACATATCACAAAATTATTTTATATGCTTATAATCTTTCAATAATATCATCTTATTTAAGCGGTTAACGCCAAGTTATGCCATTAGTCAAACATAAATACAGAAACACGCATAATAATTACTTTAATTGTACCACGATCGTACACGTAATTATTTATTCCATTCGTATCTTTACTAACGACACACGTTTCCTAGTTCGTCATACTCAATAATATATAGGTACCTACATAGTTATTATCTTTAACATATATCCACACCAATTGTGACGTTTATAATTATTGTTGATGACTGTGGTTTCCAGTCGTTTAAGGATAAAAAATTGTTTATATATAGGATTTTTGGTGTATAGCTATTTTGATACCACAATTATTCGTAACTTTGTCTCAGTAATAAATCATTTTGTTTAAAACAAACAAATATGTTTAGTTGTTTTCAATCTCTCTCTCTCTCTCTCTCTCTCTCTCACACACACACACACACATACACACACACACACACACCACACACACAAATCCAAATGTAAATATACACAGCAGGACAAACATGTAAATATATACAGATAAAAATTAAATATTCTTCTATTATTATTATCTTATGATGCCCATAGTTTTAGTTTTATTTACTTTTAATTGTATTTGTTACCCATCCAAACCACTTGGAAGAACCTGTCTTTTGCAACACAGTTCCAACTAAAGCAAAAGACAGAATCATGTAAATTATACAATAAGGTTGCTCAAATAAAAATTTACTTTACTTACTTACTTAATAATCACGTGACTCCTCCGTAGATCGACGTGATGGGTCACTTAATGAAAGCCTTAAAGATATTGTGGTCAAGTTATTTATACTTCAAAAGTAAATTTTCCGCCTCATGCACGCCTCATTAAGCAGAGAACAATCAAATTACATTGACACAGAGCAAAATCTTCAAAATGATATTTCCCGATACGATTTCCAGTTAAAACGATTAAAAGGTCGGAGTTCAAAGGTCCGTCAATCAAAAAGCCTATTGAGTAAAGTCTTAACTTTCGAATTTCGTCGAAAACAAGTTGAGTGACAATCTGTTGACGACACTGGTCGTGTCGGGAACGTTTACCAACAAAGTTTTTATTCATTTTCCGTGTAAATGGATCGCCGCGTCGCTGGATACTTTCTTTGACGAGCGAGGCTGTTTGCCTACATTTTACGACTAGTATGGGCTTTGGAATGTTGGCACGTCATCCGCGGGGGTTGCTGTAAAATTGCGTTTGGAGTAGAAGTGTTGTGTAGATATCTCTTACCTGGCTACTTTCAAGTGAATTTACCATATTCCTAACGGTTTATTTTATTTATATATTGGTAACTTCGTTTGATAATCATATACATATATTGACTGCCGTTGATTACAAAGTTCCTTAAAATAATGTTCCTTAATGTTTGATTCAGCCACCACAATGGTTGTCAAGTGTAAATAAGTAACGTTTACTTTTTAAAAAAGCTCATAATATTTAATAAAACCTAAAACAAATCTAGCTCTTTGTGTTTTTTCCTGAGTTTTTATTTGTTTGTGTGTTTGAGGTTTTATTAGGTAAATTTTGGTCGCACTGTTTTGTAAAGAACGTTATAAAACCTATATGGTTTACAGAGCTTCCTTGCCTTACTATTACGGTTTATTTTTGCGTTGAGGAACATCCAATTGTAATTCGCAACAAGCTGGAAATCAGTCAACGAGTTCCATAATTTCACGCCTCACACTAAACAATTAAAAGCTCACATTTAGTATCTCCTACTGCTTATAAGAGCCACGGCCAGAGACGTCTCAGTAACTGTGACGTTTTCATTAAAGTGTTGTCTTTCGTTTGGCTGACGGGAAATCATAAGCTATTGTTGTATTAATGCCATCCAGACGGCCTTGTCTCTGAAAGGATGAAAGTCTTTCTTTGACGCTAAATTGTCAGTCAGTTTTCAAAAGCCTTTGATGCGACATTGTTACTGCTAAGTAGATGTGATGTTCGGTTGATTGCGCGGCTGATGATTAATTTACTACGGAGATTTAAGGTTTATATAGTAGTGTGTAATGGTTTGTAAATGTACTCGTGAGGCATGTATGTAAGCTTGTAAAAATTAAATCCTACTTGTTTTAAGTTTAATGTTTATGTGTATTAATTGTATAGTGTCTGTAAGTGTTATGGTAAGCATAAAACTTACCACCCTCTCATATTGAATTTTATATGGAATTTCTAAAATATTAAAGGAATCCCTCGTAGAAATTAGAAATTCATTTAAACTATTTTTATCAAATAAAACTAAATGTCAAATTAACTAAATAACCCGCCCTTTATCGTTCCCGGTGCAAATGTGCCCACCAAGCTCGCTGCGTTTCCGCGCTGGATGGCAATAGCTAGCCGTTGCACCACAAACGATCCAGAGCGGGAGTTTTTATCAAATGATTCTTTCAAACAATATTTCTCTCCGTACAATATCTCTAACCCACCACGGACTGATATATCGACATCGTCTGAGAATGTTTGAGAGGTTCAATTTCAGAACAAAATAAAGAGAGTGGATGCTGACAAAAGAGGCGCAGAGATGCGGGTAGACCGATTTGCTCAACATGGTCAGGGCAAAGGATATAACACTCAAAGGACATCTCATGGTACCAAACAAAAACTGTCATGCATACCTTCCATATCTAAGATTGTTTAGAACATTATAATGTTTTTAAAATTAATGTTCTGGGGCGTCGGCAAACGCTTGAGTTTTGGGTAGGTACTACTTTATATGTAAGTGTGTTCTTTATTCACGATCCAACCGCCAAAATATTTAAGCAAAGTATAGTAGGATGACGATGAGGTTAACCGAATGCTAGGTACTCTTTTCTTTTGCATATTGTACTTAAGTAAAAATTAAACTAAATAAATATACACCATGGATCAGGTGAATATATTTTGAGATGTGTAAATCTGAAAGCTGCATGACTACACTTGATTGTTTTAAACTGAACATGATTGTTTCCGAACCATTATTACAAATAAATAATAGATATGTAGTGAGAAGTCTCTGAGTATCATTGTCTACGGTTGGGACAAAGATGTGCTCAGAGATTTGTGGAACTTAGTCTTGTAAGTCGACGAGCTCTAATGGTTGTGACTTATTTTTGACCGTATGAAAAAACGGAAAAAAAGAAAACAAAATATATCGCTTTTTAAATAATATTTTATGTTTACCGAATTGATATGGAATAAAAAAGGGAGTTTGTGTTTATCTGTGGTCTAAATCCATTCAAAAATTCATCCAATGCAATCCAGCTGCTTAAACGAGATGAAATAAACACATTAACTAACAACCTCTTTTTTTTAATCTATAATTCAATTAAAGACAGTTTAGTAGTTAATTGTAAGTTCTAAATAATTATATTATCCAGCTGAACAACACAGCTCTCCCAATGCTTTCTAAAAAAACGAACACACATGATTGAGTAACACAAGCAATGTAGTACTTACATCATCCGAAACATGACTGAGTAAAGTGTAGTTTCGATAAAACGTATTTCCTTAGCTCGAGCGCAACGAAGCCTGATAAGCTGAAATACAAGTCTTTATTAACTCCAATGCTACGAATAACTTTTACTACAGATTTGTAAGGCCTTAGAAATGTCGTGTTCAAAATGTTAATTATTGGTTAAACGAACTCAACTTAAGTGAAGTTCGACCATAATTATACGAGACGACGTTACATGCGAAGAGATTTAAAGTCCCACCCAGACCCTGTATGACCCCCTCATTGCGTTTTAAATAATAACTTCCATTAGGACTTTACCCCAAAGTTTAGATAATTCTTCAATAATTTCATGACCTAATATTTCTTCTAAGTGGATCCTCCACGTTTCACGTATTTCTACGGTAAAGATACTAAAGCAGAAACATCTTGTGCATTATAAGTGCATGGACCTGGCTAGGTGACTTGCTTCGATTTAAATTGCTCGCAAACATACCTGGCAGGATAGTTAGGAAGTATTGAGTTAGCTCCAATTTGGTAATCGTTGTCTGACACTTGTGAATTCAAATTCACTGGCACTGGGTCTCCTGACCGTAACCTTGTGTAATAGCAATCATAATTTGTTAACACAGAAATATAAAGATCTTTAGTATCATTGTGGAAAGAAAAGTATTCTAACTTTGTCACATCATTGTTATACGTGCTCCCCTTATGCCGCTGTATATGGGCTGTATATTTGACAATTTGTCATAAGCATTAACATTTTAAAGTCATTGTACGTAATCACGTTACGCCACTAGACTAATTCGTTATCAACCGGGCTCCAATGTCCCGGAGTATAACGCTTCAATGTAGGTACATTGGATGCACTATTTGCCATTAAATTGAATATTTGTTAATTTGCTACGAAGCAGAAACACTTTTAAAGTCATTGTACGTACTCACGTTACGCCACTAGACTAGTTCGTTATCAACCGCGCTCTAATGTCACGGAGTATAACGAGGGTACATTGCATATAGGTACTTTATGCCACTAAATTTATTGATTGTTACTTTGCTATATAGCAGTAACACTTTTAAAGTCATTAAGTTGTTGCGTGCTGCCGCGGTCCCAGAACATACGTTCTGAAGATGTATGTCATAACATCCGAAACGCGTAAACAACTTACGCGATTTACACGTGAGTGAATACCGTTTAGTTAATAGATTGATAAAATGTCTCACGAAAGTTTTAATATTAAAATAGAAGTAAGGTTAAGCTATTCATAAGATCATCTATTCAGTTAGTGAAAACTAGGTACATGAGATTTTTAAGTGTAAATAAATAAAAGGTTGTATATAGTTTAGATTATATAGTTGTTATTTTTTTTTTTTTTTTAAGTTTATTATAAAGTTTAGGTTTTAATTACTTAAGTTCTATTATTTCCCTAGGTATGTGTTTAATAAGTTGTTTTAAATAAATTAATAAATAAAAGATAAAAAAATACCTCCATTGTACGTAATCACGTTACGCCACAAGACTAATTCGTTATCAACCGCGCTCTAATGTCACGGAGTATAACGCCTCAATGTAGGTACATTGAATATAGGTAATGTATGCCACTCAATTTAATAATTGTTTATTTGCTATAAAGTAGTAACACTTTCGTCATTGTACGTAGTCGCGTTACGCCACTAGACTAACTCTTTGTTAATCGTGCTTTATTCAACGCCCAATATATACATTTATTGTATGTTGGTATTGTATTCCACTAAACTGAACATTTGCTAATTTGCTATGAAGCAGTACAGTTTTAAAGTCATTGTACATAATCACGTTATGCCACTAGACTAGTTTGATATTAACCGTGCTCAAATAAATATGAATCACAAACAAAATAACAGAAAATCTAGTTCTTTTTACATTGAATAAACTGTAGAACAATGTATGTAAGAAAATGGTAATAAATAAATTCATATTTTGTTGTATTGTATTTGTAACAAAAACAACAAATGTGTCGGTACATCGCAAAAAGATCGTTACAGAAACATTGCTAGAAAAGTCAGTCATGTTTCCGATCTACATGACAAAAATGTGGGTATTTCAAAAAAAAGATTGTTATATCATATGTTGAAAAAAAAATCATATATACGATCTATTCGGTATAGTTTTATAAAATATATATAAGATTGTACCAAGAAAATTAAAATCGATGATGAATATATGCAGTAAGATTGCTTGGTAAGTTAGTAGTTGCACTAACCTTTCTCCTTTGAGCTGGTTGATGAATTGCTTAGTTTTTGTACCAAACGTCGAATTTTCGACGTTATTTTAAATTTCCGATGCTCCTTTTCCTAATTTACCACTTGAACACATGAAATAAACACTTTTTTCCACGAAAAATTCAAATAGTAATATTTAAAGAAATTTATGATGTTGCGACGCCCGCACACAAGAAATGAATGAGGTTTGACAGGAGGACGGCGCTACATGCGCTACATTGACAGTGACATTTGTTCAAAAGTTTTTTCTTCTTTTTTTGTGTTTTTATTTACACAGCTATAAAAAGTGTGACGCCTAGTACATACAGAAGTGAGACTACATAGTTAATAAAGAAATCTCGAGCATGTAACGTCGTCGTAGTATAATACAATTACAGAGCGGCTTTTTGGTTGTAACTTGTTATAACCAGTTCTTAGCAAATGTGATAAACAAAGGTGGGTATTTACGTGCTTATGTGGTGGAGCATAAATGTAATTTATTTTGTTTGCATGATGTCTTGGTTATCTATCTATCTATTTTTGATTGCGATCTGGGTCCAAAAGAAGACGTTTCTTTAGACAGAGGCCACAAGAGTGGTATTTTATTGTAGTAAATGAATAAAAAATACTAATTAGTTTCCATGTTTTTAGGCCTTGAATTTTTGTTTTTTTTTTTCTTTCTTAGAGATGTTGAGATCCGTGATCAGCGAGTGAGATCGTGCTCACATTTTCACTCTGAAACGCTTTACGACCCCTGTCATTGGTTCTGGATACTGAATATAGCCGAATGCTTGGTCGCAGCAGGTGGCTAAAAGGTTTAGCCCCACTCATCAACTCAACTGCTGCAGCGGCGGTCGACCGTCATGTAATTTTTTTTGGTCAGTTACGTTTCTAAAGCGTCAATTTATCCGTAGCTCCAATGTAGCAAAACGAGTCGTGACTTATACTTGTATTATGAAATATTTCTTTTCCTTTAGGGACAGAAACAGGTTTAGTAACGGAAGTGTAGACAGACTCACGCAATTCTCTCATTTTTCGTGAGTTTTGGAGATTTTCATGTAATATTTTTTCTTCGGAATTTATTCTTTGTTGTTTTTTAAATTTGTTTGTTTGCGTACTGAGGGTGTTTGCCAGTTTTGAATTAATTATACTAAAACTACTTTTTTAAAACAAAGCTAGTCTAAAACGCATTTACGAAATGATTCGGAATCAAATTTAGCGATCAAATCACTTGAAAAAAAATCGTGGAATCGACTTTAATATAGCCAAAATACGCCTTTATAGGGTTTTAATAAAATCATGTAATTTTATTTCAATCTGCCCATAGGATTATGTATGAATAAAATACCAATTTGTAACAAATTTATTTTATTGAACCAAGATTTGCCATAATATATTAATAACAATACTTCTTAGCTTACAACCAAAGCAAATTGTGTTTTCTAACTTGATATTATGTACAATGAAAACTGTGATAAGCGATTGATATGCAGCTTCTTTTGAGTTTATTGTTTGAAGTCAATTGAGATACAAAAAAAAGGAATTTTAGACTTAACTAAATATGTGCTTCGATCACAGATAACAGAAACAAAGGGAGATAGGGTAAGTGGGCGGGCCCCGTGCGAGCGCGTGCAGTGCAAAACGTACCTCATCAGCTCACCGCTTGTTAGTTGATTTGACATTAGGAAAACAAATTTACTGAACTATTACTTGGTGCGTATAAGACGTACAATGAAGTAGTTCTTATGCCACAAAGGATGATACGCATAATGAGCACTCACTGACAACGCACGCTAGCTCGACTTTATCGAAATGTAGCCGCTGCTAGCGGGCATTGCGGACACTGGGTTTCAAGCAAAAAATCTTAGAAGTCCAATCTCCCTTTGTTTCTCTTAGTCGTTGATTTGGGTATCAACGGATATATTTTTGTCTTAATAAATATATACATTTTAAAACAGCAGAAGATTGCATTGGCATATTACTTTTCAACGTCTGTTGTAATAACTACACAATCACAACAAAAAGTAATGCTTTCCCAATCAATGTAAAGAGAAATTTTCAGTCAGTTTTTTCGGAAGTAACAAGGTAAATTTTAAATTTTTACAATTTAAATGCAAAATATAAGGAAAGGATAAGTATAAAAGGAATGCATTACAGTATTTACAGTCAGTTAAAAATATCTAAGAAGGCATTCCTAAACTAATTTTATTTACATTATATTAATAATGATATGAGTTTACTAATATTACAATATTTCCCTGAAAGAAAACTTACTGTGTTTACTATTGACTATCCAAAAATATCATTTTTTACAGATTTACCATCATCATAAAAAATCCGATAAGTACATGAATTCAACTAAATTTACTACACACGAATTACAAAACTATTTTATGATAATAGTAAATAATTACTTAACGATATGATTTGTCATGATATATTTGATATGCAAAAGTTAATCAATGAAACGCTTTTGACAAAAAAACACTTAATCCAAATCGGCTTAGCCTAATTCTGAAAGTTGAACAAAAATCGCGTGTTACCTTTACAAGTATACTATAACCATATTCCGATCATTTATCTACACTTTGTTTGTACATCAATCATTTTGACCTTCATAGTCGTGTTTATGATAAAGAAACTGCTACCTAATTTATTTCTACAAAAATGTTTGTTGGGATAAGGTCGTAACGCACTAAGATTGTTGGTACAATACAACACGACACAATATCAGTGAGATATTTATAATATTATTAGTAACTATCGACCCAAGGTTTAATCGTCTTAGTTGCCTAAAAGAGATCACTATGCGATAAGACCGCTCAATGTACCTAGGTTAAGTAATATTTCTGTAAATTGTTTAGTATTTTTGTTTTCTGGTGTACAATAAAGCAATATTGATTGATTGTTTGCTATTTGTGTTGTTTGATAATAAGCGACGCTAACTTTTTAGTTAAACTAGATGTTTTATGCAGCTTTTAAAGGAAAATTATGGAATAGGTTTTTAAAACTATTATGTCCATATATTGCTTCTTATTAACATGATTATGACAGTTACAAAATGTTCCTGTTTTGCCCCTTTTTTAATAAAATAATAAACTTGATTAAAAGTTAAAAAGTTGAATGTAAAAAAAAATATTCACACTAAACTAATTATACGAGTCTGATATAGTCACCAATAATATCATATCGTGTTGCATTACGTAACAAATATCCCAGTGCGTTCCTTACCACTGAGCTGTGTCCGTGCCAGCTAAATCAACTTCCACTAATAAAAGTAAGTAGATAATTTATCACGTTTCAGTTTGCTTCACAAGGAACAGCGCCAGGGAAAGTGTTAATAGCGTTACGTTGAACGCCGACGCCTCTGCTGAACTCCTCACTGGAACAAACAAGCTCTGTTAAGGAAACAAAATGGAGTTACTACAGCCTTAGCAAAGTGGAGAT
Organism: Macaria liturata; assembly: GCA_964023185.1. Lineage (NCBI taxonomy): Eukaryota > Metazoa > Arthropoda > Insecta > Lepidoptera > Geometridae > Macaria > Macaria liturata. The sequence goes on along the minus strand of OZ026811.1, from coordinate 5,684,153 downwards.
GGATGGGAGTCTACGAAGCACGAAATGCATTAAAGTTTGCAGGTGTAAGGTGCCTGTGCACTTCTAGTCTCTGCACTTATGTTTTAGTCGGTATTTTTTATCTCACTACGTTAATAGTTTAAATATCTTACGAAGTGTTGCGTTAGATGTGTAGCTAAGCATGTATATGTTCAATGACTTTTTATTTAGTATTCGTCTTTTGTCTTGTTACATTTGGTAACGCCAGATTAAAACTTTTTTTTTTCATAAATCACTACTTCTAGACTCTTTTGTTTTACACAAATTAGAAAGAACATGAGTATTAGATATGAAAATAAACTAGAGAAATAACTCAATGAAAAGTGGAAACTTATAATATAAAAGCGACTGTTCTTCTACAATTAAAACCTAAGCGACTTTGTGAGGCAAAACATGTGTAACAAAATATCTTGTAAGTACATCATAACTAGTAGTAGCTATGACCTTAGTACAAGTTGAGTTAATAGTGTATAAAAAACCAAGGTAGTGACGAATTTTGAAATAGTTTTTTCATTTCCTAAATAAAGCTTATGCACTTGATGAAAATTGCACGAAGTTAAAACATTGACCTAGCCTTAACACTACCTGGGCTAAAGGTCCATGAAAACAGAGGCAGTGATAAATTCAACATAGTTTACATAGCTTGGAGTTTAATCCGAAGCTGTTAAAACAGTTTATCACGGAGCCTTCGAGTAACCTACGGTTTTATACTCTGTAACTTAGGTTGTAACTTTGATAAAATATATCGTACTTTCAATAGATATTTTATCTAAAATTGTTTTGGGTGGTCAAGTTTTGTATAATCGGTGAAGTATGTCTCTGTACATTACTATAAATAAAGTAAAACAAAAAAAGCTTTCCCTGATCACCAAAATTTGGCAAAATAACAAAAGTTTTGTTCCTAAGTATCATTTTGTTATAGCAAAATGTTAATTTAAATGGTACAATAATTGAAAACTGTACACACAAAATGTTAGTTAAGATATATTACACTAGCTGTTCCCGTGACTTCGTCCGCGTGGAATAGTTATTTTGGGCATTATATTTGTTTTTGCAAACAACCTCTTCACCTTTATAAATTATAGCTGTTACCCACGACTTGAACCGTTTTCGCAGCGCACGCAACGAAAGCCCTCAAAGATGAATAATTTTCCCTGTTTTTTCCACATTTTCCATCGTTTCTTCGCTCCTATTAGTTGCAGCGTGATGTTATATAGCCTAAAGCCTTCCTCGATAAATGGTCTCTTCAACACAAAAAGATTTTTCAATTCGCACCAGTAGTTCCTGAGATTAGCGCGTTCAAACAAACAAACAAACTCTTCAGCTTTATAATATTAGTATAGAAGTATAGATTATTAGTATTCATAGCAACATTTGTTATAAAAAGAATAAACGTAATAACATTTATAAATAAATTCTAAACAAAAATAGAACAAAGGAGTCAAATTATTTAGAGCACGTAAACAAAGAAAGAATAAGACAATAGCCTCTTTAATTAACGATGTTTAATTAGTTGATGCTAATTGGCACATTTATTTTTTTGCTTATTTATTATAAAACGCTCACGCTATGATTAAATAAAAATATTTTTATTTAATCATAGCGTGAAATTTGGTGCACTCAATACTCATTATTATTAATTATTTTATTGTTGCTTATCTAACAAAATTTTATGTATGTAGTCGTTTCATATAATGTAGATTATTACTACTCATATACTTACAAAAGTAAGTAATTGAATTTGTTATTGAATCAGATATGCAAATATACTTAAACTATTGGGCAACTCTGATGTCGAATGCTTAAAATCTACAATGTAGAATAGAATAGAATATAACTTTAATGTACACCATAAAACACAAAAATTACAAACAGAAATAAACATACATAAATTAAAGTGTTGCACATTGGGCGGCCTTATCGCCTTAGGCGATTTCTTCCAGGCAACCTTTTGGATGGACATAATTTACAATTGTAAACAGGCGGCTTACAATATATATCTTATTTATATTATTAAATTAATTGAAAGATACAATACACACTCAATCCATACACATAATATATACTATTAATAATACACATACTCAATACAACTTATACACATTATACAAACACTACCTACAATACACAATACTTATATATGTTATAATGACGTTAAATAATGTTAATATATCATATTTTGGCAAATGTTCAGTGACTTAGCCTGCCTTATGGGCAGGGGCAACGCGTTCCACAGAAGGGTGACTTGGATGGTAAAAGAATGGGAGTAAAGGATTTAACGTGATACTTGACCCACGGAAGCCACCTTCGTAATTAATTCCATAAATTAAATTTACTTCAGCTATCTTCATACATCATAAACCTTGTAAACAAATCCTGTCCAAATGATGTGACAATAAACCTATTTGCGAAGGTACAGTCTGCGAACACCAGTTTTACGACGTGCCAATGTATTTACGATCTGGCATCTATCCAAGTTAGATTAAGCAATGGAATAGAGCCGGATCACTGAGGTTATGACAAAAATAGCCGGTACCCAGATAATAACCCGGATTTCCAAGCGGGAAGAAATTAATAGTTCATCGATTGTGAAGTTATTTTGGAGGTGCATTTAAAATGTATGATATTATTATATGAATTTAAGTTTTTCAAGTTAAGAGTACTTTTAAGTTGTGACAATGTAAAGCTATCAACAGTTCAGTTCATGATTTATCTGAATTCCTTGCTTTTGTTTCATATTTTAATGCACAGAACGTATCTAACGTCACGTATATATGTTACGGCTAATACACGAAGTGCGGCTACACCTAGTTTTAGCCGGTTAGAACTAGGTGTAGCCACTTAGTCTTGGTTAAACCCCGAATCGAGACATGTTTTGAAAGAAGTTGGCTCCTCCCCGCTTCGCTCGTCGTCGCATGTGCGTGGTAGAAAGCAACCTAACGAACCTAATCTACCTTCTGTCACAGACAAGTGACTTCGAGTCCAACACTTGCACTACAACAGGACTTGAGACCTAGTTTTACCCGAAAACAATCGGCTAGTACTAGGTTTAACCAAGACTAAGTGGCTACACCTAGTTTTAACCGGCTAAAACTAGGTGTAGCCGCACTTCGGGTATTAGCCGTAACATATATACGTCCTCTGTGTAAGTAACGTCGAAAGTCGAAAATTATTCCTAGCCACAAAAATTGATCATTTTGTAGTAGTAGTTGCAAAAACAGTTATCTAGTTTATCAAGTTCTAAACAGATAAGAAAAGGAAAATAATACATCTTTCCTTAGAAATTTATGAAACTTACATTAAAGATCACTATATAATAGTATTCTAAAACTATACAATAGTATTCTAAAATATCGTACCTAGCAAGAAAAACAGAGCTACAAAAGAAACTACCATATTTTCTTCCTCTTCCTGGGCCATTATATCCAAAAGGTTGCCTGGAAGAAATCGCCTAAGGCAATAAGGCCGCCCAATGTGCATCACTTTAATATATTTAAGCTTATTTCCTGTTTTGTTATTTCTATGTTTTATGGTGTACATTAAAGATATATTCTATTCTATATCACGTATTTAAAAAAAAAAAAAAAAAACTTATTTTAGTGTCATATCATCTTGAATCTGTCTATTGTATATTTTAGTCTTACACTTTGTTTGGAGGTTATCTTATACTTATACAGCTTACACTGAGACTTTCAATACCTATCTAATGTGCCCTTGTATTTCTAGGTTCAAAACTCGACTCACCAAGCAACATAGCCTCCTTGCTATCAGCTAGGTGGCTGTTCCCCACCACAGCCTCGCTGCCTTCTTTCCACGCCGGCGCCACTCTGGCCACGCAGCGCACCTGCATGGTCCTCCCGAACGGGACCCGGAGCCCTAGGGCTGCGGAGAGCAGGCCGTGCGCGTGCTGCGTCGGCGGGTACTCTACGAGGAGCTGGGGGTCTGTTACCTGAGGAAAAATTTGTTGAGTAAGTAAGAACCATCGTATTTCGCGGTATCGCGGTTTGAAAACTCTTCATATCAAAGTTTACCACTTTAATACGATTAAGTCTTTTAAATTAAATGTTTATTAAAAAAAATGTTTATTCTGGAGTTCATTAGTAATTATTTTAATTTGCAAATAAGTATCTGCTCCCATGATGTCTTTGGATGGGCGCTTGAAACTAAAAAAGTTCGTATCCGTCTAAGCTATATTTTAATTTGGATACCACGTTGAAAAAATATACTGCGGCCGTTCTATCATTTCAAAAGTGGTAGGGTGTAGAGAGGTTTCGGTGACTATTCTTATAAAAAATTACATTCAGTTATGTTGTAACTATTACATTGGTAAACAACTGAGCAGTCTTCAAGGTGAAAATTAATCGATAGTAACTGTTATCGTTTAACGGAACAGATACCTTCAATGAACAAATTATGTGTTTTCGTAGACTCACTGGAATGTCCTTTTTGATGAAGTAGATTAGTTAGTTTTTTATACATAAACTAGTATTTATAAACTGTGTGTTACAATATACCACTTAATTTCGTGTTTATATTTTTTATATTTGAAGTGTATTTATTTAATAAATAATAAACTAACAAACAAACCAGCACTTGAATACTTGACAAAAAAAATGAGCACTTCTATTGTTTTATCAACCATACATATTCGCATCATCTAAAATATAGTAGCATTATAGTAGGAAGGGGTCCAAGCCAAATTGGTCATTAAACGATTCATAACGTGATTTCAATCGAAATTTGTATAGATATATGTACATTTCTATGTACATATATTCCGTCTTTTGGTAAGTAAAAAAAAGTTACAGTACAAACTTGAACAACTCTAATCATAACGGATCTTCGTCTCCATTCAAAACTTGTCAAGATTAGTGCTGCCAATATAAGTTGTATAAGTACCACAGAGTTCAAAAGTCATGCAATTCCAAAGTGCCAAGTACAGGGTCCCACACAAACACGAATATGAATAAATTAACATACAGACGCTGAATAAACTCCTACTCTGGACGGTTCTGAAATGACATTCGTGTGTACCCATGTCAAACATTTTATAAAATTGCTCGTTGAAATCTGGGAGCGACGAAAAGTTTTTATAAAATTGTGTTTTGAATGTCTACAACATTTATGACAACAGATTGATGAGATTGGGCTCTGAATCTCTATTAGGGATGAAACATGGTTCGTTCTCGATATACATATACCTATTCCAATATTCCGCTTGTCTGTACTTCAGACTAGACGTCCAGTTGACAATACGAGTATTTTTTATTATCATTCACGACCCACGCTTGATCAAAGGTCGCCTTATGCTTTTCTTTGCTTACATGAAATTCAGACATTTCACCAGGTCACCTAAGACAAGAACCACATAAACGATTATGTGAGTAGGTAAAAAGTAGGCCATGTCTATAGGTAGTGAATTAGAACTGGCCTTCCAACAAGGCTGCAAGATTACATAAAAAAGTAATATGATACTTTCTTTTAGTCACCAGTGTACATAGGTACGCCCATCTAAAGAAATTGTATTGGTTGTGAATTATTGATGACGTTTAACTAAATTAGAAGAACTGTTGGATATCAGCCACCTTGTAGTAATCATCATTTGTATAATTATTCTCATTTAGTACATAACCAAAAAAATGAATTAATCATGATAATAATGAAGGAACTGCATTCCAGCTCATTAACGACTCTCATTGTAGCAATTTAATTAAGAAAAATAACTTGACCGCGCATAAAATTGAAATGTGAACGTTTATTAACAGCCATATTTTATAATAATGTGCAGTTAAATTGAATAATTATTTTCTTTTTGAATTGCACTGCAGCCTGGCAATGTACATTAAAGTTGCAGGTAAATCAATGAGCCATATTCAAATTGTTTCATTATTAAAAGTAATTACTCATTGCGCTATCCAAAAATAAGTCAGATGATATGTTTAACTGCCACCGTTATAATGCATTGAAATTTTTCAACTAGAGCAATTTGTTATTAATAATGTATTTGTCCAAGAAGTTTTTATATGTTCTGTCTTGGACATGGTATAGTTTTATATACTAGAAAGGCCACTAACCGTCAAGTTTGTTTCGATGCCATAGTGGCCAGTTAAAAATCTGAAAGGCCCAACTGAGTACGAGAAGCCTTGCTGGGTGGGAATTTCAGGGGAGTATTGGCTCGCTTTCGATTTTGCTGGATATTTTCGAGTTACGTGTGAATTTGCATTATCGGTGAAGGAAAACATCGTGTGGAAGCCGACACGTTTGAGGGCCACAATATCCGAGGACATTCGTCTACCGTGGAAGGACTTGGGCGCCCACCACGATGTATCTGCCCAAGAAAACTCCCCTTACGAATTAATTCTGCGGGGGAGTCACGACCCACAGTCATGAGGAAATACAACTCAAAAACGAGAGAAAAATTTGCCCGCGGAACCTGGCCTTTACAAGACGAAAAGACATTGTGGTAGGTGTTAGTGAGTAGTGGAATCTCTTTTTTTTTCTTACCTTCTCTTCATTGATAAACCACGTAAGCGCAGCAGCGGGGTAAGACCGTCCCGATGTGCAGTTGAGGAATAAGGAATCTCCTCTTCTATTCTCTTGCTCGTTGCCAGTTATTCTAGGACCTTCTCTTGGTAAGTCTGTGGACAATATAAATGTGCGGGTGTAAAAGGCGGGAGCGATCTGACTGCCGCGGGGCGCGGGCGCCCGACCTCTCTCGTGTTACACTCGGTATCGCGTGGGGACGGGTCTCGCGCGTCGCCGCGTCGCGTCGGCCCGCTGGCGCCTATGACTGCGACCAATACACGTTTGAAACTGGTTTCGCGTTGCTTGCTGCGGACGGCCAATCGGCGAATAATATTCATATCTACCGTCTTTTAGGCATTATTTTATTATTGTAAATAATTCTAACCGTTAGTTATTAATAGCCAAGCTATAAACTAAAGCTTGCTAAGGCTAAGATTAAGGTCGTTATATTGTAAACTGCATTTTACTAAATATAATAATATATTCCTGTGACTGAACTCCAACATGTTATAAGTTTATGCATAAGTAGTGACTTGATAAACAATAATCTAAATATAAATTGAACGTTACTAGGATCAATACTTACACTAGTAATTGTACATAGTTTAATCATTGTTATTTAATAAAGATATTTTGAAATTGAATTGAATTGAATATAAATGTGCATTAGTTAGATATGCTCAAAAGGCATGCATTGCTATAGAAATGCCGCCAGGATTTTGGGGACATTTCTTACTACTATAGGCATTTTAGTTTTTTTTTTTAGTTTTAGAATTAATGTTAGCTTTTTTTATTATTGTTAGTATTTAATTTTTTATGTTACTTTTAATTAGTTAGTTACTTTGTTTTTTTTTTAAGTTTTGAATAAATATTTCGTTTAGATATATGACAGTAGTGCGATAGAGAAAAAAACATGATGAACATATCAAACTACACTTCTTTACAAAGCTTCTATGTTATAATTGTAGGTATGGTTTTAAACTCAATGTTTTGAAAAATGATGAAATGATGAAAGTTTGGTAAAAGCTGTTTGTTGGGTTGAGATCAACAAAGATTAGGATTATATATACATATATTAACTTGCATAAAAACCCATTTTTATTCAATAACTTGATAATTCATTTTATTCAGATAGATTGGGTGGGAAAGACCTATATAAAATACTGTTTGTAGCTTGTTTGGTTCTTTATTTTTACCATAAAATTTTTCATAACAGCCAGTGGAGTAAAAATGGCTTTATTATTTTTACTACTTCAGACAAATTGGAAAAAGGTTTAACGTTAGCAAAAGTACATAATTAGATCATAAAAAGCTCTATGAGTTAGCAGTACTGGTAGGTAATTGTGATTTTATCTCTGCACGGATTTGCGTGCCAACCAAGAGTATTGAAATTGTCTTTTTTGTTAGGAAATTCGAACAATAATTCCTTTATGCGAACTTTTAAATGCAGTCTACATAAATCTAAGTTCATTCGTTAATAAGAAGTTCTTTTTGGTCATAAATAGGTAATTTTAAAACCTAAGGAGTGAACCACCTACAATTTGATGATTGTAAAATTATAATCGGCTCCATTTAAAATTAATTTTATCAGGTTGGATAATAAATAACCTCAAATTAATTATGAAACTGTTAATGAGGTATACATCTGCCACTGATGTAATGTTGTAAACCGAATTCATTTACTAGATTTCATGTTCATTTCTGCCCTCTGGTAGTGGGCTGGAGCACTTAGATTATCTTTAGGCTTTTCCAAAGATTTTCTTGCTAGTTAGAAGTAGTATGTTTAGTTTTTCTTCTCTTGTTTTTATATTTTATTATTGTAATCAATATTTTTACTAGATGTGTAATACTATATATGAGAATTAGTAAGCACCCAAATTTTTACACAAATCGTTACCCATTAGTTACTATGTACGATATCATACAAGAAGATTTTGTTGCGAACAAAGCATATAAAGTTACACATAAGTACACACCTCAAAGACTAAGTTAAATACGTCTGCCTTAGTTTAATAAATAAATATTCCTGGACTCACTATATTTATACTTAGCAAATATATAATGAATAACTAAAATATGAATGAAGTATTTAAATACGGTCGAAATGAACCCATCATTTTCACGGCGTACATAAATACATTACTTAACAAACATGATTTACGTTAGGTAATATTAAAAGTGAGGTAAAGTATACTCACAAATAACTTCCATCCTGCCCTCTCCAGCGGCGGAGGCGAAGCTCGGTGCTTCCGCGGACACTTCACAGCGATACAAGCCGCTAGACTTTAAAGTCACTGTGTGGAGCGTCACCTTGCGGTCGTCAGACTTTTGTAGCTAGAAAAGAAATTATAGTTAATTATCTTGGTTGTTAAAGGTTTCGACGTGTTTTAACAATAAAAAAGTTTTGACCAGAGTCATAGTGTGTCCTCGTGGTAATCAAGGGATCAATGCACTTTCAAAATAAAAAGACCAAAATGCTTCAAAAGTTAGACTTCATTAGAGTGGTTTTAATTGGGTAAGATGCCAAACTCAAAGCAACCTTCTTTTATCAGAGGTTAAGATATTATTGTAAAAATTCAAACTCAAATCAAAATATGTCAAAATTTAACCTTCATTCTGAAGCCACGCCTCGACAAGATGGACAGTAACAATAACTGACCTCTACACGATGGACAGTAACAATAACTGACCTCTACAAGATGGACAGTAACAATAACTGACCTCTACACGATGGACAGTAACAATAACTGACCTCTACACGATGGACAGTAACAATAACTGACCTCTACACGATGGACAGTTACAATAACCGATACTTGCATAAATGTATTCTGTACCAATAAGTAACAAAATTTTTAAAGGTAAATCCATAACATTAAATAACTAATTGACTGAAACCGAATCACTTCCCAACTTAAGTTACTTAAAACAAATGCCAATACCAAAAGATTCCCTTCTCTACTCACTACAAAGTATTCATAGGTACATTATTGTAATCGTCACAGTACAATACAGCTCAGATGCGAGACAACAATGCTCTACGGTAGAAATGAACCAAAATCTCCACGACTCGATTACGACTGATATCGAACTATATCGAGTGCTTTGTAATATATCCACGTAAGTTCTTGTAACTTTGTTTTGTTCTCGATGTGATATTTTGACGTATTTATGTCTCTAGTAACTTGTTATATGTAAACAATTAATTAGAGATGAGTAATGCATGAAGATGACTTTAAAAAAAAAGTTTGATGTTAATTTTTGTCAATCTAATAACTTGCAATGCAATATAACTATGTAGTCTCACTTCTGTATGTACTAGGCGAGAGAGGGATGATATAAAAAATCCTTGACTAGGCGTCACACTTTTTATAGCTGTGAAAATAAAAACACAAAAAAACTTTTGAACGAATGTCACTGTCAATGTCGCTCCTGTAGCGCCGTCCTCCTGTCAAACCTCATTCTTTTCTTTTGTGCGGGCGTCGCAACATCATAAATTCCGTTTAATTTTACTATTTGAATGTTTCGTGGAAAAAAGTGTTTATTTCATGTGTTCAAGGTGGTAAATTAGCATAGAAAAGTGAAAAGGAGCAGTGGAATTTTAAAATAACGTCGAAAATTCGACGTTTGGTACAAAAACTAAGCAATTCATCAACCAGCTTAAAGGATAAAGGTTAGTGCAACTACTAACTTACCAAAGCAATCTTACTGCATTTATTCATCATCATATATAATAATATAACATCACGCTTCAACTAAGTAATAGGAGCGAAGAAACAATAGAAAATGTGGAAAAAACGGGGAAAATTATTCATCTTTGAAGGCTTGTGACATCTCAATTTTCAAAACACTTGACAAATTTGTATATTCTGATCGATTTGAAATGAAGGGTATTCGAACGGATAGCCGATTGCTACCTAGAAATTGCCGTATAACTATAATTGACCTCCAAAACGCGTACTTTTTAGTACCCATTATAGGAGGAGCCAACTTCTTTCAAAACATGTCTCGATTCGGGGTTTAACCAAGACTAAGTGGCTACACCTAGTCCTAACCGGCTAAAACTAGGTGTAGCCGCACTTCGGGTATTAGCCGTAACATATATAAATATAAGCATTCTGTTAAACTGTAAACAAAAAAACGTTATTTCTTCTTAAAATCTACTCATATAAATGTTTTAATGACGTCAATGTGTCTTAATTAGAAGCTATCAAGGTAATGGGCCAATTTTAAGGAACATTGGAAACATAAAATTATGTCAATTCTTTGTTTATCGAACATTATAATGAGCGGTTTGATCAATTTCTATGAGCCATATTTAGGAACAAGTGGTCTCCTGCGGCTTTGCTTGCATTAATTTGATAGTAGCCTATGACACTTCTAAGACATCATTACTACCTACATAACAAAAATCATGATGACCCGTTCAGCCATTTTTACGTTATGAGCGTTTAAATAAGCAGATAAACAGACACAAAGATAAACAAATAAAATTTCTAGAATTTGTTGGAAAGTGTTCCGCTATCGGTTCAGACTTTCAAACCTCTTCAGCTTTATTATATATATAGATATAGATAGACAACAATCAGTTCAATTATATTTGTGTCTTTAAGAAAATAATAATATGGCTATTATTATTGATAGTTTAACTGTCTAGACTTTACTCGTATAATAGAAAATAGGGCTCGTCTACCCTTGGAAATAAAATCAACCTCTAGGCGTAATTGTATTCTCATAAAATTAATGTTATTTGATTTAGGAAAGGAAAAGAATAACTGAATTTCTTAGTTTTTTCTAAGAAAAAGATATCTAATACATGAATAATAAGAGCTAATGTTTTTACACGAGCCGTTTATCAGCACAAGTTTATATTCTAAAATAAAATCTTTTATTGAATAAACTATGAAATTCGTTATATTAGAGCGAACATACAATCATGTGATAGTACATTAATTTTGTCTTATTTTCATACTAAATCAGACATAATCATCATAAATCAGACATAGATCATAAATGATTATCTGATTAACGTCGTAATAAAGTCAACAAAACTAGTAGGTATAATATAATAAGCGAGTGTGGCTCAGCGGTGCCAGTGTATGCTTTTCATCGCGACGCACCCTGATTCGAATCCAGCCCTATACCAATGACTTGTATTTTCAAGTTATGTGTCGATTTGCACTCGCTTAACGATGAAGGAAAATATCGTGAGGAAACCGACATGTTTGAGGATCACAATATCCAAGGACATGTGACCGTTCCGTGGAAGGCCCAGAGTACCCACCACGATGTATCTGCCCAAGAGAACTGCCCTAACGAATTAATTCTGTGGGGGAGTCACGACCCTCAATCATGAGGAAATACGACTTAAGAGTCAGAATATAAACTACCTATATGGATGTTTATAAGTATTTTTAATGTTTGTTTGCGTAACATCATTCTACAAATAGAAATCCAAAATATCGACCACAAAGATCACTTCCCAAAATTATCCTTCATATCATCCGTCAATCTATTCTAAGACCACGTAAAACTAAAATTGGTACCTATATAAAAACGTAGCCACAGAATGTTCCGTAAAATCCCTCCTGATCACTATCGACTGGGGAACGTGCTCAACAAATAGCTCATGAGAGATCCATATCGGAAATAACCCACTTTGTTAGCTAAAATATCTAGGGGAACTAGCGGGGAACTGTTGTACCCTTTTTTGTTTGAATTCTAGTGAATACTAGTGACTTTATAAAACAAGTTTTGGGATAAAAAGATTATGTCATTCTTGGAATCCTATACACTACGATCAAAACAAAAATCACAATGCTCCGTCACTCCATTGGTACGTGAAATAAGAACAAACAATTTACATAATAATATGTATTCTAAATTTGCTACATACCATATTATGATATTTTACTCATTATGTATCGAAGCATTCTCACAATAGATACTTTGAAAGTTTGGACAATGGCATATTTAAGTAATGATAGTTAGTATAAATAGCTCTAGGGGCTCTGATTGGCTTTATTTATTTATAATATGGCATTTTTTTTAAATCTCAACTTTATGTATTTAGTGTTTTGGCTTTAAAACCGCAATCTTTTACAAACAGTTGCATTTTAACGTGATATTGAACTCAATGGCCATATTAATTTATGGAATGAAAGGAAAAGCGAAAATATTTATATTAATTTATGAACATTGAACATTAATTGACAAAAAATATGAATATAAAAAAATGTTACTTACGTAACAATCATTCATTAATTTACAACGAATTTTTTTCCTTACAACGTCCTTCACAATATATCTAAAACTTATTTCTTAAATAATGCTCAAGGTAACTCACCTGCATATCACATTCATATACATATCTACACAACAAACCAGACGTAAAAAAACAACCATCCCAAACGCCAGACTAGCACAATCCCACCCACACAAGAGTACTCAGAGTCATACTCACATCAACTTTGATCCCCTCAAGTTTGTAGGCGTGCTTCGGGGGCTCGTACTTAGGCATGTATCTGTAGAATTCCTCATTGTCTCGGTACCATTTCACTGAGTACAGCGTGTCGGCCCCGAGTTCGAACTCGCACTCCAGTTGAGCGGGCTGGCCTCGAACTCGGTACGTGGGGACTGACACGCGGATTATTTTGAGGAGCAAGGATTCTGTAACAATGAGACGAATAGTTAGTACGCGTATATATCTTGGTATCTAGTAAAATGCTTGTAGCTCAGCTAGGGGAGGCAATCACGTGCGATTACCAATGTTAAGCAATGGTCGACGCGGTCAATCCTTGGATGGGTGACCGAAAAGTGGCATTCCATTTTGGGCGCTTTCGTGGGTCGGATGACATGTAAAATTGTAGGTCCCGGCTGTTGGTCTAGTACGGCAGTCTTTAAGCCATGTCAGAGGCCCTTAGGGCGGCTTGATAAACTCTCGACACCAGAGTTGGCCACTCTCATTCGACAAGAAGAAGAAGAAGTATCTAGGTATCAATATATTATCTAATTAGTATCTATGTACAAGGGGTTTTAAGTTGATGATGATGATGCGGTCCAAACTGATTTCGACTACTGCAAACTTTACGTACCTACCTACATATTTCGAGGCAATGTTACAGATTTTTTAATTAGACTATTCAATGACTGCCAATCTGAGAGGTCAAATATAAAACCACATTCTTGAGCTACCCTTCGTTAACGACAATTATTGTACAACAGGCGTGAAAATATTGAAAAAAAAATGGTATTACGCAGTAATCAAATTCTTTACCGAAACAAGGAAATTATGTCTAGTTCACATTGGAATGGTTTTCAATAGCTTTAGAGACAGACGGGTAAGCATGCAAATGTATACAATAAGATGTAAGTACATAATATTAAATATAAAATTAGGTACATGTTTCGCAATAAGGAGGCGTTAATCCATGAATTAATATGTCTCTGTCTAGTTTGCATAAAGACTATTTCCGTTTTAGATAAATAATTTTAGATAATAAATTGGAAGGTCGTGGTAGCCAGCGACTGACATTGGGCTCCACCAGACATTTTAATATAAGGAGATGCGTTTAATGGAGTGCACACTTTACAACAACAATTGCACAGACCACATCTGCTTATAGTAATACTGATTGTAGATAGAAAAAAAAAGATAAGCGGACAGTGTGCAATAGTACATTGTTACCCTAGGGGTGAAAGTTACTTATTTAGTCCCGAGACGGGGTTTGGCGCCCGAACGCAGTGAGGGCGCCAATAGTTCGAGGGACTAAATAAGTCTTTAACCCGAGGTAAACACTGTGCTTTTCATTACAAATACGAGGAAAGTAAAAATAACAACATGAATTAGCTAAAGAAAATATGAGTAAATTTTATTTTACCACTCAAGTCAAAACAAAGATACTTCAAATCGTATGATGATTTTCCACTACCACTTTAGCCTCTTCTTTTATAAAATCACAGCGTTAAATTTATATTAAAATCAGACGAACTCATTTTATAGGTACAAAATCTCTGCTATACATATTGTGACGTAGAACCTCTTTGAATGTAGGTGTAAGAACTATTTGGTCAAATGTAGGTATAAGAACTCTTTTGTTGAATGTACGTATAAGAACTCTTTTGTTTTTGTAAAGAAGTTAATAGAGTTCAAGATAACTCTGCGCGCGGATAAAATTGGAACTAAAATGTTCTGATTGCAATTTGCATCAGAGGCCAATTCTTGGCATAAGTGTTCCCGCCAGTCGCGCGCAGAGTTTTTACATGTTAATTTGACAGCTGTCAGTTGAAAGCGATTCTCCCTAGGGATGAAAAGTATTACTTTCAACCCGCTCCTCAGGCAACTTCAGACATACTTTCAGAGTATGAGTAATGAAAAATGTTGAATGCTGCAAATTTTAAGTAAAAGCAGCAGAATGCTCTTGGACTCGGTACGTGGGCACTGAAACGCGAATAATTTTGAGTAGCAACGAGTCTATAACAATGAGACGAGTAGTGAGTGTCTGTCTAGTTTGTATTAGGATAATTTCCTCCAGCTTTAGGGAGTTGGACGGGGAAATGTGCAAAATGCATATTTCTTTACAGTGTAATTATACACACTGGAAGCTGACTCTGGTCTCGTAACACAGCCTAATGGCTACCACGAGGTCAGAGGATTCGAAAGATCTTGTAACCAAGGTTTTTGGCAAATAAGAAATTTTGTATTTGAATTTTATTGTGTATACAACCTACTTTCTTCATGATATAGCAGTACTTACAAGTTTTTGTGAGTTTAATCATCTTAAATATAAAGTTTTAGTAACTTTGAGTTTTTAATGAAGATGATAAAATCGGGTACTGAATGGTCAAAGCCATGTCTATTTTTACGCAATTAAACATGACTGTAAATATTACTTCTCATAATGGTAATAAAATAAAACATTATGATCAGTATTCTTTGATTTTGTTTTCTATTTGCTGCTAAAACACCTGTAAATCTGTTCTTGTTATCTGTCATTAAAACCTAGGTACTCTGATTAACTATGTAAACAACTGCCCAAGTCTATAACTTACTCCCAAATCCTAATTAGCCGAGGCAAAGTTTAAGTTATTTAAGTGACGTCAAACCGTTCAGCGAAGCTACAAAGCCCAAGTTGGAAGATTAAACAGTACCTACAAGTTGAGCTAATGTTTAACAAGGTTTCACGGTTGTAACTCCAGAAAGGTTGTTACACGACTTATAAGTCCAGCGCTGGCCCCAGGGAAATAAAGAGATGGAAATGTCCGTGGACTTTGCTTTTCGTCTGCTGAAATTACAATAATTTGTAGCCCTCGGGTGTTTGCTTTCGAGGATTTTCATTTTGTATGTCTGAGGAGGTTTCCTTAATTTTTTTCCTTGGTGAGTTTGACTGGGTGATTAATGAAGCCATAGTTCGCAAGTTTAACTTCAGTCGATGATGAATTACAGACTGTATTTTCAAGTTATGTGTGGATTTACACTCGCTAAGCGGTAGAAGAAAACATCGTCAGGAAACCGACATGTTTGAGGACCAGAATATCCGAGGACATGGTGACTTCCGTGGAAGGACCACCACGATGAATCTGCCTAAGATAACTACCCTAACGAATTAATTCTGCGGGGGAGTCACAACCCTCAGTCATGAGGAAATAAGACTAACGAGAGAGAGAGAGAGAGGTGATAAATTTACGTCAAAATATGTTTACTATATTCAGGATATGAGACCAGTTCTATTCCAGAACAGGAATGATCCACGTCTGACTCAACTATAGGTGTTATTTTAGGCATGGACGTGGCTAATAGCCATAATAATTTATGCACGACATTAGAAATTTAAACAATTACGTGTTTTCAAGAAATTAATTACTGAGTCAAACCAAGTATTTTCAA
Organism: Macaria liturata; assembly: GCA_964023185.1. Classification (NCBI taxonomy): domain Eukaryota; kingdom Metazoa; phylum Arthropoda; class Insecta; order Lepidoptera; family Geometridae; genus Macaria; species Macaria liturata. The sequence continues at coordinate 5,667,724 of OZ026811.1, read as the reverse complement.
GTAAGTAAAGTATCGATCACTTACAAAGTGTCTATCAGTAATATGCGGACCGAAATTAAACAACACATTATCGCAAATAAAGAAAGGGGTTCATACGATTTAAACACAAATCATTCATATTATCTTGTCTTGAATTCTGTCATGGATTCAACATAGACCAGTACTATCGAGAAATTGTCACTCACGACCAAGCTCCAGAAAATTGCACAGAATTCTAGTCTCCAAAGAGCTTTAGCGCTGAATGGAATGGCTCTACAACCAATAACCACGTCTAAGAAAGTACTCGACACGAATCAGAATTACTTCTAAGAAAGGACTGGCCACAGTGCCACAATGGCTCGGAAATAAATGTGCTCTACGTTCCATTGTACGCTTGTTCAAATATAGACGTTTTGTAAGCTACCTTTTACATGGTTTCAGGCCTACCCTACGGATTACAGAAATAGCGTTTGTAAGCACAAAGGAACTTGTAAGTGCGTAGGTAAGTGTCGTTTGAAAAATGTACATAGGCATGTTTTTATTGTAGGTTATATATTATAGTCATGAAGGAAATTATGTGTTTATATACTCTTATACTTGAGACAGCACGCCCACACGTGACACGTGATGATGAAGGTCAACCATACTTTTGTTGTTATTAGATAAGTTATTTATAAGTCTCACTTATTTACTAATGCTTTCATGTTTTTTTGGTCTGTTTTTGTTCGTCACAATAAAAGCGCACCGATATGAAATATATATTTTTTTTACATGACATAGGCTCACGTTGGACTTCAAAATACCTGATGTTAAGCAACTTTATAATCTACGATCTAGCGCGCTTGTCTAGAAGAAAATGGTTTAATTTTGACTTGAAGACCGACAATTTTATAGTTCAAGGGAAATAGAGCTATTAAATGCAGGTAAATCTAATTAATCTCTCACTGTTATTCCTTTGTCCGTCTTATTTTTTATCTCTATTCCTACTTTTAGGCTCTAAAGTTAATTTGAATAATGTACTTCTAATTTGCATGAACAATTTTCTTTCTACAGCATAAACATCTTACAGGTAGCTTACAAAGCTGCGAAGTGGGGATGGTCTAATGCAGAAAGCTTACACGAACTTGTTACTTTATACGTTGCCACAACTTTCGGTGGCTTTTGACCTTTCCTGCTTCGTAACTGTGCGATGTAAGTACACCCTTGCAACTATAGCAAACTAGTGGCTACTTGCGGCTTTGGTCGCGTAGCTTTGGGATAAATTACAGTCTACATTTTTGAAGCTCTATGCTAGTATTATTTTATTATTAGTGTGCCTATTTAATGCCTCAATAACACATATTAAATTAAGTAATATTAATTAATTTATAATCTTCAAAACGAGAGTGAATCTGTTCTTATCAGGTAAGCACGCTCCATAGCCTTGGCTTACCATCAGGCAAACTATGGTCAAAATAAATTTAAAAGTTGCGTTTTCGAAGCAAGTTCATTATCATAACATTACCCTAGAAATATCTAGAAATGTGAACTGGAAACATTGCAAAATTTCTAGTGGAATATTTACGTAGTTATTTTAATATTATTCCTTTGTATAAACGCATGGAAGTTTTCTTATTTACGAACTGTTTTTATCTTTGAAGTAACTTGTGTGATTAGTTTTTTATCAATATACCTAGCTGAAATAGACTGCAAAGTATTTACATAATATCTAGTTTCTTCTTTTATTTCTAAAGTAATTTAATATTCAAAAACTTTTTAATGTCGGTAACATGGGTACTTAAAATCATATTCTTTATAGGTAACAGTGAAATGTTTAGTTGGTTTTCAAGTTTTGTAAGAGACGGATCATTAAAAGCCACGCGCATTGGCCATTATTACATATGTCATGTTATAATTATATAGTTTACATATACGTAAACAATGTATACCATCATTTAATAATGTAACAATTTGTCTTCCTAGGAAATTTTATTGATAATAACATTTATTTACAATAAAGAACATCAAAGAAATACACAAGTAAACATACTTCTTCGAAATACTACAAATTTTCGATTACGGCAATAGTGTTCCACAATATCGTGAAACATAAATATATGAACGATTTGAAAATTAAAGACTTGGACTGATGCAAAACATTTTAATAAAAGCCAACCGTTTACTACTTCTTCATAAATGTCATCTTGACGTGTAGGCGTTGTAATGGAACAAACTTGGAAATACCCCGAATTAAGGTGACAACAGGTGCTAATTGCCGAGATACCAGTAGAATGAAAAACGGAGTAACGATGATTAATAAAAGAAAAGCTTCTGTTCATTTAATTATTTTGTTATTTTTATTTTATTTTTGTTTGACTGTTGAACTACATATTATAAATTCTTATTTAATGTGTGGATTAAAAATAAGTGTGATAGATAATCAGATTTTACTAAATCTATCTATAAGAAAAAACAAGTAACGTTAGCAAATATTGTAATGTTTCTAACTCAAATTAAAAATATTAGGTTTGTTAGCACGAAAGCGGTAAACATAAGTCATAAATCATCATCATCATTTTTTTTTTAATTTACTTTACGGTATCGTACCCTAATAGGGCAAATTAATTTACAAATTATTTCACTTAATACACAAATTTAACTTGACTGTACAAAAACTTAATTATAAAATGAAAGGTAAAGTAATTAAAAAAATAAGATATTATAGTAATCTCTGGGATAGTTATTAAACCATCCCTTTAACAACGTTTTACTACTGACACTTTACGATGTACTGTCGAGATCGACTAATCAAAGCAAGTTACCAACCCACGGAAGCACCTATATATAGATCTAAATGCTACGGTCATCCAGCTAAAAACTAAACATCCAAAAATAACTTGAAAACTTCTTAAGAATCAGTAAAAATACATTTCTTGTACTCCGTCTCTTAAGTATTTTCAACCCCTAAGAGCGAAGCAATGTCATGTTAAAATCTTCCCATTGACACATTCCACCCACCTCATAAAAAGCGGCAAAACACGAACAACCTTTATCACCCGAACCTAATTTTCACGTGACCTTTTTATCTCATATTAATTCAAAGCGTGTTTTCAAATTGTCAGAAAACTCCGTAAAATTATCTTCCGTACATTTAAATATCTAATTTGATGGGAGTGCAGCGCTGAGCCGCATATTAATGTAGAATTGTAGAACATTCCTTTCATTAAGCATCCGCGAGGGCTCGAATAACGAGCCAACTTTTATTCGCCCTTATCTAAAAAGCATTTCATTTCTCTTTATGGAAACAAAAGAATGTGCGGCTTTTATTGTTTTATTCCCGAGCAGCTAAATTAGCATTTGTACGGTATTAAATTACCCATTCGGAACTGAGTACTAAGTAATCTCATTTATTTAAGGTCTATTATGTAACTTTGGAATGTTGGTTTAGTAAACTTGAAGGTTCGTGTTGTTTATGTCTACGTTGAAAGTTCCGAAAATAGATGGAGGAATAAGGAAGTATATACTACTGTTAACGCGTGGTTTATTATTGAAAGGAACAGATTTATATTTATCGTTATAACCTTTACCATATGAGTAACCTTTTATAAAGATCCTAAGAATAGAAAGGTTACTCATTCAGTATTTTCTATGACAAACGATAAAAATATTAGATACTTGAGGTAAATTGGACTGAGAATATTTTAAATAATTTATTCTAAAGTTGGCGCCCAACGCGGTACTCCGCTAGAATTGCACTTTATTCCAGCCGCAGCTTCTAAAGTCTACAAACGCCGAGTCGGCACCAACTACCCGACTTTAATTAATTAAATCCTAGCGGCACCGTATAGGCATACTAAATTCTAAAAAACATTTACCTTTTATAAGCAAACTGAAAACAACAAATATGATATACATCCTCAACAGTTTTCAAGATAGTTTCATCACATATCAATCACGGTTTTTTTTGTGTTTCACTATTCACTGCAAATTCACTGGTGTTTTGATTGCCATATCAATGGGAGCTCGGTTGCGTAGCGTGATACAATTTAGTGGTGACGTGTAACACGACCGGCCGCGTCGGCTGCTGGCACACAACTGAACAAGTTTACTCCACTCCGCGGTGCTCGCTCACTCGCTCGCTACCTATCTAGGGTCACCGCCACAGCTAACAATTTTCGTAACCTTAAGAGGCCAGTCGATAATTGCTTGCTTTTACCAGTAAATATGACTAAAAGATTTACTAATTCCATTAGGGGTATACTTGAGTGTATCTTTGTTCTAGCTACTCGGTGGTTTATTATATAGACTCGTAATTAAGTTATTTGTTTTTATGATTACAAGTTTCCAACTAGACTTTATTAAGTTTTTGTTTTTGGTATTGGTTTCAGTGATATTGTTATTGAGCCTACCTATATGTTTTGACACTCACAATCTACTAGATTAAATGTTACGGGGGGTTTTATGCAAATTTCGTCAAGTCACATAATAAACTTCGTAGATTTTTCCCGTTTTATTTCGCCACGCAATCTCCGAGAAGATTGCGCCAAAATTATCAAATCAGCGTCATGTTTATGTCAAAAAGGGTCGTCAAATCTGAAAGACGGCAAAATAAGTGCTTCATATGCGGCTCGGGTGTTCGTACCCCAATATTAAGGTATGACATTGCCCTCACATAGTCTTGTTATTAAGGTGAAATATCATTAGCTCCCTATATCCCTTCTAAGCAGAACGTGTACTTGTTCTTCCCACACATTGGATAGGTCGTAACACTTTATCGTTATTGTACAATGTCATATTTGGGGAAAGAAGCGCCGTAAAATCATAAACACCTTTAGTTCTTCCTATATTACGTGTATTTTATGACATCGTTTGGGGAATCTGGCTGATCTTGTGTGTTAGCTACAAATTGATACGAGCATAATTTTGGTGCAATGGGAAATTGAACTGTTGCTGTTTTTTCGTCTGATGGCTCTTTGTTACAAAATGTTATGTTGGGATTGATTAAATTTTAGAGTTGTCAGTACCTAAATAACAAAATAAATGCATCAAAATCGATAAAACATATAGTTTTTTTGTCGGCTAGTGGTTAGGAGTGAATGACAAGCTAGGAAGTCAAGTAAACAAATGTATCGATTACGTACTTAGCAGAACAATTAGTAATAGGTACATATGTATATAGTGAATGGTCAACAAAGCTATTATGATTGTACGTTAGTCGTTTGTAGATTGTAAAAATGTTATTTAGTTTGTTAGGTAATAAGGTCACAAATTTAAAAGTGACTTTCTTACCCATAAACAGCCCATAATAGCTGTCTTTAGTCATCTTATCACTTAATTTGAATCGTGTTTCGAATATGCAACTCATTCCTTAGAAAATCATTAAATTTGTTAATCTTATAAGTATATATGCATTTTTTTTTCATGTTGTATTATGTCAATATACAATCAACAAACAAATGATTAAATATGATGAAACGATTAATTACTTAGCAACAAATACATTATCATATTAAATTTATGAGCATGTCAGCGCGTTGTTGCCAGTTTTCCTAATAAAACCGTCGCCACTTTAATATAATTTTTGCAATTTTTAATAAAGCTGCAATAAATCACATATTTCATTCACAAAACTTGGTGCACGTTTAACTCAAGCACCTAACTGACGCATTCATTCCGTGCGTGAGGTAAAAATGGTTTTCAAGTAATACCTACTTTGGAAATAATATTCGCGAAAGTAAGAGCTCCATATTTTCAGTACGATTCTCGGTGAAATGACAACTGTGATCTATATAGTCGGAGACAGAGAGTTAACTTCAATGGACATAATAAAATAATAAAAATAGGCAAATTAAATAAAGAAGTTTACCCTATTCAGGTTTTATTAGCATCTAATCAATCATAATAGTTATATAAATATATATTTTTTAACTTGAACGGGTTTGCACTTGGGTTTACCTGATAGCAAGCAAAGGCTATGGCCTAAGATGGAGCGTGCTTACCCGATAAGAACCGATTCACTCTCGTTTTGAAGATCGCTGGATTATAGTGCGTGAGGAACAGAGAGTCAGGCAGGGAGTTCCACAACCTTGCGGTACGAACAATTATAATTAATAATAATACAATTTATACGTACTTGTGCGCAGATAGTATTTACATCATATGTACAAAAATAAAACGTTAAGAAAAACGTTATATCCTTTCAGGTTTATAGTTAACCACCCCACTTTCACTCGTCGTAGTACATATTAGTTACAGATCTGTTTACTAACTAACAATTTTTTGATTTTCACTTAAATGCTTTAAAAACCTTTTTACATGGGTAAGTTGCCTATAATTGTGATTTGTAGATATTTCAACGTTTCATTATTTGAACCATATTGTCTAGACTTATGCATGGAAACGATTACAAAATTATTTTTGATAAATAAGGTTGCTTACCATCACGTGGTTATGCTACAAAATTCAATATCAGAATATTAGGTAGTATTTCATGTACTGTTGTTATGAAACCATCTTAAGGGCCACACTAAATCAAACGTGCATAAATCTAGGCCTCTCCCTTTACGCTATTACGTCAACTGAAGCGATTTATGATCACATCTAAGAGATTTCCATGAGGTTGGAATAAAAAAGTGGGAACCTACAGTCACGGAGATATTGATGGGTTATAGATGATAATCAGTTTGGAAAACTTACAATGATTTATTATTGTTCATGTCAAATAATCATGAGAGTATGTTTTATAGAGTAGTTTAGGTAAGATAGTGGTGCCAAGAATTTTGAATAGGGCTTCGGAACTAATAACTTAATGACTTATATACTAAGTTAATGATCGCTTTAGATGCAACTAAATGTAAATTTAGATGTACCTTTATGAACAACATTCTGAAAACATTATATTTTTATCAATTTTAGTAATCGACTAGCTGATGCGCGCGACTTCGTCCGCGTGGAATAGTTACTTATTATCATAAAAACGGTTCTAGTGAGTTAACCTTAAAAGATAGGCATATACTATTGCGGACATTTTGTTAGATTTTTTCAATTCGCACCAGTAGTTCCTGAGATTAGCGCGTTCAAACAAACAAACAAACTTTTCAGCTTATAATATTAGTATAGATTACTTAGCCTATACTATACTACTATATACTAAAATTATTCTTTTTCCAAAAAAGGATATCTTAATTGACACAAAGATAAAGTCAGATATCAATCTTATAAAAATATTATAAATTCACGAATACATAAATGTAAAATAATTTTGTGTGATGTGGTTTTTAGTGTTTCATTGCGTTAGTCATCCTCATTTACAAAATCATTTATGCTCGCTCATATTTTAAACAGAATCTGAAAATCCAGTGATATGAAAATCAGGTTAAAACTCATTTACGAGTATGCCGCTTTAATGAAATATTCTGCATACGTTTCTATATGTTGTAGGTGTTTTTGAAGATAGGGTCTTAGATCTTTACCTAAATCAATTTTGAGAAACCATTAACTAATTAACTAATAAATAATTTTTTTTTATATTTACTGGTGAGTGCGCGAGACTTCGCTTGCGTTTAGAAGTATTATTATCAAATAAATTGTCATACCTCTGTTTAACCCCATTAAAAGTAGAATTTCCGAAAATCCTTTCTTAGCAGATGCCTACGTAATAGTAACTATTTGCATGCCGAATCACATCCCAATCAGTCTAGTGGGGTAGATTGTGTGTTATAGATTAGTCAATAAATCGTCAGTCACCTTTGGGTTTACTCACCAATAATTTTTTTTTCATTTCACCAGTACATTATAGGTATGTATAAATTTATAGTAGAAAGATTATTACAGAAAGTTGTTTCAAACCAACATTGAAACAGAGCTCCATTATTATCGGATGCAATTACAAAATAAAAATTACAAAAACATGATTTTAAACGTCACATATGCAACAACGATTTTTTTTTATTAACTTATACCTACTGTCCCACGCCTGGGCAAAGGTCTCCTCCAACCCTCCATGCGTCCCGGTCGAAGGCTTCCTCACGCCCGCGCCAGGCACCCTGAAACCGGTCAAAATTAAACAACGATTATTACATTATAGTATTCAATTGTCCTCACCAACAACTCATTATGCTTTATAAGTATCACCTACAAATTAAATAGTTAAGTACCTACAATCGTCAACACACTCGTGAACATCGACCCAGGGTTAATTAAATCAGCCGTAACGAAAAACGAGCCACAAATTAATGCAATGTTAACAAAAGTAATAAAAGGGTTAATAAAGCATCATTCACATGTAGAGATACGCAGAGTTTGGGACCAAACTCGTCCCACAATTTTATTTAAAAGTGGATTTGGATTTTAATTTCTTTAACCACAATTAGCTGTAATTTTGTAAGTCTTCAATACGTGTGTTTATGTAGTATGTATGCTTGTAGCTGATATGTTCTTGCTAAATAGTGTATTTCTAATAGGATTACCTAATATAATTGTTTTTGAACTCAGACATCGCTAATTTTTAAATTGTCTTTTATGGCTTGACTTAGCAGCAGCGTAGCAAAATAAAATGCAAAAAAAGTTTATCAAAAAAATGGGACCAGATTCTAGCGTTTTTTGGGACAAGAATGATAATGGTGCTATATGGCTTCGGTAATTAACGCGCTACCTTTTATAATCAACACAGGTGGTAATTAGCTTTCTCGATTGCTGATTTGTAACTTCCGAATTTGGTATTCGGAATTGGTTTGGGTATCGATCGAACGAAAACTTTTTTTATAATAGATGTTTGTTAAATTTGTAACTGAATTGTTGTATAATTATGTAAGGAATTTTAAATATCATAAAAATGTAACAATAATATATTGAAGATTAATAACATATTTCTTTGGTCCAATTGGATTTCATCAATAGAATAATAATCAAAATAATAATACCTTATTGCAATTAAATAACAAGAGTAATTTCCTTATAACTGTGTGTTGTCACCCGGACGAGATGTTTCTGTTTCCCGGGTGACAACGTCTTCCCGTCAGGTTTAAGTTTAAATTGTACACATTATTAACCCTTAGGTACAAGGCAGTCCATATATGGATGTTATATTTTTAGGATATACAGTATTAATATATATTATTTGATTTATTTAAGAGAACAGTTTATGATAGAATTTATAAGTATTACTATGTACATGATATGTAGTATTATAAATGACTCAACTCAATGTATAAGCTTTTTAAAAATGAAACATTGTGTACAACAATTAATTACTGATGCTCTTATGTCTGATGCTCACCAAATTCCATCATTTCTGCTATTAACATTATAAATTTTAAAATAATTTCACACCACTATACGGCTTTTAGGATAATCATGCCGTAAACCGCTTATTACAACATAATTCTCACAAATAAAACGTCAACGCAAACGCATTATCACGTTTGCCGTTATAATTTTATACTGTCAGTGAAAATGACTTCATAATATTCAACAGTGGTGCGTATTGAAGCATATTTTAGCTGAAACAAGAGATTTCAAATAAAATGGAGATCGGAGTCAGTTTTGTGTTCGATTTTGTATAAATTTAAAATATTGGTACAGTTAACAGAGTAAATTAAAGTACATAGGACATTTTTTTTTCTATAAAAAATAGGCAAATAAATTCGTATATATTTCGACCATACCGTTAGTACCTACCGACTAATATTGTGACATAACAAATCGGTTCACAGCAAACTTTATTTATTTCCTATATACCTATTTAAAATCCAATAGACAATATTTACAAAAGCTTTAGTTCCAATCAGTCAAAACTAACTAATCATATTCACAAAAAAATTGTAGAAAAAATTTTGCTCATACATTTATTCCTACTAAAATCCTTAATTGAATAAACCAGATTTCCTGATCTGCGTCTGGAACTGATTTATTCTGCGATATTACGCACGGAGCCGAGCTTGAATGGCATTATGTTGACAGCTTATGAGCTCCTTTCTTTATGTTTGATTTATGTAGTGCGTTAGATAGAATAGTGGGCGTTTCGCGAGATGGTTACTGAGGCTGTCTTTATAAAAATGATGTGATCAGGTGAATGAGGAAATGGCTCATTGGTTTTATTTTTATAAGCATTGAAAATTACTGCTTACCATTACTTGGGGCGTAAAAAAACGATACGGTTCCCTATCTGTTGTAATGATTGGTGAATACTATCACGTAGCTTAACTATTGAAATACATAATAGTAAAGCTAAGCATGGGTTGACGGTGCCAGTTTTTACAGAGATGAATGTTAAAAAAGAACTAATTTTTCTTATCCAATCAAAAGCAATTTAGAATTTGATCACAGTTTTCTGAATCAACAAGAGCAAACATACGCTCATAATCTATTAATGTCAAAATAAAAATTCTAAACTATGTAGATTTTAAAAAGCCTATTTCAAATTTAAAGTTTAATGTAACTCTTAGTCATTTAGTCATAGCATTTATTTGCAAATTGTAAAAGTTTAAGCACTGAACAATGACCCTGATAGGGTATGCAAATAATATTGTGTCTGAGTGAAAAGCGGCCCGATTCATATCTTGATTAAAAAAATATCACAATTATTCGATTTCTCGTTTAAAAATTCGTCGACGGAGTAGTAACATTTTATTTTTAAGTCACGGGCAAAACGTTCTAAGTTTACAATACTTTTTATGTTTTCTGGTAATTTATTAAAAAATTTAATAGCCATTTATTTAGGGCCCATATTTTGCATTTGCAATCTAGCTTTTGAAGTTTTTAGTTTATGTGGGAACCTGAGTGGGTATTTGCGCGGGATGTCAGCTACTTTTATAAAATATTCCAGGTGTCTCATTACAAAATAGCATGCCTCATATATATGTCGGGGCGACCACCGGGGAGTCGCTCAATGACGACATCAGAATTAGGGCCTACTCTAACTTAGTGAGCGTATTCTGGTTAAAATACTACTTTAAAACACTGATAGGAAATATTCACAAACGTTTATTACACTTTTCACAAAATCGACTTATAATACAAACTACGGTTAGCTAACTTTAAACTTTAAAATGGGTTCGAGGCTCCGACCTCGACCCAGCACCATGAAAACAGGGGTCCAACTCGACCACATCACATGAACAAATCAAGGGTCCAACTCGACCACATCTAACACTAACTAACAATTCTAACACTAACTCCAAAGCTCAACTTAGACTGCCTTTGAGCCACCATCCACATGGATTATATTGGCTTTTCATCAAGATGGCGCCTCGACCCCACTCGAGACTCTGCTCTGCTCCAAGTGGTTGTTACAAATAATATTCGCGACTTTTTACATTAGCAACTTCATAAACTTGTAAAAACAATTAGGATTAATCCAGTAAATTCTATTCTAATCCCTTTATGAATTCACGAATCATATTAGACAATAAACAATAACGTTAAGAATTAGTAATAAACTATAACCAAGCGACAGTCAACTCAACAACTTCCTCTGACATTTCCGTGCCGTTATGTGCTATAATAAAATGTTATCATTATCATTACAATCATGTCAAAATAGTTTTGTAAATTCGCTAACTGATTTATAATAACTATCTAGGTAGTAAGATCTCATTTTAGACATTGTTACAAATTATGACTAAGCAGCGATCGATACAACAGCTTCCTTGCTCCGACATATATGCTAAAGTCAAAATACTAAATTCAATAAAATATTGTTTGTGGAATTGTGGTTTTGTTATGTCTGGAGCTTTAATTTGAGCAAGAATACGGATCCATTTTTTTTGAGCCACGTCGACACTGTTGCCCGAGAGGATGATGCCGTACTGGAGCCACGAATACGCATACGCATAATACGCTGACAATGCAGTTTCAAGGTCAGTGGCTTGTCGTACTTCTCTAAGCGCATACGCGAAGCTTGATAGTTTAGATTGAATTTTTTTAACGTGTTTTTTCCAATTTATGTGTGAGACAAGTTCTATGCCTAATAATGTTGCCGTATCGATGCATTGGATTTCCATATTATTGTATTTAAAGTTAATGTCTAGAGGGGTTCTTTAGTGGGGTCTGAATTGGATTAATTTAGTTTTGGAAAAGTTAATGTCAAGCTTGTGGTCTGTCATCCAGCTAATTATATTATTGAATATGTCAGTCAGTTGATTGTTTAAATTATTATTATTTGTAAAAGAGTTTGTAAGGATAAATCGTCCGCGAAAAGAACACAGGATTCGTTACTTATTTTAGGTAAGTCATAAATATAATATTAAAAAAAGTATACATCCCAAAACCGATCCCTGAGGAATTGAATTATTTATCGTTATAGGTGTCGATCTCACAGTCGTTATAGCTCCCGTTGCGTCGTCAAAGTTTTCTATTTCTACGTGTTGTTTGCGGTTTTCTAGGTATGATTTAAACCAGTCGTAAGTAACACCACGTATCCCTATGTTGTATAGTTTGTCTAATAGTATATTAAATTGAATTTTATCGTATGCTTTTGTCTCTGATTTTCATAACTCAACCATGGCTGTGTCAAACTCGATTAATCCGCTTTTGTTTAATATTTGATGTCTAGTTTGGATTACAGCGCCCTTGTCTGCCATTGAAATAGCTAGATTAAAGCCTGAAACACACTAACATTGGTTGTTTGTTTTAGCTTTAAATGAAAACTCAAATCTTAATAAAAACTTTTTCGTGTGATTGTCATATCATATTATAAAAGCGCATGTAAGTAAGTGTGTTTGTTGGTCGGATTGGTGGTATAAGGTTCTATTAATAGCATAACAAACTGAACTGCAATTTTACAAATACATTTTCTCCTATGCAAATACAAACCAAATACACAAATTTTTCTTCAGTTTAGTTCTTAGGTTTCATTTTAAGATGACGCGAAGGCAATAAAAACGGCTTTTTACTTTAAGATTTTTTAATAATAGTGCATTTTGACCTCTAAAGACTCGCCTTAGTCTTTGTTAAGTCCATTCTCGATTTACTGGAAATTCATATTACCAATACTTTTCCAATTATTATTATTGGTATTTGAGTTTTCGTGGAATGAATATTTAACTTACATATAGGTATATTATACTTAGTATATTGTATTTGTTTAATGCCATTGGCATGCAAAGTTATAGTGAATATTTTTTGTATTAAATTCTTTATTAGCTGCAGATGTAAAAATAATTTGTGGCCATAATAATATTTTAGGTTTTGTATTTAATTAATTGAGTGTGATAATACAAAAACAACAGTACGGTTTCAATTTCTGTTTTGTACAAAATGTTGCTTACAAAAATACGAACATTTGATCATAAATTTTATTACAACAATTGTTAGTAAACCATTACGCCTTTCGGCGATTTGAGTTCACAAACTCACTATTTTTTAATTTACACCTTAAGAATACAAAGAGCAACAACAGTTAATTCATATTACCTAAACCTTCTTACTCCAGGTTAAGTCAAAGTATATTTTTATCGATTGGCCATGTTGCGTTAAAAGGTCTCATTTGGTTTTATTGTACGGAATGGATGGAAGTATAATTTGCATTGAGCCGTGGTCACGCAGGGGTCGGCCATTTTCTTTTTTATTGCGGTCTTAAGGCTTTCGTACCTTTAATGTAGATGGGGTTATGTGCTGTGTTGTCTTGATTTTGGTTTCAGATATCTTTTTTATTTCCTAATGTCTGATGGTAAGGATCACGCATGTACTTATTTCAGTTACAGTGAAAACGCAAATCAGAATTAAGATATTGGAAAGAGCATTAATATTATTACCAATGTCTCATTTATAAATTAGCGACAAATTGAAAGAATAAAATTAAATACACATACATAAAAAAAATATTTCACTTTTCCAATAGTATATTTGTTATAAATAACACTTTTGCAACCTTTTTCTTCCTAAGCATGTGTAATGTTACTAAATTAATCTACACAGGTATCACAGGTTATTTATCGTAGGAATCTGAGGAAGATAAAAGGCTATTCATTACCTACACTAACGAAAGGCTCTTCTTCCAGGAATCATAATCACTAATTACTAAATCTTATCCACGAAAGTAATTTATTAACGGGCAAGAAGCGCTCGTTCCTTTCATTCGACGAATAAAGTAAGTAATACTTAGAATAGGTAAGATAATCTGATATATTCGAGCGGAAAGTACAAGTATATAATATTGGACTAATAAAATAGACGATGTTCACTTTTAGTCAAACGATTGTGGCGTTGTATACCGAATATTATTTGTGTGATTTATTTTAAGCTCCTCCGGGTCAAAAAATAGTTTGAACAAACATTTTAATTTATGAGCGTAATGTGACGTCGCCCACCACTGCGGTTGACGACATAAGAAAAACAGCAGGAAGCACCTGGATTCAATCTGAGCAGGACCGGGACGAGTGGCGTACTAGAAGAGAGGCCTATGCTCAGCAGTGGGCGATAACGGGCTGATAATGATGATGATGATGAATGTACCTACTTATAATGCGTATTTTTTCAGAGTTTGCATAAAATTAACCAAAGAATCCACAGTGTCAGGTAGTTTTCGTCGCATGTCGTCAAACGGAAATGGTGTATTTTAATACGTCCCTACACGGTTTATTGAAGTAGAGTATTACGACATTTTTGCATAGCATTTTACGAACTTTATGGCTTACCTCACGGCACTTTAATGACTGAGGTGGCAGTGCGACGCCTTCCACTTAGTAATTAGAGACTAAAAATAAAAGAGAAAACAGTATTTTAACTTCCAAAGAGGTTTGAAGTAAGTGCTCATCTGCATTGAGTTTTTATGCGGACTGAAAGCTGAAACTGATGCAACTAATGGTTTTCATTACGAAACGTCTCTACCGATCCTTCCACGTGACTGTAAGGATGAAGAGAAATTAAAACTATATAATAGTGTTTAGAGTTTGTTTTGATAATATCACAAACACGCGAATGGAATTGGTAAAACTAGTGATAGTGAACTTTAGAAATTAAAACGTATCAACGCTTTAGCATCCCATTAATAATTCAAAAGCAAATTATCTGTTATCCATTAAAAGCAATCGTGATAAATATGGCAGAATCGAACAATGCGGTAAAGATAGCTGAAACGGAACAGCCACAAGCCGGGCACGGCCATATTTGAGCAGGGTGGTGCTTATACCGAGGAGACTACTAATATTCCTTTATGAGTTATTTTTGTCAAGTGCTAAAGCATTTATTCATTATATCAACCGCTTAGTCTGAAGTGTTTGGAAATGAGTGTGGATTTTCGCGCCTGGCAGTAAATAGACCGTAGCCTAGCGGTTAAGGTGTTCTGACGGTAGCAGAAATACGCAGGTTCGAATCCTGCCGGTAGTGGTATTTTCATTCAGTTTCCAATAAAAGTTTTAGTTCTAAAGGAAATAAAGGGGAAAAAAAGGAAAAGGAAGGTAAAGGAATATGTTCCTTATATTTGCATTTCGATATACATATTTAGTATACATTTTTTATTGAAAACATGTGTATAGAGAGATAAAAAACACAATCAAAATATGTGTGGCACATTTCACCGGTATAGATGCAAAATAATGTTAAAGTATAAAAGTATAGTCAATATGAAACGTGTTTTAATCAAATCCAAATTTGAGTTAAAAAAAATGTTACCTTGTTCATACTCTTTAGTATCAACTTTGTGTTATGGGTCGAATGAATCCTGACATGATATTAGTAGTCTCAAAAGGGACAAAGGTGACATTTCTTCCCAATTTAAACTGGGTGAAAATACGGAGTCACTAGTAGCTGATTTTACAAGTGCTTTCACTACATATGTAAGTGTAAGTTTATAACTTTCATTATTATTTTGTGGAAAGTCCTTATAAGTAGGATTCAATTTGTTATTTAAACTATGTTTTGGGAAACTAACTATTCCAATTATTGTATTCCACTGAAGCATTAGCCGTTAACACATGGATGTTTGCTTTGTTTCCTATTGTATGAATTTCTTAAATATCCGATTGATGTTTTGCTTTGTGCAAATCTGAGAATTATCTGCCATGTTATGAAATAATCACAAGATGAACGATGTTTCGCGAAGAATTAACAACAATAATAGTAAACATTGAACAACACATTGCTTATATTATGAGAAAAAGTCTGAACCATTCAACGTTGTTTATGAATGTATGAATTTGACGAGAATTATGTTACATACTTTTATGATACATCATTTTTTACTCTTTAATTTGAGATGTTAAATAGACCTACAATAGAAAATGAACAAACTTTATATAACTAATCGGATAAAAAACATAGAACATAGTGGTTATTATTCAATAACACTTAAAAACCGAACATAAAACTAATAAAGCGGTCTTCGACCACAAATAAACGTCTGGGCTAAATATATTAAAACAAGTACATTAAATGCGATTCAAACGGCCCTAGAAAACAGCATTAGAACGTGCAACACTCCCCTAATTGTAATTACCTAGTGTGAGCGTAATGGTGTTTTCACGTTGCTTTAAAAGCACTTAAGGAATATGCTCACAGTTAAGTGAGGATAGTCTAGCTGCTATTTTATAAAACGAATTGAGCGCAGTAACGGCTCATTTGAATTTACTTTTTATTCCGTCTCGTTACAGCTATAGGGCGTTTGAGAATACAGATGCATTTTACGTGTAGTCTTTTTAGTGTGTCATGTAGTAAGATTTTGAAATAAAATTATGTACCATAAAAAAAAATATAGAATAGTTTATTTTAATATTAACTTTTTGCTAGCTAACAATAAAACAAAATAATTGATTTATAAACGCACGCTTAATCAAAGGTATTTAAACTAAGACAACTTATATTGTGGTTTTGAAAATAAGTTCTTAAATTCATTTCATTTCCAAAAGATATTGCTGGCATTATTGATAATGATTTTTTTGTCAATCTAAAAGTTATTCCAAAGGATAAAAACGTAACAAGGGCAGACATGTTCCTATGAAGATATAAAAGATTTATTCTTCAAAGAAATGTCAAAACTACTCAAGTTAATGGGAAAATTGTAACGAGTTTGCCATATTTTGCCAATTGTATGTATTCATTGACATTTATGGTTAAGTCCGGAGTGTATTATATAACTACAATGTATATGTTATTAACAAAAACACATCAATTAAAAACTTACTTATTTAATTTATTACACCATGCCATGCCGTTTTTACGTGTTAAGTGACAAGTATTTTGCAACAGTCAACTTCTACTTTCTTACATTACTTTGTCATATATGTATAACATGTAATTAGTCAAGATTTTGTCGCTGGCGGATCTTACGACGAGGAGTCTTCTTCCACTTCTATTGGAAAGTGGTGGGTTCAGCTTCGAGGTATACCTCTTGTGTGAGGTAGGGCTCCCGAAGCACACAGGCTCCGGAGAAGTTGGAGGGACCCTAGCACGGCGTTTTCTTTTGCGTGCTGTCTCATTAAGTACTGTGTTCAACCAGGTCCACTCTTTTACACTGGGATGCTTTTTTGGGAGTACTCAATGAGTACAAATAGTGCGTGCTGCTTTTTTAGGGTTACCTTAAGTCATCCATAAGGTTACAAAAATGCCTCAGCCCCGTTCCAGATATATATAAAAAATATAGAGATGAAAATCTTTATTTATACATTATGTTAAATAGGCTAAAATATACATAATCCCATACATATATCCATATTATGCAAAAATTGGGAATAATTTCTCAAGCCAGCGTGGTCGAGCCAAAACCACGCATTTTATATCCGATGGTTATCTTCATAACCCGCAATCATTTTTAGTAGCCATAAGTTACGATGTGAAATCTATTCTTGCCTACATTACAGAACATAAATCGTGGCTTTCTGAAGTTCACTAGCATGAAGCACGAGAAACTGCTTAAATCATAAACACTATTATCCAAAGACGATTAACTATTTGTTCTCTTATATATACATTAACGACTAGAGTATTGTGATTGTAGGATTGTACGCCAAATTAACAATATAAAAAAAATATAAAAATCATTATATATAAAGACCATAATAATCCATACATGAATCATAATCCATAGATCACATAATATAACGGCAAAAGACTAGACTTCTAATAATTAATTATAATCATTAGAAGTCTACTCTTTTCCCGTTTTATGTAATCTATAGATTATGATTCATGAATATCCATTCATGAATCATTATCCATCTTTCAGTGTTTGTTTTTTTTTTCAGTCATTCAGTCTTTGTATCTAATGGATGTTTTTGTATCTAATGATTTTTCTAATGTATTCATCGATCTGTGACGACGTATGTGAGAAAAACTTTTAGCCTTTTATAAAATGATATGATTTGATTACATAGTGTTGTCTAAATTATTTCTTAATAAGACATCTACTATTTGTAATGTCATTGGTTTACATAAAAGGAGCTGGATATTTTTCCGGCTACAAAATGCCTAATGCTGTGCGTGACCGACAGGCCATTGAAAATCATTATCTTTATATTCGTTTCAGAAAGTTAACGTGATTAGAATCAAGAACATAATTCATAGTATCGGAAGTAAAGACGCAGATATTTTCGTATTTGAAGAGGATTTAAGGAAATTAAATCACAAATTGACGTGAAATATAAATTTCCATTTTTAATTCATATTTTTATTGAGTTATAAAAGTATAGACAATAATTTTATAGTTTTAATAATAATTCAGATAGGTTCAGCTTTTGAAGCACAATTAACACACAACCATACACGCATACTTTTGCTATTATAATATTAGTAGAATAATCACTCGAGCAATGCTTTTTTTCCGTAAAGAGAGAAACAAATTAATGAATACTTTTTTAAATTACATGTTTATAAAATATTATTTTCACTTGTTCAGTTTCAGTCTTAATTGTTTTATTACGGCACTTAGCAATTACAAGTATTGTTGTGGTAACAGCGGTAATATTTATTTGTCGGCCATTTTGTTTTGGCTATTACGACTCGGGCACGCTATAAGAAGTTTAGAAGTACCCTTGAAATGCCAAGCCTTGGTTAATGTTTGTTTCATACCACTCAAGAGATAGATATCTTAATGTTTTTTGTGGCTTTCAGTATAATTATTCTATTGAACCTAATAATGTAGATGAAAATTTTGATAAATAATATTTTCAATTTAAGTAAGCCGTTTCTATGTATAATAAGTATGTATTTACAAAAGAAAAAGTATATATGTATTATATCCGTTATCTAGTACCCATGATACAAGCGTAAGCTTAGTATGGGGCTAGATGGCGCTGTGTGATATGTCCTGAAATATTTATTATTTATTATTATTAATATTTTACATGTACCTACCTAAGACAGTTTTGATGCTTATAATATTTTTTTTATATCAACGAAGTAGTTTGACTCTCTGATTTATTGAAAGCCATGTAGGTACCATCTTCAACTATCAACTCATCAGCTCAATCCATTATTTTAAGTGTAGAAAAATATCACAGTTTAGTATTTAATAGCAGATTTCAGGTATATCTACCTAATAGTTGCATATACATACATACCATACACATAACGTTACACCTTCATACATCAACATGACAATACCAAAAAGAACAAGAAAAATAGAATCAGAGAGAAACATAAATCCGCCACGACATCCATCCCGGGCCTTATATTATTTTCATAACAGGAAGCCTGTTGCCTGAGTAACTATGAATCCCCAATCTCTGAGCAATAACGGGTAATACAAACAATGTTCCACCAAAAGCATCACATCAGGACAACAAATCCATAGAACCTCGGGGGGAATGTTGTGTATAAAAAAACTCAGTTTATTGCTGCAAGTAGGTCACTATAACAGGGTAACGAACGTAGACAATGTGAGCTGGAGACGTCTGTTTATATGTCTTTAATATGAAATCTGACGTTTACAATATATTTTGACGTCTACTACCAGTCATATACACGAACATACAATATGATCTACATATTTGTAATTATCTCTTAACCTATGAAAGATCCTACACTCCCCAATATAAGTACATTAAATCCAAGTGTGAAGTACAGTGCACAAGACATAGAGAACATGTCAGCAGTTTTTAGATTTTTTGTCTGTTTTTCTGTTTGTCTGTTTATTTGTCTGTGCTTCACACAAAAACGGGAATCATCATGATTTTTGGTGAAAAGGTAGTATAGGAGTGGCAAACGCTTTTTTATTCCGAAATAATGCAAGTGGCGCAGATTAATAATATATGTGGCGCAGATTTATGCCAATAATAAGGTGTCTATTGAGACATGATGTTGCCGGTAACAAATGAGGTACCATCAAATAAATTGATACAGACAATGTATTGTACAATGCTCATTCGTCCGTTGATGGGTATAGTTGTTTCCAACATTTGAACTTCCATTTAAGGCACTACGACAGTTGATCAATGATCACGATTATATTTGACTAACTGTTTGAGCTTTTAAATATTTGATGAGCTTTCAGTCGATCATTCTTGCTTTGAAATGGAAAGTTCAATTTTATTTTTACCTTGTTTAAAACCTATCTTTTCAAGTAAAATGTATTTCTTAAAACGTCAATTATTAAAAAAATCTTCGTTAAAGAATAAATATTAAAGTGTGGAAAATAGAAATACCTAATGGGCAGATTTACCCTTTGTGTCAGATATGAAAATATATTGAAAACAAACGAGATTATATCTTTTTACAGCATATTACCAAAATGTAGCATTTAGTAGAGATGTAAAAAGACGTGTGGGTGGTCCGTGGGCAGTTTCAATATAAATAAACTGGGAGTTTAAAAAAAATATAAAATCATCAATCGTATATATTGAAAGCAAAAAAATATAAAAGTAAATCCATTTAAAAGTGCCAAACACTCTTGTCGAGATTTTTGGAGCCCTCTTAAATCACTTGAGTGTTCAATTATTGAGTATACAATTTTAAAACAAGCAGTAGGTAAGTAGAACAACTTTTACAATTCGACTCTGAAACGAGTCAGAAGGAACTGTGCTTTAATAACGTTCCCAAACTATAGACGCTTCACCATAACTAACAAAACTATAAAAATTATAACCTATATAAATAATATACTCGTATGTCCTTTCGCACGACATTTCTTTAAGAATATAATATATATTTATTTTGTAGAACAGAATATCTCGCGATATTTTCCCATCGGCCACCGATCGCTATCAGTAGTGTCAGTGTACATAACAAAACTATAGATATTGTAACATACAAAAAATCTTCACCACAATTTCTTTGCAACCGATATTATACAACAAAATATCTCGTGACATTTTCCCATCGACCACCGATCATTGTCTCTGTGTAATATATCCCGGTACTTCGGACGGCCGACGCGGCCCCGTAATGCACAAATGGTGTAGCTGTCAAAGTCTGACTTGTCACCAGAGTCGCCCTCAGCAAGTGACGGTGATTTGCATTCTCTTGACGGTCAATAACCTATAAATATGGATGTACTTGTAATAGATGTATGGTACTACTATAATTTTTATCTATGTGATGTTCTTTGAGGCATAATATTTAAATCTTTTTAAATGCTACAAAGATGGAAATGACATTTTCTTGTTTCGGAGGCCAAGACTCACTACGGGTCGCCGCGCCAAAGGAGTAGTAGCAGTGGAAATGGTACAAAGCTAGAGCTAGAAAAGTAATCAGTTAATCTAAACGTGTGGTAATCTTGAAGTAAATTACTTGTTTTTATTTTTTTTTATTTAGTTCACAAACAGTAACGTACAGTTATACATTCACACTTAAAAAATAAAAATAGCTTACAGTGAGTACATCACCTAGACAGTGAACCTAACTTTCACATTATAATCTATCACATAATATAACCTTTCTAACAATTTATAAGTACTTAAAAACTAAACATACAATGAAACGAAGAACAGAGGGGAAAAATGCACATTAACTAAATAAACCTTTACAATAATATCAATCTACTAATTTAGACAGTTCAATTTTAACAGCTGGTAGTGACTTATTGGAGAATATATCAAATTTTAGTCTAATGTTGTCATTATCATAAGTGTCTTAGACCTTTATACGGATCTTATGTAGGTATTCTTTGTGGTATTACGTTTACATAAAATATTGTTGACTTTATGAAATACCTACCACAGGCCAGTAATACATGTAACAGTTGCGTGGAAGACCTAAATTTGTCAATCATCCCACCCACAAGTTGTGAAACTTCCCTATAAAAATATGAATATCTAAAAACTCTATACCAAAAATTAAGAAAAAACCAAGTATCTTGTACAAAATACTTAATAACAAATGGAACGTAAATAGAAAAACCTTTGAGGAAATTCATTTATGAATTGAGAATAATTTATAGAGGCCTGATTTCGTAGGTTTTGTTTGCGGTCATGCAGAATTAACCCTTGGGAAATTAACCTTCGACGTATAAAGGCTTTGTGGGAAGAAATGCTTTATTAAGTACTTTACCTGTTTCTCAAGAAAGTGTAGGAAATCACATTTAGTATTAACCAATTTTCGAAAGTAAAAGGAATTTGTTGGTAAAGGGAAAATAGTACTTTCCTGTTTATTTTTATTTATATGTTTGTTGCTTTATTAAAATAATTAGAAACTGATAGTTTCAGAATTAAGTTAGGTACCTACTTTATTTTGAATAGCTTTATTAACTTTTACAGTTACATAATAAAACAAATTTTACCATTCATCCTAGTAGGTATGAGATTGTGTTTAATTTTAGTTTAAAAAAGAAATCTTCACTCAAGTATGAAGCCCTGTCTAAGTTTGAAGTGTAGTTGAGAGTTGAGGCTCTGAGGCAAGATAATTCTGCGCGTGGCTAAAAGAAGAACTAAAAAACTCTTACCAGAATATAAAGATAAAGATTATACTAGATAGAAAGTGCTGCTATTAATAGTCTAAAAAGTTTTCTTGTATAAACGTTTGGTTAGAAAAGCAATCAGCGGGCAGGAAAACAATTTCTGATTGAAACTTTTATCATACTCGGCGCTAATCAAAGTAGCTTACACTATTGCGGATTCTAGATTGAATTTTAGTTTCGTAGACTATTAAATATAAGGTAAGATCTTAGATTTAACTAGAGTTAAGATAAAAAAAAAAACTGTTTCTTAAAAGCTTGAATTTATGCGTTGTCCACATCTAGTCATTACGCAGAATATGAATTTACTACTGCTACTTAAAAATGTAATTAAATAAAATAAAATAAAATAAAATAAGCCTTTATTACTGTTTATGTACAATTGACTATTATCTATTCTATTAATAACTATTTACATTAGACAGCTTGTCCGTCGACAAAGGCCTCCTCCAAAGCTTTCCACCTCTCTCTATCCTTGGCTACCTGGAGCCAAGCCGGTCCTGCAACTTGCTTAATGTCATCTTCCCATCTTTTATATTGTCTCCCTTGGCTTCGTGTGCAGCAAAAGAAAAATGTAATTAACATGTTTCAAACTTGTCTTATAAAATAATTCTGCTTTATGGTCCACAGTAAAAAGAAATATACGATTCTACAAGAAACACAAAGGAAGAGTTCTCTTGAGTTATAAAATCACCTTGTCTAAAATCATCATGCGTACAAGTAACAAGCAACCAAGAAGGTCGGCACACGGGAAACAGATTTCTGAGCCAATGGTTCGAGAGAGTTTACTCCGAAACTTCTGTGTTGAAATCACTCTAAGATCGTCCATTCGTTCAGCTGTAAGGGAGATGTTATTGTATTAGTTGAATCTTGCCCGAGCCTGTATGTGTTTAGGACGTTGACATTCAATTGTAATTGACTGGCACGGTTACTCAAAAAACGGTGTGTTTATACATATGTATAAACGCATAATTTTTTGGGCACACCTTTTCTACTAGTTTTATACAGGAAGAGTTTATCTCACTCATGTGTCATTTAGTATTTAGTTAGTCTTCCGTTTCAATTTATGTTGATAACCTAATTGATTTTAACTCAAAAATTATAATAAAAGCGAAAGTGTTGTGTCTGTGTGTCATTGTGTATGTATGTTAGTTGCTTCTTCAAACGGTTCAAATGGCTGAACCAATTTAGATGTAATTTGGTTTAGAGCTAAATGATTTCAGGCAAATCACATTGGCTTAATACATAGGTTATTTTTTAGCCCCTTTATTCATGGTTTACATCATGTACGCAGCTTGTAGGTATAAATTTATTTGAAGGGGTATTGTGGTCATGAATGTCTTCCATATATTGAATGCTACGCTACACATATTCGAACCAAGTGTAAACAAGGTGTCCTATACTATACTATGTCAGTGCTTTAGGGAGGATCCGTCGGTGTAGATTAGGCGCTTGCTTGAGTAAATGTTTGCTCATGTGATTTAGCTTCCTTGATCCGTTTTTGTTTGTGGAAATAGTGTTATTTTGAAATGAAATGAAAATGAAATGAAATTTATTTATTTTGTGACAAGAAATTACATACGAACACATTCAGGAAAGTAAGACAAACACATTTTGCACATACACAATTTCCTGTCACAAGCCGGCCTCAACTCAGCATGTGCTGACTGCTAACAGTCAGCGCTGGTCTTCCGTTGAGACCGACGGGACATTTTTAATTCAGGGCTTTGTTATTGTGTAAAACAATGTACCGGGTATTAAAGTTGTATACGGCTAGTGGCTTACTATTATGCGATACACTTTCTTGTTTATCTATCGTCAACAATAGAATCTTGTATAAATGACATTATGCACAAAAAAAACTGGATGCTTCTGTTAGTTTGGTGACATATTTGATTGTAAGTTCAAACTTATCGACATAATATAGGTACAAGTACAATAGTCGTCAATGGCCTACAAGGCGGTATTAAAACCCTCAATATTCAGTTTGCCAATTTTATATAAATACGTTCTTCATCACGATCATTCAGTCTCATTTTTTTTTACTATTTCACACATATTAATCCTCCTACGTTGTAGGGGACCTTATTTAGGTTTCTTTCTTGTACCATTCAGTCTCATTCCGCGTACTAGCAAATTATATTATCTCAATATTAACAGCGCCGTCGGTTGTTTGAGCCAATTAATAGCAATAAATTACGACGCTTAGCCTAAAAAAACAAACAAGCACAATATTTTGGTCGTAAATTTTAATTTGGAGAAAAATGAAAAGTTTTCGCGTCCGTACGAGGGAAGTTCGGTATTTATGAAACGGCTTGTGGCAGTTAGTACTTTAGGAGGTCATTATGGGCGCCATTAAATGTATGATTACAAGGGTCCTGTTTTGGCCACGCATTTGTTTAAGCACATCAACTTTTGCAAACGAGCGACGCTCCTGAAATAGCGGAGAACAGTTGCTTATCTTGCACTTATTACGTTATACCAAAACGCAATTTCATTGTCTAACTAAACTAAATTCATTTGTCGTGCATTATTTTAACAGACAAATTGTGTCCGTTATCTAGTACCCATGATACAAGCGTAAGCTTGGTATGTGACTGAGGGGGCGCTGTGTGATATATCCTGAAATATTTATTTATTTTAAGTAAAATTTTAGGACGAAAGGCAAATACGATTCAAACTATGTGACATTTTTTATCTTCATTTAATATGATTCTTTAGCTTTTTTGAGTAACTGGTTTCAACACCGGCAGGAAACCTCACATAGTTTTCCCTTATCAGTGTTTCCTATTTGTTATTCGTTAATTTTATATTTTTTACTTTGTGTTTACTTTTCTTATATGTTTGTGTCATCAAATGTACTGGCTTTTGATAGTACAGAGCATCCAAAGTATTTCAATTCATTACGGCCCGCGCCTTCATTCCGTAGGCCCGCTGGTCGCGCCCTCTATTCCAAACCACGCCGGTATTTTATTACTTCATAAACTCAGTAATGGCGGTTGTTTTATTGCGAATTTTAACCGTATTGTTAACCTGTCTTGATTAACCGCAGTGATTTACCGACCGAAAACATGAAACTGCATATTAAAATTAGCTAAGCGAATTGAGCTTGTTAACAGGTTGGTATCGTTTTAATTAGCGTAATTGGGATACATAATTGTAAGTGACACTTTAGTTTTATAACAAACTAGCTGGTGCGCGCGACTTCGCCCGCGTGGAATAGTTTTTACCATAAAAACGGTTTTAGTGAGTTAATCTTAAAAGATAGACATATACTGTCACGGACATCTTATTAGATCATTTTTAAGAGGAATAATTCTTGTATACATATTTTTTTGATATCTTGAACCGTTTTCGCAGCGCACGCAACGGAAGCCCTCAAAGATGAATAATTTTCCCCGTTTTTTCCACATTTTCCATTGTTTCTTCGCTCCTATTAGTTGCAGCGTGATGTTATATAGCCTAAAGCCTTCCTCGATAAATGGTCTATTCAACAGAAATAAAGAATTTTTCAATTCGTACCAGTAGTTCCTGTGATTAGCGCGTTCAAACAAACAAACATACAAACAAACTAACAAACTCTTCAGCTTTATAA
Organism: Macaria liturata; assembly: GCA_964023185.1. Taxonomy (NCBI): domain Eukaryota; kingdom Metazoa; phylum Arthropoda; class Insecta; order Lepidoptera; family Geometridae; genus Macaria; species Macaria liturata. The sequence goes on along the minus strand of OZ026811.1, from coordinate 5,641,349 downwards.
TATTAGTATAGATAATATTACTTATTCTTTTTATATTCAAAGAACACTGATAATACAAATTTATACATCTAAACTCTCTAAACATATGTACATATCTCTCTCTCTCTTGAGTCGTATTCCTCATGACTGAGGGTCGTGACTCCCCCGCATAACTAATCCGCTAGGGGAGTTTTCTTGGGCAGATACATCGTGGTGGGCGCCCAGGTCCTTCCACGGAAGACACATGTCCTCGGATATACATAATATCATCATATTTAAAAAAAACATAAATATACAGGAAAACAACCTAAACTCATAAAAATCACTACACTTATATATTACAACTACATTTAAATCACTATAGTTTATTTCAATAGGTAAATATTTTGGAATTATAATAAATATTTCTTTTATCAGTTATGGGAAAATTGTAAAACATTTATCGTTTTGTTGAAAACTAAATTTTATAAGTATACGAGAATTTAAGTAGGAATAAAAGTAAATAAGCATTGGCAAATCTGTCAAATACATTAAATGCTCACAATCTTTATCATAAAAACAAGCTTTTATACATGTTGCAAAGATTAAACTAGCCCTTTAGCAAGCTAACCGAGTTCTATGTCTTATGACGTTCACTTTACATTCCGTTCATTTAATTATTCCAGCTGTAACAGTGATTCTCACGAAATTACAGCTCTACTAGGAATAATTACTCCAAAGAACCTCAAAGAGAATCATAGATCTGCAAAGCAGATACGCAAAGACTGCAAACAAATTACCGCGATCGGTTTCAAAAGCAAAGTGCAAACGCAACTAAATGAGTCAGAATCGAGAAGGTGCCGATAACTCAACCGAACAGCGCTGACTCGACAAAATCCATTTTCTCGACGCAATCTGATTTAGGTCATATCTTTTGGCTGTTATTAAATAAAATTTTCGAGATATTTTCGATAGATCTTGAAGGAAGCTTCTTCGCTCTGAAATCTGCGGTACCGCTGAGATAGCCAAACCGCGGGATTTATTTCACTTCTTTTATAGCTTTCTGGGGAATTATAGCTGAATTATAAGTTCTGGAAATAAGTGCACTCAGTATTTTGCAAATGAATTGCTAGTTCATTTGCAAAAGACTGAGGAACCGGAAGAATACAAATTGTATGAATTTTAAACTTTATATTCAATAAATTATTGAAACAATTTCATTTTGCGTTTTTAATTAACATTTTATAATTAATTTAATTTACTTGTATACTTTTTTCACCCCGGACAGTTTACGCGTTGACCACAGGGTTATCCGAAGCGACGCTGTGCTTTAAGGTAGTAACTACCGTAAAACGAATGTACCGGGATGGAAGTGGACTAACTTTCGAGCAAATCTACTAAAATACAACGTTAGATACTTGTTTGCTGTTCAATATGTCGAAAAAAACTGCTTCTTACGTATTAATAAATAAAATTCATTTATTTCGAACCGCTGAAGCTGATATCACCTCTAGTAATAAAGTTAGATGCTTCTTAAAAACATCATCTACATACAATATCTACATAGAACTTCTCAGTATTTCAAGTAGTACTGAGATAATGTTTTCCATCAATTTTAGCATATTTTTCATAACATCACAATGGTTTTGCTACTCGCATATCGCAGGAAACATACAAACAAACAAACAACATAAAGATATAAATACCTCTCAAGAGGCATTTACATCGAAACATGATATTCATACATAAAGAAACGACATCACAAGCGACGCGGGGTAATAGAAGATCGAATAACATAAGAATGGGGAAAACATGATGCTGAAAATGGTATTATTTTTGTTTGGTTAAGTGGATACCTAAGGTTTCTCTCTGGAGTGTTATGTATCAATTTGTTTTTGTTCATATTCTAGCCAATTGTATGTTCATATGAAAACAATGCTGCTATTGTTTTTCATGGCCATATTTCTAGTTTACCGAAGTGTCTTTCGATCAACATGAGAAGGAAAATACCGCAACAATGACATAAGACGATGCCATGATGACTAGTTTTTTTACGCAACGGCAAAAACGACAGTAAAACAACATGGTCTGCATTTATTTAGTTTGAGATAAACTATGAGGACTCTTGTCGTCTAATTACAAAACGCGCTTTATATATTAGTCTAGGACTTTGAAATTAAAAAAGTCGGTTCTTGTTATTCAAGCATCACATACAAACAATCAAAATGTCAACTTCAAGTTAGAACGAACGAATGAAGTTTCGAAACTATGGACTAACAGTTAAACCATGTTTTGTAATAAGGCCCTTGATAATTATATTTACTAGCTTGTATATTATATATCGCCTGCGTATTTTCTGTTAGAAACTGACTCACATCAGCCAAAAAAAAAAATGCCAGCATTAAAGTAGTTTCCTATAAGAATCACTATTACAAGCCGTCAGCATATCACTGACTCGCGGTTTTGGCTCCGCCTAGCAATTTTTCATGGAACACCGCGGTATTTCCGTTAGAAATATGGCGAAAAATATTAGTTTTAGATACGTGTCAGTTGTTCAGAAAATGGTGTGTGGTGGCAGCCAGTGATTGATATGCCTCCCACAGGCGCAACGCCTGCCGATTTATACAACCGCTGGAATTTTCCAACTAGCTACAAGAATGTGGAAATTTTCGATTGAAAACATAGCAGTCGTAATAGATAAGTTCTAAAGGAAAGCGCAAGTTTGAAAATGAGTTGTAACTGGCAGTTCCTAGTGAAGGTGAATACATTCTTGGTCAAATGATAGAAACAAATGCTTAAATATGTGTTGAACGTGAAGTGTTTGTAACTCTTTTCTTGTAACTGGTAAGTGGATACATTTACTCGAAATTTCCAGAAACTATGTAGCTTTATATTCAAAAGTCTCTTTGTCATACGCCAAGGCAAGAAGTTTTCGTCTTTTAGTGCGACAGTTAAAAACTAACCGCAGCCGTGTTATCCATGTTACGGGGTAATTCAAAGACGTTTGTGCCTTACCGCCGCTACTAAGTACTCACGACCAAGGAGTAGGTCACATAAAAGCCCGAGTCCACTTACGTAACCTACGTAGTAACAATCAACGTAACCATAACTTCACGTATTAATATTCAAACTAAGATTTTACGTACTGAGCATAAAACTTGGAAAGGGCTATAAAAGGTTTTTCCATCGTAAAAAACGAAAAGCAAGTAGCGTCATTAATACAAACTTTGTATTTTCATGATTTGTACCTTGCTTTGTTGTATTGTAATTTTTATTGCGGGGGATGGCAGCGCTCGCGTGGCTACACTGCGTAATCGTATTTTATATCAACAATAGCCCTTATCTGTAAAAACGTATTTGAAATTCATGGGCCTTGCCTTGTTGAAAAATTGTCTACAGTATTTTTTTTATTTCCAACCTCTTACGGTTATGATAAAAACTCGGCATTTACCCGCCCATTCAGACGTAAAAAAAGTTGACTTAAAATTTATCTACGAACAAATTTATGATGCTCTTTTGTTAGGAATACGAGTAAATCTTTCGAGAAGTAAATACTTTTGAATTTTTTCGCTGAATCCGTGGCGGTACTTGTTGCGAAGAACTCGCAAGGGTGGGCGAACTTTTAAACGTTCCTTGAGTCTTTTACGATATTGGTTTGGAGTGAAATATCGGCCTCTTTTACTTATTTATCTCTGGCAGCTAGGCACCCGACGTGCGTGCAATGCAAAGAGTTCCTGAAAATATCCTTTGAATGTAAAATGGGGGTAATTTAGGGAATTTCCTCTTAGCGTATGCGAGGATCCGTTTTATAAGTACGTAGTAGAGACGTGATGCTTCGTTGTCACCGATCGATTGGGATAAAATACCAATGAAAATAAAACGTTAAATAGAAAATCTCGTTTGCCGCCGTCCATTAGAGTGCTAATGTTATTGCGAGTTTCTCTGCTCGGGGGATATTTTTATAAATGGATGAGAACTTTTTTGCTCATATCATTTTGTGTGGGTACATAGGTACAACTGAAAGAATGTTTTAGCCAAATTTCATTTATTTGTTCATAGAAGTACAAAAAACATAGGTATGTGTTGGGTTTTAATGATAGTATTTGATGCAATTGAGGGTAGTTGTGAATTGCAAGAGCCGACCGGACGTCTGCGCGTCGCAGACCCGGCGAGTAGCAAAGATCGCGCCGTGCGCGGTGGTTGTGTCCGTGACACACCAGCACTTCACCAAGTAGCCAAGATCGCGCCGTGCGCGGTGGATGTGTCCGTGACACACCAGCACTTCACCAAGTAGCCAAGATCGCGCCGTGTGCGTCGGTTGTGTCCGTGACACCCCAGCACTTCAGAGTCCGTGACTCTGGAACAGAACTAAAGGAATTCGTATAGAAGAGGAGCAGGTGCAGCACCATTCGTCTGTCGCTCATCACGGAGGCTATCCCCGGAGAAGCAGCGTCGTGGATGAAAGGTTGGTGAATGCTTTTTATGATTGCCCTCTTTGCATCAATTCTGTTACGTCAAAATCAACCCCATACAGTCCACTTAGTATCGAACAGTATGACTGGTTTTTTTTTCAGTTTTCATCAAATAAATTGTTGATTTTACGTCACAATATAATTTACTTATAGCTACTATACATATGTACATACATATATAGTCTATGTATAGTCTGCGTGCTGCCGCGGTCCCAGAACATACGTTCTGAAGATGGATGTCATAACATCCGAAACGCGTAAACAACTTACGCGATTTACACGTGAGTGAAAACCGTTTAGTTAATATATTATGTACATACATACGAGTATCAACATACTTTTACACACAGCACATGCATTTAATGATTTACCTTTTTTGTCTAAAGTTAACACTAAACAAACAAAATAAAGGTACAAGAAAAGTTATTAAAGCAAAGGAACACAAACTGGCACTCGTCCACTAGCTTGTTCAGAAAATGAGCAACGATTTCGTATTTTAGCAACGCTTAAAATTCACAAAGAGAAAAGGAATTTAATTAGTTGATGTGTTTAAAACCTCGGCAAGATTGCTATAATTTTCGGCTTAGTACATTTACAGTCACGAACGGCATAAACCTATGTGGATTTGGATATGAATTTGGTTGTGCATTTTAGAAATTTACTGCATTTAATTGTTAAGCAAATCTATTTACTTGAAACTCTCAGCAATACAAAATTACAAACAAAACGACACAGGCAAGATAAGTTTCCGGCCCAGTGTACATATGTACATACATCTCCACCAAAATTGTATATAATATATATATAAACCTTACATTTTACTCATTGCGTAATGCTTGTACAAATTTAAAGGAAAAATAAACAAATTATTATTATTAAAACATTTTTATTAGTTTAAGATCCACTTACGCATGAGAACGTAGCATATGAATATATGTATTTAACAGGTAGTAAATAAAGATCAGCATATAAAAAAAAACGTACGTCTGAAGTCAACTTTGTTGTGGAGGGTTTCGCAAGCACCCTGTGATTTTATACTAACGACAAACAATGAAACCTACAAACTTTTTTATTTGATGTAATACTCAAGTATTGGATTAATCTATATATATAAAACTCAAAGGTGACTGCTGACTGACTGATTGACTGACTGACTGATATAGTGATCTATCAACGCACAGCCCAAACCACTGGACGGATTGGGTTGAAATTTGGAATGAAGGTAGATGTTATGACGTAGGCATCCGCTAAGAATGGATTTTTGGAAATGCCACTTTTAAAAGGGTGAGATAGGGGATGCAAGTTTTACTTCTTAATGCGAGCGAAGCCGCGAGCACCCACTAGTGTAATATAAAACAGGCAACATACGAGTAATATATAATATATATCTATATTATACATGTTAGCCTGGTTATCTGTAATCATGGCCGATATTGACAAAATATTTTCACGTGAAATTATAGCGACAGGTTTCAAAGTGTTGAATACTTGAAAAATTTACGACTTTGTCAAATTTTATTCTAAACTAAATTGCAAAGCAAAGGCCTAATATGTATCTCTGACAAAAAGCAACCGTTTGTAAGTTTGGAGACATATTTGATGCTTTATCCGAAGCGGAGTATGCTGCATGAAACATTGGCGTTGTTTCAAAGCTTTTACGCACATTATTTATTCAAACTAAGAATAGCACAGACTTCATGTTTAACAGTATATGGGAAAATTTAAAATTGAAATCAAATACCCGATTATCAAATGTTTGAAACCACTATATATGAATTATGTCAAAATTAATACAATTTGGTGGCATTCATTAGGCTTACTACGAGTATATTTGGACAATCCATTCACAATGAATAACCGTCTTGTTATTATATAGATCTTTTACTTTATATATTTTTTTTACCTTAGAAGAACTGCTTTGCGTGACTCCATTTTGATGACTTGCATAATATTTTAACGGAATACATAATCCTATATCAACAAAATACAGTTCTGAAATCAAGTCAACCCAACAACTCAGTAAGATGTATTATAATAGTATATTTACAAATAGATATCCCTATTTTCTGATTTCTGCCTTCTAATCTTGGGGTACTCTGTATTTTGTGTCTAGGGTAGCGGGTTCGATTCCCACATATTAAAAGTTAAAAAGATCATGCAAGAGATAATAATATAAGTCATAATAATATTATTTTTTTGAATGTTGAATCTAATCGTTTCTAAGTAAAATAAGTATGTATTTTTAAAATAAAAGTATTATATCCGTTATCTATATAGTACTCAAGACACAAGCGTTTGCTTAGTGTAGGGCTAGATGGCGCTGTGTAATGTCCCGGAAAATATTCATATTGTTATAATAATTGTACAAGCAAAAATACTACAAATTTCCCATATACTGTATCGCATAGCAAGTCTAACGAATGCTCGTCGGAAGATAATAATTTCCGAGCCCCCGTTTGCCTAAGCGTAACCAACGCTTTTCATAATATCTGCTTTCTTATCTCGTATTTATAGACTAGAGTCCTCGCAAGATGATTCTGCACGCGGACAAAGTCGGAACTATAAAGTTTTGATCTGTGGAATTATGATGATTCACAACATAAAGTTTGATTATAGACGACGAAATTACGCCGAGTTATTTATGTACTCCAACATTCGAAATAGGAAAAAATATGACAAATTGTAACACTCCATATAAATAAACGTAAGTAAGCACTGGTAGAGATATAGAAATACCTCGATAATTATCGACGAAAATCACGAGAGAAACTTATCTTTTGCTGCACATCATAAGCCTACAGGATATTAATTTAAAGGAAATATTTGACAAAGGTGCTGCTGTAAGTCATATATAGAGTTATCGTGGTTAAACTGTACCTATGTAACCGCTTTGAACAAAAAGCAGTTACCTCCGTAGTTTGTGCTTTTGAGAGCCGTCGGAAAATTCAACTTGCATTTTGCATGCAAAAGAATACACGTATCTTTTTGCTATTATGAAAACAGAATTCGTTAGTTTCGTATATTGATGTTATGATGCTGATGTTAGAAGCCGTTTGGGATTGAAGTTTTTGCCCATTTTTTTATTACTTAATTAACATTGTTAATTTTTTTTTAAACAACTTAATCAAAATTTAATTGATTAGTTCGAGTAATAAAATGGTTTATACTATTTTAGACTACAGTAAAATATTGAATCATTATTTTATTCAAGTAATGGTTATATCGTTTCTATACAACCCCAATGACATGCCTTTTTGAAGCATTTTTATAGAAATAACCTGAAATATAACATTTTTCTCATTTTATATTATTTGTCGTCTAATTGCTCTATTTTAATCACTCACCTTTTTTTTAACAATTTAAATCTAATTAGATAAAAAACAAAAGAGTATTTATTAGGGCCGGACGTAAACGCTTAGTGAAACTAGTACCCAATAAATCCGCTAAGGAGGAGACGTTAAGACGAACGTGCGCGCCTCGGAAGGAATTTAAACCTGAAAATAAGAGGCTAAAGAGCATTATACGGCGCTCAAATTAGAACATCTTTTCTTAGATTTAGTTCAATGAAACTTCAGGTTTTATTCAGTCTTACAAAACCTTTCTGGAGCTTTCTAGATTTGAATCTAAAGATGTTTTTGGATCCAGTATAAGAAGCACTAATTGGATGTTAGTAACTAAATGTTTTTGGTTGTAATTAACAGTAGGTGCCTAATAACTTACCAGTATATTTTTGCGTTAAAAATAATTATTCAAAAATATGTGGGTATATTAAGTATATAACAAAGCTAACTATGAAAATTCTAAAAATACCTCAAAGTAACTGATTAGTAAGTACTTTTTTCTATTTAAGTACAAACACGTTCCACTTAACTAGGTATGTGGGTATTGTCACAGTATTGTGCGAAACGACCTTATAGTTTTATGTAAGAATGTTAATTAAGTGATCAACACCCGAAACGCGTAAATAACTCACGCAAAATTATACGTGAATGACCGTAATAGTTACATTATTTATGAGAATGTCTCACGATCATTTTAATAAAATATAAGTTGTAAAATACATTCCTCCGCCAGTGTAGTATTACAAAAGTCGCGAGATTTTCAATCTAGGGCGCGTTTCATCATATCAACATGTAATAATGAAAGCAGCGTCATTATGTGAAATGAAAACTGTTTTTCCTTTTTTCTGTAGCTCAGTAATTTATTCGCACACACACACACACAATAGTATAAGTTATGTTAGAGGAAATGTTTACATTTTATTAATGTGTTTGTTGTAAACACATGTTACATGTTTTGTTTGGCTGCAACAGAAATTATGTTAGTCTACATACTGAATTTTAAAATAAAAAAGGATTGCTCATCAATCAGTAAAATATATTCTTTAAATAAAAACTTGTTTTCCAAAGCAGAATGTTTGGATGTGTAACGTCGCCTAAATTATGTAATGTGTGATTTGTACCTATGGGAAATGAAATAAAAAAATAAAATGAAATGAAAATTATTTTTATTTTGCGGCAAGAAATTACGTACAAATTAAATTAATTAAATTACTTATAAATTCATGTTTAGAATTTTACTTCTTCTCTAATATATGACTTAAGCGATTTGGGTGAAATCTGTCGTAAACGGGTGAAAATATGAAAATATATTATGATGTTTCAATATTTACGTGATAAATTACTTTAGTATTAGTTATTTCGTATTCCTTTTCAAAAATAATTCGACAAACAATATACAAATTGAGCGATGTTCACTGGTAATGTGCTATAATTAAATTTTCTACAAGAGCGAGCCTGCAAAAGGCCAATATAATTTATTGAGCCAGTCAATTGATAATATTGCCCGTGGCTCAGTATCACGATTATTCTCCAAATTGTTTGTTTGTTTTCGTACATATTATTAATTTTGTTGCTATAATTGCCCACCAATATTAGGAAAATAACGTACGGAAACATTATATTGTTTGAGAGAAATAATCGTGGCTACTTAAATTATTTAATAAATAATTTGTAAAGGTACTTCTGGTTGTAGTTCTATCTGCATGCGATGTCATCTTCTTACAATACTTAACTTACAAAATCAAAATACTGACTAAGAAATCTATATTATATAAAACTCAAAGGTGACTGACAGACTGACTGATATAGTGATCTATCAACGCACAGCCCAAACCAATTGAGGGATCAGGCTGAAATTTGGCATACAGGTAGATGTTATGGCGTAGGCATCCGCTAAGAAAGGATTTTAAATGTCACTTTTAAAGGGGGTGAAATATGGGATGCAAGTTTTACTTTCAAATGCGAGCGTAGCCGCGAGCACCCACTAGTAGAATCTTAACTTTCAAGTAAGCAACATCTAATTTTTGTTAACGTATTAATTCTGCAGGGGAGTCACGACCCACAGTCATGAGGAAATACGACTCAAAGAGATAGAGAGCGAGACGTCTCTACCAAACCATGCCACCAAATCACATACTAATTTTATACAAGCTCATCACAAACTAGCTAAAGCCGTTGAAGCTACAAAATCCCTGCCAGAAACACAATTACTAAGCAGTAATCTAGTAGTAATAGTACTACATTGTAGCTAATTGGTACTACCAAAGACAGATCTACGTCCGGTGCTTGATTAATTACAGCAAGCGTAACATTCGTCTAAGCCGCTTTCGGATAAGACCAAGTCTGTTAGCCATTGCAGTATGAACATGAGTGTATCTTGGACTTGATGAGGTAGGATGTGTATGAAAATGAACCAGTATTATTTATTTATGTAATTAACAGTTATAATTGATTAGTGGGTCTAATGTTATTGTAACGCTAATCCTTACTATGTTATTGCGTTCATTTTGGTTTTATATTCATAATATTTGTAATGTTTACCGTTTAGATTGGCTTAAAATTTGGAAAATTAATCATCAAATAAAATACTCTATTTCTTAAAACGTTTTGTCACTTTTCATTAAAGTGTATTAAATATAGGCTTTGTCAGATAATTGCATTTGGAAGAGGCGGAATGGTCTTAGAAGCACATTTAAATAATGCAGTTTTAGCTAGCAAAGATTGTATTTCTAAAAATGGTGCATTTTTTTATCGCAATTTTTGAATCAATTTTTATTTACAAGCTCGTGTATTGCTGTTTTTTATTTATAATCTCCACATTATTTCTTCAATTTCCTTTCTCATGCTTTCTCCTCTATTTCTCCCACGTCCGCGCGTCCCCGCCAGTCCCATGGATACCAGTAGCTCGCCAAATGGGCCGTGACTCGGCCGCGGCCGTTAGAGAGGAATTAATGACGTCATCACGCCTGCTTTCGGGACAATCACTATCACTGTAAGTGGAGTTTACACTGCTGATCGTCTATTTGGATTTGGTAGAAGTGATAGAAGACACTTTTAGAATGTTGCATATATATAGGTGAAAAATCTGTCATCTAAAATAAGACTTTGAGTGAGCTAACATTTATCTAGATCCCTTTCTTCCTCATGCTTCCTCCTCGAGTTTTAACTATTTAATTTAATATAATATGTTAACATACAATCTTCTTTTTATCGAATGAGAGTGGCCAATTCTGGTATCGAGAGTGTTGTCAACATACAATTAAATCTTGAGATTGTTTATTCCAATTTCATAAGAATTGAACGAATAATCTTATAAGTATGTAGTTTAGAATTCATTTCCACTCATTTCCATTTAAGTTTAGTATACCATGCTATGACCAAAAACGCTGTTTTACCTACTTTCATATTATTTGAGACGCACTTGAGCCCGTAACACAATTTCCACGACACCAAAAAGAAGGCCGGGTCCGTCCGCACTCTCATCTGGTATGATTGATAGGCATCGCACACGCGAGCCTCTGCTTTATATTCTATTTGTCTTCGGAACTTCACTAACAACTCGTTGCTTGCTATAGTGCCTGGAAGTGGCGGGGAATTGTCGCATTCATTATCCAGTATGTTAAAATTATTCATCAGAATGTACTTAACTTAAAAAACTTTAGACCTAAATCCAGGAAACGTAAGTAATTTTTATTGCATCTTAGGCACAAATTTAACTAACACTAATGAGTTTGTTTAACCACCATAACCCTATATGATTTTGTTTTTTTATAGTTGTTAAATAAAACGTCTGACATGATTTCAATGGCAATTTTTTGACAACACATATTAAGCACATATTTATATATTATAATAAATAAAACTAAATTAACACCATATCAGATATTTCATTCAAAAATAAACAATATCTGTCAAAATAGATTTCATGTAAACGTTAACTACTAAAAGGCAAAATCGCAATTCAGAATCAACACGGCACATTTATTTATGATAGGAAAATTCCTCCACAGAGTCACTATATCCTTGTTATTCAATATACGAACAATGTAAGGGTCTGGGCTTTGTTAGATGTTTACTCACTGTTTATACGCCGGCCCTTTGTATATACGAATGAGTTAGTTATTGATTGGAGAACGTACGGTGAAAAATAATAGTCGCTTTTGTAATGCTGTTATAGAAAAAAAATACACTTCGAAAATGTAGTCTTCATTCTTTTTCAAAACTGACTAAAAATCGAGCGAGACTCATTAGAAAGGTCTGCCTTACAATCTGACGATCCCCGGTCCGATTCCAATCAATTCAATCCGGACTAAGCACTTGTGTTTTTTCACATTTTTAGATGTATTAATTCGTAGACAAACTCTAGTACCTATCAATTAGGATGTATCTGCCCAAAAAACTCCTACAATGACGTCATTCTACAGCGGAAGAATGAAGAATGTGACCACGAGTCACATTCCGAGGCAAAATGATCACCGCTTATTTCAAATTCCACCCAAGTTTAGAAAATAATAAATATACCACATGCTTACGCTAAACATACGCTGAAATGACATACACTAATATAAATAAGGTTTGAAGAGCCTTTAAACTTTTACATCTCAATCAAACCATCCTATTCCAAAGACCATTGTCTTGCCTCCGCCTTGGGCCAGTAAGACCAATATAATTGCATCCGAACAAGATGACAGTTATTGGGTAGACGTTCGGTTGGGATTAGCATTTCAAACGTAATAACTTCCCTGCTGCTGTGAACTATCTTTGAATATAATGGATATTCCTAGCGAGTTGTTGCTTGCTTTGGAATTGTTAGACGACTCTGGGCTTTCTTTGTAATTTGTAAGGGAGTTAGAGTGCCAATAAAATAGAGAAAAACGATGGGTTAGAGTTACAATTGTTCATAATAGTTAAAATAATGCAAAAAATAAGAAAATTGAAAAAAATAAGTTCAAAAATAAAATCTCATTAACTTTTTCTCGCTATGCTATCAGAACTTTGAAATTTTTGATGAAAACATTTATCTATTTTTTCTGTTAACATTAAAAATTATCGTGTTAATTAGTAAGTTCCATATTCATTAGAATTGCCACATGAAATGTAAAGAGTTTCTAACTGCCCTGAGGGCCTGTGGCCTGACTTAACGACTACTATAACAAACAGCCGATCTATAGTCCTGTTTATGAATTAAAATCGTCTTCAATGTATATACCTTCTAAACATTATTTTTTTCATTCATTCTAAACAGCACCGCAACAGTTCAAGCTGCAACCAAATTTGCATTTGCTGCGATAAATCTGTAGATTGCACAGAAAATGGCGTGACTGATAGTAACACTGCCTCTATGCCTCTGTGGATCACATTCGCGCCTGAATCCGACTGAATTTGATTGAGGTGGCCGCCTGCCAGAACACACGTACTGCCGGTGGCACTTTTATTTATGTTTGTTTTGTTCGACAAATCATACATCATCAGACACCTACTTAAAAGTGTCCAAATTAGTTTTAGTAACTATGGGTTCAGCCTGTTTTTTTTTTAAATTTATTATTTTATTTATTTAAATACGACCAGACTATTATGCAAGTGGTACATACCACGAGATAACGTTCATATGCAATTAAGTTAAGTACCACCGAACCAATTTAGAAAGAAAATGCAATGTATCAAAAGTGTGTAATTAATGTTGTTATTAGATTACGACTTGACACTGTCTACCAATATTTTTACTGTGCTTTTACACAATTTTTTGTAGCGGTTTTATGCTCCTAATCTGACTTCCAAATAAATCAACATATCATACTGTAACTGTAAATAAACACAAACATGAATTATAAATGTAACATTTAATTGCCATGGCAGATAGAATCATTGACAATATTATTAGTTATATGTCTTTAAGTTGATTCGTCTGTGGCATGGTGGGTCCTGGTTTGTTGTGGTGTTTAAATGATAGCACAATGTGTCTATGTGGTTGTTTAAATAATGTGTGGTATGAATGATACGGCTTATAAAATAAATACAACGTAAAAAAAGATTTATGCTTCAGCATACTATAACCGACTTAAAAATGAATAAAAAAAATGAATAAATATAAAATATCAATTTCATATTTCTATGTCAGATCAACAATCGGCAAAAATAAAAAAACATAAACAAATATTTTCAATCGGCTTTATACCAGAGAATACCAGAAAAAAACAGTATTTTATTTATTCGCGAAAAAATAAACCTGAATTGTTCATTCCTTGATACTGAAATTGGTGCTGTCATCAGCCGATTCATACAATTAATTGAAACCACTCGTTTCCAACACCAAAACAATAAAATGCACTACCAAAACTGCACTCAACCATTGCATTATACCATGGCCTATGAATAATATTCTATAGAATTGCATCTCCTTACAAATGTGTCGTCGACAATGCTTCTATATTTCACTCTGTAACACACCACTCGCATACAAAGCTTGTAGCTTGGTTACGATGTCGAAAGAAGTCAAATACTTCGCAGTTGATCGCTAAAGGGTTAAGCCCCGCCCTCCAAATCGACAGCGGTTTTTTTTTTCATTTTAACTTAAACTGACTTACACTCCATAGGTTGACTGCTGGTAAACAAAGGCCTAAAATGCGTGCTTACCCGATGAGAACATTGGCATAAGTTAGCCATCTTGGCAACTATTTGTTTGACGCAACGTTTCTATGGTATCAATTTTATTATTCGCAGACTATGGCTGAAACTCGTAAAAGCGCAGCATTTCACAGCATGTGAGACCCAAAAAAAAACTCAACCTACACGAGCGCACCCGCGAGAGAGCGTTAGTCGTGCATAAATCGTAAGCTGCGTTCTGACCATGATATATGCTAGTACAAATTGGATTTATTCCTTTCCCTTCCCATTGGTACAGAAACTGTTATTGCAGGTATGAGCGATGAGGTGCCGTGAATAAAATATGTTTCTTCTGTGCGTCACGCATTGAGAAACTCGATAGGTGGACAATACGAGTACGAATCCATCCTAACGGTGTTATTCTGCTACGATATTGTAAGGATAATAATTTTATGTACGTAAATACCTTATATTTCTGAAACCAGTGAATGGCCCTGTCCTGCCACTTTAAAATAAAAGGAGAAGCACTCAATGGAGAGCTCACTTACATGACAGAATCACTCAACAGATCTGCTTATAGTGAAAACACTGATTGTAGATAGAAATCACTTGAGAAAAAAAAAAAGTGCGTAAATAAAAAATGCAATTTAAATATTCCGGAATATTTCACAAAGCGTGGGTGGAAAAGTATTGTAATTCTACGTGATATTAAAAACATACCCATAAACATTATATCCATAAATTTTAATACAAAACATACACAAGGCGAACAAAACAGTATTTCCTTTACTTCGAACTGATTTTTTTTTCATAAAGATTTACATACTCGTATATTATTTCAAAAGTTTTAGAACTATATCCAGACACCGATGAAATCAAGTACCTACGTTCGTAACTACATACTTTTATCTACACTAATGTTGTAACATTCTACTTATGTTTCCAATACTTGACTTATAATTACTACTGTTATAGCGCAGACAACAAAACACTCAATTTAAGCAATTTCACATGATGGTATAATATCCACATCGATATCGTAATAGCTCATTATAACATCGATAAATCGCGACCAACCTGATTGGCGCGCAACTGCGCTCTCATTGGTTAGATTTTAATGGCGGCAAAATCACTGTAACAATACACGTACGCGTGAATTTAATTTACTAAATTAAAAATTAAAATGTTACAACATTAGTGAAGATAAAGTAGTGTATGCAACTGCATATAACACGGGTATTAAAACACTCGTTACTATTATGAAACTCTCTGCGCTCGTTTCATAAACTCACACTCGTGTTTTAATACCCTTCATTATATGACAGTTGCATAAACTACTATTAATTTCATAATATTTTTATGATCACATAAGAGGAATAAGTACGATAAGTTCTTCAAGTTAAATTAAAAACCAATGAAATACTTACACTTACTTAGATGAACAGTTGAACAAAAATAACAAGCGTAAAAATAAAGTAACCTAAAACTATGTTTGAAGTAATCTTCGTTGCCTATTGCCTAATAAAATACCTAATTTATACGTAAAATAATATCTAAAAATACCCAGTTCAAGAACAGGCATGATTTATGCTCGGTAATATTTACTCAGTGGAAATTGAAAACCTTCGTCTGTCAGCTATTATCACCCGCTTTTTAAAAAGCACCGTCTGTCTGTACTAACAATATTCGTCAATTTTTCAACAAACTTATTCGTACAAATCACGCTATGCCTAGACAAAAAATGTTCAGCACTGAAAGACACGAAACTTTTAGTATAATTGACCTTGTCTATTGATTGTGGTCGGACACGACTTTACCGAATACAAAGTAATTCGTGAAAAGCAAAAAAACGAAATTCTTTCCAAAAAAAGCAAAATCATAATAGTCCCCAATTTTACTCTCCTTTTATCTTTTAAACGAATATACTTTTTATCTTGACATTTAGAATCAAAAGGAAAATAATGCTCTTCCAAACAATGGAACGATGAATACGTACTCAATAAATGCAAATACCATTTGTACGATTTATGCCTCAATGTGAAACGACTCATTCCTATTTTGCTGTCTTTTATTCGAATTTTACCGTTATACTCATTTATGTTGTTTTTTCAGTGATCCAGTGGTTCGTGGCAATCTATGCCTTTTGTCTATTATATAAAGCTTAATATCCTATGCTGTTGTCTGTACCACAAAGTATTGTCTTTTGGGACATATATTTCAATAACTCCAGTGCGGTATTGCGTATAAATCGTTCTTTTAGACGTCGGACAATAATTCACGTTGATAATTTGCAATCGAACAAAATATTTGCCTTCATTAGCCGCTAGTTGGAGTAAACTGTGAAATATTTGGTAAAGTGTTCGTTTCAGGTAATTATTTCACGTGGCGATATTTATAGGGTTTGGAATTAACTTCGGCTTTAGCTCGTGCCTGTTTTGCGATCTGAGGTTACATTTTTAAAAGGTGACCGTACTCTGACCGACGGTAAATAATTGATGGCAGTGGCGCACGGAAAATGGCACTTTTTACCCATTTATAAAATTAACCTATTTTTGTAGAGGTGAGGTAGGTAGCTGTTTTGTTACATGAATGTGTAAAATTACTTAAGTGCCTCTGGTAAATAACAGAAATAGTTTGTTTGTTTTTATTGAAGCTGGAAAAGGTGAATACAATAATATATTTTTTCTAATTTCGGATACATGGATGTTATCTCTGGATACAAGTTAATTTCGGCAAAACTGCTACCATATCACATGACAAACAAAAAACCACAATGTTACTGTTACTTAAATAAACATTTTTTTTTTTTTACTTCTTTACTCTTGGATCAAAAATATTTTATGTCCAAATATTTATACTATCAATCATACTAGCGTCACTAATCCCGTGCAATATTTCCAGTATAATTACTGGGCATGTAGATTTGACACATTATGTAATATGTAACGTGATAATTAGCTCAGCGCTATGCCACGATTCAATAAAATCCAAAACTCAGGCTACTACTATGATTGGAGCGCGCAATCACGATGTTTACCATCATGTCATTTGTGTATCATACCATTGCATGTCAGATAATAACTTTGGTGTCCGTTGTTTGTTATTAAGGTGTGAAATAACATCAAAAAAATGTTTTGTTGTCTGAAGCCAACGGTGAGACACAGCGAAATAACTGAACATTGTTTTTTTTTACAACTTATTCTACTCCAAAGGATTTCTGCAAATTGACACCCGATTAAATAACTCATCATTTTATATCACGAAAAAATCGCTTCATCGATTAATGAAAAAATGCTTCATCCATAGACCGTTAGCATCAAGCAGATTATGGTCATTTTCAAAACCATTTGGTATAAAAAGTTACATCATTAATTCGACCACATGTAGAATAACACTGCAAATTCACCAGTAACTTCCACCGTCGCCGCGTCGATTAGCTTCCAAGAATACCTACAAGTTATCGGTGAAATGAACCGCAAACGTTCAGTAAATGAACTAATTAATCGGTAACGACAAGAGACAAAGCAACTAATATAGATGGGGCTAGTATGATGGGGATAGTATGATTTATTTGAACATTTTCATGTCGGACTTGTTAAAAAAATTACAAACCTAGCTGGTGCCTGCCATTTCACTTTCCTATTCCTTTTTATTTTTCCTTCCTATTTTTATTTTTATTTTTCCTATTTTTTTTTATTTTTCCTTTCATATTAAAAAGGCATATGTAATATTTGTGTGTATACTTTGTGGCTCCGTCATGCTCAAACAGCTGAACCAAGTAAGATGAAATTTGGTACAGAGATAAATTAGATTTTAGATTTAGACATAGGCTGCTTTTTGATTCAGAGTTAAAGCAAATACAATTTATATCAGATTTCAAAACACGCAGAAATTCATACGAATCATGGCTTAATTTACCTCTAGTGTATTAAAAAGTCTTTGAAATCGACTAAAATGGCTGACATACATAATATATGTACCTAACATGTGAGTGAAATTTATAATCAAATCCAGACGTGAAGTCTTATAAACGTGTTCGGATGATGTCATCGGATCGATTAAGCAGTTGACTAAGATGTCTTAAAGTTAGTGCTATGTCACCTTTAAGTAATTGGTAATTTTCAATGTTTAAATTTGGTTGTGCAATTAAGTTTTTGACAATGTGACAGTAAAAATAAAATATAACGGAAATTAGCCTTTTCGGGCTGAACATTTTTTTTCAGTCTTCATCTAAAAAACGGGTCTAAAGAGTATTATTTTAATAGATACCTACTGTGTACGTTGTGTGCATTGTTGTAAAATTTCTGTATAGTACAGTCAATAAAGCCCAAAACCCCCAACAAATTAGTTACTCGGCCAAACTTTGTGAATTTGTTCAGAAGGGTAAAATAAGTGACCGTGTGAGTTTGCACCCTTGTAGGGTGTACGGAAAGGATTGAAAAGGAGTGAAAAGTGTTTTTTATCAATAACATTGCCAAAAAAAATAGTTACTTTGTGCAAATTTGGAATTAAGTTTTTGTTACCGTTTTCTAACATGTATCAAATTTGCACACTTTTGCAACATACGGAACATTGTTTATTATTAAAAAACTGATTATGGTTAATAACACGAGTGAAAAAATTAGTAACTCGCTGCAAATTTGGAATTATGATCTTTCTTTGGTTTTCTAGCATGTATTAAATTTGCACACTTTTGCAACTTACGGAACATTGTTTATTAATAAAAAAATCATGATATTCGCTGATAACAGGGATAAAAATATCTGTGAAGGGTTGAAACTTGGAGTAACTGTGCTTGACAAATTATATATAACGTGTTTTTTTTTTTGTTCTTTTTCACAATTTAGATTATACACGTTGTATATAATTTATCTAGCACAGTTACTCCAAGTTTCAACCCTTCACAGATATTTTTATCCCTGTTATCAGCGAATATCATGTTTTTTTTTATTTAGGTGTCCGAGCCTCCGCTTGACCCACTTATTGAGATAACATCTTGGATTTTACGTGTGGCAACACTATTTTGCTCTATGGCGCCCCTTCCATGCGTCGAGTCATGCCGGCTCGACTCGGTATCGATCGGCTCCCCCCTCACGCACAACGCTCGCGCAGCGCCGGGCGGACTCGCTTCCTCAGTACTCTCAAGCCAGCACGATTGTTAAATTTTAGTGGGTCAAGCTCCGGCTGGAACCTAAATATACGTTTTTTACCCTTCGGGGGAAAAACGTTGCTATTAATAAACAATGCTCCGTAAGTTGCAAAAGTGTGCGAATTTAATACATGCTAGAAAACCAAAGAAAGATCATAATTCCAAATTTGCAGCGAGTAACTAATTTTTTCACTCGTGTTACTAACCATAATCAGTTTTTTAATAATAAACATTGTTCCGTATGTTGCAAAAGTGTGCAAATTTGATACATGTTAGAAAACGGTAACAAAAACTTAATTCCAAATTTGCACAAAGTAACTAATTCTTTTGGCAATGTTATTGATAAAAAACACTTTTCAACCCTTTCCGTACACCCTACAAGGGTGCAAACTCACACGGTCACTTATTTTACCCTCTGAACAAATTCACAAAGTTTGGCCGAGTAACTAATTTGTTGGGGGTTTTGGGCTTTATTGACTGGACTAATAGCTGTCGTAATTTTATCTGAGAAAAACTACAATTCTGCGAATAAATTGCTCATCCATAAAATCCAAAATCTCCCCAGTCCCCAACATTTTGACATCATCAGAGCTATTTATAGTTAAGTAAATTATGTTAGACTGTCATCTTTGCAAAAGTGTAGGTATACTCAAAATCCTGGTAAGTTATTATGAGACGAAACCCTTGCATTTCGACATATTTTACAAAATCTCAGTGACTAATTACAAGACTTCTGCATTATGTCATTTTCAGAGGTATGTTAATAATAAACAAAGTATTTACAAAACATAAGAAACAGCTATAGCTAAATTATGTACAACTGTCATTCTTCCGTAGGTACACTCATCCGGGCCTGAGGGAGCCTCTGTACCTCACTAACCCCAAATATGAATATATGGAGCAATAGTGAGAGGTACTGATGGATAGAAACAGTATGAGCAAGTAACGTATGCTGCTGTATCTGTAGGGATGGAGTAGGTTCGTAGGTTGAAAATGTAGCCAGTAAATAACTGTAAAAAAGTATGTTCTAGAGATTTTCTTTACGAAAAGATAGCAAGCTAGCCTTGTTTTGCTTGCAAGTTTTGCGACTTTTTATTATCTCTTAAGCGAGTGTGGCGTAGCGGTTCCAGTGTGTGCTTTTCATTCAGACGCACCCGGGTTCGAATCCGGCCCTACACCAATGACTTGTATTTTCAAGTTATGTGTGGATTTGCACTCGCTTAACGGTAAAGGAAAACATCGTGAGGAAACCGACATGTTTGAGGACCATAATATCCGAGGACATGTGTCTTCCGTGGAAGGACCTGGGCGCCCACCACGATGTATCTGCCCAAGAAAACTCCCCTAGCGGATTAATTCTGCGGGGGAGTCACGACCCTCAGTCATGAGGAATACGACTCAAGAGAGATTATCTCTTAGTTGTATTTATGAACTTGTCATCGATTGGAAATGAAATTGTGTCCAGTAATTATATGCATCTGAATGATTATACGATTGAAGCCATCCCTAACGTTAAGCATATTTGCAGCTATCTTGTTTGTATTCATAGCTCAATCACAATAACATATCAAATCATTTTGGCACCCAAACTATCAAAACCAAATAAATCTAACCGACAACTCTAACCATCATAACTTTAATTAACACATTTTGATTAGCTGCATTTGCCAACTCTTAACACCAGAGTTGGCGGGTCACTCCGGTATGATCCGAAAAAGAGATACCATTTGGTATCGGTATATTTTTATTTTTTTGCAATAGCCTTCCTCTTACGAACGTTTCATTAACACACTTGTCTTTTTTACTTATTATTATTATATTTCCGTGTTCCTTGGACGGTATCCAAGGTCTTGTCTAGCTAGATCCATTACAACTTGTCGCATAATGCTTTTTGGCATTCTTCTTAATAAGATGAATCTTATTATAAATATGTTTATCCAAAAAAATACAGTGTCACAGTTGTCTATTTGCACCTGCCAAGTCTCGATATAAGAGTTGGCCACCTTCATACGAACATCTTATTTCCACATCTGTCCTTCTACACCTGCTAACCTTCGACACCATATTTGGCCACCACAAACTTGTCCATACTGTTCAATACATCCCCAACACTCCGGAGACTTGCGAGTCTCACAACGAAGTTCGCTCATAAATCCACGCCTTACATGATGCTTGTTTGCATAATATAAGACTTAGTCGGCTTTGTTCCACGTTTGATACTTAGGCCGGAACATGCACGCGATAGAACGATTTGAGGCTAATTCAAAATGAAAACGAAAACTGGTAGAAGGATGTCTGAGTTTTGTAAGTCTGGTGGCAGTTTTTACTACAACATAGATATCAGACGTTGCAAACTTGTGGACTTGTTAGACTTGTATGGTGTGAGCAGTATTAACACGGTGAGAAAGAGTTTAATGTAATGAGATACTGTAAATAAAGATTAATCAAGTACTTTTTTGTGTAACTAGTGGACGCTCGCGGCTTCGCTCGCATTATTTCGAGATAAAAAGAAACATAATGACACTTCTAAGACTTCAATTACTACCTACATACCAATAATCATGATGATCCGTTCAGCCGTTTAAGCGTTATGAGCGTTTAAATAAACAGAAACACAGATAAACAGAGAAACTGATAAACAGAAAAAAATTCTAGAAAATTGTTGGAACGTGTTCTGCTATCAATTCACAATGTATCTAGGTACAAACATTTTTTTTAATATATTCGATGTTCAAACTTTCGACCCTATTCAGCTTCATTATAAGTACTTATGTATAACTTTACTGCTGTCCAGAAAGCTCACTAAAGATTTATTAAAAATGTTTAGATATGAAAAGCCTCAATTTAAGTCCATTCAAGAAACAGATCTAAGACATATCAGTGACGAAACAAACTCTGGAAATTTCACATGATAATATTACTTACTTTTTACTAAGGTTGCCTGGAAGAGTTCACTTAAGGTGATAAGGTCGCCCACTTGTAATTATATATTATATATATAGTTTAAGTCTTTTAGATATTGTTTATTTATTTTGTTGTTCAATAAAGATATAGGAATGAATTAAATTAGTCTCAATATAGGTAGATGTTACAAACTTACTAACGATTGAAATAAATAAAAATTGATTATATGTGTTTTAGGTCAGAATAATTGTAGTAGTTGTTACTACTACTACTATTATTTCAAGAGCATCACACATATAATCACATTCTCACGTACATCGTGAAGGATGTCTGTAGGACGGTCTCGAATCATTAACTTTCTAATATAAGTTTTCTTGACTTCTCAAACACACCACTCAGGTAAAATAGATGTGGATCAAATGACATTATACAAAACAAACTCCTCATATTCATGGCAAAATATGTCTATATATGGTTGTTTTATCTAAGAATTAAGAAGGTTTATGCATAGATTCCCTGTCTAAGGTGACGTACCCACTGTAAGGTGAACTGTGCGATACTGTTAGTGAACTAAATAAAAAAAAGAATAAAGGACCTAACATAGCAATCAAACCATCATTGTATCTGTACATGTCATTATTGCAGGTACACAAAATAACATTATTTTTTTATGTCTTACTAAGAATATTTGGGTACTCTAACGATATAATGACATCTGTCATTTCAATACACACCAATGGTATGGCATTCTTTATATCATGATAATGTCACTATGAAAAAACCTTTTATGCATGTAATTATCATGAGAATAACGTGATTTTTATTTTAATATCGTATTTAAATCAAATCAAAAAAAGACAAGTGGTTTTGTTTTGTTTTTTCTTAATGTACAAACAACTACTTACTAAGTAAATAAAGGGTCACATTTATATCAAACGATACATTTGTATGCTATTCTTCATCATCATCATCATCAGCCTAATGAGACCCACTGCAGGGTATAGGCCTCCTCCCTCTTACGCCAATACTCCCTGTCTTGCGCTGTTCTTGCCCAGATGTATGTACCTATGTATATTATGGTGACATATTTTTGTCATGACAACTTGTATCAAAGGAGGATTATATTTGTAAATTTGGGTGTCACTGGTTTATATTGTCTTTGCACTTAACAAAACTTTACTAATTTGATTTATATCAGTTGGTTTGAATGCAATAAATCACTATTTTTGGTTAACATCGAATTTTACTTAGTGTTTAAATGATTAGTGGTTTTAGTTGTGTGTTACGTGTGACCTATCGTTTTATATTCATATATCAATGTGAATTGTACAAAAAGGTCATGCATATTTTAGTTCAAATTTAAATTAATAACGCACGTGTAAATAAGAAGCCTTAGCCTGGAAGAGATCACTCAAGGTGATAAGGCCGCCCACTTGTACATTATTTTTAGTTGAAGTCCTTTTATTGTAATTCATTTATTTTGGTGTGCAATAAAGATATATTGTATTGTATTGTAAATAAACTTTATTTACAATAATAAAATATAAAAACAAGGGAAGAAAAACTAAACATACTATACTTCTAACTACTACAAAAAGGGGCACTTAGAAAATCTTTAGAAAAGCTTAAAGATAATCTAAGTGCTCCAGCCCACTACCAGAGGGCAGCGTGCCCAGCATACTGGCCGCATTACCACGCTGGATGGCAATGCTGATACGTTGAGCCAGAAAAAGGCCAGCATTTTGGTCATGCGAAAACCAAAATAACATTTTGTCATAACGCACTTAGTTATAGTTCAGAATATCTGAGTAAAAACTTTCAGAAGACTTGATAACCTCTTTTTTTGAAGTCGGTTAAAAATGAATATATACATTTTACTAGTATTGGATTTGAAGTTAAGCTCAGCGTACTGAGATAATTATCCTCGATTATTATTAGGCAACTACTATCGCGCATTGTACTTGCATAAGTGACTGAAACAAAAGAAAAAATAATGTTTACATGTAGGTGTTTGTGAGTCAGATAATAAAACGATAAACATTATGTCCCAGCCGCCGGTCGTGCTGCAGTCGAGTCGTCTAGTTCATGTCAAAAATTTCATCCTCATCGCTAAATACGAATGAACTTGAAGAATAAACATACAAACTAACAGCATACGAGTACATATAAACAATTATATTTGTGTAATATGTCATTTACTTTTCCATTTTTATGTTTGTCTAAAATATTATACAAAATACATCTAAGTTGAACAGCTGGACAAATCTTTATCTAAATCGAGCAATGAGTCAAGCCGAGCAGTGTAGAGTGTCCTACCAGTTTATTTTCAAGCTGACTCTGTACAACATTTCCTTCGCAGACGCAGACGATGTATATCTAAAAGATAACTCTGAAATATATTATACCATTTCCTTGCAGCGAGACGCTAGGTTATCGCAGCCTATATATTTTTAAAGAAATAAATGGCAGTGCAACGTGAAGTCATTGCTCTGACAATAAAAGTAGATGTTTATTTTGCACCGACTTTTATGTTGTAATGTCATTTTGAAGGCCATTTGCATTGTTAGTAGAGTTTTGTTTTGCAAGTTCTAGTCATATGAGTATACTAGCTGTGCTCGCCACTTCGTCCGCGTGGAATAGTTATTTTGGGTATCATATTTATTTTTACAAACAACCTCTTCAGCTTTATAAATTATAGCTGTTACCTACGACTTTCTGAACCATTTTCGCAGCGCACGTAACGGAAAACCCTCAAAGATGAATAATTTTCCCCGTTTTTTGCACATTTTCCGTTGTTTCTTCTCTCCTTTTAGTTACAGTGTGATGTTATATAGCTTAAAGCCTTCCTCGATAAATACTCTCTTTAACACAAAAAGATTTTTTCAATTCGGACCAGTAGTTCCTGAGTTTAGCGCGTTCAAACAAACAAACAAACAAACAAACTCTTCAGCTTTATAATATTAGTATAGATTTAGAAGGTTATTTCGAAGTTAATAGTGCATGTGCATAGAAAATGCTACTAATGAAATAGTTATGTAACGTTGTAGATACTTTAGTTTGCAATTAGGTATATGGTGAATAAATAAAAACGTTTTGATAAGTATATATTGGAACAATTGGAACAATTTGCATTGAGAGCTGATATAATTTTATGACAGTACCTAATTGCTGATAAGCACCTCTACTAAAAGTTGAAAACCACATTTGAATAAAAAGTCGATGTTATTTTAACAAAATTGTTGTTTTGAAATTAAGAACTAGCTTAAAAAAAGTTAACAAGAAAAAAAGCAATATTTTTTATTTCGGATAATAATTGCCAATTCAGCTTCCAAGTAGGTGCTAAAGGTAGGCTTTTACCATGTCAAATGCAGAGCAGAATTGGTGTTCGGGTCGCGTCAAATTATGCCATCATTAAACTATTGTTATGAGACAGAATTTCAACTTCATAAAAATGAAGAGGAAATGTTGTTTTCAATTAATATCGTCTGAGTTTATCAGTTTTATTTAAGTTTAGTGGGTGCTCGCGGCTTCGCTCGCATTAAGAAGTAAAACTGGCATCCTCTATTTCACCCCTTTAAAAGTGGCATTTCCGAAAATCCTTTCTTAGCGGATGCCTACGTCGTAACATCTACCTTAATTCCAAATTTCAGCCCAATCCGTCCAGTGGTTTGGGCTGTGCCTTGATAGATCCCTATATCAGTCAATCACCTTTGTGTTTTATTTATTTATTTATTCATTTTTTTTTATCTTAAATACAAAAAAAGTGTAGTTCTAAATGTATTTTGTTCATATACTGGAAAAATAGATCACACCCTAATCAACCAAATAGACTAAATTAATCGATAAGCTACAATACCTATTACGATTACAAACGCACGTCTTTATAATATGAGTTATATGGAAATTAACAATTTACCTAACCTACAAATAATTTTGCATGTCCTGACAAAATCACGAGCAATTTCATACCAAATCCACCCTTGACAAAGTAATCCAAACATGTTCGCGATGTTGGTTCCATGTAACAAAATATAAACGTCAACATGTCAACACATAATTGGCTGTTCATGTTGTAAGGACGTCAGAAAAAAAAACTTTCGTAATAACAAAAGTGGGTGAAATACTCAACAAAGTTTCTCCCTGTCTCACAAGAGGCAGCGTTTCAGATAACATTCAATTAGCTTTTTTGAAGGAAAAGTTTCGAATGGTTTCAAGGAGTTTTCTGATTTGGAGCTCAGAAAATGTGTCTGTGATAAAGTTGAAACAAATAGGCAATAAAGAATTTTCTGAAGCCTATATTAGGCTTTGTGTAAAAAAATAGGGTGGATTTATATAAATATAAAATACTAGTAAACGCCCGCGGCTTCACTCACGTCATTTTTGGATAAAAAGCAGCCTCTGACTTCCTCATACTACCCACATACCAAAAATCATAAAGATCCGCTCGGCCGTTTTTGCATGGTGAGCGTTTAAATAAACAGACATACAAAGACACAGATAAAAATTCAATAAATTGTTTGAACGTGTTCCGTTATCAATTCTAAGTACTTTCGACCCTCTTTAGCTTTATTTTCTGTATAGATAGATATATGTAGATAAGAAATAAACATGTAAAACAATAAAACAGCCTGGCTGAAATGAAACTCAGAAGGCTTCCTTCTTGTTTCTTTGTAGTAAATATTTACTTAGTTAAGTATGTTACTCCCTAAACTGCAGTAATACCTATATATGCAGTATTCGGCATTACATTTTATTTACGCTATATTAAATGACTTGTGTTCAGACTTTCGACCCTCTTCAGCTTTGCTAGGTATATAGATAAATAAAATAAACCAAATTAATTACTCACTCAACCAAATAAATAGTATAAGTTGCTTAATAAGTTAGGTAAAAGGAACCCTTAAAGCATCTTGAAACTTTAAGCTCGCTAAGACTATGAGACACAAAGAACATGTCTGCAGAATGAAGCCATTGTTAATCCTTTAAATCATACTCTGGCTCAAGTTGGCTAAGTCTGTATTGTGCGATTTTCGTAATTGTTGATTAATTTTAATCCGCTCTTAAGTACTTAATTTAATACTTACGGATAAAGTTTGCAAAGGTGTTCTGAAATTCGTTTTGGTCTGTCGCTTTTGAATACGTGTAATGTTTGAACTGTCGTTAACTGGCGCTTGGGATTATCTCACGTGATGTTATATATTGTAGGATTTTTATTCATTTATGCAATGCAGCACGTTTTTTTAATAAGCACACGAAGAAATGATTCGTGCTTATTGCGACAAAATGCATGTATTACACAACATTTTGTATCATAGTTACCGTTTTGTATTCCCTTTTATACACAGGAAATGCAATCTTCAGAGCGAGAGTGAATTGGTTCTTATCGGGTACCTAAGCATTTTCCATCTAAGGCCATAGCATTTGCTTACCATCAGGCAAATTTTGGTAAAGCGCAAACCCGTTTTAGTTTAAAAAAAATGTAACAAAATTTCAAAGTAACAAGTCAAAAACCCTAACAACACACATTATCCTTTCCAAACCTAGAAACAAAACCAATGAGCCCACACTAATAATAGTGTAATACAAAAGCAATTACGACTGGCTTGATTAAGCAACACAGGCTTGTCTAGTGGTGGAGGCGGGTGTTAGTAATAGATTACAGTGTCGTCCCGGACCGCTGTCAAGAGCCGTCAGCAACCAGCTGGGATCCTGTCACGCCTTCTGCAAACGATTTGATGCTGTGGATGGTTGTGACGCGGAGATTTATGCACGCCCTCGGGCCTTTTGGGAGCAAGCAGGCGTGTAGGTTATAGACTGGGAATCATAGGTCTAACAAATAACTGTTGAGTATGAGATGAATGCATGACGTCTGCAGACATATTGAGAAGTTATGTACTTGCAGAGATTTGTACATGTCATTTTGTCAGGCGCAGTTGGTGAAATCTGGTTGGTTTTAGGTTGAGAATCATAGGACTAATAAATAGTTGTTGAGTATGCGATGAATTCATGACATCTGCGGACATTTTGAGATGAAACTACTTGCAGAGAATTGAAAATGTTTTGTATGTTTTGGAATTATAGATGTGAATTGCTTTCATGATATTTTTACATCATGTATGCGCTCGCTACATAAGTGTAACTATTTTAATATAAATATTAAAACTCCCTACATTACATATTTCTACTGACATGTTAAATATTTGCATGAACATCATTTCCATAATTTGTTATTATTATTTCAAATCTATATCTCATACTCCGGAATCACAAAAGCAAGAGTTTCAAAGAAGATTTGCAAAGTTACTAAGTTAAATCGAAGAGTACCTATTTATGAGAATTCGCTCCAGCAATTTGCATCGAAAGGGTTTTGTAATACAAAATAAAGAATGTTTAGATTCTTTTACTAAAAATAATTTTATATATAACTTACAATTCACACAAAGCTATGGAAAAGTAACATTTGCTAATTTGTGATCAAAAAACTACAACCCATATTTATAACTTATTATTTCGTTTGAAACTTTTGCAATGACTTTCAAAATTTAAAATTATAATAGAAGTACTAATCCTCCTCCTCTTTAGTCGTTTTCTTCATTGATGGGGCCATAATTACCTAGACAAGCACATAATCCATTCGTAACGAGAGTTTTCTTGCTAGATACATCATTGTAAGCGCCCAGGTCCTACCTAATACCAAAATGACTTTTGATTTTGTGGTCTTCAGGAATCGATTACGTTACCTACAATGTTTTCTTTCACCGCTTAGCAATTGCAAATATGTACGTACTCGTATATAAGGTATAATTTGAAAATCGACTCATTTTACTGGGGATCAAGTAAGAATGCATTATATTGTACGGCAGACGCCTTCCCACCAAACCGCATTCAGAAATGTATAAAAATTGTAATTTAATATTATTAAAATGTTATACGAATACTCTATTCATGACCATGCATGACTATACTAATATAAGCTCCTTCTGTTATATATCCTAAGGCTATAGTAAGAAGTAAATGGTACCATCCCGATAGAGGCACGGTTAACGAAAATCAATCAGTGAGTAACTGGCACTGATTGAACGGGGTCTTCATAATAAGAACTAGTTCGAGTAACGAGTGTATGTGGTGGGAAGTAGTTACAAGTTTTAGTCATGTGCCCTTAAAATGTTGTGGTGAAAAATGCTTTATTGAGGTTTGAAACTTACGAAGTAAATTTGTATAAGAGAAACGGTGCTCTCTGTTTTTTTTATCATATTAGAAAATTTTGAGCCTGTTCAACGACAAATATTCCATGACTGGTAAAATTGATATGAATTTTGAACAAATTAAATCATGAAAATTTGTGATATTTTATTAAAGAAATATGTACAAAAGTTGTTAAATTTTAATTGTTTTTACCATTGGATTTAAGTAAACGATCATAATAATATCAAATATTGGAGAAAGAAATCGACGAATGTTATACAAACACATGTTGAAAATAGAATATGGTTAAGTGACCCTTTTATCATTGCAATGTTTGTAATTTAAATGCACTTCCTCAAATTGGGTTTGTAATCCATGTTACCGGAAAGCCTTTGAAGAGGGTCCCAATCTTTCAACCTAAATGTAGTTTTGACCCTTCCCATCCATCCATCCATCTTACAGAAGGCAGTGCAAATCGCCTTCTGGCATTCTGCTGATTGTTTCAATCAATGTGTTTGATAAATTATTGTTTTGTCGAGTTAGGAATAGTTTCTTGTGATGATTGTTGTTAGATACAAGTTGCTCTTGGAAAACAAGAAGATGGAGTGTCAGGTGCCCATTCTTCCTCCTTTTCATTACTCATTACTGAGTCGTGACTACTTAAATAAAATTTATATCAAAAAAATCAAAAACCGACTTTATGTGTCACTAAAAAGATAATAAATAATTTATTTTCATTTTTGCGACTTCAATATTTTGAATTGGGAGTAAAAAAACTATCAAATTATTGGAATTTACAATCCTACAAGTATTCTTATTGAAATCAGTAATATTTGTTATCGGTGCCAGTCGTTAAACGGTTAAACGAAATCGACGCTTGTCAAAGTTGCAGTTCCAGTCGGCTTTGGATTTGTTTCTAATGCATGTATATATATATATATATATATAGGTATTGTTGCGACTGGCACCGACTTTCTACACTTTCAGAAGACTTGATAACCTCCTTTTTTTGGAAGTCGGTTAAAAAGGCAAGATTTTAGCCATACCTACATCGTTATGGGCACGTACCTACTGTGATTTTTATGGTTTTGAAGTATAGAGACACATCACGTAGAAGGCGCCTATTTACTTTAAATGTTGAACCGGTTCTTACTGGGTAAGCACGTTCCATCCTAGACCGTAATTATTGCTTACCATCAGGCAAATTACGGCCAAGTGCAAACCCATTCTTTGTAAAAATACGTTCAACTCGACGTTTAGATTAGGTAAACTATTTCACAAAAACTACAAGCACACAAAACTCTTTAAAACAATTTCAATTTCATACTTCCCATCGAATATAAATCTCGAGTTAACTCTTCCAAGGAAAAAAGTAGTCTGAAGAATGGAGAGCACGACCGTTAAAGCTATCTCCTACGCCATTTTGTTCCAGAGAGTTTTACGTTTTAATCATAAATTCTGCGAGGTGCCGTGATGTATGTTTTGAAATTGAATAGAGATAGCATGGAGTGAGACATTTAAATAGTTCTACCATTAAGACCGGTCCGCAAACGGTAGACGTGCTCGCTCCTTCACTTCTCATGTAAATGGGCATTAAATTTACGACTACAATTTGTGTGCATCTACTATCTTTATCGTATGCTCGTTTTCAAATGGTGTAGGAACTTAATTCTATTTCAGTCTAGTTTTTAATTAAAATAAAGAAATGTACATAGGTACAACGCGTTTAAGTTTTAAAGGAATGAAATATATACCCTGTTTTTCTAGTAGGTAAGAATGTTATCCAGCTGCCAGGCATTAAAATCAGGCCATACCTACATGACGATTAACAACGTATATAATATCGTAATCTGCATTTAATGAATATCTTAATAATTATCAGATCTATGATTTGTTATGATTGTTAAAAAAAAAACTCATACACATACATTATTGTTCTTACAGTTTTATAATAATTAATTATATAGTTAGATGTTAAATAGTAAAACAAAACAAATAGAGAGTGTACATAAAAACCATATAAAAGTTAACTATTGTTAACATAGCTGGTGTCTGTCTGGGACAGATATCACCATTTATGACATGTTTTATGAGCAAAACCATTTCACTATTGTAGTTTTCATTGTTACTGTTTGTTTGTACAAATATTGTTTTAAATTTATGCTTTCTTTTCTAACTACTGCGTTTTGTATGCATGTTATATTACAATGGATTAAAGGGCGATTGTTTAGACAATACAATTGTAATTAAAATATTTATGTATACATTTGTAATTCGATACAATGTCAAATAACTGTATTTTAATATCTACCTAATATTGTCTTACTCAAAAACTATTTCTAAGACATATTCATCATCATCATCATCAGCCTAATGAAACCCATTGCAGGGTATAGGCCTCCTCCCTCTTACGCCAATACTCCCTGCCTTGCGCAGTTCTTGCCCAGATGTTTCGTTCTAACTTTTTGATATCATCCAGCCACCGTTGCACAGTTCCTCCTACACTTCACACTTATTTTACCGAGACGTGGGTACCACCCACTTATTGCCTTGCTACATTAAACAATATCATCAACTAAACCAACACGAAACAAGAACACAAAATTATAATGCACAAAACAGTTTTCCCGGGCAACAGGAAATAAGCAACTGCCCCAAACAACTTTTTCCACAAACCTCACCTAATTAAGCGTGGGTAGGTCAAGCTTCAATAGCAATTCATCAAAGCCGCCGCTATCGATCACGGAACACTAATGCACCAACAAATTAATGTTCCTTCAAAACATTCCTGCTATATTATTATGGGCTAGAAGGCGCTGTGTGCAATGTCCCGGAATATTTTTTTTTTATTTTTTTTTATTTTTTTTTTATTTTTTGTTATTACCATAATGAAATTCTCGTATCGAACTCAATCATCATTGTGGTGATCACGCGAATATTGCGAATTAGAGGGCTTTGTGTTGCGACCTTTTACGTCTTATTACAAAACGCGGTTTAAATATTAGTCCTGGACTTTGAATATAAAAAAATGTGTTCTTGTTGTTCAAACATCACATTCAAGCAATCAAAATGTCAACAAAAATTGTAACTTTGATTTAACATTGGTACATTTTGACAGTTTGATAATTATGATAAAGATAAAAAGATAAAGATAAAGAATCTTTATAGATAATGTAAAGTTGTAACATAGGTATAAGTACTAATATCATAAAATATGCTACACAAATTACAATATCTCGTCAAATTGAATTTATAACATTTAGTTTTAATAAAATTTTAGAAGTTACAATGTCAAGTTTTATTAATAACATAATGAAAATTTTTGTTAGTAAAAACATGTCAGACATAGGTAATAATAGGTATGTAATCATACAATATGACAGAAGACAGACAATTTTCGAATAACTAAAACGGACTTGGTCTAGACTTATATTTAAACCACGTTTTGTAATAAGGCCCTTTTTGTTTGATTAAAGACTCATTTTAGATAGTTCACTTTTTTATTGCTTAGGTTTACACTTTGATTTCTGTTTGGCATAGGGATTTTGTTAAATTTCACATTATCGCTGGTGAGTATTTTTTACTATAATTTTGTAAATTATAGTAAGTACTCAGGAAACACGGATGTTATTTCTTGAAATTTGTTTCAACTTACATTTAATGATGGTACCTACGTTATTATAACTTGGTGATGCGTTAGGTATTTGTATAAATACGATATTATTTTGAATGTCGACCGATGATCTCTAATTTGACTCATTTTTTTTTTTTTTTTTTTTAAACGGACTATACAATCTCCCGGATACATCAAATTGGTTTATACGGTTTAATTGTTGTGATCATAGCAGGGGACACAACCAGACAATCAAGCGAAACTCTGCCAAAACTAACACAGGTCACCACATACTCAGGAACAGAGTGGTTCATAACTGGAACAGGTTGCCAAAAGAGGTGGTCAGTGCAACATCTGTAAACAACTTTGAACGTTTATTCGAAAACGCTACAGCTTAAGTTTGTTTAAATACTTTTAGGAATTAAAGTAAGAATACATTTTATCAGTACTGTTTCTCTAAAAAGAAATAATTAGAAACATAATAAAGAAGCAGTATTACCTAAGAAATTTGCATCCAAATATATAGTATTTCCTTGCAAAAATATAAAGCGGTCATATGTAGATAAAAGTAAGGTATATAAGAAATTTGTCGCTAAATAAACTATCAGACAGAAGTAAAGGAAAGCGGAAAACAAATAGAAATTTATTTTTTGGAGAGTGACGGAACCGGATTGCATAGTCATAAAATATCATACATGTGAAGTGCAAACATGGGAAAGGCTATGACTTTACTTGTTTTGTTGCTAGCGTTTAACTTTATTGTAGCTTGGAACTGTGAGTATTTTTTGTATATTTAATTGCGATACCATTTAGTGTAGATAGCTTGTCTCTTTAAAACTGATCGAAGTTTTGTAGTTGACATGCTTTGTCTTTTTCAGTCTTTGTGTAGCAATGAGGGAAAAAAACAGAACACTACTTAACTAAGCCACTGTTCAAAAATAAAATTTAATTCAGAAATTATTATGTATAAATTTGTAGAGCACATTATAAGTTATTATTTAGCGATCAATGATCACTTGTTCCGCATTATTTTCAGCCACATCTAGTGACAATGATGGAAGCAAAAGTAATTCTACTACAAGTATTATTCCAGGTAGTTTTTTTAAACTTATCTTTATACGTAGGATAGGATTGTGTTTGACTAGTTACGCCGGCCTTATGCACCATTGCTGCAGCTTAAAGTGTAATACGAGTACCTAAAATACCTATTACTTAACTTAGTCTCTCTATATCGAATTTCCTCATGACTGAGGGTCGTAACTCCCCTGAAGTTTTAATTCGTTGGTGGAGTTCTCTTGGGCAGATACATCGTGGTGGGCGACCAGGTTCTTCCACAGAAGACACATGTCCTCGGATATTGTGGTTCTCAAACATCGTCAGTTTCCTCATGATGTTTTCCTTCACCGTTAGGCGAGTGAAAATTCACACTGAACTTGAAATTACATGTCATTGGTGTAGGGCCGGATTTTGACCAGGTTGTGTCTGGATGAAAAGCAGACACTGGAACCGCTGAGCCACACTCGCTTCTTAGTCTCTCTATAGTCTTATCAGCAAACTTTGTATGATTTCAATCGCAAAATTCTATAACATGTGCTTTCCGTGGAAGGACCACAATGACTTTGTTTGTGTTTGACTGCTCCGTTAGCATAGTTGGTAGTGGCTCTGCCTTCTAATCTAGGGGTGCGGGTTCGATTCCCGCATGGCACAAGTAATTATGAATAATAAAATTTGTAATTATTTGTATAAGTCTGGTCGTTTCTATGTATAATAAGTATGTATTTACAAAAGAAAAAGTATATGTGTATTATATCCGTTATCTAGTACCCATGATACAAGCGTAAGCTTAGTATGGGGCTAGATGGCGCTGTGTGATATGTCCTGAAATATTTATTTATTTATTATTATTATAATGTTCTTGTTTAAAAGAACTTCCCAAAGAACTAATTCTGTGGAGGACCACAACCATCAATAATGAAGAATACAACTCAAAGGCAGAGAGAAAGAAAGATATAGTCTGTAAATAATATATTCATTCGTTCAAAATTTAAGAGCGATGCTGTTATCTGTAAGCGCCATT
Source organism: Macaria liturata (assembly GCA_964023185.1). Taxonomy (NCBI): domain Eukaryota; kingdom Metazoa; phylum Arthropoda; class Insecta; order Lepidoptera; family Geometridae; genus Macaria; species Macaria liturata. Next base: position 5,606,047 of record OZ026811.1, on the reverse strand, counting down.
ATACTAGATTTTTGGCCAATTCCTTGACCTCCTTATACGACATGACGCTTGCCTTCTCTTTGATTTGATCGATATATGTCCTTCTCGGCCTTCCTCTTCCTCTTCGTGCATCTATCTTCCCCTCGATAATGGTTTTCATAAAGTGGTCATTTCGTTTAAGGTGGCCAAACATCTTCCCTATTCTGTTATCTATTGTGGTCAGTATTGTTTTTTGTTCTTGAACCATGCCCAGTACTTCCTCATTGGTCTACTGGACCAATGAGGAGGCTCTACTTGGATCATGACCCAAAGCGACAGAAAAAGGCTCGAGGTTTTTGAAATGTGGTGGAGGCTGATGGAGAGGATAAAGTTGGACGGATAAAATAATATATAAACAATTTTAATTTTTAGAAAAAAACAATAAGGTAACTACTGAATCAAGTAAAAACGATGGTAACAGCAAAGGTAAAAATAAATCAGTTTTATTAATTGTTATTATCCAACTTATATGGTATTAAAAACTGTATATTGAATAAAATCTTTATTAGGTACCAGAGTTTCACGATATCTCATAATCAAATTACTTCAGCTATTTCAAACTAAAGGGACGAACATAGAAACAAAAGAAAACTGTCCTAGAATTCACACATACTTATTTAGTAAATTTCAATACATGATGTCAACTTATTTAGTGTTCATTGATCACTTGTTCTGCATTATTTTCGGACACATCTAGTGACAATGGTGGATGTAAAAGCAAAGTAGACCAAAGCAATTCAGCAATTAGTCTCTGTAGTTTTATTGACAAAATTAGTATGATTCATGTGTCTTCAGCGGAAAGATCAGGGCCCACCACGATGTTCTTGTCTAAAATAACTTCCCAATGAACTAATTCTGTGTAGGACTCGCCACGCAACCATCAATAATGAAGAATACTACTCGGAGAGAGAGGGAGAGACAGAAAGAAAAGAATAAAATAAAATTATTGTATCAAGAAACATAAATATATATACAAAATAAAAAATACAAGAACTATGGTCTTTAAATAATATATAATCAATTTTAATTTTCAGAAAAAAAATATAAGACAAGTACTGAATCCAGTCACAGCGATAGTAGCAGCGAAGGTAAAAATAAACAGCCCTCTTAGACAAGAGCCGTATTTTAGTGAGCGTACTGACGCTCACTTATGGAATAGAAAGACCAATGAATGGGATTGACATCGCAACGCGCTTGACATTACGTCACTCCCATACATTGGTATTTCTATTCCATTAGCGAGCGTCAGTACGCTCATTAAAATACGCCTCTTGTCTAAGGGGGCTGTTTTTTTTTGTAATTATCTAACTTATATGGTGCCTGGGTGCACCACGATGTATCTGCCCAAGAGAACTCCCCTAATGAATTAATTCTGCAGGGGAGTCACGACCCTCAGTCATGGGGAAATACGATTAAAGAGAGAGAACTCATATGGTATTGCTGTACTGTATTTGGGATTAAATTTTTGAGTATCATGATAACTCATAGTCAAATTAGTTTAGCTATTTCAAATTTCAGGGAAAAACATAGATACAAAAGAAAATTTACCTACAACTCGCACATACTCTTCGAAGAGAGAGAGGGAGAGAGAGAGATATAGAGAGAGAGAGAGAGATAGATATAGTCTGTAAATACTGGGATTAGTGGGCTTAGGGCTTCGTGCTTGGATTTCGGACTTTTTGAGGATAGGTCTATTCGAGTAGTCATAGATGGCTGCTCCTCAGACCTAATGGCTATCGTTGCCGGAGTCCCTCAAGGGTCGGTGCTCTCTGCAACTCTTTTCCTGCTGCATATCTACGATCCGTTGAAACCCGGAACCTTTGGGTACGCAGACAACAGCACCGTTGTAGAGAGCTATACATCCACAGCGCGGGCCAGTGCGGCCGAGATCCAGTGTCTCAGGAAAGCGATGGTCGAGCGTATAAACTTGGCTCTTAAGGCAGTCTCGGATTGGGGCGATGCCAATCTAGGCAGGTTTAATGCTGCGAAGACCCAGGCGTGTCTTTTTACCGCTAAAAGGAGGCCATTCGAGCTGGCCCCCACTTTTACAAATTTGACTGTGCCGATAACTGACCACCTTGAGCTTCTTGGAGTTACATTGTCCCGACTCCTAATTTTGGCTCTCACATAGAGTCTAAAGCCGAAGTTGCACCCAAAAAGTTAGGTATCCTCTCGAAGGTGCGAAAGTACTTCAAGCCGGAACAGCTGCTTACTTTGTATCAAGCACAAGCTCGATCGTGCATGGAGTACTGTTCGCATCTCTGGGATGGATCAGCCAAGTACCAACTTGAGGCACTAGGGGCATTTGAGAGTCGAGCCAAGAAGATCATTGGTAATAATAAACTGTGCCGAGCGAAACTTCAAAGTCTTGAACACCGTCGCAAAGTTGCCAGTTTGTCGGTTTTCTATCGCTTGCATTTCGGTGAGTGTGCCGCGGAATTGCACGAACTAATTCCGCCCGCGCCCTTCTATCACCGGACGAGTAGAAGTACGGCAGGACGACACCGGTTCATGGTGGAAGTTCCTAAGACCCGCACGAAACGTTACGCTTCAACCTTTATTGTTCGTACCGCAAGGTTGTGGAACTCCCCGCCTGACTCCCTGTTCCCCACGAACTATATATAATCCAGCGATCTTCAAAGCGAGAGTGAATCGGTTCTTTTCGGGCAAGCACGCTCCATCTTAGGCCATAGCCATTGCTTGCTATCAGGCAAACTATGGCCAAGTGCAAACCCGTACAAGCTAAAAAAAATAAAAATAATAAATAAACAATATTAATTTTCAGAAGAAAATGATAAGAGAACCTCTGAATCCAGTAACAGCGATAGTAGCAGCGAAGGTAAAAATAAACAGTTTTTTTGTAATTATTTAACTTATATGGTGCCTGGGCGCACCACGATGTATCTGCCCAAGGGAACCCTAATGAATTAATTCTGCGGGGGAGTCACGACCCTCAGTCATGAGGAAATACGACTCAAGACAGAGAACTCATATGGTATTGCTGTACTGTATTTGGGATTAAATCTTTGAGTATCATGATAACTCATAATCAAGTTAGTTTAAACATTCATACAAAAGATAATTGTCCTACAAAACACACAAACTCTAGGAAGAGAGAGAGAGAGAGAGAGAGATAGAGTGAGATATAGTCTGTAAATAATAAATAAACTATATTCATTTTCAGAAGAAAATGATAAGCCACCTACAGAATCCAGTCACAACAATAGCAACAGCGGAGGTAAAACGTTTTTTTTTTAATTATCTAGTCATGCTTACTATATGTATTAGGGATAAAATATCATAATAACTCATAATCAAATTAGTTCAGACATGTCAGACAGATGGGAGAGACACAAACATTTGTACAAAAGTAATTGTAGATTTTTTTAGTTTTCATAATATGAGGATATTTGAAATTCGAGTGAAAGCTACGTTATACCTGTAGCCGCGCTTACTTCTGTTAAATTAGACTCTAAGCTTGCTTTTTGGATAAGCAAATACTTTGAAAAGTTTTTAGAAATGAGAGAGATGAAAAAACAGAACAACAAAACAAATAAATCAATCTATGATTTTTTTGGTTCGTTGTCAATTTCCTTCAAATAAATATCGCAACCTTGAACTTAAATTAAAATATTATAACATATTATGTATGTAATATATTTTCAGTAATAACGTTTCATTATGTTATACTATTGACATACAATAAAATTGTCTCTGTTAATTCCTCATTTGTTTTTTTACAGAAACATGTAGACTTTGCGATTGTAGTAGCTGTGAAATGTCCAGCCAAAGTTGGACTTCTACTAAAGCTAGTACAAGTACGACAGATATGACAACACCAAGCTATGACACGGATTGCGACGATGCTTATGAGACATATACGAGAGCAATTGCATTGTATGGAGCAAGATTTGTAAGAGTAAGTACATTATCTTCTCGAGTAGAATAAAGTTTAGTATCTCAATCTATTTCACTACCATTAGGATTAAAGTTATACACGTATCGAGAACTTCGTACAAATAACGTATCATCTATTCATAATTATAAAGCTGGAGAGAGTCGAAAGTCAACATGAAAGATATTAAAAAAAACATTTTGGAAATACTTAGAATTGATAACAAAACACGTTTAAACAATTTATATATTTTTTGTCTGTTCATCTGTTTATCTGTATCTCTGTTTATTTAAACTCTCGTCACGCAAAAATGGCTGAACGGATCTTCACGATTTTTGATATGTAGGTGGTATGAGGTCCCGAAGGGTCATAGGTTACTTTTTACCCCAAAATAACGCGAGTGAAACCGCGGGTGTCCACTATTATCGACATAAAAATACCGCTACTGCACAGTATTTTAAAATTACTACAATTTCAGGCAGCCACGGATGAGTTTCCTGTAAAAACAATACTTATATCTTCGTGGAAGATATTTCAATTCCTTGGAGTCGTTTATATGTTTGCACAAGGAAAATTTGAGACAGAACTCTATAAAGTAGTAGGAGTCAAGGACAAAAATAAGGTAATCCTTGGTGGTGAACCAGAAGGTGTCGATTCATAGCCTATATCGCTTGCTTTTTATGGCAAAAAACTATCGAATTTCTGCTTTTCATAACATTTTAGATTTGGCTGTTCCGTGTTCCATTAACGATTTATCTACCAAAAAAATATATTTGGTATTAAAACAGATTAAGTTTAATCATTATAATATATGGATTTTATTTAATTAACATTAAATTGAAACTAATTTAAGAAACTAATAAAAATTTTTAATAAGAATAATAATATATAATTTGACATAACTAATACATAAGTAAAATCTTAGTTACAAAATGATCAAAATTACATTAACCTAAGTATCATTAATACATAAACAAATAAAAAATGGCAAAACTAAATTAATAACTATGTAATCAAAAATATATACAGCCTTAATACTAATAATATACTAAACTTAAATCGGAATCGTATCGGGAATGGGAAGGTGCCTAAAATGCTGGCGGCGTTACCTCGCTGAATCGCCAAACTTAAACGTTGACCGAGGTAATTAAGTATTTAAATATAAAAAAACTCAAAGGTGACTGACTGACTGATTGATACAATGATCTATCAACGCACAACCCAAACCACTGGACGGATTGGGCTGAAATTTAGAATGTAGGTAGATGTTAGGACGGATTTTTGGAAATGCCACTTTTAAAGGGGTTAAATATAAAGTTAAAGATGCAAGTTTTACTTCTTAATGCGAGCGAAACCGCGAGCACCCACTAGTCATTTATAATTCTAATCTATTTCCAGCTACGCTGTGCCCTACTCAGGACCAACAGATACATCGACAGCTTGAGATCCGGTTCATTCTACAGAGCCACTGTGAACGCTATCAACAGTGAGCATTACAGCTTTACGAAGAAGGCTGCAGAAGAGATTAGACTGATCGAAGGAGAACCTTTCGAATTTGATTTCAGGGAACCTATTGATACGCTGAACGGTTATGTAAGGTTTATTAATTGTTTTTGTTTAAAGATGATTTGTTCGAAGTCAGTTAAGGAGCAGTCGCAGCGGAAAAACACTACATATTTCTCCAGAGTTTCATTTACAATGGATTTCCGCAAAGTAACGCCTGATTCAACATCTTATTAAGATGATTTGTACTAAATACCTAATAGCTATTTGTCAAAAAACGAAAGTCTTCAAACGACGATACAGGCCCCTAGACTGGCTAAAAAACACTCGACACCAGAGCTGGCCACTTTCATGTTTTAACTTAATGACTTACATTTAATTACTTTACTTACTTGACTGGTAGATGATTGAAAGTACTTCTGATTACCTTGTAAAAATTGAATCAGTCTAGCTTTGTATAAAGCAATTCTCTGATGTAATGATGTAGTAGAAAAAAACTACAAAAGTAAGTTTATAACTAATTTCTATTTTTCAGCTAAGCAATCAAACAAAGGGATTAATTGGAGATGTAATACCATCGTATAAGGTTGCCAATTCTTCAACACAGTTCTTAGCTGCGGATGCACTCTTCAGTATTGTAAGTATTTTATTTGAAAACTAGTGGACGCCTTCGGCTTAGCTCGCATTATTTCAGGATAAATTTGACAGCACTAAAATCTCATACTAACTATACACCAAAAATCATCATGATCCGTTCAGCCGTTTTTGCGTGATGAGCGTTTTTAATAAACAGACAAACAGCAACTCAAAAAAACAGAGAAATAGATAAACAGACAAAATTTCAAGAAATTAATGGAACGTATTCTGCTAAAAATTTTAAATATCTCCAAATATATTTTTAAATATGTATCTTCAACGTACAGACTTTCGATCCTTGTATGTATTGTGCCCCAAGATGTTACCCGTGTTAAGAGTAACTAAATATACCTATTTCATCAGTCACTAAACTAATCTAATCTGTTTTGTGTGTAAAAGAAACACTGGCAAACTAAAATTAAAAACATGTTTATTTCAGGCCGAACTAAGTCCAATAAGAGTGACAGGACCAGTTATAAGAGATTTTGTTTGCGCAGTTTTTAATGTCAAGGCAATAGAATATTACCTAGTTGAGGATTATACTGAGCATCTTGAGAGTGAGAAACTTATGTGTTCGGTAAGTGTATATTGATTTTTAACTGGTTTATCAAGAACGGTAAGTAAAATTTATGGCCAACAGCTCCACTTAGAGAAGAGGCGTATTTTAGTGAGCGTACTGACATTGCTCTTTTTAATTCATACGTGAGAAAATACACTTATTAAATTACTCTATGATACATACACCTCTTGTCTAAGGGGGCTGTTCACTTCAGACTGAAACTGAACTGGCTCCTTCCAGTTCTTTAAGCGTGATTGCCATTACACGTTTGCTGTTTGTCGATTTTATGAAAATCAAGGTCACCATAAGGCTGAGAAAGGTTTCTCTATCTACTTTTATTAGAGACATTTATTATTTATGAACCAATAAAAAAACAATCATTTTGTTTTATTATACTTACTGATAGGGTTAGTATAACACAACAAAATAATAACAACAATACAACAAACAATGTAATAACATCTTTTTTAAATTGATATCAAACTTTTTAAATAAATAAATATTCCGGGACATTGCACACAGCGCCATCTAGCCCCACACTAAGCAAACGTTTGTGTCGTGGGTACTAGATAACGGATATAATACTTATATACTTTTCTTTTGTAAATACATACTTATTATACATACAAACGACCAGACTCAACCCAAGTAATTATAAATTTTTATAGTACATAAATACTTGTGTCATGCGGGAATCGAACCCACGACCTCTAGATTAGAAGGCAGAGCCACTACCAACTAAGCTAACAGGCCAGTCTTTTTTATTCTAGATCACAACATTCAATTTAACCGCTGGATATCGAGCAATCATTGTACGCCCATTATATATGTTTAGAGAAAAACAAGTATTGGACAATATAATCAATGATTTTGACATGTGGCAGAGTGAACTCAAACGTATGAAGAAAGAACATATTACCATTACTCTTCCAAGAGATGATAACCTCGACAAGATAATTGATGGAACTAATGCAGTTAAAAAGGTAAATAGTTAATTGAAGTTAACATGCTCTTTAGGTAGCAAACTACCAAAGTTTTGTATATAATATATTATTGTCTATATTTTATTTGCAATTTCAGTTATTCGTATCTACCTACATGACTGTATTGATAAAATATGAAGCTAACGCTGATAGGAGTGCAATTTTACGTTTATTTTGATGTTGTTTGACGTCAGTTTCTGTGATGAAGAAGTAATGTTATGTTTATTGACGCTAATCATTTTTTTATATTTAAATGAGTAGTTCAATATTGCATTTTTTACTTATTTGAACGAGTGAAGCTCAGCGGTTCCAGTGTCGGCTTTTCATCTAGACACACACACTGGTTCGAATCCGGCCCTATATAAATATCTTGTATTTTCAAGTTATGTGTGGATTTGCACTCGCTTAACCGTAAAGAAAAACATCGTGAGGAAACCGATTTGTTTGAGGACCACAATATCCGAGGATATGGTGTCTTACGTGGAAGGACATGGGCGTCGACCACTATGTATCTGCCAAGAGAACTCCCCTAACGAAATAATTCTGCAAGGAGTCACGACCCTCTGTCATGAGGAAATGCGACTCATGAGAGATTTTAATTTTTTTAACAACGATGAAGCACAAGTTTTTAAAATAAGTGCTCAGCTGGGGCTAGATAAGGCTGATAATGATGAGGTTTTAGCAAATCAGTTTCGATTTTATATGTTTATTTTTAATAGTTTCCGTATTCTTTTACTGATGTGATGTTATAATTTTTTATTGTATTTTCAGTTCATTCCCGGTGTGTTTGAAGACAGAGGCGGGGATGTAAGGGGTTACTACACCGGAGATCAGCCCTTGGCTTTGACGAGGGGTTACCAAAGAATCAAAATTCAAACTTCATTTGTTAATAGCACAAAAGAAGCTCCTAAAACCCGTAAGTAATATTACTATAGCAGTTACCTTGGTTATATTTTAAACAGGAGATAATATCAATTCGATTTATATGTCAGAATTAGATCTTCTTCTTATCGAATGAGTGGCCAAATCTGGAGTCGAGAGCCGCCATAAGGGCCATTAGCCAAATTACATAAGCCATATTTAGCCTTCTGAGTACAATTATTGTAGGCGTTAGTGTGTACTAATCTTAAAATTATGTTTTTATTTCATTTACAAAACATGAAGCACCACCATGTTGTCAATTTTCGTGTCTTAATAAGTACATTTATTTTTTCAGTGCCAAAACTCATCAATCTCAATTACCCATTCATTTACGTAATTCAACACAAGGGCATCAACATATTTACCGGGATTTTAAATGGCTGTGATCTCTAAATATGCTGTTTACTAAATCCATGTATTTTTTTAACCGTATTTAAAGAAATATGGTCTTATTTTTCTAGATTACCTATATATTCAATCATAAACAATATATACACATATATACACTAATAAAACTAAATAAGAGTATGTACATTTAACCCAAATTTAAAACATCCACATGTGGTATGTAGCCAAGAACGCTGGCTGCATTCCCACGCTGGATGATTTTTTTCAACTGTTTTTTTCTAGATTGTTGTGTTACTCAATATTTTAAAATTGTGAATGATTGTTATTTAATAAAAGGTTTAAATTTAAAGTTTTAAATATTCACTTTTGTTTGATTACCATACCTTAGTATCTAGTATCTGTATATAGCACATAACCCACAAATTAATATTAATGAAATTTGAATACAAAATGCCTCACGAACATACCTAATTATTTTCAAAAATAGGGAGACATCTGTAAGCATTTTATTACTGACAAGGGATCTTATTATAAGGTATTGTTAGTCAGAAGGCGACGAAAAAGTATAAAAGCCGACGCAACCGCGCCGGCCGGGCATTCTTAGTCGAGACTTTGCGCCGAACAGAGCTCCCACTGTTTTGAAATTGTCGGTAGTTGTGCTAAACGACCATTGCTAAGTGAATTTGTGATTACTAAGTGAAGTTAGTTAGTTCTAAGCGATTTTGTGATTAGTGTTAGATTTCAAATTGTAAAAATAAATGAAGGTAGTTGTTGCTACATGAGTGTTTTTTAATTAAATCCGCTTCTGATCTCTAATATCAGAAGTGGGATAATAAAACCTTCTTTTTGCCCACGAATTGTTTTGTATCTTGCACAAAATCACTTGGAACGGCTTGAAGGTTTGTAACGGTTTTTCTTGTTGAACAAATTCAGTTTCGTAAAATAACCTTCAAATGTTAATGTTTGTTACCGTCTTTATTTTGCATCAAATTTACTTGGAAAATGGTTGATGTAGTTTGTAATTCAATCAACAATTGAAAGCTTAACGGTATTTTCTTCTAAATAAAATTTTACATATCGAACTGTTTACAATGGGTTTGTTTCGGACTAAATTAAGTTGCGATTGAGAACTGTATTGTTTTGAAATAACGTAACGTTCAGTTGGCTTTGAATGGTGCCCACAATCGCCAAAAATACATAGTTCAGGCACGTCACCACTTGGTGGTAGTAGTAGAGTATTTTGTGTTCTGTGTTTCATATGCCGGTTAGTGCGCAGGTCGATTCTGTTCACGAGTGTCAATCGCAACGGCACGTTGCGTCTCGTAACGTTCTGCACCTGCACCTGCGCCTGCGACCCGCTGATATACGTTGCGGCTTGGTTGTACAAGCTGCAGCGAGGCGCTATGTGCGCGCTCCTCGGGCGTCGTTGTGTGCTCTGCTGCGCGCACTCCGGGTGCGCTACTGCGCGCACCCCTGGTGCGCTGCTACGCGCACTCCTGGTGCGCCACTGCGCGCACTCCTGGTGCACTGCTGCGCGCACTCCTGGTGCGCTGCTGCACGCACTCCTAGTGCGCTGCTGCGCGCACTCCTGGTGCGCTACTGCGCGCACTCCTGGTGCGCTGCTGCGCGCACTCCTGGTGCACTGCTGTGCGCGCTCTTCGTGTGCTGTTGCGCGCACTCCTGGTGCGCTACTGTGCGCACTCCTGGTGCGCTGATGCGCGCACCCCTAGTGCGCTGCTGCGCACACTTCTGGTGCACTACTGCGCGCCCTCCTGGTGCGCTACTGCGCGCACTCCTGGTGCTACTGCGCGTGCTCCTCGTGTGCTGTTGCACGCACTCCTGGCGCGCTACTGCGAGCACTCCTGGTGCGCTGCTGCGCGCACTCTCCATGTGCTGCTACGCGCACCCTTGGTGCGCTGCTACGCGCACCCTTGGTGCGCTGCTACGCGCACCCTTGGTGCGCTGCTACGCGCACTCCTGGTGCGCTGCTGCGCGCACTCCTGGTGCGCTGCTGCGCGCACTCTCCATGTGCTGTTGCAGCAAAGGAGCTGCTGATGGACACAGTGGAGGTAGAAAGAGGAATGGCCGAAGCGGGTTTGTTGTTTGAAATTCTTGGTCGCAAAAACGGACCCTGGCCCTGTGGAAGCTGTGTATTGGTAAGAATCACCTCTACTTAAAGATTGGTAGGGAAGATGTGAAACTGATTATCTACTTTTTGGTGCAAGACGTAGAAACTTCAAAGCAGAGCCCAAGATTCAAGTAAATGAAAATTAGCTTACGAGGCGAGCGGGTATCTGAGGGCGTCGCTAAGCCCACCAGTTTAAGATCGGTAACCATGATGTTGTGATGCATATGTCCTAGTTGACTGGAAAAGTTACTCTGCTGTACGCGGCCCTCACAGAGGGGTCGGTTCATTGCTGATTGAACGATACCTACTTCACTTGCCTTGCATACGCCTACATCCCAATAGATGGTGAGAGACGGAGCTATTAGAGTTCTGTGAACAGGTGAGGCGTTTGCAGTACATAATTTGTCTTTATGTTCTGTTGTCTCTCTGTACGCCAGGGTACACGGTAAGTCGTCGGGTGATTATATGGCCCCTGCCCCGACGTGAAATCTTTCCATGATATGGAGAGTCACCAGGGGATCCAAAAACTCTATCCCCTGGTGTGAAATCTTTTCGCTTCACGAAAAGTCACCGGGTGATTACACGGCCCCTGCCCCGGTGTAGTTATCTCGGTAGGGGCCCATACCGAGGTTTATTGCATGTTTGTAACATATTCCATTTTGAACTTTTAATCCGTGAGCATTGGCCAGCAAGCGGATTGGATGTTTGAGAAGGACATTCCATTTTGAACTTTTAATCCGTGAGCATTGGCCAGCAAGCGGATTGGATGTTTGAGAAGGACGAGTAGTCTTGTTTGTTTAACAAAAACTAACAAAGTAACGGTGCTTGGTTACGTACTGTGGGTTTTTGAATAATTTTTGCCTTTGTCCTCAGAAAACGGTAATGATGATAAAGGCACTGAATGCTTAGATCCAAGACTCCTGGTGCGCTGCTGCGCACGGTTTCCACGTGCTGTTGCGCGCACTCCTGGTGCGCTGCTGCGCGCGCTCTCCGCGTGCTCTCCGCGTGCTGTTGCGCGCACTCCTGGTGCGTTGCTGCGCGCGCTCTTCGTGTGCTGTTGCGCGCACTCCTGGTGTGCTGCTGCGCGCGCTCTTCGTGTGCTGTTGAGCGCACTCCTGGTGCGCCACTGCGCGCGCTCTCCGCGTGCTGTTGCGTGCACTCCTGGTGCGCTGCTGCGCGCGCTCCTCGTGTGCTGTTGCGCACACTACTCGTGTGCTGCTGCGCGCGCTCCTCGTGTGTTGCTACTGTGGGGATCTACTGTTGGGATTTAGTAGAGCCACTAGGCTTCTACCTCAGCTGGTGCCTACATCTTCAGAAGATGAAGAACCTGCTGCTGAAGAACCAACTGAAACGGCAGTTCCTAGACTGAAGTCAATGCCTAGACTGGATCCTACGCCTTCAGAAGAAGAAGACTGACCTGTCGAGACGACAGGGTGTCAGGAGAGGCCGTGTTAGTCAGAAGGCGACGAAAAAGTATAAAAGCCGACGCAACCGCGCCGGCCGGGCATTCTTAGTCGAGACTTTGCGCCGAACAGAGCTCCCACTGTTTTGAAAATGTCGGTAGTTGTGCTAAACGACCATTGCTAAGTGAATTTGTGATTACTAAGTGAAGTTAGTTCTGAGCGATTTTGTGATTAGTGTTAGATTTCAAATTGTAAAAATAAATGAAGGTAGTTGTTGCTACATGAGTTTTTTTAATTAAATCCGCTTCTGATCTCTAATAGTATATTATAAATATGGATTGATGACAATCAGCTACAATGTAACGATATCTTAAAATAATATAACATCAAAAAGACCGAAAATTTGATTTTAAAACTTACAATTTGTAGAATATCGATTCAATTTCAATGAAAAGTAATTTATATATTCAAATAAGGTTTGGTGGTATTTTTTTTGTGAAATACACGGAAGTTTACCAAAAAATATAATTCGCGTAACATTACATAACAAACCTGTTACTTAAAACGACTAGTATTCTTTTTTATCTAGTGAATAGAATATTTTATGATAATTACTAATGATACAAACACGATTCGCGCATAATTTTGTTGAGGCTATATAAAGGTATAAAACTTCAGTTATCGTTAAAACTTGCAGATATGTTGAAGCATTTATTGTTTTTAATTGCTTTGGCTGATATGTTCTTCATAGTCACAGGTATGAAAAAACAAGTATTTTTAAAATTTAGGCTCATATTTGACTTTAACTTGCTTAATGTTTAACCACTCATAGTTTAACATTTTACACAACTAACACATACATTAGAATCTCAGGACGTAGTTCAAGCCGAGCACCAGATCCCTATTTCGCGACGCTGTGTTAAAAATTGCCCAACCACCTGATGGAGATGGCACCTCAAGAAGAAGAATATACATTATTAAACAGAATCGTAAAAAGTAAATGAATGATTTGAAGCAAACAACACATTAAAACTTTTATTCTTGTATAGGTTCGTGTGGCGGCGATCCAAATGCTGTAAAAGGATGTGGGAACTGTGGTAAAACTTGTGGTCAAACTACAAAGATATGCCCCGACATATGTGAACAAAATGAATGTACTTGCAAGACAAACTTTTCATTTAATCCATCTTCTATGAAATGTGTGCCTTCGAATCAATGTCGTAAGTAAATAACATAATATATCATACACAGCTAATCAGCCAATATGTATTAATTAATAAAAAATGTCTTACCACACTTGTTTCCTTATTATTTTTCTGTGCAGGAACTTTGACTATAAATAAATAAATAAAAAGCTAATACAATTGTGATCATAATAATTGAAGGTTGTAAGCCCTAATAAAATAATTTGTTGGGAAGTAAACAGTTTCATCTTGGTATGACCCCAGATAATCTATAAATGACACATGTCCACAGATTTCGTTGTTTTCGAAACATATTACTTGTGTTGAGTCTGGTCGTTTCTATGTATAATAAGTATGTATTTACAAAAGAAAAGTATATAAGTAATATATCCGTTATCTAGTACCCACGGCACAAGCGTTTGCTTAGTGTGGGGCTAGATGGCGCTGTGTGCAATGTCCCAGAATATTTATTATTATTATTATTATATTGTGTGTTATTTTACGATGTTTTCCTCGAACGCAATAATTGATCTCCACAAAAAATTTGAAAGAATTTTCAGGAAGTAAAATCTTTTTAGGGCCAGGGCTGAACCGGGAATTGACGTATTCCTCTTCTTTTTATCGTGGTCGCAATGAAGTCTACATTGATTACAAATAATTAGTCTAAAATATTTTCCAACAAATAACACTAGCTTACAAATAAGTTAAGTTGATCCACAAACATACACTATGTACGTTACTCAAATATACCTTACTCGTAAAAAAGATCATTCTAAGACAAGACAACCCATAATAATTGATAACTGATACTTATATAGGCGAGTGTGGCTCAGCGTTTTCCAGTTACAGTCGTCAGCAGACGGTTCGAATCCAGCCCTGCACCAATGACTTGTATTTTCAAGCTAAGTATGTGTGGATTTGCATTCGCTAATTGGTGAAAAAAAAAATATCGTGAGGAAACCGACATGTTTGAGGACCACATATATCCGAGGGCATGTATCTTCCGTGGAACTCCCCTAACGAATTAATTCTGCATGGGAGTCAGGACCATTAGGCATGAGGAAATACGACTCAAGAGAGACACTTATGTTACAAGATTAATTTAAGTGAACATTTAAAATAATAATAAATAAATAAATAAATATTTCGGGACATTGCATACAGCTAATCCTTCACAAAATAAAAAAAACAGTAATTATAAAGCACTAACACAGTAATTTATCTCCAGCACTTGAATGTGGTTCCAATGAGATCTTCTCCCAATGTACAAACAATATCTGCAGTGCTGTGAACTGCACTCAGCTTGGAAACCCGATTCCTTGTGACCGACCAGATGTTTGTAAATCTGGATGTGTTTGTAAAGCTGGCTTCTTTAGAGATAACGATGGAAGCTGCATACCACGAGATTCTTGCCAAGCTGGTAAGTTTTAATTAGTATTTTTATTGTTATATGGGTTCTGCTATTCAAGTATTAAAAACGAACAAACATACTCACAAATTTTGACCATTAAACTATTTTTGAGTTATTAGTAATATATTTAATAAGTCTAGTCTAATTACTATTCCATAATGTTCTGTTACCATTAGGCGAATTACGGTCAAGTTCAAATACATTACTGTTTTAAAAAAAAAACAGAGTTCGTAAAAAAAACCGGTCGAATTGTGAACCTCTTTATTATGTTAGTTAAAAAATAACGGTTTTATTTTCACCAGCAATATGCCCCAATGAGAACGAAGTATTCGACCCCTGCCCACTGCCCTGCTCACCGCAGACCTGTGCCAGTATTGGGGAGATTTTAAACTGTCCTTTGATACCAATCAACCCTCCATGCAACCCAGATTGCAGATGTATGTCAGGTTTTTTTAGGAACTCAAGCGGTGTCTGTGTTTCTAAAGACGATTGTGGTAAGAGACATCATAGTTTATTGCAGTTTAGAGTAATGTACTATGATAATGTAGGTTTCAATAATAGATTTTAATAAAATGGTCAATTTTATACGAGTTTTAAACATTGAACATACATATATCCTACACTTTAGACTATTTATATGACCGCAAATCAAATCAAAATCAAATCAAAATATATTTATTGCGGAATATAGGTAAATACAGTTGTTAAGATATTACATAATGTTGTACCTGTTAGCTAAAAAGTCCAACTACGCAATGAAAATAAAAATACTATTAATCAAGCCTTAATTGATAAAAGAATTGTTTTACTCACAAGATCATTACTTCATCTACCGTCATTAACCATGACACAAGCGTTTGCTTAATGTAGGGCTAGATGGAGCTGTATGCTATGTCCCAGAATATTTATTTATTTAGAAAGTGTCACAAAACATTGCTAGTTACTAAACAATTAAAATTAATCAAACTCGCTTTACTTGATAGATAACAATGATGATAATAATGATGATGATGACGCCGTAGCTAATTTCAATCAAGGAAATAACGCGTTCACTGGTGAATTCTTATTCGTAAGTAACAATCATTTACAGAGTATATTTGCAGATTTAATAACTTGACTGCCTATTATAATAAAGGTACTGGTAATAATTAACATGACCCATAATGAATGAATTCGTGTTTGTTTTTCAGCAACTGTTTAAAATAAACAATGGACAGAGTTTCATAGCTTCACCATTTTCCGTGTTAATACCTCTAGCTCAGCTGTGTCTATTTGCTGAAGGAATTACATTTGATCAAATCATAGATGTGCTAAATCTCGAAAATAAAGATCAGGTCGGGTATACAATTTGTATTTATTTTACGGTTTCGTTATTTTTAGTTACTTATGACTTATATAAAATGAATATAACACGTAAATTGTGAATCATTTTAAATGTTAATGTTCCAATTAGCCGTGTTCCCAATCTATTGATTTTGAATGTAATCAAATGTATGTAATCAATAATTAAAAAATATGCAAAATTAACTATTATTTTCTGAGGAAATAAACTTTCCACTTTGACTTTTAGATTCGTACAGTGTTTCCAGAAATCACACAAAATTACAAATCACAACAACAAATCGAGCTGAAATTGACGGCCAGAATATTTGCCGACGCCGATTTTCCCCTTACCGAAAACTTCCTACAGACGTCTTTGGAAGTTTTTCAGTCACAGGCGCAAAATATCGACTTTAGTGATCCTGATAATGCAGCAAATATAGTTAATTCTGCTATAAGTGACGATACTAATGGTAAAATCACAGATTTGGTCTCTCCGTCGTTTTTTGATGCCAGCACACGACTTGTTCTAACTGATGCTATTTTCTTTCTGGTAACTATTTCAATATAAAATGAATGTCCACTGTAGGTAATATTTTTTAGTATTTGACAAGATAATTGATTAAATCATACATACTATTAAATTTTTAAAAAATTTTGGTTTGGTTGATGTTGATGCCGCAATGGAGTAACGTAACGTTGTAATTTTTATTAGGTATGTACATAGTAAAAGATCTTGAAAAAAGGCTATTGCATACCAAATAAAGCGAACAGAGATTAGGTGATATTAATAACCTGAGCTTTTAATTGAAATAAAAAATAATAATCTAAATAATGGATATTGGAGGTCAAATAACTAGTTCTTCTAACCATTCACACTGCACCACTCATACTCAAAACTTTTAGAACCGTATTTCTTTATAATGATTAAGGTTTTTATGTTTGTAATTAATCTTATAGGGCAACTGGACAAAACCATTTGATGAGCAAGATACGATGGATCGTGATTTCTTCACAGATAATGACACTTCTATACAAATACCGACTATGTTTCAAATGGACACATTCAATTATTTCGATAGCGATGTCTTAGCTTCTCAGGCAAGTTTTTATACCTACCTATTTTGTTAGTTAAAAAATATTTACAAATTCGAAAAAAAAAAACATTTTATGAACAAATTACAACTACCTACCCATAAAAAATATAAAATTTCAAAAATTTTTGAGTTTGAGACGAATTTGTTGTTAAATATATATTATTTTATTATGCGTTGAAATATTTTGTACGAGCGGTACAAAAGATTTAACGATTTTGTTGTACCTCTGACGTATAACATAAAAATATAATATTAACCGATTTGAAAAAACACAAGTAGGTATATATTATTATTTCTAATCTGACTGATTTGCTCTGAAATAAACCAAAACATATAATTATATACGAGTGAGTCTTATTTGTACAGCTAAAATGAATAGTTACTCGCTAATTTTATCACGTTTTAACCAAATTGGATAATCCAAACCAGTATTCTGAAGAAAATAAAAACTGATACATTACTTTGAACATATTTCAAACAAATACAAATTTTTTATTAATTAATTAACAGGTCAAAAAGAAACACTAGTGGAATCTTAAATACTTGCTTTATTTATTTGTGTTGAGTCTGGTCGTTTGTATGTATAATAAGTATGTATTTACAAAATAAAAGTATATATAAGTATTATATCCGTTATCTAGTACCCACGACACAAGCGTTTGCTTAGTGTGGGGCTAGATGGCGCTGTGTGCGATGTCCCGGAATATTTATTTATTTTTTATTTTTATTTGCTTTTTAGGTTCTCCAACTGTTTTACAAAGGAGGTAACGTATCGTGTGTGATTGTTCTGCCAAAAGCAAGAGAAGGTATAAATGGTGTGATCACCGAAGTCCGTGATGGCTCAGCAGTTCTTAGCGCCATTAACAACGCTACTTTCCAGGAAATAAGGTTGTTTTTACCGAAATTCAATATCACTACTAACACTGATCTCGCAGAAGTATTACAACAGGTAATGTGGCCAATTAATATACGTACTTACGTATCTTTGGTTTTAAAATGATGCCTGTAGAAAAAATAATACAAATCTATTTTGTCGATGGGTGCTTTTAAAAATCATTATGCAAATGGTAATTACTCAAAATTTTCTTGAAAATGAGGAAAAATAACACCACCGGCAGTATATATCTAGTCTATTACTTACATGTAAATTTAATAGAGACTTCAGTTATTTTTTTATATATTAACAACTTACTTCTTCTTCTTATCCAATGAGAGAGGCCAACTATGGTGTCGAGAGTTTTCAAACCGCCCTAAGGGCCTCTGACATGGCTTAACGACTGCCGTACTAGACAAACAGCCGGAACCTACAATTTAACGTGTCATCCGACCCACAGAAGCGCCCTAAATGGAATACCACTTTTCGGTCACCCATCCAAGGACTTACTGCATTGGTAATCGCATGCGATTGCCTCCGCTAGCTGAGCTATGGGCGCTACATTTTTTATATATTAACAACTTACTAATATAATTACAATTTATACATTTCATACAACAATGACTATGACGATAATGTTAACCGACTTGCGGAATCTACAAAATACAGATTAAAAATTAATATATGTATGTACGTTTGTGTTGCGTAGGTTAGAAAATCCAGGTGATATTTCACGTGAAGCCAATATTTTACGCATAACAATATATTAATATTGATATATTTGTATTCATCTTTCAATTGTATTACATTACGAGTACCATTTACACGTGCACGAATATGTTAATTGATAATTAAATATGGTAATTAAAATGCCTATGTGCTGAAGTCATTGGTTCTAATCTATACGTGCTAAAAGTATTGCTTGACTATCTACAAACATATACGTTAAATTGGCTTAACTGACTATTATGCGCATGTTGTAAAACTTCGTTAAAATAACGCACCGACAAAAAACCTACACAATTAGTAAGAACGCAAACTTATTCCGAATGTGTTGTAAATTTCCTTTTTTTAATTATTTGAATCCATTAAAAGTAAAAAGAAACTTGCAAAGTTGAGTGTTTTATACCTTTTTCTATAGTAAACGCTCTATTTAATTGGAAAATAGATGACATTATCAATTTTATTTCAAACTATTACATATCAAATTTTATATTGGTATTAAAACTTTACAATGTTTTTTGTTACTCTTTTTGGTCAGGCATAAGACCACCTGCGTAAAGCGTCATATGTGCAAACGCAGCCATAATTGCCACAACCGAGCATGCCAACTACGCTCCAAATATTTAAGTTAAGAAGCGTAGCCGATT